>OZ014523.1:470875502-472204252 GCA_963966055.1 Lathyrus aphaca
AATATTTCGGAGTTATTACAAATTATTGTTCTCAAAAACCGATTTCTATTATTGTGCTTGCTTAATAATATCTAATAACTACTAATAAGTTTCTTACAATCAAAAGAAATTATTCCACATGATTTCTCTTACCATAATATTTGCAACTTATACAATTTTTAGTATAAAATATTATATTTGTGATTATGTTATTTTGTTAATTAGTTGTATATGTTGACTATTTGAGCTCTGTAATAATTGTATATATTATGGTATTTGATCTTTTCGGTTGATCAGAACCTTGAGTGAGCCACGAACTACGTCGTTAGTGTTGGATTATCGAAGAGAAGATGGGTTGTACTTGCAAGACACTATGATGTCAAAATAAGAAAATGAGCAGAAAAATGAGCAATTACGAGAGAGAGAGAGAGAGAGAGAGAGAGAGAGAGAGAGAGAGTATTCTTAGAGTGAATATTGGATATTTGGCTCTCTCATGTGAGAGGGTTTATATAATACCCTTAGCGCGTGGCCAACGGTCCCTATTTTTGGTATGGATCATGGATCGCCCGAAAAAGGTAACGATTAGAAACTAGCCGTTGGAATTAGCAGACCTGCTCGGATGAGGTGTTGCGTTGAGCAGGGATGACCGAGCAAGAGCTATCATGTGTGTGATTCTGGGTGACTTCTCTCGGATGTCGGGAAAAGGTCTTGAAAGGAGCAGAGATGAATGACCACATCCAAATATGGTCGGCCATCTCTCTTCGTCGGGGAGCAGGGGAAATGTTGGTTTCATTTGGCCTTAATGGGCTGCTTTTGGACTATTGGGTCGTCCTGGATGTAGTAGTGGATTGGATCGTGTCTAGTCATTGGGTCAGTCCGGAACAGGAGCCCCTTAAGTCGTCGTTGAAGGTGTGTAAAACACAAGGAAGGGGGGTTGGAATTGGGTTTTCTTTGACAACTAAAAATAACTTCTAATGACAAGTTAATTTATCCTGGTTCGTTTGAACTCAAACTACGTCCAGTCCACCCGCCAAGGTGATTTTGCCTCTACTGAGGTCTTAATCCACTATTCAACAAATGAATACACACACTGACCTATAGTCAATGTCCTCTTGAGTCTTCTGACTGAAACTAGTCACTCAAGGAAGATTACTCAACTATTACAATAATAATATAGTAACTAATTTGCTTCTTATCAAGCTAAGATCACTAAGTGAAAGTTACAATATTTTAGCACAAAATGATATAGTCTTTTGCTCGTGAGTGTATTGGCTTCAATTCTTCAATTTGGTTCCTTTATATAGTTCTTGAATAAATGTAGCCGTTGGAGACATCTTGAGCTAGTTTAGGATATTAGTTAATACCATAAATTCCTTCCAAAACAAGAGATACTTGTCTTAATCATTAATTAAAATATTCTTTAATTAATGTCTTCATTATGAATATCATCATCTTCTAGACGTAAATCAGAGATAGTAAAGACTTGATGCGCAGCCAATTAATCATGTCATTAAATGATGGATTCTTCATTAAGTGTATCTTCTATATATGGCTCAATATATCTTCTAGTAATGCACGTCTCCTTTAATTGAATTCCTCTTCTATACAAGAATAAAGGTAGTCATTAGAACTTCTATTCTAGCATAATAATATTTGTTATCATCAAAACACTTAGAGGTTTAGAACCATAATTGTTCTAACAGTCGCTTCTGGTCGCAGAAGTGATGACTTAAGGGTAGCTCGCTAGTCAGGGAATGAGACGGGTGGTCGATAAATCCTGTTGAGGGATGCTCGATTGACCGTGTGTTCGGGTGAGCCCGATCGTCGTACTTGCTCATTGAACGGGGAGACCAATGGGTGATGGAACTGAAACGTTTTTTGACACGTGCGCCTCGAGACATGTATGCATTTAATGTGAAATGATGGCTACCCTAGGCTAGCCCATGACAATGATGTGTCGTTGCAAGTCCCCAAATTGCACGTGATCAGGAAATGTCTATAAATAGAGCATTGCTGGTTATTTCTGCACTTTTTGCACCCTTCATCTCTTGCTCGTCACTTTCTCCGTCGCAAGCTTCTTGGATTTCATCCTTCAATCATCGTTTGCCACCGTCTCAATCGAGGACGATCTTCCTAACATGCCAGAACAGCCTTCAAAACACGTAAGTTCATCCTTTTCTCTCTTTTAGGACAATTTTTCGCTTTCTCAGACGTAGATAACAGACCTGCTCGGATGAGGTGTTGCGTTGAGCAGGGATGACCAAGCAAGAGCTATCATGTGTGTGATTCTGGGTGACTTCTCTCGGATGTCGGGAAAAGGTCTTGAAAGGAGCAGAGATGAATGACCACATCCAAATATGGTCGGCCATCTCTCTTCGTCGGGGATTAACCACTAGAAACTGACTAATCCACCGTGGACCACCAATAGTTCAACAAAAGTCATATAAACCCTAGGATTTATATGACTTTTGTTGAACTATTGGTGGTCCACGGTGGATTAGTCTGTTTCTAGTGGTGGCGTCGTCGTGGCTGGACGTAGCGTAGTTAGCGTTTTCTAACATTTTCCAATGTTGTGGCAGTGAGATGAGTCTACGATGGGTGTACATTGATCTTGTGCGGTGGCTACAATTGAAGTTTAACCGGAGTTCTAGGTTTTTCGTCGAGGAAACCCTATTCGGTGTGGGATTGACAGTTTTCCGGTTACGAATTTCTCTCCCCGTGACGACCTCAAGTACGTCCCCGACGGCTAGAGTCTTTTCATTTTGAATAAGGGCTTTGGTCAGGGAGACTTTCCTCATTCCTCATCACGCCCTTTCACTTGATTAGTAGTGGAATGGTGGATTTGATTATCTCACTGAATTCACGTTTTCCTTGCTACTTTTCATGTCCAAAATGTCTAATGACCATGACTATGTGTCTTATGTCCGAGGATGAGTTCTCTAGGAAAGCACATTAACTGCTAGCAGTGCAGGTGAGACCACTTCTGCTCTCAACAACGAAAATCATCTTGAGGAAGTGATTCTCGTAGAAGAATGGGCTGCTTGGGAACCTCTAAACAATTGATCAGTTTTCTCCACTGCTCTGGTAGGAGCGACCACGTCGGTCGGGGATCCGTCGAGTTGGCGCGTTGTGCCTCTTATAGGAGAGGACAGAATATGCTCGCATTACGGAGGAGACCGTTTTTCCATGTAAGAGTATATTTTTAAAGAGCTCAAGTATAGTCTCCCTTTCACTGATTTTCAGATATGTGTATTCAGACATCTGGATTTGGCACCGTCCCAGTTACATCCAAATTCATTTGCCTTCTTAAAGGCGTCCTATGTTTTGTTCTTTTTTTTTTTAATTTTGACTTTAGAGTTTTGCTCGGAGTGTAAAAATTTAAGTGTGGGAAAATTTGATTAGTGCATTTTGATGCATTTTCTTTCACTATTATGCCAAGACAATTCTAAAGTCTCTTATGTTATTTTTACTTCTTTTTTTGTGTGTTTTCTAAGTTTAGTTTATTTATGCTTTTATTTTAATTTTGTTACTTATTTTCTGCATAAACACTAATTTGACACCTTCTCGCTATGTAGGTCATAACTTGAGCTATAAGATGTCTTTTAATGTGTTCTAATATATGTTGAAAATTTGAAAGGATAAATTACAAGTTTTGCGTTGAAGACAAAAGCTAATTCAGAGTGCAGAAGGGTCGAATAATTCATTTTATCTCCAAACTTAATAATATAATTAGATTTTGGCCGGGTTTTTTTCGGGTCGGTTGCTATTACGGACTGGTTTCTCTAGTAATATTTAAAGTAAAATGCAATGTTACTACTAGGGTATTCATTATTCACAAAATTTAATTAGACAGTCACAAATTATATGAAGAGCTAAATTTCACACGATTGATATGTTGTATTTGGTTTCCACCGATACTTTGAGGTTTTATAATTTCCAATCAAACTTATTTTCCCTTTCAATATTTTGCTATATGTCTTGTATGCTTGATTCAAGTTCTATAGAATATGTGTTGATTTATTTCGATTGATTTACGTTCCTTAATCATTATCGCGTGTTAGCGTAGCTTTTTTGTTAATTCGTGCAAATCTTTAATTTGTTTGCTTAATTCGAAAAATAGGAGTGTAAATCGGATAGTGTCAATTGCCTTTGTTGATTGATGTTGTAATCGAAAAGGAAATAGAATCCGCTTAGGGCTTGAGAATTTTATTAATCAATGATAAGTTGGAAAACTGAAATAGTAGATTAACCTGTTTACTTTATTTGTAATCAGTTTCTTTTAATCAATAGCATAATCGAAAATCTTAAACCCCCTATTTCAATCGGTTGGTTAAAATAATCAAGAGTCGTTGCGATACGACTCGAATATCACTTCCATTTTACTATATTTTAAATTCTGATTTTTTGAACCGTGTGTGACACCGAATCATTACCATCATTATTTATTCAACAATAATATTCTTTTTTTTACACATGTTATATATAGTTGATCAAATTTTAAATATAATTAATTATATTTATTTTTTTAATTTTACACATGTATATCACATTTTAAATATAATTAGTTCATTAAAGAGCGCCAAGAAGTAAGAACACTTTCATTTTAACACTATTTCTAATACTTATTTTTTTTATTGGACGAAATGTATATGAGTTTTTCAATTTAAAAATAGATCTCACGTCAAATGATATGATTAACATATGATTTATTCAATAAAAAAAGTGAGTGTTAGACAGAATGCTGGAAGAAAAAAAAGTGGTTTGTTCAATTATATAGATGGTTAATTAAAATAATGTTGAAAATTTGGATTAAGTCATTTACATGATTAACGATAATTTTACAATTTTAAACATGATCTAAATTAATCATCTACTCTCAAATGAATAAACCACAAATTTGCATTAATAATCTATATGTTACACATCAAGGATTATTAGGGTATTAATGAAACATTTTTGCAATTTATCTTCCCCTAACCAAATCATAAATACTAAAGAAAAAAAGATAAACAACTTCTGAATAATTTCTGAATAATGAAAAATCAAAACTTAATCCTAATCCTTATTTCAAATGCTAGAATCAACTCCTTTAACCAAATCATAAATAAACTCTCATTAGTTTTCAACTTTTTTCTTCCACACTTCCTTTAATGCTTGAATAGCAACATTAGATCCACCACCAACACTTATAGCATTCCTTGCAGCCTCTTTAACTTGTGTTGCTTTCATACCAATAGATTCATTATTCATCATCTCTTTTATACCCTCACTAATCTCTTCTCCTTTCACCACACATTCACCTTCCCATCCCCATTCTTTCTTCCACACACCCCACCCTCCTTTTGAAACCAATTCAGCATTTATCTTTTGGTCTCCAATCTGAGGCCACCCCATGATTGGTACACCAAAGTATGCTGCCTCTATTACTGAGTTCCAACCACAATGACTCACAAACCCTCCCACACTTTTGTGACTCAATATCTCACTTTGATCCACCCATTTCTTAACTACCAATCCATATTCCTTTATCCTCTTCATAAGCTCAAATCCTAATACCTCTTCTAACCCTTCTCCTTCTTCTTTTTCTTCCCTATCAACTTTCTTATCCTTCACCACCCACAAAAACTTGTATCCACTTCTCACCAACCCTTCTCCTATCTCTCTTATTTGATCTTTTCCTATAGCCGTCCTACTTCCAAAGCTAACATACACCACCGAACCCTCCGGTTGATCGTCGAGCCACTTCAATGGAGTAGCAACTCCATTTTGCTCAATTTTTTCAAACTCACAAGGTGCAAAAGGACCAACTCCATAGATAGGTGGCAATTCCTTCACCACTTTTCCATTGTTAAGAGCCTTTAGGACATTACCTTCAAGTCCTTCAAAAGTGTTTAACAAAACTCCATGGAGTTTTTTTAGCTTAGGACTATCCTCCATGAAAATTTTAGAAAATAAACTATTTGGCATCAAGAGGAGTGGAGGGATTGATGATCTTGCTATGTTAGCAACTTCTGGAATCTCGACAACATCGGAAGAAGACGTAAAAGCAGGCACAGAAGGAAAGTAAGAGAAGAAGGAGAACATAGTAGCTGAAGAAGTGAACAAGATATAATGAGGGACACAAAGGTTTTCAACAATAGGAAGAATAGGTGAAATCAATGTCATGTCATAGATGAATGCGAATAAAGGCGGCGAAAGTGAAGCAAGAAGAGGGGAGAGAAGGTGTGAAGATCTACGAATGGATGCAAATTGGAGGTAAAAAGGGTCAATGGAAGTGGTGTTGGTGGTGGAAGCATCATTATCATGAGAAGGGAGAAGGTGAAACTCAAGTTTGTTAACTTGAGGGAAGGAAGAATGGAACTGAGAGAGAAGAACTTCTTCTGCTTTGGTGACAGTAGGTTGAGGGGTTATGAGAGTTACATGGCATTGGTTATGGAGAAGCAGTGCAGCTAGCCTGAGAAATGGAGTGAGATGGCCCATGCCAGAGCTTGGCAAGAGAGCTACATGAGTTCTAGGAACAAGAGACATGTTTTCTAATAATGTTGTGTTTCTGGTTCTTCCTTTTTGTAGTCAAGATGATGGATGTATATAAATGTTAAGGGATAAGTAAGAATGGTTCCTTTGAAAAATTAGAAAAGACTGGTTGGTAGATCTGATTCTGTAAAAGAAAATAGAGGTCAAAATGCTTCAATGATTACTCAGTATGTTAGTTTGTGACTCATCTTCCATATTTATATAAGATTTAAATAGATAAAAATCAAATTAATTTTGTATTTCTATTTCTGCTACTTTAGACCAAAGATATGGTAGAGATAGAGAAGTAGTGTTGATAATTTACTACATAACTTCCACAAATTCAAGTCAAATTAGATTTTTGCTTTTAAATATAAAATACCTAAACTTTTTTATAAACCTACTTAACTAAAGATTAGACCACATATCATTAAAAAAAAGTGTTTCAGACCTATCAGAGCAATATTTAGCCCCTAACGAGAAAGACATGTTTGGTAGAGCTATAAACATGTGTTTCAATAACTTAGTGAGAAACAACCACCAATCCTGTTAAAAAGGACAAATGCAAGGTTGGTTGGTGAAAATGCAGAACATTCATTACTCTAACGGGTCATACAAATAAAACAGATGTTAAGCAAAAACCTTGTTTCTTTTACATCATAATAATGCTCTATTTTGCATTACTGACAATTTTCTCATTATCTTTTGCTTGGATCATTCAAGCATGGTCTTGGCAGCATCTATTAATATTGCTCTAAAATCATCGGTAGCTCGACCAAGCACTGTGTACCCTTCTTTGTCCTCTACATCCACGTCTGCTCCGTGCCTTATAAGAAGGAGTGCTACCTGTAAACCGAACACATGATAGATATTTATGTACTACATCAAATGTATGCTGCTCCAAAATTATGAGACTCCAATAACAAAACTACTGAAAATTATGAATCTACATACAAATTCAACTAATGACACGTGTAACATAGGCGTCGACGTAATCGACAGAAGTATGATAAGAAATATGATTTATATACCCTCTAAATTGAGCAGTGCACTAATGAGCATACCTCTTTGTTATAACAAACCACGGCATTCATAAGCGGAGTTTGACCAGCTCTATCAACAGCATCAACATCTGCTCCTTCTTCAATCAAATATTCACACAACTCAGAATTCCCAGTGCTAGCTGCCCGATGCAACGGAGTGCAACCAACCTGATATATTATGATTTATAGGATACATATTAATTATTATATCGTCATCTTTAATAATGTGATAAATGAAGAATGGAGGAAATTGAAACCATAGTTTCAACAAATAAATCAAATGAACCCATGTTGCAACCTTGTCCTTTAAATTAATCTTGGCATTATGAGAGATGAGTATTTCAGCAATATTCATCCGACCTTTACTGGCTGCATAGTGTAAGGCAGTGCGTCCCCCGTTGTTTTTTATGTTAACATCAGCTCCTACCAAAGAAGAAAAATAAGAACATTAAAAATGGTTGATGAATCTTTCGACCAATACACTTCAAATTGAAGGTGTGTCTTTGCCCGACACTGACAACGGAAAAACACAAGTGCTTATATATAAGTTATTTGTCATAACAAAATATAACTGTTTTCATAAGTTATAAGTTGTTTTCATGAGCTTTCCCGAAGACCTTAGAAAAATAAGTTAAAAATAGTTTACGGACATGTTATAGGCCGTTTTCATCAGCTCTTCCAAACAATCTGACAAGTGTTTATACAAATAGATAATCTCAAATAGACCCTCATGGTATGTTTGAGAGTTATGTTTTGGAGGACTAAGTCTATATCAGTGATGTCGATATCAGATGACAGTCCATGGCAGTGAGCCAAAATCCCATACCGGCTATTTTGCGGCGCTGTTATAGCAAATTATGGCAGAAAACCTCGCAATATCAGATGATAATTACTATTGCGGGAAGCGCAAAAACCGCCATAGCACCACCGTCACGGCAGATACATGATAACACTACTCTATATTTTGATAAGTAATTGATATTTACATAAAAGAACAACATTATAAATGATCATATAATACTTCAATCTCTTAGAAGTTAGTAAAGTAAATTAAAAATAAACCTTTGTTCAACAAAGCCTCCACAATGTCCAAATTCCCAATGCTAGCAGCAGAATGAAGCGGTGCCCACCCTTCTTCATCACCACTATTTATCACCTCAGCCGATTCATCACAAGACAATAATATCTTCACCACCTGAAAAATTCCCAATTCCCATCCACAATTACAAAATAGAAAATAACAAATTCAATTGACTAACTAAAAACCCCAATTTGGGGTTCCGATACAAATACAAAAAAGATTAATTTTTTATGAGATTGAATGAAAGCAGAAGCGACCCATTTGAGGAAGGGGAAAAGGGAACCTTGGAGTGACCAGAAGAAGCGGCGACATGGAGAAGAGAGCGAGCGTCTTCGTTTCTTAGAGAAAGTGATTTGGAGAGTGATTGAGGGGACAATGATTCGAAGATTGAAGTGTCTCCTTCTTCAGCTGCTTTGAATAGATCCTTCTCTTGTGTGTTTTCTTCTCTGTTTTCAGTGTCTACTTCCATTTTCATTTCCATGGATTTTACTTTGATTTGAACTTTCACAAAGAAACACAATCCCTCGTCTTTTTGTTTTGTTTTTTTATTTTGGTTTTGTCTTGTCGATCAAGGTATTTTTATGTGACCCTAAATTATATTTTAGTTTTAGTTTATGTAATTTTTTTATATAGTTTTTGTTTCTTGTAAATATTTTACATGGAGCAAAATAAAATATACAAGATCAAAAATAAAATAAAAGATATTTATAAGTAGCAAAATCAATAAAAAGAATTATAAGGTTTAAACTAAGAAGTGGCATATTTATGAGAATAAAAAAATATTAAAAAAAATATTTTTATATTGGGTTAATAGTCATTTATCCTTGTAATATAGGCGAGTTTTGATTTATCCCTTTAAAAAAATGACTATTAACCATTTTATATTTTATTTTAGTTTCATTGTTTTATTTGTTGAAACAATTAGGGTTTAAAGAAGAATAGAAAAAAAAAGATGTAACACCCTAATTTCATAATTTAATTATTAAATATAATTATTTATGAATAAGTGGTATTTAAAGGTATTTTCTGGAATATTAAGAAGGATTTATTTTATTAAAATAATGATATATAATAATTGGATATTATTTAAATATTATTATTAAAGAAAATAAAATAAAAGGAGTTGGAGGTCTAAGGGGTAGAGTTGTCTTTTGGTGAAGTTTATGAGAAAAGAGGATACGGTCAAAAGTTCTCACAATCGTGTTTTTGTGAAGATGAAGGTTGCTCTGAAGAACAAGGAGACAAAGAAGAAGCTCAAATTGATCAAGGTATGGGGAGTATTCTTTTCCAATGTCTATAATATTGAGATTGTATTATGAGGAAAAGTTTTTTTTAGGGGAAACCTTAGGGTTAGGTAATTTGTTGATAGGTTTTGATAATTAGTTGTTGTTAGATGTTATAAATGATGAATTTATGATGATAATGAGTTGTAAGGTCGTTTTCTGCGGTTTTCTTTTGTTTTCTAGTGTAATTGAAGGTTTTTGGTGTGTCTGAATTGTACAGAAAATTGCAGGGTTTTCTCAGGAAAATCGCCTCCTCGCTTAGCGAGCAAGTGAGTATTTTGAAAAATCACAAACAGAGAGTTGTTCGCTTAGCGAGATCTGTAGTATTTTGAAAAATATTTTCTTGACTTTGATAACTTATGATGCTTTGTTTTGTTGTGTCATATTGTTGTGAGTTATTACCATGATATATTAGACTAAAAGTGCAATATTAATGATGAAATGATGTTACGATGAATATGTTGTAAAATGAGGAAATGATGTCATGTAGTATTAGGATATGAGTAGACAAAATGGATGTATAACGACGAATGTCGATGCAAATGTTGATGAATATGATTATGTTGTTGTTGTTGTTGCATCGTGCATTTATGGCATTATTATGTTGATTAAGGCTTTAATCCCATTGTGTGGATTTGAGGTGTTGTTGATTATGTTGTGCTCCCTTGTGGAGGGTTGATAACCAATGTTCATCACATGTTGAAAAACGGTACCACATGCATTTATGAAGTTGCATTTCATTCTATGTGGTATAGCATGATTGCATTTGTTATATGATGATGCGACTTGTTGTTGTTCTATGTGGGTGAGACTTGATGTAAATGATGTATGTTGTATGTTGTCTTATAATTCTGTCTTTATATTATGTATATTGAATGTAGATTACTCACCCTGCCTGCCTTTGTGATAGTCTATTATGCCATCCGAAAGATTCTCGAGAATAGTTCGGTGATTGGAAGTAGCTTGGAGTACGTCTCTCGTTGTTTATAGAGTTTAGGTGGTGTCCTGCTCTGAGTCATGTAACACTGGGGAACATTTGGTTTATTTTGTCGTTTTTGTTGAATTTTAACACTTGATGATGATGATTTGAATTATAGTTGTACTCTTTCTTTCAAATTGTTTTAAGAAGTTGAATATAGATCCGCTGCCAATGAATTGAGGCTTTACTTTAATTATGACATAAGTTACAACCCGTGTTACATGACATGACACATATTTGATGTTTATGTTGGAAATGTGATACCCTTTTGTGTTGAACTCTGATTTTATTTAAATAATATGTTTAAAATTGTTGTGGGGTAAAAAGGGTGTTACATAAGTGGTATCAGAGCAGGTCGGTATGTCAGGTCGTGTGTCATTGTTGTTGGTATGTGTTGGCCGTTATTTGTTAACGATTATTCTTGTATGATGTTGTGAGTGTTGTACAGAATGGCTGGAAACAACATGTGTGCTCTTGCGGAAGCTATTGCAGCGTTGGTTGAGGCTACAACTAGAAACTATGAACAAGACGAGTTTCGTGCTTTGGTGAAGTTCCAGAGTAACAGTTTGTCAGTGTTTGAAGGTGACCATGAACCGCTTAATGCACAGAAGTGGCTCTAGGCAATTGAGAAGATCTTTAGGATGATGGCTTGTACGGATGCGCAGAAGGTACAGTTTGGTATAATACTCGTCAGAGTTTGGAGGATGCTGGTACAGCATTGACCTGGGCAGTGTTCAGGAGGGAGTTTCTGGGAAAGTATTTTCCGGAAGATGCTCGTGGTAAGATGTAGGTAGAATTCCTTAAGCTGAAGCAAGGAAGTATGACGGTAGCAGAGTATGCCTAAGTTTGAGAGGTTGGTGAAGTATTGTCCTCACTACAATCGTGTTGATGTTGAGTTGTTGAAGTGTCTCAAGTTTGAGAGTGGGTTGAAACCAGGGATCAAACAAGGAATTGGATGTCAGTAGATCTGCAGATATGTTGAGTTGGTGGACAAGAGTAGAATTTATGATGAAGATAATTGAGCTCGATCTGCTCACTACAAGCAACTGAGTGAAAAGAAATAGAAAGGTCGGTTTAGAGGAAAGTTTTATGTAACTCCAATTGAGAAGGGGAAGCAGAAGGTTTCAAATGGGAAGAAGTCAAGTGGGGGAGCAGGTTCCATTCCTCCCAAGTGTCATAAGTGTGGTGAGTCTGGTCACAAGTCAGATGTGTGCAGTAATTCAGTGGTGCGATATTATAGGTGTGGAAAGAGAGGTCATTGGGTTGGTGATTTCCCGAATGCGTGTCCAACTTATTTTAATTGTGGTGGACAAGGACATATCAACACCCAATGCTAAAAGCCTAAGAAGACTGCTACTGCTGCTCAGACCAATGGCAAAGTGTTTGCTTTGAGTAGTTTGGAAGCTCCTAAGAAGGACAACCTGATTCGAGGTACTTGTGTTTATTAACATTGTTGAGTTGATTTCTATTATTGATATTAGTCATACACATTCTTTTATTTCTCTTGAATTTGCTAATAAGTTAGGTTTGAAGTTTTCTAGTATGAATGGTAGTATGATAATAGAAATGCTAGCTAATGGTTATGTTACTACTACACTTGTTTGTCTGAAGTGTCCTTTGACTATTTTTTTAGAAGGATTTATTGATGGATCTGGTGTGCTTGCCTTTACACCAAATTAATGTTATTCTTGGTATGAATTGGATAGAATTCAATTTTGTACATATCAATTGTTATGCGAAGACTGTTGAGTTTCCTGAAATTGGTGATCATGGTGAGCTGATGTTCTTGACGGCATGACAAGTAGATGAATTGTTAGAAGACGAAGCTCAAATGTTTGTAATGTTTGCATTGTTGCAAGTCGAAGGGAAAACTTCGAGTATTGATTTACCGGTTATTCAAGAGTTTCCTTATGTGTTTTCGAAGGATGTAAGTGATTTACCTCCAGAGCGTGAAGTTGAGTTTGCAGTGGATTTATTACCTGGTACTAGTCCTGTGTTTATGGCTCCGTATTAGATGTCTGCAGTAAAATTGAGTGAGTTGAAGAAGCAACTAGAAGAGTTGCTAGAGAAGAGGTATGTTCGAACTAGTGTTTCTCTGTGGGGTGCTCCCGTGTTGTTGGTTAAGAAGAAAGATGGTAGCATGAGGTTGTGTGTTGATTATCGACAGTTGAACAAGGTTACTATTAAGAATAAGTATCCACTTCTGAGAATCGACGATTTGATGGATCAATTGATACGAGCTTGTGTATTCAGTAAGATTGATTTAAGGTCTGGTTATCATCAGATTCATGTTAAGTCTAATGATATTCCGAAGATAGCTTTCAGAACGAGGTATGGTCATTATGAGTATACGATGATGTCGTTCAGTGTATCCAATGCACCTGGTGTGTTCATGGAGTACATGAATAAAATCTTCCATGAGTACTTGGATAAATTTGTGGTAGTTTTTATTGATGATATTCTGATTTATTCCAAGACAGAAGAGGGACATGCAGGACATTTGAGGATTGTATTGCAAATCTTGCGGGAGAAGAAGTTGTATGTGAAGTTGTCAAATTGTGAGTTCTGGTTGCAAGAAGTGAGTTTTCTTGGACATGTGATTTCCATTAGTGGAATTGATGTTGATTCGTCGAAGATTGATGCAGTGTTACAGTGGGAGACTCTTAAGTCTGCTACTGGGATTAGAAGTTTTCTGGGTTTAGCAGGTTACTACAGGAAGTTTATTGAAGGTTTTTCAAAGTTGGCGCTACCTTTTACTCAATTGACTTGAAAGAGTCAAGCTTATGTGTGGGATGTTCCATGTGAAAAGAGTTTTGTAGAGTTGAAGAAGTTGACAACTACTCCAATGTTGATTTTGCCAAATCCTAATGAGTCGTTTGTGGTGTATTGTGATGCGTAGAAGATGGGACTTGGAGGAGTTTTGATGCAAAATGGTCAAGTAGTTGCTTATGCTTCAAGACAATTGAGAAGAAATTATCCTACGCATGATTTAGAGTTAGCAGTTGTGGTGTTTGTGTTGAAGATTTGGAGACTTTACCTCTTAGGTTTGAAATTCAAAGTGTTCAGTGATCATAAGAGTTTGAAATATTTGTTTGATCAGAAGGAACTGAATATGAGGCAGAGAAGATGGTTAGAATTATTGAAAGACTTTGACTTTGATTTGAATTACCATCCTAGTAAGCCAAATGTGGTTGCAGATGCTTTGAGTAAGAAGATATTACATATGTCGATGCTGATGATGAAAGAACTTAAAATGATTGAATAGTTCAAAGATATGAGTTTGTTGTGTGAAGCTACATCTGAGAGTGTAAAGTTGGGAATGGTGAATTTGACCAGTGAAATTGTGCAAAGGATCTGTGAAGGACAACAATCTGACTTGAAGTTGGTTTATCATTTGACTTTGATTAACTAAGGTAACGGAGGTGAATTCCAAGTTGATGAGAATCATGTGATGAGATTCCGGGATAGAGTATGTATTCCTGATGTTCTCGAAATTAAGAATAGTATCTTAGAGGAAGGACATCGTAGTAGACTGAGTATCCATCCTGGTGCTACGAAGATGTACCATGATCTATAGAAATTGTTTTGGTGGCCCGACATGAAGAAGGAGGTTGTTGAATTTGTTTATGCATGCTTGACTTGTCAGAAGTCAAAGATTGAACATCCGAAACCGTTTGGTATGATGTAGCCGTTGAATATTCCAGAATGGAAGTGGGATAGCATTTCCATGGATTTTGTGACAGGTTTGTCGAAGACTGCTAAGGGAAATGATTCTATTTGGGTAATTGTAGATAGATTGACTGAGTCGATCCATTTCTTGTCGATGAAGATTAATCATTCTACGCAAAAGATAACTGAGTTATATATTGAAGAGATAGTGAAGTTGCATGGGATACCATCTAGTATCGTATCAAATAAAGAATCCTGGTTTACTTCGAGGTTTTGGAAGAGTTTGCAAGATACTTTGGATACTAAGTTGAGGATGAGTTTTGCTTATCATCCGCAGACAGATGGTCAGACAGAGAGGACTATCCAATATTTAGAGGATTTACTGAGGGCTTGTGTGTTGGATCAAGAAGGATCTTTGTAACACCCAAATTCCCCCACGAGAATATTAATAAAAATCAGAGTAAAATTTTTCAAATTTTTATTCGAGTGTCACAATCAACTTCAAACCAAACTCGACTCAATAATACGTTTTCAAAAATAATTGTTCAACATGCAGCGGATATTTTTAAATCAACATTCAACAACTCCAAAATACAATAAACTATTTTTCAAAAGGAAATAACAAATAACAGTAACGTCGTCCCGACACCCAAAGTACGCATCAGAGCCGACACCCTAAAGACGTGAAGCATACCGACTTCACTAATCACCACTCGACTTATTTTTCTCACCTGGATGTTACCAACATGAGGGTAACATTCAAACAAAAGGGGTGAGATACTTACATCATAAAAATAATATAATAAGAATTAAGCAAGTATCATAAAAATACACCACTTCTCCACAATGACTATTCAACAACATCACACACAACAACAACACATAAACCACAACATCATAAACAGTAATCACAACGATCATGCAATGAGACTCAACTTAACTTTATGCATGCGGTACCATAATCCGATCTCTATTTCAAGATCCAGTTCCAGTAGGAACTCTCAACCCCTCTTTCATGGTCCAGTATGATCCCTATTTTATGATCACACCCTCGTACCCTATTTCATGACCACGTACGATTCCTATTTCATGACCGCACCAATATCACAACAACGACATACCCCACCTTGGTATGTTATATGTAACGCTCATATAATATATATCTAGAATAATATCATACAGTGTTAATTTTTTGTACTGACACCATCATAAATACCTACTAGTATAATTCACATTCTCGTCTAATTCTAAAACTATAAAAATATGGCACAAGACATGGAAATCATACTAGAAATAAAAGCTAAGAACAATATAATATCCATTATTGTACAAGATACATAAATACACAGTGGAAGACTCAAACTATGCTTCACTTGAAACATCTCGAGCATAGCTCCACTTGTAAATCAAACCTGCATAGGAACCTGAAAAGCAACAACAATAGTGGGGTGAGATAACAACATCTCATTTGGTTCCCTATCTTAGAGTTCTCTCGGCTCTAAGGGTTCTATCAAAACCTAACTCAAGTCTTTATTCGAGGAAAACGACCTTG
This sequence comes from Lathyrus aphaca, assembly GCA_963966055.1. Taxonomy (NCBI): domain Eukaryota; kingdom Viridiplantae; phylum Streptophyta; class Magnoliopsida; order Fabales; family Fabaceae; genus Lathyrus; species Lathyrus aphaca. The sequence goes on from OZ014523.1 coordinate 470,891,602, forward strand.
AGTTCACACATCTCACCCTATGAGACATTATCACAAGTTAACAATTTACAATCTCACACTCATTTGGAACCACGTCCAAGAGTCCTATAAATCCTACTATCACTAGCTAGGATAATACCTTTTTACTTCCCATGGGACTCAGTGTAACACCCATCTCAAGCCTAAGTTCACTTCTCTATAAGGAAACAAAACAAGATGGAATATCCATATAACATTCTCGACACTTCACGTGGGACTCAATGTAATACCCACCTCAAACGTAAACCATGCTTCCCGTGGGAATCAATGTAATACCCACCTCAAGACTTATCGTTGGCTTCCCGTGGGACTCAATGTAATACCAACCTCAAGACTTATCATTTGCTTCCCGTGGGACTCAGTGTAATACCCACCTCAAGACTTATCATTTTCTTCCCGTGGGACTCAGTGTAATACCAACCTCAAGACTTATCATTTGCTTCCCGTGGGACTTAGTGTAATACCCACCTTAAGACTTACACAATTTGATGCTTCCCGTGGGACTCAGTGTAATACCCACCTTAAGGCTTACATAAGACTTTTCGGAGAATACCGCATATAACGCGTCAAGGATTCACAACGACCTAGAATGAACCTAAGCACCTCATAAGTCACACCATCTAACAATTTCTAGTTACAATACTAGGCCACACTATCGATTTATGGTAAGATTTCCTAACGTTTCCTCCATCCTTGATACTTTTGGTTATATAGTTTTTAAACATATAACTCTAACATTCTAGTCTAATTATCATCAATAAACTAATCTCATTGTCTCTATTTCCATTCAATCCTCACAATTATCGCATTTTCACAACTTGCACAACTAACATAATTACCATAATTCCTTAACTAACATAATTACGATTAATTGGAAAAGCCAGGTAAAAGTCGGGTAAAAATAATGTTTTTCGGCATCAAAAGATAGTTCATGTTTTTAGCTTAGAATCGATATATGGAACGCTAAAAACGGATACCCGGATCAAAAGTTATGAATTAAATACCAAAATTGAAACCTACAGGTCTCGCTGAGCGAGAAAACTTCTGGAACTCTCGCTGAGCGAGCCTAGCTCGCTGAGTGAGCCTAGCTTGCTGAGCAAGCTCTGTAATTCCAAAAAAATCTCAGGTTACGGGAAAACCTCCAAAACTTATCAAACCCATTCAAAACACCAACCAACACAGCAAAAAAACTCTAAACATATCTTTAGTCATAATGTGAGCAATCTAGTTAAGTTTTAATCGAGTTTTAATTGTTAATCCATTGTTTCTCAAGATTTCTACCAAAAACCCTAAAACTCTTAAACTCCAAAACTTAACCAAAAACTAAATAAAAGTATCTAACTACGAACCCACCTCGAGAGTTGAAGATTGGCGGAAAGAATGAGCCGATTCGACAGACGAATGATGGAGAATGATGGATTGAAGCTCTAGGTTTTCTCTCCTTCTTTTCCTTCTCCTCCTTTTCTTTCTTTTCCTTTCTTTTCTTTCTTTCCAATTCTTTTACTAACTTTCTCTCTTTTCTTTTTCCTTTTATAATACTTAACTTATTTTCCTTATTAACCAAACAAATTATATCTATCAATTAGTAATATTAATGGGTCCAATTTGAGAGTATCCAAAAATGTCTCTGAGCTGAATATTAATAAAGCCTCTGTTTCAGATAATACTAATTAATCTTACTTAATATTATCCAGAGCGTTACCTAAAATACGGGGTATTACATCCTCCCCTCCTTGAATTGAAATTCATCCTCAAATTTCCTTTACTCATCCACAACAACAGTTTACATCACTGTCTTAGATCCATACTTACCCTTAATTCTCTTACATATCCTGACATACTCAAATTCCAATTTGACTTCGCGGCTCAAATCCTCGTTTCTCAACAAAATCCAACCTCGCGTCCTTACTCATACGTGCGTTTCCAATATCGGGTTAACTTTCAAGTTACTATTTCCGTAACTTATCTGTCGCTTCATGCTGAACACTTAGTCTCATTGCTCATTCAGAGATGACATACTGGTCTAATTTTTTTCATTGAATCACAACACATAAAGTTTTCACTCAGTTCGCGGCACAAACCGTGGTCGCGGGGCGAACTTAGCAGAAACTTCAAAAAAATCAGCTACGGAAAGGACTGCTCAAAATGACACAAATCCACCACAAAACATCCAAAACAGAGAAAACAACTATCAACATGATTGTTATCATAAAACAAAACATAACACTCCGGCTTCATTCCGAAACATTTAACACTTGACAATCTCTACAAGATATCTTGGTGAAAACTTAACCACATCTCATTTCCAACGAATTCTTATTACAATCCTTCGATCACTAAAGCCATTTCAAAATTTTGTCAAACGAGTTCATTACCAATTCCACCTGGCCTTATATCAAACGGTAACCATTTACATCGGACACTTCGTTCTTTCGGTATCTTACCATAAGCAACCCACTTAGAACAAGATTCTCTTACTTCGGCACTTATAAACTAATTCTGTTCAAATTCTCATAATCTGACTGAACTCTTTTATCATTCCCCTTCCACTATGCTTCCAAAGCCTAACAGTGGAGATACCACGAATTCTCGAGCAATACCAAGTATTGATAATCATCGAAGAAAACGCTTATCCATCGGAGCTCTCACCAACCAATAGAATAAGAACTTGCGAACATGCAATTATAGAACAACTCACTTGTCTACTACATAATTAATAACATCGGTCCAAACTCTCCAATAACAAAGATACAAGGTTGTACTGCTGCAATCACAATCAATGCAATTCCAATTCCATTCTAACTCGAAACAATTCATCCAATTAAACTTAACCAATCCGACCATGATTACTATGCTCCATATTAATTCTCTTTATAAAATCCCATTCACTCAAGATTTCCGTTGACACAAGGTCTCTATCAGTAACAACGCAGTAACGCCACAGACTTACAACAACTAGTGAGTCACTAATACCAAACTCAAATGATTCTTAGTACACTTGCGGGTTTCCATAATACTTTCCTTTTGCATACAAAATTTCACTTACTCACCTTTTAGGACCACACAAAACTTATCATCCAAATCATTTACTGTTTACCAAACATGCTCAAAGGAAAGTCCAATACTTTGTTCACTGACGCTTGACACGAAAACTAAAATGGACTTACAGTTTAGAAAGAACGATTCTCTAAATTCTCCATATAAGTCGCGTGTTAATCGATTACCTATCCCATGCTAAACGATCGAACACAACTAAACTCGTTCCTCTTGCTAACAAGTAATCCAACTCAAAATTACCAAACTAGTCCACACTGACTTGTAATATGATTCTCACTTGCGGTCTCTAAACAGGTGCAACAATCATTCACCATCCACAACCCAAGATAACACAAATGGGCGCAACATGCAGATTATACTCTCTAACAAACAAAGAAGTATAACTACCATTCTGTTACAGTCACAACACAAATACTCAACGGAATAGTCCGATTCAATTCTTACAATGACGCTAGTAGGAATCGACAAGGACAACATCAAAGGGTTTTCGCTACAAGCTAATGTTTGGTTCGTCTGTAAACAAAATCCAATACATAATCCTTATCGGGTAAAACAAAGCAAAACAAATGAGATTTTATTTCTAGTATACAACCTTGTCCTCTCTCTCTCTCTATAATTCCTTGCAAGAATTAGTATTAACAATAACATTCTTAATCTCTCCAGGGGCATAATCCAAATACTTCGATTATTCACAAACACAGAGGTTTTCCCCTACTCTCGAAGACTGGGGCAAAGCACTCTTCTGAAGAACCTTACTGTCTACGCTTTCATAACAACCGAGGTTCCTTTACCCCCTACTGATCATCATATAGAAAGTCTCCACAAATTCCCATCGGTAACAAGAACGTTCCACCTGGACACTCAAGTTCAAATGTATGCATCTTAGAAAAATCCAATTTTCCAAAGCTTAACAACGGTAATCGGTCACTACCAGGAGGGTAACTGATCACTCAGTACGATCTTGCACTTCTAGTAGTTGTAAGAGGTTTAGAAACACAATTTGGTAACCAGGTACTATCTAGATGACAATCTGATTACTCAACGCAGAAACGAACTTCTGGTCTTCATTGTTACCCAAACCTCTCAAACTTATTCCAATCACATCCAAATGTTACGACCATACTAAACGACGATTCCACATAAAAGTAATCGTACCACCAGAGCCTTAATGAGCGAACCATCGTTGCTTACACTTCTCAACCTTAGTCTTAACAATAACTTAACAATTCCACTATACACTTGTCTAACATACATTCTGTTATCACTTTCTCATATTGTGCTACTAAGATCGTTTCCATACCGTATCAACTTCACGCTCTACGGTAATCTCCTCACACCCAAACATAATTCATCTTACTAGAGTCATCCCGAAACTAAGGTGCTTACTCTAACACTTAACATAACTTCATCCGGTTCATACCAAATGCTCATCACGATACTAAATAAGGCTTAGTCTCTCTTTTGCATTATACCTTATACCATTCCTTAGGTAATTCAAAATTTCCGAAATGATCCCTTACTAAAATATAACATCTTAATGTATTACTCTAAACTTGTAACTTCCGTCATAGCCAGATATACAACTCTAGTCTTCTATCTTTCGTTTGGGGTATACTTGTCTCACTTGAAACGTGAAATCACATCCTCGTGTTTCTTCCATGTTTTGCCACAACTTTAGGTTCCCAAAAGAAAATGAACATTCTTTACTCGTAACTCCTATCCATATGCAAGTTATTATCCAAATACATTCCTTGAAGTACCCTCGCTCATCCAAGATGACACTGCGATCTTAGGTCTGAAACACTAAGAATTAACTCATTCCAGAACCTTAAGTCACACGTTCCATAAACATCTTCTCTCCTCGTGAAATGAAACTTCTTAACACTTTTATCCATACCAGTGACCAACACTGATCCACCAGTGACTTCACGTATTCCGTGGGAAACCGACCACTCATCTTGTAGATACTTGTAACTTTCAGTCACTATCCATTCCAAAGGATTTCTCGAACAACATACTACTCTGCAACTACATGTTACAGGAAGTAAAAAAAACTCTTATGAAGACTCCAACTAAGCTGACCAACGCTCATTCTGCTAACCCTTAGCTTGAGCCCACCCTCACAACACAAGTTACAACAACACTTCTGAGTCCTCATGGTCGCACAACCATGATCCTACCTATCACATACATATCATTAGGCTGATCAGACCCAATACTACATAGTATGATATTAAGAATCATTCTGGCTAGACACACTTAAGAGGCAGGAAAGATTTACTTATGATATTTCAAGGCTAGGTCGAGGATACGACCTGCTCTGATACCAACTGTAACACCCATATAATATATATCTAAAATAATATCATACAATGTTAGTTTTTGGTACTGACACCATCATAAATACCTACTAGTATAATTCACATTCTCGTCCAATTCTAAAACTATACAAATATGGCACAAGACATGGAAATCATACTATAAATAAAAGCTAAGAACAATACAATATCCATTATTGTACAAGATACATAAATACACAGCGGAGGACTCAAATTATGCTTCACTTGAAACATCCCGAGCATAGCTCCACTTGTAAATCAAACATGCATAGGAACCTGAAAAGCAACAACAATAGTGGGGTAAGATAACAACATCTCAGTGGGTTCTCTATCGTAGAGTTCTCTCGGATCTAAGGGTTCTATCAAAACCTAACTCAAGTCTTTATTCGAGGAAAACGACCTTGAGTTCACACATCTCACCCTGTGAGACATTATCACAAGTTAACAATTTACAATCTCACACTTATTTGGGACCACTTCCAAGAGTCCTATAAATCCTACTATCACTAGCTAGGATAATACCTTTTTACTTCCCATGGGACTCGGTGTAACACACATCTCAAGCCTAAGTTCACTTCTCTATAAGGAAACAAAACAAGATGGAATATCCATATAACATTCTCGACACTTCACGTGAGACTCAATGTAATACCCACCTCAAGCGTAAACCATGCTTCCCATGGGACTCAGTGTAATACCCACCTCAAGACATATCGTTGGCTTCCCGTGAGACTCAGTGTAATACCCACCTCAAGACTTATCATTTGCTTCCCGTGGGACTCAATATAATACCCACCTCAAGACTTATCATTTGCTTTCTGTGGGACTCAGTGTAATACCCACCTCAAGACTTATCATTTGCTTCACGTTGGACTCAGTGTATACCCACCTCAAGACTTATCATTTTCTTCCTGTGGGACTCAGTGTAATACCCACCTCAAGACTTACACAATCTGATGCTTTTCGTGGGACTCAGTGTAATACTCACCTCAAGACTTACACAAGACTTTTCGGAGAATACCGCGTATAACGCGTCAAGGATTCGCAACGACCTAGAATGAACCTGAGCACCTCATAAGTCACACCATCTAACAATTTCTAGTTACAATACTAGGCCACACTATTGGTTTATGGAAAGATTTCCTAATTTTTCCTCCATCCTCGATACTTTTGGTTATATAGTTTTTAAACATATAACTCTAACATTCTAGTCTAATTATTATCATTAAACTAATCTCATTGTCTCTATTTCCATTCAATCCTCACGATTATCGCATATTTTCACAACTTGCACAACTAACATAATTACCACAATTCCTTAACTAACATAATTACGGTTAATCGGAAAAGTCGGGTAAAAATAACTTTTTTCGGCATCAAAATATAGTTCATGTTTTTAGCTTCGAATCGATATGTGGAATGCTAAAAACGGATACCCGGATCAAAAGTTATGAATTAAATACCAAAATTGAAACCTACAGGTCTCGCTGAGCGAGCCCTCAGCTCGCTGAGCGAGAAAACTTCTGGAACTCTCACTGAGTGAGCTCTGTGATTCCAGAAAAATATCAGGTTACGGGAAAACCTCCAAAACCTATCAAACTCATTCAAAACACCAACCAACACATCAAAACAGTTCTAAACATATCTATAGTCATAATGTGAGCAACCTAGTTATGTTTTAATCGAGTTTTAACCGTTAATCCATTGTTTCTCAATATTTCTACCAAAAACCCTAAAACTCTTAAACTCCAAAACATAACCAAAAACTAAAATAAAAGTATCTAACTACGAACCCACCTCAAGAGTTGATGATTGGCAGAAAGAATGAGCCGATTCGACGGACGAGTGATGGAGAATGATGGATTGAAGCTCTAGGTTTTCTCTTCTTCTTTTTCTTCTACTCCTTTTCTTTCTCTTCCTTTCTTTTCTTTCTTTCCAATTCTCTTAATAACTTTCTCTCTTTTCTTTTCCTTTTATAATACTTAACTTATTTTCCTTATTAACCAAACAAATTATATCTATCAATTAGTAATATTATTGGGTCCAATTTGAGAGTATCCAAAACTGTCTCTGAGCTGAATATTTAATAAAGCCTCTACTTCAGATAATACTAATTAATCTTACTTAATATTATCCAGAGCGTTAACTAAAATACGGGGTATTACATTATACAATTTATGCAACATGTCATGCAACATCAATGACATACATGCATACTCATAACAATTACATCATACAACAACAACCACACATCGTAACGTCGACCAATATACTACTAATTATCATCATCACGATTATCATGCATTTCATAACATATAATCATATAATTCAACTCATATCACAATAACGCAACACAACATATCATATGCTCATATATCATTAATAAGCATATGAAACATATCAACACAACACTACTCATCACGATGACAACATCAACATCAACGAACCTATCGATTATGTTCAGCCATATTACACTAATTACCCCTACAATTAAGTATATAATCCATCTTTCTCCACCTCCAGCTTCACTACATCAATACCTAGGCATTACTAACTTAATTAAGTAATTTTTTAGAATTTTTAGGAATTTTTTTTTAAAAAAATCACGCTCCAGGGCTTGCTAAGCGAGGGCCATAGCTCGCTATGCGCTAAACTCCTTGACTCTGCTTGCTAAGCGAGCTCTACGATTTCTCAAATCTCCCAACCGCTCTCTGTTCCCAAAAGCTTCTACAAAATCAGTCTCCCAACACACCAAAACCAACCAGAATTCTTAGCAATCACCAATTTTATTACCTAATTCATGCAATAATCAACCAACAATAACAAACAACTCTTAATTCAACGAAATTCTTCAACCATTCATCATAATTCCAATCCCTAATTCCCAACCTACCCAATTCCCATTATAGAAGCCTTAAGATGGAAGAATCCCACCTTTACCTTAGGTTCCGTTGAGGAATTCTTCTCCTTCGCGAACTATTCTTCCCGATTAAGCCTTTTCCTCTTCTTCTCTTCTTCACACCTTTCACAATCGCTTTTCGGTTTCTCTAACACGATTATATTCTCCCATTTTCCTTATTTCCAACATAACCCCTAAGACCCAACTTATGATCTTCTACTTTTACCCTTATTGCTTTCACCAATTGACCACCTCGTCCTTATCTCTTATTTATTCCCTTTATTTTATTTATCACTTAATACTACAATTATCCACCGAAATATAATTTTCAATCACAATTATATTCGATAATATATATATATATATATATATATTTATATATATATATATATATATATATATATATATATATATATATATATATATATTATTCTTCACACACCACAACACAACATTCTCAATAAAATATTTAAATAAAATTTGGGGCGTCACAATCTTGGGATAGTCATTTGTCGCTGATTGAGTTTACCTACAATAATAGTTATCATTCTATTATTGGAATGACACCGTATGAGACGTTGTATGGTAGAAGATGTCAGACTTCATTGTGTTGGTACGAGTCAGGCGAAAGTGTAGTACTTGGACCTGAGATTGTGCAAGAGACAACTGGGAAGATTAAGATGATACAAGAAAGAATGAAGGCTTATCAGAGTCGGAAGAAGAGTTATCATGATAAGAGAAGAAATGCATTTTCCCAGAGGGAGTCCATGTGTTATTGAGAGTTACTCAGGTAACTGGTGTCGGAAGAGCTTTGAAGTCTAGAAAGCTTACTCCGCGTTTTTTTTGGTCCGTATCAGATTTAAAAAAGGATCGGAGAGGTAGCATATCAGATTGCGTTACCACCATCGCTTGCGCATTTGCATGATGTGTTTCATGTATCACAGTTGAAGAAGTATGTGTGTGATCCATCACATGTGATTAAGATGGATGACATTCAGGTAAGAGATAATCTGACCGTTGAAGCTTTACCATTGCGGATAGATGGCCGAGAAATGAAGCAGTTGCGAGGAAAAGAGATTGCCTTGGTAAAGGTATTGTGGGGTGGACCAGCAGGTGAAAGTTGGACTTGGGAACATGAAGATCAGATAAAGGAGTCATATCCAACTCTGTTTGCTTCAGGTAACATTTTTTAGGACGAAAATTCCCAAAGTGGGGGAGAGTTGTAACACCCCAATTTCATAATTTAATTATTAAATATAATAATTATTTATGAATAAGTGGTATTTGGAGGTATTTTATGTAATATTAAGAAGAAGGATTTATTTTATTAAAATAATGATATGATAATAATTGGATATTATTTAAATATTATTATTAAAGAAAATAAAATAAAAGGAGTTGGAGATCTAAGGGGTAGAGTTGTCTTTTGGTGTAGTTTATGAGAAAAGAGGATACAATCAAAAGTTCTCACAATCATATTTTTGGTGAAGGTGAAGGTTGCTCTGAAGAACAAGGAGACAGAGAAGAATTTCTCTAGAAGTGAAAGAGGAAGCTCAAATTGATCAAGGTATGGGGAGTGTTCTCTTTCAATGTCTATAATATTGGGATTGTATTATGAGGAAAAAAGGGTTTTTGAGGGGAAACCTTAGGGTTGTGTAATTCGTTGATAGGTTTTGATAATTAGTTTTTTTTAGATGTTATAAATGATGAATTTATAATGATAATGAGTTGTAAGGTCGTTTTCTGCTGTTTTCTGGTGTAATTGAAGGTTTTTGGCGTGTGTGAGTCGTATAGAAAATTGCAGGATTTTCTCAGAAAAATCGCCTCCTTGCTTAGCAAGCAGGAGCTTGCTTAGCGAGCAAGTGAGTATTTTGGAAGATCGCAAACAGAGAGATGCTCGCTTAGCGAGCTAGCTCTTCGCTTAGCGAGACCTGTAGTATTTTGAAAAATATTTTCTTGACTTATGATGCTTTGTTTTGTTGTGTCATGTTGTTGTGTTGTTGTTGTGAGTTATTACCATGCTATATTAGGCTAAGAGTGTAATACTAATGATGAAATGATGTTATGATGAATATGTTGTAAAATGAGGAAATGATTTCATGTAGTATTAGGATATGAGTAGTCAAAGTGGATGTATAACGACGAATGTTGATGCAAATGTCGATGAAGATGATTATGTTGTTGTTGCATCGTGCATTCATGGAATTATTATGTTGATTGAGGCTTCAATCCCATTGTGTGGATTTGAGGTGTTGTTGATTATGTTGTGCTCCCTTGTGGAGGGTTGATGGCCAGTGTCCATCACATGTTGAAAATTGGTACCACATGCATTTATGAAGTTGAATTTCATTCTATGGGGCATAGCATGATTACATTTGTTATATGATGATGTGACTTGTTGTTGTTGTATGTGGGTGAGACTTGATGTAAATGATGTATGTTGTATGTTGTCTTATAATTCTGTCTTTATATTATATATATTGAATATGGATTCCTCACCCTGTCTGCCTTTGTGATGGTCTATTATGCCATCCAGCAGATTCTCAAGAATAGTTCGGTGATCGGAAGTAGCTTGGAGTGCGTCTCTCATTGTTTATAGAGTTTAGGTGGTGTCCTGCTATGAGTCATTTAACACTGGGGAACACTTGGTTTATTTTGTCGTTTTTGTTGAATTTTAACACTTGATGATGATGATTTGGATTATAGGTGTACTCTTTCTTTCAAATTGTTTTAAGAAGTTGAATATAGATTCGTTGTCAATGAATTGAGGCTTTACTTTAATTATGACATAAGTTGCAACCCGTGTTACGGGACATGACACATATTTGATGTTTATGCTGGAAATGTGATACCCTTTTGTGTTGAACTCTGATTTTATTTAAATAATATGTTTAAAATTGTTGTGGGGTAAAAAGGTTGTTACAAAAGAGATAAGAAAGAAATTATATGTGAAGAGTGAATTTTATTAAAAATGAATTTTTTTATTTAAAAGTTTGTAAAGTGTTTACATGGTCACCTCTTTATATAGCAACTAAAAATGAAAATTTACAAATTTACAAGATGCAACATTTGACTCGGTCAAATGCATATTATATGACAATTATATTACTTGACTCACTACTTTGACTAGGTCGAACACACATAAGTCGAATACACCTTTCATTCTAAAAAATTGAATTATAACTTCTAAAACGCCTCCTAATTCATGTTTTCGTGACTTCTTATCACAATGTTTTTCTTCAACTAAATGACTTTCTTCAGAGGTTTGGTGAGTATATCAGCTAGTTACCATTTTGTCTTGTAATGCTCAAGTTCATGTTTCCTTTTATTTACTTGATCTTTAAGGAAATGATACCTCATCTCGATGTGTTTACTTCGACCATGACACACTTGATGATTTTCAGGTTGGTTCTTAATTTGTTATCGACAAACAACTTTATTTTCATAGGTTCCATGATCTTAATATCTTCGAGCAACATCTCTATCCATAATGTTTGACATGTTGCATATGATGTAACCACGTACCAAGCTTCACAAGATGACAAAGCCATATTGCTTTGTTTTCTTGAGCACTAAGATATTGGTGCACCTCCAATCATGAATATGTAGTCTGCAATACTTTTCTTCTCATCTTGATCTCCACTAAAATATGAGTTGGTGTAACCATGTATTTCTGCATCATTGTTGGCCTTCTGCCTTAGAATTATCATACCGTGATCAATTATGCCCTTGATATATCTCATCACTCTTTTGAGTGCAGTGAGATGACATTCTTGTGGTTTCTTCATGAATGTGTCCAACAACCCTACACTTTGACAAATATTCGGGCTGATGTTACATATATACCTTAAGGATCCAATGATTTGTTTGTACAATGTTGCACTTACAAACTCATCATTTGTATCCTTTCTCAACTTTGCTCCAGTATCCAATGGTGTGATAGTTGCATTACAGTTACTAATCTTGAAGCAATATGCGCAACTTGTTTCTCCAAGTTCTTTTTGCTTACACCTTGAGCTTGAAACTGGTTCTTGGTTATTTGTATGAAGGACTTCAAAATAGTTTTCAGCTGGTTGTTCCCTTGATTAGCCACAACATATTTTGATGCAGAAAAACCAAGTGGAACTTGTGGTGTTTAAGGTTTGAGTTGGTTTGAGGATTACTCTATGAAAACTTTAAATGATAACGCCACCCAGGATTGTATGTGTTGTTATATTTGTAGTTGCCCACATAATTAACATAAAAAATGATTTATTAAGCAATCTTCAAATAAATGAGCACCCTCACAATAAACACAAACAACCTCTGATGTGTTAGTTATAATCTTTACAAGATTAATTGTTGTCACGTCAAGATTCATCATCATATTGTTCATCATTTGGTGAATCTAAGACACTTGAACAACAAGAGTTGTGGTCTCAATGACTTCGTGAACACCAATTGGCTTATTTTGAGCGGTGACAACACTAACTCTTGTAACTGACCATTGGTAGGTATTGGTTGTAATACTTTCAATTAATTTGTACCCTTCTTCATAGGACTTATATACCAATGCTCCACCAATTGATGCATCCATCATGTTTCGCGAGGATGGAACAAATCCATTGTAGAATGTTTCTTGCTGGATACAATTGGTATACCATGGTGGGGACATTGCCTTATCAACTCTTTGAGTCTTCCCCAAGCATCAAATAGGGATTCATCATCTCCTTGTCTAAATGAAGTAATTTCATTCATCATCTTAGCATTCTTGACATGAGGAAAATACTAAGCTAAAAAATTTCAGCTAATGAATTCCATGTGGATATAAAATTTGACTCTGGAGAGTTCAACCGACTCTTGGCTCTATCCCTTAGAGAATATGGAAACAACCTCAACTTTTTGCTTGAAATTGTGTGATATCACATGGAAGTATACATCTATTTTAAAGTAGCAAGTGATAGAATAATAAGGATGTCAAACCTACGGGAGTGGAAAATAACTTAGATTGATTTGTAAAAATTCTTTTGTAAATGAGCATGAGCAAGAAATAATAATAGGTGATGGTTGTCACGGGTTCAGTTTTGGAGTAAACAATGATAAAAGTAATTTAATAAGAGTAAAATGAAGTTAATAATGGGGAGCATGTTTGACAATTATTTGTTAATATAAATTGTGTATAATGTGTACATGATGAATTATGGCGTGCTAGAAGAGATCAGAAATTGATCTTGTGGTGCATATCTACAACATCAGAAACATATAAAGCAAGTCTAATTTTATTCTAAATGTCCTCTATGATTGTGGCTCTTTATATCTAAAGTAGTTAATCTAGTTAATATCTCTATCCTACTATTTTCAATCACTTTTATTATGAAATTCACTTGTTGTTAGATCTCTCACACCAACAAACTTGTATATTTTCCTAAATTGTTCATTCAAAGAAGAAGATTTATGATATTTTAACACATGATAAAATAAAACATTGACAACACATCATTTAACACTAATAACTCTTTCATATTAACTTCAAATTGCTCAACATAAAAAGGTTTAGCTCGCGGTGAGCTTAGTACATACATCAATATTGGATCCTAAGCTAAACATTATTAATATTAAACACATAATGAAACATAAATGAAAATCTAATAGTAACTTCTTTGTCTTCTTGCAATCTTTAATCAACAATAGACGGTCTCTGTCACGTCAGATGCTAGTAGCATACACTTGGAATGATAAGATAAAGAAGTTATCCATTTTGTTCAACACACTGTTCAGTAAGTTTCACTCAATGTTTCTCTCTTTGGATTTAAAAACTACTTTGCATTTCCCCCGAGACGTCCTTTTATATTCGTTTCCCTTTAGGGCTTTTGTATTGTCTTGGAACATAATATTTTGGATATTTGAGAATTATGGCCAAAAGGAATCAACAAATTCCCCTCCATTTTTTGCTTTTCCTACCATTATAGAGTCATGTACAATCAACATGTGAAAGACAAAATATCTCGTGGCAAGCTAATGACATAAGTATTCAGACGATAGAGTTTTACATTCGTCCTTTGCAACAGGCAGATAAGTCGGACGTTGTAGTGGGTGTACTATACTTTAGAGTTTTTATCCTATAATCCCTGTTCATATCTCGTTACTATTTGATTCCAATGCACTCCATTATGTAGATTGGTGTCACATAAGTCCTAAAACTATGAATATATACTCTTTGTGACTCCCATTGCATCCATCTCTCCACTTTTAATTGGGGGTTAAAACAATGTTCAAGAACTCTAGTGTCATAACTCATCAAAAGTTATCTATACACATACAACAAATACATAAAAACTCACAAAAGAGAGTATCTATTGTGCTCTTTATAATAAACTCAAAAACAAAAAAAGTATATAGAACTAAACTAATAAATAATTTAATTAAAAAGATAAATTCAAGTGACAAGGTTTATAATAGTTGTTTATATATATGCTATGGTTGTGGATATTTGATTTAAGTATAATAGTTGTTTATGAGCTATTAATCCAAACATATCTCCACCATAATAGAATAAAGTTAATAGAATAAGGTTACTTATGCACACATTTGATGCAACAGTGACGGTTGGATCGAGATCAAGAATGCACATTTTATATTAGTTTTATATTTAAAATTATAATTCAAAAACACACATTTTATATGAAAGATTTTTATTTAACGTGTACAGCAGCATCACAAAAATGTTATAAATAAATAAATAAATAAAGGTCTTACACAATGGTGCTATTGGGTTGGGCCTTTAAATTTATGCTACATCCACTTACAATAACATTATTCTAATACTTTACTTTTTACACCTCTACTCCACACCTCCCTTTGATTACAAAGAAAGACAAATAGTAAACCTTTTATTTTTGCCTCTTTTTCTTTCCAATAAAAGGAAGGTATGGAGTATTTTAGTGAAAAAAATAAAATATGAGAGTAACATCATTGTTTGGTTGGAAACTTTTGGAGAGAGAAAAAAGGTTCATTAGCAACATTTCCTTAAAATTTTCAGAACAAGGTTGAAACTATGGTTAACAAGGTTGATTCAAAGGGGTGACCTGAGAACACAAAATAAACTAGCAACACACAAATGTACCAATCAATGTTGTGTTCTCAGTTTCACTCCTCTGAGACAGAACCATATGTTACATGAGTAATAGGAATGAAAGATAGAGATAGAGAGAGAGAGAGCACACTTGTTTTTCATTTGGGTTCAGAATATTTCATTTTATATGAAATATTATATGGTGATGATATAAGGCGTCATGTGTAACAATTTCACTACATATGTTGTCATTCTTAAGACAATAATTGGTATATATTTATTTCTCTTACAATGTTATTTTAGTAATATTATAATATAACTCATATATGTTGACATTCTATCGACACCATCACAAATATGTTATCACATTATTTTGGGTACATAGATGTGTCATCATTTTTCTGACAATCACTATAGTAGTATAAAACAACGAAAGTTTCGGTCTTTTTGGCAGGGCATACAATAATTAGAATGAGGGAAAAAATTAAACAAATAAATCATTTTATTCACCAAATATTTCATTTTGTTATAATATTTATAATTTTTATAATATTACTATAAATATACATATTTATCTACATATTATTATAGAGTTGAAATATTTATCTAAAATAGTAGGACTAATTATTACATTGGTGTAATAGTAGTATTTCAAGTAGTATAAATACCACACCTGACAATGTAATATTTACACCAAAACTTACTATAAAATTCATAAGTTTTCTCTCTTCCATCTTTGATAATTCTAGTTTAGTAAATTATATTAGTTCATAAATATTAATTAATATTCTAAAATTGGTTTTTCTCAACACGTTATAAGCACGATCGTTTATAACGGAAATTATTACTACACTAGGTATATCTTCTAAACTTATATTTTTAATCTTATTATTATTATTATAATTTTTATTATTTAACTTGTTTATAGAAAACTGACAATTAGTCAAGTGATTTATAATTATAATGATTTTTTTTCCGTTATTTTTTACTTTAACTCCTTGTTATAGAAAACTGACAATTTGTCAAGTGCTCTATAATAAGTGTGACTTATATATATTTTGTGTGGAGGTTTAAAACCTCATATGCATACTAATTTTTATATTTCAGTTACTAACTTTTATATTTAATGGAAGTTTAAAATCCCACATGTTGCTATTAATTTTTATATTTCAGTTACTAACTTTATAGTTAGTGGAGGTTTAAAATCCCACATGTTGCTACTAATTTTTATATTTCAGTTACTAACTTTATATTTAGTGGAGGTTTAAAATCCCACATGTTGCTACTAATTTTTATATTTCAGTTACTAATTTTTATATTTAGTGGAGGTTTAAAATCCCACATGTTGCTACTAATTTTTATATTTCAGTTACTAACTTTATATTTAGTGGAGGTTTAAAATCCCACATGTTGCTACTAATTTTTATATTTCAGTTACTAACTTTATATTTAGTGGATGTTTAAAATCCCACATGTTGCTACTAATTTTTATATTTCAGTTACTAACTTTTATATTTAATGGAGGTCTTAAGACCTCATATGTTATCTTATAATTATCTCTAAACCCTATAATAGCTAGTTGCTTTTTAACATATTTTAATTTGATTTTGATGATATTTATCTTTTATTTCTCTATTTCCTTTTTCTTTTTCTTTCCACTAACGGTAACATTAACGGCCATTTTTACAAATTTATCTATATATAATTCAACTTTTTTCATAAATTTTACATCATTCTCAAACATTCATCTATATCTTTCAAATGACTAAATTTTTTCTTTTGTTCATCACTCTACTTGTCATTATTTTATTCCTTATCTGTATCATCAAACATGAAGAACTAGGTAATGATTATATAACATTAATGATACTTATTATTTTACCATTACTAGTCTTAGCTTAATTTATTAGTAAAAGTTTTTGAATAAATCATGATCAATGTTTTTTTTTGTAATCGTTGTTACATCAATTCAAAATCCTAAGCATAACTGGGGACAACTTCATAACATGGAATAACAATTTGATCGAATATCTTACATGTGAGGGACTTAACAAAATACTTGAAGGAGGCCATTCCGGAAAATCAACAAACGACCCAGATGAAATGGAAAAGAAAAAGTCAAAAGTGAACAGAATAATCAAGCATCATCTTGATGATGAATTGCAAACAGAATATTCAAATGCTAAAGATCCCAAGATTTTGTGGGATAAAATTAAAGCAAGATTTGGACATCAGAAGAAAATCTTATTACCCTCATTAATGGATCAGTGAAACAAGTTAAGGTTCCAAGATTATAAAAGTGTCATTGCATACAACTTTGCTATGCATCAAATTATAGCACAACTTGAATTTTGTGGCACAATTATAACTGAAAAAGAAAAGTTGGAAAAAACTTTTTCAACTTTCCATGCATCCTAAGTATTATTGCAACAACAATATAGAATGAGGGAGTTCACTGAGTATTCTGATTTGGTTGCAGCTCTTCTGGTGGCAGAACAAAATAACGAGCTCCTTATAAAAAACCACCTGACACGACCCACAGGAGCAATAACATATCCTGAAATTAACACCACAACCTTTAATCGTGGGCGTGGTGGCTTTAATCGCCTTAAGAGACATGGTGGTCATGTTCGTTTTGATGGTAATAATGGCCGTGCTCGTTTTGATGGTCACAATCCAAGAAGATATCATGGTCGAAACCTTTTCCACGGTCGAAACCATTTTCGTGGTAGAGGGCGTGGACGAGGTCATATGAATAATTCTAGATCACCCATATATGACCAAAATAATTGGAATTTCCAAGGAAATGGTAAGTATATCCAAGAAGGTCCCTCAAGGAATTATGAGGATGTATGTTACAGATGCGGAAAGAAAGGTCATTGGTCTAAGGTGTGTGGAACACCAGAATATTTGTGTAAAAGACAAATGGCCTCTGTAGAAGAAAAGGGAAAAGAAGTGAATTTTAATGAGATTGAACCCATAAATGATAATACCTATTTTGAGACTGCTGATTTTGTTGAAGGAACAATGAATTAAATAACTATTTGAATATTGTGTGATATGCTTGTATTAGCTTTATATTTAGAATGTGTATGAATTCAAGAATATGTATGTTGTTTTATGTATCTTACGTTTGCATGAAATAAAATGTTAAATATGTTGTTAATTTACTCTCTATTTTTTTATATATTTTTTAAGAAGGTTATACATGGTACGTGTCAAAGACATTTGCATTCCGGACAGTGGAACTACCCATACAATCCTCAAAAGTAAGAAATATTTTACTGAAATAAATCCTATTAAAGGTGTAATAAATACAATCTCAGGTCCTGCAGATTTGATTGAAGGAACAGGTAATGCTATGTTCATATTACCAAATGGGACAAAGTTTGTCATTAAAAATGCTTTATACTCACCAAAATCAAAGAGAAATTTTTTGAGTTTTAATGACATATATCATCAAGGATATGATACTGAAACTGCAACTGAAGGTAACATGAAATACATTAATATCACTGCTAATATTTTGGGAAAGAAGAAAATTTTAGAAAAACTACCAAAATTGCCTTCTGGATTACATTATACTTATATACATGAAATTGAATGTAATTTGATAGTAAAAGAAGATCCCAAAACGGTGACATTATGGCATGATCGTTTAGGTCATCCTGGTTCAACAATGATGCGTAAAATAGTTGAAATTACACATGGTCATCCATTGAAAAGTTTAAAGCTTACAAAAGGAGATAAACCATGTGAAACTTGCTCTCTTGGAAAACTAATAACAAAGCATTCACCAGAAAAAATTCAGACTGAATCACCGACATTTCTTGAAAGACTTCAAGGAGATATATGTGGACCTATCCATCCACCATCAGGACCATTCAGATATTTTATGGTATTGATTGATGCATCTAGTAGATGGTCATATGTATGCTTATTGTCAAGTCGTGATATGGCCTTTGCAAAATTTCTTGCACAAATAATTAAACTTAGAGCTCAATTTCCCGATTATACTATAAAGAAAATTAGACTTGACAATGTCGGTGAATTTACATCTGAATCGTTTAAGAATTATTGCATGATAATTGGAATCACTGTTGAATACCCTGTTCCTCATGTGCACACACAAAATGGTTTAGCGGAGTCATTAATCAAACGTCTTCAATATATTGCTAGACCATTAATAGTGAAAACTAAAGTACCAGTTATTGTTTGGGGTCATGCAATTTTACATGCTGCAACATTCATACGTTTAAGGCCAAGTGCTTATCATAAACATACCCCTTATCAACTTGCAATTGGTAAAGAACCTAATATTTCACATTTAAAGATTTTTGGTTGTGCAGTATATGTCCCAATAGCTCCACCACAAAGAATTAAAATGGGACCTCAAAGGATATTGAGAATATACGTCGGGTATGAATCACCATCTATTATTAGATATCTTGAACCTTTAACAGGTGATATTTTTCAGGCAAAATTTGTTGATTGTCATTTTGATGAAACGAAAATTCCAATATTAGGGAGAGAAAACAAACAATCAGAAAATGAAATATCATGGTATGTACCGCATTTATTACATTTGGATCCATATAATAAATCATGGGAAGAAAATGTAAAGAAAATTGTGCACTTACAGAATTTAGCAAATCAACTGCCAGATTCATTTACTGATTTGAAAAGAGTCACAAAATCACATGTACCAGCTGTAAATGTCCCAGCTCGAATTGAGATTTCAAAAATAAATGATGTAGCAAGTACATCAAAGGCACACTTGAAACGTGGCCGACCTATGGGATCCAAAGACAAAAATCCCAAAAAAAGAAAGTGTATGGAAAAGATGAATTTGGTTGACAATAATCTTGAAAAGACACAAGATAATAATAAATTCACGGTTGAAAAATGTGCTCTCGAAGAAGCACAAGATGATGATAATGAGATCACTGATAATGAAAATGAAAACAAGAATGATCTTGAAATTTCAATTAATTATGTTGATACAGGAACTTTGTGGAACCGAAAAGATATAAATATAGATGAAATATTTTCATTTTCCATTGCATGTGAAATTATGAATGAAAATGATGATCCTGAACCAAAAAATATGAATGAATGTCAAAATAGACATGATTGGAGTAATTGGAAGGATGCAATAGATACTGAATTAAATTCTCTTAAAAATCGAAAAGTATTTGGCCCTATTACAGCTATACCGAAAGATGTGAAACCAGTTAGATATAAATGGGTCTTTGTAAGAAAACGAAATGAGAAAAATGAGATTGTCAAATACAAGGCTCGCCTTGTTGCACAAGGTTTTTTTATCAAAGACCAGGAATCGATTATGAGGTAACTTATTCTCCTGTTATGGATGCCATTACTTTTCGTTATTTAATTGGTTTATCAGTATTTAACAAACTTGATATGTATCTTATGGATGTTGTTACTACTTATTTGTATGGATCACTTGATACTGATATATACATGAAAATCCCAGAAGGATTTAAAATGCCCGAGACATTAAAACCTAGAGAAATGTATGCAATTAAGCTGCAAAGATCATTGTATGGATTAAAACAATCAGGGCGCATGTGGTATAATAGACTAAGTGAATATTTGCTTAAAGAAGGCTATAAAAATAATCCTATTTTTCCTTGTGTTTTTATAAGAAAAACAATATCTGGTTTAGTAATAATTGTTGTCTATGTTGATGATTTAAATATCATTGGAACTAATGGAGAAATAAAGGAAGCAAAAGATTACTTAAAGAAAGAATTTGAAATGAAAGATTTGGGAAAAATAAAGTTTTGTCTTGGTTTACAGATTGAGTATACTAAAAATGGTATATTGGTACATCAATCAAATTATACAGAAAGGATATTGAAAAGGTTTAGCATGGACAAAGCAAACCCTTTAAGTACTCCAATGATGGGTAGAACACTTAACGTTAAAAATGATCCTTTTATACCCAAGGAAGTTAATGAAGAAGATCTTGGCTCTGAAGTACCATACCTCAGTGCTATTGGGGCACTCATGTATCTTGCTAACTATACAAGACCTGATATAACTTTTGTAGTTAACTTACTAGCAAGATTCAGTTCGTGTCCTACTAAAAGGCATTGGAAAGGAATAAAGCATATATTTCGATATTGTCGAGGTACATCTGACCTTGGTTTATTTTACTCTAACAATATAAAACCAGTTTTGCTTGGTTATGCAGATGCAGGATATTTGTCAGATCCACATAATGCTAAATCACTGACTGGATATATATTTACATATGGTAACACTGAAATATCATGGAGATCACAAAAGAAAACACTTGTAGCAACTTCACCAAATCATGTTGAAGTAATTTCTCTTCATGAAGCAAGCAAAGAATATAGATGGTTACGATCGATAACTAGACATGTCCAAGGAGCATCTGGTTTACCAATTGATAATAATCCAACAATTTTGTATGAGGACAATGCTGCATGTGTTACCCAGATGAAAGAAGGTTACATCAAAAGTGATAGAACCAAGCATATCCTCCAAAGTTCTTTTCATTCACACAAGAACTCGAAAGAAACAAAGAGGTTAATATTCAATATATTCGTTCTAGTGATAATGTGGCAGATCTCTTCACAAAGGAACTTCCTACTTCAGTTTTCAAGAAGCATGTACAAGATATTGGAATGCGCCACCTTCGAGATCTTTAAAGAAGAATTAAATGTGTTATGTTGAGGAGGAGCATCATATTGTACTCTTTTTCCCTTATTAAGGTTTTTTTCCCAATGGGTTTTTCCTTATAAGGTTTTTAACGAGGCAATATATGTTCCCACAAGTTCCTCCTTGATAAGACTTCAATGAAACATCATAATAGATATTTCAAATGGGGAGTGTTATAATATTTATAATTTTTATAATATTATTATATATATACATATTTATCTACATACTATTATAGAGTTGAAATATCTATCTAAAATAGAAGGACTAGTTATTACATTGGTGTAATAGTAGTATTTCAAGTAGTATAAATGTAATACCCCAAATTTGCCCTCTCCTGTTTAGCATCATCATCATATCATATTCATCATAAGCATGTCATGTCCTTAGCATATTGCATAGAAAAATGAAGCATAGCATTTGCATGTTCTGGCATAAGCACATGATCAATCATCAGGGAAATTTGAAGCTCACAAGGCAGGTTACAAGGTTGACATCAGGGTCAAAGCCTAAAGAAAGGATTGAGGATCAAAATCAGATCAAAACGACTGGCGCCGGGTGATTCCTGAGGTTTCCCACCAAAAGGAGGGAAAATTCAAAATTCACTGACGTTAACCGGTTAACGGATTGGTTAACCGATTAACGGCCACGAATTTTGAATTTCCAGCAGCAAATTCAGCATGTGTGATTTGGTTCCAATTTCCATTTTCTGATTTTTATTAATTTGAATTAAAAAGAAGGATCTAGAGCACTTGTCCAAGCCTAATCTCATTGCTACATCCTAATCTCTTTGCCAAACCATAATTTTGGATCCCAAGCCTAATTTTTGGGCCCCAAACCTAAACCATATTTAACTCATTTCTCTCCAAACCAAAGGGAGCTCTCTCTCTCATTTTTCATTCTCATTCTGAATTTTCACTCTTCTCACTCATAATTCTCTCACTTTTCTCTCCCAATTTTCCAAATCACTCAAAGTTCCTCTTTGAAGATCACATAACCTTGCCTTGAGGTGTGTAGATCTTGGAACTAGACCTCCATCCATAGCTTCTTTGCATCGTTTTGCTGGTTTAATTGGTGATTCGGATCTGGTTTGGGATCTAGAAGTGCTTTTGGATCCAAAATTCTGCATCAAGATCTTGTTCTTGCATTTATTTTGCATGGAGTGTGAAGCTTAGCCCCGAATCTTCAAAGTTTTCCGCGTGATCTATCGTTTTCAGCTCGATCAACAATTACCAAAGCATACCTCAGCTTTGTAGGTTGGTTAATTTCAGATCTAGCTCTGTTTTAGCTTATTTGCATGCTTGCACTTTAGATACGCCACGTGCTTGCGTATTTGCTTGTGTTGCTTGAATTGATTGATTGATTGGTAACCGGATCTATGTATTAATTTTCATGAGCTTAATGATTCCATTTAATGTGAATTGATACATTATTTTCATGCTCAAATGCTTGCTGGTCTGGTGTAAGATTGTTTGGAAAAGCTATTTGTAAGCTGATTTTCTGCAGGAATTGCTGCTATTTTAACAGCGTTAACCGGTTAACGGATTGGTTAACCGGTTAACGCACCTGTTCTGTGTTGTTTTTTCTGTAGGTTTTAACTGGTTAACTAGTTAACGTTTTGGTTAACCGGTTAACACTGATGCAGTGAGCCATTTTTGGGCTATTTTTAGCATGTTTGATCCCCTTACTTATTTTAAATGTCATGGATCATTGTATGATCATTGAATATGATTGTTTGGGTGATTTTCTTGCTGATTGATGCATGCTTCCGTGTTCTCGACGCGTAAATGCTTATGTGTGCTATGTTTGGCATGATTGTTTGATCTTGGTTTGGGTGCACTTTGAGCATGTCATTGTCATGATTCTATTGATGATATTAGGTTTAGTTTTCCCCCATTTTTAGATTTTACCTTTTTGCTCCTTTGGTTTCTTTCTCTTCTCATCTCAAAACAAAACCTAAAAAAACATTAATAAAGAAAGAAGTGACTTCTTGTGTAATAGCCTTATTCCATGGGGCATATGTATTCATTCCATCTTGGAATAGTGCATTTGTCTAGCATGATGCACAAGTCGGATCATGAAGTCATCTTCATCAAGAAAAATCCTAAAAAACACTTCTTCATTTTTAATCACTAAAACACTTAAAAAATTCAACAAGTCAATGAAATTAGGCCTTTGCCTTTGGAAACAAGTCTTGGATAAGTTCTCCTTGCATGGTGTGCTTTTTCTATTATTCCATCTTGGAATGTAGTGGCAAGTACACATTCCATGGAAAAGAGCTTGAGTTCATTCCTTTGTGCCACACCCATAAAAAAAGCTCTAAAAAACACAAACAAACAATAATCGTCTTTCCTTCTGGAATTCTTTTCTCATCTCCTTCGCTCCGTCTGCGAACTTGATTATTCTTGTCATTTTGCAAGACGGTTATGCACTCGTCGTCCGAGCCTGCAACACCTGAGCATTGACATAGGCAGTTCAAGCCTTAATTCACAAGCAACATTTTCCACCCCTAGTTAGGGGAACTACGGCGTCTCTGATCCTCATGTCCAGATGAGGTACGTAGGCAGCGGGGTAGGGCCCGTTCGAGCACAGTCATTTATTTTCCCTACATTTCCCCTTTTCTTTTCTTTCTTATCCAGTTTCAGTTCTACAGCAGCTTTCATTTCTTCCCCCTTTTAAACAGATTTCTTTGCAAGCGTGGATCCCGTCGGGTACGGCGGACGATCTGGGGTGCTAATACCTTCCCAGGTCGTAACCGACTCCCGAACCCAGATTCTTTGGTTCGCAGGACCTTTGTCCTTCCTTTCTTTTCTTTGGTTTGTGCAGCATTACCATTCTCGTTTCTTCGGGATAAAAATGCCTGGCTGGCGACTCTACCTCTTTCCGCACCACTTTCGCGTTTGTACCTGGATGGAAATTCGGGGAGCGACAATAAATACCACACTTGACAATGTAATATTTACACCAAAACTTACTATGAAATTCATAAGTTTTCTATCTTCCATCTTTGATAATTCTAGTTTAGTAAATTATATTAGTTCATAAATATTAATTAATATTCTAAAATCGGTTTTTCTCAACACATTTTATATTTTAAAGTTGTGATATTATTTTAAAGGAAACACTAGTAGAATACCCGTGCTTCCGCATGAGTGAGTTCATTCTTAATTTTAGCAAGATCTTATCTGCATTTAAAAATATTAGTAAGAAAATAATCTTAATATTATTGAGATCCATAACAAATATCAACATTCATTTATTGAATCATCATGAAAGACCCTTAGTAATAAACTAACATGACAAATAAAATATCAGCAACACTCACTTAATAAAAGTGGATATATCCAATATAAAAAAAACACAATAAAATTTAACAGCAAAAATATATTATGTCCAACATAAGGAACTTCAAAACATAGTGCAAATAAGCTGGATGATTGAAATGATATAGTAACACTTGTATGATGCATTGTGGGAATGACAAAACCTACAAACATGGAAAAAAATATAATTAGTGTAATATTAGAGTCATAACAAATATTACATTGATTTGCCAATAAATGAAGTAGTATGGTGGGTGGTAACATTAAATGTTCTACGAAAAACAAAACTCAAATCATTATTATATTGACATACAATGTGTAATTAAAAGGCTATAAAAAATACTTATAGTGTTAACAATGTAAAAATTATATGTCAATTTATCATGAAGATTAATAATGAGACAATGGATTACTACAATTTATGCCATGAATTATATAAGCATCAAGTAAATCATATATTCCACTATCTTTCTTTTTTCCTTCAAAGATAAATATAGAGATATATAATTTAGTATTGATAATAAGAAAGAAGAATGCTATTCAAAAACTATGTATAACTAACATGAATAAATAAAGTTGTGCCTATATAACATTATGGAAAACTTCTTTGAATACAACATTTGTTGTTTGAGATAGA
The DNA here is from genome assembly GCA_963966055.1 of Lathyrus aphaca. Taxonomy (NCBI): domain Eukaryota; kingdom Viridiplantae; phylum Streptophyta; class Magnoliopsida; order Fabales; family Fabaceae; genus Lathyrus; species Lathyrus aphaca. Next base: position 470,917,637 of record OZ014523.1, read on the forward strand.
GAGTTGTTGTCTTTGTCGTGTATTAAAACTTTCAATCCAGCTTTGCTCTTGACTCTTGAAATGACGACATAAAGTTGTCCATGACTGAAAACACTCTTTGGCAAATATAACCCAACATAGTCCAAAGATTGACCTTGGGATTTGTTTATTGTCATAGCAAATGACACTATAATTGGGAATTGTCTTCTGATAAGTTTAAATGGCCATGGAGATTGAGAAGGAGACAAACACACTCTCGGTATATAAATAATGTTTCCAATATTTGTACATGAAATTATCTTTGCTTCAATGACATGGTTGCCTAACTTCGTAACCGTCAATCTTGTACAATTACAAAGACCTTCTGATTGATCTAAATTTCTTATCAACATGATTATTGTACCAACCTTCAACTTCAATGAGTGGTTTGGCAAACCAGATGTTTTCAGACAACTCAAGAGTTCTGGTGTCACATGCTCGAAAGCAAAACTATCATTAGCATCTGATCTGTCAATGGAATCACAACTCAAATACTCTTTAGAGTCACCTACATGAAAACACAATCAAGTATTTATATATATAAATAGGCACCATAATAACAGTTATGTTTAAAAAATAGTATGGAAAAAAATTTATTTGTACGTATATATCCAAATTATGTATGTATATATATATATATATATATATATATATATATATATATATATATATATATATATATATATATATATATATATATATATATATATATATATGCGAAGATAAATTGTAAGAAAAGATATGTAGATTCATGAAAATATAGTCATAACAGAAAGTAAAATATACCTGGAAGAAAATTAGTTATGAAGTCATTTATGTCATCAACTATTTCAATAGTTGATGCTAGAATAGCTCTACACCGAAGGAAACTTGGATTTGTGTAATTTTTAAGCATATTAGGATAGGTACTTGAAACAATTGCTTCAATTGGATTCACAAATTCTCTTATAAGCAACTCTTCTAGAATATCAATTTCAGCATATCCATCATTTGGTTCTGAAACATTTCCATTACCAACTTGTAAAATCCACTCCGAGAATAGTCTAATTTCTTCTGAATTTCCTAAATTAGAACCACTTTGCAACCTCATATTTTTGGTAAGATTCAAGACTTTGAAGTGGTCCCAAATGTATGAGGCATTTATTGTTGCACGCACAATATCGGATCTAGTACCTCTTGGAACAACAGGTAGAATTTGTCTAAAATCTCCACCAAAAATTACAACTTTTCCTCCAAAAATTTGCTCACACTCAACATCATCATTGCTCATAATATCCTTCAATGACTTGTCAAGAGCTTTAAAACAGAATTTATTTGCCATTGGTGCTTCATCCCATATTATAAGTTTTGTTACTTTCAAGAGATTGGCAAGATCTGACTTCTTCTCAATGTTACATGTAGAAGAGTCCAAACATGGAACAAGAATCTTAAATTTGGAATGTGTTGTTCTTCCTCCCGGTAACAACAAACTTGCTATTCCGCTAAATGCTACATTCAATACAATATCTCCTTTACAACGAAGAGCAGCAGAAAGTGTGTTCCACATGAAAGTCTTTCTAGTACCACCATAACCATATATAAAAAAACACCACCATTTTGATTTGTGACAGCATCCATAACTTCTTTAAAGATGTTAAGCTGCTCGTCTACATCAAAAAACACAACATCATTAAAGTTGATCCATTAGTAAAATATCAATTACCATTTTTGTTAAATCTTCATATCATGTTAACATCATGACAATAATAACCGTAGCAGCCTTGTTATTTTTTTATCTAAACAAATATCCATACTAGTTTGCACAATTAATGAATCATATTTTCATATGATCCATTCTTCTTACTTTAAATAGTGTGAAGGTCAAATTATAACAACAACACCTGTTAATGCTTGAAACATAGTATTGAAAATTTCTTCTTGAGCCGATGGATCATACTGCCTTTCATCATATATCAATCTATTTCCAAGGAAGTCAAGAACATAATCATTTGGATATGGCATAGGCTTGAATTCTTTCAAACTCCTTCTATTTTTTTGTAACTGCTTCTCAATTTCCATCAAAGTAAGTTGTTACATATCCTCATCAGACAAAATCAATTCTACAAATAAAGGTAAAAGTTAAGTAAGTGTAGACAATTTCTTAAAACGAAAAATGTAAAGAATTCAACAGTGTTATGACTAATATAACTATAAACAAAAGGATGTAGTGGGAAAAACTAAAGATCACAAGTCAAAGAAATTTCAACTATATATAAATCAAACCTGGATTTTGAGACAATATTCGTTGTTCATATAGAATCCCATCTGAAAGGTAAATCCAGGTATTTGACCAAACATGTTTTGGTCGATTAATTGAAGATGATAATAACATGGTAACAAAAAGTTTACGCAAAAACACTCCAGAACCCCAGTTATAAGCTTATTTAATTGCATCAATGAACTCTTTGACATCCTGTAGAAAGCCTATTGCATAACATGCCTCTCTAAAAGTTTTGTGGTAGAACCCATCAACTGTCTTTAAATCATCATAACATGTTGGGCCTTTCTTCACAGTCAACAACATCCTCATATAATACAATTCTCCAGTGGTTAGGGGTACCCAAATGAGTCGGCCAATTGTGTAACCTCTTTTGCGTGGTTTCCAACACCTTTTCTTCTCATCGTACACAAATTTAGACACAAATTGACCATAGGTTAATAACCTTGCTTCTTCATACTGAGCATTCGCCGCAAACCAAGAAGTAAACATTGATTATGTGACACTTGGTTTAAGAAGAAGAGTTCCAATTTATTCAAAATCTTTGTAGTATACAAAATTCTCTCCTTCCATGTGAAAAAACAACCTTTCAACCGCAGGTTTGCACCCATGAATTGAATAAGAGAATATTCTACAGCATGCTTCGCTTGGTGAGACATATCGACAATCAAGATATTGTTTGATTTCATCAATATTTCCATTTGTTCCCCTCTTATTTGGAACGATAACAACCGAGATCCTATCAGAACCCTTGTTGATGTACTCGAAGAGATATTTAATTGAAATACTTTGATTGCACCACTCTATGTTAATGTGTGCCTCATACTTCATCAACAAGCTTGGGTTGTGGGGTACAACATGACCACTATGTAATATGACTCTGTTTCTTTTCAATTGTATTTTCTTGGTCTCTTCTTCTATAAACAGGATATCCATCTTGATCAACAATTGTGACATCTTGAATTTTTTTTGGATAATACTTTGAACACTTACCATCTTTCATACAAGGACATCTAGGGTTTGCTAACCCACAAGGCCCATGCACCATGTGAGTCTTGACCAGACTATACAATTTTGGTTGAGTCAAAGGATCAGGAACTTCAGCAGAAATGATTTTGTCTATGTCTTCAGGAGCTGGATATTTATTTGATGGATGCAAGAAGATAAGAATGTGTGCATGCGGTAGTCCTCTCTTTTGGAACTCAATTGTGTACATATCTAGACATAAGAACACATGGAAGATGAAAATATTATAACATCAATATTATGGCTTGAAATAATTATAACATGTTAAGGGATTATAAAGTAAAAGAATTGATACGAAAACTAAGCAATATTAAAAAAAGATAGTAAACCCACATGCAAGAACTTTGCCTAGGACTCCTTTTTTGGTCACATCTGCAAGAAGGTTATCAAACTTCATCTTAAAAACTCTTGCAATGATATCAGGTCCATCTTGTGGCTTCAAATTTAGAGGACCAAGCAATCTTTAAATTTCCGGCCAATTTGGATTGCATGTGAATGTTATGAAAAAAATCTGGAAATCCAACCTTACTACAAATAGTCATGCCATCATAATATAATTGATCCATAAATCTGCGACTTCCAACATAAGATGATGGTAAAAACACTTTTTTTCCTATGCTTGATCCTTGTGTTTGCTCTTACTCTACATGTAGACTTGTATACTTTGTCACTCTTAGCTTGGATTGATTTTTTCTGATCCAATTCAATCTCTCTCCTTCAAGCATTGTGTAACCATCCACCAAAAACTATTGGAACAATCTCCTAGATGATAACAATGTTTTTGCCTCATGACACCTGATTTGTATTTTAAATGCTAGCCATTCTCGAATAGTAAGTCGGTTCCTTTGTGAGTCATCAAAAATATCAAGATCTCTATGTGCAATGTCATATTTATAACCGTCCTCTCCATAAGGAAAAATCAAAGGATATTGAAAAGCCAGATAACATGGATGAAATTCATCAATACGTTGATATCGTCCTCCTTTGGCCGACATTATAATGTCTCTTTTCTCAGTAGTGTCTATGTCACCGACAATTAAAGCTGCTACTTCTGAAACGGTTGGTTGATTATACAATCTTCCATCAGTAGATCTAGTGGATATTAACTTGAGTTTCAAGTTCTGAACATTTCGTTCATTAATCCATTGTCTATCCATTAAGAAGCACTTCACATGGGTGTTATGTTTGTACAACATATCTGACAAGCTTTGGACTATAACCTCCTGAATATTGTTTTTGTCTCTACAATAACATAATATATAAGCTACTATTTTTTTTATAGTAAGTAATGGTTGATGTAAATAGAAACAATGTATGAATACCTGAGAGTGTCCATTCTATTTGTGACTTTATTCTCGGTATCATGTATGTATAATTGTGCAAATTTGGGGGGTTGGCCTTCAGGTGGTAGTAAGCTTCCAATTCGGTGGCAAGTCTGTCCTTGGATTATTAAAGTTGGTGGTCCACAACCATTATTAAACTTGTTGTCCAACTTAGCTCCAGGTGAAGTAAATGCAAACATCATGTTGTATGTCCTTACGTGTGCTTGAAAATTCTTACTATCCGGGTCATTACCATCAAAAAGGAGATGTGCTAAAGGCTGTGGAGGATGTTTTAAAAATGGAAGTTCAACTTTACCATTCCCACAACATAAAAAGAATTTGGGATTTGCAAAATGTTTGGGTTTGTGCATCCTTTCTTGATACCACATCATGGCCTTACAATACCTACACTCAATCAAAGGATCCCCCAAATCGCTATAACCTATTCATAGTGCAAAAGATATCATTATATGAAATTAATATTCCAAAAGATTCCATTTCCTATTCAAAGTTACAACAAACAGTAAAAAAAAATTAATCTTAATGTCAACTCGGTATTAATAATATTTGTAAAGATAATAAATCCATTTGACCAAGTATTTAGTGGGATAAAAAAATTAAACAACAAACAAATATGCTAGTAAGTGAATAACACCAACAGGATCAAAGTTCCACCCTTTTTGGAGCAACACTTAAACTTTCATATAACTTGTTTCTATTTGTATCCGAAACTAGTTTTACATCACAAAACATTTTGCAATTCAAAACAGCGTAATGGTCATAAAATGCCACAAAACATATATCAATAACATGTTCAACATAAATAACATAATTGAACAACATAATGTCACATAACCTCACAATCAACCTCAAAATAAAAAAATATATAATTTAGTCGGTTACCTTTGTTATGTAGGTTTGGTTGGTTGGCAGTAGAAAATGGTGGGAAACTATGTTCCTCATCAAGACTCGAGTCATCATCGGATTGATACGCTGTGGTAAAATCAATATCAAACGAATTTAAAGCATGTCCTGGATCAAAGCATGACAATTTACGTCATGGTATGTAGACCAAATCGAAATATGCACTATGTGCAACTAAGGGATATACCTGTGAACGGGTCATAGTCGGAGTCGTCTTCAGTAGCATCACTGTCAAAATCAACGTTAGTTGTAGGTGCAAAGACATTTGCATTTGTATTCATATCCTCATCATGCCTTTTATGAACTCCATTAGATTCATGGAAGCTTAAATACCGAGTTGCATTTGTTTGATTCCTGTTGTAGGCAAGACTCAAAAATATATAAAAATATGCATTGTTGAATATAAGAAAATCAAGTAAATTCGTCAAAAAAATTCAATTAATAGACTTACATTTGGGTACATGAAGGAGTGGTGTAGGTATATTGGAATGGTTTAGAAATTTGACAACTTGTCTGTGAATTTGGATGGATACTTGCATTGATTATGGATTGTTAAAGAGGGTGTGACACTATGTTGTGTACTGTTAAAACAACATTCAAAGCAAATAACTGAGTAATACACCATTAAACGGATAATGTCGTAATATAGCCGGGAACAAACTTACACATGATTCATTAAGGTCTCCTTGGTAAAATGAGGTTGTGGCAATACAAATGGTATGGTCTCCTTCCGTATAAGGTTGGACGCCAAATTTGGAACCCCAATAACTTTTTTCGGACGACTACGACCACGTTTGATAGGTTGATGAGTGCTTGTTTCCTCACTTCTGCCAATTATACGTCATTAGATAAAAAAAAAAATCTAATTTTGGATTTATAAAATACAAAGTAATACTACTTACCGAGAAATACTTGCAGTACAATGTATTAGTCCACTGTTGTCGACAAATATATTCTCCTTTTGCGACATTCCAACAGAGTTAGAAAACCTTGACATAAGGTTTGCGCCAATGTCTTGAACATTAAATACTTTGTACGGTTCCCTCCATATATGCGTTGATGGTGATGGCATTGTCCCGTTTAGTGCCTCATCCATCTTCTTACCATCAACAATCTTGTCAATTAGTTGTCGGTTGGAAACGGGTGGAGTAACATCAGCAAGAGGGATTCTATAATTGGGAGTGTAAGCAATTGTCGAAGTTGAATGAACGTGCACGTGACTATGTGGGTGATATGTATTATTTCCTCTTTGCTTTGCCCTTTTAGCTTTTAGCAGAGTAAATCTCTGCATTCTAGCTCGTTTGGTGCCAATTTTCCTTTCGCCTTCGTCATCTACCTTATTTAACATCCCCATAAATGGCCTATAGCATTTATAATATTAGTTAGATTTTTATGAAACAATACACTAAAAGGCAAACTCGATGTAAAAATATTAGGGTCACTTTTATCTATTATAGAAGAATTTTTGTTAAGAGTATACTGGTTAATGGTTAAAGCAATATTCATTTGTCATAAATAATAGAATATTGATCAACTTTTCAACAGAAATATTTTGCCAACATCAAGAATAGGCCAGAGTAGAACCTGGTATGCTGCAATTGGTAGAGGAGAATTATCTCTAAGTAGTCGTATGATGTCCAAATATGGAAGACCGGGTTTCACCTGCACATCAAAATTTTCTGAAGTCAGTACACAAAATGAGCATTTACATTACCAAATTCGCTCACCATTACAGGCCAGGATCTCATGTCAAAGTTGGAATCTATTTGTAGAGTTCCTGTTTACAATATCCACAAATGCATCCAACATATTACTTGGCACAAACTACTACTACCCTTTTTAAATTCTATATTCAAAACTCAACAATATTTATATTTAAGAACTAAAATGGGCAAGTTCGGGGTTTATTCTTGAAACATCATTTGTCTTTTGGTTTTCAATCTTCTTTTTCCTTGCTTTTGGACGTCTCTACCACGAACCTCCTTGGAGGAGCTGAGCAGACCGAAACTACTGATCTTATTCTCACAGCTAGGGCCATATTGAATACAGGAGTGGCTGTTCTTATCATGCCCGAACTTCGTGGGACACCAGTTCAAAGCAAAGAGGAAATATCCATCAGAAGGAATGTTAGATGTCTTTCAAATATGAAGGGTTTTATGTTTTGAAAATTTGCATTCTGAAAGTGGCTAATTATGTTGAAGTTATGTCTGAGACATTCGAGACTAATATGAATAGTGATATAAGTCTGTTATCACAACTTAGCTGTCACACATCAGATGGATCAATTTTTATGAGTACATCTGATGGCAGCTACAACATCAATTATGAGTACATCTGCCGCCTTGTGTTAATTTTCTAAAAGCTAGTTACAGAATTATGATTACTTATCTTATCCAACCTCAATACAACATATTCAATAATTAAAATTCATATTCAAACTTCAATATACACTTTTTTCATGGAGAGACAACTGTTTGTAACTTTGACAAAAACATACATTGAGTAATAATGATATTCATATTCAATAGACTCACATTGATGACAATAAATAAGCACCAAAATTTTATTAACCAACATTCATATTCCATTTATCATGGTATAATTTAAAGAATCAAAATACTACACTTAGCTTTTCATGAACCACTTAAATGAAGAAAAAAAATAGTTTGCATATTTGTATATGAGATTGAAGAGTCATATTGTTACATCAAGTTTACCTTAATGTCATGGCTAATTGCTATGCAATGAAGAACTCAAAGGGTGAAGATAGGATATTTTTTCATTGAAGTTTCCTTAATACAGTAGGAGAAGTTGACTTTTCTGACTCACAAGAAAAGTCAATAGCAAGAGGATATCCATTTGAATTCAGTTTCCGCCAAAAAGTGTTGAATATTCTCCTAACCGGTCTAGTTGAAATTGAATGGAGACTTAGTTGTAAAAAATTAAGATGGAATGATTCCATTAGCAGTGGCAGTTGGTGCAGTTTATCCTTGGCAACATGTTATGTGAACCACACATAAAATGTCCTCTTTCATAAAAATTAAGAAGTACTATTGTATGACGGCGCGGTGACGATTTATCCATTCTTGACGTTCTTCTCTGTTGTGATCTTTCCAATCTTCGTAAGTCCATTGTTGATTTACTTTGTTGTTGTGGTATTTTTTCATGCATCTCGGTGGACCTGGAATTTCTTCTTGTATCCCAAGTTGAAGTTTAACCTGATCTGATTGATGCATTTCAACATAAGTGAAACAAAAGATATATGTCGTTGCACTCCAAATATGACTTTCGGTTGTGTCCTCATCCTCGAGTCCAAGATATGGTCTCCATATAAACCGCGACGAAGTTGAAAAAATGGATTAGAGCAATACAAATATTAAATAGAGATAATAAAAATATTTTAATATTAAAATGTATAATTCTCAGAGATAATACATCATTGGGCTCAAAATGATCGAAGAATGCCCGATATCCAACAACACAATGATGGGTTTTTTTCTTCATAATTCATCCCATAAGCAGACCACCTAAAAAATAAATAGAGAGTTTAAATATTAGAGCAATAAAAATATTAAATAGAAAAATAAATAGAGTTTAAATATACATACTTTGTTGCATACGAAAAATAGAATGGATTTTCGTTGATTGGTGCCAGTCTAGGCATTCTGGACCAACCCAAGCTTGAAGTAACACTGCACATCCAGCAAAATTGTAAGTGTCCTTCAAAGCGCATCGACACAAATTTCTGTATAGATGGACTAAAGTTGCTGCGCCCTAACTATAGCTATTTATTTGTTCGAAATCTTCGAGTAACGGTAAAAATTGAAGATGAATAGTGTTACCGTTAGTATCAGGAAATAAAAAACAAGCAAAAAGTAAGATGATATATACTCTTGCTTTCATTATTTTTAGTTCCTCGGGGGAGTCTTCGCCTAATTGGATATAATTATATTGGTCCCTTAGTACTACTATTCTCAAAGATTGTCCCCGTCTCTCAGAAGGTTCCATCGTAATCCCTAATAGTTCCTCAACCATTTGGTATGACACAAATGTGCAACCAACAACGGCTGAGCCATTCACTCGCAGCCCTAATAACATGTGGACATCCTCCAAAGTCGGGGCACATTCACCGGTAGGAAAATGGAACGTGTGGGTTTCTGGTCTCCATCTCTCGCACAGGGTGAGACAAAATTTCCGATCAACTCCATATGAATCAATAGTGATGATGTGACCAAAACCAGTTTGAATCAAATATGGACGGATATGTTCATCGACTGTAATGTACTTGTGTGTACGTGGTTTGAATTTTCTTTCATCCTACAAATAAAACATGCATAATATATAATGTAACATATAAAAATTTAATGTAATAAATAAAATGTAATAAAATAAAATGTAATTAAATAAAATGTAATTAAATAACCCTTACATATTCCGCAATATTTGAAAGTGTTCCTCGATGTTTTTCTCCGAGTGTTAGCAGAGGCACAGGCAGAGCCATTGTTTAAAATAAGAGTGATTAAGAGTGATAGAGATGAAATTGTAATAGAGATGTGTTGTTAGATATGAATTTATGATAGAGATTTGTTGGTATTTATAGAATGTGTAATTGATATATGTAATAAATATTTTGATATAGGTGGTTGAAGTGTGATTAAATTGTATTAGTTGGTTGATATGTGTAGGTGTAAGAAAATAGGTTTGCATGGCATTTACGTGGATGTAAGTCTGCATGCAAAAAATTAAATTGCGTTGACCACCGCACAATGAATGGGCGGCAGTGTGTAATTTTTATAATGGGCGGCAGTGTCTTAAATTGGTCTAAATGTTTCACCAACGAATTTATGTGTAAAATATCCAAAAAAAAATCTATAAAACTATCACATTATCTTGAAATTTATACACTAACTCAAAAATTCAAAACATTCAACCCATTCAAAAATGGCTCAAAGAGAAAATTATATTGTTAGTGCACATTACAATGGTAGTGTGGTTGTATCTGATGAGGTCAGATATAGCTTCGAAAATACTGAAATTTGTCGTTTCAATATTAATAGAAGATCGACATTTCAACATTTTAAAGAGCGATTAGTTATGAAGATGGGAGCAGGTGGCATTTCTCAAATTACATACAGAAATGCTGTCCATTTTGGGAACAATAATTTTAAATTTGTTCCACTGAAAGTTCGTGACGATGAAGACGTTGAATCCATGTTTTCGAATCATGAATGTTATGGATTTCCATCTATTGAGGTATATATCAAATTTGAACAATGTCAACTAACCCAACAGTCACAGGTTATCAATGCATCTGAAGGAGATGCACTAGCAATAATACCATATGAAGATGTTGAGGAAGAAAATGTTGAAGAAGAGACCGAAGCACAGGTAGATGGCTTGTACACAACAATATTCGAAGAAGGAGTCAATGTTCAGGATGACAAACACAATCTAGTTGGAAATATTTTCTCACCACCTGCCCACATGACAAACATTTCCTCAGATGTAGATCAAGCATCAGATGAATGGTCGCACATGCCTCGTCTTCCGGTAGAAGGAGACATAACAGTGGGTAATCAATTCAAAACTAAATCTGACTGCGTGCTTGCAATAAAACAATATCACATGAAACACGATGTGGATTTTAGGGTGAAGGATTCTGATAAAAAAAGATATATCATTTGTTGCAGACATGATACGTGCAAGTTTCATCTGGTGGTGCCGTATCGAAAAAGAAGTGATTTGTGAGAGATAGGTATTATGAACCCCCTTCACAGTTGTTCCACAACCATGTTTGACCAGGATCATCGGCAACTTAGCTCACAATTAATGTCTCAACTTTTAATGTCTTTTGTAGACAGTGATCCATCTATCAAGGTGAGCATTTGCATTACAAAGATTGTTCATGAGTATAAGTTCACGCCGTCGTACAGGAAAACATGGATTTCGAGGAACAAAGCTATTGAACAGGTATATGGTAACTGGGAGAAGTCATACACAGAACTTCCACATTTCCTATTGGCACTTAAAAAATTTGTTCCGGGGACAGTGCTGGAAATGGAAACATTACCCATGTACACTAATGAAGGAACACTTGTTGAAGGGAAGCAGATATTTCACCGACTATTTTGGGCATTCCATCCATGCATTAGAGGTTTTGCATATTGCAAGCCTATCTTACAAATTGATAGAACCTGGTTATATGGTAAGTATAAAGGGACACTGCTTATGGCCGTTGCACAGGATGGCAACAATAATATTTTCCCAGATGCTTTTGCACTTGTTGAGGGTGAGACTGCTGAAGGTTGGGGTTTGTTTTACGAAACTTGAGAAGACATGTTGCTCCGCAACCAGATCTATGTTTGATTTCAGATAAACATGCATCCATTAAAAGTGCATACAGTAGTCCATAAAATGGTTGGCAAGATCCTCTATTTGTACATGTCTATTATATCCGACATATTGCTCAAAATTTCATGAAAGAAATTAAGGACACGAACCTCTGGAAAAAAGTCATTAACATGGGTAATAACATTTTTTCACACTCTCTAACATTATATCTTTGTCAATTATATTATTAACTTAAAATTTATATATATAGGATATGCTTTAAACCAACCAACGTTTCAGTATTACCGGAATGAAATAGCTATGGCAAATGGTGATGCTTTAAGGTGGCTAAATAATATTCCTGTTGAAAAATGGACAAGAGCATTTAACGGGGGTCGACGTTGGGGTCACATGACAACCAACCTTGTTAAGTCACTGAATGGAGTATTCAAAGGCACCCGTAATTTACCGATTACAGAATTGGTTAGTGCAACATATTATAGATTGGGTACACAATTTGCTGAGAGGGGTGCAAAGTGGAGTGCAGTATTGAATTCAGGACAAATATTTACAGACAACTGCGTAAAGGTTATGAAAGAAGAAACAGCGAAATCCAACACACATCAAGTCAGCATTTTTTACTACAATAACAATAATTTTAGTCTGCGGGAAACAATGGATCACGGTGAAGGGAAACCTATGGATCGTTACAGGGGGAACCTAATAGAAGGGTGGTGTGATTGCGAAAAGTTTCAGGCCTACCGTGTCCCTTGTTCACATGTTATCGCTGCATGTTCAAGTGCTCGCAACGACGCCTACGCACTTTTGCCAGGCGTTTACAGGGTTTCAAACCTATTTGGAGTATACATCACAAGTTTTCCGGTGCTCCCGTACAGTGAATATTGGTCAGTTTACGAGGGAGATCAAATTTGCCATAACCCAAGAATGTGAAGGAACAAGAAAGGTCGCCCAGTAAGCACACGTATTAGAACATAAATGGATACCGTTGACAAGCTGGAGAGAAAATGTTCCAGGTGTCATCAAATTGGTCACAACCGAACTAAGTGTCCAAATGTCGGAACTAGTAATAGTTAGTGTTTTATGTTGTTATCATGTATCACCTTCATATTGCAATCAAGTCTCTCAATTTTCTTAATCATTAATCATTAAGAATTAAATATATTTAACCACAACAAAGTTACAAAACAACACAAATACATTTAACATTAATTCAGCAACACAACACAAACATAACAACACAACACAAACATCTGACTTCAAAAATAAAAATTAAACTAGAACACACGAACACAACATTTAATACAACATTTCTAGCTTATTACAACAAGCAGCTTGATTTCATTGATTCCAAACATCATTTCTCTCGCTTCCTTGTCGATCCTGATTCACACCCACCCACGACGAAAATCATACCTCTCAACACTTCTGATTTTCTCCCCTTCTTCAATTTCTGCTTCTAACCAACGTTTCAGCTCCCTCATCAGCTGATCTAAACTACATATATTCCAGAAGAGCATATCCAATATCGCTTTCTCTCTCGAAAAAATGACTTTTCCCCAACGACGATAGTAATGCATCTTAACTGATATTTTTCTCTCAAAAATCAGTTTTCCTCTGCAGAAAAATGGACCAGATAACACCATTATTTATATTAGATATGAACTGAGATTTAATAATAAAATATTAAAAGGTACCGCCCATTGAATGAGTGACACTGTACTTAAATAATATAATATTAAAAAGGTGTCGCCCATTCAATGGGCGACACTGTACTTAAATAACAAAATATTGAAAAAGTACCGCCCATTGCAGTGACGAAACTGTTTTTCGATTAAAAATATAATAAATTTTATTTATCAAAATTTTAATATTTAATATTAATAACAATCTTTTTAATTTGAACAACTAAGAGGTTCAAGTCGGTCGGTCAGGTTGGTACTACGAGCAATGTCCAACATGTAACGGGACAAACAAGTCGCCCGGGGAGCCTTTCATATGCACCTGATGTGAAAACATACCTCCACCAATCACAAAGTAAACACATCCTTCTTTGTTGTTATATTAACTATTTAAGAACCTTATATTCACATTTGTGGTTAAAATATTTCATTTCAACAATTACTTTAGGTATAAGATCGAAATGGAGGTGGAGTATGAAGGAAAGACTGGTTATTTTGTGTTTTGGGACAACGATTGTATCAAATATGTTGGAATTCTAGCAAGTGCTTTAAGAGAAATCATGAAAAAGGTACGTAAACCGTTGGTTTTAAAGGATTGTAAACCACTGATAATTGTTGTTGGCTATTGTATATGGTATTGTCTATGTTACATCATTTAGTATATAATTATATATGCTATTGTCTATGGAACATCAAAATTGCAAAACTAATTCTACCTTGCATGTTCATGCTCATGCTTAATGAAATCTTGAGGTCTTTTACATTTACATAGTCATGCTACAACAGAAGATGTCAAGCCTTTCTCAATAGTCATTACAATCATGAAATATATTGTTTTGACTACTATATCTTACCATGAAACATTTTCCATAAATATTACCGTATTCCAACGAAGATCATACCCAAATATACACTGAAGACTTGGACAAACTATTAGACAAGGAATTCGCTTTTCGGGTGAAGTTTCAACCAAACTTTAGGCGGGCATTTATTGTCAAGGTTTCCCATGACAAAGAAGTAATCAAGATGACCAAAGAGGCCATTCATCCAATTGAGGTATGTTATGAAATGAAAAATCAACCTTTAGTAGAACAAACGAAATTAAGCCATCTATAATGAACCTATGTATACTGAGCTTAATATTTATTTTTGTGTAGGAAAATTCTAATAATGTCATGAAGGCTCCCACTACAAAAGGAAAGGAATTTGTTGTTAACCAAGACATATCCGACAATGAAGTAGTGACTCCGACTTACCTTCATACAGTAAGTAACTTAATAAACCATATATTTTACTATATGATCCATTTTGCCTTTACACGAAAAATACAAAAACTTATACATTGCACTTCATGCTGCCAGCCAACCGTGTCTGCTTCACAAAACTGGAGCGACGAAGCCTATTCAAGCAATACCCCTTCCAAGAGGTTGTCCCATGACCAATCTATTGAAGATCTTTGAAATTTAAATTTGTTGTCACCGAAACAATCTACTACCAAAAGTCTGAAGCATGCCAAGATGGAATGAGTGGATATTAGTATCTCGACTTATTTTGGATCAACAACAAATAATGGATCAACTTTTATTAGTCCTCGAATTATTAGTTTGTTGTTGATAGTTGTAAACTAATGTTAATGACAACAAACAATGTCAACTTTTATTATTCCTTTAAGTTATGTTAACCTTTTGTTTCAAAACACATTGTTACATCATGCTACTTTTATGCTTTTTGTTATCACCTATTTATATGGAAAGGTTATCCTGCTGTCCAATATTGGTGATAAATTTTATATCATGCATAGCAAAATTCTAACAGATGAAAAACTGGTGCCTATAGAACAACTTATAATTGGCCTCTACTGAGTATTATATACATTTATTCTTTTATGGTTCTTTTGTTGTTCTTTGTTGGTGGTTTGAAATTTTTGTTTGGAACCTCATTCCCTCTAGCACAGTGCTGTCAAATAGCATAATTAGTTTGAACCTCATTATGTGAGACCTACACAAACTTATTTTGAACCTCATTCCCTATTTTATTGTTATTTTCCTATTTGGTCGTGTCTTTGGATTTCTTTCTGTATGAGTTTGAACTTTAGCATATGAAAGGCCATCTCATATTTGAGACCTACACAAACTTAAGCCTTAAAGGTATCATATGTTTCTGCTATACTCATATTTTAGCATATAAAGTGACTAAACTAGCGCAGTAGGTAGCCATCCTACCACTACATCAATTCACATCACCACTATGATTAATTAATACATAGGTCAAGCCATCCTACCACTACATTATATTATAATTTACGGCATAAACTAGCACTGCAAGTAACATTTAACGTGACTAGCTTTTCACCAACAATCACTTTATATTGTGTTTCTTATTGAAGGATAAAGTGAAGGGTCATTTCACACCATTTCACTAAATAACATGACTAGCATTCATATAATATAATGTGTGGTACTTAAAGCCAAATTTTGTGAATTTTTTACTGTCTTGCCATTGTTTTCAGCAATAAGTTCCATAATACCACACTTTCTCACACATATACCAAAATGTCATCTTTTCAAACAAAAAATAAATAAAGTTTGCCTCTGGCCATTGAATGGGCGGTAATGTGTAAAAATGATCTATGTCGCCCTTTCAATGGGCGGCAATGTAGACGCATTTATTATTTTATTTTATTTTTTAAATATTCTTTATTTTGTTTATATTAATTATTAATATAATTAAAAATTAAAAATTAAAAATTAATATTTAAAAATTAATAAATAATTATATTATTTTAATTTAAATAACTGTATTTTAGTAAACAAATAAATTATTTAATTATATTGAGTATCCAAATAATATATATATATATATATATATATATATATATATATATATATATATATATATATATATATATATATATATATGCGAAGATAAATTATAAGAAAAGATATGTAGATTCATGAAAATATAGTCATAACAAAAAGTAAAATATACCTGAAAGAAGATTAGTTATGAAGTCATTTATGTCATCAACTATTTCAATAATTGATGCTAGAATAGCTCTACACTGAAGGAAACTTGGATCTGTGTAATTTTGAAGCATATTAGGATAGGTACTTGAAACAATTGCTTCAATTGGGTTCACAAATTCTCTTATAAGCAACTCTTCTGGAATATCAATTTCAGCATATCCATCATTTGGTTCTGAAACATTTCCATTACCAACTTGTAAAATCCACTCCGAGAATAGTCTAATTTCTTCTGAATTTCCTAAATTAGAACCACTTTGCAACCTCATATTTTTGGTAAGATTCAAGACTTTGCAGTGGTCCCAAATGTATGAGGCATTTATTGTTGCATGCACAATATCGGATCTAGTACCTTTTGGAACAACAGGTAGAATTTGTCTAAAATCTCCACCAAAAATTACAACTTTTCCTCCAAAATTTTGCTCACACTCAACATCATCATCACTCATAATATCCTTTAATGACTTGTCAAGAGCTTTAAAACAAAATTTATTTGCCATTGGTGCTTCATCCCACATTATAAGTTTTGTTACCTTCAAGAGATTGGCAAGATCTGACTTCTTCTCAATGTTACATGTAGAAGAGTCCAAACATGGAACAAGAATCTTAAATTTGGAATGTGTTGTTCTTCCTCCCGGTAACAACAAACTTGTTATTCCGCTAGATGCTACATTCAATACAATATCTCCTTTACAACGAAGAGCGGCAGAAAGTGTGTTCCACATGAAAGTCTTTCTAGTACCACCATAACCATATAGAAAAAAACACCACCATTTTGATTTGTGATAACATCCATAACTTCTTTAAAGATGTTAAGCTGCTCGTCTACATCAAAAAACACAACATCATTAAAGTTGATCCATTAGTAAAATATCAATTACCATTTTTGGAAGGTTCAAGATGAATCTTTAACAATGATTCTCTAGAAGAAGGGTAGCAAGATCAAACAATTATCAACTCTATTTTACATGTAGATTTTATGTTTGAAGGTTGTAATTGTAAAAGCCTTAATATTTATTACCACTGAATATCTTAAAAATCTTAAGTGCTTTAGGTATTTGTTATGGTGATTTCTCGTACCTCTGATACTTGTATCATGTACAAATTTTCCTCTATTATGTTGAACATATTTAGTATTTTAGATTTAAGTATCTTGCAATGTGCTTGAGCATAAGTCTTGTCTCATTGGGATTCAAGCAATAAGACTTTATTCAAGATGCTTGAGCTACGTAAGTCGTAGTGATTAACCGCTTGAGATGTAAAAGCATTATTCAACAAGGCTGATTAGGCAAGGGAAAGTCTTCGTCTAAGGGGCGTGAGCAGGAAGTATCGAGTGATGCTTGATCAAGGAAGTCTAAATTTGGATGGCCTTAGGAGCAGGTGGGCTCGGTCAAAGGATGTGAGCAAGGAAGTCTCAATCTGGATGACCTTTGGAGTAGGTAGGCTCGGTCAGAGGATGTGAGCAAGGAAGTCTAAGCTAGAGCGACCTTTGGAGTAGTGGGCTCGGTCAAAGGGTGTGAGCAGAAGTCTTAGGCTGAGGGCCTAACCAAGTAAGTCTCGATCCAAGATGCTTGAGCCATGTAAATCTCTTGCTTAAGTGTCTGAGTTGTGAAAGTCTTAATCAATGAGATTGATTGAGCAATAGACTCAGGCAGAAGTTCTGGGCAGGTGAAGACTTAGCAGAATTCATAAGAGATTATAATCATGTTTTGACTATAGAAAAGCTCTTGTGTTGCAAGGGGATAATAGTTATCTCAGTTAGGGGAGGAACCAAGATAAATATTTTGTGTCTTTTGTTGTTATTTATTTACTTCTGTTAACATCCGCTTCTAAGAACTAAAATAGAATTTGAACACAAGTTCAGACTGTAAACTCTAATCGGAAGCTAAAATAAGAAAACGTGAAACACAATTCAACTCCTCATTCTTGTGTACTTTTCACACCTTCAACCTATAACTTAAAAGTTTAGGTGTCCATACTTGTGATGACATAGCTCATTCTTGTCTTCAACAACAATCGAAGTAAGGAATTTATGATCAATTGTATTCATCTCTACTTTGAAGGTTTTATTACCAGTAATTGGTGCCTTCAAGACCATTCTTCCTTCATCATTATACAATTTCACCATATTTTATTCCAACTTCATGTTATACCCTTTGGAAAGTAATTAAATTATGCTTATAAAATTAATGGTCATCGAAGTTACATGCAATATGTCAGTAATACTATCCCTCTTACCATCTTTTCTAACCATAACTATGTTTCCTTTTCCACTAGATGTAACATGTCTGTCATCTGCAACATGATCACTTTCTTGACCAATTCATCTAAATTGGTGAACCAGTTTTTATTACTAGTTATGTGGTTACTACATCCTAAATCCAAGTACCACATATTGGGTTGTTCATTATTCAACTGAGTATTTTCCATGAGTAGCATATCATTAGAGTCACTTCTTCTAGCATGTGTGTGTTTCACTTGTTCATTATATTTTGCTCTTGATTCCTTCTTTGTTTGACAATCTTGAGCATAATGATCAAACCCTTGACAATTGTAACATTGCACCTCCTTCATGTAAACTTTCTTCCCTGAATACTTTTTTACCAAACATTTCTTGGTTGAATCAGAATGATTATATGAATTATTGCTTGAATTCTCATCACTAGCAAGATTCTCTCTTTGCCTCACCTTTTATTTTCCAGACTTCTTGATGAATCTTGCTTGCAATGCCTATTTAGTCATGTTATTCCTTTTTAAGTTCCTCTGATCCAACCTCATTTCATGACCCTCTAATGAAGAGTGAAGTTCTCCTAACTTAAACTCAACTAGGTTCTTTGAATCTTCAGTAGATTACACTTTAATCAAAATTTGTAGTTAGAGATCTACACCTTCACAATCTTCTACAAATCATTGATCAATTCACCACAACTGATTCATCTTCTTTCATATGTATTATCTCAAACTGCTTTCTAAGCGTCTTCAACTTAACACTTTTTCAAATTTTTATCTACGTCGTACAAGTTCTTTAACTTGTCTATGCTCCTTTGGACGTTTCTTTTTTTTATAATCAGCTCGAACACGTTAGAATCCACACATTGATTAATCAAGGAAACAATATTTCCATCTGTCTTCCTTTGTTCCCTGTGCACATCCTTATGAACATCAATTACATTTTCTTCTAATATAGGTACTCCATCACTCACGATTTTTCCCACATCTTGAAATATGAAGATGGACTTCATTTGCACAATCCACCACTCGTAGTTCTCGCCTTTGAAAATCGATAGATTCTTTGAAAATTGCAGTGATGTTATGTTAATGTTTGCCATTACAAATTCTCTCTGAATCGCAACCGAACTTGTTAGTACCTGTAACACCCCAAAATTTGCCCTCTCATTTTCATAGCATATAGCATATCATTTGCACACATAACATTGCATCATTAGCATACAAGGATGAATCATAACATTCATTATTGAAGCATAGAGTCTGGCAGTGATTTCACTTCAGATATGGTTGTTCAGTTATGATCCGATTCAGATGGAAGTTTGACCTAATCTTGGTCAAACTATCAAGATATTATTTCAACTACAAGTTGTTTGTGCCATGGGATTATTTCTCGGGACAATGTATGTCTAAAGTCAACTTGCCTTGTATGAAAGGTGTCAGAATATCAAGCAATGATTAATGAGTAGTTTTATTCAAAAGTCAAGGTTATCAGGCTATGTTAAATTCAGGTGTTTCATGGTTGACGATTATCCCAAAGTCAAATAATTTCCAAAGTAAAATCATTTCCAAATAGGGTTTTATGCAGTATGTTGAGTTTAATGTTTTTCATCATAATTATATCTTCAAGGCATGTTCATAGTGAAGACTTTGGGTTCAGCATGGTTCAAATGGCTACAAGTGCAAGGTTGATTCCTTTGTGGTTCAAGAATTTAATTCATTCAAAAAGTCCAAGATCGATTCACGTTTGATTTTGTTTCTCAAAGGCTGATCCAAGATCTTATTCTTTTCAAGTGAGAATTTAAGAGGATTGGAATTTAGTTCTAATGAGGTTCTCGGATCAACATGGGAATTCAAATTTTAATTGTGATAGTTTTATTCAAGAATTAGAAATTACTTTATCATTCAAATTTTGCACGTGGAGGTGTGGATAGTTCTTCAAAATTGTAAAAAAAAACATTACATTTCAAGGCCCATCAAGAGAGTGAACATATTTGCAAAATTTTGGTCCAAATAGAATCATGAGGTGTAAATATCAATTCAAAGTCCAAGTTACAATTAAAGCCCATTTATTCATATTGAAACCAATTTCTAAATCCACCTTTTCATGTCCAATTCCATTTCTCAATTTAAAATACATTCAAGTGTCCATTCAAATCATCATTATTAATAAATTTAGACCATTACAAGTTACAAAGTCTCACACAATTTCCATCCAAAACCATTTTTCTCTCTAAGAAATCCATATATAAAGCCCATGTCTCAATTGCTACAAAAAAGGAGAAAACAGAAAACAAAGCTCCTGAATATTTGAAAGATGCTAAGATCTATTTTCCTTCAAGAGATGAACCTAAGTGTGTTGAAGTTTATTACAATGACATGGAATGCCTTGCTCATGAAAGTTACTTAATATCAACTATCATGAACTTTTACATTCAATATTTAATGCAGTAGGTATCTCCGACTATATCAGACTACCATTTTTTTTCAACACATATTTTTACAAGAAACTTAAAGAAGTCGTTTGCTGCAAGTCTTCATTGGAGCTTAAGCATTATTTTTTTCCTAGACAAAGAAGATGAATCATGACCAATAATACTTCAATTAGATTCTTTGGGGCTTCACTCTAGTCGATCAGTTTTTTGAAAACATTAAAAGTTATTTGATAAAAAAAGAGAAAACTAATAGCAAATATTTAGAATCAATACAATAACAAAAATTGCTTTGAGGTTTCAAGTGAGAACAATAAAAAACTCAACTAAATTTCATAACAGGGAATTCAATTACAAAGTCTCTTTCATACAATTTCAAAAATCAATAACAAACTTCAAACACATTCATAACAACCTCTAACTGATTTTCTCCTGGAAATCTCTAAACTACCATCGGATCCTCCTCCTATGAGAACAAAACCTCTCTCCAATTTTCGTTCTGGGGGGTGTTCTTTCTTAAGATTCCATAACCATTATTCAAATTCATCTTTAATCTCTTTGGTTTTCAGGGTTTCTGCGTTTTGATTCAACCTCCCTTCTTCTTCGACCTCCAATCTCGCTTCCACCATTTTTCGTCGCTCAGCTTCATGATTCTTCCCACACCACAAAATCATCTTCATCACTCCTCAATCTGCTTCACCTTCAAAACTTACTTAATGCTCATCATCAATGTGAACCTGCAAGAACATCACGACTGCAACCATTCAACATCAACATAAATTAATATATCAAGAACAACTTTATAACAACAAGAAATAGATTCACAGGGCATGCAAGAAGAAGTTCAGAGGAAGAACGAAATTGCGATAAAGATTTGAAGATGTTCGTACCTGAGGAGTATTCGTCAGCATCATCATCGTCGTGATTACATCATCACTAAGAAACAACATGTTGTACCCCAAATGTTTTCCTCATATGTTCAAGATAATATGTCTTAAGAGGTTTCCTAATGGTCATAAGATTCTCAATTGCTCAAAAGGACTCAGTTTCATCGACAAAGCCTCCTCATAAGCAATAGATCTCAAATTAGGGTTTTGTGTTTCTCAAAGAAAATTGGACTTCCAAATCCTTGAGTGGACTTCATGATATTCCATATACTTCAGAGGATCCTCATGTCAAGTTCCAAGACTTGCCCTACAAGTTTGGTCAGTCAGATGCTCAGATGATCAATAATCAATTAACTTGGGTAAAAAGTCAATTGTGGTCAACATACAATCAAACTTCAAGATTTTTGGTAAATATCAATATTATGAAGTAAAATTCATCATTTGATCAAGTTTTGATCATGACTCATCAAGAAAACCTCAAATTCATCACAAGGAAAAAGTTGCTAAATTAGGATTTCTTAAGGAGAAAGTCAACTGTACTTTGACCAGCTCTAACTTTCACATACTTCATCAAAAATTTCCCATCCAAAGCTCATTGTGAAGGAAATTCAATTTCCTACAACTTTGTGTCTCACAAGAAAATGCCATAAATGCTTCATTTGAGAGATATGGGCCAAGACATTATAGGTCCTCTAAAAAGTCAACAAAAAGTCAACTTTTTCAAAAGCTCATAATTTGAACATGGAATATGTAGATGTCTTGAATTGGCAGAATTTTTGACCAACAAGAAATATTGAATTTAGTTCAGAATGTCCTATCAAATGTTGGGACATTATCAAACAAAGTATATGAACTTATTTCAGGATGTCTCACCAGATGTTGGGACATTGTGTAAATGACTTAAGTTCAGTTTTTCAGGATGTCCCAACAGATGTTGAGACATCTCAAACCTGCTACCAGAATTAATTATTGACTAACTGATCAGAGATATTTAAGGAGAGTTATCTGGAATTAATTAATGATGGATAAAAACAGAACAAGGCGCATCTGTAGGGAGTTTTATATTGAAGATTCAGATTAAAACAGAAGACCTAAATCACCTAGAATCTAGGAAGTAACAAACCCTAAATTCAAGGTGGAAGCTGCATGCGCATTAGGGCTGGATCATCCTACAGAAAGCCCAAATTACAGACACCTATTTAATCAACAGAAACTCACAGAATTGAGTACGAATTTCAGAAGACCAAATAGGGTGTCTAGTCTTTTAAAAGCAGGTTGTTTAATTGTACCACTTTATGAGCTTTTAAGCAAAAGTGCATTTGTGACTTGATTGAAACTGTGAAGTAAGATCAAGCTGTTTTGTTTGAAGTATGACTTCAATTTCATAAAACTTGTAAACAAAATCACTGTGTGATTGAGGAGGAGTGAGTAGGGTACTCTTATCTAAGTTGTGTCTTAGGTAGAAATTGCATTGGGTAGTTATTAAGTGATAGATTAAATAGGGTGGTTTAAGTCTAGAATTAATATTACTTATAGTGGATTTCCTCCTGGCTTGGTAGCCTCCAGATGTAAGTGTGGTTATACACTGAACTGGGTTAACAAACTTCTGTGTTGTTTACTTTTCTTGCTTTTTAAGTTTTGGTTAAATCTGTCAAGTGTTGGGACATCTCTTAGGACATCTCATACCTGATCACAGAATTTCAATTGGCATCAGAGCAGGCACCCTGCCTGTTTATACTGGGTGAGATCTAGGGAATACAAATTCTGTAACATGGACAGAGATATAGGGTCAGTAAATAGACCACCTATTCTGGATGGATCTAATTATGACTACTGGAAGCCAAGAATGATTGCATTCTTAAGATCACTTGAAAACAGGGCATGGAGAGCAGTCAACATTGGATGGGATTATCCTGTCCAAGATACCAAAGATGGATCAAAAGTGCTGAAACCTGAAGAAGAATGGAGTAAGGAAGAAGAAGATTCAGCACTAGGCAATCAAAGGCCTTAAATGCTTTATTCAATGGCATTGATAGAAACATCTTCAGACTTGTACATCATTGTGAGCTAGCCAATGATGTGTGGGATACTCTCAAAACAACTCATGAAGGAACATCAAAAGTAAAGATGTCAAGACTTCAACTTCTCACCACCAAGTTTGAAAACTTGAGAATGAAGGAAGATGAGACAGTTCATGAATTCTACATGAACATTTTAGAAGTAGCTAATACTTCTGGAGCTTTGGGAGAAAAGATGACTGATGAAAAGCTTGTAAGAAAAATCCTCAGATCTTTACCAAAAAGATTTGACATGAAAGTCACAGCAATAGAAGAAGCTCAAGACATATGCTCTATGAAAGTTGAAGAACTCATTGGTTCCCTTCAAACTTTTGAGATGGGAATGAATGACACAAATGTTAAAAAGAACAAAAGCATAGCCTTGGTGTCAAATACTGATGAAGAAGAAGATGATGAATCAGAAAATGATAAAAGCTTATCAGACAACCTTGCTATGCTTGGAAGACAATTCAAACAGATTCTCAGAGGAATGGAAGGCAAATCCAAACCCAGTGGAAGATACACAAACTCTTCTGAGAACAGGAGACCTTATGATGCTAACAGAAGGTCAAATTATGCTGAAAAGACCAGTCAAGAAAAAGGAGTCAAATGCCATGGATGTGAAGGATATGGACACATCAGGAATGAATGTCCTACCTACTTAAAAAGGCAAAAGAAAGGACTTTCTGTGACCTGGTCTGATGAAGACTCAGGAGGTGATTCAGAAGAAGAATCAGCTAAGCATATCACTGCTTTAGCTGGATTATGTGAGTCTGAAAGTGAATCCAGTGATGGAGAACTTACTTATGAAGAACTTGAGCAAGCATTCAAAGATCTATACAAAAGAAGCTCTGAAATATGCAGTGAGGTTATAAAGCTAAAGAAGCAGAATAAGGCATTAGAAGATGAAAAAGTAAGTGATCAAGAGATCATTGACACCTTGAAAAGTGAAGTAAGTCTTCTCAACTCCAAGTTGGAACATATGTCCAAATCTGTTAGAATGTTGAACAGCAGCTCAAATACACTGGATGTTATTCTTAACAACAATAAGCACTCAGGGGATAAAAGTGGACTGGGATTTAACAGAGTAAATAAATATGAAGCTAGCTCTAGCAAAACAACTTCAAAATCCATACAGTCAAACAAGATGTCCCAACAGATGCTTCAACATCAGGAAAAGAACACAAAGTCAAACATAATGTTTCAACAGATGTCTCAACATTCTGAAAAGAACAAAATGAAGAAGAAGTATCAAAGATGGAGATGCCATCACTGTGGAAGATTTAGACATATCAAAACTCATTGTTATAAGCTGCATGGATATCCAAATCAGATGTATCAGCAACCTTCCAAGAAGAAAATAGAAGTTACCAAGAAAGTGTTGCATAAACATCAAAGAAATCAGCAACCTCCTAAGCAGAAGACAGAAATCATCAAGAAGGTATGGAAACCAAAAGCTAGCACTGAAGCTGATCAAAGCTACAAGAACAAGATCAACAATCAAGCTTGGAGATCAGCTGATGAACAACACACAGGGCAGAGGCATCAAAAGAAATCTTAACTCAAATGGTCAAAGAAAAGTAATGCATATATAGCACATACATCACTAAGAGTATCAGCTAAAGAATACTGGTACTTTGACAGTGGATGTTCAAGACACATGACTGGATTGAAGAATCTGCTAGTAAACTTAAAATCACATTCATCCAGGTATGTGACCTTTGGAGATGGAGCTAAAGGAGAAATCAAGGGAGTTGGGACCTTGGATTGTCAAGATGTTCCAAGACTAGATGATGTGCTGCTAGTTAAAGGTTTAACTGCTAACCTGATCAGCATAAGTCAATTATGTGATCAAGGGTACAATGTAAACTTTACCAAAACTGAATGCATAGTGACTAACAAAGAACAAGAGGTTGTCATGAGAGGAGCCAGATCTAAAGACAACTGTTACATGTGGGAATCCCAAAACCTCAGTCTCACTTCAACTTGTTCTTTAGCTAAAGAAGAAGAAGTGAAACTATGGCACCAAAGACTAGGTCATCTTCATTTCAGAGGCATAAAGAAGATAATATCTATGGATGCTGTAAGAGGTATTCCTAAACTGAAGATTGATGATGGAAAAATATGTGGTGAATGTCAAATAGGCAAGCAAACCAAGATGTCCCATCCAAAGCTCCAACATCTGACAACTTCCAAAGTTTTGGAACTTTTGCATATGGATCTGATGGGACCTATGCAGGTTGAAAGCCTTGGTGGTAAGAGGTATGCCTATGTTGTGGTTGATGACTTTTCAAGATATACATGGATAAATTTCATCAAAGAAAAGTCTGATGTATTTGATGTATTCAAAGAATTATGTCAAAGATTACAAAGGGAAAAATCCAGCTGTGTGATCAGAATAAGAAGTGATCATGGAAAATAATTTGAGAACCAAAAGTTCTTAGATTTCTGCTCTTCAGAAGGAATCAATCATGAATATTCTTCACCAATCACTCCTCAACAAAATGGGATTGTTGAAAGGAAGAATAGAACTATTCAAGAATCAGCAAGAGCTATGATCCATGCTAAAAAGTTACCTCTGTACTTCTGGGTTGAAGCTATGAACACTGCCTGTTACATCCATAACAGAGTTACTTTAAGGAAAGGAACTTTGTCCACAATATATGAAGTCTGGAAGGGCAGAAAACCCACAGTTAAGTACTTTCATGTATTTGAAAGTAACTGTTATATTCTGGCAGATAGGGAGCAAAGAAGAAAAATGGATCCTAAAAGTGATGAAGGGATTTTCCTTGGATACTCCATAAACAGCAGAGCATATAGAGTATTTAATTCTAGAACCAAGGTTATCATGGAGTCCATAAATGTGATAATTGATGATGCTCCTACAGATGTCCCAGAAGATGTTGGAACATCTGCTGATATCAAGATTGAAGCTGAAGAAAAGAATGATCATTATAACTTCACTCAAACTGATACAAGGACAGAAGAATCCAGCAAACCTCCCTCCATTAGAATACAGAAGGATCATCCCAAAGATTTGATAATTGGTGATCCCAACAGAGGTGTAAGCACTAGATCAAGAGAAGTGATTTCAGGTTCTTATTTTGTTTCCAAAATAGAACCTAAAAACATCAAGGAAGCTCTTACTGATGAATACTGGATTTGTGCTATGCAAGAGGAATTAGGTCAATTCACAAGGAATGAAGTGTGGAATCTTGTTCCTAGACCTGATGACATAAATGTGATTGGATCAAAATGGGTGTATAAGAACAAGTCAAATGAACAAGGAGTTGTTACAAAGAACAAAGCTAGACTTGTAGCTCAAGGATACACTCAAATTGAAGGAGTAGACTTTGATGAAACCTTTGCACCAGTAGCAAGGCTTGAATCAATCAGACTACTTTTGGGAATTGCTTGTATCTTAAAGTTCAAGCTATTTCAAATGGATGTGAAAAGTGCCTTTTTAAATGGCTATCTTAATGAAGAGGTATATGTAGAACAGCCTAAAGGATTTGTTGATCCAAGCTGTCCAAATCATGTATACAAACTAAAGAAGGCACTTTATGGTTTGAAGCAAGATCCAAGGGCATGGTATGAAAGACTGACCACATTTCTTATCAAGCAAGGGTACAGAAAAGGTGGAATTGACAAAACCCTGTTTGTTAAAGATGAAGAAGGAAATGTCATGATTGCTCAAATATATGTTGATGACATTGTCTTTGGTGGGATGTCTGACAGGATGGTCAAACATTTTGTCAAGCAGATGGAATCTGAATTTGAAATGAGCCTAGTAGGAGAGTTAACCTACTTTCTTGGTCTGCAAATAAAGCAAATGGAAGACTCAATGTTCATTTCCCAAAGCAAGTATACCAAGAACATAGTCAAGAAATTTGGAATGGAAAATGCCACTCATAAGAGAACTCCTGCCCCCACACATTTAAAGCTGACTAAAGATGAAAAGGGTGAGAATGTAGATCAAAGCTTATACAGAAGCATGATTGGAAGCTTGTTATACTTGACTGCTAGCAGACCTGACATAGCATTTGCAGTAGGTGTATGTGCAAGATATCAAGCTGATCCAAAAGTCAGTCATCTCAATCAAGTCAAGAGAATTCTTAAATATGTTAATGGTACTTGTGACTATGGCATAATGTACTTTCATGGATGTAAACCAATTCTCACTGGCTTTTGTGATGCTGATTGGGCTGGAAGTGTTGATGACAGAAAAAGCACTTCAGGAGGATGCTTCTTTCTAGGAAACAATTTGATTTCTTGGTTCAGTAAGAAACAAAATTGTGTATCCTTATCTACAGCTGAAGCTGAATATATAGCAGCTGGAAGCAGTTGTACTCAGTTGGTTTGGATGAAGCAAATGCTCACTGAGTACAATGTCCCACAGGATGTCATGACATTGTACTGTGACAACTTAAGTGCAATCAACATATCAAAGAATCCTATCCAACATAGCAGGACCAAGCATATTGATATCAGACATCATTTCATCAGAGATCTTGTAGAAGAAAAGGTGATTTCATTGGAACATGTAGCTACAAATCTGCAGTTAGCTGATATCTTTACCAAAGCATTGGATGCTACACAATTTGAGAACTTAAGGGGCAAACTGGGAATCTGTTTATGTGATATTTAGCAGTTAATGAAATGTGCCAACATGTCATATGACATTGTATGGCATAAGTTCCAGATGGCAAAACCAGTCTGGACAAGAACCTTGGGAATTCCATTTCTAATAATTTGCAATGTAACAGCTACTTATTTAGTAACTGCTTATAATCAGCTATCAAGATTCTCATCATACTATCACAAGCGAATCACATTAACTAGCTGTACTTCAGAAATCATCAACCCTAAAGCTCTTCATCCATCTTCCTTAACAATGTCTCAAAACCCTAACACTCCTGAAGAAGTTCTCAACAAAGAAGACGTAGTTCATGCAACTCCTATCTCTGTGGTACCAATGAAATCAACTCCATTGGACGAACTCAGAGGAAGTGCTTCTCATGCTAAAAAGCCAAGAACCCCTAAAAGAGCTAAAGATCAAGTCTGCAGAAAATCCAAAGGAGGCATTCCTTCTCCAGCAAACATGCCTCCAAAATCTTCTGCCTATGTGGATGCTTCCATCAAGGAGATAGTCAACAAGATTCTTTTTGAACAGAGAGTGGTTAGTGGGATTTCTATTCCTCTGAACACCATGCCTGCACCTCAAGAAGAACAAGCTCAAGCTGCAGAGGACACTCCTGCTCAACAGGATGTCCCAATAGATGTTGGAACATCTGAAGATGAGAAAAAGAACTCATCTGATGCTGATATTGAACAAACTGAGGACCAGAAAAAGGCCTCAAATGAAAGTGATGAAGAAGTCTCTGAGGATCAGACCAAAGCCTCAAATGAAGATCAAATCTCTGCTGATCAACAAGCTGAAGAGGAGACTGCTCAATCTCCTCCAGTGGTGAACCTGGAACAGGACTCTGATACAGAGATCATAGCCTCTGTTAGACCTAGCATAGCCAAAAGGCTCAGGTCCAGGAAAGGAAAGATGCAAGCTGAACCTGAAATTCATGAGAAGAAGAAAGCTACACCAAAGAAAGGCAAAGCTAAAGCTGCCTTTGGTCCAACAAAACAATGGAGTAAAGTCCAAACCCAGAAGAGGAAAGTTGTTACCCCATCAAACTCAGATGTTGAATCAGATGTCCCAACATCTCCTCCCAAGAAGAAACCAGCACCATCTAGGGCTTCAACTGCTGTTCCAGAAGCTCCCTTGGACAACATCTCATTCCATCATGTCTCTAGTGTTAACAGATGGAAGTTTGTGTACCAAAGAAGGGTTGCCCTTGAAAGAGAACTGAGCAGTAATGCACTTGAGTGCACTGAACTGATTGATCTCATCTCTGCTGCAGGCCTCTTCAAAACAGTCTCAGAACTCTCTCCCTGCTATGAACTTCTTGTCAAAGAATTCATTGTTAATCTTCAGGAGGATTGTGCCAATGGTAAGTCCTCTGAATTTAGAAAAGTCTTTGTTAGAGGTAGGTGTGTAGAGTTCTCTCCTCAAATCATCAACCAATACCTAGGAAGAGAAACAGATGGACCAAATGAGCTAGGTAAAACAGATAACCAAGTCTGCAAGGTTATCACTGCAAACCAGGTCAAGGCATGGCCTGTCAAAGGAAAGCTCTCAGTGAGCATGTTAACAAGAAAATATGCCATGCTGAACAGGATTGGTACAGCAAACTGGGTGCCTACCAACC
Source organism: Lathyrus aphaca (assembly GCA_963966055.1). Taxonomy (NCBI): domain Eukaryota; kingdom Viridiplantae; phylum Streptophyta; class Magnoliopsida; order Fabales; family Fabaceae; genus Lathyrus; species Lathyrus aphaca. The sequence goes on from OZ014523.1 coordinate 470,948,102, forward strand.
ACACATCTTCAATATCCACTGGTCTGGCCAGGTTTATCTATGCTGTGGGAACTCAGACTAAGCTGGATTATGGTGCTTACATTTTTGATCAGACCTTGAAGCATGCCAGCTCTTCTACAACAAAGCTACCAATAGTTTTTCCCTCTTTGCTATGTGGTATAGTTCTAAGTCAATACCCTGGGATTCTCACTGAAAAGGACACAGTCTGCAAGAGAGAAAGCCCCATGGCATTTCACTACAAACTGTTCCTCAGTCATCATGCAGCAGATGTTGAAGCACCTTCTGGGACATCTGCAGGTCCTTCAACTGCTAAGACTCCAATCTCCAAGAAGGCATTAATTGTTGAACTCAAGAGCACTTGCAAAGAGCTTGAAGCTAGAAAGCAGAAACTTGAGGAAATCATTCAAAGGCTGGAGAGTGAAGGAGATCAGAAAGCTGCATCTGATGAAGAATCTGCCTCTGATGAAGAAACTGAAGCTGATGAGGAAACTGAGAGTAAGGAGTCTGAGTGATCATTGTATGTGAGGCAAATTGTAATGACAGCACAGCATTGTATTTCTGGATTAGTGTCTTTGGCCCCATAATTTGTGTCTAACAAGGGGGAGAACAACAACAACAAAATGTATTGCTGTTTAATTATGAATGAAAAATCTGTTTGTTTATGTCTGAACTGAATCAGTGTGTTTTGATAAATATTTCTGTTGCAACAAGACTGGATACATATATGTTTGAGGGGGAGTAATCTCAAATATGAATCAACAGAAAAGTAATGCTATACTCTGATAAAAAGAACTTCTGCTGCACTCTGAAAACCAGAAAAGATGTTAGCCAAAAATTAGCCAAAGGGGGAGTTTGTAGATGTCTTGAATTGGCAGAATTTTTGACCAACAAGAAATATTGAATTCAGTTCAGAATGTCCTATCAAATGTTGGGACATTATCAAACAAAGTATATGAACTTATTTCAGGATGTCTCACCAGATGTTGGGACATTGTGTAAATGACTTAAGTTCAGTTTTTCAGGATGTCCCAACAGATGTTGAGACATCTCAAACCTGCTACCAGAATTAATTATTGACTAACTGATCAGAGATATTTAAGGAGAGTTATCTGGAATTAATTAATGATGGATAAAAACAGAACAAGGCGCATCTGTATGGAGTTTTATATTGAAGATTCAGATTAAAACAGAAGACCTAAATCACCTAGAATCTAGGAAGTAACAAACCCTAAATTCAAGGTGGAAGCTGCATGCGCATTAGGGCTGGATCATCCTACAGAAAGCCCAAATTACAGACACCTATTTAATCAACAGAAACTCACAAAATTGAGTACGAATTTCAGAAGACCAAATAGGGTGTCTAGTCTTTTAATAGCAGGTTGTTTAATTGTACCACTTTATGAGCTTTTAAGCAAAAGTGCATTTGTGACTTGATTGAAACTGTGAAGTAAGATCAAGCTGTTTTGTTTGAAGTATGACTTCAATTTCATAAAACTTGTAAACAAAATCACTGTGTGATTGAGGGGGAGTGAGTAGGGTACTCTTATCTAAGTTGTGTCTTAGGTAGAAATTGCATTGGGTAGTTATTAAGTGATAGATTAAACAGGGTGGTTTAAGTCTAGAATTAATATTACTTATAGTGGATTTCCTCCTGGCTTGGTAGCCTCCAGATGTAAGTGTGGTTATACACTGAACTGGGTTAACAAACTTCTGTGTTGTTTACTTTTCTTGCTTTTTAAGTTTTGGTTAAATCTGTCAAGTGTTGGGACATCTCTTAGGACATCTCATACCTGATCACAGAATTTCAGAATATCAAATGGAAATGAGACAAAAAGGAGTGATTAAAGTACACTTTAAGCTTTATAAAAAGTCCAAGAGCAAATTCATATGTTAAAAATTGAGGAAGTTATGCATTGTTAAAGTTGAGCAAATTTGAGGAGGTGTATAAGGCAAACAATGACCAAACTTGAGTTTTTGCCAAATGGACCCATGTTTTCACAATCCAAACTTAACCTTAAGATGATCCACGACCTATAAGTCATATATTTTGATTTTCTTTGTTTATTTTATATTTTATTGGATTTAATTCATTTAAATTCAATTTTAATTAAAATAAATATTGAAAAATCAAATATTTGATCTATGGATTATTTTGGGATCAGATTTTGAGGTTTATTGTCATAATATGTGATTCAAATTCGTGCACAACAAGAGGAAAGTCATGATAGCTCAATAATGACCAAAATAGGAAGTTTTCAAATCTAATTTCAATCAAATCTCATCATCCCAAAATAACTTGAATCCAAACCCACAAATTGACCTAAATCCACCCTCTATATATACATAACAAGGGCAGATGTCAACAAAACAATTTTTTTAATCAAAGAGAGCATACAAAACTTCAAAAAACTCAATAGTAAGTTGGATTTGATTTTAGGGTTGCAGTCATTCTCAAGGAGGTTTGAAGGTCCAAGAACATTCCTTAGACTCTTCTAAAGGTGTACCAATCATCACATTGTTCCAAAACCTCATAAAACGCCATAACCGAATTTGTTTTTTTTTGGTTTTTTCCAATTTTTAGATTTCATATTTATACGCATGATACATCTAATCTCTTTGTATATTTGTGTTTTGTATGATGTGAGCAAGCTATCTGGGCAATCGAATTGAAGTTTAGGTGCAAGAATCATGATCTGCCATTGTTAGGGTTGAAAGCCGTGGATTTAGGGAACCATAGCTAGATGCAATTTTAGACCAAATTGATTGGACCATTGAATTCAATAGACGATTTCTAACTGATCTATGTGCTTATATAGTATTTATAATGTTTGGTTTGAATTTTTTGAAATTGCAGGTCTTGTAGTGACAGATAAAACCGTCACGAAATCCATCCGTAGGTAAAAACCTGGACGGTTGGAGGAAGAAGATGACCTGCGCGCGTTTTTGATTTTCCAATTTCAGTTTTAATAAATAATATTTGTTTGTTAGTTCTTGACAATAGAAGGCGCGTGGCCTGGTGGATGGAATGCTTGCTGGTAACCAAGAGGACATGGGTTCGATCTCTGCGTCCCCCCTTCTTTTTTAGGCATTTTTCTTATTTTCCTTTTTATTTATATTTTTAATTTCTTTTCTTTTTCTTTTAGTTTTAAAAAAAAATCATTTAATCTAAATTAATATGTTTTTTCTAACCAATCAAAAATATGTCATTTGTTAATATTTTTTTTCCATAAAATCATAAAACATCAAAAAATATTTAGTTTTGCATAATTAATTCAAATTTAATTTATTTCATTAAACTAATTTTTTTTATCAAACATTTTTTAATAAAAATCAATTAATCAAAATCTTAATCAATATTTCCTTTATATTTTTCTTCTCGATTTTATTTTATTGTTTTAGAATAATTGTATAGGATGCACGAAATTTGTAATAATTGATTTTTCTCGCACGATTTTATTTTCGTTCAAATAATGTAACTGCTAAAGCCTTGTAATAGTTTTAGGTTTTATTTTCTGCACTTTATGTTTTCTGTCAGGTTTTATTTATGTATCTCTCCCGAAGCCATGTAATAGTTTAAATTAGGTTTTATTTTCTGCAGTATAAATTGTTAGATGTATGCTTAATAGGATTGTATGATAAGATTAAAATCAACCGTTAGTTAACCCTAACTTTCAAAATTAAAATAACTGAATGGAATATACTTGAACACTCACACCTCTAGGGTAACCTCTCTTTATTGTCTTACAATAAATGGTCAAGTCCCTCGAACGTAGGGGTGCCTTAACTTGTTGCCTAAAGAAATAAATCATCATAGTTACCTTTCGAATAAAAGATCATAATCCCTCGTTGTCCCTTCAAAGTTGTCTTTCGAATAAAATATCATAGTCCCTCGATGACCCTTCGAGTTTCCTTCGAATAAATGATCTTGTCCCTACGGAAATGATGATAGTCTCTTCGAATTGTTAAGGTATCCCTACATGTCGCCTTCTACGACCATAACGATGACCCTACGCCCGTCCCTTCCAAATCCAAGGATAAAACTACTAACTAACTAATAGTAAGGACAATTCTATACCTAAGGAAATGAAATAACAAGAAAGACTTTATAACTTAGGGTAAGTAACTCTTAATGCTTTCTCACAATTTTCAAAAACAAATACTTTTTATCCACACACTACACTTTCCAAAAACAAATACTTTTTAACCACACACTACATTCATACGAGAATCATTACAAAGTTAAATCTTTACGAAAATATTTTAACCACACACTATACATTCCAAACAAAACAAATAAAGTGAGCTAAGCAATTAAAAGTCCATGGATAACCATGGATATAAAGGATGCTAATACCTTCCCTTTGTATAACCTACCCCCCGAACTCCAAATCTTTTAAAGGTATTTCCTGTTCTTTTATATCTTTCCTAAATTGGATAAAATAAAAGTCGGTGACGACTCTTGCTTACTGCAACATATTTTGCGACAAATATTAAAAGTCAGTTTTCCCACCGTGTTACACAACAACAAACACCAGCGACTTGGACTCGCGAGTGAACCACGTCTGCCGCATCTTGCGCATCCTCGATCGCAGGTGCATGAATCTCAATCTTGTTTTTGATTTTGTGTTTTCTTTTGATTCTGTATAGCTTCAATCCGGCCATTTGAGAATGATTTGGAGAAAATTAGTTTGATATTTGGATTGAGGAGGAGTTTTTAGTTAGGGTTTGTGTTGGGAACTTTTTAATTGGAGGTGATGGACCGTCAGAGAAGAAGGCGGCGCCGCCGAGGGCCTCCAGCCTTCTCCATCTAAATTAGGGTTTAGGTGGAGGCTCAATGAAAGAGAAAGATGAAGGAGTGTGTTGAGGGAGAGAGAAATTATTTGAGCTTTTGTTAGATTTGTGAATGAAAAGAAAAATATAAAGAGTGAATGCATCGTTACATGGATAAGTGCATAGGATTTCCTTTTGGTGGTCCACTCCGGCGATGACACTTGTCACCGTCTGGTAGGACCACCTCCTTATGATCACCCGCATACGATCCATCGTAACGACTGTACACCCCGCGCATCACTACCTTTCATCATATCATCATCATCAAGTCATTAGATCCGATGGCTCAGATTTAGTCTGCCAAGTCAAAAAGTTGACTGAAGACCATAGTGTGGAGCACCAGGCTTTATGCACCTTGGGCTTTATCATCATTGCTATTAGCGCCCCCATTTTCCTGGCCCAAGCATTTTGAACCTGAAATCTGCTATACTTGCACCCCCTGGCATTTTATTAAAATTTCTTCATTTCTTTTATTAATTCCTTTCAAAAATCAATTTTAAAAAATAGTTTCAATACTGAAAAATTCCAGAAAAAATTAATGTTGATATATTAGGATGTTAAATAATTGTTGGTAATTTTTAATTCTCCATTTCTCGATTTTTTTTCTTTTTTATTCCGATTATTTGATTTGCATGTATTTAGGTATTTTATATCTTTGAATAATGATCGTCTTGATACATTTACACATAGCATTTTGTATACTTACATCATATTCTGCCCACTAACAATTCTTTTTGTTTTATGAGGTACTACTTGAGGATTCGATACTCATGGACTTGGACTTTTGTTGTAATTTGATGTATTTTTATGGTTTTATTGTTTTTTCTTTTCCCTCAATGATGTAATAGCTTAGGATATTTTTACCTTTGATGTATGCTTGCATTATACATGTGAATAAGGTATAAAAAGATAAAAACAAACGCTTAGAAAACCAAGTTTCAAAGAGAAAAAAGAAATATTTAATTCAACATCGAATTATTTTCAAAATAATAAATGGATTTCAAATGCTCTTAGGATTTCCCATGCGTACACGCGTTCCACTCCATTAAACCCAAAGCAAAACCTTGTATGATTCGTACCATAAGTTGACTGTCTAGCACATCGCAACCGATCCACCCAGATCTATCACTCAACTTCTATTCTGATTCGTCACATATTTCACCTATCTTAACATAGGAGATCCATGATCATTATTTCTTTGATTTTTCATGTTTCATGTTTATCATTTACTTACTTGTAATTGCCTTGCATGATCCCTTAGGATTCATAACTTGGATTTAATTCTCGATTAAAGCCAAGGTGTGATAGACTTTAGGATAGCCATCCATGTATGCTAATTCAGGTAGATTTCCCCTTTAAATCCTCAACCTTATGATCAACATTCGCATGCTAACATTAGGGTTAGAGTCCAACTTCCCCGTAGATTTTTTTATAACTTTGAGTCTCTCTCCCCATCTTCAAAGAAAAGCAAAAAAAAACACTTAATAATAAGAGTATGCGTGCCACAAGCCTTAAGCTATATATGAAATGATTAGTGAAGGTCTCCTTCACTTTTCTAGAATGCTTTGCAAACGTCCAATTGGGGGCGATCTTATAAAGTATTCGCTATTGTATCATAGTTTTAGTGCTACGCGTACGAAAAACACATAATTAAAACACTTCTTCTAAAAAACAATAAACAAATAACATGTCTTCTCTTCTCATCTCCCACTCCTTTGCAGACGATTTCTGACTTGTCTCGACATTTCGATAACAAGACGGTAACACACTTGATTCAGCGAGCCTGCAATACCTGAGTTAGAGCTATGGCAACGTCACTTTAAAAAATACAAACAAGCAAATTTCCTCCCTAATTAGGGGAACTACGTCAACTCTGATTCTCACTTCCCATGAGATGCGTAGGTAGTGAGGGTAGGGCTCATTCGAGCACATACTTTATTTCCCCCCTACATTTTCCTCATTCCTTCTTTCTTCCTGGTTCAGTAGCAGACTATTCTTACCCTTTGAAGCAATACAAGCAAGTGTGGATCCGGTCGGGTACGACAGACGATCTGGAGTGCTAATACCTTCCCAGTTTGTAACCGAACCCAGTCTCTTTGGTTTGCAAGACCTCGTTCTTTCCTTTCCTTCGGTTTGTGCAACATTACCTTTCCATTTCCTTGAGATAAAAATGTCTGGCTAGCGACTCTTCTTCTTTTCTGCACCACTTTCGCGTTTGTATTAGGATGAAAATCCCGGGAGCGACAATACCAATTTGTTGGAACAATTTGGGATTTCAAGAATAATGAAGAAGAAGATAGAATATAAGAGGGAGAGAGAGAGAGAGAGCGAGAGAGAGAGAGAGAGAGAGATAAACTATATTATGTGAAAAGGAATTTATGAAATTTCTACTTATTTATTTATAATGTTACTAGTATAAATAGACAACAAAACATACAATTTACAAATTGCAGTATTCGATTTTGTCGAATACATGCTTATACTTCGACATATATGTTATATTTGACTAACACAACTATGTTGAATATATTTTTTCTAAAACATTGAATTATATCTATTAACACCTATAAATACTCTAATAATCAAGTTAGTAAGAATCGTGAGTGTAATGTTTAGAGTTTTAAAATAGTGTACACCTCTAATTTGGATTATTTGTTAGATATTATAGTTGGGTTTAAAGATTTTAAAACCTTGTTTATAATAATTATTTATAATAGTTGTCTAGTAGGATATGTGTTATAGGTAGGGGTGTTCGAGATGTGATTAGAGCGATTTTGATGCTAAAAGTCAATCGAACCTCAAGAGAAAAAAATATGTGGTTCAGGTTGGTTCGGTTGACTTTTAGAAATAAAACCAAACCAAATCAGTGTGGTTTGAGTTTGTTCGGTTGGTTTGATTTCTTACAATATTTTTATTAAGTCACACATACACATATAGAGAACACCATAACTTTGTGTTTACTTATTCATATATTACCAAATAACAACAAAACTCATCATATTCGGACAACAACTTCTCATTCAATATACAAAAATCATATTAGACAAAAGTAGAATAAAAATAATAAAAAAAGTAGTATAAAACAATATCGAAAATATTATTATGAAATAAAAAAAATAAATGAGAAGAGAGATTAGAGAAGATGAAAAAGAAAGAACTAAAGAGATGTGAGATTATAGAAGAAATGTGCGATAAAAAATAATTGAAATAGAGAACAATAACATAAAAACGAGAAGATGAAAAAGAAAGAACATAAGAGAGGAGATGTTAGAGTAGATGATATGAGATGTGCATGGCAAAGAAGATAATAAGAATGTGCGATACAAGTAGGAGAAGTTAAAGAAGGTTGAAATTAAAACACTTAGTGTGAATAAGAGAAAATCATCTGTAATCGTAAGGCTAAGACATAATAGATTTGAGTTTTGGGTTGTATTCGGATAAATCAAATTTGGGTTATAACGTAATGTTTGGTTTAATTAGTTTGTTTCGGTTTATAAAATATCATATATAAATCAAACTGAACTGTGTGATTTTGTTAAAAAATGATTACGATACATTCAAATCAAATACGATTTTTTACGATTTTAATTTGATTTGATTTATAGTTTTTATTGGACCAGTTCAGTTTTGAATACCCCAAAGTATTGGATGCATGAGTATAACGTTTTATGATCAAGTCTACTCATCGAGAAACCATCCCCACTAAACCACAAATATTTCTTGCCTTTGCAAGGAACGTAAACCAAATCGCTATCGACTATGAAATCCGCGAATTCTCTCGTCTCAATCTCCCTATGAAATGCCGTTCTACCCTATCGTTCAATAGGTTGGCCACCGTGTTGAAATCACCCCCAATGTACCACTCACCATCCACCAATCTTGATTTCAAAATCAACAAATCACTCCACAATTTTCTCTTCAAAGCCAAATCACAAGAGGAATAAACATTAACTATGTAATAATAGATATGCTTCCACTCCACCTTCACCCCAATATAACTTTCACCTCTAAAGCTACAAACCACCTCCACCTTAGAATTCCACAAAATGATAAGCCCACTGGACAACACCATTTGAATCGGAAAACGTCCACCCAACATCACCTTTGCAAAGACTTTTAACGAATTCCACAAAATGATAAGCCCACTGGACAACACCATTTGAACCGGAAAACGTCCACCCAACATCACCTTTGCAAAGACTTTTAACGATGTCACCGGAAACCCAACCCAATTTCGATTCTTGAATGAGGAATAAATCCGCATTGCCATATTTTCGTTGGTAGACATTTGTTCTTTTTAGACATTTTTCATCTTTGTGCGGGAGATGCATAATAGTGGCCCTTAAATGTAAGGAATAATTAGAACAAAGGAATTGGTTACACGTATGACGTGTGTATGTCATTTTATTACACCAGATATTTAGTTCAAGAATCAAACGGTGTTAAAAGAAGTCTCGTTCTACTTTTGCTGCGAATATGGTTAGAGGAGAATAAATGAGCCTTCGGTGGATTCATTTGCTTATCTTGTTTGATTCGGTGGAGAGAGAATATAAACATAGGATCATATGGTTTCAAATCAACTTAACTTGTCAACATGGCCACTACAACGTATTATGTGAAAAAGTTTTTGTACACAACAAAAGAAGCATAGCCTCAAAAGCTCTTAAAGACAATGACTTATCCACCATAATTTTCACAGATTTTTCAAGGAATAATCTTCTCTACAAATACCTCTCCTATACCCAAGCAACCTCATCACCATACCAACACTTTTGTTAATTTCTGATATTGATTGATCTCAAAACAAGAAATTATGGACAACTACTACAACAACAGCTCCTATGGTGGTCAAGGGAAACAACACCGTCCCAGCCAGAGCCATTCGAGTAGCGAGCTTTTCTCCTCTGCTAAGGTGTTATCCGAAGCAGCACAATCCGTTTACAACCATGAACCTGGCAAGATGGACAAGGCCAAGGTTGCAGTTGCCGCTTCTAATATCTTAGGTGCAGCTGGTGTTGTAGATGAGAGTAAGGGCTTTGGCAAGTACGTTGAAAAAGGCGCTGTTTATCTTAGTAAACACGACTCTTCCTATGGTAACACCGGAGGAAAAACCGGTCATTCTGGTGGTGGATACAGTGGAAGCGGTGGTTATGGAAATAAAGTCACTGAACATTCTGAGAGTGGTTATGGACGTTATGGTAGTTATAATAGGAATAATAGCGAGAGTGGATATGGAAGTGAACGCTACAGTGGCAGTGGTGGTTATGGTTATGGGAATAATAATGAGAGTAGATATGGAGGTGAACGCTACGGTGGTGCTAGTGGTGGTTACGGGAATGTTAACGACAGTGGGTACGGAGGTGGACGTTCTGATGGTGGTTATGGAGTTAGACGTTCTGGTTATGGTGCTGCTGATAACCGTTATGAGAGTGGATACGGCGACGGAGTAAGATCAAGTGGTGGTTATGGCGAACAAAACTATTCTAGTGGAGGCTATGGATATGGAGGGAACTCTGGTGGTGGATATGGTGATGAACGTTCTGGAAGAGGGTACGGTAGGGATGGTGGTGATAGTCGCTCCGGTGGTGGATACGGCTATGTTTATTAGGTGAAAATTAAAGATGGATATCAAGGGTTTGGTGAAACCACTTACAATGAATTAAACATAGATAATTATTACTATCACTTAAATAAGACAGTCCATGAATACTTCTATTATATAACTGTGTTATAAAGTGTGAAAACACAACTTTGTGTAAGCTGTTGTAATATCTATGTATTTGTCTCGGAGTGAAATAAACTATTTATAATATTATTATTTTGCTAATTAAGATTGCTATACTTTTGGTTTTCAATTCTTATTGAGTTTCAAGGTTTCAAATTTGATGCTGATCTTCGCTTTGAGTTTCTTTAATTTGCAGATGACACTGTCATCGTTTGTGATGTTTCTCTGGATAATTTATAGTGTCAAAAGCTGTTTTGAGAGGCTTTAAAACTGTCTTCAGGTTTGAGCAACAATTTCTATAAAAGTAATATTTTTGGTATCGATGTTAGTGAAGTGGATTTAAAGGCAGTTTCAAGTTTCTTGACTTGTAAAATAGGTTCCATTCTCTTCAAGTTTTTAGGGATACATCTAGAAGCTAGTCCTAGAGAGATATCAACTTGGATGCCTATTTTGAATAAATTGTGTTAGAAGCTATCTAGTTGGCAAGGAAGACAATTATCTACGGGAGCAATAGTATCATTGATGAATGCAATTTTAAGCAACATCCCTATATTCTATTTGTTGTTCTTCAAGGCTCCTAAGTCAATACTTAAGGAATTTTTTTTGAAGATTCATAGAATTTTTTTATGGGATGACACTGATTCGAAGAGAAAAATCAACTGGATCAGTTGGGACAGTGTATGTAGAGTAAAATTTGAAGGAGATTTAGGAGTTAAATCTGAAGCAAATCGCTCAAGTAAATTCTAAATGACCGTGATTCTGGCTTATAATTTATTTTATTCCAGGTATGACAATCTACAAGAGTTTATTTTGGAGGATGCAAATCCAATCAAAGACAGCATTGATTCTATTTGGTGGAGGGATGTGAAAAGTGTGGTTCTGAATGTTTTGGAAAAAAATAACTGGTTTAGCAGGTCAGTCATTGGCAAGTTAGGCAAGTGGAAAACTAGGCAGTGGCAACTTCTTAAACTTTTCGAAGAGTAAGTGGGTAGAACAATATACTTTTTAATATCTTCTTTGCTACAATTGATCCCTCGGGTAAGATTGCAGACAAGAGCTTTTGGTTTGGATCTACATGGAACATACTGCAATTGATCCCTCTGGTAAGATTGCAGACATGAGCTTTTGGTCTGGATCTACATGGAACATGAATTTATTGTTTTCATGTTGGAAATAAGGTGTTTTGTGTTCAGGGAAAGTGTGTGAGAATATTAGAATCTTGAATAGAAATTTGATAGGTAGGAAAATTCTTTGTGAAAGAGAAAATTTTTGTATTTTTTGTTTGATACAAAAGTGTAGGATTACATTCCTATTTATAGTACTCTAAGGAGAACTCTAAACACACTAATTCTAGAGAGTTCTCAACGCTAGAAATCTTAAGAATATTCTAAAAAATATTACAACCATGAAAAATATCTAGATACTTCAAACACTACAAGAGTTTTCTAGACACTTCAAAGCCCAAAATAACTAAGCCCCAAAAACCAAAATATAAATAATAAGGTTAGACCCAAATCAAGTTTAATATTTCAACATCCCCCTTAAACTTGATTTGTCACTCCAAGCATACTCATTAGCTTCACGAAAGTTTCCAACTTGAGTGGCTTGCTTGGTGAAAATATCAGCAACTTGATCTTGAGACATCATATACTTCAATTTCACCTCCTTCATCTCGATGCATTCTCATATGAAGTGGTAACGGGTGTCGATGTGCTTACTTCTTTCATGAAATACGAGATTCTCTGTCAAATCAAATGTTGATTTATTGTCAACACATATTTTCATAGGATCTTCTCGTGGCATTTTAAACCTTTTCAATTCCTTAGCCAAATTGCATGACAAACGCATGATGTGGTGGCGATATACTCGGCTTCACATGTTAATAGTGTGATTATATGATGCATCTTTGATATCCAAGTGAAATGAGTATCTCCCATAAAGAATACACAATTAGTAGTGTTATTCCTATCACCTGAGTCTCTACTCCAATCGTTATCATTATAGCCAACAATCTCATAATTGTTAGAAGAGTAATAGTGCAAGACAAAGTTTGTTTTATCTTTGATGTATCAAAGGATTCTCTTTGTCACCTTGAAGTGGGTTGTTGTTGGAGTTTCCATGTAGCAACTTACGACTCCTACGACATATAGAATATTTGGCCTTTTACTTGTCAAGTAATGTAGACTTCCAACCAAACTTTTGTAAAAAGTTAGATCCATAATCTCTCTGTTTTCATGCTTGCTCAACTTGCAGCCACATTCCATTGGGGTGCCAACCGGATTGACATCATCCATCTTGAACTTCTTAAGGACTTTTTTGGCATAAGCTTCTTGAACAATGAAAATTCCTTTGTCTTCTTATTGTACTTCAATGTCGAGATAATATGCCATGAGCCCCATATTCATCATCTCAAATTTATTTGACATGTCTTTCTTGACTATTCGAACATCGTTGGAATGTTCTTTGTGAATATCAAGTCATCTACATACAAGCACACAATCAAAATATATCCACTTTGTGCTTTAATATAGAGTGCATGCTCACATAGATACTTGATAAAGTTATTGTCTTGAAAGTACTTGTCGACTCGAACATTCCAAACTCTTGGTGCTTGTTTGAGTACAACACCTTCTTCAACTTCAATATTTTTTTCTTCTTTCTTTTTTACTTCATAGTCCAGTGGTTGCTCAATACAAACTTCTTCTTCTAGAAACCCATTCAAACATCAACGTGTACAACACTAGGATTGAGATCTTCCAACAAATCATCCTCTAATTTATTCGCTTGGTTGAGAGCAGCAGGGTGCATCATACCTACAACCAATGAAAAATAACATTATTCAAGCAACCATTCAGTATGTCCGAAAGTTACAAAGCGGAAGGCTCCAGATGATACTATCTGGACAATTCTCATAGTGACAAAAAATGTCAGATTGTGATTAAATGAAAAGATATATATATATATATATATATATATATATATATATATATATATATATATATATATATATATATATATATATATATATATATATATATATTACATGTAATCTAAGACGATTATGATATTTATAATGTCTAAATACATTTGAATTGTGTTGCCAATTAAAACTATTGAATAAGAAGAGAATAAATTCTTAGAGGCATTAATGAGATATGTGATATGATCATGAGTAAAAGGGTTTTTGGAATTGAATTACTAAAAACTTGATGCTTCAGATGGTATAATTTACACGAATCAACATTATGCTTGAATTGTATTATTCTGGTCGAGATGTGTTGTGTTGTATTGAGGGTGCATCTGAATTATATTATTCGGACAAGTCGAGATGAGCAATATTATAAATTCATAGGATTTGGGAAAAAACATATAGGGTGTAATGAGAAACTCTTTAATATAATTATGTATTTTTCATTCAGAATCTCCGTGGATCAATATTGGGCTCAATCATAATATGGTATCAACCGGTATTTCATTTAGCCCCTTTCCCCTAAATTTTCATTTATTATCAAACAATTGATTTTTACCTACAATTCCCTTCGTCTTCTTTGCTCCACTAGAGTTATGAAATCCAAAATTCTTCTCTCTCACCTTATAAGACCTAACAAAAAATGATCCAACTGTCGTCAACGGCAACACGATCACCACTGCAAACTCCGCCGCTAAAGATCTCAATCAAGACCCTCAAAGACTTTACTTTCTTCATCCCATTGAAAACCTCAGTGTCGTTGCTCCCTCGCTTTCTGATTCTAACTACCACAATTGGAGTTAGAAAGTGGAGGAGCAGCGACAACGACACCGAGACTTTCAAGTACTTAACTAGTTATGAAAAAAACATTATCCTTCAAGAATTAAACAAGTTTCACTCGTCCGTCACATCACCTCAATTTCTTCATTTTAGAAACGCACAAAAACATAGATTTGGACTATGGTATTGTGCAAGAAAAATTACAGAGCAAGTTATTTCATCTTTTTTCAATCTCTTATAAACAACAACTGACATGACCTCTTTACAAACCCTTAATTTTACTGCCTTCATTAAGTTTGTATTCATCCCGAGACTTCTCTTTGTTTAACTCCTATGAATATGAATTTGTCTCATGATAAAGGTTTGGATGTACTACTCTTAAAGTCTCGTATTCAAATCTCACTATATCTAAACAATATTGTTAGAAAATAAATTTATTTATGCTTTATTTTTTGGTTAAAATTCTCCATAGGTTAATTAATCGTAATACAATAAAATACATGTGTTCAAGAAATAATGGAATCAAACATAAGATAATGATATTATATTTAAAATTCTCTGTGACATAAAAATGGTTAAAGAACCACTATCTATATCTATATGTGCACTATGAACCTATGTAAATGCAAGGTTAAAAAAATCACACCTTTTGGCCGGATCTATTTGGGCAGTTCAAGTATGTCGTTATCATGATGACATCCTAGAGTACACACTGGTGGACTGGTGGTACTGCCTGCCATTTTCTTAACAAGAAAAAGACCAAAAACTAGTAATAAAAAATAAACCCAGTTTAGAAAAACACACGTGATATTCATAAAATAGCACTAGTGATAATGTTTTTTTAAGAGCATTGATTGATTGATATTCATCTTTAAAAAAATAGATTTGATTTGCTTGTGCTTGTGCTTGTGCTTCTGTATAAAACTATTTTACCTATAAATTCAATAATATTTGGCACTTTATTTAAAAGATTTAAATTTTTTATTTTTTTTATATATTCTTTATTATTTTATTGAAGAATGATGAAAGAATATTAATAATAGAACTCCGAGGAAAACGCATAATTGACTGGCGTTTTAATTTACAAATTAAGCAATGCCAACCTCATTCATACCCAAAGAAAAACTAGCTCCCGAAACGACATCGTTTTCTCTCATTTTTTCACTGATATAAATTACCGCATTCTTGTTTCATGCAATTCCTCTGAAGAAAAAGAGAGTGAGAGAGAGGAAAAAGCATGTTCTTCCTCTATCTATCTCTACTCTTTTCAGATTCGTCAAATTTTCTCATCCATCGATAAATTTCAAACCTAATTCGCTTTCGGTTGGTTCTCGAATTCCACACTTCGTGTTAGTTAACGGTAAGATTATTATTTTTATTTCTTTTGTTCTAATTTTCGTTTCTCGCTTTGAAATTTAGATTCTAGGTCTTTATCTAGATCTTTGATTTTCCTATTTAGTTAGCTTTGATTGAAAAAATGAGAATATTATATTACAATTGTAATGCAAATTAGGTTTTGTGAATCCAATTATTATAATTTCATGTATTGATCTCAGATTAATTTTGTTTTTTATTTTGGTATTTAAACATTAAATGGATCGTTATTATTTATATTGGAGTTAGGTTATTGTGATATTTATGGATCAAACATGGTAATTAATTATCCTCATTGTGCTCCTTTATTTGAATTGAAAATATCACATTGGTAATGTGAAGTTAACACTTTATACGGTTTTGCATTATGGTAATGTTGAGTGGACCTAATTATCTAGGTTAATCAGCATAAGGGCACCATTACTCATTCAATACATGCACCAGAGTAATGCAGTGATTCGCCATAAATTATGTTTCTTTATGTTTTAGTTGTCTTTTTTTTTCTTTTCATTTTTCATTAATTTCGGGTCTTTTTTAGACAAAATTTGTCATGGCATTATGCTATGAATATACAAAAAAGATATTATGAACAATTTTGATGGGCCTGGTGTATTGGAATGACAGAGAATAAAGTAAATGTAGTAGAGATGAGGATGTTGCATTGGAAGTGTGGTAATACTAGACAAGATACGATTAGAAATGACAATATTAGAGAGTGTGTTGGGATAACACCTATAATAGAAAAGATGGTTGAAAATAGACTTCAGTGGTTTGGGTATGTAGAGAGAAGATCTGTAGATTTTGTGGTATGGAGAGTAAATTAGATGGAGAGGAGTCAAAGAACTAGAGGTAGAGAAAGACCTAGGAAAACTATAAGAGAAGTTGTTAAGAAATATCTCGAGATTAACAATTTGGATAAAAGTATGGTCCGGGATACAACATCATGGTAGAAGTTGATCCATGTAACCGATCCCTCTTAGTGGGATAAGACTTGGTTGTTGTGGTTAGTTTATTGAAATTTCAAAGCCAATTTAATCATATATTATTACATTTCATGCTTCTGAGAGGGTGAATATAGTACTATCAACAAATGCGTAATTTAATAGTTAAGGAAACTTGTGGCCTTTCAATTTTGGCATAGAATCTAATGGTTCTAGTAATGGGTCTTGGATGTCGATGTTGTTAAAAATTATGTTAGTTTTTCTTTTCGTATTTACACTTACAGTGGCACTGATTGTACTTATTTTAAGCAATTACTTCTACACAAATTAAGATTTTGTTATTCTTTTTTTTTTATTATTTGTAGATTTTTGTTGAGGTTGAAAGGGCTTGGTAGTCAACAGGGGAAGCTAACTGCTGGAGCTCAGCTTTTGGGAAAGTTATTCTTTTGTGTGACAATGGCTTATATACAGATATTGCTGTGATTTCTGCCTTTGCATTGTAAACTTTTCATCTTTAAAGATGTGGAATTTTGCATCACATGCCCTTACAAGCATTGGAATGAAAAGAAGCTCCACAGAGCCGATCCTAAGCTGTGCAGAATGCTCGGATGATGAGGTTTGCTCTAATGCTAGCAAAGATGAAGGGCTGGAGTGCCCAATATGCTGGGAATCTTTCAATATAGTTGAGAATGTGCCTTATGTCTTATGGTGTGGCCACACCCTCTGTAAGAATTGTGTCCTAGGACTTCAGTGGGCTGTAATGAAATTTCCTACCCAACAAATCAAGATTCCGTTTTTCGTTACTTGTCCGTGGTGCCACTTACTATCATTCCGGTTCATCTACAAGGGGAATCTGAAATTTCCTCACAAAAATTTCTTCCTTCTTTGGATGGTTGAGAGCCTGAATGGTGATAGGCATAAGGCCGTTTCTGCTTCTGTGGACACCCAACCAATTTGGTCTCCTAAGTTCAACCTTTTGGGAAATCAAGGTACTAGTTGTAACCTTAGAAGGCCCTCAAGTAGTCATTGTTCTGGACAATTGGGATCTAACAACGCAGTCCATGTCAGTGATGGAGAGAGACACTATTTTTCCCTTCATAAATCTCTGGATTTCTTCCTTCACTTTACATCCAAGTTCCCATTGGTCATCACTTTGCTTCTGATAACCTTTTTTGTAATTCCTTGCAGTGTTGTTATTTTAATCATTTACTTCCTACTCACTATTGTTTTCGCCATCCCATCATTCCTCTTATTGTACTTTGCATACCCAACGATCCAGAGATTGATTAGAGAAATAACATCATAAGATGTAGCCTTCCTCCTACAGTCAGATGTGGCATGTTTATCAGACTTCAACAAATTCACTATATACTTTTGGTTTGAATGTTCTACCATGTGGCGGTGCTTTCTTTGTTATTTGTAGGTTTTTCATATTTTATACAATTTATTTTCTTCTGTAGTTTTTTGTGCAACCTTCATATATACTTGAAGATGATTGCCAGTTGTAATTTTTTTTCTTCCTGAAGTCAAGTTTAACTATTGTACAAAGAAGTCTTTACATGCTTAAATTATATATGCTAAATTACTAATGGTTATGTGAATACTTATAGAAAATATGTTTCTTGTAGAAAATAATACTTGGATTTACATAGAGAGGCAAATTGCCAGATGATTCATTCTATAAGCTTAAATTACTACTACAGCCCTTAAATTATTTTCTAGGGATAAGGGAAATTAACAATTTAGGATAACTTGATTAAACACAGTCATTAATGTTTTGAAACAATTAATCATTTTATTGGTTAATTTGTCATTTACTGAAAATGAAGTTGATAATCAAACTGCACTGCCAAAACTAAATCTTAAAACATGAAAAGTTGTAACTGATACACACAAGTAGCAGCTCATGCAGTTGTTGAAGCTTACAGTTTTGTTTTTCAATTTTTATAACATGTATGGTTTTACTGTAAATGATAATGGCTAAGAAATATGGATAACACTATGTAAAAATCATTTACATATTTTCTTCCCAAACACTTGATGTTATATAATTGGCGATCTCAGAAACAGAAATAAGTCCGTGGTAGTTTGCCTGTTGTTCGAATTGCACCTGCCTTCCCTTTTGCTTGTAGCTCTTCATTCTTTCGGTTTTCATCAGCCTTGGCTCTCGCTCCGTTTGCAACTTGATTTACATACTTCATCTTATTTTGAAATTTCTCCAAAGCTTTAAACCTTCTCCGCTCAAGTTCACTCTGCAGTTTAGAAATTCGCGATTAGTCTCTCCGTTAGAGTTCAATTATCGTCTCTGAATTTTTCTTATCTTGCCATTGTAATTGTTTTTATCATTCGAGTTAAGGTTTAAATTTATCACCTATGCATGATGTTCAAATTAGAATGTTAATTGTTTTACACATCGCATATATACTCATTTGTTTTTTACTCTGAAAATGCAATGAAAAAGACACAAGTTTTGCCAAAACCCAAAACATTATCTGATATTAGCTAAAGAAGAATTTGATGATCTGTTCAAAATACAATCTATAAAGCCTAATAAGAGTTTGAGTGAAGAAACCTCATGCTTAATTAGCTTTCGTTTGGCTTTCATCCTCTTCTTGTCTTGCCATGAATCTATCATCTCTTTCTGCCTCTCGTACCTGACAATATTTTTCATTATTATATAAACTGTCAAATGATGATAGTGTTTATTCTAGTTCTAAGTGTAAAGCAGTTTCTTTGGTGAAAATTCAATGTAATCTTATTTTTCAGTACCTTTGTCTGATCTTGTTGAGCTCGGTTCTCTCCCATACATCTGCATCTGTCTCCTGAATGTTTGTGCCTGTTGTAGTCTGTCTTAGAGGGCTCGGTTCCCTTGAAGTCGACTGAATTGGTGGTGGTGGTGGTGGAGGAGGAGGAGGTGGAGGAGCTTTTGGTCTTGAGGTAACAGGTTTTTTATCAGTTAAAGTTGAAGCCTTTTTCATTGATGGTGCAGGCGTAATGACCTTTTCCGGCTTCTTTTCTTCTGAAACTGAGGATATTGCCACCTTGTTGTCACCCTGGTCATCTTTATATCTAAATGAACCTAAACATGATGGAAACAAAATTTAACAAACTTGTTTGGTGTTTTTTTCCCCTCAACAATGGTAAACATTAGTCATAAGTGAAGCGCTATGTGCTCATTTTCACCTGATAATCTCTTGGAAGCACTAGCAAGTAGGGACTTTGAAGATTTTGAGCTGCCCACCTTACTTTTTGTCTTGGCCAATGAGGTCTCCGGCGTCTCACTCGTCTTCTCAGAGGCCTCTTGCAAATTAATCGAGAATGCAGCAGCAGCCACTGCTGCAGCATGCTCGATTTCAAAAGAGTCAAAATCATGACTTCTTTTCATTGGAAGCTGTTTCTGAAACCAATTCTGACCTCTTTTCTTCTCTGCTGAAAACGGTTAACACAGTTTATGAGAAATGAATGAAGGTAAGAGGAAAAACATAACACACATATTACCTTTGAAAGATTGAGTTTTCTGTATAGATATTTTTGTATCCCTTCTGGCACCAAGTTCAGGTTTCTTCTCATCCGAACCAGTAAGTTGCCCCCTAACAAAATCATCCATGTAAAGTTTATAAGCTGATGAATATCATTTAAGAGTCATGTGAAATCAACACCCTTAAATTCAGAACAACAAACCTCATTTGATTCCATAAATTCTCCATTCTTCCGCACGAGTTTTATTCTCAGGTTTCTCTTCTATCACTGTTATGCTTTATCATCATCAAATATCAATTAGCCACTTGCATGTGATTATTTGAAATAGAAGAAACCTTGGAAAGGAAACTTTCTCTTGGTTAGTTATTTATGAGGCCATCGTTTGTGGAAGAGAACAAGCAAGGTTAAATATACTTTGCATGTGGTAACTGGTTTGGAACTCAAGTGCCTTTTGGAGAAAGATAGGTATTCTTTTCCTTGCTGCAGACTTAGCTTTCAATATAGAGTATAATATATGTTGGAAAATATATTATTTACCGGTTTTATTATTGTTTTTAATATTGCATTTATTTGTCATTATTTCTCTTTATTCTCCATTAAGGAGAATATTATTGTAATCATTATAACTCTTCTATATAAACCAGCCTAAGGCTGAGGAATAAAAACACAACAGCTTTTACCTATTTTCTTCTAATATGGTATCGAGAGCACTGGGTTAGGGTTTCCTGTAAAGTTTTCTACAACTAGTGGGGTTCGGGACGTAGCCCCGAAATTTTTTTTCCGTTCGACCCGCTTTATTACCCGACCCATTCCACATACCCGTTTTCCTTCCTATGGCGAATAACAACAACCAGTGGCCTTTCCCATCACAAGCCTACACCAGATCCAACCAAGGCGAACAACATGAGTCCGGTGTCGGCCGCGGAAACGGCGGTGGCCGCGGAAACGGTGGTCGTGCATTTCAGGCGAGTAATTCTGATCAAGGGCAGCAATCCTCTCAAACTCAACTTCCACTCACTACGGAACAACTAGACAGACTGTACAAACTTCTCGAGTCTCCAACCCCTTCTTGCTCTATAGCAACAAAAGGTAATTCTGCATTTCTTAGTGTCAGTCCCAGTCATACTTGGATAGTAGATTCTGGTGCCTCAGATCACATGACAGGTGAATCTACTTTGTTCTCTTCATATAGTCCATGTGCAGGTAATCAAAAAATAAAAATTGCAGATGGCTCTTTTTCAGCCATTGCAGGTAAAGGGTCAGTTGTGTTGTCTCCAATGTTAACTCTTAAAAATGTCCTTCATGTTCCAAACTTATCGTGTAATTTAATCTCCGTAAGCAAATTAGCCCAAGATATAAATTGTCAAACTAATTTTTTCCGATCTCACTGTGTCTTTCAGGATTTGAACTCGGGGAAGATGATTGGCAGTGCTAAGGAGAGTGGAGGACTCTATTACCTTGACATTGGATCTGCATCACAACAACCTTCAAAAACAATAAGTTCCTGCTTTGAGTCTTTTTCTATTTTGAATAATAAAGATGACAACATTATGTTATGGCATTTAAGGTTAGGTCATCCTAGTTTTCGTTACTTAAAACACTTGTTTCCTAAGTTATTTCACAATAAGAATTTTTCTTCGTTTAAATGTGAAGCATGTGAGTTTGCAAAACATCATCGTTCCCAATTTTCAATGCAACCTTATAAACCATCAAAACCGTTTTCTATTATTCATAGTGATGTTTGGGGCCCTAACCGAACAAGTACACTCTCTCTCAAAAAATGGTTTATCACGTTTATAGATGACCACACAAGAGTATGTTGGGTGTACTTGTTAAAGGGGAAATCTGATGTTTGTCAGGTTGTAAAGAATTTTGTTTTAATGGTGCAAAACCAATTTCAAACAAATATCCAAGTCTTTAGAAGTGATAATGGCAAAGAATATTTTAATACTATTCTTGATGATTTTTTTCTAAAAAATGGAATTGTACATCAAAGTTCATGTCCTAATACTCCTCAACAAAATGGAGTGGCCGAAAGGAAAAACAGACATTTACTAGAGGTTGCTAGAGCTCTACTTTTTTCAAATAAAGTTCCAAATTATTTGTGGGGAGAAGCTGTTTTAACAGCTGCATATTTAATTAATAGAATGCCCTCCAAAATTCTCAATTTTCAAACTCCAATTAATGTCTTCAAAGATTGTTTTCCTAGTACTCGTGTTTTATCTGATTTGACTTTAAAAATTTTTGGTTGCACAGCCTTTGTTCATGAGCATAAAAATGTTGGAAAACTTGAGCCACGGGCTATAAAATGCGTCTTTGTTGGATACTCCCCAACCCAAAAAGGGTATAAATGTTTTGATCCAAAAAATAAGAAAATGTTTGTCACTATGGATGTTACATTCTTTGAAAATAAACCTTTTTTTGATGACACTCATCTTCAAGGGGGGGAGATAAACGAAGATTCGTTTCAAATTGAGGACATGAGTTTTTTTAATAACTTATCTTTGCCAGTATCACAAAATTCTGAGATTTTTACACTTGCACCAACAGAAAATGGCCATGATTCTTTATCTGATCTTATTCCTGTTATGAGTAAGGAATCTTGTGAATCTGAGCCTACATTTTCTCTTGTAGAAGACAATGAGAATCCTAAAAATAATAATAATGATGATCTAATTGAAATGCCACAATATAATGAATCTCTTCAAGAAAATAGATTTGAATTAGGAAACAGGACTTGGAAAGGAAAGGTTTTTGTGAAAAAGCACCATAAAGGAAGGGATGAGTCCACATCTCAACACTGCCAGGAATCTGAACCGGGGGATGATCAACCTCCTAACAAACTGAAAGGTAAGTCTATCTCTATTTCTGAGAGTCGTATTTTGTATCCTGATATAGATGATCCTGTTGCCATTAGAAAACCTGTCAGATCTTGCACTAAACATCCCATGTCCAATTTTATATCATATTCAAATTTGTCTTCATCTATGTCTGCTTTCACATCAAAATTGTCTAGTGTAGAAATTCCAAAAAGTGTACAGGTTGCTCTAGAAATTCCAAAGTGGAGGGAAGCTGTGCTTGAGGAGATGAAAGCCCTTGAAAAGAACAAAACTTGGAGTGTTATGTCACTACCAGATGGAAAAAAGACAGTTGGGTCCAAATGGGTCTTTACTGTGAAGTACAATTCAGATGGAACAATTGAAAGGTACAAGGCTCGTTTGGTGGCTAAAGGCTTTACTCAGACCTATGGTATAGATTATTCAGAAACATTTGCTCCTGTTGCAAAATTGAATACTGTTAGAATTCTTTTGTCCCTTGCTGCTAACCTGGATTGGCCCCTACATCAGTTAGATGTCAAGAATGCCTTTCTTAATGGCGATCTAGAAGAAGAAGTATATATGGACATTCCTCCTGGTTTTGAAAAAAATTTTGGAGCAAATGTGTGCAAACTGAATAAGTCTTTGTATGGATTAAAGCAGTCTCCTAGAGCTTGGTTTGAAAAATTCACTCAGTCCATGAAGAAACAAGGGTACATCCAAGGACAGGCTGACCACACCTTATTCACAAAGTTCTCCCATGATGGAAAAGTTGTTGTCCTGATTGTTTATGTTGATGATATTGTCCTTACTGGAGACGATACAGTGGAAATGGCAAGAGTAAAAGAAAAATTGGCTGTAGACTTTGAAATCAAGGATCTGGGATTCATGAGATATTTTCTAGGCATGGAGGTCGCTCGGTCAAAGAATGGTATTGTGGTTTCACAGCAGAAATACATTCTAGACTTGTTGAAAGAAATAGGAATGAGTGGATGCCGTCCTGCAGATACCCCTATGGATCCTAATGCTAAACTTTGGGGAGAAGGTAATGTTCCTGTTGATACTGGAAGATATCAGAGATTGGTTGGGAAACTAATTTATTTGTCACACACCCGACCTGATATTTCTTTCTCTGTTAGTGTAGTAAGTCAGTTTATGCATTCTCCTTTTGAGGAACATCTTGAGGCAGTTTATAGGATACTAAGATATTTGAAGGGAAATCCTGGAAAAGGATTATTTTTTAAGAAGACTGCGGAAAGAAATGTGTCTATCTTCACCGATGCTGATTGGGCAGGTTCTGTTACAGATAGAAGATCAACCTCTGGATATTGTACTTATGTTTGGGGTAATCTTGTGACATGGAGGAGTAAGAAACAAGGAGTTGTAGCAAGGAGCAGTGCAGAAGCCGAGTTTAGAGCTATGTCTCAAGGTATTTGTGAAGGATTATGGATCCTTAGAGTCCTTGAAGAACTTAAGATGAAAATTGAGCTTCCATTGAAATTGTACTCCGACAGTAAAGCTGCTATTAGCATAGCTCATAATCCAGTTCAACATGACAGAACCAAACATATCGAGATTGATCGACACTTCATAAAGGAGAAGTTAGATGCTGGAATCATATGTCTACCCTTCGTGACTTCAAGTCAGCAAACTGCAGATATCCTAACCAAAAGTTTGGCAAGGCCTACTTTTGAGCATTTGATAGACAAGTTGGGCATGATAGATATCTATGCACCAACTTGAGGGGGGGTGTTGGAAAATATATTATTTACCGGTTTTATTATTGTTTTTAATATTGCCTTTATTTGTCATTATTTCTCTTTATTCTCCATTAAGGAGAATATTATTGTAATCATTATAACTCTTCTATATAAACCAGCCTAAGGCTGAGGAATAAAAACACAACAGCTTTTACCTATTTTCTTCTAATAATATATCTTAGCTGATGATCTTCCAAAAAAAAATGGATCACGATTTATTTAATCACTTAATTAGAGACATGTATTTGGTCATTAATTTTAAAATCTCTAATTAGGAAGACCACCATCATGGTTCATCTTATCTACATCTCCTAAGAACTTGTTATTAGTCTCACTTTCCTCTATTTTTCATGGAATTTTTATCAAACTCTGTTTCAAACCTTAAAATCTCATCACCATATGATGAGAATCAAAATCAGATTTGGAATTGTGCTTTGACATAGTTTTAATCGTTTGGATCTTAGAAGAAGTTGCATGTTGAGATGTGGTTGATTTCTTATTGTTGATTGCATTCTATGTGCAAGTATACATCGTCAAAGTGGTAACAAGTGCTAAAATAAAGATAATCGATCCCACATAAATTGTATTAACTTAAATTGATTTTCAAGTCAAAAGTTGTGATTAGTCACGAGCAAAGGATAATAATAATTGTTTTGTTATAGGTTCATAATGAATAATAGTAAATAAAATGTAAGGAAGCTTAACAAATATGAAAAACATGTTGGAAACGATTCATTCAATGATTTTACCTAATATATTAGTGAAAAATGGGACTATAATGTGACTTTTGGTCAACAATTGACCTAAGTTAGACCTCTAGTCCTAAACCTATTTCTAAGTTATCCTCAAACATATTCAAGCTTTGAATCATGTGATCAAACTCTCCATATCCACCAAACTTGTACCTAGCCATCCATGACTAAAACTTCATGCACTAGCCATCCATGATCAAGCTTGTACTAGCTACATCAACATGCATCATGCCTGCATGCACAAAGAAAATACATCATCGTCGTCATCATCATCTTGCTAAAATGGACATGTTATTGCAGTAACATTAAGAAGTTTCAATGATGCAATGCTTACACTATCATAAATGTCATGACAGTTAACAACCAAGCCATAACATGAAATCAAACACACATCCAATGTCATTCCAAACACCTAGGTCATGTACATATCAAACCACAAACCAAAAGCATTCACAACTTATGCTACAGCAAGACAACACAAATTCAGATTCATACAATGCAACATACCTCAAATTGATTCAAACATACATGACAACTACATGCATTCAGTCACCGCACAGGGCCCCAAATATTAGAGGGTCTCAAATTTTTTAAAGGTATAATTTTTTCTATTAGTATTAATAGATGTAAAAAATTATTATAATAAAAACTCAATAAAATAAAATAAAATGTTAGGATAAAAATTTAATACACAAAAAAATGAGATGGTTCAAATGTCAAAATAATTATAATTAAATTTATTTTTAATTAATGTATAATTATATTTTTATATGTCATTTTTAATTATTTTAATTACATTTTTTAAAAAATGGTCCATTTTTAAAATTATAATGGGACCTCCGGGTTTATTGGGGCGACCCTGGTCATGATAATTTTCAGCATCATGTGTACCATAACTCAAAAGCAATGCATCATAAGAACTTACAACATACAAACAAATTCATACATTGACAATTAACATACATACTACTTCACTATTATCCAATCTAATTAACTTATGACTGTTAGTAACGAATTTTTAACCAACATAATCCACTGCCCAAACTTTGCCCTATTAACCAAACTGATTGTCCAAATTAGTTAGAAACCTCGCCTCTAACTTCTAACTATCAATTAACCTTAACTTTCTCATTAAACCCTTAACTAAGTTCTAACTTCACAACTGTATAACCTAACTTCCATCAGTTACAAACTAACTTTTAACTAACTACTAACCAACTCACAACTGATAACTAACTGTCAGCTAATAGACCTGCTAATAGGAGTGGAAATAGGCCAGGTCGGCCTACATGGGTCTATAGCCTAGCCTACTTAAGGTCAGACCAGACTTTTTTTAATAAAAAGGTCAGGTTTAGGCTTTTTAAAAGCCTATTTAATTAAATAGGTCATACTTATGCTATTAAAAAACCTATGAAGCCTTATAGATAGACCTATATTTTCATATATATTAAATATATGCTAAATAGGTTGTCCTATATATGCATTATATTAGAACAAAGGCTAAATAGGTCGGTCTATATATGCATATATAGGTCAATCTATAAAGTTTCTTAAGTAATATGGAATAATTGAGAACCTTAATCAGAAAAAGGCTCGTAAATAGGCTTTCAGGTCAGGCCATGCTTTTAGGCTAGGTCAGGCAAAAAAAAAAGAGCCTACAGTAGGTCATAGGTCAGACTCAGACATTTTAAGTTTATCGTAGGTCAGGCTCAGGCCTTATAAAACATAGTCTAGCCTATTTTCACCCTACCAGCCAGGTGTGTAGGAACAATTACCAAACTATCCCTGAGTTCAAATTTCCCTTCAAACCCTTCTAACCAACTTTTAGAATCCTAACTAACTCTTAAAAATCCTAAATATCACTTAGTCTCTAAACAAACACACTCTCCAACCAGATATTACACTATAATAAGTGTAAAACTAACACAAATCACTTAATTTTCTTCACTCAACTAACATACAATCTAACCAATTGTTGAATCATTTTCCATAAACCCCTAGCTTAGGATCACCATCTAAGGGCCATAAATCAATCACTCCTAACTTTCGGAAACTGTATTCCCTCCAAATCATATCACTTTCATTATATAAACCCTAAGTTTTTGCTTCATGGACAAGTTTTCAATTCACCTAGAAAACTATGCCAGTTTCACTCCCCAAACCTCACAAATTTACTCTAAAGCTCTCTATCCTCCATTGATAGAGCTTCAACATTTGAAGCTCTTTGCAATAGAGTTAGCCTTCATCCAATCCCTTCCATCTACTATTAACTTCCTAAGGTCCTACCTCTACTACTATGCTCTTATTTCTACTATATTCTACAACAACAACAACAATATACAACAACTGGATAATTCCCTAACTCAGAAGTTCAAAAAGGGAAAAAGAAGAAGAAGAAAAGCAATTGAACTAAACAACAAGAAGTTAAAGCTTACATGAGCACGTGGCTTTGATCCTCTAGTTTTCTTCATCATCATATCCAACTTCTACAACTACCAGGGCCAACCTCTGCCCTATTGGTAAGCTTGGACATGCTTTAATTCTCCATCCTTCTTGCAGATTGATGTTACCCTATTATAGAGCTTGCACTGATGAATCAAACCCATAAGGTCCTACCTTGATTATGTGGATGTTTGTCATTTAATTTTCATTTGAAGTTTCTAGGGTTCTTATGTGTTTGAGTTATATAAAGGGTTTAGGGTAGGAATTAATAATAATAAAGATTAGATTTGAAGGAGGAAGGGTGAAACGAGTTTGTTGGTGGGATTTGGGTCAGAATCTGGGCTCTACCACTGCCAAAGGTGATTTCTGGCGCAATAGAGGGAGAGAGAGAGAGAGAGAGAGAGGAGAGGAAAATATATGAGTGAGTATGAATGGAATGAGGGATATTTTCTTCCTCTACCCTTCTTATGATTCCCCATTTGGTCTACAGACCAAAGGCCCAAAGGCTTGTTGCTTACATATCCTACAATTTCTTTAGAGGATTTCTTGGTACACCCCTTGATACTCTTAGGCACCTAGTGTATTTCCTTTCATGCCCCCTGTTTCCGGAGATACATATCCGGACACACCTTTTTTTCTCCAAAGTTTGGTGTTTTCTGGAGATGCATCTAAGAAAGTATTCAATTCAGGGAAACATTGGGAAAAACTTCAAAATATATCAGTTCAGGGAAACGTCCGTAGATGCATCTCCGGAATGTCTTAGCGCCAGATTATTCCGTAGATGCATCTACGGAATTTCCTGTAATATTTTAAACCTGCATGATCACCCCCCTCATTGTTGTCTTTTCTTCTTCCACACTCACCAACCTAAAAACCCTACATTATCAATATCATTTTTTACTCCAAAAATCCAACTTTTTCATGCAATAAATCAAAGGGAGCAAGAGAAGATTGAATTTCAGGTAAAGATTCAACTTTTTCCACTATATTGCTCACATTAATCATCCAAAGTTTGTAAAAATAAAGTAACGTTGCTTCCGGATATACATCTCTGGAATGTGTTGAAAATGAACACTTTCAGATGTACATTGAACAATGGTTGTAACCTATTTTTTTTACAGTAGTTTTGTAATTTTTGTTTATTTTTCTTATTGTTTACAAATATATATGGTGCACCCCGATAACATCTCAAAAGAGTTAGTTTCTACAAACGATGTTTCTCTGAATGCTCATGGGATTGTCATAAAAATGGTAGATGTCAGCGATGACTTTAATAACAAGCAAGTGTTTGATGATCGTGATAACATGATTGTAACACCCCAAATTCGATTATGAGTAATTGTTGTTTAATTGAGGATATATGATAATTTTGGAAAATAAGTGGTTATGTGGCCCGATGCATTGTGGTGATATTATTTTAATAATATTAATAATAAGAATAATCATGTAGTATTATTCGTAATTATTGTTTATTATTAGATAATAATAAAAGTGGGGGTATGGAGGTTATGTTGGTCAATTGAGAATATGAGGAGTACTTTTATATAATATGAATAATTAGTGTATTATTATATTAGTATTATTTAATAAAAATATTGAGGAAAAGGGCAAGATGGTCTTTATGAGGAAAGAGTAAGGTTAAGTTGGGAAAAACATAAACTGGGATAGCTTTTGTAAAAGTGAGTATACAATCAAAATTGGATCTATCGTGTTTTTGGAAAAAGAGCTCTGAAGAAAGGAAGAAGAAGCTCAGAGTCAGAGAGTCACGAAGGACCTTGGAGATGTGTATCAATCGGCGAAATTATCTAAGGTATGGGGAGTTTTCATAATCTATTGTAATTGCATAAGAATTGGATTATGAATAGATTAGGATTGTATGAGTTTATGAGTTTTAAGGGTTTTTGATTTAGGTGGAGTTTATGAGAGAAATTTTGATGAATTAGAGTGAATAGAATGAGCTATAATTATATATTTGTTGGTATAATTGTTATCTTGATGTTGTTGATGTTGGATTGATGTTTTTGGATGGTTTTTGAGTGGATTAATATGAATCCCGTAGTGAAATTTGGGGGTTTTGATGTTTAGAGTGCAATCTGTATTGAGTAGCAGAGAGCTGCTGTAAAGCGTGCGTTAACCGGTTAACGCTATGGGTTAACCGGTTAACCATTGCAATTTTTGTGATCTCTGGAAATTTCGTAGGCGTTAAACGGTTAACGCTATAGGTTAACCGGTTAACACTGTTGGAATGTCAAATTTTAATTCTTTAAAAATTCATATCTTTTAAACCGTAAGTCTGATTCGCATTCCGTTTGAAGCGTCAGATAGAGCATAAACTGAACTTTATTTCAATGAATAAAAATGAGAAAAATGCAATAGTTTTGATAAATGAATTTATGAAACAACCTTGTATTTACCTCGTAATTTACCGGGTACGGGTTAATCTTTGATGTGTCAGAGTGGTTATCGAACCAGTGTTCTGGGTGTAATGTCATGATGATGATGATGATGATATATATATATATATATATATATATATATATATATATATATATATGATTAATTAGTGCTTTGTTGTTGATGTGTTGACATGACGAAAGATATTATTTTACGATGATTATTTGATGAACATGAAATGAATGGTTATGTCTTGATGAGTTGAGATAGCTAATGAGATGAGGTTTCGGTGTATTTTCATGATGAAATTATATGATTATTTGATGTTTGAACTGTTAGATATGAAATGAATGATGCACATTTGACTTCTCGATGAATATTTACGGTGTAACGCATCATTGCATTTCATAACATTCACGATGGGGCTTCGGCCTATTTATTTGCTTCAATCCCATTGTGTGGATTGAAGTGTCTCGATGATTATGGTGTGCTCCCTTGTGGAGGGTTGATGGTCATGTATCCATCTCACGATGAAAATGGTACCACATGCATATTGCATATCAGGATGTAGAATTGCATATTCTGGATGAATTTCATGACTGTGTTGGTGTTGATTGATTTCATGATAGTGTTGTGGTTGTTGCTGAATTTTATAGTTGATGATGTCATGATATGTTGTAATAATTTATTTATGATTCTATATTCTTGTACATTTATGATATATTATGATTACTCACCCTGCCTGCTTGGAAATGTTGCCTCTTTCGTGGGTAACTTGCAGATGTCGAAGAATAGTCCTGCAGTGCAATAGGAGTAATTCATGAGTCTCGGAGCATGCTTTAGTGTTTCTTAGGAGTGGTTCTGGTTTATGTGTCCTGCTTTGTGTCATGTAACAATGGGATGGGTTTTATTCTGTTAACTGTTTTCAGTATGTTGTTATCTGGATAATGTTTTCCATTTTATGATGTTAAATTCAGGATGGTGAAAATGATGTTTATGAAGTTTTGAATTATGAAGTTAAATTCTGCTGTGAAATGATTTATGATATTTTTTATGTTGATTAACCCGTGTTACGGGACAGGACACAATTGTGTTGATTTATGATGATATGTAATACCCTTTTTGATGATTACTCTGATATTATTTAAATATTATGTTTTGGGGTAGAAGGGTGTTACATTAGTGGTATCAGAGCAGGTCGGTCTGTCCGGCCAGTGTCGTTAATGTTGTTTATTTCCCTAGTGCGCGATATGTGTGTGAAACACTGTCGGCACTTGTTTGATGGTTTCTAGTTGTTGTTTGCAGAGATTAGTTTGGAATTAAGTGGGGGAGAGGCTTGCCGCAGAATGTTATTGGTATGAAGAAGTTGGTTCGAGTTGATGTTGGTTGTGAGAGTGCAAGGTTGTCAAGACGATGTTGTTGTGGACCGGCAGGAGTTTGGACTCCTGAATTCGTATCGGTCGGGTTAGAGAAGTGTGTATATTTTAGGTGGGAATTGTTTGAGAAGGAATATTTACTTTGATGGAAATGATAAGTTGACAAATCAAGTCGCTAGATTGTTTCTCTTTGAGTGTAGTTGGATTAAGCTGAATAATTTTTGAAGCTGGAGTTAGAGTAAAATCCTTGGTAGAGTTTGGAAGAAAAGGAGGAGATAGATTGAACTTATGTTCATCAATCTCAAAATTCTGGTTTTTGAAATCTTGGAGCAGTTGTCACGAGAAGTGGCATAACTTTTTTCTCGTGACTTGAAATGAAGCGGTTATGGACTTTTTGGAAAGCTTACAGAATTCCCTACAGTTTACATATAAGATTTGCATTCGGGATGTTTGTGATAAGGAAGATAAGTGTGTTTTACTAGTCGGGTCTACTGCTGATTTTGGAAAATTCTGCATACGAGAATTCTTGACCAGTCCCATTGCAAGGGGAATAACTTTTTACTCGTAAGTCGGATTTGAGTGATTCTTGAAGTTCTGAAATCTGAACAAAATTTTCTTCATGTTAGGATATATATTTTTGATTTGGAGGTCTTTATTGGAGAAGATAAATGCGTTCAAAGTGGGGAGTGTTTTGCTGGAAATTTTAGGAAGATGAAATATTGAAAAATAATAAGATGTTGGTATTAGAGGGAATGCATAAGTATTTGGAGAATGCATAAATGTGTAATGAGGATGATTAAAGTTCTAATGTTAGATGATAGTAATGTTGAGAGGAAGATGGATGTTTGAATTGTGTTGTTAAGAATTATAATTTGAATGAAAGTCATGAATGGAAGAGAACCAAATTGGATTGTGCTTAATGTCGTAGTGACTCCGGTGTTATAAGAATATTTGAAGCAGTGTTATTCAAGGGCATGTATGATGGATTGTGTATTGGATTTTGGATGTCTTGGTGAAATCGACTAAGTCGGAATTAAGGAAACTAAGAAGATGTTGATAAGTCTTAGAGAGTTGGCGGGGAATTAGGCCTACGGACTTTATACATAAGTTGAAGTACGCTATTGTGTTGGGTAATGACTATTTATGCCGCTATTATGGTTGTTGGATATTTATTGACAAATTGAGGAACTGATCACCCTTAATCTATTGTTGATAATAGACGAAATCATAATTGAGGAATAGATGTGTCATGCTAACTAGTATAGTATATGAGTTAAATCAGTTGAAGTCGAGTTGGGCATTTGAGTATTGCTTGAATTATCAATGAAGAATCATATATAAGAATGTTAGTCAGATTTAAGAATGATGGTATGAAGTTACGTTGGGAGTAAATAGTATTGTGGAAATTTGTAGTTAAACTCTGGATAATAAAATTATTGTTTGATGATAAATTAAGTGGCATGAGGCTTGGAGTTTCTTGAGATGATTCGAGGTTAAAGTATATGGAAAAGTAAGACCAAAATTTTCAAGAGTATAGGATTGAATTGAGTTGAAAGAATCCGAAGAAGTAAGATTATAAGTGGGTTTATTAAAACGTGATTTTGATTAGAACATGGATAATTGTTTTGGTTGCGTTGGTTCAGATAAGAATTTATGAAAGGTGTGTTAGTATGAGTAAGAATCGAGGATTCGATACGTTGGATTAATTAGAAGCAAAGAAATATGAGTTATCTTGTGGAAACTGTTGTATCGATGTACCTTATATTGTCATAATGATGTAGTGTGTTTAAGGTATTTTTTGAAGGAGGTATTATTTAAGATGGTAAAGTTGTAGTTGTGTTGAGGATAATTGGAAATTCATGAAGTATGTAAATTTTTGACCAAAAATTTGGAAGTTGTCGCGGTTGTATTTATGATTGAACGTTCGGAGGTGTTGCCTTATGAATTTAAGTTGGATGTATTCTGTAACTACAAGAGTAGAATACCTATTGAAACGAATTTCAGAAGAGTTAAGTCGAAGGTGTTATTGATGTGTTGGTTTGGTGATTGAAGAAGTTGGAAATAAACTTGGTAGTCCTGGAACTTTGCAGAGTAATCAGAGTGCACAACAAATGTGTGGTGCAGTGTAGTTGTTGTTTGCGAATGAAGACGATGTTGATAGTCGATTGTTTTGATGTTGTATTTAAACTGTGTGTTCCAGACATTTCGGGA
Source organism: Lathyrus aphaca (assembly GCA_963966055.1). Taxonomy (NCBI): domain Eukaryota; kingdom Viridiplantae; phylum Streptophyta; class Magnoliopsida; order Fabales; family Fabaceae; genus Lathyrus; species Lathyrus aphaca. The sequence continues at coordinate 470,981,951 of OZ014523.1, forward strand.
ATTAAACAAAGTGTTTTTTTAGAGGGATATAAAAGTCGACTGAGTATTCATCATGGCGTTACGAAGATGTATCAGGATTTACGCAGGTTATTTTGGTGACCGGTTATGAAAAAGGGTATTGCTGAATTTTGTATATGTTTGTTTGTCATGCTAGAAGTCGAAGATTGAACATCAGAGACCTTCAGGTATGATGCAACCATTGAATGTTCCTGAGTAGAAATGGGATAACATTTCCATGGATTTTGTGACTGGGTTACCTAAGACTACAAGAGGTAATGATTTGATGTGGGTAATTATTGACTGATTAACTAAGTCGACACATTTCTTGTCAAAGAAGATTAATTATTCTATGTAGAGTCTAGTTGAGATTAATATTGAGGAAATTGTGAAGTTGCAATGTGTACCTTTGAGTATAGTATCAGATAGAGATCTACGGTTTACGTCGAAGTTTTGGAAGAGTTTGCAAGATGCCTTGGGTACTAAATTGAGGATGGATTCTGCTTATCATCCACAGACAGATGGTCAGGCAGAAAGAACAATCCAATCTCTGGAAGATTTGCTGAGAGTTTGTGTAATGGACCAATGAGGATCTTGGGATAGTCAATTGTCGTTGGTTGAGTTTACGTACAACAACAATTTACATGTTGGTATTAGAGTGGCCCCATATGAAGCGTTGTATGGAAGACATTGTCGTACTCTGTTGTGTTGGTATGAGTCAGGAGAGAGTTGGTGCTTGGGCCTGAGATTGTCTAAGAAACAACTGAGAAGATAAGAATGATTCGGGAAAATGATGAAGACGTCGCAGAGTCGTCAGAAGAGTTATCATGATGATAGGAGAAAAACACTTGAGTTCCAAGCGAGAAGATCAAATAAGGGAGTCGTATCTGATTATGTCTACTCCTGGTAATTTTCGAGGACGAAAATTCTGTAAATGGGGGAGAGTTGTAACACCCCAAATTCGATTATGAGTAATTGTTGCTTAATTGAGGATATATGATAATTTTGGAAAATAAGTGGTTATGTGGCCCGATGCATTGTGGTGATATTATTTTAATAATATTAATAATAAGAATAATCATGTAGTATTATTCGAAATTATTGTTTATTATTAGATAATAATAAAAGTGGGGGTATGGAGGTTATGTTGGTCAATTGGGAATATGAGGAGTACTTTTATATAATATGAATAATTAGTGTATTATTATATTAGTATTATTTAATAAAAATATTGAGGAAAAGGGCAAGATGGTCTTTATGAGGAAAGAGTAAGGTTAAGTTGGTAAAAACATAAACTGGGATAGCTTTTGTAAAAGTGAGTATACGATCAAAATTGGATCTATCGTGTTTTTGGAAAAAGAGCTCTGAAGAAAGGAAGAAGAAGCTCAGAGTCAGAGAGTCACGAAGGACCTTGGAGATGTGTATCAATCGGCGAAATTCTCTAAGGTATGGGGAGTTTTCATAATCTATTGTAATTGCATAAGAATTGGATTATGAATAGATTAGGATTGTATGAGTTTATGAGTTTTAAGGGTTTTTTATTTAGGTGGAGTTTATGAGAGAAATTTTGATGAATTAGAGTGAATAGAATGAGCTATAATTATATATTTGTTGGTATAATTGTTATCTTGATGTTTTTGATGTTGGATTGATGTTTTTGGATGGTTTTTGAGTGGATTAATATGAATCCCGTAGTGAAATTTGGGGGTTTTGATGTTTAGAGTGCAGTCTGTATTGAGTAGCAGAGAGTTGCTGTAAAACGTGCGTTAACCGGTTAACGCTATGGGTTAACCGGTTAACCATTGCAATTTTTGTGATCTTTGGAAATTTCGTAGGCGTTAACCGGTTAACGCTATAGGTTAACCGGTTAACACTGTTGGAATGTCAAATTTTAATTCTTTAAAAATTCATATCTTTTAAACCGTAAGTCCGATTCGCATTCCGTTTGAAGCGTCGGATAGAGCATAAACTGAACTTTATTTCAATGAATAAAAATGATAAAAATGCAATAGTTTTGATAAATGAATTTATGAAACAACCTTGTATTTACCTCGTAATTTACCGGGTACAGGTTAATCTTTGATGTGTCAGAGTGGTTATAGAACCAGTGTTTTGGGTGTAATGTCTTGATGATATATATATATATATATATATATATATATATATATATATATATATATATATATATATATATATGATTAATTGGTGTTTTGTTGTTGATGTGTTGACATGACGAAAGATATTATTTTACGATGATTATTTGATGAACATGAAATGAATGGTTATGTCTTGATGAGTTGAGATAGCTAATGAGATGAGGTTTCGGTGTATTTTCATGATGAAATTATATGATTATTTGATGTTTGAACTGTTAGATATGAAATGAATGATGCGAATTTGACTTCTCGATGAATATTTACGGTGTAACGCATCATTGCATTTCATAACATTCACGATGGGGCTTCGGCCTATTTATTTTCTTCAATCCCATTGTGTGGATTGAAGTGTCTCGATGATTATGGTGTGCTCCCTTGTGGAGGGTTGATGGTCATGTATCCATCTCACGATGAAAATGGTACCACATGCATATTGCATATCAGGATGTAGAATTGCATATTCTGGATGAATTTCATGACTGTGTTGGTGTTGATTGATTTCATGATAGTGTTGTGGTTGTTGCTGAATTTTATAGTTGATGATGTCATGATATGTTGTAATAATTTATTTATGATTCTATATTCTTGTACGTTTATGATATATTATGATTACTCACCCTGCCTGCTTGGAAATGTTGCCTCTTTCGTGGGTAACTTGCAGATGTCGAAGAATAGTCCTGCAATGCAATAGGAGTAATTCATGAGTCTCGGAGCATGCTTTAGTGTTCCTTAGGAGTGGTTCTGGTTTATGTGTCCTGCTCTGTGTCATGTAACACTGGGATGGGTTTTATTCTGTTAACTGTTTTCAGTATGTTGTTATCTGGATAATGTTTTCCATTTTATGATGTTAAATTCAGGATGGTGAAAATGATGTTTATGAAGTTTTGAATTATGAAGTTAAATTCCGCTGTGAAATGATTTATGATATTTTTGATGTTGATTAACCCGTGTTACGGGACAGGACACAATTGTGTTGATTTATGATGATATGTAATACCCTTTTTGATGATTACTCTGATATTATTTAAATATTATGTTTTGGGGTAGAAGGGTGTTACATTAGTCACATGGATTCATAGGACTGCAATTGGAGTTGGTTTTGGTGTGGTTATAGGAAGATCAGATAATGGTTCAAAAAGAAGAAACACTTTTGTAACATTGTTGTGCGAAAGAAGCATGATATATAAGACTCCTCTTTGGAAGTTTAAAAGAGACGATACAGGTAGTATAAAATGTGAATGTCCTTATAAAATTTGTGGTTACATGTTGGCTACCAAGAAGTTGAGATTTAGTGTTATTTGTGGTTTTCATAACAATGAATTGTGCTTAAGGTTACAAGGTTGTCCTAGTGTATGTCAGCTCTAACCGGAAGAAAAGATAGTTTATGTGTGGACTGATAATATTTGACACCTTGGAAACACAACTACCAATATAGTTGAGTCGGCACATGCTAGTTTGAAAAATTGGTCGGGCACTAGCAAGAAAGATTTGTGTCGAGATTGGGACTTGGTGATTCTCATGATTAAAAACCAACATAATGAGATACAAACAACAGTCGGATAGCGCAAAGTGTGGTTTCACTATCAACAAATTTCAGCTCAAGAATGAAGACGATGTTAGGGTGATGTGGCGAACGTATTTTGATTTCGAAAAGAAATTTCCGCTCAAATTGGATGCGACTGTAGGAAGAATAGTCGATGACATCTTGAAGATGTGCAAGCATTCACCGGGTTATTGAAATTTAGTATTTAATTTTCTGTCAAAATCATCAATGTAATGTCGATTTTATTTTATGAATGTTGATTTTATGGTTGTTATGGTCATTTTTTGGGATATTGTCTATGGTTTTTTTCCCGCAAGTATGCATACAGAAAACATTTGTAGATGCTTCTACGGAATTAATAAAAAATAACACAAAAAAAGTGTTTCCTGATATACATCTCCGGAAGCAGGAGGGGTATTTTAGGAAGCATGCATGATGCCTAAGAACCCCAAAGGGTGGGGGTAAGAAATTCTCTTCCTTCACACCCCTAGTTGCTGAATGAAAAACAACCACACAAAAATACATGGGCTTCAAGCTCTGGGACTAGCGCCCCTATGTTATTCACACTCTCTTTCCATTTTTCACACTCTGACAGAATTTGTTATTTATTTTTAATATTTTCTTTTAATATATTTTAAACACATCACAGTTACACTTCAAGTGACAACTAGGAATATTCTTGATTAAATGTTGATATGAAAATTTCCTAATTAAAGTAGCTTAGAATTAATTATGGAATTAGGGTTTCATGATCATTAATTTTGATGCTTCTTTTTTGGCTTTCACATTCTAATCCAATGTAGATTGCTTGATATCTTCTTGATGTATATAGCTTGACTAAATTTTTGCATGATCCCATTTGTATTAATACACTTAATTGATTAAGTTTCTTTTGATCAATTAATTAGATCAATGACTTTAGGACTATTTAGTTACCTCCTTTGAAACAAATTGCATGCTCCCTTAGAATCTTATATAATTATGTGATCAAAAGTCCCTTGATCACTTAATTTGAATTAGATGAATTTAGGAGTCGCACCATACATGTGCCTTTAGGTCAAATACAAATCTTTCATCCTTAAAACCCTAGAAATACATAACCATCAAGGCTTGATAAAACTAATATGTATTCCTATTCTTTGGTACCATATGTCATTCTCCTAATCATGTCCTTAACTTATCCAATGAAAATCAAAGTCCTTTTTGCAAATAAATTTAAAACACTTAACAACTACGATGCGAATTGTGCACCATAAGCCTTAAGAAACAAAGAAGGAATAAGAGGGAGCATTCTTATCCTTATTCTGAATATCTTTGGATACGGAACACATGACCCAATTGTTCAAAGTATTCACCATCATTCATACTTTAGTGCAATTCAATTCAAGGTTATTTTCATAATAAAATGAAGACAGATGAGGATGGTGTAGACTCTCTCTATCTCTATCTCCCTCCCTGAATGATTCAGACAATGATGCAGAGCTCCCTGTCTGGATATTAGCCTTCAAGCTAAAATCAATCACAACCAACATAAAAAACATTTCCTAATCATACTATCTTGGTTTAGACACCACTTTCTTGATTTAGACATTGTTTTCTTGGTTTAGACATCACACTCTTGGTTATGACACCATCATATCTTGGCTCAGACATCGCTCCTTTGGTTTAAACACTACTTGCTTGGTTAAGGCACCACCTTTAAGTTCTTATTCTTGGTTAAGACACCACTTTTATTTTTCTATCCTTGGTTAAGACACCACATTTAATTTCTTGTTCTTGGTTAAGACACCACCTTTACATTTTTATTCTTGGTTCATACACCAATATTTAGAATTTATTGTCCAAGCAACAATTCTTTTTCATAAAAGAACTGTTATAATTTATTCCTTAGCAGTCAGACTAATAGCTTAGAGTATCCAAACTAGGACCAAACAGCTAACGTCAAAACACTTTTAAGATATGATTATAACATTGTTCCCTAAAATCAACCAACAAATACTTATTTTCTACCCCACGAACTACAAAGCTCTGGTTTTCTCATTGCACTAAGAGAATACGTAATCACATAATTTCGAAACCTCAGCGAGCACATTAATTAAAAACTTATGTTTCCCCTTAATTAAAACCAATCGCAAGTAACCTTTAGATAATAACACTCATCCGCGCAAAGAACAATCAAAACGGTTGTCGTTGAGTACAACAAATGTGAGGGATGTTAATACATTTCCCTTACATAACCGACTTCCTTACTTGTCTATCTTCCATTTGGGATTTATTGGTATTTTTCCTTTCTCTTAGAATAAATAAAATTCAATGGTGATTGTAGTATTTTCGAGCGTGCAATGCGCTCATATATTTTTTGCATCGCGAGAAATGGGACAGGAGATTCTCAAGTCATACACATTTACTACTACTGAAATAACATTATGCTCCTAGTATCGTTAACACCTTCAGTTTATTTGCTTGCCTACAACCCAACAACACCGACCACTAACAGGGTCGCTCACCTCAAGTGAGTTGGTCCCTCAAATAGACTCAAAATTCACCGTACAGGGCTACTTGCCGCTGTGAGTTATCTCTCACCCCGACTTATAATATACCTACTAGAGCCTATGAATCTCTCTTCCTTTGCAGAGAGAACACACCACCTTGTACTTTGTGGACAATACATAATTAGATAAAGATTTCAAAATAATTGTGAGGCTTAGGTTATCACTTGGGTGCATGAAAAAATGGTTGAGCATGTCATTTTGGTAGTTAGGGTTAAGGTTTTGATTTGGGTTAGAGAGATTTTGAGGCTCGTTAATGATAGAAGAAGAAAGAGGTTGGGTTGGTTGAGATGTTGCATGTGGTGTAATTGTTGGAGATGGAGTGAAATCTTCGATGACAGGATCAAGAATATGTTCATTGGTTGTCATCGTCAGAGAAGATGGTTAAGGCAATAAAGAGAAGGTTTTGGGGATGAATTTTGGTGGTGAGTTTTTTAGAAATGAGAGAGAAAAGGGAGTCTGGTGGATAAAAAGAGAGAAATGAAAGAGAAAAAAAAGAGAGATGAATCTTGGATAAATTTCTGATAAGAACAGAGAGCTAAGTATAATCTAAGGGAACCAAAGATAAAACACCATGTATGGATTGCATGGTGGAATATGGAGCAATCAAATCATGGAAGATGATAGGAAACTCGCAAAAATTTGACGAACGAATGAGAAGCAAATACGAACGTATAAGGGTGACCGGAGTAATCTTCCTCTCTAATATCATGTTGACATTTGTGCAACGAACACAAATTTTTCATCATAATGAAATAGAATATATATATATATATATATATATATATATATATATATATATATATATATATATATATATATATATATATATATATATATATTTAATTTCTTGAATCAAATACAAGTTGGGCTCAACATTCATCCAAGCACAATGGATTGAATTAGTTAGAGCAAAATTCTCTAACTAACTTTACAATAATAACAAACTCTTAAGAAAGCATATTTTGCAACTATTGCACTAAGAAAAATAAAAACAATCACATAATACTAGGTATAATGAAACCAAAAAAAAAAAACAAAAAAAAATGAAAATATTTAAATTATTTAATGACTACGACACATTGGACATGAGCAGGGGAAACCTCTATTCATGCATCTTTTGAACCATTGAAAAATACACTCTCTATGAAAAATATGTAAACATCTTGTCCTAACACATTCTAACTTTGAATTTGACCCATCAATGAATTCCTCCAAACAAATTGGACATTGATTTGTAGAATAATAAAAAGAATCATCTTTTCCAACTTTCTTCAACATTTCCACATTAAATAGAGAAGCCACACCATCATGATTTTCATTATACCAAGTAATAACATCAAGTGTCACATCGAATTCCCACATACTATGATCTTCATCATTGTTTGCAATCATGTCCCTAGCATATTCACCAAGATGAGGTAGAATTTCTTTTAGTATGGTGGAAGAAATACCCAAAGAGGAAAAAGACTCGTATAAGAAAACATTAGCATCTTCATCTAATATTGTAACTTCATTACAATTACATAAGATATCACATGGAACCAACAAGATTCTATTCACCCTAGTCATGAAATCAAGGATTGAGTTTGTGGCATTGATATGCAATGGATAATTAGTTTGGGTGCAATTTAAATTTATGTAGAAGTTGTTACGAAAAGGACCATGTTTTGGGATGGTGAAGGTTGGTGGTTGAATTGGAATTATTTCTATGTTAAAGTGGTAATCCATATGAATTGGTTTTAGCTTTTGAAAGTTATAGATTTATGTTTGGTAAATTGGTATACACCACGTTTATATAGTTAAAATTCAAAGATTTGAGAGAATTTTTATTTATTTTTCAATTAAAATTGAAGAAAATCCTTATCGTATTTTTCGGAGATATCAAAAACAAACTAATTTTTATTTATTTAAAAATTTAAAACAGATTGTAATTTATCTATTCTAATTTGTTTCAATATTATCTTTCATTAAATAGTAATTATTAAAGTAGGATACTCAATGTAACAAAAATAAAAAATGTATGTAACAAATCAAAAATATATTTAAATACTCTTAGCAAAAAAAAAAACTGATTAGAAATTCCGTTAATCATAGTTTTTTTTCTGATTCAAGATTAATTTCTATGGTGTAGTTTGATTTGGTTTCGAAAAAATTTGATGTTCAAATTGATCAAATATATATATATATATATATATATATATATATATATATATATATATATATATATATATATATATATATATATATATTTATAAATTTGAATTAGATTTTTTAATAAAATCCAAACCGATAAACAACATATTGACTTGTATTACATTTAAAACAAAAAAATCAGCAAACATGTTTTTTTAAATATCTAATTTATATTAATTAATTTCTTAAAGTAATATAAAATTTCTATTTTTAATTCTTCGCTTCTTTTTTTTTTTAAAATTGAATATCTTATTCTAGTTGTTTACATGGTAATAATAATAAATATTATATTAATTAATTACTATTGATTCAGATATACGAATATATTAATAGAATTTTAAAAATGGATACTCTGAATCAATTAACATCGGATTTTATTAATTTGATTCGACATTTTTTCAATTAAGAATGGTCCGATTTAGTTTAGAAGATACCTAATTTTCTATGGAAAGAAAATTGCAAAACAAGATATGATTTATTAGATATTGTCAAAGTCAAATTTGCTAAGAACAAATATAGATGAATATGATAATTTGATTTTGAATGTAGTTTCATTCTGAATTCCAATGTCAAGTAGCACCAAAAGATGCTTAGTACTATTGGAAAAATGCAGGAACATGAACCATCTCAAACAAGCACATGCACAAATTTTCACTACAGGTCTTGAAAACAATACCTTTGCTCTAAGCAGAGTTTTAGCTTTCTGTTCATCACACAAACATCATCATGCAAGTCTCATCTATGCTTGTAGAGTCTTTGAAAGAATTCAGAACCCTACAGTTTGTATATACAACACAATCATCAAAGCTTTTCTTCTTAATAACAATTTCAAAAGCGCCCTCCATGTGTTTGTTAAAATGCTTCTGAATGGATTGAAACCTGATAATTATACTGTACCTTATGTATTGAAGAGTTGTGTGGGGCTTTGGGATTGTTCTTTGGGGAAAATGATTCATGGGTATGGTTTGAAATTGGGTCTTGTGTTTGATATCTTTGTGGGTAATAGTTTGATGATGATGTATTGTGTGTTTGGTGATGTTGTTGCTGCCCGGTATGTGTTTGATGAAATTCCTAGCTTAAGTGCAGTTTCTTGGAGTGTGATGATTTCTGGATATGCAAAAGTGGGTGATGTTGATTCAGCTAGGTTGTTCTTTGATGAAGCACCTGAGAAGGATAAAGGGATTTGGGGTGCCATGATTTCTGGTTATGTGCAAAATAGTTGCTTTAAAGAAAGTCTTTATATGTTTCGATTGATGCAACTTACTGATATAGTGCCTGATGAATCTATATTTGTGAGCATTCTTTCTGCATGTGCTCATCTAGGAGCTTCCGATATTGGTGTGTGGATTCATCGACATTTGAATCAATCAAAGCTAGTACCGTTGAGTGTTCAATTAAGTACTAGTTTATTAGACATGTATGCTAAATGTGGGGATTTGGAAACGGCGAAAAGATTATTCAATTCAATGCAAGAGAGAGACATTGTATGTTGGAATGCTATGATTTCTGGTTTGGCAATGCATGGAGATGGAAAAGGTGCCCTGGAGTTATTTTATGATATGGAAAAAGTTGGGATGAAACCTGATGATATAACATTCATTGCTGTTTTTACTGCTTGTAGTTACTCAGGAATGGCACATGAAGGTTTGAAGTTATTAGATAAAATGTGTAGTGTTTACAACATTGAACCAAAAAGTGAACATTATGGTTGTTTAGTTGATTTACTAAGTAGAGCAGGGCTTTTTGAAGAAGCTATGGTTATAATAAGAAAAATTACCAAATCTTTAAATGGCTCTGAAGAGACATTGGCTTGGAGAGCATTTCTGAGTGCATGTTGTAACCATGGAGAAACACAACTAGCTGAACTCGCTGTTGAAAAAGTGTTGCAGTTGGATAATCACAGTCACAGTGGAGTCTATGTTTTGCTTTCTAATTTGTATTCAGCATCTGGGAAACACAGTGATGCTAGAAGGGTGAGGGATGTGATGAAAATCAAAGGAGCAAACAAGACACCAGGTTGTAGCTCAGTAGAGATTGATGGAGTTGTAAGCGAGTTCATTGCAGGCGAAAAAACACATTCACTAATGGAAGAAATTCACTCAGTTTTGGAGAAAATGCATATGCATCAATAGAAAATAGAAATTCAAGGTTTAACTAGCTTCTATTAAATTAATTATTCTGGTTATTATTATATCTTACAGGGAGTCCCTTTTCCAATATTGATTCATCTTTGATCACATGTAAAGCTTTATATTTTTTATCTAAGAATGTAATCCATAATACTCTGACATTTTCTTACATATAATAATAAAAATCAGTGATATATTTTGTGTATGATTATTACTAAATTGTTAATTATGCCTTTTCATCTATAAAAAAAAATTAGAGTATGTTTGAAGAAAACAAAAACAAACATATCTAGTACTTCTTTTTTAAAGCAAACATATCTAGAAATTTGAAATGAGAATTAATAAGAACAAATTTTTCCTCCAAATGGTGTTACAGTATATTTATGGTAGCATTCTACTTCCATATTTATGGTAGCATTATACTTTCTCTGTTTTAAATTTTGAAATAAAGAGTACATAACTATACCTATCTATAATATAATGAACTTCCTACATACATGAAAAGATCATAAATAATAAACTTACAAAACTATTGTTTATTGATAGTGACAACATTGATTTGGCAAAAATTGAAACACCTATTTTGGCTATTTCATTGAGATAATAACAGGAACTATTATACTTTCAGAAAAGATAAAGACATGGTTTCATTAAACAAGGAAGTCTGAATCAGAAACTTCAAGCACTTTGTGCAAGCCAATGGGATTGACACCAGGCCGGAACGCGTTTCCCTCAATGTACCTGCAAAATACCATATGATAAGATTGTTCAGTTCAATGAACACAAGAAAATGTATGATTTACTCAAAGGTAGGAAACTCACATTTCTTTCAAAAATGGATGCTTGTAAAAGGGTTCAGGAATTCTCCCTGAAAACTGATTATGATCCAAGTACCTGAAATAAAAGATTAGAAAATCTTGATGTTGATAATTCATATTCCAATGATCCAAGTAAACTATCAAAAACATGAGTGAAAAACTTACAAGTATGTCAATTTCGGAATAAGAGCGACGCTAGATGGTATAACTCCAGACATTTTGTTGTGGGAAAGGTACCTGCCTCCAACAAACAAACACCGCGTTATGGAAAATTTCAAGCAAACTAGATAATGACACGGTAAAATCGTGTTTGATAGCCCTGTTAAAACACATGTAAAAAGAAGGAAGAAAGTATATGGTAGAAAATGAATACTCACAAGATTTCAAGACTGGATAAATTAGCAAGTTGTGCAGGTATTCCTCCAGTAAAATAATTATTGTTTAGATATCTGGTTAGCAGAACAAATTAGTTAATATTTAGAGATAAAAAGAAGATTTCAGATCAGATGGCAATGTTTTGAGTCGAGACAAACAAGAACTTACAAATTGCGTAGTGACGGAAAGCAACCATCAATACGGATGAGTTCCCTTATGGTACCCACCAAATGATTGTTACCGGCATCCCTATAAACATGACAGTAATATAATGAGGCAATTGAGTTATCCTCTAAAAGTAGAAGATTCTAAAAAGGATTTGAAAATTACAAGTGGCGAAGGTTTTGTAGAGTGCCCAATTCTGGGGGTATTCTTCCCATCAAACGGTTTTCATGAAGATAAAGGTAGCGAAGGTCAGGAAGATCAGCAAGCTCCCTGGGAATTTCACCCTTGAAATTATTGAAACTTAAGTACCTGCATAAGGATATCATATCTCAATTGTTAACAAAGGTCTAACAGAGAGTGTTGTCAACCAGCGGTTATAGAGTCAATATAGCACAATGGAATTTTAACAAATCACTACTATTCTGCGGTACGCTATTTAGTATTAGGTGTTATCAAATAGCAGCTATGGTGAAATTTGAACAACCATTGTTTTCCATGATCGACAAATTGACAATTCTGTTAACAAACCCAAAGTTAACCAGGAGGGTAAGAGTTACTCACAAATGCGTCAAACTTTTAAGTTCCCCAATTTCTGGAGGAATTGCATCTTGTAGTTTGTTCCACCTCAAATTACTGCAAGGAAACAAAGGTAAAAAATGAACTACATATTTCAAATAATAGAACAAAGAGAAACCAGAATCTAAGAGGGATTAGAAAATTCATACAGTATTTTAAGACGCTTCAACCGACCAATTTGAGGAGGAATAGGCCCTGTCAACTTGTTATTATGGAGATCCCTGCCAAAAGTGCATATTAATTCAATTACTAAGAGCTTGAAAGAAAGCAGTAAACTGGAAATCTTTCAATGTATTGGAAAAGAAAACCAGGGTATAGAAACAGTAAGCAAGCAATATGTCATCTTAACATGTGCCCCTGAATCTTTCATTTATTACTTATAAAAGGCAAATCAACGCAAAAACAAATCACAACTATTAAATTCATGAATAAACTATATAGTCTTTGTAGCTAACGCAAATCTTCTACAATTGCACACATGCTCAATTCATTTCCATGTTAAATATTTCAAAAATCGCTATGTACATGAAAAGTCACGAGAGTAGAAAATCGTTCGGCCATCAATCATACATCAAACCACAAACTAATTTCATGGCCCACCACAAACAACTCTTCAAATATACTCTTGTACAATAGGAACCTAACCTTCCATTACCAAGGTACTATATTTTACCAAACCAGTTAAATCCTTATAGTTTTGCAAAACTACATGACCAACATACACATACAAACCCCCCACCCTAGTTGGCATCCAATTCCAACACAGCCATATGTACCAAGCACGGTTCTGAAAATGGAAAAACCTTTGGTATTGTTCAATATGTGTAGTTTGTGTTGTTCTCCAGTTATAACATGCCACACAGATTAAATTTTTCAGGTAACAAAAATGGTTTTATTTGTACTGTTGTATACACAATCAATGAGTTGAACTGTATATGAGGGAACCTAATAACAACGCATAAAGAACGGCGCCTAAGTTTTGTCATTTAAAAAACAACACGTCATCGAGATTTTTGTCTCCATGACCACAAAGCAGCTGCAGCTGAGGCTGAACCAGTCATCTCTGATTGCAATTCTCCATAACAGAAAAGATCACGATACAACTTCCAATGACGACTGTGATTCAAATATTTGGCATCAAGCAACAATGCATACTCTTCAATCAATTCCAAGGATCAAAACATAAGTTAACATAAATTAAGGAAGATACTTACAGCCGTGTAAGATCCAACAAGCTGGTAACAGCAGTAGGAAAAGGCCCAACAATCGACACCGCATACACCTCCCTACAAATTAACAACAAACCAATCCCAATTACACCAACGCCAACACCACAAATCTAACCCATAACAATCACAAAAGACTTTCTAAAATAAAAAATCAAACTTTTTTCCACAAAAAAAGAAAATAAAAAAACCAAACTTTATAAAATACTCACAGCTCTGTTACAACACGATAATCACCGACAGTGGAACAAGTAACACCAGACCAAGGAGGAAGATCACCATCACCACAAGGATCATCTCCAACCCAAGCATAAACTACTCTCCAACCCAAAGAAGCCTTGATCTCGTTCAAAGCCTTAACTGCAAAACAAAAACCATCAACGATTTCGACCCATGAAACAAAAAAGCGAAAACAGTAACCCCATAACCGGAATCAGAGAAAAATTGATAAAGGGTATCGTTACCATCACGCTTAAGGGTCTTGCAGTGTGCAAGATTGAAAATTGATAACACGAAAATGAGAGATAAGGAAAGTGAAGTAAAGGGTATACGCATCCGCGCCATTTAGAGGGCGGTGAGAAAAATTGAAGTTGATTTTGTTTCCTTTTGTGTTGTGGTAGATCTGAATTGTGAAGTGTTGTTGTTGGTGATTCAGATTTTGTGAAATTGAGATTTGAGTGAGAAAGGAAGAGAATTTTGGTGAATGATTAATCAAATCGAAGTGCAGAATGAGCTAACGCGGAATCATCAAGTTGGAAATTGGAAATCTCACTCACTAGTCGGCACTGCTATTTTCATACTCTTTTTCTTCTACTTTTTATTTGTTATATTTATTTTACTTAATTATTGAATTGAATCTTTTAATAAAACTATATACTACCTTGTTGTCTTAATGGTTTTTTAAAATTTAATCAATACATTCATTAATCAGGAAAAGGTCATTAAATTTAGAAATCTAAAAAACAACACCAACAAAAATCAAAGTTGAAACAAAGTTTTATATTTTCCTATCTCATTTACTAAATATGTCAGAAATCAAAATTATTGAAGAATTTGAGAGATGGACTCTTGATTTAATGGTGTAGGTCTGTAAGGAGGTTATATCGGGGGCTTGTCAGGTTAGAATTCTAATGTTCAAATCAATGAAATAATAAAAAAACTATCAACTAAATAATTAAAAATTATGTGAGAGTGGAGATGAATTTTAAAAAGTTATGTCCAAGTCACGCATAGTAACTTATATATATATATATATATATATATATATATATATATATATATATATGGTGGACGATTAGGAAATCCCTTTATTTCTCGATGTGAAACACGAGGAGTTAGATTATATCATGGTGTGGACTCAACACGGGCTTTTGAATAGAACTGCATTGAATCTTCATAACTTAGGTTGGATGGTCTTCAAATGACGATTGATCCCTTTTAGAATTGGGTTTGTGGTCAGTCCAAAACACTAAATTTAAATTCATGGAGTAAATAACTAGAATTACAAAATGTTAGTTGTTGTTTTGGACCGGCCATAAGGACCCCGACTGACCATCCTTAAGGAATTACAATTATTCCATAACTTTCTCAGTACACGAGGATTTTTCACTTGATGATCACAAAGATCTAAATTGCAATTGCATCCAACAACTCTCTGCAACTTACTCTTAAAATATAGTGAGTTCGTTATTCCATTTCTACTATATATATAGAAGGCTCCAAATTCAGGTAACAAGTTTCAAATTGAATTTGAATTCACTTTTCTCCATCACACTTACTTTAGCATTGGAGTGCTAATCTTGCAAGTCAGTCCCATCTCCAACATGTCGGAAGCTCAAAACCACCATCACCTCCGATTTTCACTCAATTTTTGGTTCTAGAATGGAACAGTTGTGTTGTTTATGGAAATTGACTTTGATTCATGCTTTATCCATTATTTCACGTTCGTTATTCAATTCGTCAATTCACAACCTTCTCATATCACTGAAGCAAGAGCCTTTAAAACCAAATATGAATATTTGTAACATTCGATCCAACAAGGATCGTTTCAACTTAGAATCCTTGAGTTTCCAAATATATAATTCCTACACTTCCAAGTTATGGTTGGATACAAAGCTACTCATTATGTTGCTGCTCGAGAAGATGTTGATGCTCTTGCTGATCAAGCAATGATCAATCAACAATATATACATCTATCTCCTTAATAAAACATTATGAATCTAGAAGCAAAGATTCTACAACATTCATATCTAGTTCAGACCCCTCAGGTAGACAATGTTTCCAATTTCCTTTAATCATGCCTCAAATTCCACCTCTAGTTGCGCAACCTGAAGTTTTACCTAGTTTCTAGTTATTGCGAGCAAACTTCAAACTGCAAGGAACTAACGAGCTCCTAAACAACATGCATAACATCATTCAAAAGCAAAATTCACAAGCGATGGAAGAAAGGTTGCTTCGCATGGAGGAAAACCTCAACAACGCACCTCAAAGAGGGACACCACCCAAAGTGTTGTGTCTAGGAGGACTTACACTACTGGTCCAGAGCCAACCACGACAAAAAGGGTCGAAGCTCCTAAATTGAGAAATCAACATAAGAGCAATAAAGAAAAAGTCATCCCTAAAGGAGACAGTCAGGCTCCTCCCGCAGATCATGCAAAAAATCGGTCATTGAAGGTTAAATAGAAGTATCCATTATGCAATTTCCGAAGTTAGGTAAGTACGATGGAAAGGGAGATCCATACAAGTATGTGCAACTTATCAATGATCGGCTAAACTATTTCAATGATAACGAAGCATCCAAATGCATGATGTTTGTATTAACCTTGGTTGGACCGACAAAGTTATGGTTCAATGGTCTATCGCACAAGATTATTAAATCATGTACTAATTTTTTAGAGTTCTTTGCACACTTTACCACCCAAAATAGAGAGTTTGTGATTGTGAATGCCTTCAAAGGGCCGTTAAAGGGAAGAAATAAAGGTTACGGTCTTATATTGACCATTTCATGCAAGTTTTTATTGAGGTGGTCGGAGAAGGTCTATAGTGATGGATCTTCGATAATGGCCTTATGTGTGATCACCCCTTTTGACTATAGATTAGAAGGAAGAAAGTGATGATCTCTCAGGAGATGTTGAGCATGACTCAGTCCTTCGTGGTTTTGAAGGATAAAATGTGTAACGCCTCATATAATAAATACCTAGAATATCATTATACAAGAGTTTTATTTGGTATTGACACCATCATAAGTGCATAATAGCATGATTCACATTCTTGAGCAATTCTAAAAACATTTCAACTATGGTACAAGACATGGAAATCATGCTAAAATAAAAATACTAAGATCAATACAATATCCATTATTGTACAAAGATAAATACACAGCGGAAAACTAAAACCATGCTTCTCTTGAAACATCCCGAGCATAGATCTACTTGTAAACCAAACTTGCAAAAGAAACCTGAAAAGTAACAATAATAGTGGGGTGAGATATCAATATCTCAGTGAGTTCCCTATCTTAGAGTTTTCTCGGCTCTAAAGGTTCGAATCTAACCACTACTCAAGTCTTTGGTCACTTCTCTACAAGGAACCAAAGCAAGATGGAAAAGTCCATATAATGCTCTCAACACTTCACGTGGGACTTAGTGGAATACCCACCGTAAGTGTTATCGGCAAGGCTTTTCGTGGTACTCAGTGTAATATCCACCACAAGTCATTATCTAAGTATTTACGGATGTTTCCTGTGGGACTCATTATAACCCACCTCAAGACTTACTCAAGACTTCACCGGGCAAGGCTTCTCATGGGACTCAGTGTAATACCCACCACAAGCCACTACCATCACCTCACCAATGGTACCTCAAGCCTTTACAGATGCTTCCCATGGGATTCAACGTAACCAACCTCAAGACTTACTCAAGACCGTACCATGGTAATCAGTGTAAAACACACTCAAGTCTTTACGGATGCTTCCCGTGGGACTTAGTGTCACCCATCTCAAGACTTACTCAAGACTTCCTGGGAAAGGCTTCTCATGGGACACAATGTAATACCCACCATAAGCCACTACCCACTTGTCCAACGGTTTCACATCAACCTAGGGTATTTCTAAACATCTCACAGATTATACCTTTTTATTTTTAATAGCTCACAATTTCCTAACTAACATAATTATGATTAATTAGAAAATTCGGGTAAAAATAGGCTCAAAATAATATTTTTCGGTCTTATAAGATAGAACATATTATTAGCTTCAAATCGATATAAAGAATAGTTAAATCGGATAAACGATGTAGAAGTTATGAATTTTAGAAGAAGGAACAAAAATAATATTTCCCCAAACTTACAGTGTTAACCGATTAATGCATATGGTTAACCGGTTAACCATTCTAAATTTCCACTTCCAGTAGCGTATCGGGTCTTGTTAACCGGTTAACGCATATGGTTAACCGGTTAACCGACAGTCGGTAGCATAAAAACCTACATTTTAAACACTCAAAACTTCTCCAAACTCCAACTAAAACACACCAAACCTCAAAATGGGTTTAAACAAATATTACCACACCTATTACCAGAATACTCATGCATTTAATCGATATTTCAACCGTTCAAACTCTTGATTCTACGATTTCTAGAACTATGCCCGAATCTCAAGAAAACTATAACTTCTAGAATAAAAGTTTCTATCTAGAACCCACCTTGCAATCGACGAGGAGTTTGATGAAGATGATGATTGATAGAGATGAAGATGATCTAAGCTCTCCATGAACTTCTTCCTCTTCTTCTAGGGTTTCCTTCTTCTTTCTCTCTTTCTTTTCTTTTTCCCCTTTCTTTCCTTTTCTTCTTCTCCTTACCAACTTTCTTCTTCTTTCTTATAAACTCTTCTTTTTCTTTTCTTTTTATCCAAACAAAACAATAGTTATACTGATATAACTATTAGTTAGTAACTTAATGGGTCCAAAATGAGAGTATCCAAAAATGTCTCTGAGTCAATTATTTAATAAAACCTCTGAGTCAGATAATACTAATTAATTAATTTAAGTTCGTCAGTTGCTCTAATTAATTTAATTGAAAACTCTCATAGTACACCGGAACCCTGTTAATTTTAATTAATATTATCCAAAGCATTTAATTAAAATACGGGGTATAACATCCTCCCCTCCTTAAATTGAAATTCCTCCTCAAATTTCCTTTACTCAACAATAACAACAGTTTACAGCACTGTCTTAGATCCATACTTATCCTTACTTCTACTACATATTCTGACATATTCACTAAAAAAATCCAATTTTACTTCGCGACTTAAAGTCCTAGTTCATAATAAATCAACTTCAAGTCCCTATTCATATGTTTGTTCCCACATTGGTTAACTTCCAACTTACTATTTTCACAATTCGTCTATGGTTTCATACTGAATCACTTAGTCATGTCTCTCCTTCGGAGAAACATATCATTCTAATTCTTTCCATTGAGTCATAACACATGGCATAACACTCCGACTTGATTTCGGGACAACAAACACTTGACAAAACTCCACAAAGTATCTTAGTGAAATCTTATCTACACACAATTCCCAGCAAAAGCTCTTATTAAAATCCTTCAATTACTAAAACCATTTCAAACTTGTCAAACAACTTATGTACCAATTCCACTTGTTCCGACATCATACATTATAACCATTTACATCTAACACTTCATCCTTTCAGTATCTTACTATAGACAACACACTTAGAACAAAATTTCGCTTATTCTAAATCTTACAATCAATTATCTTCTGATTCTTATTAATCTGACTGAACTCATTCATCTGTATCCTTCCACTACGCTATCAAAGTCCAACAATGGAGATACCATAAATTCTCAAGAAATACTAGGTAGTTAGTAGTCTATGAAGAACACACGTATCCATTGGAGTTCTCACCAACCAATAGAACAAGAACTTGCAGACATTCAGGGATAGAACAACTTACTTGTCAACCACACAATAATAACATCGATCCAAACTCTCCAATGACAGAGATACAAGGGTTGTACTGTTGCAATCACAACTGATACAATTCTGGTTCCATTCTAAACTCGAAACAATTTATCCAATTCAGCTTAACAAATCTGCCATGGTTACTATACTCCATGTCAATCCTCTTCACAAGATTCTATTCACTCAAAGTTTATGTTGGTACAAGGCCTCCATTAATAACAATGTAGTAATGTCACATAACATAATAATTAGTGAGTTACCAGTACCAAACTTAAATTATCCTTATTATACTTGCAGATTTCCATGACACTTGCCTATTGCATGCAATATTCTACATACTCACCTTTGAAAACCACACAAAACTTCTCGTTCAAATTCTCTTCTCTCAAGGGTCTTGTTCCTTGAACGATCCAATTTACATGCTTAATTTCGGAACATTCATCTCTCACTCTTACCTGGAAGGGTAACTTAAAATTCCTATCTCTGAGTACGGCTCAACTACACATATCTGGTATTACTCTTACGGAGTCCATAACTGGTGTTAAGAATTAATGATACTAGAACTGACCAATTGTTTATCTCTTATCCTCACAATAATTCAGATACCAAAATGTTTCCTAGAAGATCAACACTTCATGAGTCTCTTATAACTTCTCAATTTAGGTCCTCAGTAGTCGCAACGACGACACACCAAAATTTTAGATCATTTACAGTCTACCAATCATGCTCAAAAGAAAGTCCAACACTTTATCCTCTGACACTTAGAATGGAAGGCAAAACGGACTTACAGTTTAGAAAGTACGATTCTCTAAAGTACTCCACAAAAAGTCATTTGTTAATCGATTACCTATCTGAGGCTAATCGGTCGAACACAACTGAACTTGTTCTTCTTATTGACAAACAATTACTCAAATTTATCAATCCAGTCCACACTAACATGCAAGATTATTCCCACTCGCAGTTTCTAAACATGTGTAACATTCACCCACCGCTCATAACTCAAGGTAACAGAGAACAAGATACAACAAATCGATGGCATACTCCAGACAAGCGACAAGGTAGAACTACCATTCTGTAACTGTCACATCACATTTATTCAACGGAATAGTTTGATTTCACTCGTACAATGACGTTAGTAGGAAAACGACAATAATGACATGAAAAGGGTTTTTAGTCACAAGCTAACACTTGGTTCATCCATAAATAAAATCCAACACACAATCCTTATCGGGTAAAACAAAATGATGGGCATCTCGCGTCTAATATACAACTTTGTCCTCTCTCTTGAATTCCTTGGTGAGAATTAAAACAACGACATCCTTATTCCCACTAGAGGTATATTCTAAATACTCCTATCATTCCCAATTTATAGAAGTTTTCCTTACACTTGAAAATTGAGGTAAAGCACTACTCTGAAGAACCTTGTTGTCTCTACTTACGTATTAATCAGGGTTCCCTTGCCATCTACTAATCATTGCATAGAATATCTCCACAGCTTTCTATCGGTACAAAGAACGCTTCGATCGGGCACTCAAGTCAAAATGTATAAATCTTAGAAAAATCAAAATTTCAAAATTTAACAGTGGTAACCGGTTACTACCAGGAGGACAACCGATTACTCAGTGCAAAACTGAACTTCCAGTAGCTAAAAGATATTTTGAAACACAATTCGGTAATCATTTACTACCTAGAGGGTAAGCGATTACTTCAAACGTAGAAGCACAATTCTGGTTTTCATTGCTACCTAAACCTCCCAAACTCATTCCAATCGCAACCAAAGTTATAAAAATTTTCAATAGATGATTTCACACATATAGTAATCATACTACCAGAGTCCTAATGGGTGAACCATTATTGATTACACTTCCTTAACTTTAGTTTCAACAACAACTTAATAACTCCATTGAACATTCGTCCAAAAATACATTTCGTTATCACTTTCTCATATTGTACTGTTAATATCGTTTCCATACCGTGTTCACTTCACACTCTGCGGTAACCCTCTCATACCCAACATAATTCATCTTACTAGAGTTCTACCGAATCCAAGGTGCTTACTCTAACACTTAACACAACTTCATTTGGTCCATAATAAATACACCCTATGTTACTAAATAAGGCTTATTCTTTCTCCGACACTATACCTTATACCATTCCTTGGGAAATTCAACACTTCCGAATTGATCCTTTACTAAATATAACACCCTGATAAATTACTCTAAACTTTGTCTCCTCGTTCATAATTGAATATACAACTCCAATCTTCAACTCTTCGTCCAGGGTATACTTATCTCACTTGAAACGTGTAATCACATCCTTATGTTTCTCTTCACGCTTCACCATGACTTTAGGTTCTCAAAATAAAATGAACATTCTTAACTTGTAACTTTTATCCATCCGTAAGGTATTATTCGAATACATTCCTTGAAGTACTCTTGTTCATCTACGATGCCACCGCGATCTTAGAACTGAAACACTAACAATTAACTCACTCCTGGACCTTAAGTCACAAGTTCCACAAAGCATCTTCTTTTTTCATGGTATGAGATTTCTCAAAACTTTTGTCCATACCAGTGACCAATACTGATCTACTAGTGACTTTACATATCCTTCAATACACTGACCACTCATCCTATAGATATTTGTACCTTTCAGACTCTATCCATTCCAAATGATTTCTCAAATAACACATTACTCTGCAACTCAATGTTACAGGAAGTACAACTCTTAAGAAGACTCAAACTTAGATAACCAAAACTCCCTTCTAATAACTCTTGGCTTAAGTTTACACTCACAACACAAGTTTTGACAACACTTCAGAGTCCTCATGTCCCACAACCATGATTCTACCTATAACATACATATCATTAGGTTGATCAGACCCAATACTATATAATATGATATTAAGAATCATGTCGACAAGACACGCTTAGGAGGCAGGAAAGATTTACTTATGATGTTTCAAGGCTAGGTCGAGGATACAACCTACTATGATACAAACTATAACGCCTCACATAATAAATACCTTGAATATCATTATACAAGATCTTTATTTGGTACTGACACCATCATAAGTGCCTAATAGCATGATTCACATTCTTGACCAATTCTAAAAATAGTACAACTATGGTACAAGACATGGAAATCATGCTAAAATAAGAATACTAAGATCAATACAATATCCATTATTGTACAAAGATAAATACACAACGGAAAACTAAAACTATGCTTCTCTTGAAGCATCCCGAGCATAGCTCCACTTGTAAACCAAACCTGCAAAAGAAACTTGAAAAGCAACAATAATAGTGGGGTGATATATCAATATCTCAGTGAGTTCCCTATCTTATAGTTCTCTCAGCTCTAAAGGTTCGAATCTAACCACTACCCGAGTCTTTGGTCACTTCTCTACAAGGAACCAAAGCAAGATGGAAAACTCCATACAAAGTTCTCAACACTTCACGTGGGACTCAGTGGAATACCCACCGTAAGTGTTATTGGCAAGGCTTCTCGTGGGACTCATTGTAATACCCACCACAAACCACTACCTAAGTCTTTATGGATGCTTCCCATGGGACTCAATGTAACCCACCTCAAGACTTACTCAAGACTTCCCTGGGCAAGGCTTCCCGTGGGACTCAGTGTAATACCCACAACAAGCCACTACCATCACCTCACCAACGGTACCTCAAGCCTTTACGGATGCTTCTCGTGAAACTCAACGTAACCCACATCAAGACTTACTCAAGACCGTACTGTAGTAATCAATGTAAAATACACTCAAGTCTTTACGGATGCTTCACGTGGGACTCAATGTCACCCACCTCAAGACTTACTCAAGACTTATTGGGAAAAGCTTCCCGTGGGACTCATTGTAATATCCACCACAAGCCACTACCCACCTGTCCAACGGTTTCGCATCAACCTAGGGTATTCCTAAACATCTCACGGGTTATAACTTTTTATTTCCAATAGCTCACATTTTCCTAACTAACATAATCATGGTTAATTATAAAAGTCGGGTAAAAGTCGGCTTAAAATAATATTTTTTGGTCTTATAAGATAGAACATATTATTCGCTTTAAATTGATATAAAGAACAGTTAAATCGGATAAACAATAAAGAAGTTATGAATTTTAGAAGAAGGAACAAAAATAATATTTTCCCCCAAACTTACAGTGGTAACCGGTTAACGCATATGGTTAACCGGTTAACCAGTCTAAATTTTCACTTCCAGTAGCGTATCAGAGTCCCATTAACCGGTTAATGCATATGGTTAATCGGTTAACCGACATTCAGCAGCACAAAAACATGCGTTTTTAACACTCAAAACTTCTCCAAACTCCAACTAAAACACACCAAACCTCAAAATGGTTTTAAACAGATATTACCACACCTATTGCCAACATATTCATGCATTTAATCGACATTTCAACTGTTCAAACTCTCGATTCTACGATTTCTAGAACTATGCCATAATCTCAAGAAAACTATAACTTCTAGAATAAAAGTTTCTATCTAGATTCCACCTTGCAATCAACAAGGAGTTTGATGAAGATGATGATTGATGAAGATGAAGATGATCCAAGCTCTCCATGAACTTTTTCCTCTTCTCCCAGGGTTTCCTTCTTATTTCTCTCTTTCTCTTCTCTTTCCCCTTTCTTTCCTTTTCTTCTTCTCCTTACCAACTTTCTTCTTCTTTCTTATAAGCCCTTCTTTTTATTTTCTTTTTATCCAAACAAAACAATAGTTATACTGATATAACTATTAGGTATTAACTTAACGGGTCCAAAATAAGAGTATCAGAAAATATCTCTGAGTTAATTATTTAATAAAACATCTGAGTCAGATAGTACTAATTAATTAATATAAGTTCGTCGGTTGCTCTAATTATTTTAATTGAAAACTCTTAGAGCATACAAGAATCCTATTAATCTTAATTAATATTATCCAGAGCATTTAATTAAAATACGGGGTATTACAAAATGAATGCACATTTCGATAATGTCGTTTTCGCTGACACCAACTTCAACCGCCCGGCAAGGAAGAAGTTGCATCGACGGAGAGACGACTCTGACTGAAGTATTCAAGGACGGAATGAGAAATTCACTCCATTGAATGTATCTCGAGAAAAGATTTACCAAGATTGCGCCAATACAGAATTCTAGAAATGAGGAATCTAAACTCCTTACCCTATAAGAGGGACATCTCAGACTGACTAGTCAAAGTACTACCATTTTCGTAAAGGTCACAACCATAACATTGACAGTTGCATTCAGATGAAGGATGCAATCGAAAGATTGATCGAGAGAGGTCGATTGACCAAGTATATGAAAGGGAGAAAAAGTGATAGGGGAGAGTCTCCTAAAGGTATGTCTTCCCCAAATATTGTAGATGTCGTGACCAGTGGCGAGAGCGAGGAGGCCATCAAAGGTAAACTCCCATATATCACACCATTAAGGGAGGAGCACCCCCGAGAAAACCTCTTATCTAAAGGGACCATGAAGAAGAAGATTGCTTAGGAAATCGATGGGATTTTGACTAGGTTTTAAGTATGCTTTGCTTGTGATTCTTAGGAAATGAATGGAATTTTGAATAGGTTTTTAGTATGATTTGCTTGTGATTCTTAGGAAATCGATATCCCTTTCTTTTGCACTTTTATATGCGTTTTCCTGTTTTTTATTTCTTTATAGGTAATAAGAAACTTATGGGACAAAAGAGAAGTCAAATGATCAAAGAATGCATTAAAAATGTGTCGTCCAGTACAAATTTCCCACAACCAACATGGTTGGGTCGTGCAGCCTTGCACGGGTCGTGTTGGCTAAGCGTTGACTCTAGTACAAAAGACCAGAGACATGCACTACCCGCCCGTGCAAATATGCATGCCCGTGAAAGCCTTCACTACCCTTCTGGTGCAGAATTTCACACCGCGTTTCAGACCTAGACTTTGTTGCAAACATTTGATGTTTTCTAACATTTTTTTTACCTTTGATGGTTCCTAATTGTTCCAATGCAAGGCTTAATGATATTTAATTTCACTTATGTGAATTTAGGGCCTTTGAATGTAATTTTTCAATATATTTTCTTTGAATTCTCTTCGAACAACTTACCATATTTATGCTTATGCCCATAGTTACATTGCAAGTTTATTTTTCGACTACAAATTTATTTACTGCAAAGTTATTTCCATTTCCAAGTTGTTGTATTTTCCCTTAGAGCTTAGCTTTTCTTTGATTCAAAGATTTCATTTTGTTTAATCCAAGTTTCAATCATTCTCTTATTATCATTTTATATTGTCAATCGTGTATGCTTTTGTTATATCCATTTTATCTGCATGTTATTTTACCATGGATGAGTATTTAATTGGAAGTTTAGGGTGATGATTGCATCACTATAACCCTTATGTAGATTCCTAAATAATTTGTTATGAGAACTTTAGAAAATTCATTTCGATGTTCTTGAACTTAATATATTCAATTTCGCTATAAAAGTAGGAATACCATAAGTATCACTTATACGTTGAAAGGGTGTAGCGTGATATCAGAATTCGAAACACCAAACTCTTGGATTGAGGTGACCAAAGTGTATCAAAAATCAAACAAAGAAAGTAAATTTATTTTTGGCTACTCTGAAAACAAACTTTGAACAAATACTCCATGCCGATGAAAATGGGTAGTGTATTTGATCTAAGCAAGACAACATGCCGACAAAAGTGGGTGTTGCCTACCTTTTTCCATTTTCTATAAAACTTGTTTTATTCTCATGACAAATTAGGATTTGCAATGGGAATAGAGGCATGAATCAGAGTCCTAAACTCTACTTGTTTTTATTATTTTATTTACAAAAGTAAAAATCATTCAATTTTTTTTTATCTTTTTAGCTATACATCAGTAAAGTAAAATTTGGTATTCATATTATTGGTCTTTCTAGTTCTACAACATTTTATATTACTTCAAAATAGTTATGCGCTTGCGGTGTGTCATCTATGTCCTTCGTTGGGCGCCCGCCTCATGAGATATTGCCATAATGTATCCTTTACATGGCCCATGGGCTCTCCCTGAAGGGAAGACGTGGATAATATTTTTTACTCATTCCCTAGTTGCATGCATGAAGTTAAGCTATGACTCCTTAAGAAATAGGTAGTCAACAACATTTCTTAGTCAAAGGGGAGTGGTTACCACTTCTTAGGGGTTCCATGAATTCTAGGCTCATACACCTCTATAAATACCCCAACCTAACAGTTAAAAGGGACAAATCATAACATACCCAGAATAACGCATAACACAAAGCTTTTCACCTCACATGAGCTTGCTCTCTCCGTACCCAAAAATACCAAACTGGGTATCTCGCCATCGCAAGCACATCTACTAGCTTAGAGTTACAACACACTCTTTTACTTTTTAACAATTATAATGGCACCCATTGTGGGGCCCTGGTAAAACTATCCAAGGTCATATCTTTCGTTAGCATCACCACCTTGATACTCACTTCTATCTCTATTTTTAAACTTAGTTGTTCTCAACCATGGTTGCTAGGAGAGAACAATCTCCCACGCCGGGAGACCTTGGAGGTAGCACTAATGCTAATGCCATGGAGGAGATGTATGGTGTTGTAGAAAAACTGCATCGACATAATTAAATCCTGGAGAACAACACCCTCAATGTAGCGCCCTATTTATTTAATTAATTATTTACTTAAATATCTTCGTATTATTTTCTGTTGATTTAAGTGTCGAAGTTGGGAAATGTTGATTTATGTTGTGGTTGTTGTTAGTTGAATTAATTATTGGATTAAGTTATATAAATAGTATTAGAATAATACTATTATTATTATTATTATTATTAGTGGGCTTACTTGTGTTTAGAAGTGGTAAGAGTTAGGGTGTATAAATTAGGCCCAATATAAATTATTGATTAATAGAATTATCAGATTAGTTGGGATAAATAAGAGAAGTTAGGTTATCAGTAGGAGAGAAACAAGTTTTTTGGGAGAAGTACGTGAAGTTGTAGAGAAGAGGAAAAAAGGTTATCTTTCAATAGGAGAATTAGATTAACCTTCAATCCAAGGTAAGGGTGGTGTTCTGACTCTATAATTGGGTGAATGATGAATAATATACGGGATGAGGTTTATAGAATTGTTTATGTCTGTGTGTTGATTGTTATGGTTGAATATCGAAATTGGTTGATCTTGTCGAATTAGTCGTAGAAGAATTAATCTATGTTATTTGAGTATGATTTTCATATGTTATTGTTGTACTGTGATGGTCTGAGATGGTTGAGTGTTGTCTGAAATTGAACCGTAGGAAGAATATAGAGAACTAAGAAGAAGAAGTAAATTGTGTTTGGGACGACCGTCCCAGAATGTGTGTGACACCCGTCTTGGGTGCGTGATGACCGTCAGGCTGTTGTGACGACCATCAGGCTGTTGGGACGATCGTCCCGTTTCTGTACCGACCGTCATAGGTTATGTGTGACGGGGGTCATGGCCAGTGAGTGTAGTGTGACGAGGGACAATTTCTCCCTGTTTGTTTGGCCTACTTGGTAACACGTATACCTTTATTTTCCATAAACAGAATTGAGATAAGAATCACATTAATTTTATCAGTAGCAGTAGTAATAAGAGTTAAGTAGCAGGTAGTCTTTTAATAACATGTAGTCTTTTAGTAGCAGCTTTGGAAATTAATTCAGTAACAGTGTGGTAATAGTTTAACAATGATAAATTAGTAGCAAGTTAGAGATTAGTTTAGTGACGGTGCAACATGAATTTAGTAGAGTATTATCAGTAGAGTAATTAGTAGAATAAATTATAGAAGATTAATGTGGTAACTAGTAGTAATTTATTAAGTGAATAACATGTAGTGTGTCTTAGTAACAAGTAGTGCATTTTAAGGACAGGAAGTAACGGTACTAGATTGGCAGTGAGATATTAGTAACAAGTATTACTATACTAGTAACAATTGTATGAACTTAATAAGAGTAGTATAAAGTAGAAAATGTTGGTAATTTAGTGGAAGATTAATTATCCGATTTTAGTCAAAAACTGCCGAGTAATTATGCAATTGGGTTGTAGTATATTTTGGTTGGTTGTTGCATTGAACCCTTGTTGAAAGTTATGAATTTCAGGTGGTGTTGTATTTGGTTGAATTGCCTCTATTTATTGGCAAATATAAGTTGTAGGCCTATGGCCAATTTCGATTTATTGTTGTGTTTCTAGGTGACGATTATTGTTGTTATTCTGATATTCATATTGTTGCATACATAACATATGAAGTTGGAGTTGATGCTCGGTAAGTTGTCATGGATTGGAAAATTAAGTTGAAGGTTTATGCCTTGTTGACGGCTCTATTAATTGGCATATTTTTAAGTTGGGAGTTCTGTTCCAATGGTACCACGTGTATATGCATTTTATAAGTCGCATTTCAGATTGCATAATCATTTGTTGTTGTGTTGTGACTTGTGTTGATTGATGTTGGTTGCAAGTTGTGAAGTGGTGATTTTATATAATCTGACCTAATATATTATTTATCATATATCCGGTTATATTGTTTGATATCTTACCCCTTATGTTTGAATGTTGCCTCTATGTGGGTAATATGCAGGTAATCCAGAGTGAAGGTTGTCTACCTTAATTACTTTGATTTGGTGTTTTTGCTCTGATACGTAACACTCGGGGGGATGAACCTATGTTGCTTTATTATTGATTTTATTTCTGTTGTTGAATTTAGAAGTTGAATTTATTAAAATACTTTGTTGTTTGAAGTTGTTTTTCAGTTGGACAAAGATGTTATGTCATTAAAGTTGAAATTATGAATCTGTTGCTTAATTATAAAAGTTGTTTTGGTTTACAAAGACTAAATTATGATGTTATCATTTGATTTCACCCAAGTTTTCAGTGTTATGTATCTATGTTAAAATGTGATTAAATTCCGTTGTGGTAAGTTGTAAGTATGACATCCTATTTGTGTGTTGAAATTTTGTAACTCTGATTTTATTAATATTTGTCGGGTAGAAATGGAGTGTTACACTCAACATCCAACAACACCAACATGAGGTTAACCCCCTATAAGTGATGGAAGTGTTGGACCCCTAACAAATTTTAGACGGAATATGGGAAGTCCATGTCCTCTAAGGGTTCAAGCCTCTATCCTTGGTGAAGTTTGATGGGTGTAGTGACCCTTATGAGCATGTCGCCTCCATCCAACAACACCAACATGAGGTTAACCCCCTATAAGAGATGGAAGTGTTGGACCCCTAACAAATTTTAGACGGAATATGGGAAGTCCATGTCCTCTAAGGGTTCAAGCCTTTATCCTTGGTGAAGTTTGATGGGTGTAGTGACCCTTATGAGCATGTCGCCTCCATTAACAGACAGATAGCCATCATTCGAGCACCTGACTCCCTAAAGTGAAAGATGTTGTATGGTAATTTTAGAGACATAACCTTGTGATGGTGTATAGGCCTACCCCGAGTTTCCATCTCCAACTATCAGGAGCTAGTGAAGAAAATTAAACATTAGTATGCACTCAGTAGACATAGGAAAATGTCCACCACCTGCTTGTTCAATATACGACGGGCCCCCCTCGGAGTAGTTGAGAGAATACCTCACCCATTTCAAAAGGCTACCATAAGGGCCTTACCTTCAAACCAATAGATTTTTGTGGAGGCATTCCATAATGGTCTCAAAGTAGGACACTTTATCGAATCTCTCACTTATAGGCCAACATCCTCACTAGTAGACATGGTCATAAGGGAGGAATGCTACATAAAGAGCGAGGAGAGTAATGCCAAGAAAAAGTCACGAGATATGAAAGAGTGTGTATCTAGTGATGAAGCTTTGCAGCACCTAAGGAAAAGCAAATATACCTCGCACATTAAGGACAAAGTCGACTTCAAGTGAGTGAAAAATGCTAGAGAAATTCACATCCCTGAACACTCGTTGTGAACAGATCTATCGCGAGGTTCCCCACCTGTATAATATCATTGCTCCTCCATCTCCAAATGAAAACGTTATGGGAACTGAGCCGGGAAGATGGTGTGAGTTTCATAAAGTTAAAGGGCACCATACAAAATATTACTGCTAACTCAAGAAGGAGATTGAGTAGATGATGTAACACCCCATTTTTATTATAATATTTTATTAATTATTATAATAATTTTTATTTAATTTTAGAATGTCTTTGAGTGATTAATTAATATTATATATAGAATTTACTTTTATTTTTAATAATTAAATTATTTAGAAGTATATAATATTGGTTTTAGTATTAAATTATAATTTAAATAAAAAATAAGGAGAATTGGTAGAATTTATTTAATTAATAAATTAATTGGTAGAAACTAGGAGAATTTGTGAGTGGGTAGTGAAATAGATTCTTAAACAAAAATAAGTAAGTGAATAGAATTATGAGGAATTAAGGAAATTATTGTGATTAATGAAATAAAAATAAATAAGGTTTTCTATTTAAGTAGAAGGGAGAATAGAAAAAAGGGAATGCAAAGAAGTTTTGGGAAATAAGGAGTAAAATGAGAGTGGAGGCAACCCTAGGAGAGCAAGTGAAGAAGAGAGCCTCTATAGCCAAAGTTCAAAGTTTTTATGCAAATTCGAGGTAAGGGGGAATAATTTAATATATAGGTGTTAAGTAGGAGGGGTAGTGGGGAGTCCTTATCCTTTTATCTTTCTCTATTTTATGTTTCCTTTATTGATGAATGAATTAAACATTGAAGGGGTTTGCGCAAAAACCTTTTAGGGTTGTTGTTGTTAATCCTAATTTTTATGCTCTGTTGATTGTTGAAATTATATGATAAGTGTTAAAATAGTACGATTGATGTCATAGAGTGCTCTGTTGATATGGATGTTATTAACTTATATAATATTTGTTAAAATGTTATGATTGATGTCATATAGTTCTCTGTTGATTTAGATGTTGTTAATTGATATGATACATGTTGAGATTTTGTGATTGTTGAATTCTAAGTTGTGATGAAAAATGTTGTTGTTGATGAGAAAATGTTGACTTCTAAGTTTGAACCACCATTAGAGTGAAAATATATTGAAATTGTTGCAGAGAAAAAAATTGCATGTAGACATAGATGGGGATTGATCGTCTTGTTTCATGCGTAACTTGAGTTTGGTAAGTCCGTTTTAGGTGCGGTCAGTTGCGTTAGAATGCTAACACGATAATATTTTGTTGAAGTGGGGAAAGTATGTTCGGGAGTGCTACAACAATAGAAGTTCTCTATTTTTTATACAAGAATTGTAGTCAAATTTCAATCATGTGATGGTCATCTTGTTTCACACGTAACTAGAGTTTCGTAACTCCGATCAAGATTCAATTAATTACTTTGAAAGAGGGTTAATGCACCTTTAAACAAGAGAGTTTCATAATTTTAATTGTATAATATTTTGTGCTATTGTGAAGTTATACATTCTGTTTTAGAGTTTATACAAGAAATATTGTAATATGGTTGAATTAAAACTAATAGAACTAGAGTTAGAATACTCTGATCGAGATGCCATCAATTTCCTTTGAAAGAGGACTTTAAGAACCATTGAGAGTTTCATAATTTTATCATAAGTCTATAATATTTGGCGCTATTGTGAATTTAAACATTATGTTTTAGAGTTAAATCAAGGGTTTAGGGATTTAAGGAATTTGAATACATTTAGAAATAAATTGAATTTAAGTTATTGATATGTTTAGAATTGATTCAGAAAGTAATTGAGTTAATTTTGGGTTGTTTTAAAGTCTTAAGGTATATGTATGTAACCCTTAAACATATGAATAACAAGTTGTTAGTATGAGTTTTGTTGGGTGTTATTTAATTATCAAATGACTCTTGAATATGTATTATTGAATGTTGAGGATTATGCTTGAGACAAACTGATATTTACATTAGCTCTAATTGTTAGATCTAATTGTTAGAGTTTGTGTGTTGTATGTTTAGGTTCGAAAGAATTAGTGTTGAGATGTTTAGGTTCAGGAGAACCAGTGACGTGACCTTACATTGACAATAATTGAGGATGATGTGTTTAGTTTCAAAGGAACTAGTGACATGTACGACTTATGTCTAATGAAGAGGATTAGATATGGAGGATTGTGGGTGACGATTTGTTTTGTTTGTTGCATTCATGCATCATGTATATCATAGATAGGTGGGAGCTATAAGAAGAAGTTATGGGAAATTTTTGTACATGCCAATCGATTGGCACATATATCTAATACCTTAACAAATGGAAACAATTATATATATTTTTATTTCCTTTTTAACCCTACTAATCGATTAATTTTAGGCCAACCAATTGATTGGTGCATGATGCCAATCAATTTACTCATTACTTTTGGCCACAAAAAAATTCCTCTTTTGTGTCAATTTATAGCCTATAAATCTAGGTCCCTTCCCACACTTTTTCACATCCAGAAATGTGAGTTCTCATATCTCACTTATCACACTCTCTCTAAAAATATTTTCTCACTTTCTCTCACTTAGATTTTTAGTCGTAATGCTTTCAAGAAAGGTCTTTTGTGAGTGAGGTATTTGTGTACTTCTGGAAGGGTATAATTGTAAAG
The DNA here is from genome assembly GCA_963966055.1 of Lathyrus aphaca. NCBI lineage: Eukaryota > Viridiplantae > Streptophyta > Magnoliopsida > Fabales > Fabaceae > Lathyrus > Lathyrus aphaca. Next base: position 471,015,219 of record OZ014523.1, read on the forward strand.
TCACAAAGGAACATTTGTTTCTACATTAGCTGAATAATCTATCCATTTAGAGAATATTAATTTGGGTTAGAATTTAAATCCTTAAAAGGTTTGGTTTAGGCATTCAATTAATAAGTCTTTGTTTCGGTTCGAAGGCTCAACCTGGTTAAAATATTTCATTGGTTTGAGATCCTCCCACTATTAAAATCTTAAGTTGGTTGGTGGTTATTCTGTGTAAAAACCTCGTTTTGATTCCTAATCACACCGATTAAAATCTTACTAAGGTTGGATATAAGCCCGATATAAAATCTCCTAGGTTTGTGGTCAACACGTAAAAACCCCAGTTTGGTTCGAGTTTAGCCCATATCAAAAGCTCGCCCGGGTTTGAGATCATCCTGTCCAAAATATCTGTTTTGAATCTTGAAGACTAAACACTCCAAGTTTTTGTTTAAAAATAAGACTAACCGCTTTAATCCTTCATTTGGAAGGAAGAACCACTACTTCCATTTGTGTTAAATGTTTGGTTGGAATTTAGCCAAAAACTTCATTTTTCCTTGTATAAGGGGGTTCAAGAGTTCAACCTACTAAAAGCTCTTAAGTTTGATTGGATACTCTCAAGATCAAATCTAGGGGACATAAATAAGTCTTTTGAGGGAACTTGTATAATTCCTGGTGTTTTATCTCTTTCCTTAACATTTATTTTCCTCAATTTAAATTTTTGCGGCTTAATCATAAAACGTTTTAAAAATGTTTTTAATACTCAAGTAAGGATCCAAAAAGTTTTTCGTTTTTGGAACCCCCCCCCCCCCCCCCCCGTGTGTGGAGTCATGTGTCCAACACAAACATGTATAAATATCTAATTCAATCTCTCAAACTCTATCTCTTTATTTTGTGAAATTTATTTTCTTTACTCTCTAATTATTTCTTCTCCATCACCAAGGAACATTTGTTTCTACATTAGTTGAATAATCTATCCATTTAGAGAATATTTATTTGGGTTAGAAGCTAAACCTTTAAAAGACTTGGTTTGGGGATTCAATTATGTTGTCTTAGTTTCGGTTCAAAGGCTCATTCTGGTTAAAAGTTTTCTTCGATTTGAGATAAGCCTTGCATTAAAATCTTAAGTTGGTTGGTGGTTATTCTATGTAAAACCTTGTTTTGATTCCTAATATCATCAGAATTAAATTATTACTAAGGTTGGAGATAAGTCTGGTATAAAATCTCCTAGGTTTATGGTTAACATGTAAAAACCCCGGTTTGGTTCGAGTTCATCCCGTATCAAAACTTCACCCAGGTTTGAGATCAGCTAGTCTAAAATCTCCGTTTTAAATCTTGAAGACTAAATGCTCCAAGTTGTTGTATAGAAATAAGACTAGTCACTTTAATTTGTCGATTGGAAGGAAGACTCATTACTTCTCTTTGTGTTTGCTGTTAGGTTGGAAGTTAGCCAAAAACTTCATTTTTCCTTGTATAAGGGGGTTCGACAGTTCAACCTACTAAAAAAATCTTAAGTTTGATTGGATACTCTCAAGATCAAATCTTGGGGACATAAATAAGTATTTTGAGTGAAATTGTATAATTCATGGTGTTTTCTCTCTTTTCTTAACTCTTAATTGAAGGTGTGAGAAAACACAAGAAAGGGGGGTTTGAATTGGGTTTTGAAAAATGAAAGCTTTTTTTTACGGAAACACAAATTGATAAACCAATAAACAAACAAGAGAAAGAGACACACGATATATCCTAGTTCACTTGAAAAGCTCAAGTTGCTCCAGTCCACCCGCCATGGTGATTTTGTCTTAACCCAAGGACTTAATCCACTATAACCAAACTAATTACAATGCACAACCAACTTATGTGACTAACAACACTGCACAACCAACTGTTGTGACTAACAACCACTAAGACTCACTATCCTAGTCTTCCTAGAGCTTCAGACCTCATCGGTCCTTTAGGTAATACAAACAACCGTTTGCAATAAGGTTTTGTTTACAATAGATTTATTCTACACAAGCATGGTAAACACAATGAAGCTTAGTTAAAATATGCACTACTATAAAAAATGTTTCATTGTATTTGCGCTTATAGTGTTGCATAGTCATATGCATTTTTCTTCATGAGACAGTCCTTATATTGCCACTGAGAAAAGATCCGTTAGATGACAGCTGACCTGAGGAATGTCACTGCTGAGGATGAAAAATAGTACACACAATCATCCTTTTGTCCAAAAAAATTAGGGTAGTGGAGAGGTTATGGAAGAGACGTTTTTGATCTTGTACTATGTACTTTTTACCTCTCAAACGTTAACCTTATCTTCTATTCTTCAGAGGCTTCTGATTCTGATATGATTGAAGCATGAGTAGAAAATAGGATAACCGAGTCTTAATAATCGCAAACGTTGTTCAACAGAACCATGTCTTTAGAGTCTTCAACACTTGTCTTGGAAACCCTTGGTCTTCTGAACGTTTAGTCTTCAGAACTTCAAGTCTTTAGAGTTTTCAGAACTTGTTCAGCAGAACTAGTCTTCAGAATCTTTCAACATTTGGTCCTTAGAACTAAAATATCAGATTCACACTCAGAGTAAAAATACTAGAACACATTGCAACAACAATATTGTGTCTTCTCAAGATTTTTCTGATGTCAATTGGTACATAAGCAGCCTTGCTTCTTTTGCACAGAAACGAATATTGTCATATCAGAATGTCTGTTCATATGATCTTTAGAACTTTAGAAAAACAAATACTAGAGTACCAAAATTGCTTTCACACAAATACTTATTTTTTATTATCAAAACTTAGAGATATAGAGCAGAACCAAATCTTGTTCTTACATTATTTTCCGCAATTTAAATTTATGCTGCTTAATAATAAAATGTTTTTAAATTTTTTTTAAACTCTAATAATTATCCAAAAAGTTTTTCAAATTCAAGTTTTTTTGAAACCCATAATTTAAACCCCCACCCCGTGTGTATGGAGTCATATGTCCAACACAAACATATATAAATCTCTGACGTAATCTCTCAAACTTTATCTCTTTATTTTGTGAAATTTATTTTCTTTCCTCTCTAATTATTTCTTCTCCGTCACCAAGGAACATTTGTTTCTACATTAGTTGAATAATCAATCCATTTAGAGAATATTTATTTGGAGTTAAAAGCTAAACCCTTAAAAGCTTTGGTTTGGGGATTCAATTACTAAGTCTAATTTTCGGTTTGAAGGCTCAACCCGGTTAAAAGTTTTCATCAGTTTGAGATCAACCGTGTATTAAAATCTTAAGTTGGTTGGTGGTTATTCTGTGTAAAACCTTGTTTTGACTCCTAATCTCATCCCAATTAAAATCTTACTAAGGTTAGAGATAAGCCCGGTATAAAATATGCTAGGTTCATGGTCAACATGTAACAACCTTGATTTGGTTCGAGTTTAGCCCGTATCAAAAGCTCACCCAGGTTTGAGATCAGCCCGTCTAAAATCTCCATTTTAAATCTTGAATACTAATTGTTCCAAGTTATTGTTTAGAAATAAGACTAATCGCTTTAATCTGTCGTTTGGAAGGAAGACTCACTACTTATCTGTATGTTTGTTGTTTGGTTGGAAGTTAGCCAAAAACTTCATTTTTCCTTGTATATAACTACAAGAAAAAAGGAGATTTATGACACTTGAGTTGCGACAGTTATCACAAATCCGTCCTTATTCTTGGATTATGACGGTTGTCACGACAGTTAGGGTCAACTGTCGCAGATCTTTTGCAACAGTTGTCTCAAAATTGTCCTTATTCCTGGACTACGACAATTGTCACGATGGTTTGGGCCAACCATCGCAGATTTTTTAGGCAAGTTCTGTAAAATAATTGCGACAGTTACCAAATAACCGCTCTCTTACCACACTCGCGACAATTAGAACAAACTGTCGTGACTACTTTAACCGATTATAATCATGATTTTTTTTATTCTTTTACTTTCCCATTTCTTTCTTTTATTTTTATTTTCCCACCTTTTCAGTTTTAATAATAATTATTATAATAATAATAGTAATGGTAATTATATTAATAATAATTTCCCACTTTTTTTTCATTTTTATTTTTTCACCTTTTCAATTTTAATAATTATTATTATAATAATAGTAATAGTAATTATATTAATGTGTATTATGAGGGAATTAGAAAATAATTTTATATTAAATTAAAATTGAAAAAAATAAAATAAATAATTAAATCATCCAAACTTCTCAAACTCTTTTTGACACAAACCCTTTTTATATTTCCAAAATAACTAAATACTCATTTCTTTTAAAAGGTTCAGACAAGTCATCAAAAGATCTAGAAGTTTCTAATGATATGGATGACAATCTTGATCAAGAGTGGTCACAAATTTCTCAGATGCACAACAGGTATTTTCGTAACGTATTTGGATCCGTAAGTCAGTTTTATCTTTATTTGTTTCCGAACAGTAAGAAACTGATGTATTCCATACATTTCTAAGAATGAAGTCCTAGATTTATTTTGTATCTCTCTTATATATGATATCTTTCTCGTTGTTTTGATCATTTATATTGTACTAATCAGTTGATATTTCAATTTTAACTTATAGGAATTGTACATTTTATTTATTTCCAGGAACATCATTAGTTAATTGAAATCATTACGATTGTGTATGATAAAAGTTGCTAGATCATTGTTTGTATATGTGATTATTTTTTTAATTACTTTTTTTACAGTCAAATGAGAGCATAGATGCAACTATTGGACTTAAAGCTCTAGCACATGACAACGTAATAGATATGGATTCAGAGATTTTCACTGAGTTCTCAGTTAGTTACATAGAGGAATCAGAGATAAACTCATATGCTATCAAGATAACGGATGAAAATAATCAATCTAAAGAGGATAAAATAGATTGTTTTAGATGACACTTTCTTTTAATTGCTTTCTTCCTAATTTTCTCTATAGCTAGATGTGGTTTTGGTTCAATTGGGTGGACACCATTATTGTTATTATCATTTCAACTTAGTACTTTTCACTATTTAAGGATGAATACATATTTAATACTTTTTACTATTTAAAATAATGGTCTTTGATAATGTAGGATGTTGCTTTTCAAGATTGGTCTGAAAGTACCAATTATGGTATTCTACTGACACGAGGATTTAATGTAGATATTTTATATTTTTATAAAATTAACATAACTAACGGCAGTTACAACTGTCATAAATTTAACATATTATATAATTATGGCAGTTACAACCGTCGTTATTTTCAATTGAGTATATAGTATATATAATTATGGCTGTTACAACCGTCGTAATAATATATTGGAGGCAGTTTCAAAACCGTCGTAATAATATATTTGAGGCAGTTTCAAAACCGTCATGGAATATTACGGCAGTTGGAGCGACAATTTTTCAAACCGTCGTAAAACAGCCTCGCGACGCATGTTTCAGCGACAATGCTGAAACTGTCGTGACTTGCAAATTACGGCGGTTTTAACCAACGTAACCGTCCAAAATAACCATCGTAATCTGCCAAATATATTCTCAATAAGGGGGTTCGAGAGTTCAACTTACTAAAAGCTCTTAAGTTTGATTGAATACTCTCAATATCAAATTTTGGAGACATAAATAAGTCTTTTGAGGGAACCTGTATAATTCCTGGTGTTTTCTCTCTTTCCTTAACTCTTATTTTTTGCAATTTAAATTTTTGATGCTTAATCATAAAATGTTTTAAAAATGCTTTTAAACTCTAATAATGATCCAATTTTTTTTTTTAAAATTCAAGTTTTTTTTAAACCTACAATTAAAGAAACCTCTAAGTGAAGCTAAGAAAGCTGACATCGCCTATGATGACAATGACATGGAATTCTCAGATGATGAAGAAACTAACATATGTCTTAGGGTATATTATGAAGAAGGTAAGGTAACTTCACTTTTTTCATATCATGATTTATTTTATATATGTAATAAATTAAATAAAGAATAAAGTCAATTAAAACATCTTGTCTCCACCTTTGTAACTACTATTTCTTCCTCTAAAGATATACAAAATATTTTGATTCAAAACTCTTCCACTTTTCACATAGCTTTAGTTGAATCTATTAAGTGTGATCAATGCGATATTTTGAAAAATAATATTAATGATTTATAAAACACATTTGATAAGTCCACTAAAGGAAAAGACATCTTGAATCTTCTTCAGCGTAATCAAAAAGCATTTTATAACAAAGTCAATCGATTATAAACCTAAACATAATGTTAAAAGTTTTAGCAACATATGCTTTAAAACTAATACCTCTAAATGCAATACTCTTAAGTTTAATTATTGCATAAAAATGACCATGTCACTTGATTTTTCTTTGTTAAGAAAAAATGATAGTAAAAAATGTCTTTTTACCTTCTCATTTCTACTATGAATATATTTCTACTATGAATATATTGAAATGAGAACGGGAAATATGTATGCCACTGACATAAGAGGATCCAAAAATAATCGAGTACAAAAGGTCAAAAATTCAAATTGACACAAATATGCTTGACAACTTGAACTCAAAATATCATATTGATAGTGACTGCTCAAATTATATGACTGAAGAAATAAATATTTTCCTTTATTTTGCTCATACGAGAAGAAAAATTTCTTTGTATAGTAAAAACAAAGGTAAAATAGTTGGATTTGAGACTATTGGAAAGAGCCTTAATTCTACAGTTTAGTTGCTCTAATTTTGAAATTTACAGTATAATTTACTTAGTATTAAAAAAATTGTGTGACGAAGGTAATAAAGTATCGTCTAATTCTTCTATATGCATGGTCTTTAAAATTCAGAAATAAAATTTATCTTTTTCCGCTATTAATATTTCTTTTTGTAAAGACCATGACTTCAAAAGAATTCACACATGTTACCTTTGTTGAGCTAACCCCGAGTAGGTAGAGGTAGAGGTGGTTGATTGTGCAAGTGTGCCGAAGAAAACATATCTCGAAGAAAATGATCAATATAAGGACCAAGAAGAAAAATACTAAAAATAAACATATTATCATCAAAATATGGAATCCAATATGGATATGAGGGATCTTCCCGAGGAATGGAGAACGAATAAAGACCATTCAATACAAAATCTTATTGGAGATATTTCTAAGGGAGTTCAACTCGATACTCCAATAACAAGGTATATATATATATATATATATATATATATATATATATATATATATATATATATATATATATATATATATATATATATATATATATATATATATATATATATATATATATGATTTTTCTTCTTTCAAATTGAGCCAAATTAAATTTATGAGGCTTTCATAGATAGACATTGGTCTCTTACTATTTAAGAAGAGTTAACTTAATTTGAGAGAAATAATGTTTGGTAACCTGTTCCTAATGCATACAATAATCTAGTTATTGGAACCAAATGTGTATTTCACAACAAGCTTAAAGAGGATGGAAATGTTTTGAAAAATAAATCAAGACTCATTATGAAAGGATACAATCAACAAGAAGACATAGATTTCGATAAGACCTATGCCACTATAGCTAGGTTAGAGGCTATAAGGATACTTCGAGATTTCGAATGCCTCATGATTCAAACTCTTACAAATGGATGTAAAAAGTGTGTTTTTAAACGGTTACATCAAAGAGGAAGTGCTTAGTGATCAAACTCCTGATTTTATAAATATTTTGTTTTTCTAATCATGTCTTCAAACTGAAGGAAAAAAAGGCTCTCTACACTTTGACGTGAGTCCTTAAAGCTTGATATGATCGTTTGAGTTAGTTTCTGCTTAAGAACAAGTTTCAAAGAGGGAAGGTTGACATATCCTTTTTAATAATAAAATTGAGCATAACCTTTTACTTGTCCATATTTTTGTTTATTTGGTGCTACTAATAAATCTGTGTGCAATGACTTTTTTATATGATGCATAATAAGTTTGAAAGGTATATGATGAGGGCTTTGACACTCTCTTGGATTACAAAATCATTAATTAGACAAAGGCTTTCTTAAACATATTAATTAAGAAAACAAGAAATTCATAAGCTCTAAATCAACAAAGATGAAGGATAAAAGGAAAAAGAGATGATTTCCTAAGGAGAAATGATTTTGTGTTTGAAGAAAATATCTCAACAAGAAATAAATAAATTCGAGAATTGCATCTCGAGCGCTTCAATGAAAATTAATTTTGGTTCAAGTTAGAATAAAGGGGAAGAAGTCTTCTAAAACTTAACTACTGTTTGGTAAAAGGGAAGACCAACACAAGATTTATGTTAAAAGAACATATCTCAAAGTTGGATATTGCAATATGTCGCGGTGAAAATCGAATATCAAGCTATTAAGTTAACTTGAATCATAAATTATAAAATTCACTGAACTTGAATTTATCCAAGGGAAAGGGAAAAGATCGAACAAACCCTAATAAATATGCTAAGCTAAAAGACGAGACCAAAAACTAAGCAATCAGAGATTAAAGGTTCGGAGGTTGGTTATACCAGGGAAGGTGCTAGCATCCTAAGTATCCGTAGTACTCTACAGGAAACTCTTGTAATATCTATGTTATTGTGCTTAATTGTTTGCCAATGAATGAGAAATTAAACTAAAGTGAAAAGGTGAGAAATGGTGAAAATAGAAAAGAGTGAAAAATGAGAAAGATGAAAAAAAAGAAAAATGTGAAAAAAGAAACATGTGCTCGTCAAGGATAAACCTCGTGCCTACATATTCCCTCGTACAATGGGAAAGTCAGAGCACCATAGTTCGGAATACTACAGGTAAAAAGGGAAAAAGCTTGAATGCAAAACTTATGAAAAAAGATTAAAAGATTGCAACTAAGGTAGAAACACACAAGTGACAAGTAAATGGCAATAAGTCAACATCTTCTTCCCTTGGATCAAGTAACAATCATCGTACAACAAGTAAAAATCGAGAGTACGCTTACGACAAAATATCGTGAATTGAAAAGTGACATACACGGAAGAACATCCTATGAAAAGGGATGACGAGGATCCATCAAGAACTACATCGGATTGAAACGCTAAAATAAATCGAAAAAATACACTAACATTTATCTAATATTTTTTTTTTTGGATTTTTCTATACTAAAATAAAAACATGTTTTTTATTTATTAATATAAATAAATTGATTATAAAACTTAACAAAACTATACTAAATAAATTAACTAAATTCTAATTATTTTAAATTATATATATATATATATATATATATATATATATATATATATATATATATATATATATATATATATATATATATATATATATATATATATATATATATATATATATATATAATTTTCCTAATTGACACTAACTAACTAATATTTATTAATTTTTTTTTCTAAAACTATAATTAAAAGGGTCTAATACTCATGGGTGGATCCACGTTTGGGCATACTGTGGCTAAAGCCACACCAAATTTCTTTCCTTTTCTATATATATATATATATATATATATATATATATATATATATATATATATATATATATATATATATATATATATATATATATATATATTTATATATATATATATATATATATATATATATATATATATAAATTTTTAATGTTTTAAAAATCAGACCGATCAACCAATCGATGAAAGATGGATCATTGGTTTATTGGTCCAATTACTAGTTTAATAGTAGATTCACATGATTAAACTAAATTAAATCAGATAACTAAGTTGAATAAACCATATTACTCAATTGAGTAAACATACAACAAAACTATATGGTTATTAAACTGGTCGAACCAAATGACTCAATCTTTAAAAACTCAAAAAATCTATCAAATTTTAAAATATCATAATTTTACAAATTTATTCTTTAAATTAAAATTATAAACATAAAAATCACACACAACAAAATAGTACAAAATATAAATTAAAATAAGTTTTGAACAAAATCTAATTCTAACATAAACTGAATAACAAAATAAGTGCAGTGTCTGATGAATTTAATTCAAAAGAGGGAAAGTTGTTTCAAATAAGTTTCGGACAAAATTTACTTATATTTTAATTTTATTTTTTAAAAAAACTTATCAAAACATCATCGTTTTATTTGAGGAAAAAACAAGCATTTAATCTTTCGATTTTCCAAAACCGTTGATTCGCTAATTATATCGGGTTTTGGCGGTTCTAGCCGACTCCCACTTATTTAACAACTTACTTGATCTAGCAATCAAATCACGTCGATGACTCTTCTAGTTTCCAGTTCGACTGGCCAGTAAAAAATCCAATTTTTGAAACAATATAACCACCTCTCAAGTTTCTCTCCCACTTTTTATATTTGCTAATTCTTTTAAATTTTTACTTTCAATTTAATTCAATTTATATTTTTTTTCTTATTTAGCCACACCAATACATAATATTTGGATCCGTCCCTGCTAATACTAGTTCTAAATTAACTTTACAGTTTCTAAACAATCTACTACTAATAACTAAACACCTTAAAAAAACAAATATCACAATCTAATGTCTAAAAAAATGAGTCTAGGGGTATAAAACAAATTCGTAGGGTGAGTAACAATGCTGATGTATGAGCCCAGATGACAATAGCCCCAGACTCATTTTTTTAGACATTAGATAGTGATATTTGTTTTTTAAGGTGTTTAGTTATTAATAGTAGATTGTTTAGAAACTTTGAAGTTAATTTAGAACTAGCATTAGGCCCTTTTAATTATAATTTTAGAAAAATAATTTTTAATAAATATTAGTTAGTTAGTGTCAATTAGGTTTAAGAAAATGGGGAATAAGCAACTTAATAGCTTGATACTGATTCTCACCGCAACAGAAATGACGACTCTGTTGGGGAAAAGGTTTAAGAAAATGGGGAATAAGTAACACCTGAGAAATAGAAGACATTGTGGAAATCCGTCAAGGCGACAATAAGTATCCAACAATACTTGGGGACGAAAAGATAAAATCTGGAAAGAGATATAAACATTTGAGAAAACATTAGATGCGAAAAAGTATCATACTCTGGAAGATACATCAGAAAACATCTAGAAAACCATTGAGTATACTGAAACAGATGATCTAAGAAGGCATCAGAGATAAAGAAACTTGACATCCAAGGATGCACTGAATGTAAGTATGGACATAAATATCTGAGAAAACATCAGATTATAACAGAAACAAGACATCCGAGACAGTATCAGATGTATGTGAAAAAATATGATATCCAAGAAAGTATTGGATGAAAGGAAACAATGTATCTGAGAAGGCATCAGATGCAAAGTGATTAAATGAGAATCCAAGATCGCATTGGATGGAAGCAGAGATAAATATATCTGAGAAGGCATCAGACGAAAGAAACCAATCATCCAAGAAAGCATTGCATGAGCAGTGAAACGAGTTATATGAGAAGGCATCGGATATAAAGTGATTAAATGGGAATCCAAAAATGCATTGGATGATAACACAACCCAGATATCCGAGAAAACATCAGACATAATTGAGAATCACAATATCCAATAAATCATTGAATATATTTGAACAAAGATGAAACTCAAGAAAGCATTGGATGCAAAGGTAAATCACAATACCCAAGAAAGCATTGAATATGTGAGTAAAGATATCCAAGAAAGCATTGGACTGAAAAGAAACACAGACAAACACATTTGTTTTGATAGGTGCCTAGTGAGTTGGACTTTGGAGTAAGGTAAGATGTTGACAACAACACGACCTATGAAAATGCAGATGTGGATAAAACACTCTTGTTATGCATATATATGAAGACATGGATTAAAACATCCTTGAAAATGCATATGAGGATTAAAACACTCATGAATGTGTGATTTATGATTTTGTTATGATGTATGATCAAATGCATATAATACATATGTTGAAAACAAGGCTTTGACTCTTTTGTGGAGATGACAAGATTGAAAGACTAATTCTTTAACACTATGAGATCATTGTTATTCTTCTCGGGGACTAAGGATATTGGCGAATGGGTGTTCTGATGTGTTAATAGAGGATGAAGGTTTTAGTGATTGAAAAATGAAGAAGAAGATTTATGTGAGTGGTTTTGATTGATGACGAGGAAGTGTTAATTGAGGGTCTGTTTTAAATTGTGAGATGTGTGGAGGTGGGAGTCAGTTTTTGAAAGTAAGTTTGTTCTCAATTTTTTTTCTGTGTATGGCTACTGCCTTTTCTTATGGCTTATTGATCCTGCTTAAGTAGAGGGGTCTCAGTATTACGAGCTTTTTTTTTTATTTTCTTTTTAGTTGGTTTTCTCTCCCTATTTTGAAATTCAAATTGTTTTATGGAATTATTTCTCAATGTCTTTCCCAAGTTCAGATTTTTGCAGGCTTTGTTTTAGTGCAATCTTTGTTGGTTTATGGCAGGTTAATGTTGGTCAAGGTCAATGAGGGCAGGCTATGCTCAAGTCTGTGAATTGTGCAGGTGCTATTGTGTCGTCCATGTTGTTATTAAAGCAAAGAAGCAGAACTGTGTTGTGGCTACTTTGGTGAAAACGCAGGCAGTTTGTCACGGGAGCGTATTGCTGGGATGGTAGTGGTATTGTACGGATCATGGTTTGGATTGATGGTTGTACTTATAAACAAAAGTATAATACTACAAGCCTTTCTATCACCTGAACAAATAAAACTATAATTGAAATAAAAAATAAATATTACTATTATTATTAAAAGAGAACAAAGGCAAAAAAAAGTATAAATTAAACCTAATAAAGAAAATAAACTAATTAATTAAACTAAAAAAACTAAATTTAAATTAAACTAATGAAATATTAAAACTAGATTACTCTAAAGTTAAAAATAAACTAGATAAAAATATAAACTAAAATTAAATTAAAATCTAAACTAAATTAGAATAAAACTAAATTAAATTATAACCTAATTAAACTTAAACTAAAACTATCTTAAAAAAATTAAACTAATTCTAATATAACTAAAGCTAATACTAAATAAACTAATGATAATGATAATTAAATATTAAATTACAAGATGAAACAAAAATTCTAAATAAATTCTAAAATAAAAAATAAAATGAAAAACGACATGGAATTATAAAATCGACTAAAAATGTATGATTTAATGAATAATGAGATGTTAAAACTAAAAATGCTAAAATGACATACTATCGACATTGCGGTAAAATGCGTCAGATGAATGAAAAATTAAAAAAATCGATCAAAATTTAGGGTGTGACAAAATACATGGGGATAAGTATGGTCTTATTCTTTGTATTTATTTCCACATATTTATCACATAACTCATTTCTTTTTTATATGAGCTATTTTGTGATCTATCTATTTTTTTAATATATTTTTTGTTTTCTCCTTTTTGATAATGCAAAAGAGGAAAGAAGTATGTTCTCGAAGGAAGTAATTTTAATCTCTTTACTAGTAAGATACACGTGCTTCCGCACAGGTAAAATTATTTGATACAATATAAAATATATTTAAATTTAAATGTAAATGTAAATTTGGTATGATATAAAATGTATTTATATACGTATATAAATTTAAAATTTGTTATTAATTTTAAAATGAACAATAATTATATAAATTCATTTGTATTAAAATACAAAGAAAAAAAAGACTCATGAGATGAAAAAAAATTTAATATTTAAAAATAAGGATTTTATCTTTCAAATTAATTATTGATTAAAATAAAAATATATATATTGTGTTTATAGTGACCCGTGAAATACAAAGTTTATTTGATACAATATAAAATGTATTTATAGACATATGTATATTTGAAATGAATTATTTAATCGTAAAATGAAAAATAATTATGCAATCTTAATTGTATTAAATAATTATGCAAAAAGAAAAAAAAACTCGTGTGATGAAGAAAGACAAAAAAAAATTGATGCGATAATGACCCGTGAGATAAAAAATAATTTGATGCGATATAAAATGTATCAAGATAGAAATTCAAAATTCAAAATGATTTATTTAATTGTAAAATGAACAATAAATTGTCTCTCAAATTAAAACAATGATTTATTAAAATAAAAGAAATTGTATTGATAATGACCCGTGAGATAAATAAAATTTAATTTTATTAAAATTTAAAAAAATATATTATTAATATTTTTAGTGATAATAAATAAATAAAGAAAAAAATAAAATGAAAGTGAGAAAGTGTGGGAAAAAGAAATGTGAGAGAGATTTGAAATTTGAATGAAGAGAGAGAATAAATATATGTAATATTTAATTGTGATTTGGTGAAAGTGGATAAATGAGTGTCATTTATCATGATATAATAGAAGATGATAATAAAAAAAAGTAAACATTAATTGATTATCAAATTGCCCTTTTGTTAATGTAATTAATTTGTGATGAAATGACAATATTGATAGTTCATGTCATTGAATTTTAAAAGATAGATCGTAGATTCAAAATTTAAAATGATTTATTTAATTGTAAAATGAACAATAAATTGTCTCAAATTAAAACAATGATTATTAAAATAAAAGAAATTGTATTGTTAATGACCCGTGAGATAAATAAAATATAATTTTATTAATATTAGAAAAAATAGATTATTAATATTTTTAGTGATTATAAATAAATAAAGGGAAAAAAATTAAAATGAAAGTGAGAAAGTGTGAGAAAAAGAAATGTGAGAGAGATTTGAAATTTGAATGAAGAGAGAGAATGAATGTATGTAATATTTAATTGTGATTTAATTGGTGAAAATAGATAAATGAGTGTCACTTGTCATGATATAATAAAAGATGAGAATGAAAAAAAAAAGTAAATATTAGTTGATTACCAAATTTCCCTTTTGTTAATGTAATTAATTTGTGATGAAAGGACAATATTGATAGTTCATGCCATTGAATTTTAAAGATAGATAATAGATTTGCGGGATAGAGTTTAACCACACTAATATTTTATATATCTTTTTCTCTTTTACCACCTCCCTGATAGATGTGTTATCATAATAAAAAAGGGGGAAAATATAGTTATATGTGCTTGTAGGTACAACGGGCTACAACCGTTAGTTGACCTTGTTGATTTTGATGATGACATCTCCCTATGTCAAACGACATTCAGTGAATTCTTTGTTTATCAACATCAATTCAACAATAAAGATGATCCTTTTGATGATGAAGGTCAATCCACCTTAATGATGACAACACATTTGGTCAAACGATGTTCGGTGAAGTCTTTGATAATAATTATCCATCAATCTCTTATGATGGCATTTGATCAATAAGATATCTTAAACCTCACCAATCAAGAACCGAGTTCCATATAAAGTGTTAAAGTCAATGATAAATCTAGAAAAGGCCCTGAAGCTTCAAAGTGATGAAAGAGAGGAAGTGTGAAAGCTCACATATTTATGTGCTTAGCATGTGTCTGAGTGATAAATTAAATATAAAGATATATGAGAAACTCTTGAGATACACTAAGACATCTCACACACACTTGAAATGTTTATACACTTGAAATGTTTATGAAACATATATCAATTTACTAAAACACATGAAAATCTTTTTACATGCTTACTTTATTGATTAAGGACTTGTTTAATCAATTAAGAGTGATTTTTTACATTGCTTAATCGATTATCCGATTATGGTTAATCGATTAACACATTTGTAACACCTCTAATTGATTAGAGAAACGTTTAATCATTTAATGACGAAGAAATTCAAAATTTTACATATTTGACTTGTCTAATCGATTAACAATTAGGTTTAATTGATTTAAACATTAAAAATGCTCATGGATCTTTTCCTTTTTGAGCCAATTTTTTCCTATAAATAGAAGACTTCTCTTACTTTCATTTTACACCAAAATTCAATTTTGAAATCATTCTTTCTCACTTTCTACTCTCTTATGCTACTTTTTCTATCCTTTTACCAAGGTTTCCTTAGTGTCTTGAGAGTGATTTTTTTTTATGAGATTGTTGTCGTACTAAATTTGTTCTTATTCAAGAGTGTCATTCACTTAAATAATATCATTGTCTGGTTCTTGAGATTAGGCTTGTTAAAATCTCTATTTGGTTTGTGAGCTTAGCTTGTTAAAAGCTCTGTTTGATTTGGAGATTAGATTATGTAAAATCTCTCGTTTATGGTTAAAAGGTTCGTGGGCATATCTTGTTAAAAGCTCAAGACATTTTATTAACGGAACTCTCAAGAAGAAAATCTTGGGTATAAGAAAATGTAAGTGATAGGCCGAACTTGTATAAATCTTTGATGTAATTTCTCAAACTATATCTCTTTATTTTCTATCATTTACTTTCTTTCCTTTGTAATTCTTTCTTTTTTCTTCTCTATTGATTTATCTCTGTTTGATTGATGGAAATTTTAAAATTAATTTTGATTTTTGAATATCACTGTTCATCCATTTCTCCTCTTGTATTTAGAGTCACTTATTCAACAATAAGATGGTAGACTTAGTCGAACACAAGTTCATATCTTTCATGGATGCCTATTTTGAATACAATCATATTCCAATGCACTATAAGAGTTGCAATAAGATAACATTTATGTCAAGGCACACCAACTACAAATATAATGTAATGTCATTTGATTTAAAATGGGGATAATAATTACTAGAGGATGATGAATAAGATTTTTGAGCAAGATAACATTGACATGTTAGAAGTCTACATAGATCACTTGATATACAAATTTGGGGACGAACTTACATGAATGCAGCATTACTATCGTATTCAACATTGTACATTAGTTCAACATGATGTTGAACCCGAAGAAATGCATGTTCAAGGTCAAAGTCATAAAATTCCTTGAATTCTACCTCGTCAAAAAAGGAATTGAAGCAAATTCAGACAAATAAACCATCATCATTAAGATGAAAACTCTCTCCATAAACTGTAAAGTCAAGTCAAACTCAAAAAATAATTCTCCGTAGATAACTCCAAATATAAGACCGAAAAGTTCAAAACGTATAGAAAAAACCTTTAATAATAATCTAATTCAATTTGAACGAATTGACATACTAAATCACACCTTGTCGGTTCATAATTGAGGGGATTACTATTCTGATATGGACTGACTGACGCCCACACACTAAGATATGGGTAATGAATTGACAACATATGTGTATGAATAAAGAATGACTTGAATATAATTTTGCCACTTGAAATAAGTATTTTACGTATGTATTTTATGCCTACCAAATATCTCTATTTATATAAAAAAAAAATTGTACCAATTAGTGAGGAGAAATAATGTTTCAATGGTTTCAACATGATCATTTACGAACAATTATATATCAATAGCAACAAACATTTTCACGAAAAATTGTGTTGGTCTGTTCGTTGCACCTTATGACCATGCACCTAATCATTATGGAGTCTTTCGTTTAATTCTAAACAGTTGCAATTTTTTACCATTTATTTTATTAATTTAATATTTTAAAATTTTCTCCAACGACTCTCTCCATAAATCGTAAAGTCAAGTCAAACTCAAAAATAAAAAATTAACATACTAAACCACACCTCATCGGTTCATAATTGAGGGATTACTATTCCGGACCGACGCCCACACACTAAGATATGGGTAACCAGTCCAAATTGAGATCTCCAAACCGTCATCTGCCAAGCATAGGAGGACTCCATATATGTCACAGAACGGTGGTTTCAAACCTATTATTCATACACACACATGTTGTCGTTGATTTTGGCAAGAGAATAATGAGCCTCACATTTAGATTTTTTTTCTAATTCTACACAATATTAAATTTACGTATACATCAACCTAACATTAACATTCATTTTCCTTTATTGCTTTGCCAAATTTCATATTCAAGTAAGGTCCTAGTGCAAGCTCCAACCGTTTCCTAAAACCTAACCAACAATAAATTTGCAACCCTGCCCCATTTCATACCTGAACACCCATTTGTCAGAGCACATTTCAACAATAATATAGAGAATAATACTCAAATAAAGTACCAATTATTTTTTTACATAATTGAGTAAAAAAAAAGATAAGTAACCGACATAGTAACCAATGAACCCATTTGACATTTAGCCATAAATAGATACATACTTGTCCTTTGGTGGCTCTCCAATAAATGAAACTCATGGGGTCCTCACATTCTCTTCAAATTTGTCCTCAAATTTGAGTTGCTATCTCTTCAAAGATTGTATCTTTCTTCATGCGACATTAGTTCTAGCTATTGTTGTATAAACATTCATTCTTGTTGTTGCATCATGGGCATGCAAGATATGATGAAGACTCTATAAAAAGATGATAAATATAAACTATGAAGAAAGAAGAAAATGATGAAATTGTGTTATTGAAGTTGTATATGCATAAAAATGGTGATTTTGGATTGCTTTTGATAGAATCAGTTGTGAAGTGGGTTTGGTCCGGTTGGAACTAGCCTCTTCTCTACACCAAACCTTGGATCAATCTCATAATCATTGGGAGGTGAAACTTGTTTATGCAATCTTTGTAGTTTGGTGCATAAGGAATGAGTGTTTCTCTTAGAAAAAGAATCACAATCAAGAAGATGATGAAGTTGGTTGTGAGTGTTTCTTGAAGAAGTTGAAAATGGGTGTTTTGGGGAATGAAGTTTAGAATTAGCTAAAGAGAAGAACAAGAGAAGAAACGAGAAGATGATGAGTGTTCTACATGGTGAAGATAGAGATCTCTTCATTTCTAAAACAGAGGAAAAACAGAGGAAAACAGGGGAAAAACAGAGGAATGAGAATTGAAAAGTATTGTTTGAAGTTTAGAAAATAAAAGAAAGATGAAAGAAGGGTGTGAATGATGAGGATGATAACGAAAATGGGAGTATTAATGCAAAGCAAGAGACACATGAAAGTGTGTAATGGCAAAGAAAAAGAAAGGGGGGCTAGGTCAATTAATTTTAGGGTTTTGGATATGTAGTCACCAATCAAGTTCACATCTTTCAATCACATCTAAAAGGGTCATGGAGTTTATATGTGGATGTTTATGAAGGATGGTGTGGATGATTCAATTTCAAACAATTGAGACTTTTGGGTTGGCCAAACAAAAAAGAAAGATGGGTTGGAGAGGGAAAAATGGTATTTTGTGTTGGGTGGTTTTAATGACCTATTATTATGTGTGGATGGTTGTGTTTGACTTGGTTGTGTTTATGATGTATACCTAAAATAATTTCTTATTTTGAATAAAAAAAGTGAAACAATTTGTTGTAGGATTCTAAAAATTGGGTTAAAAGTTTGATATTGTATCTTATTCTACTCTATTAGGGTTAGGTCATGTGTGTAAACCTTTGATAAAGGGTATGCAACCAAATTGAATAGTTATTGCTGATTTTTTTCTTCACATTTTATTATATTTTTAAAATTGGAATGTTTTGGTATGATTTTATTTAGTGATAAACAACATAAAAAATGTGAGGCCTTAGTTACTTGATTTAATTCATAATGATTTTGGAGATTAAAAACAAATTCCACTAAGAGGTGATATATAGTTGTTATGTGACTTTCATATATGAGATACACTAAGATTTATTTATTGAAACATAAAGAAGTGTTTGTGAAAAAGAAAATACTATACATGAAATAACTCCACATTGTTTCTTTTGAATTTAACACTATAGTTGAAAGAAATTTTAAGAGAATGAATTCTTATGCTAACTAATTCTCGCGCACTTGACAAGATTTGGGGTTGAAACCTTATTCGTTTGTTTTCTATCATTAAATAAAATTCGCATATGATTGTATATAAAAAAATCATTAAATTTAAATTTTGAAGAGGTTATCTATCTAATGTGAAATATTTGAAAGTAGCATTGTATGGAAAACATTAAAATATATTATAAAAATTATTTATTTTATTTTTTAACAAGAAATATGTTATTTGTTAAATAAAATAATATTTAATATAAATAAAATATTAGCATATGAGATAAAATTGTGGGACCCAATATGAGTTCTTTAGAGTTGCACAATTGGAGTGAAAATCGGATGAGTTGCTTGAAGATGATGTGACTCAATAAGTTCCACAAAGAATCCAAAGATGGATTTCACCATTGCCGCTCCCGGGATTTTCATCCTAGTACAAATGCGAAAGTGGCGTGGAAAAGGTAGAGTCGCCAGCCAGGCATTTTTATCCCGAAGGAACAGGAAAGGTAATGCTACACAAACCTGAGGAAGAAGGAAAGGACGAGGTCCTGCGAACCAAAGATCTGGGCTCGGGAGTCGGTTACGACCTGGGAAGGTATTAGCACCCCAAATCGTCAACCGTACCCAACGGGATCCACGCTTGCTTGCTTGCTTCAAAGGGTGAGAAATAAGAATGCTGCTGAATAAAAATGCTGACTGGAATACAACTGAAATGAGAGAGGGAATTGAGAAAGGAACAAAAAGAAATAATGGGGAAAATGTAGGGAAAATAAAGAGTGTGCTCGAACGGGCCCTACCCCGCTGCCTACGTACCTCATCGGGATAATGAGGATCAGAGTCGACGTAGTTCACCTAACTAAGGCGGGAACTTATTTTTTGTATTTTTCTAGGATGACGTTGCCATAACTCTAGCTCAGGTGTTACCGGCTCTGACTCGAGGGTGTTTATCGTATCGCTGTTTGAACTGTCGAGGCAAGTCGCATTCGTCCGCAAAGATTAGGAGATGAGAAGAGAGGACGCAATGTCTTTGTTGATTGTCTTTTAAGAGAAGTGTTTTAGAGTTTGTTTGTGAACATTCTCATACTAAGACTTATCCATCGTGGTAGGGACATACACCTCGCCCCGAAACAAGACGTGTATAAGAACTCCACAACAAAGTCTCGTGTCGTATAAGAACATTCAAATTTTATTAAGTATTTTATTGTTTTTCTTTATGAGATGAGAAAGAATGACTCAAGTTGCAAAAGGACAAAATCTAAGGGGGACTAAGACCAACCCTAAGTTATTTATTATGCACAAAAGGGAGATCCTAATGGTTAGTGAGGTTTTCTAATCCTAAGGAGAAAAGGAAAAGAAAGAATGAAAAAGGATACAACTTACTTCCTAAGGAAGATAAGTTGGTCCTAACAAAGGGGAACCCTACCAAACACAAATATGGAAGGAAAAGTGAATTAAATGCATAAAGAAAATGCATAAAAATAAAGGATAGGGTGAAGGAAACTTACCTCAATCTTCCCCTCTACAAAACAAAGGTTAATGTGCAATTTATTAAAAAGGAATGAGGTAAACAAATACCAAACAAATCCTAAGGCAACTTGGACCTAATTTAGACTCAATCTTAATTTTAAGGGTGCCTACACTATGCTAAGCTAAAATTCAGCAACTTATTTACAACACTCAAGCACACAATCAGCTATGAAAACAATGCATAACACAAATAAGCTTTTTACAGCCAGCATGCAGCATGAAAAGGTAGGTGTAAAAGGTCAAATACAACATGCAAACAAACAAACAACATACATTTCACAGCACCTATATGCAAAAACAGCTATGAAATGCAAAATTCAGATTTGATTATTTTTATATTTTAATGCACAACTCAATGAAAAATGCACCAACTTCACCATGAACATGCATTTGAACCTAAATCAACATATATAAATGAAAGATCAATGAACATTTTTGGGAGATTATGCAAGAATGCATCACATGGTTGATTATGCAACAAGTAATGCAAAAATGTAGCACATGAATATAGTATATGAACATGATGATTATTGATTATGAACATGCAATATGATAGCTCAACAAGAATGCCAAACTCAATGCAAAATTCAGAATTGAATTGATCAAGCATGCAACCAAATGCAATCAAATACACATACATACATGATTATGTAAAATACAACATACATTGATACAATGAAATGCAAAAATGATTTAATGCAATGCAAATATGTAAAAACAGAATGCAACATGATTATTCACATGCCAAATAATGCACAAACATGGCAACAAAATGCAAGAACTCAAGCTATACACCAAAGAACACAAAAACGCTTAATACGCAACATGAACAGAATCGTGTCGAAACGACTCGAAATGGGGGAATGAGCTACTGGAAATGGACCCAAAAATTCCCTAAAATCACTACCTAAACATACAGGAACATTAGAAGCACTAAGAATCAAGATTGAGCAAGAAAATAAGCTAAAAATCCAAAAATGAACAGCGTTAACCGGTTAACCAAATTGGTTAACCCGTTAACGGACCCTGGACAACACTAAAATGGCCAAAAACGCATGCGTTAACCGGTTAACCAAATGCGTTAACCGGTTAACGCTGAACAGAAAGTGAATGTGCTTTTGGCCACAATCTTACTTCTAATGATCCCTAACATACCTAGGAACATGCTAACACTAATTTCTACTTAATTGGGGCTTATTTACACATGATAGAATCTATAACAAGCTACAACCTAGCTTCTAATCCATTAAACTCCACAAATTGCAAGCAAAACGTAACGAAAACGTAATCAAACATAAGCAATACGAAAAGCACTTAAAGAATGCCGAAATGGCGAGATGAAGAGAATAACTTAAAGGAAAAGTGATTTAGATCACCAACCTACGAAGCGGAGAAGTGCTTCGGTAATTGTTTCAAGAATCGGAGCTTGATCGAAGAGAAACCCAAGAAAACCGCAAAATCGCAAAATAAATGCGTTCTTGATGCTTGATCCTTCGTGTACTTCCGATAGGCCGAAATCCTCACAAAAATCACTAGCTTCTTCTTCTACAATCCACAATCAATGGAGGTTGAAGGCTTAAGCTTTAAGATCTTCAAGTTTCAATGTGAAACTTGAAGAGCTTATTAAAAAAAAAGCTTTGGAGAAAGGAGGGAAAGTAAGAGAGAAAAAGTGATTGTGAAAGAGTGAAAAGTTGGAAAATTATGGGAACCCTTTGCATTGAAGTGATTAATGGTTATATAAAGGCTAGGCTTGGAGCTAGGTTTGGGAATGGACTTAGGTTTGGGGCCCAAAAATTAGGCTTGGGATCCAAAATTATGGTTTGGTAGTTAGTTAGGGTTAGGGTTGGAAAAGGAATATTCCTTGGAACACTCTAGAAGATGGTAGAACATGGTAGAAACATCCAAGGGAAATGGAGTGGAATTGAAGTGGAAAAATAAGGGGAAAAGAATGAAAGGGAATGTGGAAGGAAAGTGGAAGGAAAAGTGGAAAGAAAAGGGAGGGAAAGGTGAATTCTTCCCTTTTGGTTGGTTAGCTTGGAAGTGGTTTGGATATTTTTTGGGATATTATTTTTCTCTTGAACTCCAATGTTTGTCAAGCCTCGATCGACCACACACCTCATGAGAAGGATGATGAATGCTTTATTTATTTATTTTTCAAATGCGATGCGATGATATACGGAATGATGCAAGAATGAAGCGTAAATCGCTCGAGGTTGATGATAAATAATAGGGCAAATTTTGGGGTGTTACAGCTGCCCCTATTCAATCACTGTAGACTTGAATGGATGATAGAAGTCGCTTTCAGACGTTTGAAGTATGCAGGGATTGAATACTAAAAACATCCAGAAAATTTGCACTCGGTGGAAGAGAAAAGGGAAATAAACCCAACCATCTGAACTCTGCTTGTGGAGAACTCGGATGTGAAGAGTAGTGAACTGGTGAATGTTTTGGAATAACGTTGGGAGATTGCTGATTTGCCACGCTACGGGTGGACTTTTGCTGGGCTATTAATGACATGCCACACAATGGGTGGTCTTCTGAATGCTTCGCCATACTACGGGGGTCACTGCTCGCTACAGGAGACTTTGAATACCTTACCACCCTGAGGATGGGCTTATGCTCACTCTGCGGGGAAACTCTACCACACTGCGGGGGTACTCTGGAAATCTTGCCACTCCACGGGGACACATTGCTAAGCTACGGGAGACTTTGATGATTCGCCACACTACGGGGATACAATGCTCAGCTACGGGAGACTTCCAGAAAATTTGCCACACTACGGGGGCACATTGCTCAGCTACGGGAGACTTTGATGATTCGCCACACTACGGGGGCACATTGCTTAGCTACGTGAGACTTTGATGTTTTTTCCACACTACAGGGGCACATTGCTCAGCTACGGGAGACTTTGATGTTTTTGCCACACTACGGGGGCACATCGCTCAGCTACGAGAGACTTTGAAAATTCGCCACACTACGGGGGCACATTGCTCAGCTACGGGAGACTTCCAGAAACTTTGCCACACTACGGGGACTGCTACTCACTACGAGAGACTTTGGCTCACTACATGAGACTTCTGCTCACTACGGGAGACTTCAATGTTTTGCCACACTAAGGGGGCTGCTGCTCGCTACAGGAGACTTTGGCTCACTACAGGAGACTTTTGCTCACTACGGGAGACTTCAATGTTTTGCCACACTACGGGGGCTGCTGCTCGCTACGGGAGACTTTGGCTCACTATAGGAGACTTCTGCTCACTACGGGAGACTTCAATGTTTTGCCACACTACGGGGGATGCTGCTCGCTACGGGAGACTTTGGCTCACTACAGGAGACTTCAATGTTTTGCCACACTACGGGGGTTGTTGCTCGCTACGGGAGACTTTGGCTCACTACAGGAGACTTCTACTCACTACGGGAGACTTCAATGTTTTGCCACACTACGGGGGCCGCTGCTCGCTACGGGAGATTTAAGAATTCGCCACCCGGAGGATGGACTTTGGCCAATCTGCGGTTGGACTTTGGATAAATTGCCACGCTGCGGGTGGCCTTTGGATAAATTGTCACGCTGCGGGTGGACTTTGGATAAATTGCCACGCTGCGGGTGGACTTTAAGAATTTGCCACCCAGAGGATGGACTTTGGCCAATCTGCGGTTGGACTTCGGATAAATTGCCACGCTGCGGGTGGACTTTAAGAATTTTCCACCCAGAGGATGGACTTTGGCCAATCTGCGGTTGGACTTCGGATAAATTGCCACGCTGCGGGTGGACTTTGGATATAAACCTTGGATTGACCATGCATATGTTGAACTGCATGATATAATGCCCCCTGACACTGGGGGATAAGTACAGAGGGAATTCCTGACACGAAAATAACAAATCATTGCTGACTCTGTGGGGGAATACAGATGATTGCTGACATTTCTGTTGGAGAAGAGTGTGACTAGTCTGTCTCGACTTATCACCTTTGCCAAAAATAAATTGGACTTTAGATTTGAAGACCCTGCTAGAGGATGACTCAACTACTGGGGATTGAATCTCACCCCACAGATTTCGCTGGGGAATCGACAACTTTTCGACTTAGCTGAGGGAAGACCTGTCAAGGCTCTGCTGAGGAGAACTCTCTTGTCTACCTGAATTTTCCAAACCTCTGTGGGGAAGGGAACCGTTCTGCCGGGAATTTATGGATTCTTGTAAGAAGTGATTCACTACGGGAAGACGACTCTTGCTAAGGATGATCCTTATTGCTCTGCTGGGGGAAGAGAAGGATTTGATTTGAGATCCGCTGGGAAATAAGATCAAGGAAACCTACTGAAGAAAAGTTTGACGACTTTACTGGGGATAACCTCCATGCGTCTGTTGGGGATTACGAAACTGAACCGCGTCCTACTGAGGAGGAAAGATTTCAAGTAGTCTTGTGCCAGGGATCATTTGCTTTGATTCGGGCTTTATCTTAAGAGGATTTTACAAAAGATCTGGTGTCTTTAAACTCTTCAGGAGTATAATTGCCCTGGTGTTCTGAACTTCCGATTATCTGTCTTCGGGAAAGAATGAATCCTCGTGCGATTGGGTGGCTTGCCCCAATATGAGTCTTTGTAGAAATTGCTCTAGAAGATTTGAATCTCGAATTGATTGCCCCAGTTTGGCTGACTCTTGAGGACATTGCTTGACATAACTGCCCCAGATTGGTTGGCTCTTACCATGACTGGTTGGGAAAGTCGTTACTCAATGGAGCTTTCTCAGAAAAATGCACCTTGACGTGACTGTCTTTCAGGAGCTTTAGACTTCTCAACTTGGCAAGCTTAAGCTTCTGGACTGAATTTCCACATGTGAGCTTTTATGATGGCAAACAGATGTATGCAAGCAGAAAAATGTTTATTCTGAGAATGAAAATTCTAATTCAACACACATATTAATATTGAAGTTTTGAAAAGGGGTCGCAAACCTTTGTGAGCAAATCACTGGTTAAAATATGACCTCGTTTTTTAATAAATGAAAGTATGTACATGCAATACCAACAAATGTTTGTTTAGCATAACTCATAGGAGTCAGGAACGCCATCTCGTGGTAGTACGCTCTAAAATTAACCCTGTTTCAGTTAGGACTTTTGAGGGTTATATTGTGGCCTGGTTCATGGTTATAGAAACAAAGGATATAGGCTCAAAATTTATTTGTGCCCACCCCTCTTCGTGATGTTCTCCATTCCTATGTTCAGCTAATTTTCACAAGCGTTCACCTCTCATAAGGGTTTCGTGTTGGTTGAGGAACCATTGCTGCTATCGGTTCAAGCACCAATCAGGTTATTGTTTGGAGTCAGTCACCCCTTTGTCTTTCGTGTCTGTGCCACACGACTTTGTTCTTGCTTAAGGATCTTTCTTGTGTAATCCTTTTCGTCTTTTGCTTTTGCATTATTTTGCTTATCCCTAACTTTTGCCTGGACTGATTCTTGTGAATCTTTGATTGTGAAGTCCAGCGGGATGCCCTAACCTTTGCCTAAGTCGCTTGTTTTCAAGTTTCGACTTAGCGGGCTTTTTCATTTCTCTTTTTTTTTTGAACGATTCGTGTGACACTGTTTGTCTTGATTTCTTCGCGAGGGTTGTGACTGCCTCATTCTTTGGTCGATGAAGGATAACCATTATGATTTTCAATCTTTTGACCTTTTGACTTGGATAACCATCATGGTTTTGGGTCTTTGGACCTCTTGATTAGCATAGTAGGATATAATGGATCCTCAAATACACTCCTTTATGAAAGCCCGAATGCTTGGTCCGACTAGCTGACATCTACCCTGCCCCTGGGTTACATGTGAGAGTTTTTTATGCGAAAAGAAACTCCTACTTCAAGGCTCAAAGGGGTTAGCAAGGGTCTATCTTCCTTATATCTCCAGTGTTTAGGGATTTGAAACAAAGCCTGTACATTGTCAACAGGGCCTTACTCGAGAGCACACAATTAGAGATTTTGCATTTTTGTTTCGTCATTCTCCTTCATAGAGTTTAAGCACGACAATTGGTATTGCGATGTACATATGCAAAATTATAAGTGAATGCGAATGAATTACTTCAAGAAAAACATGTGATTTTTATTATTGCTAACATTCAAAAGCAAACAAATTTCATACATGTATACAAATGTTTAGCAAATAAAAGAAACTACAAATGGAAATACAGTAAAGAAACTGAGTATTGCTGCAGTTGAGGAGGCTTGACTCCGTATGGACCTGCCAGTCTTGGATACTTTCAGTGATCAATGGCTCTTTCACAGACTTGAAATCTTCAATTTGCAACTGTATACCCAATCATACCTCTTCTTCTAGTTATTCTAACTCTGACACGAGACATCTGAAGGAAAAAGTGAAGTTGGGGAGTAAAGTTGCCCCATAAGGTTGCTCGGAAAGACCTGACGATCTTCTGCCTACGTATCTCCATTGACCAATGACCAATGAAGAATCAGAGCGACGTAGTTCCCCTCAATAGGGATGAAAATGCATTGAAGGAAAACAAACAAACAGTCGTCATTGCTGAGAGTATCTGGATACTGATGGCTTTATTTTCTTCCTGAAGATTCCAGCTTAACGTGGACCATCTGGTAAAACAACCGTGACACCGGCTCCTTTGTGATTAGGCATTGGATTCTGGAGTACATTTGGGTGAGGCGCAAAATTGATTGCCTTGGAGTCAATTAGGTCATGTACCTTGTTTTGAAAAGCCCAACATTTCTCAATACTGTGCCCCTGGGCACCCGAATGGAATTCGCATCTGGAATTTGCATCAAAGTTTGGAGGTAAATTATCAAGAGAAGGAGCTCTCATGGTACGAAGCTCGACCATGTTCAACTTTAGTAGCTCTGGAAGCAATACAACATATGGGCATGGGATAGGATAAAGTCTACGGTTTCTCACTCTTGTTCTTTCCTGATTTGGTCTCTGTGCCTGATATTGATGACCTTGAGGTTGTGGTTGAACCTGTGGCGTAATAGTCACTGCAGCTGTTTGGTAATAACCTTGTGAACGACCTCTGTCCCGGCCCCTATACACAACATTGGTCTCGCCTTCTCTTCGTCTTTGGCCATTGCCAAAAGGTTTCTTCACACCAGAAGAACCAACACTGCTTGCATCCTGAATCTTTCCCAATTTCAGAAAGTTTTCTATCCTTTCTCCAGCGATGACAATATTAGAAAAACCGATGGACGGGCAGGCGGCCAAACGATCCAAGTAAACACCTTGCAAGGTGCCCATAAACATATCGGCCATTTCCCGATCGAGCAATGGAGGTTGGACCTGCGCGGCCAACTCGCGCCACCTCTGGGCATACTGCTTAAAACTTTCCTTGGGTCCTTGAGACAAATTCTGCAACTGAGTGCGGTTTGGAGCCATATCAATATAGTATTGATACTGCTTGAGAAAAGCTTCAGCTAAATCTTTCCAGCATCGAATAGAGACCCTGCTCAGCTTCATGTACCAGCTCAATGAAGCTCCAGATAGACTATCTTGGAAGAAATGCATCCAAAGTTTCTCGTCATCAGTGTGAGCCGAGATTCTTCCAAAGTATGCATGAATGTGAGTTCTAGGGCACGTGCTGCCGTTGTACTTGTCAAATGATGGAACCTTGAACTTAGGAGGGATTTTGACTCCTGGAACTAACCCAAGATTGGTTACATCGATGCCCAGGGAATTCTGACATTCCATGGCCTTAATCTTCTCCGCCAGCTCTTCATACCTTCGATCTTTGACCTCATTCATATTACCCATATCAACATCCAGTAGAGTGAACTGGTCTTCTTGAGTGTCTTCATTACGGGCCGCAGTCCCATTTAAATTTGGCCCTCTGTTACGGGAAGCGTTAGGATCCACATTCTCAGTTGGGGTTCCAGCATTAGCATTCCCATGGGGTTGCTCAACCATCAACCTGAGACGCTCTTGATTCTGAGCAATGTCGGTCATCATTTCCATGAACTGATCCATCCTCTGTCGGAGCTCATTGAGATCAATCTGCATTCGTTCAGCCATTCTCACTCGGTTTCTTTTCGTTGGATACTGATGAACGTGTTGACCAGCTATATTGCCTGAAGTTAAATAAGTTAGGAAGTCCGAATGATCTGTAAAAATGCACAATATGCAAATCATGCAGTAAATGCGTATGATATGTTCATGAGGATGCTACATGCGACCCTGCAAATGAGTAAGCATGTGTTATTAATGCAAGCATGCAGAGGATGTTATGCAATGCACTGGCATGTGATCAATGGTCTGGCGATCACTGGTCTGACGTTGGTGCTGAGAAGAAAGTCATGTGTTGGTGAAGGGTCATAATGATAGTACCACCGAAATCCCGAATTTCAAAACCAAAGGACCATGTAGAACCTGATCATATTACTGAACAGTGCTGACAAAGTGGGTATGTTGGAAGTTTCTGGGTTCCTGCAAACCTGTAAACCCCTCACATCTCATGGGTATGCTACACCGAGTCAACATCACGGACTCTCAAAGCCGGATAGCAATAATACGTTCACCATTTCCGAGAAATGGCTCATGACCAAATTAGGAAATCGGTTTGGACTTATGTACTAACCAGGGAGGTCTCAACTGAGTACGGGGAAAACCAGCATCCCTCATAAGTCCTCAGCTTCAAGCACCGAATCGAGAAACAATAGTACATTCATCCCGAAGGGTACAATACTATCGTTATACGAACAATTTGCTTTAACTAGATTCCTATGAGAGAACCAGGCCATCCTATGCGAGTTCCCAATGGACCCTCGGATGCGAGTGGGTTTGCCAACAAATGTGGTCTGCCACTATCATCACTGAAGAGGGGTGTTCCCATTAAGATCATCGAAGATCGGTCACCAGATGCACATAACTATCAAAGTCGTACCCTGAAGTGGGGTAATCCCCACACAGAATAGTTCCAAGACGGTCACAATCTGGGTGTGGAGCACATCGCCACTCTTCATGGTGAGATACCATGGAAGTACAATGTCTGTCCATGCTAATCCTATAGTGCACTCAAGCCGGGTATTTGGCTTATCTCACAGTAACTCCCATCCCACAAAAAAAAAATGAAAACCAGCACAGCCAGACAGTCCAGTATAATATGATGCATGGAAAATAAATACTGAAAGCAGTAAATAAATGCGGTAAAGTAAAGCTGTAAAGTAAAACTGTAAATAAAAATAGTAAAGCTAAACTACAATACACAACAGCAAACAGATAAACAACCAAAGAAACAAACCAAACAGGCGCTAGGATTGACTCTACGAGGGAAACCAGAGATTCTGGGTTCGATCCCTAGCAAAGTCGCCAGTTGTCGCTCCCGGGATTTTCATCCTAGTATAAACGCGAAAGTGGCGCGGAAAAGGTAGAGTCGCCAGCCAGGCATTTTTATCCCGAAGGAACGGGAAATGTAATGCTGCACAAACCCGAGGAAGAAGGAAAGGACGAGGTCCTGCGAACCAAAGATCTGGATTCGGGAGTCGGTTACGACCTGGGAAGGTATTAGCACCCCAAATCGTCCGCCGTACCCGACGGGATCCACGCTTGCTTGCTTGCTTCAAAGGGTGAGAAATAAGAATGCCGCTGAATAAAACTGCTGACTGGAATAGAACTGAAATGAGAGAGGGAATTGAGAAAGGAACAAAAAAAAAGAATGGGGAAAATGTAGGGAAAATAAAGAGTGTGCTCGAACGGCCCCTACCCCGCTGCCTACGTACCTCATCGGGATAATGAGAATCAGAGTCGACGTAGTTCACCTAACTAAGGCGGGAACTTATTTTTTGTATTTTTCTAGGATGACGTTGCCATAGCTCTAGCTCAGGTGTTACCGGCTCTGACTCGAGGGTGTTTACCGTATCGCTGTTTGAACTGTCGAGGCAAGTCGCATTCGTCCGCAAAGATTAGGAGATGAGAAGAGAGGACGCGATGTCTTTGTTGATTGTCTTTTATGAGAAGTGTTTTGGAGTTTGTTTGTGAACATTCTCATACTAAGACTTATCCATTGTGGTAGGGACTTACACCTCGCCCCGAAACAGGACGTGTATAAGAACTCCACAATAAAGTCTCGTGTCGTATAAGAACATTCAACCTTTATTAAGTATTTTATTGTTTTTCTTTATGAGATGAGAAAGAATGACTCAAGTTGCAAAAGGACAAAATCTAAGGGGGACTAAGACCAACCCTAAGTTATTTATTATGCACAAAAGGGAGATCCTAATGGTTAGTGAGGTTTTCTAATCCTAAGGAGAAAAGGAAAAGAAAGAATGAAAAAGGATGCAACTTACTTCCTAAGGAAGATAAGTTGGTCCTAACAAAGGGGAACCCTACCAAACACAAATATGGAAGGAAAAGTGAATTAAATGCATAAAAATAAAGGATAGGGTGAAGGAAACTTACCTCAATCTTCCCCTCAACAAAACAAAGGTTAATGTGCAATTTATTAAAAAGGAATGAGGTAAACACATACCAAACAAATCCTAAGGCAACTTGGACCTAAACTAGACTCAATCTTTATTTTAAGGGTGCCTACACTATGCTAAGCTAAAATTCAGCAACTTATTTACAGCACTCAAGCACACAATCAGCTATGAAAACAATTCATAAGACAAATCAACTTTTTACAGCCATCATGCAGCATGAAAAGGTAGGTGTAAAAGGTCAAATACAGCATGCAAACAAACAAACAACATACATTTCACAGCACCTATATGCAAAAATAGCTATGAAATGCAAAATCTAAATTTGATTACTTTTATATTTTAATGCACAACTTAATGAAAAATGCACCAACTTCACCATGAACATGCATTTGAACCTAAATCAACATATATAAATGAAAGATCAATGAACATTTTTGGGAGATTATGCAAGAATGCATCACATGGTTGATGCAACAAGTAATGCAAAAATGTAGCACATGAATATGGTATATGAACATGATGATTATTGATTATGAACATGCAATATGATAGCTCAACAAGAATGCCAAACTCAATGCAAAATTCAGAATTGAATTGATCAAGCATGCAACCAAATGCAATCAAATACACATACATACATGATTATGTAAAATACAACATACATTGATACAATGAAATGCAAAAATGATTTAATGCAATGCAAACATGTAAAAACAGAATGCAACATGATTATTCACATGCCAAATAATGCACAAACATGGCAACAAAATGCAAGAACTCAAGCTATACACCAAAGAACACAAAAATGCTTAATACGCAACATGAACAGTATCGTGTCGAAACGACTCGAAATGGGGGAATGAGCTACTGGAAATGGACCCAAAAATTCCCAAAAATCACTACCTAAACATACATAAACCTTAGAAGCACTAGGAATCAAGATTGAGCAAGAAAATAAGCTAAAAATCCAAAAATGAACAGCGTTAACCCGTTAACGAACCCTGGACAACACTAAAATGGCCAAAAACGCATGAGTTAACCGGTTAACCAAATGCGTTAACCGGTTAACGCTGAACAAAAAGTGAAAAAAACTTTTGAAATAAGTGCTTTTGGCCACAATCTTACTTCTAATGATCCCTAACATACCTAGGAACATGCTAACACTAATTTCTACTTAATTGGGGCTTATTTACACATGATAGAATCTATAACAAGCTACAACCTAGTTTCTAATCCATTAAACTCCACAAATTGCAAGCAAAACGTAACGAAAACGTAATCAAACATAAGCAATACGAAAAGCACTTAAAGAATGCCAAAATTGCGAGATGAAGAGAATAACTTAAAGGAAAAGTGATTTAGATCACCAACCTACGAAGCGGAGAAGTGCTTCGGTAATTGTTGCAAGAATCGGAGCTTGATCGAAGAGAAAACCAAGAAAACCGCAAAACCGCAAAATAAATGCGTTCTTGATGTTTGAACCTTCGTGTACTTCCGATAAGCCGAAATCCTCACAAAAATCACTAGCTTCTTCTTCTACAATCCACAATCAATGGAGGTTGAAGGCTTAAGCTTTAAGATCTTCAAGTTTCAATATGAAACTTGAAGAGCTTATTCAAAAAAAAATAGCTTTGGTGAAAGGAGGGAAAGTGAGAGAGAAAAAGTAATTGTGAAAGAGTGAAAAGTTGGAAAATTGTGGGAACCCTTTGCATTGAAGTGATTAGTGGTTATATAAAGGCTAGGCTTGGAGCTTGGTTTGGGAATGGACTTAGGTTTGGGGCCCAAAAATTAGGCTTGGGATCCAAAATTATGGTTTGGTAGTTAGTTAGGGTTAGGGTTGGAAAAGGAATATTCCTTGGAATATTCCTTGGAACACTCTAGAAGATGGTAGAACATGGTAGAAACATCCAAGGGAAATGGAGTGGAATTGAAGTGGAAAAATAAGGGGGAAAGAATGAAAGGGAATGTGGAAGGAAAGTGGAAGGAAAAGTGGAAAGAAAAGGGAGGGAAAGGTGAATTCTTCCCTTTTGGTTGGTTAGCTTGGAAGTGGTTTGGATATTTTTTGGGATATTATTTTTCTCTTGAACTCCAATGTTTGTCAAGCCTCGATCGACCACACACCTCATGCGAAGGATGATGAATGCTTTATTTATTTATTTTCCAAATGCGATGCGATGATATGTGGAATGATGCAAGAATGAAGCGTAAATCGCTCGAGGTTGATGATAAATAAGAGGGCAAATTTTGGGGCGTTACAACCATTAGAGATGGTCTAAGAGCTTTTGATTGAGCGTTGTTCCATTGCGAACCAGAATTAATATTGACCACTGATGTTAGGTTATCACTCAAACGTTTAAGTTAGTTCAAAGTTTAAAATAAGGGTCATACCCCAATTTTGATCATGAATCGCTTTCATCCGATGCATTTCGTCGCATTGTCAAAGTCAAACATAAGAGTTGATCACCTTTACATTTTAAGTCAAATAGTCCATTAACCTTCATAATCATGCATTTTTCTATTCAATTTAATTTTTATTTCTATCTTACATTTTGTTTCGGTTTAAAATAAATTGTTGTCTCATTTTTATCATTTTTTGTTTTTATTTTAAATTTCTTAGTTAAATAAGCATCTTAGGTAATTTAGAATTATTTAGTTCAATTTCAATTTAGTTTTAATTTAACATACATTTTAATGAGTTAATTTTATTTATACATTTTATTTATAATTAGATTAATTGTAATTAGTTCGTTAGTTTAATTAGTTATAGTTTAAATTGGCTTATATTTTAATTAATTTAGTTTCATTTTGTTAATTGTTCCCTTTTTAATTAATTTATTCCGATTAGTTAGTTTAATTTGTAATTAAATTCTATTTTTAATTTAGTTTAGATTTAATTAAATTTTTCTTAAGTTTAATTTTATTAGTTATTTTTTTATTGGTTATTTTTTTTGTTTTTTTATATATAATATTTAGATTTGTTCTAGGATTAATCAAATATTAATTTTAACCTTTGTTTTAATATTGTAAATTTATTTCAACTTGAAAACAAGTTGTTTTTCATTTTTAAGTTTTGAAACCAAAATCCTTATACCAAAATACCACTTCCCCATAAACTTGGTCAAACCACAACTGTACCCTGCTACTATCCCACTCCAAGTCTTGCTCCAATTTGATATTACAAAGACCTGTTATACCGAAAAACACTTGTTATCATCCTATTACTTTTACAACCTACACACTCCATGCCAAGCATATAACAACACATTGAGCCAACATCTGCATCAACAGTAACAACACAACCTTGCCACTCCCAAAACTTTGTCATTTCCGTGTTACACCTTTTACTGCAACCTCTGCCAACACTTACCACGCCAAACTCGTACAAGTCAAACCCCATCCTTCTACAAACCAAAATCAGACCTGCAACATATGAAAGAGACTATTGAGAAGAAGAATAGGATTAAAAATTAAAGGAGGCTCTAAGAATTCTAAAGGGGGGATTTTCACAAAAAACTTATACAAAACACAATCCCTCTTCATCAATTATAAAAGAGGATACCAATCGAAAATAAAGGAGGAGGAAAAAACATCATTTTAAAAAACGCCCTATGTAAAGAAATTCCATGACACAAAAAACACAAAAACAAAATTACAGGACTTGAATCTTTTCACTCCCACCATCATTACCACATTATTATCCCTCTTCTTCAAAACAACAAAATATAACACCAATTTCACTTCTGTTTACAACCACAAACAAACAACATTCCATCTCTGTAAACACCCCAAATTTTCCCTCACTCATATTCACACCATGTCTTGTGATCTTTCATGTTTGCATAAGCATAAGCAAACCATCTCATAATGCATTTTTGTTTCACTGCATAGTTCAAGTTCATCTGCATCTAGGGTTTGTGATATGAGCAATCCAAGATTCCATATGAGCCATCCCAAAGGCCTCCAAGTGTTCCAAGAGGGTCAATGTGTGTTCTACCATCATATTATACTCCCCAAAGTTCATGGAAGTCAAGAGATCACAAGAACTGGCAAGGCATGAAAGCAGAGCTAGGGTTTTCACTACACAAATGACCAAAATTAGGGTTTTGGTTTCAGAGGCCTTAACTCTAAATTTTTGGGCCATTCTTGTTTCTAATGTTCTTAAGATGTTATAAGGATCATGTGTACCAAGTTTTATGAAGAAATTCATTGTGGAAGTCATCTGATCAATGGGTAACTTCTTGAGCAAGTCAGAGCAAAATCAGGGCATCTGAGGCCCCCAACAATGGAACCAAAGGGGTATTTTCATCAAATTTAAGTTCTATGATCTTTATTTGATCATTGGAGTGCTTGGAAGTTCACAAAATTGAAGAAATTAGAGCTAAACCAAAAGTTGCCAAAAATGGAAATGACTTGTAATGGAAAATTTCCATTTTGGGAAAGTTTTTCAACCTCCTCTTTCTCATCCAAAAATGCTTCAAATGAAAAATTCTTGGTCATGAAAGTTGTAGATTAGGTATTTCCCTTTTCAAAAAGTACAAGAACATGTTCTAATTCATTATGGAACTCAAGTTATGATCCTTCAAAGTTGGCAAAAATCACATAATTTTCACATTCATGCCAAAGAGGGATTTTTGCAAATTCACTTGCCAAGCTTCTAAGTGACCTATAATTGACTTCTAAACATCATAACAACATCACATGACTCATTTTTCTCAAAATTTCCTAAGGAATCACAACATTTCATGCCTTGCATCACAAGATACACCAAAGAGGGAAAATATGCAAAACTCATACAAACCCTAGTTCCATGTGTTTCAGCTGCATCAAACCTATCCCATGGCCATCCTTGATTCATGCTGAGGCCAGACACCCCAAAATCTCAGGCTTGCACCATGCCCATACCTCAAGTACACAATGTTGATTTTTTTGCAAAATCACCCATACCAATCAGCATAGGCCACAACAACTCCTCTGACCTATCACAGCTTCACATACATGCCTCAAGGGACTCATTTCATACAACACACAAGCCTGAATCATCCCATAGCTCAGATTGCCAAAAAAACCCTCAAAACTTCTCTTCTTCGATTCTCCCTACTCAAGCATCAAAACTTCAAAATTCTTTCACCAATCATCTCCATACATCCTCCAGATCATTTCCCACCCCTCACATTAGCCTGAAACCACCTCAAACAAAAACACGATTTTGACATGCTCTGAACTGAAACTTCAAAAACAGCCAACATAAACTCATTCCAAGCATCAAAGTATCCTCAGGAGGTCCATTGGAGTTGATTGGCACCAAGGAGAGGTCCAGATAGCTCAGATTGAGAAAGCTTCATCTCAGGTATCATCAAGAACAAATTTTCCAGAAATCTCTTTTTAGGTTATAGAAATGTTCTTCATGCTACACTGATCACACTGCACCTTTTATTTTTGAAAATGGTTGAGTATTGAGCTTGTATCATGCTTATGAATTTTTACAGTTTTTATGTTTTGATTCGTATCTGGATTTTGATGCATGATAAATGTTGTTTAAGGTTTAATTCTTGTTTAGGATGAGTAGGAGAGTGGATCTGGAGCTTTAGAGCTTCTAATTTGGCCTAGGGAAGAAGTTGGTTTGAAGGTGTGGCCGGAGAAGATGACCAGAGCTTAGCTCCGGTCACCTGAGTTTAATTAGGGTTAATCTCCCCAGTTTGAATGTGGGCCGTAGGATTGAGATTAAGGTTAGTGAGTGTACGACCAGGATTAGGTCATTAAACCCTAAATGTGATTAATTAATTTAAAAATTAGATTAATTAACTAGGAGTGATCTGGACCCTCCATCTGCGTGCGCAGTCAACCCTTCCCCCTGAGTTCAAATCTGGACCATTGGATTGACATACTTTTCCTTTTATTCATTTTTATTCATTTTTTATCCATTTCTTTTCATATAATTATTTAAAATAGTAAAAATCATTAAAAAAACCTGAAAATTTTTATCATGACTTTTATTAATTTTCAGAAACCAAAAATATCTTTACTTTTATTTTTTGCATTAAAAAAGTATTTTTAAATCATTTAAATGTTTTATTTAATTAATTAATTCATTTTAATTAATTAAAAATACATTTAAGTATTTAAAAATCACCAAAAAAATCAGAGAGCATTCTTAGACATTTAGAAGCATTTACAAACTCACCATACAAATTTCTTTTTGGTTTTGATCACACTTTGAGATTTTTCAATGAATTAGGGTTCTTAAAAATGTTCATTTTCTAACCCTAACTTCAAAAATTCATAACTTTTAAACCAAGTTGAGTTTGTGAATGGTTCTTTTTGCATTGTTCTATGCATGGCTTCTAGCATCCAAAAAAATATTTGTTTCATTTTTATCTTGTATTTTCAAATTGTTTGGCATTTTACATTGAAGATTACCCAAAAAACCCTAGAAACTTAGGAAATTCATAACTCCACCTAGGTTTAGCTTCTGACCTCCCCCTTTGGATGGTAACCTAGTGTAGGTTTAGGGTTCCTTTGAGTGCATTTTTAATTTTTTTATCTTGTACATTGCATCTGTTTTGTTCATTTGCATCTCATCCTTCCATGTAACCCTAATTTTGCATCTTTACTTGCATCTTCCATTGCATTGCATGAACATATGAACTTGCCATGCCATTATAAGCATTTGTATGTCATCTTAGACATCTTAAGACATTGCTTGAACATTGCTTGATCATTTATTCATACATTTGTTATGCTTTTCATCCATTTCATTTCATAAACATCCATGTGTTTACATGCTTCCTACATGCTTCATTTGCATTCATTCTTTTGTATGATCACACACATGCATCTTGTATGCCTTTGCATCATATCATAGCATAATTTGCATCATGTACATGTTTCTGGTCTTGGTATTTTCACTTACATTTGCTTCATTTCATTTCATTCCTTTCATATTGCATCTTGTACTAACTTTTCAGGGTTAATGGTAAGTTGTTTGGGAGGTGGATTTGCCTTCACCTCCCACCTCTTCTCATCTCTTCATATTGCATTCTTGCTGCATTTTTGTTTGTCTTTAAGTGGGCTTGCCTCACTTGTGCTTCTCTTCCTTTCTTTCTCTTCTCATCTCCTTCTTTTCATCTTGCTTCTCCTTGGTGGCCTCCTTGAAGACTTCTCCTTTTAAGCCTCACAAAACCATAGGATGCCTAAGTATGATAACTTCTAGGATTGATAGCTTCCCGTAGACTTTTTTCCTTTGAGTCTTCTTTGTGTCTCTCTTCTCATCCCACCATTAGAGACTAAACCTTTAAGGTTTTAGGACTTTGGAATTAGGGTTATGCCTGCATCCTTATCTTAGGATGGAGTGTATAACTTTAATCCTAAGTGTTGAACCCTTAATCTGTTTAAACCTCTTAATCAATCCATCTAATAATCACTAAGACTTCATCTTGTAACTTGGGCCTTACATTAGGGTTTCAATTCTTCCTTTATGGTTAAGAAGGACTAACCCTAGTGTTTAATGGACAAGTCCCTCTCAAGTTGTCTTACAAACCATAAAACTCATTTCTTAATCTCATCCCTTAATTAAAATCCACTTAATAAAGGCTTTGTTATATAATGAATTTAATCTCTAACCATGGATTAAGTTGAGGTATCTTCCTCATCTTAAGTGTTCTCATCTATTATCCTTCTATTAGGATGGTGTAATGGGCCCACTAATCTGTGATTAGAGATTAAACTCATTACTTAACACTAAACAAAAACCTAAAAACATCTAAATAATCACAAGTAGGTTAATGATCTTAATCCTCCATCATTATGGTAATTAAGTTGAGATGATTATCTCATACTTAAGTATTCTCATTATCCCTAATCAGGGAGGATATAATGAGTTTACAAATCCTTGATTTAGGCTTAAGCTCATTAACTTATGCAAAACATCAAACTCAATAACAAAACTGAAAACAAAAAAACAAACAATAATCGTCTCCTTCGGGATTCTTTTCTCATCATCTTCATTCACAAGCGAGAACTTGCTTCTTCCGTCTAATGCAAGACAGTTAGCACTTGAGCCAGACGAGTCATACACTTGAGCATAGACAAGCAAGCAGTTCACTGTCAATTTATTTTCCAGTCTCTTTGAGTCGAACTACGGTGTTCTGACTTCCTCATTGCACGAGAGGATACGTAGGCATAACTTAACAGTTATCAAACAAAAGTCTCTGTGTCTTCCCCCTCTTTCAGCATTCTTTTAAGCCTCAGTTCCCGAGCATTCACCCTTTTGCATTGACACTTGTATATTCTTTTCCAGCTTTTGCACACAGATAGCACATACACTACCCCTTTAAATACAATCTTTTAAGCATGGATCTCGTCGAGTACGACGGACAATCTGGGTGCTAATACCTTCCCAGGTTGTAACCAACCCCTTTTCTCAGTTTCTCTGGTTCGCCATCGTCTTATCCATCTCTTTCTAAGTTTATGCAGCATTACCTTTCCTTCGGGATAAAAATTCCTAGCTGGCGACTCTATTCATATTCATTTCATTTTCTCCCTTCGCCGACCGTTCGCGCTTGTACCGGGATGCAAATCTTCGGGAGCGACAACTTGGAGATTCTACTGGAGACCCTTATATTGCAACTAGGGCTTCTGGTTCCTTTTTGTGGGTTCCTCCTAGCGCTTGTTTGATTTGTGTTTATGGGGGTGTTATGTGCTACTTGTGTTCATTCATTTATTGCTTTATTTATTGCTTTCTATACAGCTTTATTTATTGCTTTCATGCGTTTCATACTGTCATTATCATTTGTGCTGGATCTGCTGCTTCCTTGGTGGGAGGGATTTTTGAGTGGTTGAGGGTCCATACTGGGGACCTGAGTGACACATAGGCTAGAGTGGCTTCATATTCTTTCCCATTCCATTTCGGTCTGGTGCGGGAATATGAAACACAGTTCAGACATGGGTTTCTTCTTGAAAACTCAGTGCTACGAATTTCCTGTAGTACTAGGGCTATCTGGGAAGCCTGCTAAGTCTGGATGACCTTTTTATGACCTTCAGCATATGAGGTGAATTAGAGGAGGATCTTTTATGGTTATTGTAAACACTGTACCTCTGGGTTAGAAGTGTTTACACTTCTCATAACTGATCCAAGTCCGAGGATCCTTGTTCTAGAACAATACATGTGAGGGGGTTGGGATGTTTACAGGTTTGCAGGAACCCTTGGCCTCATCATACCCTGTTACCAGTTTTGTTTTAAGAATGCATCATTTTGGATAGTTCTCTTGAAACCCTAGACTTGTGACTCTTTATTTGAGTCCCCCACCTGGTTACTGGTCTTCTAAGCCTCCATCCGAACTTATGAACACACATGGATCTTATAAAGGCTGATAACAGATCCAGCACTTGATCACAAACCTTTTGCATATCATTCTGCATACATCATTTTGCATCATTTAACATTTTCCTATTTGTTTTACATGGTATCCACCTCCTTATCTTTGGTTTGGTTTTGACCTGTTCTGCCGCTCAAACTTCTTCAGCTATCTGCACCAGCACCTTCATCAGTTTATCTTCATCAGAGACTCTCCTCCAATTGTCTTCATCAGAGACCCTTCTTCAGCACTTTCTCTAGTTATCTTCATCAGTTTTCAGGAGTTACCTTCATCAGGGCTTCTCCTCAGTTTTCTTCACCAGCATCCATTATCAGCATGGACACTTCCAGGAAGAGCAATATTACCTACCATTTCTTTGAGCCCACTCTGACAGGCATCAGACAGATCCATTCTCTCATCACTCCTGATCATGTACCATTATTCAGAGAACATTATGGAGGCATTTTGGACATGATCATGGACCTGGATGCATCCCAGAGGAGCATGATCCACACTTGCTTACAGTTTTATGATCCTCGTCTCAGATGTTTTACATTCCCTGATTTTCAGTTGGGACCTCTGCTAGAAGAATTTTCCATGTTGTTAGGTGTCCCCATCATGAGAGGGATTCCTTTCAACCTTGAGATGGTTGCTCCCAAGAATGAAGATATAGCTAAGGCCTTGCATTTGGAGGCTACCCTCATTTATTAGAGCATGACAACCAAGGCTGGGATTCCAGGCCTTCACTTAGATTTCTTGATCTCCCAGGCCACCCTGCATGCTGCAGCAGGGAAGTGGGATACTGTTTGTGCACTTCTAGCCCTCAGCATATATGGAGTTATCCTGTTTGCAGACGAGCCAAAGTTTGTAAGCAAGAATGCTATTCACCTGTTCTTATTGAGGAACCCATTTCCTACATTGCTTGGAGACTTCTACTACTCAGTGCATCAGAGGAATGACAAACAAAGAGGAAGATTGGTCAGATGCTGTGCTCCCCTCTATTACTATTGGTTGTTAAGACACTTGCTGAAGTCGAACACTTTCCTGAACCCTCATCAGCCAAGAAATTGGGCTAGGAGATTGATTGCCCTTACATCAGAGGACATCAGATGGTGCACTCAGAGCACCAAGGGCAATGACATCATTACTAGCTGTGGGCAATATCCTAATGTGCCTTTGATTGGAGTAAAAGGCTGCATCAACTAAAACCCTTTGCTTTTCAAGAGGCAATTAGGGTATGCTTTGGTACATCCCCCAAGAGGGCAAGATTTGACTAAAACCCTCTATTGTGACATCCAGCACAACTCAACTATTGTCAGACAAGCTGCCTGGGCTTGGGACAGTATTCAGACTAAGGGGACAACTATTCTTGGTAAGTGCAACAATATAGCCTCAGCTCAGTATCTTGATTGGTCTCGTGTCAGGGGACAGATTACCCGGATGCCATTCACTTTAGAGGATATACCTGGACCATCAGCAGTGCAGCCTGTAGCTACTGTCAGCTTAGAGGAGTTTGAGAAGTTAAAGGAAAGGAATACTCAGCTCTCTGAAGCCTTGAAGAAGACCCTCTGGGAGAGGAATGACAGCCGTCTGGATAATGAGAGGTTAGAGAAGCTCCGGATTGAGCACTTAACCAAGATTGAGAAGACGGACGACTACATCAGAAAGGCTAGGGCAGGGGAGTTAGTACTTAGAGGAGATCCAGGCTAGGAAGCAAAAACTCAGAAGGCTAGGGCAAAGCATTACTTAGAGGAGA
The DNA here is from genome assembly GCA_963966055.1 of Lathyrus aphaca. Classification (NCBI taxonomy): domain Eukaryota; kingdom Viridiplantae; phylum Streptophyta; class Magnoliopsida; order Fabales; family Fabaceae; genus Lathyrus; species Lathyrus aphaca. The sequence continues at coordinate 471,057,828 of OZ014523.1, forward strand.
TCCAGGCTAGGTGGATCAGGATCACTGAGGCTCGTGCACAAGAAGATCAAAGAACTCAAGCTAAGATAGAGAAACTGGAGGCTAGTGAGAAGAAGCATCAGGCATCATTATTAGCAGCACAAAAGGAGATCTCTGAGTTAAAACTCCGGGCGGGGTTGAAGAGGTCAAAGGATCAGGATAAGCACAAGAAGTTGACCAGTGCCACTGTCACTAGGAACCTCCTCATCAGGACTATCACAGAGCACCCAGTTGGCCCAGTGACTGAGGCTCTCTTGAAGGAAGTCAGAGAAGATGACTTTGGATTGGATGTTTGACTCTTTTTGTTTGTACTTCATTTTGATTGTATTTCTGTTGTTATTGTATTTTAACCCACCATGGGAATGTTATTGTAATCAAACTATGTATCTTCATGTTTTTGTAATATATGGTTTGTATTATTTCTGTGGGTTTTATCTCTCTGCAACATCAGCATTTCCTCGAGGTCTAGAAAGGTCAAAACCAAAGAACCAAACCGGGTACCCTTAGAAGACAAATAGGCATCCTGCATTGCATACTAACATTTCTCTTTGTTTTGTAGGTTTCTATTTTGTTTTTGTTTCTCACTTTGTTGTGGTTTCAGGAAACATTGCTCGTAGAAGAGTGTTCCCTGTCAATAGAGTGCACCGGTATCCGACAAGAAACAACCTTCGGGGATTACAAATGGATCAGGTTCAACAAGATTTGACTGAAGTGAGGCCCCAGATGGCCAATGAAAGGACAGAGATGAGGGCCCAAATGAATCAATTTATGACAGTGATGACTGGTTTAGCTCAGAGCCAGGAAAGACTGAGGGAGTTGGTTGAGCGACAAACTCCTGAGGAAAACCATCCAGGTACAGGGGGTACCAGTAACAATGATCACGTGCAGCCTCACACTGACCCACCAGAGTTTGGACCTCATCTGAACCCAGACATCAATGCCATAAGAAACACCCAAGGTAACACTACTGGAGGAAGGGCCTTGCAGGAGGACCCTCAAGAAGAGGTTTACTGTGGTTGGGGTCTGAGACGAAGTTTACGACCGTCGGTTGGATGAAATTGCAGAGAAGCTAAGGTCTCTTGAATCCCAAAACTCTCTAGGTTTTGATGTCATGGACATGGGATTGGTGGAAGGGGTGAGAATTCCTCACAAGTTCAAACCCCCTTGTTTTGAAAGATATAATGGCACATCCTGCCCACGTACCCATCTTCAGTCATTCCTGGGGAGATTGAAAGCCTACACCATGGATGAGAAACTGTGGATGTTTTACTTCGAGGATAGCTTGACAGAGGCATCCCGAGAATGGTACTCCCACTTGACCAAGGCCACGGTGAGAAACTGGAAGGACTTGACTGAAGCTTTCATCCGTCAATATCAGTATAATCTAGACATGGCTCCAAACAGGACCCTTCTGATGGGAATGTCATAGTCTTCCCATGAAAGCTTTAGAGATTATGCCCAAAGGTGGAGGCAACTAGCTGCTGCTGTTCAACCCCCGATGTCAGAAAGGGAGATGGCAGATATGTTCATGAATACTCTCCAGGGTACCTATATTGATAGATTGGCTGCATTTTCTTCCACCAGCTTTGCAGACGTGGTGATAGTTGGGGAAAGAATTGAGAGCCTACTGAAGATGGGAAAGATCTCCGACAACGGTGCCAGTTCGAGCAGTGCAAGGAAGCCATTTGCAAGGCCCCGTAGATCTGGTGAAACAAACTCTGTGCATGTGTGAAGAGGGAAACCCCAATATCTTCCCAGATCAGTTGCTTCCGTCACTATCCCTGCTCCACCTCCTCAGTATACTCAACAACCACATCACTCTCCTCAACAGCCACAGTTCCCTCAACAGAGATCCTACAACAACAATAATAACAATCAACAACAACGCCCTTTTCAACAGCGGCCATCTCAGATCAACAGGGTGATTGACCCTATTCCAATGCCATATGCTACATTGCTGCCACAACTCCTAAAGCTCAATCTTGTTGAGTTGAGGACATTGGCTCCACCTGATCCTCATAACCTTCCAAGAAACTACGATGTCAACGCTAGGTGTGCTTTTCATTCTAATGCACCTGGTCACTCCACAGAAAAATGAAGGGCTCTGCATATGAAGGTCCATGATCTGGTAGATTCAAAGGCCCTGAACTTTGCACCACCTCCCAATGTCATGAAGAATCCTATGCCCAGCCATGGTGGGCCAAGGATTAACGCTATAGAGGAAAGCTCACCCATGAGTTTGATTGAAGATGCTGCAAGAATTCAGACACCTCTAGCAGAGGTTAAAGCTCAACTTTTGAAATGCCAAGTGTTTCCAGGTTATGAGGCCTGTTGTGAATCTTGCAAGGTTTCTGAGAATGGGTGTGCAAGCTTAAGGAATGGCATCAGTGGCTTGATTAAAGAAGGCATTCTGCAAATAACCATAACAACTTCTACAACACCAGCAACTCCTTGTACAAATGAATCTTCTACAACTGCAACAATAATTGTTCCTACTGATTCATCTACAACTTCAGCAACCATTTCTTCCATCACTTCAGCAAACAACGGTTCCATTTCATCTCCTTCTACAACTTCAGCAATCACCAACAACGATGTCTCCACAGTTACTATTTATTATAACCCTACAACGGTCCCGAACTCCAGCAACTTTCAACTATCTCAGCAACAGTTTCAGCAACAATCAAGCTTCAGTTCATCACCTCCAACATCCACAAAAAGTCCTGTCACCATTTTCTATGATCCACAAACAATAACGGTTCCAACTTCTGCTTCAGTAAGTCCAGTCACCATCACGGTGCCCGGGCCAATTCCATATGACAAAGACAGTGCTGTACCATGGCATTATGGTGCTGACCTTTACTGCAACAGAGAAAAAGTCCTCTTGATTCTTCAGTTCCTACTCCCCAAGTGGATAATGTCGGGGGAGGCGGAGGCTTCACCTGAAGCGGACGCCTCTTCGCGTCACAAGCTCCAAGAACTAGTACTGAGGCAGAGGCTTCTGCCAAAGCCAAAGGAAAAAGTGTGATACCTGAAGAATCTGCACCAAAATAGACTCATAAATCATCCTTTGATCAGGATGTGGATGAATTTATGAGGATAATTAAAAGAAGTGACTACAAAGTTGTGGACCAGCTCCACCAGACTCCTTCTAAGATCTCTATACTATCCCTGCTGTTGTGTTCCGAAGCCCATCGGGATGCACTACTCAAAGTTCTGCACGCTGCCTACGTGCCAGAAGAGATCACAGTAAATCAGCTTGAAACAGTGGTGTCTAATGTCAATACTAGCCATGGGCTAGGTTTCACTGATACTGATTTGACAACAGAAGGACGTTACCATAACATAGCTTTGCACATAACCCTAGAGTGCAAAGGAGCTGTACTATCTCATGTTCTTGTAGACACTGGGTCCTCACTCAATGTCTTACCGAAGAAAGCTCTTGTTAAGCTCGAATATGATGGAATAGGTCTCCGACCAAGCAATCTAGTGGTCAGGGCTTTTGATGGCTCCAAGAGATCTGTTCTTGGGGAGGTGGAGTTGCCTGTGATAATCGGACCGCAAGTCTTTCAGACTACTTTCTATGTGATGGACATTCAGCCGGCCTACAACTGTTTGTTGGGTCGACCATGGATTCACGCCGCTGGCGTAGTTACGTCGACCCTTCACCAGAAATTGAAATATGAGTGGGAAGGACAGATTATCACCATCTGTGGTGAAGAGGACATCTTTGTTAGCCATCTGGCTACGTATAAATATATTGAGATGGATTGAGAAATCCATGAAACTATGAGCCAAGGGTTCGAGGCTCTGAATGTCAATGAGGCGACGACTGAAGTATTTGCTGCATCCCAGGAAGACAGGATGGGTACTTCAATTGTCTCCTATCAGCAAGCCTGGAAGGTTGTTGAAGATGGGAATGCCCAAGGCTGGGGCAAGCTGCTACCGGTAGAGAAGAAGGAGGACAAATTCGGTTTGGGTTACAAACCATTCCGACAAGATCAAGCAGAGGCTGCTAAGGAGCCCAAGTTCATCAGTGGGGGGATGCTCACCCTAGATGCTGTTAACAACCTGGAAGACGAGGCGGAAAGCGACCTCAACTTCGAAAGCTGGATATGTCCAAGGATCCCAGGTCACCAAGTCCTTAACTGGTCTTCCCAGGAAATTATAAGGGTTACTCCTGCAGAGTAATTATTATCTCCTGCCTTTTTTAGCATGGATCTTGCCCAAGGTGTCAGGACTCATTTTGTAATAGGGCCATATTGTAATTTTGTGCAAATGAATTATCAATGAATATCGGACATCTTTTGCAAACAAGTCTCTTTTTCGCTCACTGTCTTTTCATTTTTCACTTTTGTACAAAACAATAAAATGGCAATGTTTTCAAAATAAATAACTTCATTTACACTTTTTTTAAACAAGATTAAAATTGATCACTAAAACGAACAAATCTCAACCCTTGCAGAGATTACCCTCCAGATTGCACCAACAACAACACTGCTATGACCTTGTATGACTTCGACAATCCAATTAATCAAGCTGATGAAGGGGTTGAAGAAGACTATGAGTTACCTGAAGAGTTAGCCAGGTTGTTGAGGCAAGAAGAGAAAGTGATCACTCCTCATCAGGAGGAGGTGGAAACAGTAAATCGTGGTACCGAAGAGGATTTGAAAGAAGTGAAGATTGGGGCCAGTCTGCAGGCTTCAGTAAAGGAACAAATTATTGACATGCTTCGAGAATACGTCGACGTCTTTGCTTGGTCCTATCAAGACATGCCAGGTCTAGATACGGACATCGTTATGCACAAGCTACCCTTGAAAGAAGATTGCCTTCCAGTGAAGCAAAAGCTACGCTGTACTCGCCCAGATATGGCCATGAAGATTAAAGAAGAAGTACAAAAACAGTGGGACGCTGATTTCCTTGCTGTAACTAGTTACCCGCCATGGGTTGCTAATATTGTACCAGTGCCTAAGAAGGATGGCAAAGTACGTATGTGTGTGGATTACCGGGATCTGAACAGAGCTAGCCCAAAGGATAACTTCCCATTACCTCACATTGATGTATTGGTTGACAACACAACTCAGTTCTCGGTGTTTTCCTTCATGGATGGTTTTTCCGGGTATAATCAGATCAGGATGTCACCCAAAGGCATGGAGAAAACAACCTTCATCACACCTTGGGGCACATTTTGTTACAAGGTAATGCCTTTTGGACTGAAGAACGCCGGTGCGACTTATCAACGGGCTATGGTAATATTATTCCACGACATGATCCACAAAGAAATTGAATGCTACGTGGATGACATGATTGCCAAGTCCCTCACTGAAGAAGACCATCTGGTAAATTTGCTGAAGTTGTTCAAGCGTCTGAGAAAGTATCAGCTGAAGCTAAACCCCAACAAATGCACATTCGGGGTTGTTGCACCCCAAAATTTGACCTCAACTAGACAATACATTGTGTACTAATAGGTCCCAAGAGGTTCACAAGGTTCACAAGGTGTCTCAAGAGGTTCACAAGGTTCACAACTAGTCAGAAAGTTTGACAACCCCCTCAGACAATGCATCCTCCTAAGCAAGGCATCCTAAACTAGGGTTTTGAGTTTCATCAGGCTAAATGGACTTTCAAGGCCTCAAGTGAGCTTCATAACATCCTACATGTCTTCAATAATCCCTATGCCAAGTTTCAAAGCTTTCCCAAAAGGTTTGCTCAGTCAGATGATCAGATAGGTTAAAATTAGTCAAAGTAGTCAAAAAGTCAAACTAAGGTCAACTATGGTCAAACCAAAGTCAAACTTCATGATATTTTGCCAACATCAAGTATATGAAGTAAAATTCATCATTTGATCAAGGGTTGATCATGATTCATCAAGGAGATTTTAGATCATCAAGAATCAGGAGTTTCTAAATTAGGGTTTTCATTGGAAAAGTCAACTGAACTTTGACCAGCCATAACTTTCACATGCTTCATCAAGAATTTTCCATCCAAAGCTCATTTTGAAGGAAATTTAATTCTCTACAACTTTGTGTCTCACAAGCCAAGCCCAAAAATGCTTTATTTGGAGGGTATGAGCTAAGACATTATAGGTCATTTTAAAAGTCAACAAAAAGTCAACATCTTCCAAAGGGCATAACTTGAGAATGGTAAAGAATATGGACATGAAACCAACAAGGTTTGTTATAGGACTCTTTAAGCTTTCCAAAATGTCCAAGAACACCTCCATAGCCTTAAAATTTAGGGATTTGTGTCTTTGCAAAGTTGGGAAATTTTTGAGGGGTTTATTGAGCAAATGGGATCTTAGAACCAATTCTTTCCACATGGGCTTGCATTTTTATGACCCAATCACTACCATGACATCATGCACGAACCAAAAATCATTTATTCAGATTTTTATTATTTTGATTTTATTTATTTTGATTTTATTCATTTTAAATCATTTTAAATCAAAATAAAATGTGAAAACTCAATATTTGAATGAGATTCTTCTTCTAGAAAATCTTAAAAGTCATTTAAAGTTGATTGGAATCAAGCAAATTCGTGCTAGCCTAAAATAGAAAGGTTTGGTGATATTTTTTTTCAATATTTGAATCATATCTTTCTTCATCATGAAGATATCCAAAATCCCAAAGAAGAGACAAGTTTTATGACCTAAATTCATTCACTATAAGACTATGAACATAATGCAATACAAGGGGACGAAAAATTCTGCCTCCAAGTACACCATTGAATTCCAAATTTTCTCAAAAAATTTACATTCGGTTTTTGACTTTGAGAGACTTTCAAGGCAAAACAGAGGTTGCTTTAGCTTCCTTGAGACTCACTGATCATATTTCAATCATCATACACATCAAAAGCATGATCATAAGCCGTAACCGAATCAAGATTGTTCTTGAGTTTTTTATTTTCGATTTTCATTGTTTATGCTTCATATACTAATTTTTGTTGTTGATTTGTGTTTAGAATGATGTTTGCAAGCTTTCTGGATAATTAGATTGAAGATTCATGACCTGAATCGTAAACGGCCATAGCTAGGGTTTATGCTCCTCATTTGGGGTTTTGCGAAAGAATGAACATAAATGAATTCTAAAAACATAATTGAACTGGGTTTGTTGTATAGAATGCATTGGTGTTTTCAATTTGATGAATTATTACTGGTTTGATGATCATTGAAGCAAGCTAGGAAAACCTACGAAGCTGGATTCGCAGGTAAAGTTGTAGAAGAAAACGCAGGAATTTTCGCAGGAAAATTGGAGAAGATGAAGTCAGCTGACGCCAAAATCATATTCAAATATTTGTTTTAAAATAAAAGAATTTGTTGTTGATTCTATATCGAACGCGCCCCATGTGGCTCAGCTGGTTTGTGTGTTTGCTTGTGAATGTAATGGTCCTGGGTTCGAATCCCCCCCAGGCCATTTTGTTTTGCTGCATTTTATTTAATTTTTACAGGGTTATAATAAAAGGAATACTACCTGTATCATGACACAAGGACGCGCTTGGCCTGGTGGTTGTGGTTGTGGGACTGAAGATTGAAGCCTAGGGCCTGGGTTCGAATCCCAGCCCCAGGTGTGTTTATTTTTCTCATTTTTTTCATTATTTTGTTTATTTTATATTATATTTGTTTAATTTAATTAATTTCTTAAATAATTCTTAAAATAAAATGTCCATATTATTTCTATATAAAAAACATATATTTTTTAATTCACAAATTATTTTCTCAAAAAATCCAATTATTTATAATTATTTTCATTATATGTTTATATTATTAATATTATATATATTTTATAAATAAATTGATTATTTTGTAAATTAATAATTAAAAACCCTAATTTCTTTTTAATAAGGCATAACCCTAATTTTTTCTAACCCTAACCCTAACCCTAATTTTTCTTAACCTTTAAAATTTAACTTAATATTTTTATAAGTTATAATTAATCATTAATCATTTATTAAATATGTATATAATTTAGTATTTATTTATTGTTATTAAAATATTATTTTCTTTATTAAAATATTTAAAATACTTCCTAATATTAATTTATTTTGCTAATTTTTTATTTTCTCTTATTTTTATTTTCTAACCATTTATCTTCACTCTTATTATTATTATTATTATTATTATTATTTATTATCGCTTATTATTATTGATCGTTATCATATTTCTCGATTATATTGTATTTTCCCCGAAGCTTTGTAATAGTTTAGATTTATATTTTTTGCTTTATTTTTATTATGAATATATTTACTGTATGGTTAGTAATTTAGGCTGTGTATAACATGTTGTAATTAAAATTAACTTAGAATAATTAACTTGAATAAGATAAATATTTGAATATGAACACTCACACACGTAAGTCGATCTTTGATCGCCATCTTGCACTTTCTAGGGTTACCTCTCATGTTGCCTATTTCAAAAGGTCATGTAAGGTGTCTTAAGCAAAGTCCCTTCACAAATATCATCAGGTCCCTTTAATCTATAAGATCAAGTCCCTTCAAGGTTGCCTACGATAAATGATCTTGTCCCTTCGTATAAAAGATGATAAGTCCCTACGTATTGCTAAAGACACCTTGCAGTTGCCTAAATTCAATTTGTCCATACACATGTCCCTTAACACATCCAAGGTAATGACTACCTATTCCTTAATAATAGGGATAGTCTTACCATTGAAAGAACATAAGAGCAGTAAAGACCTAATATAGGGTAGGTTCCTCTTAATTACTTGCTCACACCTTTCAAGATACTTTTCACATCATACTTTTTAAACAAATTTTCAAAAAAACAAGTCTTTGTATGCATCCATACGAGGATCATTACAAAGTACTTAGAAAGTTTCTAATCACACACTACACCTTTCTCAAAACAATTCAAAGTGAGCTAAGTAACTAAGAGCCCATGGATAACCATGGATATAAAGGGTGCTAACACCTTCCCTTTATATAACCTACCCCCCGAACTCAAAATCTTTTAAGGTCTTTCCTGTTCTTTTATGTCCTTTCCTTTTGGATAAAATAAAAGTCGGTGGCGACTCTTGCTATCCACAACATTTATAGAAAGTCAGTTCTCCCACCGTGTTACAGGGGTACGTTCCGGTAAGTTGCTGGGATTTATCGTAAGTGAAAAGGGAATTGAAGTTGATCCTGACAAAGTCAAGGCCATTCAGGAGATGCCTGCACCTAGGACTGAAAAGGAAGTTCAGGGGTTCTTAGGTAGATTGAACTACATATCAAGGTTCATATCTCATCTTACTGCAACCTGTGAGCCTTTGTTCAAATTGTTAAGAAAGGAACAAACGGTCAGGGTGAACGAAGATTGTCAGAAGGCTTTTGACAAAATCAAGGAGTACTTATAAGAACCTCCAATTCTTATGCCTCAAGTTGAAGGAAGACCTCTAATAATGTACCTGACAGTATTAGAAGGATCAATGGGGTGTGTGTTGGGCCAGCATGACGAGTCTGGTCGAAAAGAGTATGCAATATACTACCTAAGCAAAAAGTTTACCGACTGTGAAGAACGTTATTCACTGCTCGAGAAAACTTGCTGTGCTTTAGCGTGGGCTGCTCGCCGACTAAGACAATATATGCTGACTCACACTACCTTGTTGATCTCAAAAATGGACCCCGTCACATCTCAAAAAGCCATCAAGGGAAGTGTACTGTCTGACTATCTAGCTGAGCAACCCATTGATGATTACCAACCAATGAGATTTTACTTCCCTGATGAAGACATCATGTACCTAAAAGCAAAAGATCATAAAGAACCTGTTCACACTGAAGGGCCTAACCCAGAAGAATAATGGACAATGATGTTTGATGGGGCTATCAACATGAATGGTCGCGGAGTTGGTGCAGTGCTCATCACACCTAAAGGAGTTCATATGCCTTACTCGGCAAAAATCACCTTTGCCTGCACTAATAATGAAGATGAATATGAAGCCTGTATCATGGGTCTTGAGGAAGCCATTGACCTCAGGATCAAGATATTGAATGTATTTGGAGATTCAACTTTGGTAATCAATCAGACCAACGATAAATGGTACACTCATCAGGAGCATATGATTCCATACTGTGATTACACGAGGAGATTATTGACTTTCTTCACAACAGTCAAGCTTGAGTACATCCCTCGAGACGAAAATCAGTTCGCAGATGCCTTAGCTACCATTTCCTCCATGATCAAGGTTCAAACTGCAAATTATGTGCCTCGGATTTCGGTATCCAGATTAGACCGACCAGCATACGTTTTCTCCGTGGACATTGCTAAGGATGACAAGCCGTGGTTCCATGACATCAAAAGCTTCTTAGAGAATCAAACATACCCACATGGGGCATCATCCAATGATAAGAAGACATTAAGAAGACTGGCCGCTAGTTTCTTTCTTAATACTGATGGTTCATTATACAAGCGAAACTTCGACATGGTTCTTCTCAGATGTGTTGATAAGAAAGAAGCAGACTTGCTGATGCACGAGGTGCATGAAGGCTCTTTCGGTACCCACGCTGGAGGACATGCAATGGCTAAGAAATTGTTAAGATCAGGTTACTACTGGATCACGATGGATGCAGACTGTTGTGCCTATGCCAGAAAATGCCACAAATGCCAGATCTATGCAGATAAAGTGCATGTGCCTCCAAATCCTTTGAACGTGATGTCTTCACCTTGGCCCTTCGCCATGTGGGGCATTGACATGATTGGAAAGATCGAACCGACTGCTTCAAATGGCCACATATTCATCTTGGTAGCCATTGATTATTTCACCAAATGGGTTGAAGCAGCTTCGTATGCAAACGTCACCAGACAAGTGGTAGCTAGATTTCTGAAAAGAGACATCATCTGTCTATATGGAGTTCCCGAGTGAATCATTACTGATAATGGTTCCAATTTGAACAAAAAAATGATGGCAGAACTGTGCCGGGACTTCAAAATCCAACATCACAACTCTTCTCCTTACAGGCCAAAGATGAATGGCGCCGTTGAGGCAGCTAATAAGAACATCAAGAAGATTGTGCAGAAAATGGTGGTCACTTACAAAGACTGGCATGAAATGCTACCATTTGCTTTGCATGGGTATCGAACCTCAATCAAAACATCCACTGGAGCAACACCTTATCAACTTGTGTATGGTATGGAAGCTGTCCTACCTGTTGAAGTTGAACTACCCTCCTTACGGGTACTGATGGATGTCAAGCTGAACGAAGCAGAATGGGTCCGGTCTCGGTACAATCAATTGAGTATGATCGAAGAGAAGCGATTAGCAGCCATCTGTCATGGGGAGTTATATCAGAAAAGGATGAAGAAAGCCTTCGATCAGAAAGTCAGGCTTTGGGAATACCAAGTAGGAGATCTTGTGCTGAAAAGACTCCTTCCTCCTCATACAGACCACAGGGGCAAATGGACTCCAAATTACGATTGACCATTCATAGTAAAGAAAGTTTTCTCTGGTGGAGCACTGATGCTCACTACTATGTGTCGCTCCCACCAAATGACACAGGGCCAGAAGGGGTACAGATGCGAACGGTCGGTGAAAGAGAAGAAAATAAAAAGAGTCGCCAGCTAGGCATTTTTTCCCTGAAGGAAAGGTAATGCTGCATAAACCTAAGAAAGGATGGATAAGACGGTTGCGAACCAGAGAAACTGAGAAAGGGGGTTGGTTACAACCTGGGAAGGTATTAGCACCCAGATTGTCCTTCGTACTCGACGGAATCCACGCTTAAAATATTTGTGTTTAAAAGGGGTAGTGTTAGTGCAAGGAAAGAGTGCAAATCCCCAGACAAGGAGGCTTAAAGAAAAATGCTGGAAGAGGGGGAATGTACATAGACTTTTGTTCGATAACATTTAAGTTATGCCTACGTATCCTCTCGTGCAATGAGGAAGTCAGAACACCGTAGTTCGACTCAAAGAGACTGAAAGGTAAATTGACTGTGAACTGCTTACTTATCTATGCTCAAGTGTATGACCTGTCTGGCTCAGGTGCTAACTGTCTTGCATTAGACGGAAGAAGCAAGTTCTCGATTGTGAGTGAAGATGATGAGAAAAGAATCTCGGAGGAGACGATTATTGTTTGTTTTTGTGTTTTCATACTTTTATTGCTTTTTGTGTTTATCATAAGTTAATAAGCTTAAGCCTAAACCAAGGGTTAGTAAACTCATCATATCCTCCCTTTGATTAGGGATAATGAGAATACCTTAAGTGTGAAGTAAACACCTCACACTTAATCAACATGATGTAGGATTAAGATCATTAACCTACTTATACTTATTTAGATGTTTTTGAAGTTTTTTTTGGTGTTAAGTAATGAGTTTAAGCCATAATCAAGGATTTAATGGACCCATTACACCATCCTAATAGAAGGATAATAGATGAGAACATTTAAGCTGAGGAAGGCTCCTCAACTTAATCCATGATTAGGGATTAACCTCATGACAAAACAAAGCCTTTATTAGAGTGGATTTTAGTTAATGGTAAGATTAAGAAGTGGATTTTATGGTTTGTAAGACAACTTGAGGGGGACTTGTCCATTAACACTAGGGTTAGTCCTTCTTAACCAATTAAGGAAGAATTAGAACCCTAATGCAAGGCCCAAGTTACAAGATTATTGTCTTAGTGATTATTAGATGAATTGATTAAAGGATTTAAACACATTAATGGTTTAACACTTAGGATTAAAGTTATACACTCCATCCTAATAGAAGGATACAGGCATAACCTTAATCACAAAGCCTTAAAACCTTTAAGGTTTAGTCCTTGATTAAGAGATGAGAAGGGAAGACACAAAGGTAAAACTAATGGGGGACTAATCAAACCCTAAATATTATCAAGCTTGGGTGTTCCTAGGGTTTATGAGGCTTGCAAGAAGTCTCCAAGAAGATCCACCAAAGAAGAAGAAAGATGGAAGGAGAAGAAGCAGAAAGAAGCAAGTTGACTTGCTTCACTTAAGAAGATAAGTTGCTTGAAGAAAGAAAGTGAGGATGGAACATGAATGAGCAAGCTCACTCTAATACACAAGCAAAATGCAGCAAAGAATGCATAAGAGATATGAGAAGAGATTGTGAGAAGTGAAGGAAAATTCACTTCTCAAAGTAACTTGCCACCTGAAAAGTTAGTGAAAGTAAATGAAAATGAAATGAAAATGAAAAAGATGAAATGATGATAACCAAAACCAGAAGCATGTTCATGATGTAAATGATGCTAAGAGATGATGCAAATGTATGTCATGAGATGTGGATGATCATACAAGTGATGAAGATACAAATGAAGCATGAAAGAGACATAAAAGATCATGAATGCATATGAAATGAAATGAATACATAACATGGAAAATGAATGATGCAATGATCAAATATGATTCTAATGTGTCCTAGGATGTCTTATGAGTCATGTGAATGCACAAAATGTCATGGCAAGTTCATGGATGCAAGCATATTCAAGATGGATGCAAGTGAAAGTACAAAATTAAGGTTTTATGAAGGATGAGATGCAAAAGGCAAAGGCAGAAGCAAACGACATTATAAAAAATTGAAAATGCATTCAAAGGAACCCTAAACCTATACTAGGTTACCATCCAAAGGGGGAGGTCATAAGCTAAACCTAGAGGGACTTATGAATTTTTGAAGTTTCTAGGGTTTTAAGGGGTGATCCTAAATGTAAAATGCCAAACAATTTGAAAATGAAGGATAAAAATGAAACAAAAATGTTTTTAGAAACTAGAAGTCATGCATAGAACAATGCAAAAAGAACCATTCACAAACTCCACTTGGTTTAAAAGTTATGAATTTTTGAAGTTAGGGTTTAAAATGGACAAATTTAAGAACCCTAATTCATTTGAAAAATGTCAAAGTGTGATCAAAACTAAAAAGAAATTTGTGTGGTGAGTTTGTAAATGCTTCTAAATGTTCAAGAATGTTCTCTGATTTTTTTTGTGATTTTTAAATACTTAAATGTATTTTTAATTAATTAAAATCAATTAACTAATTAAAAATAACATTTAAATGATTTAAAAATATTTTTTTAATGCTAAAAATAAAAATAAAAATATTTTTGGGTTCGAAAACTTAATAAAAGGTTTGATAAAAAGTTTCAGAATTTTTTGACTATTTTGACTATTTTTAAAAATTCGTACAAAATAAAATAAGAAAAATGAATTAAAAATTAAATAAATGGAAAGTATGCACAATGGAGAGTCAGGATTCAATCTGGGTTTAGAATGGTTGACCTGGCGCGCAATCCTACGACCCACATTCAAATTTCATTAAACTGAATTAATTAATCCTAAAATTAAAACTAATGATTCAATCTGATCCACACACTACACGCGGGAAAGAAGGATCTAACGACCCACATTTAAAATATGCCCTAACCCTAATTAATTAGGTTAATGACTTTCAGGTGGCCGGAAATGACCTCCGGTCATCTTCTCCGGCCACACTTTCCCCTAAAAATCCTCAAATCACTCCCTAGGCCATGATAAACCCCCCAAATCTCCAGAAATGATCCCCAAACCCCATAGAACAAGAATCCAGCAACATAATTCATTTATCTTGCATCAAAATCATGATTCGAACAAAAACATAAAAATGGACAAAATTTCAGAACATGCTGTAAACACCCCAAATTTGCCCTCACCCATTCACACCATGGCTTGTGACATCCTCATATGCATAAACACAATCATAACATCTCATACCACATTTTTGATTCACTGCATTGTCTCAAAGTCTTCTGCATCTAGGGTTTGTGATCTGAGCAATCCAAGAGCCATTTGAGCCACTCCAAAGGTCATCAATCACTTCAAAGGGGCCCATGCATGTTCAAGCATCATATTATATCCTCTCAAAGTCAATAATGTCAAAAAATCACAAGAACTGAGAATGGTATGGAAGCAGAGCCAGGTTTGACTGCACAGATGACCTAAAATTAGGGTTTTGGTTTCAGAGGCCATAACTCCAAATTTTTTGGTCATTCTTGTTTCTATTGGTCTCTATATGGTATAGGGAGCATGCATATCAATTTTCATGAAGAAACTCCATGGGGAAGTCATCTGATCAAGAGTTGACTTTCTAAGCAAGTCAGTGCAAAATCAGGGCATCTGAGGCCCCCAATGACCCAACCAAAGGGTGTTCACCATCATTTTGATTATGTATGATCTTTATTTGATCATAGAAGATGTTAGAAGTTCACAAAATTGAAGAATCTCAAGTCATTTGCAAAGTTGACTTTTTGGGAAGTTTGACTTTTAATAAAAATTGCCATTTTGGGAAACTTTTTCAAACCTTGCTTTTTGATTCAAAAATGCTTCAAATGAAAAAACTTTGGTCATGAAAGTTGTAGAATGGATCATTCCCTTTTCAAAAAGTACAAGAACATGACCTAATTCATTTTGGATCAAAAGTTATGGCTTGTCAAAGTTGGCAAAAATCACAAAATTTGAAGTTTTCTACCAAAGAGGCAAAGTTGCAAATTCACTTGCCAAGGCAAATTGAGCTATCAAATGAACTTATAATCTTCATACAAGCATGTACCAAGACCTAAAAATCAGAATGGGCCAAGGGATCACTCATTTTCATGACTTATGAAGCAAGAAATTTCAAAGGAAGCAAAAGTGAGGCAAGTTGCAAAAACTCACTCAAGTTTGAATCCACTTGCTTGCTGACTCCACAAACAATCCTAGGGCTCTCCACACTTCTTGCTGCGCAGGACACCCCATTTGTCCTTGGCTAGCTAGCAACCCATACCTCTCTTACACAACTTTGACATTTTGGCAACTTGAGCCATACCAATCACATCAGTACACATCAACTCATCTGACCAATCCCATTTGTTTATACAAACCAAAAGCAAGCCAAAGCACATGACACACAAGCCTGAAAGCAACAAGAACACAGCTCTCTCATTTTTCACCCCATTTGCAAAACTCTTCGAAACACTCTCCACAAGCTGCAAACCCACAAACAAACTTCACAAACAAACTCAACATGCCTCACTGATCAGAAACCACCCATCACCATAACCTGAAACCCTCAGAAACCAAAATACGATTGCTGCCCCTCTTTGAGCAGAACTTCAGCAATCTTTCAAACCAACCATTATAAACTTCAAACAAGCATTGAAAGCTTCTCAGGAGGTCCATTGGAGTTGATTGGAAGCAAGGAATCAGCCAGAAAGTGCCAGAAATCAAAGCTTCGATTCAGGTAGCCATGGAAATTCATTTTTCCAGAACCTTTATTTCTTGTTTCTAAATGATAAAGCATGCTTCCCTGAGTTCACTGAGCCTTTTACTTTTGAAAAAGATTGAGAAATGAGCTTGTATCGTGTTTCTGAAATTTCTGCCGTTTTAGATGTTTGATTCGTATCTTGATCTTGAGTAGAAATAAATGGAATGTGTTGCTGGATTGTTGTTTAGGAAGGTTAGTTGAGTTGATCTGGAGAGTTTGACATGATTTAGTGAAGATTTGAGAGAGATTGAAGGAGGAGCCTACCGGAGAAGACGACCGGAACAGTGTTCAGGTCGTCTGAAAGTGATTAGGGTTAATTAATTAGGGTTTAGTCTTAATTGCGTGAATTTGAATCTTGGCCGTCCAGATGCGCGCTAAGTCCACTCCCGCGCGTGTGAGTTTGAATGCTGGCCCTTGATCTTGCATACTTTCATATTTTTCAGTTTTAATTCATTTTATTTTCATTTAAATTCATTTGTTTTCTACAATTTATTAAAAATAGCAAAACATCTATAAAAATTCTGAAAATTTTTATCCAAGCTTTTATTAATTTTCAGAAACCAAAAACATTTTTATTTTCATTTTTTGCATTAAAAATTATTTTTAAATCATTTAAAAGTTTATTTTTAATTGATTAATGAGAATTAATTAATTAAAAATACTTTTAAGTATTTAAAAATCACAAAAAAAAATCATGAAACATTTAAAATCATTTAGAAACATTGTCCAACTCTCAAACCAAATTTCTTTTTTGATCTTGATGTCTTTTGACAATTTTCCATGGAATTAATTTCATTTCAAGGCATTATTTTGATCCAATCTTCAAAAATTCATTTCTACCTAGCCTTTAAGAGTTGGACCTTGATTCTTCTTGCATTGCATCTTGTATAACATGTAGTTTATAGGGTTAAATTGGCATGAATTGATCTTGCATTTCCTATTTTTTTGGCATTTTTCTTGACAAGGTACCTTAAAACCCTAGCAATCTTAAGAAATTCATAACTTTCACTAGGTTAAGAATTGGATCCCCTCCTTTGGGCAGTGAGTTTGTATAGGTTTAGGGTTCCCTTGAATGCATTTTCAATTTTCTATCATGATGTTTGCTTCTGGTTTTGATTTTTGTTTTGTGCATTGATCATAAACCCTAATTTGGGCTTTCATTTGCATCCATCTTCCATTTGCTTGCATACCATGACTTGCCATGACATTTTGTGCATTCATTTGATTCATATTACATCTTAGGACATATTAGAATCATGTTTGATCATTGCATCTTGCATTTGCCATGTTGTATGCCATTTGCATTTCATAACTTTTCATGTATATTCATGGTTCTAAGCATGCTTCTCTTGCACCCATATGTTTGTATGATCATCCCCATGCCTTGATTCATGTTTGCATCATCTCATAGCTTCATTAACATCATGTACATGCTTCTGGTTTTGATTTGTATCATGCCATCTCATCTCATTTTGCATTGCATTGCATTTCTTTCACTAACTTTTCAGGTGGTAAGTTACTTTGAGAAGTGAATTTGCCTTCACTTCTCACAATCTCTTTTCATCTCTTTTATGCATCATTGCTGAATTTTGTCTTGTGTTTGAGATTGAGCTTGCTCATTCTTCTTCATCTTACTTTCTTTCCTCAAGCAACTTGACTTCTTAAGTGAAGCAAGTTGTTTTGCTTCTCTCTGTTCCTTTCATTTGCTTCCTGGTGGTTCCTCTGAAGATTTCTTTCTTGCAAACCTCACAAACCTTAGGAACAACCAAGCATGACAATAATTAGGGTTTTGATTAGTTCCCCATTTAGATTATACCTTTGTGTCTCATTGAGTGTTCTCTTCTCATCTCATAATCAGGGACTAAACCCTAAAGGCTTTAAGGCTTTGTGATTAAGCTTATGCCTGCATCCTTCTATTAGGATGGAGTGTGTAACTTTAATCCTAAGTGTTAAACCCTTAATGTGTTCAAATCCCTTAATCAATTCACTTAATAATCATCAAGACATCAAGCTTGTAACTTGGGCCTTGCATTAGGGTTCTATTTCTTCCTTAATTGGTTAAGAAGGACTAACCCTAGTGTTAATGGACAAGTCCCCCTCAAGTTGTCTTGCAAACCCTAAAAATCATTTCATCATCTCATCATTAAATAAAATCCACTTAATAAAGGCTTTGTTTTGTCATGAGTTTAATCCCTAATCATGGATTAAGTTGAGGAGCTTTCCTCAGCTTAAACACTCTCATATATTATCCTTCTATTAGGATGGTGTAATGAGTCTGTTTAATCCTTGATTATGGCTTAATCTCATTACTTAACACTAGACAAAAATCACAAAAACATCTAAATAATACAAGTAGGTTAATGATCTTAATCCTACATCATGGTGATTAAGTGTGAGGTGTTTACTTCACACTTAAGGCATTCTCATTACCCCTAATCAGAGGGAAGATGTGATGAGTTTACTAAATCCATTGGTTTAGGCTTAAGCTCACTAATCTATGACAAAATTTCAAAAGCAATAAAAGATTGAAAACTCATAAACAAACAATAATCGTCTCCTCCGGGATTCTTTTCTCATCTCGTTCACTCACAACCGAGAACTTGCTTCTTCCGTCTAGTGCAAGACAGTTTGCACCTGAGCCAGACAGGTCACACACTTGAGCATAGACAAGTAAGCAGTTCACAAGTTAATTCTTTCTTTCAGTCTCTTTGGGTCGAACTACGGTGTTCTGACTTCCTCATTGCACGAGAGGATACGTAGGCATAACTTAACTGTTATCGAACAAAAGTCTCTGTATATTCCCCCTCTTTCCAGCCTTATTCTTTTAGCCTCATGATCTTGAGCATTTCACTCCTATTCTCACACTGACACTTCATTTATACACTACACTTATTTTACACTGACACTTGCATTCTTTCCAACTTTGAAGCACAAATTGCACTGACACTACCCCTTTAAAACACAAATCTTTTAAGCGTGGATCCCGTCGAGTACGGCGGACAATCTGGGTGCTAATACCTTCCCAGGTTGTAACCAACCCCCTTTCTCAGTCTCTCTGGTTCGCAACCGTCTTATCCATATCTTTTCTTAGGTTTATGCAGCATTACCTTTCCTTCGGGATAAAAATGCCTAGCTGGCGACTCTTTTCATTTCATCCTTTCGTCGACCGTTCGCGTCTGTACCTCATTTGAGTTCAGTCTCATTTGTCGGGAGCGACAGCTTGGCGACTCTGCTGGGGACCCTTATACTGTAACCAGGGCTTCTGGTTCTTTCTGTGGATTCCTCCTAGCGCTTGTTTGATTTGTGTTTACTGGGGTGTTATGTGCTATTTGTGTTTGTATATTTGTTTTATTTACTGCTTTATGTACAGTTATTTATTGCTTTCTTTACAGCTCTATATCATCATACTGTCATACTGTTATCTGGTTGGATATGTTTTCTGTCTTGGTGGGTGGGGTTTTATTGAGAGTTTAAGGTCCTATACCTGGGACCTGAGTGACACCTAGGCTAGAGTGGTTCATGTTCTTTCCCATTCCATTTCGGTCTGGTGCGGGAATATGAAACACGGTTCAGATATGGGTTTCTTCTTGAGAACTCTGTGCTACAGATTTCCTGTAGTGCTAGGGCTATCTGGGAAGTCTGCTAAGTCTGGATGACCTTTACTATGACCTTCAGAAACTGAGGTGATTTAGAGGAGGATTTTTTATGGTTATTGTAAACACTGTACCTCCAGGTTAGAAGTGTTTACACTTTTCATAACTGATCCAAGTCTGAGGATCCTTGTTTTAGAACACCACCTGTGAGGGGGTTGGGCTGTTTACAGGTTTGCAGGAACCATTGGCCACATCATACCCTGATACTTATTATGTTTGAGAATGCTTCACTTTGGACAGTTCTTGTGATTTAACCCTGGATATGTGACTCTTTATTTGAGTCCCCCACCTTGGTTAGTGGACTTAGGAACCTCCATCTGGACTTCTTAGACATACATGGACTTATACCAAGGCAGTAATCAGATCCAGCTTGATCACAACCCTTTGCATATCACTTGCATACATCATCATTGCATCATTTAACATGTGTTTATTTGTTTTTCAGGGTATCCATATTACATTTGGCTTGGTTTTGACCCCTTCACCTGCATAGGCCTTTTGTTCACCAGCTATCTGCTTCAGCTACCTTCATCAGCTACCTGCTTCAGTCACCTGCATCACCAGTATCAGCCTGTCAGTGGCCCACCTCCAGTGTTAGTCATCATCATCAGCATCTATCTCAGCTCTTCAGCAGCAGACATGGCACCCAAGAAGAGCAACATCTCCTATCATTTCTTTGAGCCTGAGCTGGCTGGCATCAGGAAGGTCCAAGCCCTGATTACTCCAGACCATATACCACTATTCAGAGAACATGGTGGAGGCATCCTTGATGTGGTTAAGGATTTGGACCCTTCCCAGAGGAGCTTGATTCATACTTGCCTGCAGTTCTATGATCCCCCTCTGAGGTGCTTCACCTTCCAGAATTTTCAGTTGGGACCCTTGTTGGAAGAGTATTCATCACTGATTGGTGTACCTATCAGGGGTAGAGTCCCCTTCAACCCTGAGATGACTTTTCCTAGTAATGAAGAGGTGGCAAGGGAATTGTATCTGGAACCAGTTCTGATTGAGCAAAACATGACAACAAAGGCTGGAATCTCTGGTCTGCACTTGGATTTCTTGATCTCCCAGGCTATTCTGAAGGCATCCTTGGGAGAATGGAAGGCAGTCTGTGCATTATTAGCCCTTAGCATATATGGGGTTATATTATTTGCAGATGAGCCTAAGTTCATTAGCAAGAATGCAATCCATCTTTTCATTCTGAGGAACCCAGTGCCCACCTTACTGGGAGATTTCTATTACTCTGTTCACCAAAGGAATGAAAAGCAAAGGGGAAGATTGGTGAGATGTTGTGCTCCCCTATTCCATACCTGGCTGCTCAAACACTTGCCCAAGACTGATGCATTCCTGAATCCTCACCAACAAAAGAATTGGGCTAGGAGACTTGTTGCTTTGACCTCAGATGACATCAGGTGGTGCACCCAGAGCACCAAGGGCAGGGACATCATTACTAGTTGTGGGAAGTTCCCCAATGTACCTCTGATAGGAGTGAAGGGTTGCATTAACTACAACCCTCTGCTATTCAAAAGACAACTGGGCTATGCATTGGTCCAGCCTCCTAGAGTACAAGATCTAGCTGAGACCCTTTATTGTGAGATCAAGCCTAATCTGGCTATTGTCAGGCAAGCATCCTGGGCTTGGGACAATGTCCAGACCAAAGGGATGGCCATTCTTGGGAGATGCAACAATGTGGCTTCAGCTCAGTATTATGAGTGGTCTCATGCCAGGGCTCAAATTTCTGGGATGCCCTTCACCATCGAGGATGCACCTGGACCATCCACAGCACCACCTCCAGCAACTGTCAGCCTGGAGGAGTTTGAGAAGCTAAAAGAGAGGAATGAGAATTTGTCTGAAGCCTTGAAGAGAACCCTCTGGGAGAGGAGTGATGGTCGTCTGGACATTGAAAGGTTAGAAAAGCTTAAGGTGGAGCATCTAGCCAGGATTGAAAAGTCAGAGGACTACATCAAGAAGTCAAGGGCTGGAGAACAGATTTTGAAGAATGCCTGTAAAGAGGCCCAGTTCCAGAAGGCTAGGACTGATCTCTATCTGAAGGAGAGCCAAGCTAGGTGGGTCAGGATCACTGAAGCTCGCACTCAGGAGGATAAAAGAACTCAGGACAAGATTGAACAGTTGGAGGCTAATGCAAAGGAGCAACGGGAAGCCCTATTAGCAGCCCAGAGGGAGATCTCAGAATTGAAGCTTAGGGCTGGTGTGAAGAGGTCAAAGGACCAAAGCAGACACAAGAAGCTAGCCACTGCTATCACCACCAGGAATCTTCTCATCAGGAACCTCACAAAGCATCCAGCTAATCCGGTGACTGAAGCACTTTTGAAGGAAGTCCAGGAGGATGAGTTTGGTCTTGGTGTCTGACTTTTGCTTGTTGTTGTTTTCATTTCATGTACTTTTATTTTATGTTGTATTTTGACCCCTCAGAGGGCATGTATTGTAAAAAACAAACTATGTATGGTTAATCATTTTGTAATATATTAGTTTGTTTCATCTGAGTTCTTTTTCTCTCAAGCAACATCAAAGCACCCTCCTCAGGAGTCTGGAAAGGTCAAAACCAAGTGCCAAGCCGGATACCTTGGAAAAAAATAAGCATACTGCATTGCATACTAACTTTTGTTTTGTTTTGTAGGTTTTAGTTTGTTACTAACTCTGTTGTGATTCAGGAACTATTGCTCGACGACGGGTGTTCCCACTCAACCGTCCACACAGATATCCCACTCGCAACAACCTTCCGGGTATACAAATGGACCAAGTACAGCAGGACCTTACAGAGGTCAGGACTCAAATGGCCAATGAGAGACTGGAGATAAGAAATCAGATGACCCAGTTTATGGAGGTGATGAATGGATTGGCACAGAGCCAAGAGAGATTAAGGGCATTAGTAGAAAGGCAGACCCAGGAGGAGCCCCATCTAGGGACTGGGGGAACAAGCAACAATGAGAGGGTTCAGCCTCATGTTAATCCTCCAGTGTATGGGCCTCACCTTCATCCAGAGATCAACATCCCTGCTAATGTGCAGGGGAATGCCACTGCAGGCAGAGTATTACAAGAAGACCCCCAAGAGGATCAATTCACTGTGATGGGAGCTGGGGATGAAGCCTATGACAGAAGGCTAGATGAAATTGCTGAGAAATTGAGATCCCTGGAGTCCCAGAATTCTTTGGGCTTTGATGTTATGGACATGGGTCTAGTGGACGGGGTAAGGATTCCTCACAAGTTTAAACCTCCGTGCTTCGAGAAGTACAACGGAACTTCCTGTCCCCGAACCCATTTACAATCCTTTCTGGGGAGGCTGAAGGCATATACCATGGATGAAAAGCTATGGATGTTTTATTTTGAAGATAGCTTAACAGGAGCTTCAAGGGAATGGTACTCTCACTTGACTAGAGCAACCATCAGATGCTGGAAGGACCTAGCTGAGGCCTTAATCAGACAATACCAGTATAACTTGGATATGGCTCCTAACAGGACCCTCCTGATGGGAATGTCTCAATCATCCAGGGAAAGCTTCCGGGAGTACGCCCAGAGGTGGAGACAGCTTGCTGCTGCTGTCCAGCCACCCATGTCGGAAAGGGAAATGGCCGACATGTTTATGAACACCCTCCAAGGGACATACATTGACAGGCTAGCTGCCTTTTCTTCCACCAGCTTCGCTGACGTAGTCATAGTTGGAGAAAGAATTGAAAGCCTGTTAAAGATGGGCAAAATTTCTGACAATGGTGCGAGCTCGTCCAGCAACCCCAAAAAACCTTTTGTAGGTCCAAGAAGAACCGGTGAGACTAATGCTATTCAGGCCAGCAGGGGCAGACCACAATATGTTCATAGGTCAGTGGCAGCAGTCACCATTCCCACTCCAATTCCTCAGCAACCAGCATATCAACCACAACAACAACCCCATTACCAGCAACAAACTCAATATCCGCCTCAGAGAAACTACACCAACAACAGCAACAATCAACAAAGACCATTTCAACAAAGACCATCTCAGGCCAATAGGGTGATTGATCCGATCCCTATGCCTTATGCCGCTTTACTGCCACAGCTCCTGAAGCTCAACTTGGTTGAGTTAAGGACGTTGGCGCCACCAGATCCTTCCAGTCTGCCAAGAAATTACGACGCCAACGCCAGATGCGCTTTTCACTCCAACGCACCTGGCCATAGTACAGAGAAGTGCAGAGCTTTACAGATGAAGGTACAAGACTTGGTAGATTCTAAAGCTCTAAACTTTGTACCCCCGCCAAATGTTAACAAAAACCCCATGCCCAACCACGGAGGACCAAGAATCAATGCTATTGAGGAAGATAAGCCGTCTTTCTTAATAACCAGTGTTGGGCAGGTCCGGACACCCCTGGTAGAGATTAAAGCTCAACTCCTTGAATGCCAGATATTCCCTGGGTGTGAGCTCGGGTGCGGTTATTGCAACATTTCGGTAAATGGGTGTGATAACTTGAGAAGCGGCATAGACTGTCTTATCCAGAATGGTCTACTTCAAATCACAACATCAATACCTTCAAATCCGGCAATCCCTCCGACAACAGTTCCAGAGTCTCCTACAACTGCAATAACAATTATTCCAAACAATTCTTCAGTTTCATCAACAAATGCTTCAAATATCACTTCAACAAGCCAGATATCAACAAACATTACTTCTACAACGTCAGCACCCCTCTATTCAGAATCTTCTCCTACAACACCAGCAAATATCTCAGCAATCACTATTTATTATGATCCGTCAAGAATTCCTCCGAACAACAATTTTCAACAACAAGCAGTGGCATCTCCTGCCAGGACACCGGTCACCATCTACTATGATCCACATACTATTGCGACACCCTCCTCTACTGCAGTCAGCCCGGTTACCGTCACGGTACCTGGGCCTGTTCCATATGAAAGCAGTAATGCCATCCCTTGGCATTATGGCTCTGACTTTTACTGCAATGGGGAGAAAATCACTCTTAACTCTTCAACCTCTGCTCCACAGATTGATAATGTCGGGGGAGGCGGAGGCTTCACCAGAAGCGGACGCCTCTTTGCCTCGCAAGCACAAAGACCTAATGCCGAAGCAGAAGCTGCTGCCAAAGCAAAGGGGAAGAGTGTAATAGCTGAAGAACCCATTCTCAAGGAAACACAAAAGACGTCTTTTGAACAAGATGTAGACGAGTTTATGAGAATCATCAAGAGGAGTGACTACAAAGTGGTGGATCAGCTTCACCAAACTCCCTCAAAAATCTCCATTCTATCCCTGCTGATGTGTTCCGAAGCTCACCGGAATGCATTACTAAAAGTCTTGCACGCAGCATATGTGCCAGAGGAGATCACCGTTAATCAGCTGGAGACCGTGGTAGCAAATGTCAATACCAGCCATGGATTGGGTTTTACCAATGCTGATTTAACGACTGAGGGTTGTAACCACAATAAGGCTTTACACATCACCCTGGAATGCAAGGGTGCTGTTCTATCACATGTACTGGTAGATACTGGGTCTTCACTCAATGTCTTACCAAAGAAAGCCTTGGTAAAGCTGGAGTATGATGGCTTGGCATTGCGTCCAAGTAATTTGGTAGTGAGAGCATTTGACGGCTCTAAGAGATCAGTGCTAGGAGAGATTGATCTACCTGTGATGATTGGCCCACAGACGTTTAAAATTACCTTCTACGTGATGGACATTCAGCCGGCCTACAATTGTTTGTTGGGTAGACCTTGGATTCATGCCGCTGGCGCAGTTACGTCTACCCTTCACCAGAAGTTAAAATTCGAGTGGGAGGGCCAGATCATCACCATTTGTGGTGAAGAAGATATTTTTGTTAGCCATCTAGCTACGTACAAATACATTGAGATGGATGGGGAGATCCATGAAACCATGAGTCAGGGATTTGAAGCCCTGAACATTAATGAAGCATCTGCTGTACTTGGGACCTCCATGACATCTTACCAGCAAGCCAGGAAGGTTGTTGAAGAGGGGAGTGCTCAAGGCTGGGGCAAGCTGTTGCCTGTGGAGAAGAAAGAGGACAGATTTGGGTTGGGTTACAAACCAACTCAACAAGATCAATCAGAGGCTACTAAGAAGCCCAGTTTTGTCAGTGGGGGGATGCTCACCCCTGATGCTGTAAACAACTTGGAAGATGAGTCAGAAGATGAGCGCAACCTGGAGAGCTGGATACGTCCAAGGATCCCGGGGAGCCGTATCTCAAACTGGTCTTCCCAGGAAATTATAAGGGTTACTCCTGCAGAGTAATTATTATTTCCTGTATATTTTAAAGCATGCATCAAGTCTTGCATCTTGCCCAAGATGACAAGACTCATTTTGTAATCGGGCCATCTTGTAATTTTGTGCAAACAGATCAATCAATGAATATTGGACGTCTTTTGCAAATGAGTCTTTTTCTTTTCTGCTCACTGTTTTTCATTTTTCTTTTTGTACAAAAATAAAATGGCAATGTTTTCAAAATGATAAACTTCATTTCAACTTTTCTAAACAAGATTAAAATCAATCACTAAAATGAACAATCTAAACCCTTGCAGAGAGTGCCTTCCAGACTGCACCGACAACAACACAGCTATGGCTTCGTATGACTTTGACAATCCAATCAATCAAGCCGATGAAGGGGTTGAAGAAGATTATGAGCTTCCTGAAGAGCTAGCCAGGCTGTTAAGGCAAGAGGAGAAGGTTATCACTCCTCATCAGGAGGAGATTGAAACGATTAATCTTGGTTCGGAAGAAGACGTGAAAGAGGTTAAAATCGGGGCCTGCCTACAAGACTCAGTGAAAGAATAACTGATTGATTTGCTTCGGGAGTATGCGGAATATGTTTGCTTGGTCTTACCAGGATATGCCAGGGTTGGACACCGATATCGTCATGCACAAGCTGCCATTAAAAGAAGACTGCCCGCCAGTAAAACAGAAGCTGCGCCGTACTCGCCCGGATATGGCAATGAAGATAAAGGAAGAGGTACAAAAGCAGTGGGACGCCGGATTCCTTGCTGTAACTAGCTATCCGCCGTGGGTTGCTAATATTGTACCTGTGCCTAAGAAAGACGGCAAAGTGAGAATGTGTGTTGACTACCGGGATCTGAACAGAGCCAGCCCGAAAGATGATTTCCCATTACCTCACATTGATGTATTGGTTGATAATACGGCTCAGTTCTCGGTGTTCTCCTTCATGGACGGATTTTCAGGATACAATTAGATCAAGATGTCACCTGAAGACATGGAGAAGACAACTTTCATCACACCCTGGGGCACGTTCTGTTACAAGGTGATGCCATTTGGATTGAAGAATGCAGGTGCAACATATCAACGGGCTATGGTAACATTATTCCACGATATGATCCATAAAGAAATCGAGTGTTATGTGGATGACATGATTGCCAAGCCCCTCACAGAAGAAGACCACTTGGTAAATCTGCTGAAACTATTCAAGCGTTTGAGGAAGTACCAACTGAAGTTGAACCCCAACAAGTGCACATTCGGGGTGCGATCTGGTAAGCTGCTGGGTTTTATTGTAAGCGAGAAAGGGATTGAGGTTGACCCTGATAAAGTCAAAGCCATTCAAGAAATGCCTGCACCGAAGTCAGAAAAAGAAGTTCGAGGGTTTCTAGGTAGATTGAACTACATTTCCAGGTTCATATCTCACCTTACAGCAACCTGTGAACCCTTGTTCAAGCTGCTGAGAAAGGAGCAAACGGTCAGGTGGAACGAAGACTGCCAAAGGGCTTTTGACAAAATCAAGGAATATTTACAAGAGCCTCCAATCCTTATGCCTCCAGTTGAAGGAAGACCTCTGATAATGTACTTGACAGTATTAGAAGAGTGAATGGGGTGTGTGCTGGGCCAGCATGACGAGTCTGGTCGAAAAGAGTATGCAATATACTACCTGAGCAAAAAGTTTACCGACTGTGAACAACGTTATTTACTGCTCGATAAAACTTGCTGTGCTTTAGCGTGGGCTGCTCGCCGACTGAGACAGTATATGTTGACCCACACTACTTTGTTGATATCAAAAATGGACCCAGTTAAGTACATTTTCGAGAAGCCAGCTCTTACCGGACAGGTTGCAAGATGGCAAATGATCCTTACAGAATATGACATCCAGTACACATCTCAGAAAGCCATCAAGGGCAGTGTATTGTCTGATTATCTTGCTGAGCAACCCATTGATGATTACCAGCCTATGAGATTTGACTTCCCTGATGAAGACATCATGTTCATAAAAGCAAAAGATCATGAAGAGCCTGTTCACACTGAAGGGCCTGACCCAGAAGAAGAATGGACTATGATGTTTGATGGGGCTGTTAATATGAATGGTCGTGGTGTTGGTGCAGTGCTCATTACACCTAAGGGAGTTCACATGCCTTTCTCGGCAAAGCTCACCTTTAACTGCACTAACAACGAAGCTGAATACGAAGCTTGTATTATGGGTCTTGAGGAGGCCATTGACCTCAGGATCAAAACATTGACTGTATTCGGAGATTCAGCTCTGGTAGTTAATCAAACCAACGGCAAATGGTACACACACCAGGATCATCTGATACCCTACAGGGATTATACAAGAAGGTTATTGACTTTCTTCACAACAGTCAAGCTTGAGTATATCCCTCGAGACGAGAATCAGTTTGCAGATGCTCTGGCTACCATTTCATCCATGATCAAAGTTCAAGCTGCCAACTTTGTGCCTCGGATTTCAGTGTCCAGACTCAACAGACCAGCATATGTATTTGCGGCAGACATTGTCAAAGATGATAAGCCTTGGTTCCACGACATTAAATGCTTCTTGGAGGATCAAACATACCCACCTGGGGCATCTTCCAATGATAAGAAGACATTAAGAAGGCTTGCCGGTAGTTTCTTCCTGAATACTGATGGTTCCCTATACAAGAGAAATTTTGATATGGTACTCCTCAAATGCGTTGATAGAACAGAAGCAGACTTGTTGATGCACGAGGTGCACGAAGGATCCTTTGGTACCCATGCAGGAGGGCATGCCATGGCTAAGAAATTGCTAAGGTCAGGCTATTACTGGATCACAATGGATGCCAACTGTTGTGCCTATGCCAAAAAATGCTATAAATGCCAGATTTATGCGGATAAGGTGCATGTGCCTCCCAATCCTCTGAATGTGATGTCTTCACCCTGGCCCTTTGCTATGTGGGGCATTGACATGATTGACAAGATTGAACCAACTGCTTCTAATGGCCACAGATTCATCCTGGTTGCCATTGACTATTTCACTAAGTGGGTCGAAGCAGCTTCCTATGCAAATGTTACAAGGCAAGTGGTAGCCCGATTTCTGAAGAGAGATATCATCTGCCGGTATGGAGTGCCCGACCGAATCATTACTGATAATGGTTCCAATCTAAACAACAAAATGATGGCAGAACTATGCCGGGACTTCAAGATCCAACACCACAATTCTTCTCCTTACAGGCCAAAGATGAATGGCGCTGTTGAGGCAGCTAATAAGAATATCAAGAAGATTGTGCAGAAGATGGTAGTCACCTACAAAGACTGGCATGAAATGCTACCGTTTGCCTTGCATGGGTACCGTACGTCAATCAGAACATCCACTGGGGCAACACCGTATCAACTTGTGTATGGTATGGAGGCAGTCCTACCAGTTGAGGTTGAATTACCCTCCTTACGGGTATTAATGGATGTTAAGTTGAACGAAGCGGAGTGGGTCCGGTCCCGATACGAACAACTGAGTTTGATTGAAGAGAAAAGATTGGCTGCAATCTGTCATGGGCAGTTGTATCAGAAGAGAATGAAGAAAGCCTTCGATCAGAAAGTCAGGCTCCGAGAGTACCAAGTAGGAGATCTTGTGCTGAAGAGAATCCTCCCTCCTCATACAGACCACAGGGGCAAGTGGACTCTGAACTATGAAGGACCATTTGTAGTCAAGAAAGTTTTCTCTGGTGGAGCACTGATGCTCAGCACTATGGATGGTGAAGACTTCCCGTCCCCTGTGAATTCAGATGCAGTTAAAAAATACTTCGCATAAAATGACCCGCTGGACATAAAAACAGAAGATAAGTCCAGGCAAAAATAGGGCATCCCGGCGAGTCAAAAACAGAATAAAAGACTTGGGCAAAAATAAGGGAAAATAAACACAAAAAAATGTGCACCCGCTGAGTTGAAAAGCCGCATTGGACAACTCAGGCAAAAATGGGTATCCCGATGGATTGAAAACCCGAAAGGGCGATCCATGCAAAATAAGGGAATAAGCGAACAACTGCATTCTGAATTCGTCTGTATCACCTACAACTTGGCAAACCTCAAAAGGATCAAACTTCTGTCAGAATCAGCCTTCTTCAGGAAGCGAGACGAGAAGAACGTCAAATGTCATACGAGTCATAGCAGAAGGGAAGCTCCTTGAAGCGTCGTCAACATTGCCAATATTTTGTTTCTCAATTTGTAACAATCTCCTCATTTTAGGGGATATGTTTCCTTGACTGTATCTTGCCAATTCAGGGTGAAATTCTGTGATCAGGTATGAGATGTCCTATGAGATGTTCCAACACTTGACAGATTTAACCAAAACTTAAAGTGCAAGAAAATTAAACAACACAGTAGTTTGTTAACCCAGTTCAGTGTATAACCACACTTACATCTGGAGGCTACCAAGCCAGGAGGAAATCCACTATAAGTAATATTAATTCTAGACTTAAACAACCCAGTTTAATCTTTCACTTAATATCTACCCAATGCAATTTCTACCTAAGTTACTACTTAGATATGAGTACCAACTCACTCCCCCTCAATCACACAGTGATCTTGTTTACAAGTTTAATAAAATTGAAGTCATACTTCAAACAAAACAGCTTGATCTTACTTCACAGTTTCAATCAAGTCACAAATGCACTTTTGCTTAAAAGCTCATAAAGTGGTACAAATAAAAACAACCTGCTATTAAAACACAACACCCTATTTTTTCTTCTGAAATTCGTACTCAATTCTGTGAGTTTCTGTTGATTAAATAGGTGTTTGTAATTTGGGCTTTCTGTAGGTTAATCCAGTCCTAAAACGCATGCAGCTTCCACCTTGAATTAAGGTTTGTTACTTCCTAGATTCTAGGTGATTTAGTTCTTCTGATTATGCTGAAACCTCATAACAAAACTCCCTACAGATGCGCCTTAATCTGTTTTTGTCCATCCATAATTAATTCCAGATAACTCTCCTTAAATATCTCAGATCAGTTAGTTATTAATTAATTCTGGTAGCAGGTTTGAGATGTCTCAACATCTGTTGGGACATCCTGAAAAACTGAACTTAAATCATTTACCCAATGTCCCAACATCTGGCGTGACATCCTGAAATAAGTTCTTATACTCTGTTTGATAATGTCCCAACATCTGATAGGACATTCTGAACTGAATTCAATATTTCTTGTTGGTCAAAAATTCTGCCAATTCTAAACATCTACAAACTCCCCCTTTGGCTAATTTTTGGCTAACATTCTTTTCTGATTTCCAGAGTGCAGCAGAAGTTCTTTTATCAGAGTAAAGCATTACTTTTCTGTTGAATCATATTTGAGATTACTCCCCCTCAAACATACATGTATCCAGTCTTGTTGCAACAAAAATATTTTACAGATTTAGTTCAGAACCAAACAGAGATTTTTCATTTATAATCAAACAGCATTACACATTGTTGTTGTTGTTGTTCTCCCCCTTGTTAGACATAAATTTTGGGGCCAAAGACACTAATTCAGAAATACAATGCAGTGCTGTCATTACAAAATCCTCACATACAATTTTCACTCAGATTCCTCACAGTCAGTTTCTTCATCATCCTCAGTCTCCTCATCATCAGAAGAAGCAGCTTTCTGATCACTTTCACTTTCCAGCCTTTGGATAATTTCCTTAAGCTTCTGCTTCCTTGCTTCAAGCTCTTTGCAAGTGCTCTTTAGTTCATCAATCAATGCAGCCTTGGAGATTGGAGACTTTGCATTTGAAGGACCTGCAGATGTCCCAGAGGGTGCTTCAACATCTGCTGTATGATGACTCAGGAACATCTTGTAGTGAAAGGCCAGAGGGCTTTCTCTTTTGCAAACTGTGTCCTTCTCATTGAGGATCCCAGGATACTGACTCAGCACTATTCCACACAGCAGGGAAGGGAAGGCAATTGGCAGCTTTGTTGCAGATGAGCTAGCATGCTTCAATGTCTGATCAAAAATGTAGGCTCCATAATCCAGCTTAGTTTGAGTGCCCACAACATAAATAAACTTGCCCAGGCCAGTGGATATTGAGGATGTATGATTTGTAGGTACCCAGTTTGCTGTACCAATCCTGTTCAGCATGGCATATTTCCTTGTCAGCATGCTCACTGAGAGCTTTCCTTTTACTGGCCAAGCTTTGACCTGGTTAGCAGTGATAACCTTGCAGACCTGGTTATCAGTCTTCCCTAATTCATTTGGACCATCAGATTCTCTTCCAAGGTATTGGTTGATGACCTGAGGAGAGAATTCTACACACCTGCCTCTTACAAATACTTTTCTGAATTCAGCAGACTTACCATTGGCACAATCTTCTTGGAGATTGACTATGAACTCCTTGACAAGCAGCTCATAATAGGGAGAGAAATTGGAGACTGTTTTGAAGAGGCCAGCAGCAGATATGAGATCAATTAACTCTGTGCACTCAAGTGCATTACTGCTCAGCTCTCTTTCAAGTGCTACCCTTCTTTGATAAACAAACTTCCATCTGTTCACACTAGAGACATGATGAAAGGAGATGTTGTCTACGGGAGCTTCTGGAACAGCATTTGAAGACCTTGAGGGTGCTGATTTCTTCTTTGGAGGAGATGTTGGGACATCTGCTTCAACATCTGAATCTGAAGGAGTGACAACTTTCCTCTTTTGTGTTTGGACTTTGCTCCATTGTTTTGTAGGACCAAAGACAATTTTAGCTTTGTCCTTCTTTGGGATAGCTTGCTTCTTCTCAGGAATTGCATGTCTTGCATGCATCTTTTCTTTCCTAGTTCTGAGCCTTTTGGCTATGCTAGGTTTTACAGAGGCAATGATTTATGTATCAGAGTCTTGCTCTAGGTTCACCACAGGAGGAGATTGAGCAGTCTCCTCTTCAGCTGGCTGATCAACAGAAATGTGCTCTTCAGTGGAGGCCTTGTGCTGGTCCTCAGATGCTTCTGCATCACTATTTGTGGAGGCCTTTTTCTGGTCCTCAAGTGTATCAGCAGTATCAGATGAGACCTTTTGCTGATCTTCAGATGCTTCAACATCTATTGGGACATCCTGTTGAGCAGGAGTGTCCTTTGCAGCCTGAGTTTGTTGATCTTTTTGTGGGGCTGGCATGGTGTTCAGAGGGATAGAAATGCCACTTACCACTCTTTGCTCAGAAAGAATCCTGTTTACCAACTCTTTGATGGAATCATCCACATATTCAGAAGATTTTGGAGGGATGTTTGCTGGTGAAGGAATGCCTTTGGCTTTGCTGCAAACTTGATCTTTTGTTCTTTTTGGAGTTCTTGGCTTTTTAGCATGAGGAACATTTCCTCTGATTTCGTTCATTGGGGTAGACTCCATGGGTACCACAGAAATGGGGGTTGCATGAACCACATCTTCCTTGTTGAGGATTTCTTCAGGAATGTTAGGGTTTTGAGACATTTTCGAAGAAAGTGGATGAAGAGTTTTAGGGTTGATGATTTCTGAAGAACAGCTAGAGAATGCAATTCATTTTTGATAGTATGATGAGAATATGGATAGCTGAAAGCAAGCTAATATAATATAAGTAGCCGTTACTTTGAGACTTTTTAGGAGAGGAATACTCAAGGTTCTTGACCAGACTGGTGTTGCCATCTAGTGCTTATGCCACACAATGTCATATGACATGTTGGCACATCTCCATAACTGCTAAATTTCACATAAGCAGATTCCCAATTTGCCCCTTAAGTTCTCAAATTGAGTAGCATCCAATGCTTTGGTAAAGATATCAGCTAACTGCAGATTTGTAGCTACATGTTCCAGTGAAATCACTTTCTCTTCTACAAGATCTCTGATGAAATGATGTCTGATATCAATATGCTTGGTCCTGCTATGTTGGATAGGATTCTTTGATATGTTAATTGCACTTAAGTTGTCACAGTACAATGTCATGACATCTTGTGGGACATTGTACTCAGTGAGCATTTGCTTCATCCAAACCAACTGTGAATAACTGCTTCCAGCTGCTATATATTCAGCTTCAGCAGTAGATAAGGATACACAATTTTGTTTCTTACTGAACCAAGAAATCAAATTGTTTCCTAGAAAGAAGCATCCTCCTGAAGTGCTTTTTCTGTCATCAGCACTTCCAGCCCAATCAGCATCACAGAAGCCAGTGAGAATTGGTTTGCATCCATGAAAGTACATTATGCCATAGTCACAAGTGCCATTAACATATTTCAGAATTCTCTTGACTTGATTAAGATGACTGACTTTTGGATCAGCTTGATATCTTGCACATACACCTACTGCAAATGCTATGTCTGGTCTGCTAGCAGTCAGATATAATAAGCTCCCAATCATGCTTCTGTACATGCTTTGATCTACATTCTCACCCTTTTCATCTTTAGTCAGCTTTAAATGTGTGGGAGCAGGAGTTCTCTTATGATTAGCACAATCCATTCCAAATTTCTTGACAATATTCTTAGCATACTTGCTTTGGGAAATGAACATGGAGTCCTCCATTTGCTTTATTTGCAATCCAAGAAAGTAGGTTAATTCTCCTACTAGGCTCATTTCAAATTCAGATTCCATCTGGTTGACAAAATGTTTGACCATCCTGTCTGACATCCCACCAAAGACAATGTCATCTACATATATTTGAGCAATCATGACATTTCCTTCTTCATCTTTAACAAACAAGGTTTTGTCAATTCCACCTTTCCTGTACCCTTGCTTGATAAGAAAAGTAGTCAGCCTTTCATACCATGCTCTTGGAGCTTGCTTCAGACCATAAAGAGCCTTCTTTAGTTTGTATACATGATTTGGACAGCTTGGATCAACAAATCCTTTAGGCTGTTCTACATATACCTCTTCATTGAGATAACCATTTAAAAAGGAACTTTTCACATCCATTTGAAATAGCTTGAACTTTAAGATACAAGCAATTCCCAAAAGTAGTCTGATTGATTCAAGCCTTGCTACTGGTGCAAAGGTTTCATCAAAGTCTACTCCTTCAATTTGAGTGTATCCTTGAGCTACAAGTCTAGCTTTGTTCTTTGTAACAACTCCTTGCTCATTTGACTTGTTCTTATACACCCATTTAGTTCCAATCACATTTATGTCATCAGGTCTAGGAACAAGGTTCCACACTTCATTCCTTGTGAATTGACCTAATTCCTCTTGCATAACACAAATCCAGTATTCATCAATAAGAGCTTCCTTGATGTTTTTAGGTTCTATTTTAGAAACAAAACAGGATCCTGAAATCACTTCTCTTGATCTAGTGCTTACACCTCTGTTGGGATCACCTATTATCAAGTCTTTGGGATGATCCTTCTGGATTCTGATGGAGGGAGGTTTGCTGGATTGTTCTGTCCTTGCATCAGTTTGAGTGAAGTCATAATGATCATTCTTTTCTTCAGCTTCAATCTTGATATCAGCAGATGTTCCAACATCTTCTGGGACATCTGTAGGAGCATCATCAATTATCACATTTATGGACTCCATGATAACCTTGGTTCTAGAATTAAATACTCTATATGCTCTGCTGTTTATAGAGTATCCAAGAAAAATCCCTTCATCACTTTTAGGATCCATTTTTCTTCTTTGCTCCCTATCTGCCAGAATATAACAGTTACTTCCAAACACATGGAAGTACTTAACTGTGGGTTTTCTGCCCTTCCAGACTTCATAGATTGTGGACAAAGTTCCTTTCCTGAGAGTTACTCTGTTATGAATGTAACAAGCTGTGTTCATTGCTTCAGCCCAGAAGTATAAAGGTAACTTTTTAGCATGGATCATAGCTCTTGCTGATTCTTGAATAGTTCTATTCTTCCTCTCAACAATCCCATTCTGTTGAGGAGTGATTGGTGAAGAATATTCATGATTGATTCCCTCTGAATAACATAATTCTAAGAATTTTTGGTTCTCAAATTCTTTTCCATGATCACTTCTTATTCTGATCACACAGCTGGATTTTTCCCTTTGTATTCTTTGGCATAAATCTTTGAATAAATCAAATACATCAGACTTTTCTTTGATGAAATTTATCCATGTATACCTTGAAAAGTCATCAACCACAACATAGGCATACCTCTTACCACCAAGGCTCTCAACCTGCATAGGTCCCATAAGATCCATATGCAATAGTTCCAAAACTTTGGAAGTTGTCAGATGTTGGAGCTTTGGATGGGACATCTTGGTTTGCTTGCCTATTTGACATTCACCACATATTTTTCCATCATCCATCTTCAGTTTAGGAATACCTCTTACAGCATCCATAGATATAATCTTCTTGATGCCTCTGAAATGAAGATGACCTAGTCTTTGGTGCCATAGTTTCACTTCTTCTTCTTTAGCTAAAGAGCAAGTTGAAGTGAGACTGAAGTCTTGAGGTTCCCACATGTAACAGTTGTCTTTAGATCTGGCTCCTCTCATAACAACCTCTTGTTCTTTGTTAGTCACTATGCATTCAGTTTTGGTAAAGTTTACACTATACCCTTGATCACATAATTGACTTATGCTGATTAGATTAGCAGTTAAACCTTTAACCAGTAGCACATCATTTAGTCTTGGTACATCTTGACAATCCAAGGTTCCAACTCCCTTGATTTCTCCTTTAGCTCCATCTCCAAAGGTTACATATCTGGATGAATGTGACTTTAAATCTACTAGCAGATTCTTCAATCCAGTCATGTGTCTTGAACATCCACTGTCAAAGTACCAGTCTTCTTTGGCTGATACTCTTAGTGATGTATGTGCTATATATGCAACACCTTTCTTTGACCATTTGAGTTGAGATTTCTTTTGATACCTCTGCCCTGTGTATTGTTCATCAGTAGAGCTCCAAGGTTGCTTGTTGATCTTGTTCTTGGGTATGTAGCTTTGATCAGCATGAGGACTAGCTTTTGGTCTCCATACCTTCTTGATGACCTCTGTCTTCTGCTTAGGAGGTTGCTGATCTCTTTGATGTCTATGCAGCACTTTCTTGGTACCTTCTATCTTCTGCTTAGGAGGTTGCTGATACATTTGATTTGGATATCCATGCAACTTATAGCAATGAGGTTTGATATGTCCAAATCTTCCACAATGATGAAATCTCCATCTTTGATACTTCTTCTTCATTATGTTCTTTTCAGAATGTTGAGACATCTGTTGGAACATTATGTTTGACTTTGTGTTCTCTTCCTGATGTTGAAGCATCCTTTGGGACATCTTGTTTGACTGTATGGACTTTGAAGTAGTTTTGCTAGAGCTAGCTTCATCCTTATGAACTCTGTTAAATCCCAGTCCACTTTTATCCCCTGAATGCTTATTGTTGTTGAGAATAATATCTAGTGTACTTGAGCTACTGTTCAGCATTCTAACAGATTTGGACATGTGTTCGAATTTGGAGTTTAGAAGACTTACTTCACTTTTCAAGGTGTCAATGATCTCTTGATCACTTGCTTTTTCATCTTTTAGTTCCTCATTCTGCTTCTTTAGCTTTATAACCTCACTGCATATTTCAGTGCTTCTTTTGTATAGATCTTTGTATGCTTGCTCAAGTTCTTCAAAAGTAAGCTCCCCATCACTGGAATCACTTTCAGATTCAAATAATCCAGCTAGAGCAGTGATATGCTTAGCTGATTCTTCTTCTGAGTCACCTCCTGAGTCTTCATCAGACCAGGTTACAGAGAGTCCTTTCTTTTGCCTTTTTAAGTAGGTAGGACATTCATTCCTGATGTGTCCATATCCTTCACATCCATGACATTTGATTCCTTTTTCTTGACTGGTTTTTTCATCATAATTTGACCTTCTGTTAGTATCATAAGGTCTTTTGTTCTCAGAAGAGTTTGTGTATCTTCCACTGAGTTTGGATTTGCCTTCCATCCCTCTGAGAATCTTTTTGAATTGTCTTCCAAGCATAGCAATGTTATTTGATAAGCTTTCACCAGTTTCTGATTTATCATCTTCTTCTTCATCAGTATTTGTCACTAAGGCTATGCTTTTGTTCTTCTTTACATTTGTGTCATTCATTCCCATCTCAATGTTTGAAGGGAACCAATGAGCTCTTCAACTTTCATTGTGCATATGTCTTGAGCTTCTTCTATTGCTGTGACTTTCATGTCAAATCTTTTTGGCAAAAATCTGAGAATCTTTCTTACAAGCTTTTCATCAGTCATCTTTTCTCCCAAGGCTCCAGAAGTATTGGCTATTTCTAAGATGTTCATGTAGAATTCATGAACTGTCTCATCTTCCTTCATTCTCAAGTTTTCAAACTTGGTGGTGAGAAGTTGAAGTCTTGACATCTTTACCTTTGATGTTCCTTCATGAGTTGTTTTGAGAGTGTCCCACACATCTTTGGCCAGCTCACAGTGATGCACAAGTCTAAAGATGTTCCTATCAATGCCATTGAATAAAGCATTTAAGGCCTTGGAGTTGCCTAGTGCTGAATCTTCTTCCTCCTTACTCCATTCTTCTTCAGGTTTCAACACTTTTGATCCATCTTTGGTGTCTTGGATAGGGTGTTCCCATCCAATGTTGACTGCTCTCCAGGCCCAGTTGTCAAGTGATCTTAAGAATGCAATCATTCTTGGTTTCCAGTAGTCATAATTAGATCCATCCAGTATAGGTGGTCTATTTACTGATCCTATATCTCTGTCCATGTTTCCAGAATTTGTATTCCCTAGATCTCACCCAGTATAAACAGGCAGGGTGCATGCTCTGATGCCAATTGAAA
This sequence comes from Lathyrus aphaca, assembly GCA_963966055.1. Classification (NCBI taxonomy): domain Eukaryota; kingdom Viridiplantae; phylum Streptophyta; class Magnoliopsida; order Fabales; family Fabaceae; genus Lathyrus; species Lathyrus aphaca. Next base: position 471,096,587 of record OZ014523.1, read on the forward strand.
TTCTGTGATCAGGTATGAGATGTCCTAGGAGATGTTCCAACACTTGACAGATTTAACCAAAACTTAAAGTGAAAGAAAATTAAACAACACAGTAGTTTGTTAACCCAGTTCAGTGTATAACCACACTTACATCTGGAGGCTACCAAGCCAGGAGGAACTCCACTATAAGTAATATTAATTCTAGACTTAAACAACCTAGTTTAATCTTTCACTTAATATCTACCCAATGCAATTTCTACCTAAGTTACTACTTAGATATGAGTACCAACTCACTCCCCCTCAATCACACAGTGATCTTGTTTACAAGTTTAATAAAATTGAAGTCATACTTCAAACAAAACAGCTTGATCTTACTTCATAGTTTCAATCAAGTCACAAATGCACTTTTGCTTAAAAGCTCATAAAGTGGTACAAATAAAAACAACCTGCTATTAAAACACAACACCCTATTTTGTCTTCTGAAATTCGTACTCAATTCTGTGAGTTTCTGTTGATTAAATAGGTGTTTGTAATTTGGGCTTTCTGTAGGTTAATCCAGTCCTAAAACGCATGCAGCTTCCACCTTGAATTAGGGTTTGTTACTTCCTAGATTCTAGGTGATTTAATTCTTCTGATTATGCTGAAACCTCATAACATAACTCCCTACAGATGCGCCTTAATCTGTTTTTGTCCATCCATAATTAATTCCAGATAACTCTCCTTAAATATCTCAGATCAGTTAGTTATTAATTAATTCTGGTAGCAGGTTTGAGATGTCTCAACATCTGTTGGGACATCCTGAAAAACTGAACTTAAATCATTTACCCAATGTCCCAACATCTGGTGTGACATCCTGAAATAAGTTCTTATACTCTGTTTGATAATGTCCCAACATCTGATAGGACATTCTGAACTGAATTCAATATTTCTTGTTGGTCAAAAATTCTGCCAATTCTAAACATCTACACAGGGCCTACAATTTAATAAAATCAGATTTTCAGTTATGTCTTATCTCGGACATTTTATTTTCATTTGCAAAATGTCCGATGTCTTTAAGATACTGTTTGCATAAATACAGATGTTTCTTTTAAAGAATACGTGCTTGCAGGAAATATACTTACTCCCAGGTGTGTCTAAACTCTTACGACGGAATCCAGTAAGGGATACCTCGGGATTACTTGTGCGTTTCTCTATCGTTTCAGGATTGCAGGCATTCAAAGCACAACATGGGGCATGAAAGCTTCATCTCAGCAAGCTGACAAATCAGCACTCACTCAAGTCTTAGCACCCGAAGTGCTTTCTCCCCAGCCGAGTTACCGTTTACTATTCCTCCACAGTCAGGTGTAAGGCCGGGAAACCGTGTATCCACAGAGCTTCAGCCTTTATCCAGAAGCGCGATGCACAAAGGAATCACAACAGAGCGAAGAAAGCTTCTGCAAACCCCAGCTGGGTCCCTTATCACCAAGAATGGGTCTATCAGTGACCTATTCCTCCAAGCAGATACATCTCAATGATCTCATCCCCAGCTGGGATGTCCACTTCAAACAGATCGGCCAGAGATCTTCGCAGCAACAGGATCCGAATCCCGAATCTTTATCTTTTGCATAATCATAGCATTCGCATCATATTCACCCCACAAAGCGTAGCATTCCGTCCAATGCGGAGCATTACGGCAAAAAATCAAACATGTTGCATAATCATAAGTCATGGTCTGAATCAAACACTTGTGAATAATGACAATCCATCGACAATATACAGAATGTTCCCCAGATTCCCCAGCGAAGAGCTAAAGCAGTTGCCTTACACCCACAAACACCAGTACATACTCCTTGTGGCACCCGTCCGTGTCATATCCCCAGTAGAAAGCCAAAGCGTCCCCTTTGAACTCACAGATACATATACATATATATAACTTTCTTGACACTCGTCCGTGTCACTCTCCCCAGCAGTTTAAACACTCAATTATACACCATTCATACTCATTACTCCTGTTTTCGCATATACAGATACTCGTTTGTACCTTGTACATATCACTCAAATCCCCGCAGAGTCGACACTCATCCGTGTTCTTTGTTAACCAGTTGGTACTCGTCCGTGCCATATCTCAGAACATGCGTCTAGCGTTTGTTTCTACCTGATACTCGTCCGTATCATAGTATTAAGGATGCTCGATCGCATCTTTAATCCATACACGTGTCAACACTTATGTCTTCCTGAATTGAGACACTCGTCTGTGTCTACTGTTCCCCAGAAGAGTCCCCTCAGAATCAACACTCGTCCGTGTTCCTTGTTAACCAGTTGATACTCGTCCGTATCATCATCTCTGGACACGTGTCAGTATTTGTTTCTACCCGATACTCGTCCGTATCGTAGTCTTAGGGATGCTCGTCCGCATCTTTAATCTATACACAACACCAAACACTTATACCTTTTATTTCTTGGAAATAAACACTCGTCCGTGTCTACCATTCCCCAGTAGGTCGCCAGCAAAGCAAAATTTCTTTTCTATCTGACATTCGTCCTATGTCATGATAAACCCTGAGAGCAGCCGTACCCTGCTAGGTGATCGTCCTTCACCTCTTGATGATCGTCCTTCATCACGCTCATCCGATGGCCGTCCCCATCGTTGACCTTTTCTATCCGACATTCGTCCTGTGTCGTGATATTTAGCAGCCGTCCCCTGCTAGGTGATCGTCCTTCACCTTTTGATGATCGTCCTTCATCATTTTATCCGATGGTCGTCCCCATCGTTGATATTGTTATCTGACATTCGTCCTATGTCATGATAAACCTTGAGAGCAGCCGTCCCCTGCTAGGTGATCGTCCTTCACCTCTTGATGATCGTCCTTCATCATGCTCGTCCGATGGCCATCCCCATCGTTGACCTTTTATCCGGCATTCGTCCTATGTCGCGATACTTTCGGCAGCCGTACCCTGCCAGGTGATCGTCCTTCACCTTAGATGACCGTCCCTCATCTTATCCCCCTCCGAGCAGCCGTCCCCTGCTAGGTGATCGTCCTTCACCTTTGATGACCGTCCCTCATCATTATTTCATTTATTCTTTAACCCGATGGTCGTCCCCGTCGTGGTCCCTTTTCCTTTTCCTGATGATCGTCCTTCATCAGTTTAGCCCGATGGCCGTCCCCATCGTTATTCGCATTACTTTATGAACCTGATGACCGTACCTCATCATTTATTTTTACCTATAAATTCCCCAGAGGGTCTTGATGGCCGTCCCCATCATAAGCTCTCATATCCCCAGCATGTCGGCCGTCCCCGTCATTGCTTTACTTCCCGCATTTTTCCAGCGTGTCGGCCGTCCCCGTCATTGCTCTTTCCCCAGCAGTCGTCCTCTGCTCGGCGGTCGTCCTCCGTCGCCCGCACTTTATATATATACTTTGTTTTCCTTTACAATCTATATCCCTTTCTTCTTCATTCTGTGAGTGCAAATTTTGGACTGTCTTTGGTATTCAACCACAAGTTATCTTGTTTGCCTGATAAGCTGTCGCTTACATCCTGCACAGCTAACTCATGTTTGAATAGGGGCAGCTGTAAACACCCCAAATTTGCCCTCACCCATTCACACCATGGATTGTGACATCCTCATATGCATAAACACAATCATAACATCTCATACCACATTTTTGATTCACTGCATTGTCTCAAAGTCATCTGCATCTAGGGTTTGTGATCTGAGCAATCCAAGAGCCATTTGAGCCACTCCAAAGGTCATCAATCACTTCAAAGGGGCCCATGCATGTTCAAGCATCATATTATATCCTCTCAAAGTCAAGAATGTCAAAAAATCACAAGAACTGAGAATGGTATGGAAGCAGAGCCAGGTTTGACTGCACAGATGACCTAAAATTAGGGTTTTGGTTTCAGAGGCCATAACTCCAAATTTTTTGGTCATTATTGTTTCTATTGGTCTCTATATGGTATAGGGAGCATGCATATCAATTTTCATGAAGAAACTCCATGGGGAAGTCATCTGATCAAGAGTTGACTTTCTAAGCAAGTCAGTGCAAAATCAGGGCATCTGAGGCCCCCAATGACCCAACCAAAGGGTGTTCACCATCATTTTGATTATGTATGATCTTTATTTGATCATAGAAGATGTTAGAAGTTCACAAAATTGAAGAATTTCAAGTCATTTGCAAAGTTGACTTTTTGGGAAGTTTGACTTTTAATAAAAATTGCCATTTTGGGAAACTTTTTCAAACCTTGCTTTTTGATTCAAAAATGCTTCAAATGAAAAAACTTTGGTCATGAAAGTTGTAGAATGGATCATTCCCTTTTCAAAAAGTACAAGAACATGACCTAATTCATTTTGGATCAAAAGTTATGGCTTGTCAAAGTTGGCAAAAATCACAAAATTTGAAGTTTTCTACCAAAGAGGCAAAGTTGCAAATTCACTTGCCAAGGCAAATTGAGCTATCAAATGAACTTCTAATCTTCATACAAGCATGTACCAAGACCTAAAAATCAGAATGGGCCAAGGGATCACTCATTTTCATGACTTATGAAGCAAGAAATTTCAAAGGAAGCAAAAGTGAGGCAAGTTGCAAAAACTCACTCAAGTTTGAATCCACTTGCTTGTTGACTCCACAAATAATCCTAGGGCTCTCCACACTTCTTGCTGCGCAGGACACCCCATTTGTCCTTGGCTAGCTAGCAACCCATACCTCTCTTACACAACTTTGACATTTTGGCAACTTGAGCCATACCAATCACAACAGTACACATCAACTCATCTGACCAATCCCATTTGTTTATACAAACCAAAAGCAAGCCAAAGCACATGACACACAAGCCTGAAAGCAACAAGAACACAGCTCTCTCATTTTTCACCCCATTTGCAAAACTCTTCGAAACACTCTCCACAAGCTGCAAACCCACAAACAAACTTCACAAACAAACTCAACATGCCTCACTGATCAGAAACCACCCATCACCATAGCCTGAAACCCTCAGAAACCAAAATACGATTGCTGCCCCTCTTTGAGCAGAACTTCAGCAATCTTTCAAACCAACCATTATAAACTTCAAACAAGCATTGAAAGCTTCTCAGGAGGTCCATTGGAGTTGATTGGAAGCAAGGAATCAGCCAGAAAGTGCCAGAAATCAAAGCTTCGATTCAGGTAGCCATGGAAATTCATTTTTCCAGAACCTTTATTTCTTGTTTCTAAATGATAAAGCATGCTTCCCTGAGTTCATTGAGCCTTTTACTTTTGAAAAAGATTGAGAAATGAGCTTGTATCGTGTTTCTGAAATTTCTGCCGTTTTAGATGTTTAATTCGTATCTTGATCTTGAGTAGAAATAAATGGAATGTGTTGCTGGATTGTTGTTTAGGAAGGTTAGTTGAGTTGATCTGGAGAGTTTGACATGATTTAGTGAAGATTTGAGAGAGATTGAAGGAGGAGCCTGCCGGAGAAGACGACCGGAACAGTGTTCCGGTCGTCTGAAATTGATTAGGGTTAATTAATTAGGGTTTAGTCTTAATTGCGTGAATTTGAATCTTGGCCGTCCAGATGCGCGCCAAGTCCACTCCCGCGCGTGTGAGTTTGAATGCTGGCCCTTGATCTTGCATACTTTCATATTTTTCAGTTTTAATTCATTTTATTTTCATTTAAATTCATTTGTTTTCTACAATTTATTAAAAATAGCAAAACATCTTTAAAAATTCTGAAAATTTTTATCCAAGCTTTTATTAATTTTCATTTTAAAAGTCATTTAAAAGTTTATTTTTAATTGATTAATGAGAATTAATTAATTAAAAATACTTTTAAGTATTTAAAAATCACAAAAAAAATTCATGAAACATTTAAAATCATTTAGAAACATTGTCCAACTCTCAAACCAAATTTCTTTTTTGATCTTGATGTCTTTTGACAATTTTCCATGGAATTAATTTTATTTCAAGGCATTATTTTGATCCAATCTTCAAAAATTCATTTCTGCCTAGCCTTTAAGAGTTGGACCTTGATTCTTCTTGCATTGCATCTTGTATAACATGTAGTTTATAGGGTTAAATTGGCATGAATTGATCTGGCATTTCCTATTTTTTTGGCATTTTTCTTGACAAGGTACCTTAAAACCCTAACAATCTTAAGAAATTCATAACTTTCACTAGGTTAAGAATTGGATCCCCTCCTTTGGGCAGTGAGTTTGTATAGGTTTAGGGTTCCCTTGAATGCATTTTCAATTTTCTATCATGATGTTTGCTTCTGGTTTTGATTTTTGTTTTGTGCATTGATCATAAACCCTAATTTGGGCTTTCATTTGCATCCATCTTCCATTTGCTTGCATACCATGACTTGCCATGACATTTTGTGCATTCATTTGATTCATATTACATCTTAGGACATATTAGAATCATGTTTGATCATTGCATCTTGCATTTGCCATGTTGTATGCCATTTGCATTTCATAACTTTTCATGTATGTTCATGGTTCTAAGCATGCTTCTCTTGCACCCATATGTTTGTATGATCATCCCCATGCCTTGATTCATGTTTGCATCATCTCATAGCTTCATTAACATCATGTACATGCTTCTGGTTTTGATTCGTATCATGCCATCTCATCTCATTTTGCATTGCATTGCATTTCTTTCACTAACTTTTCAGGTGGTAAGTTACTTTGAGAAGTGAATTTGCCTTCACTTCTCACAATCTCTTTTCATCTCTTTTATGCATCATTGCTGCATTTTGTCTTGTGTTTGAGATTGAGCTTGCTCATTCTTCTTCATCTTACTTTCTTTCCTCAAGCAACTTGACTTCTTAAGTGAAGCAAGTTGTTTTGCTTCTCTCTGTTCCTTTCATTTGCTTCCTGGTGGTTCCTCTGAAGATTTCTTTCTTGCAAACCTCACAAACCTTAGGAACAACCAAGCATGACAATAATTAGGGTTTTGATTAGTTCCCCATTTAGATTTTACCTTTGTGTCTCATTGAGTCTTCTCTTCTCATCTCATAATCAGGGACTAAACCCTAAAGGCTTTAAGGATTTGTGATTAAGCTTATGCCTGCATCCTTCTATTAGGATGGAGTGTGTAACTTTAATCCTAAGTGTTAAACCCTTAATGTGTTCAAATCCCTTAATCAATTCACTTAATAATCATCAAGACATCAAGCTTGTAACTTGGGCCTTGCATTAGGGTTCTATTTCTTCCTTAATTGGTTAAGAAGGACTAACCCTAGTGTTAATGGACAAGTCCCCCTCAAGTTGTCTTGCAAACCCTAAAAATCATTTCATCATCTCATCATTAAATAAAATCCACTTAATAAAGGCTTTGTTTTGTCATGAGTTTAATCCCTAATCATGGATTAAGTTGAGGAGCTTTCCTCAGCTTAAACACTCTCATATATTATCCTTCTATTAGGATGGTGTAATGAGTCTGTTTAATCCTTGATTATGGCTTAATCTCATTACTTAACACTAAACAAAAATCACAAAAACATCTAAATAATACAAGTAGGTTAATGATCTTAATCCTACATCATGGTGATTAAGTGTGAGGTGTTTACTTCACACTTAAGGCATTCTCATTACCCCTAATCAGAGGGAAGATGTGATGAGTTTACTAAATCCATTGGTTTAGGCTTAAGCTCACTAATCTATGACAAACTTTCAAAAGCAATAAAAGATTGAAAACTCATAAACAAACAATAATCGTCTCCTCCGGGATTCTTTTCTCATCTCGTTCACTCACAACCGAGAACTTGCTTCTTCCGTCTAGTGCAAGACAGTTTGCACCTGAGCCAGACAGGTCACACACTTGAGCATAGACAAGTAAGCAGTTCACAAGTCAATTCTTTCTTTCAGTCTCTTTGGGTCGAACTACGGTGTTCTGACTTCCTCATTGCACGAGAGAATACGTAGGCACAACTTAACTGTTATCGAACAAAAGTCTTTGTATATTCCCCCTCTTTCCAGCCTTATTCTTTTAGCCTCATGATCTTGAGCATTTCACTCCTGTTCTCACACTGACACTTCATTTATACACTACACTTCTTTTACACTGACACTTGCATTCTTTCCAGCTTTGAAGCACAAATTGCACTGACACTACCCCTTTAAAACACAAATCTTTTAAGCGTGGATCCCGTCGAGTACGACGGACAATCTGGGTGCTAATACCTTCCCAGGTTGTAACCAACCCCCTTTCTCAGTCTCTCTGGTTCGCAACCGTCTTATCCATATCTTTTCTTAGGTTTATGCAGCATTACCTTTCCTTCGGGATAAAAATGCCTAGCTGGCGACTCTTTTCATTTCATCCTTTCGTCGACCGTTCGCGTCTGTACCTCATTTGAGTTCAGTCTCATTTGTCGGGAGCGACAGCTTGGCGACTCTGCTGGGGACCCTTATACTGTAACCAGGGCTTCTGGTTCTTTCTGTGGGTTCCTCCTAGCTCTTGTTTGATTTGTGTTTACTGGGGTGTTATGTGCTATTTGTGTTTGTATATTTGTTTTATTTACTGCTTTATGTACAGTTATTTATTGCTTTCTTTACAGCTCTATATCATCATACTGTCATACTGTTATCTGGTTGGATCTGTTTTCTGTCTTGGTGGGTGGGGTTTTATTGAGAGTTTAAGGTCCTATACCTGGGACCTGAGTGACACCTAGGCTAGAGTGGTTCATGTTCTTTCCCATTCCTTTTCGGTCTGGTGCGGGAATATGAAACACGGTTCAGATATGGGTTTCTTCTTGAGAACTCTGTGCTACAGATTTCCTATAGTGCTAGGGCTATCTGGGAAGCCTGCTAAGTCTGGATGACCTTTACTATGACCTTCAGAAACTGAGGTGATTTAGAGGAGGATTTTTTATGGTTATTGTAAACACTGTACCTCCGGGTTAGAAGTGTTTACACTTCTCATAACTGATCCAAGTCTGAGGATCCTTGTTTTAGAACACCACCTGTGAGGGGGTTGGGCTGTTTACAGGTTTGCAGGAACCATTGGCCACATCATACCCTGATACTTATTATGTTTGAGAATGCTTCACTTTGGACAGTTCTTGTGATTTAACCCTGGATATGTGACTCTTTATTTGAGTCCCCCACCTTGGTTACTGGACTTATGAACCTCCATCTGGACTTCTTAGACATACATGGACTTATACCAAGGCAGTAATCAGATCCAGCTTGATCACAACCCTTTGCATATCATTTGGATACATCATCATTGCATCATTTAACATGTGTTTATTTGTTTTTCAGGGTATCCATATTACATTTGGCTTGGTTTTGACCCCTTCACCTGCATAGGCCTTTTGTTCACCAGCTATCTGCTTCAGCTACCTTCATCAGCTACCTGCTTCAGTCACCTGCATCACCAGTATCAGCCTGTCAGTGGCCCACCTCCAGTGTTAGTCATCATTATCAGCATCTATCTCAGCTCTTCAGCAGCAGACATGGCACCCAAGAAGAGCAACATCTCCTATCATTTCTTTGAGCCTGAGCTGGCTGGCATCAGGAAGGTCCAAGCCCTGATTACTCCAGACCATATACCACTATTCAGAGAACATTGTGGAGGCATCCTTGATGTGGTTAAGGATTTGGACCCTTCCCAGAGGAGCTTGATTCATACTTGCCTGCAGTTCTATGATCCCCCTCTGAGGTGCTTCACCTTCTAGAATTTTCAGTTGGGACCCTTGTTGGAAGAGTATTCATCACTCATTGGTGTACCTATCAGGGGTGGAGTCCCCTTCAACCCTGAGATGACGTTTCCTAGTAATGAAGAGGTGGCAAGGGCATTGTATCTGGAACCAGTTCTGATTGATCAGAACATGACAACAAAGGCTGGAATCTCTGGTCTGCACTTGGATTTCTTGATCTCCCAGGCTATTCTGAAGGCATCCTTGGGAGAATGGAAGGCAGTCTGTGCATTATTAGCCCTTAGCATATATGGGGTTATATTATTTGCAGATGAGCCTAAGTTCATTAGCAAGAATGCAATCCATCTTTTCATTCTGAGGAACCCAGTGCCCACCTTACTGGGAGATTTCTATTACTCTGTTCACCAAAGGAATGAAAAGCAAAGGGGAAGATTGGTGAGATGCTGTGCTCCCCTATTCCATACCTGGCTGCTCAAACACTTGCCCAAGACTGATGCATTCCTGAATCCTCACCAACAAAAGAATTGGGCTAGGAGACTTGTTGCTTTGACCTCAGATGACATCAGGTGGTGCACCCAGAGCACCAAGGGCAGGGACATCATTACTAGTTGTGGGCAGTTCCCCAATGTACCTCTGATAGGAGTGAAGGGTTGCATTAACTACAACCCTATGCTATTCAAAAGACAACTGGGCTATGCATTGGTCCAGCCTCCTAGAGTACAAGATCTAGCTGAGACCCTTTATTGTGAGATCAAGCCTAATCTGGCTATTGTCAGGCAAGTATCCTGGGCTTGGGACAATGTCCAGACCAAAGGGATGGCCATTCTTGGGAGATGCAACAATGTGGCTTCAGCTCAGTATTATGAGTGGTCTCATGCCAGGGCTCAAATTTCTGGGATGCCCTTCACCATCGAGGATGCACCTGGACCATCCACAGCACCACCTCCAGCAACTGTCAGCCTGGAGGAGTTTGAGAAGCTAAAAGAGAGGAATGAGAATTTGTCTGAAGCCTTGAAGAGAACCCTCTGGGAGAGGAGTGATGGTCGTCTGGACATTGAAAGGTTAGAAAAGCTTAAGGGGGAGCATCTAGCCAGGATTGAAAAGTCAGAGGACTACATCAAGAAGTCAAGGGCTGGAGAACAGATTTTGAAGAATGCCTGTAAAGAGGCCCAGTTCCAGAAGGCTAGGACTGATCTCTATCTGAAGGAGAGCCAAGCTAGGTGGGTCAGGATCACTGAAGCTCGCACTCAGGAGGATAAAAGAACTCAGGACAAGATTGAACAGTTGGAGGCTAATGCAAAGGAGCAACAGGAAGCCCTATTAGCAGCCCAGAGGGAGATCTCAGAATTGAAGCTTAGGGCTGGTGTGAAGAGGTCAAAGGACCAAAGCAGACACAAGAAGCTAGCCACTGCTATCACCACCAGGAATCTTCTCATTAGGAACCTCACAGAGCATCCAGCTAATCCGGTGACTGAAGCACTTTTGAAGGAAGTCCAGGAGGATGAGTTTGGTCTTGGTGTCTGACTTTTGCTTGTTGTTGTTTTCATCTCATGTACTTTTATTTTATGTTGTATTTTGACCCCTCAGAGGGCATGTATTGTAAAAAACAAACTATGTATGGTTAATCATTTTGTAATATATTAGTTTGTTTCATCTGAGTTCTTTTTCTCTCAAGCAACATCAAAGCACCCTCCTCAGGAGTCTGGAAAGGTCAAAACCAAGTGCCAAGCCGGATACCTTGGAAACAAATAAGCATACTGCATTGCATACTAACTTTTGTTTTGTTTTGTAGGTTTTAGTTTGTTACTAACTCTGTTGTGATTCAGGAACTATTGCTCGACGACGGGTGTTCCCACTCAACCGTCCACACAGATATCCCACTCGCAACAACCTTCTGGGTATACAAATGGACCAAGTACAGCAGGACCTTACAGAGGTCAGGACTCAAATGGCCAATGAGAGACTGGAGATAAGAAATCAGATGACCCAGTTTATGGAGGTGATGAATAGATTGGCACAGAGCCAAGAGAGATTAAGGGCATTAGTAGAAAGGCAGACCCAGGAGGAGCCCCATCTAGGGACTGGGGGAACAAGCAACAATGAGAGGGTTCAGCCTCATGTTAATCCTCCAGTGTATGGGCCTCACCTTCATCCAGAGATCAACATCCCTGCTAATGTGCAGGGGAATGCCACTGCAGGCAGAGTATTACAAGAAGACACCCAAGAGGATCAATTCACTGTGATGGGAGCTGGGGATGAAGCCTATGACAGAAGGCTAGATGAAATTGCTGAGAAATTGAGATCCCTGGAGTCCCAGAATTCTTTGGGCTTTGATGTTATGGACATGGGTCTAGTGGACGGGGTAAGGATTCCTCACAAGTTTAAACCTCCGTGCTTCGAGAAGTACAACGGAACTTCCTGTCCCCGAACCCATTTACAATCCTTTCTGGGGAGGCTGAAGGCATATACCATGGATGAAAAGCTATGGATGTTTTATTTTGAAGATAGCTTAACAGGAGCTTCAAGGGAATGGTACTCTCACTTGACTAGAGCAACCATCAGATGCTGGAAGGACCTAGCTGAGGCCTTAATCAGACAATACCAGTACAACTTGGATATGGCTCCTAACAGGACCCTCCTGATGGGAATGTCTCAATCATCCAGGGAAAGCTTCTGGGAGTACGCCCAGAGGTGGAGACAGCTTGCTGCTGCTGTCCAGCCACCCATGTCGGAAAGGGAAATGGCCGACATGTTTATGAACACCCTCCAAGGGACATACATTGACAGACTAGCTGCCTTTTCTTCCACCAGCTTCGCTGACGTAGTCCTAGCTGGAGAAAGAATTGAAAGCCTGTTAAAGATGGGCAAAATTTCTGACAATGGTGCGAGCTCGTCCAGCAACCCCAGAAAACCTTTTGTAGGTCCAAGAAGAACCGGTGAGACTAATGCTATTCAGGCCAGCAGGGGCAGACCACAATATGTTCATAGGTCAGTGGCAGCAGTCACCATTCCCACTCCAATTCCTCAGCAACCAGCATATCAACCACAGCAACAACCCCATTACCAGCAACAAACTCAATATCCGCCTCAGAGAAACTACAACATTAACAGCAACAATCAACAAAGACCATTTCAACAAAGACCATCTCAGGCCAATAGGGTGATTGATCCGATCCCTATGCCTTATGCCGCTTTACTGCCACAGCTCCTGAAGCTCAACTTGGTTGAGTTAAGGACGTTGGCGCCACCAGATCCTTCCAGTCTGCCAAGAAATTACGACGCCAACGCCAGATGCGCTTTTCACTCCAACGCACCTGGCCATAATACAGAGAAGTGCAGAGCTTTACAGATGAAGGTACAAGACTTGGTAGATTCTAAAGCTCTAAACTTTGCACCCCCGCCAAATGTTAACAAAAACCCCATGCCCAACCACGGAGGACCAAGAATCAATGCTATTGAGGAAGATAAGCCGTCTTTCTTAATAACCAGTGTTGGGCAGGTCCGGACACCCCTGGTAGAGATTAAAGCTCAACTCCTTGAATGCCAGATATTCCCTGGGTGTGAGCTCGGGTGCAGTTATTGCAACATTTCGGTAAATGGGTGTGATAACTTGAGAAGCGGCATAGACTGTCTTATCCAGAATGGTCTACTTCAAATCACAACATCAATACCTTCAAATCCGGCAATCCCTCCGACAACAGTTCCAGAGTCTCCTACAACTGCAACAACAATTATTCCAAACAATTCTTCAGTTTCATCAACAAATGCTTCAAATATCACTTCAACAAGCCAGATATCAACAAATATTACTTCTACAACGTCAGCACCCCTCTATTCAGAATCTTCTCCTACAACACCAGCAAATATCTCAGCAATCACTATTTATTATGATCCGTCAAGAATTCCTCCGAACAACAATTTTCAACAACAAGCAGTGGCATCTCCTGCCAGGACACCGGTCACCATCTACTATGATCCACATACTATTGCGACACCCTCCTCTACTGCAGTCAGCCCGGTTACCGTCACGGTACCTGGGCCTGTTCCATATGAAAGCAGTAATGCCATCCCTTGGCATTATGGCTCTGACTTTTACTGCAATGGGGAGAAAATCACTCTTAACTCTTCAACCTCTGCTCCACAAATTGATAATGTCGGGGGAGGCGGAGGCTTCACCAGAAGCGGACGCCTCTTTGCCTCGCAAGCACAAAGACCTAATGCCGAAGCAGAAGCTGCTGCCAAAGCAAAGGGGAAAAGTGTAATAGCTGAAGAACCCATTCTCAAGGAAACACAAAAGACGTCTTTTGAACAAGATGTAGACGAGTTTATGAGAATCATCAAGAGGAGTGACTACAAAGTGGTGGATCAGCTTCACCAAACTCCCTCAAAAATCTCCATTCTATCCCTGCTGATGTGTTCCGAAGCTCACCGGAATGCATTACTAAAAGTCTTGCACGCAACATATGTGCCAGAGGAGATCACCGTTAATCAGCTGGAGACCGTGGTAGCAAATGTCAATACCAGCCATGGATTGGGTTTTACCAATGCTGATTTAACGACTGAGGGTTGTAACCACAATAAGGCTTTACACATCACCCTGGAATGCAAGGGTGTTGTTCTATCACATGTACTGGTAGATACTGGGTCTTCACTCAATGTCTTACCAAAGAAAGCCTTGGTGAAGCTGGAGTATGATGGCTTGGCATTGCGTCCAAGTAATTTGGTAGTGAGAGCATTTGACGGCTCTAAGAGATTAGTGCTAGGAGAGATTGATCTACCTGTGATGATTGGCCCACAGACGTTTAAAATTACCTTCTACGTGATGGACATTCAGCCGGCCTACAGCTGTTTGTTGGGTAGACCTTGGATTCATGCCGCTGGCGCAGTTACGTCTACCCTTCACCAGAAGTTAAAATTCGAGTGGGAGGGCCAGATCATCACCATTTGTGGTGAAGAAGATATTTTTGTTAGCCATCTAGCTACGTACAAATACATTGAGATGGATGGGGAGATCCATGAAACCATGAGTCAGGGATTTGAAGCCCTGAACATTAATGAAGCATCTACTGTACTTGGGACCTCCATGACATCTTACCAGCAAGCCAGGAAGGTTGTTGAAGAGGGGAGTGCTCAAGGCTGGGGCAAGCTGTTGCCTGTGGAGAAGAAAGAGGACAGATTTGGGTTGGGTTACAAACCAACTCAACAAGATCAATCAGAGGCTGCTAAGAAGCCCAGTTTTGTCAGTGGGGGGATGCTCACCCCTGATGCTGTAAACAACTTGGAAGATGAGTCGGAAGATGAGCGCAACCTGGAGAGCTGGATACGTCCAAGGATCCCGGGGAGCCGTATCTCAAACTGGTCTTCCCAGGAAATTATAAGGGTTACTCCTGCAGAGTAATTATTATTTCCTGTATATTTTAAAGCTTGCATCAAGTCTTGCATCTTGCCCAAGATGACAAGACTCATATTGTAATCGGGCCATCTTGTAATTTTGTGCAAACAGATCAATCAATGAATATTGGACGTCTTTTGCAAATGAGTCTTTTTCTTTTCTGCTCACTGTTTTTCATTTTTCTTTTTGTACAAAAATAAAATGGCAATGTTTTCAAAATGATAAACTTCATTTCACCTTTTCTAAACAAGATTAAAATCAATCACTAAAATGAATAATCTAAACCCTTGCAGAGAATGCCTTCCAGACTGCACCGACAACAACACAGCTATGGCTTCGTATGACTTTGACAATCCAATCAATCAAGCCGATGAAGGGGTTGAAGAAGATTATGAGCTTCCTGAAGAGCTAGCCAGGCTGTTAAGGCAAGAGGAGAAGGTTATCACTCCTCATCAGGAGGAGATTGAAACGATTAATCTTGGTTCGGAAGAAGACGTGAAAGAGGTTAAAATCGGGGCCTGCCTACAAGACTCAGTGAAAGAACAACTGATTGATTTGCTTCGGGAGTATGCAGATGTGTTTGCTTGGTCTTACCAGGATATGCCAGGGTTGGACACCGATATCGTCATGCACAAGCTGCCATTAAAAGAAGACTGCCCGCCAGTAAAACAGAAGCTGCGCCGTACTCGCCCGGATATGGCAATGAATAAAAAGAAAGAGGTACAAAAGCAGTGGGACGCCGGATTCCTGGCTGTAACTAGCTATCCGCCGTGGGTTGCTAATATTGTACCTGTGCCTAAGAAAGACGGCAAAGTGAGAATGTGTGTTGACTACCGGGATCTGAACAGAGCCAGCCCGAAAGATGATTTCCCATTACCTCACATTGATGTATTGGTTGATAATACGGCTCAGTTCTCGGTGTTCTCCTTCATGGACGGATTTTCAGGATACAATCAGATCAAGATGTCACCTGAAGACATGGAGAAGACAACTTTCATCACACCCTGGGGCACGTTCTGTTACAAGGTGATGCCATTCGGATTGAAGAATGCTGGTGCAACATATCAACGGGCTATGGTAACATTATTCCACGATATGATCCATAAAGAAATCGAGTGTTATGTGGATGACATGATTGCCAAGTCCCTCACAGAAGAAGACCACTTGGTAAATCTGCTGAAACTATTCAAGCGTTTGAGGAAGTACCAACTGAAGTTGAACCCCAACAAGTGCACATTCGAGGTGCGATCTGGTAAGCTGCTGGGTTTTATTGTAAGCGAGAAAGGGATTGAGGTTGACCCTGATAAAGTCAAAGCCATTCAAGAAATGCCTGCACCGAAGTCAGAAAAAGAAGTTCGAGGGTTTCTAGGTAGATTGAACTACATTTCCAGGTTCATATCTCACCTTACAGCAACCTGTGAACCCTTGTTCAAGCTGCTGAGAAAGGAGCAAACGGTCAGGTGGAACGAAGACTGCTAAAGGGCTTTTGACAAAATCAAGGAATATTTACAAGAGCCTCCAATCCTTATGCCTCCAGTTGAAGGAAGACCTCTGATAATGTACTTGACAGTATTAGAAGAGTCAATGGGGTGTGTGCTGGGCCAGCATGACGAGTCTGGTCGAAAAGAGTATGTAATATACTACC
Source organism: Lathyrus aphaca (assembly GCA_963966055.1). Lineage (NCBI taxonomy): Eukaryota > Viridiplantae > Streptophyta > Magnoliopsida > Fabales > Fabaceae > Lathyrus > Lathyrus aphaca. The sequence goes on from OZ014523.1 coordinate 471,113,221, forward strand.
TGAGAAAAAAGTTTACCGACTGTGAACAACGTTATTCACTGCTCGATAAAACTTGCTGTGCTTTAGCGTGGGCTGCTCGCCGACTGAGACAGTATATGTTGACCCACACTACTTTGTTGATATCAAAAATGGACCCAGTTAAGTACATTTTCGAGAAGCCAGCTCTTACCGGACGGGTTGCAAGATGGCAAATGATCCTTACAGAATATGACATCCAGTACACATCTCAGAAAGCCATCAAGGGCAGTGTATTGTCTGATTATCTTGCTGAGCAACCCATTGATGATTACCAGCCTATGAGATTTGACTTCCCTGATGAAGACATCATGTTCATAAAAGCAAAAGATCATGAAGAGCCTGTTCACACTGAAGGGCCTGACCCAGAAGAAGAATGGACTATGATGTTTGATGGGGCTGTTAATATGAATGGTCGTGGTGTTGGTGCAGTGCTCATTACACCTAAGAGAGTTCACATGCCTTTCTCGGCAAAGCTCACCTTTAACTGCACTAACAACGAAGCTGAATACGAAGCTTGTATTATGGGTCTTGAGGAGGCCATTGACCTCAGGATCAAAACATTGACTGTATTCAGAGATTCAGCTCTGGTAGTTAATCAAACCAACAGCAAATGGTACACACACCAGGATCATCTGATACCCTACAGGGATTATACAAGAAGGTTATTGACTTTCTTCACAACAGTCAAGCTTGAGTATATCCCTCGAGACGAGAATCAGTTTGCAGATGCTCTGGCTACCATTTCATCCATGATCAAAGTTCAAGCTGCCAACTTTGTGCCTCAGATTTCAGTGTCCAGACTCAACAGACCAGCATATGTATTTGCGGCAGACATTGTCAAAGATGATAAGCCTTGGTTCCACGACATTAAATGCTTCTTGGAGGATCAAACATACCCACCTGGGGCATCTTCCAATGATAAGAAGACATTAAGAAGGCTTGCCGGTAGTTTCTTCCTGAATACTGATGGTTCCCTATACAAGAGAAATTTTGATATGGTACTCCTCAGATGCGTTGATAGAACAGAAGCAGACTTGTTGATGCACGAGGTGCACGAAGGATCCTTTGGTACCCATGCAGGAGGGCATGCCATGGCTAAGAAATTGCTAAGGTCAGGCTATTACTGGATCACAATGGATGCCGACTGTTGTGCCTATGCCAAAAAATGCCATAAATGCCAGATTTATGCGGATAAGGTGCATGTGCCTTCCAATCCTCTGAATGTGATGTCTTCACCCTGGCCCTTTGCTATGTGGGGCATTGACATGATTGACAAGATTGAACTAACTGCTTCTAATGGCCACAGATTCATCCTGGTTGCCATCGACTATTTCACCAAGTGGGTCGAAGCAGCTTCCTATGCAAATGTTACAAGGCAAGTGGTAGCCCGATTTCTGAAGAGAGATATCATCTGCCGGTATGGAGTGCCCGAGCGAATCATTACTGATAATGGTTCCAATCTAAACAACAAAATGATGGCAGAACTATGCCGGGACTTCAAGATCCAACACCATAATTCTTCTCCTTACAGGCCAAAGATGAATGGCGCTGTTGAGGCAGCTAACAAGAATATCAAGAAGATTGTGCAGAAGATGGTAGTCACCTACAAAGACTGGCATGAAATGCTACCGTTTGCCTTGCATGGGTACCGTACGTCAATCAGAACATCCACTGGGGCAACACCGTATCAACTTGTGTATGGTATGGAGGCAGTCCTACCAGTTGAGGTTGAATTACCCTCCTTACGGGTAATAATGGATGTTAAGTTGAACGAAGCGGAGTGGGTCCGGTCCCGATACGAACAACTGAGTCTGATTGAAGAGAAAAGATTGGCTGCAATCTGTCATGGGCAGTTGTATCAGAAGAGAATGAAGAAAGCCTTCGATCAGAAAGTCAGGCTCCGAGAGTACCAAGTAGGAGATCTTGTGCTGAAGAGAATCCTCCCTCCTCATACAGACCACAGGGGCAAGTGGACTCCGAACTATGAAGGACCATTTGTAGTCAAGAAAGTTTTCTCTGGTGGAGCACTGATGCTCAGCACTATGGATGGTGAAGACTTCCCGTCCCCTGTGAATTCAGATGCAGTTAAAAAATACTTCGCATAAAATGACCCGCTGGACATAAAAACAGAAGATAAGTCCAGGCAAAAATAGGGCATCCCGGCGAGTCAAAAACAGAATAAAAGACTCGGGCAAAAATAAGGGAAAATAAACACAAAAAAATGTGCACCCGCTGAGTTGAAAAGCCGCATTGGACAACTCAGGCAAAAATGGGTATCCCGATGGATTGAAAACCCGAAAGGGCGATCCATGCAAAATAAGGGAATAAGCGAACAACTGCATTCTGAATTCGTCTGTATCACCTACAACTTGGCAAACCTAGAAAGGATCAAACTTCTGTCAGAATCAGCCTTCTTCAGGAAGCGAGACGAGAAGAACGTCAAATGTCATACGAGTCATAGCAGAAGGGAAGCTCCTTGAAGCGTCGTCAACATTGCCAATATTTTGTTTCTCAATTTGTAACAATCTCCTCATTTTAGGGGATATGTTTCCTTGACTGTATCTTGCCAATTCAGGGTGAAATTCTGTGATCAGGTATGAGATGTCCTATGAGATGTTCCAACACTTGACAGATTTAACCAAAACTTAAAGTGCAAGAAAATTAAACAACACAGTAGTTTGTTAACCCAGTTCAGTGTATAACCACACTTACATCTGGAGGCTACCAAGCCAGGAGGAAATCCACTATAAGTAATATTAATTCTAGACTTAAACAACCCAGTTTAATCTTTCACTTAATATCTACCCAATGCAATTTCTACCTAAGTTACTACTTAGATATGAGTACCAACTCACTCCCCCTCAATCACACAGTGATCTTGTTTACAAGTTTAATAAAATTGAAGTCATACTTCAAACAAAACAGCTTGATCTTACTTCACAGTTTCAATCAAGTCACAAATGCACTTTTGCTTAAAAGCTCATAAAGTGGTACAAATAAAAACAACCTGCTATTAAAACACAACACCCTATTTTGTCTTCTGAAATTCGTACTCAATTCTGTGAGTTTCTGTTGATTAAATAGGTGTTTGTAATTTGGGCTTTCTGTAGGTTAATCCAGTCCTAAAACGCATGCAGCTTCCACCTTGAATTAGGGTTTGTTACTTCCTAGATTCTAGGTGATTTAGTTCTTCTGATTATGCTGAAACCTCATAACAAAACTCCCTACAGATGCGCCTTAATCTGTTTTTGTCCATCCATAATTAATTCCAGATAACTCTCCTTAAATATCTCAGATCAGTTAGTTATTAATTAATTCTGGTAGCAGGTTTGAGATGTCTCAACATCTGTTGGGACATCCTGAAAAACTGAACTTAAATCATTTACCCAATGTCCCAACATTTGGCGTGACATCCTGAAATAAGTTCTTATACTCTGTTTGATAATGTCCCAACATCTGATAGGACATTCTGAACTGAATTCAATATTTCTTGTTGGTCAAAAATTCTGCCAATTCTAAACATCTACAAACTCCCCCTTTGGCTAATTTTTGGCTAACATTCTTTTCTAATTTCCAGAGTGCAGCAGAAGTTCTTTTATCAGAGTAAAGCATTACTTTTCTGTTGAATCATATTTGAGATTACTCCCCCTCAAACATACATGTATCCAGTCTTGTTGCAACAGAAATATTTGACAGATTTAGTTCAGAACCAAACAGAGATTTTTCATTTATAATCAAACAGCATTACACATTGTTGTTGTTGTTGTTCTCCCCCATGTTAGACATAAATTTTGGGGCCAAAGACACTAATTCAGAAATACAATGCAGTGCTGTCATTACAAAATCCTCACATACAATTTTCACTCAGATTCCTCACAGTCAGTTTCTTCATCATCCTCAGTCTCCTCATCATCAGAAGAAGCAGCTTTCTGATCACTTTCACTTTCCAGCCTTTGGATAATTTCCTCAAGCTTCTGCTTCCTTGCTTCAAGCTCTTTGCAAGTGCTCTTTAGTTCAGCAATCAATGCAGCCTTGGAGATTGGAGACTTTGCATTTGAAGGACCTGCAGATGTCCCAGAGGGTGCTTCAACATCTGCTGTATGATGACTCAGGAACATCTTGTAGTGAAAGGCCAGAGGGCTTTCTCTTTTGCAAACTGTGTCCTTCTCATTGAGGATCCCAGGATACTGACTCAACATTATTCCACACAGCAGGGAAGGGAAGGCAATTGGCAGCTTTGTTGCAGATGAGCTAGCATGCTTCAATGTCTGATCAAAAATGTAGGCTCCATAATCCAGCTTAGTTTGAGTGCCCACAGCATAAATAAACCTGCCCAGGCCAGTGGATATTAAGGATGTATGATTTGTAGGTACCCAGTTTGCTATACCAATCCTGTTCAGCATGGCATATTTCCTTGTCAGCATGCTCACTGAGAGCTTTCCTTTTACTGGCCAAGCTTTGACCTGGTTAGCAGTGATAACCTTGCAGACCTGGTTATCAGTCTTCCCTAATTCATTTGGACCATCAGATTCTCTTCCAAGGTATTGGTTGATGACCTGAGGAGAGAATTCTACACACCTGCCTCTTACAAATACTTTTCTGAATTCAGCAGACTTACCATTGGCACAATCTTCTTGGAGATTGACTATGAACTCCTTGACAAGCAGCTCATAACAGGGAGAGAAATTGGAGACTGTTTTGAAGAGGCCAGCAGCAGATATGAGATCAATTAACTCTGTGCACTCAAGTGCATTACTGCTCAGCTCTCTTTCAAGTGCTACCCTTCTTTGATAAACAAACTTCCATCTGTTCACACTAGAGACATGATGAAAGGAGATGTTGTCCAAGGGAGCTTCTGGAACAACATTTGAAGACCTTGAGGGTGCTGATTTCTTCTTTGGAGGAGATGTTGGGACATCTGCTTCAACATCTGAATCTGAAGGAGTGACATCTTTCCTCTTTTGTGTTTGGACTTTGCTCCATTGTTTTGTAGGACCAAAGACAGTTTTAGCTTTGTCCTTCTTTGGGGTAGCTTGCTTCTTCTCAGGAATTGCATGTCCTGCATGCATCTTTTCTTTCCTAGTTCTGAGCCTTTTGGCTATGCTAGGTTTTACAGAGGCAATGATTTCTGTATCAAAATCTTGCTCTAGGTTCACCACAGGAGGAGATTGAGCAGTCTCCTCTTCAGCTGGCTGATCAACAGAAATGTGCTCTTCAGTGGAGGCCTTGTGCTGGTCCTCAGATGCTTCTGCATCACTATTTGTGGAGGCCTTTTTCTGGTCCTCAAGTGTATCAGCAGTATCAGATGAGACCTTTTGCTGATCTTCAGATGCTTCAACATCTATTGGGACATCCTGTTGAGCAGGAGTGTCCTTTGCAGCCTGAGTTTGTTGATCTTTTTGTGGGGCTGGCATGGTGTTCAGAGGGATAGAAATGCCACTTACCACTCTTTGCTCAGAAAGAATCCTGTTTACCAACTCTTTGATGGAATCATCCACATATTCAGAAGATTTTGGAGGGATGTTTGCTGGTGAAGGAATGCCTTTGGCTTTGCTGCAAACTTGATCTTTTGTTCTTTTTGGAGTTCTTGGCTTTTTAGCATGAGGAACATTTCCTCTGATTTCGTTCATTGGGGTAGACTCCATGGGTACCACAGAAATGGGGGTTGCATGAACCACATCTTCCTTGTTGAGGATTTCTTCAGGAATGTTAGGGTTTTGAGACATTTTCGAAGAAAGTGGATGAAGAGTTTTAGGGTTGATGATTTCTGAAGAACAGCTAGAGAATGCAATTCGTTTTTGATAGTATGATGAGAATATGGATAGCTGAAAGCAAGCTAATATAATATAAGTAGCCGTTACTTTGAGACTTTTTAGGAGAGGAATACTCAAGGTTCTTGACCAGACTGGTGTTGCCATCTGGTGCTTATGCCACACAATGTCATATGACATGTTGGCACATCTCCATAACTGCTAAATTTCACATAAGCAGATTCCCAATTTGCCCCTTAAGTTCTCAAATTGAGTAGCATCCAATGCTTTGGTAAAGATATCAGCTAACTGCAGATTTGTAGCTACATGTTCCAGTGAAATCACTTTCTCTTCTACAAGATCTCTGATGAAATGATGTCTGATATCAATATGCTTGGTCCTGCTATGTTGGATAGGATTCTTTGATATGTTAATTGCACTTAAGTTGTCACAGTACAATGTCATGACATCTTGTGGGACATTGTACTCAGTGAGCATTTGCTTCATCCAAACCAACTGTGAATAACTGCTTCCAGCTGCTATATATTCAGCTTCAGCAGTAGATAAGGATACACAATTTTGTTTCTTACTGAACCAAGAAATCAAATTGTTTCCTAGAAAGAAGCATCCTCCTGAAGTGCTTTTTCTGTCATCAGCACTTCCAGCCCAATCAGCATCACAGAAGCCAGTGAGAATTGGTTTGCATCCATGAAAGTACATTATGCCATAGTCACAAGTGCCATTAACATATTTCAGAATTCTCTTGACTTGATTAAGATGACTGACTTTTGGATCAACTTGATATCTTGCACATACACCTACTGCAAATGCTATGTCTGGTCTGCTAGCAGTCAGATATAATAAGCTCCCAATCATGCTTCTGTACATGCTTTGATCTACATTCTCACCCTTTTCATCTTTAGTCAGCTTTAAATGTGTGGGAGCAGGAGTTCTCTTATGATTAGCACAGTCCATTCCAAATTTCTTGACAATATTCTTAGCATACTTGCTTTGGGAAATGAACATGGAGTCCTCCATTTGCTTTATTTGCAATCCAAGAAAGTAGGTTAATTCTCCTACTAGGCTCATTTCAAATTCAGATTCCATCTGGTTGACAAAATGTTTGACCATCCTGTCTGACATCCCACCAAAGACAATGTCATCTACATATATTTGAGCAATCATGACATTTCCTTCTTCATCTTTAACAAACAAGGTTTTGTCAATTCCACCTTTCCTGTACCCTTGCTTGATAAGAAAAGTAGTCAGCCTTTCATACCATGCTCTTGGAGCTTGCTTCAGACCATAAAGAGCCTTCTTTAGTTTGTATACATGATTTGGACAACTTGGATCAACAAATCCTTTAGGCTGTTCTACATATACCTCTTCATTGAGATAACCATTTAAAAAGGCACTTTTCACATCCATTTGAAATAGCTTGAACTTTAAGATACAAGCAATTCCCAAAAGTAGTCTGATTGATTCAAGCCTTGCTACTGGTGCAAAGGTTTCATCAAAGTCTACTCCTTCAATTTGAGTGTATCCTTGAGCTACAAGTCTAGCTTTGTTCTTTGTAACAACTCCTTGCTCATTTGACTTGTTCTTATACACCCATTTAGTTCCAATCACATTTATGTCATCAGGTCTAGGAACAAGGTTCCACACTTCATTCCTTGTGAATTGACCTAATTCCTCTTGCATAGCACAAATCCAGTATTCATCAATAAGAGCTTCCTTGATGTTTTTAGGTTCTATTTTAGAAACAAAACAGGATCCTGAAATCACTTCTCTTGATCTAGTGCTTACACCTCTGTTGGGATCACCTATTATCAAGTCTTTGGGATGATCCTTCTGGATTCTGATGGAGGGAGGTTTGCTGGATTGTTCTGTCCTTGCATCAGTTTGAGTGAAGTCATAATGATCATTCTTTTCTTCAGCTTCAATCTTGATATCAGCAGATGTTTCAACATCTTCTGGGACATCTGTAGGAGCATCATCAATTATCACATTTATGGACTCCATGATAACCTTGGTTCTAGAATTAAATACTCTATATGCTCTGCTGTTTATAGAGTATCCAAGAAAAATCCCTTCATCACTTTTAGGATCCATTTTTCTTCTTTGCTCCCTATCTGCCAGAATATAACAGTTACTTCCAAACACATGGAAGTACTTAACTGTGGGTTTTCTGCCCTTCCAGACTTCATAGATTGTGGACAAAGTTCCTTTCCTGAGAGTTACTCTGTTATGAATGTAACAAGCTGTGTTCATTGCTTCAGCCCAGAAGTATAAAGGTAACTTTTTAGCATGGATCATAGCTCTTGCTGATTCTTGAATAGTTCTATTCTTCCTCTCAACAATCCCATTCTGTTGAGGAGTGATTGGTGAAGAATATTCATGATTGATTCCCTCTGAATAACATAATTCTAAGAATTTTTGGTTCTCAAATTCTTTTCCATGATCACTTCTTATTCTGATCACACAGCTGGACTTTTCCCTTTGTATTCTTTGGCATAAATCTTTGAATACATCAAATACATCATACTTTTCTTTGATGAAATTTATCCATGTATACCTTGAAAAGTCATCAACCACAACATAGGCATACCTCTTACCACCAAGGCTCTCAACCTGCATAGGTCCCATAAGATCCATATGCAATAGTTCCAAAACTTTGGAAGTTGTCAGATGTTGGAGCTTTGGATGGGACATCTTGCTTTGCTTGCCTATTTGACATTCACCACATATTTTTCCATCATCAATCTTCAGTTTAGGAATACCTCTTACAGCATCCATAGATATAATCTTCTTGATTCCTCTGAAATGAAGATGACCTAGTCTTTGGTGCCATAGTTTCACTTCTTCTTCTTTAGCTAAAGAGCAAGTTGAAGTGAGACTGAAGTCTTGAGGTTCCCACATGTAACAGTTGTCTTTAGATCTGGCTCCTCTCATAACAACCTCTTGTTCTTTGTTAGTCACTATGCATTCAGTTTTGGTAAAGTTTACACTGTACCCTTGATCACATAATTGACTTATGCTGATTAGATTAGCAGTTAAACCTTTAACCAGTAGCACATCATTTAGTCTTGGTACATCTTGACAATCCAAGGTTCCAACTCCCTTGATTTCTCCTTTAGCTCCATCTCCAAAGGTTACATATCTGGATGAATGTGACTTTAAATCTACTAGCAGATTCTTCAATCCAGTCATGTGTCTTGAACATCCACTGTCAAAGTACCAGTCTTCTTTGGCTGATACTCTTAGTGATGTATGTGCTATATATGCAACACCTTTCTTTGACCATTTGAGTTGAGATTTCTTTTGATACCTCTGCCCTGTGTATTGTTCATCAGTAGAGCTCCAAGGTTGCTTGTTGATCTTGTTCTTGGGTATGTAGCTTTGATCAGCATGAGGACTAGCTTTTGGTCTCCATACCTTCTTGATGACCTCTGTCTTCTGCTTAGGAGGTTGCTGATCTCTTTGATGTCTATGCAGCACTTTCTTGGTACCTTCTATCTTCTGCTTAGGAGGTTGCTGATACATTTGATTTGGATATCCATGCAACTTATAGCAATGAGGTTTGATATGTCCAAATCTTCCATAATGATGACATCTCCATCTTTGATACTTCTTCTTCATTATGTTCTTTTCAGAATGTTGAGACATCTGTTGGAACATTATGTTTGACTTTGTGTTCTCTTCCTGATGTTGAAGCATCCTTTGGGACATCTTGTTTGACTGTATGGACTTTGAAGTAGTTTTGCTAGAGCTAGCTTCATCCTTATGAACTCTGTTAAATCCCAGTCCACTTTTATCCCCTGAATGCTTATTGTTGTTGAGAATAATATCCAGTGTACTTGAGCTACTGTTCAGCATTCTAACAGATTTGGACATGTGTTCCAATTTAGAGTTTAGAAGACTTACTTCACTTTTCAAGGTGTCAATGATCTCTTGATCACTTGCTTTTTCATCTTTTAGTTCCTCATTCTGCTTCTTTAGCTTTATAACCTCACTGCATATTTCAGTGCTTCTTTTGTATAAATCTTTGTATGCTTGCTCAAGTTCTTCAAAAGTAAGCTCCCCATCACTGGAATCACTTTCAGATTCAAATAATCCAGCTAGAGCAGTGATATGCTTAGCTGATTCTTCTTCTGAGTCACCTCCTGAGTCTTCATTAGACCAGGTTACAGAGAGTCCTTTCTTTTGCCTTTTTAAGTAGGTAGGACATTCATTCCTGATGTGTCCATATCCTTCACATCCATGACATTTGATTCCTTTTTCTTGACTGGTTTTTTCATCATAATTTGACCTTCTGTTAGTATCATAAGGTCTTTTGTTCTCAGAAGAGTTTGTGTATCTTCCACTAAGTTTGGATTTGCCTTCCATCCCTCTGAGAATCTTTTTGAATTGTCTTCCAAGCATAGCAATGTTATTTGATAAGCTTTCACCAGTTTCTGATTTATCATCTTCTTCTTCATCAGTATTTGTCACTAAGGCTATGCTTTTGTTCTTCTTTACATTTGTGTCATTCATTCCCATCTCAAATGTTTGAAGGGAACCAATGAGCTCTTCAACTTTCATTGTGCATATGTCTTGAGCTTCTTCTATTGCTGTGACTTTCATGTCAAATCTTTTTGGCAAAGATCTGAGAATCTTTCTTACAAGCTTTTCATCAGTCATCTTTTCTCCCAAGGCTCCAGAAGTATTGGCTATTTCTAAGATGTTCATGTAGAATTCATGAACTGTCTCATCTTCCTTCATTCTCAAGTTTTCAAACTTGGTGGTGAGAAGTTGAAGTCTTGACATCTTTACCTTTGATGTTCCTTCATGAGTTGTTTTGAGAGTGTCCCACACATCTTTGGCCAGCTCACAGTGATGCACAAGTCTAAAGATGTTCCTATCAATGCCATTGAATAAAGCATTTAAGGCCTTGGAGTTGCCTAGTGCTGAATCTTCTTCCTCCTTACTCCATTCTTCTTCAGGTTTCAACACTTTTGATCCATCTTTGGTGTCTTGGATAGGGTGTTCCCATCCAATGTTGACTGCTCTCCAGGCCCTGTTGTCAAGTGATCTTAAGAATGCAATCATTCTTGGTTTCCAGTAGTCATAATTAGATCCATCCATTATAGGTGGTCTATTTACTGATCCTATATCTCTGTCCATGTTTCCAGAATTTGTATTCCCTAGATCTCACCCAGTATAAACAGGCAGGGTGCCTGCTCTGATGCCAATTGAAATTCTGTGATCAGGTATGAGATGTCCTATGAGATGTTCCAACACTTGACAGATTTAACCAAAACTTAAAGTGCAAGAAAATTAAACAACACAGTAGTTTGTTAACCCAGTTCAGTGTATAACCACACTTACATCTGGAGGCTACCAAGCCAGGAGGAAATCCACTATAAGTAATATTAATTCTAGACTTAAACAACCCAGTTTAATCTTTCACTTAATATCTACCCAATGCAATTTCTACCTAAGTTACTACTTAGATATGAGTACCAACTCACTCCCCCTCAATCACACAGTGATCTTGTTTACAAGTTTAATAAAATTGAAGTCATACTTCAAACAAAACAGCTTGATCTTACTTCACAGTTTCAATCAAGTCACAAATGCACTTTTGCTTAAAAGCTCATAAAGTGGTACAAATAAAAACAACCTGCTATTAAAACACAACACCCTATTTTGTCTTCTGAAATTCGTACTCAATTCTGTGAGTTTCTGTTGATTAAATAGGTGTTTGTAATTTGGGCTTTCTGTAGGTTAATCCAGTCCTAAAACGCATGCAGCTTCCACCTTGAATTAGGGTTTGTTACTTCCTAGATTCTAGGTGATTTAGTTCTTCTGATTATGCTGAAACCTCATAACAAAACTCCCTACAGATGCGCCTTAATCTGTTTTTGTCCATCCATAATTAATTCCAGATAACTCTCCTTAAATATCTCAGATCAGTTAGTTATTAATTAATTCTGGTAGCAGGTTTGAGATGTCTCAACATCTGTTGGGACATCCTGAAAAACTGAACTTAAATCATTTACCCAATGTCCCAACATCTGGTGTGACATCCTGAAATAAGTTCTTATACTCTGTTTGATAATGTCCCAACATCTGATAGGACATTCTGAACTAAATTCAATATTTCTTGTTGGTCAAAAATTCTGCCAATTCTAAACATCTACACAGGGCCTACAAATTAATAAAATCAGATTTTCAGTTATGTCTTATCTCGGACATTTTATTTTCATTTGCAAAATGTCCGATGTCTTTAAGATACTGTTTGCATAAATACAGATGTTTCTTTTAAAGAATACGTGCTTGCAGGAAATATACTTACTCCCAGGTGCGTCTAAACTCTTACGACAGAATCCAGTAAGGGATACCTCGGGATTACTTGTGCGTTTCTCTATCGTTTCAGGATTGCAGGCATTCAAAGCACAACATGGGGCATGAAAGCTTCATCCCAGCAAGCTGACAAATCAGCACTCACTCAAGTCTTAGCACCCAAAGTGCTTTCTCCCCAGCCGAGTTACCGTTTACTATTCCTCCACAGTCAGGTGTAAGGCCGGGAAACCGTCTATCCACAGAGCTTCAGCCTTTATCCAGAAGCGCGATGCACAAAGGAATCACAACAGAGCGAAGAAAGCTTCTGCAAACCCCAACTGGGTCCCTTATCACCAAGAATGGGTCTATCAGTGACCTATTCCTCCAAGCAGATACATCTCAATGATCTCATCCCCAGCTGGGATGTCCACTTCAAACAGATCGGCCAGAGATCTTCGCAGCAATAGGATCCGAATCCCGGATCTTTATCTTTTGCATAATCATAGCATTCGCATCATATTCACCCCACAAAGCGTAGCATTCCGTCCAATGCGGAGCATTACGGCAAAAAATCAAACATGTTGCATAATCATAAGTCATGGTCTGAATCAAACACTTGTGAATAATGACAATCCATCGACAATATACAAAATGTTCCCCAGATTCCCCAGCGAAGAGCTAAAGCAGTTGCCTTACACCCACAAACACCAGTACATACTCCTTGTGGCACCCGTCCGTGTCATATCCCCAGTAGAAAGCCAAAGCGTCCCCTTTGCACTCACAGATACATATACATATATATAACTTTCTTGACACTCATCCGTGTCACTCTCCCCAGCAGTTTAAACACTCAATTATACACCATTCATACTCATTACTCCTGTTTTCGCATATACATATACTCGTTTGTACCTTGTACATATCACTCAAATCCCCGCAGAGTCGACACTCGTCCGTGTTCTTTGTTAACCAGTTGGTACTCGTCCGTGCCATCATCTCAGAACATGCGTCTAGCGCTTGTTTCTACCTGATACTCGTCCGTATCATAGTCTTAAGGATGCTCGTCCGCATCTTTAATCCATACACGTGTCAACACTTATGTCTTCCTGAATTGAGACACTCGTCTGTGTCTACTGTTCCCCAGAAGAGTCCCCTCAGAATCAACACTCGTCCGTGTTCCTTGTTAACCAGTTGATACTCGTCCGTATCATCATCTCTGGACACGTGTCAGTATTTGTTTCTACCCGATACTCGTCCGTATCGTAGTCTTAGGGATGCTCGTCCGCATCTTTAATCTATACACAACACCAAACACTTATACCTTTTATTTCTTGGAAATAAACACTCGTTCGTGTCTACCATTCCCCAGTAGGTCGCCAGCAAAGCAAAATTTCTTTTCTATCTGACATTCGTCCTATGTCATGATAAACCCTGAGAGCAGCCGTACCCTGCTAGGTTATCGTCCTTCACCTCTTGATGATCGTCCTTCATCACGCTCATCCGATGGCCGTCCCCATCGTTGACCTTTTCTATCCGACATTCGTCCTGTGTCGTGATATTTAGCAGCCGTCCCCTGCTAGGTGATCGTCCTTCACCTTTTGATGATCGTCCTTCATCATTTTATCCGATGGTCATCCCCATCGTTGATATTGTTATCTGACATTCGTCCTATGTCATGATAAACCTTGAGAGCAGCCGTCCCCTGCTAGGTGATCGTCCTTCACCTCTTGATGATCGTCCTTCATCATGCTCGTCCGATGGTCGTCCCCATCGTTGACCTTTTATCCGGCATTCGTCCTATGTCGCGATACTTTCGGCAGCCGTACCCTGCCAGGTGATCGTCCTTCACCTTAGATGACCGTCCCTCATCTTATCCCCCTCCGAGCAGTCGTCCCCTGCTAGGTGATCGTCCTTCACCTTTGATGACCGTCCCTCATCATTATTTCATTTATTCTTTAACCCGATGGTCGTCCCCGTCGTGGTCCCTTTTCCTTTTCCTGATGATCGTCCTTCATCAGTTTAGCCCGATGGCCGTCCCCATCGTTATTCGCATTACTTTATGAACCTGATGACCGTACCTCATCATTTATTTTTACCTATAAATTCCCCAGAGGGTCTTGATGGCCGTCCCCATCATAAGCTCTCATATCCCCAGCATGTCGGCCGTCCCCGTCATTGCTTTACTTCCCGCATTTTTCCAGCGTGTCGACCGTCCCCGTCATTGCTCTTTCCCCAGCAGTCGTCCTCTGCTCGACGGTCGTCCTCCGTCGCCCGCACTTTATATATATACTTTGTTTTCCTTTACAATCTATATCCCTTTCTTCTTCATTCTGTTAGTGCAAATTTTGGACTGTCTTTGGTATTCAACCACAAGTTATCTTGTTTGCCTGATAAGCTGTCGCTTACATCCTGCACAGCTAACTCATGTTTGAATAGGGGCAGCTGTAAACACCCCAAATTTGCCCTCACCCATTCACAACATGGCTTGTGACATCCTCATATGCATAAACACAATCATAACATCTCATACCACATTTTTGATTCACTGCATTGTCTCAAAGTCATCTGCATCTAGGGTTTGTGATCTGAGCAATCCAAGAGCCATTTGAGCCACTCCAAAGGTCATCAATCACTTCAAAGGGGCCCATGCATGTTCAAGCATCATATTATATCCTCTCAAAGTCAAGAATGTCAAACAATCACAAGAACTGAGAATGGTATGGAAGCAGAGCCAGGTTTGACTGCACAGATGACCTAAAATTAGGGTTTTGGTTTCAGAGGCCATAACTCCAAATTTTTTGGTCATTCTTGTTTCTATTGGTCTCTATATGGTATAGGGAGCATGCATTTCAATTTTCATGAAGAAACTCCATGGGGAAGTCATCTGATCAAGAGTTGACTTTCTAAGCAAGTCAGTGCAAAATCAGGGCATCTGAGGCCCCCAATGACCCAACCAAAGGGTGTTCACCATCATTTTGATTATGTATGATCTTTATTTGATCATAGAAGATGTTAGAATTTCACAAAATTGAAGAATTTCAAGTCATTTGCAAAGTTGACTTTTTGGGAAGTTTGACTTTTAATAAAAATTGCCATTTTGGGAAACTTTTTCAAACCTTGCTTTTTGATTCAAAAATGCATCAAATGAAAAAACTTTGGTCATGAAAGTTGTAGAATGGATCATTCCCTTTTCAAAAAGTACAAGAACATGACCTAATTCATTTTGGATCAAAAGTTATGGCTTGTCAAAGTTGGCAAAAATCACAAAATTTGAAGTTTTCTACCAAAGAGGCAAAGTTGCAAATTCACTTGCCAAGGCAAATTGAGCTATCAAATGAACTTCTAATCTTCATACAAGCATGTACCAAGACCTAAAAATCAGAATGGGCCAAGGGATCACTCATTTTCATGACTTATGAAGCAAGAAATTTCAAAGGAAGCAAAAGTGAGGCAAGTTGCAAAAACTCACTCAAGTTTGAATCCACTTGCTTGTTGACTCCACAAACAATCCTAGGGCTCTCCACACTTCTTGCTGCGCAGGACACCCCATTTGTCCTTGGCTAGCTAGCAACCCATACCTCTCTTACACAACTTTGACATTTTGGCAACTTGAGCCATACCAATCACAGCAGTACACATCAACTCATCTGACCAATCCCATTTGTTTATACAAACCAAAAGCAAGCTAAAGCACATGACACACAAGCCTGAAAGCAACAAGAACACAGCTCTCTCATTTTTCACCCCATTTGCAAAACTCTTCGAAACACTCTCCACAAGCTGCAAACCCACAAACAAACTTCACAAACAAACTCAACATGCCTCACTGATCAGAAACCACCCATCACCATAGCCTGAAACCCTCAGAAACCAAAATACGATTGCTGCCCCTCTTTGAGCAGAACTTCAACAATCTTTCAAACCAACCATTATAAACTTCAAACAAGCATTGAAAGCTTCTCAGGAGGTCCATTGGAGTTGATTGGAAGCAAGGAATCAGCCAGAAAGTGCCAGAAATCAAAGCTTCGATTCAGGTAGCCATGGAAATTCATTTTTCCATAACCTTTATTTCTTGTTTCTAAATGATAAATCATGCTTCCCTGAGTTCACTGAGCCTTTTACTTTTGAAAAAGATTGAGAAATGAGCTTGTATCGTGTTTCTGAAATTTCTGCCGTTTTAGATGTTTGATTCGTATCTTGATCTTGAGTAGAAATAAATGGAATGTGTTGCTGGATTGTTGTTTAGGAAGGTTAGTTGAGTTGATCTGGAGAGTTTGACATGATTTAGTGAAGATTTGAGAGAGATTGAAGGAGGAGCCTGCCGGAGAAGACGACCGGAACAGTGTTCCGGTCGTCTGAAAGTGATTAGGGTTAATTAATTAGGGTTTAGTCTTAATTGCGTGAATTTGAATCTTGGCCGTCCAGATGCGCGCCAAGTCCACTCCCGCGCGTGTGAGTTTGAATGCTGGCCCTTGATCTTGCATACTTTCATATTTTTCAGTTTTAATTCATTTTATTTTCATTTAAATTCATTTGTTTTCTACAATTTATTAAAAATAGCAAAACATCTTTAAAAATTCTGAAAATTTTTATCCAAGCTTTTATTAATTTTCAGAAACCAAAAACATTTTTATTTTCATTTTTTGCATTAAAAATTATTTTTAAATCATTTAAAAGTTTATTTTTAATTGATTAATGAGAATTAATTAATTAAAAATACTTTTAAGTATTTAAAAATCACAAAAAAAATTCATGAAACATTTAAAATCATTTAGAAACATTGTCCAACTCTCAAACCAAATTTATTTTTTGATCTTGATGTCTTTTGACAATTTTCCATGGAATTAATTTCATTTCAAGGCATTATTTTGATCCAATCTTCAAAAATTCATTTCTGCCTAGCCTTTAAGAGTTGGACCTTGATTCTTCTTGTATTGAATCTTGTATAACATGTAGTTTATAGGGTTAAATTGGCATGAATTGATCTTGCATTTCCTATTTTTTTGGCATTTTTCTTGACAAGGTACCTTAAAACCCTAACAATCTTAAGAAATTCATAACTTTCACTAGGTTAAGAATTGGATCCCCTCCTTTGGGCAGTGAGTTTGTATAGGTTTAGGGTTCCCTTGAATGCATTTTCAATTTTCTATCATGATGTTTGCTTCTGGTTTTGATTTTTGTTTTGTGCATTGATCATAAATCCTAATTTGGGCTTTCATTTGCATCCATCTTCCATTTGCTTGCATACCATGACTTGCCATGACATTTTGTGCATTCATTTGATTCATATTACATCTTAGGACATATTAGAATCATGTTTGATCATTGCATCTTGCATTTGCCATGTTGTATGCCATTTTCATTTCATAACTTTTCATGTATGTTCATGGTTCTAAGCATGCTTCTCTTGCACCCATATGTTTGTATGATCATCCCCATGCCTTGATTCATGTTTGCATCATCTCATAGCTTCATTAACATCATGTACATGCTTCTGGTTTTGATTTGTATCATGCCATCTCATCTCATTTTGCATTGCATTGCATTTCTTTCACTAACTTTTCAGGTGGTAAGTTACTTTGAGAAGTGAATTTGCCTTCACTTCTCACAATCTCTTTTCATCTCTTTTATGCATCATTGCTGCATTTTGTCTTGTGTTTGAGATTGAGCTTGCTCATTCTTCTTCATCTTACTTTCTTTCCTCAAGCAACTTGACTTCTTAAGTGAAGCAAGTTGTTTTGCTTCTCTCTGTTCCTTTCATTTGCTTCCTGGTGGTTCCTCTGAAGATTTCTTTCTTGCAAACCTCACAAACCTTAGGAACAACCAAGCATGACAATAATTAGGGTTTTGATTAGTTCCCCATTTAGATTTTACCTTTGTGTCTCATTGAGTCTTCTCTTCTCATCTCATAATCAGGGACTAAACCCTAAAGGCTTTAAGGCTTTGTGATTAAGCTTATGCCTGCATCCTTCTATTAGGATGGAGTGTGTAACTTTAATCCTAAGTGTTAAACCCTTAATGTGTTCAAATCCCTTAATCAATTCACTTAATAATCATCAAGACATCAAGCTTGTAACTTGGGCCTTGCATTAGGGTTCTATTTCTTCCTTAATTGGTTAAGAAGGACTAACCCTAGTGTTAATGGACAAGTCCCCCTCAAGTTGTCTTGCAAACCCTAAAAATCATTTCATCATCTCATCATTAAATAAAATCCACTTAATAAAGGCTTTGTTTTGTCATGAGTTTAATCCCTAATCATGGATTAAGTTGAGGAGCTTTCCTCAGCTTAAACACTCTCATCTATTATCCTTCTATTAGGATGGTGTAATGAGTCTGTTTAATCCTTGATTATGGCTTAATCTCATTACTTAACACTAAACAAAAATCACAAAAACATCTAAATAATACAAGTAGGTTAATGATCTTAATCCTACATCATGGTGATTAAGTGTGAGGTGTTTACTTCACACTTAAGGCATTCTCATTACCCCTAATCAGAGGGAAGATGTGATGAGTTTACTAAATCCATTGGTTTAGGCTTAAGCTCACTAATCTATGACAAACTTTCAAAAGCAATAAAAGATTGAAAACTCATAAACAAACAATAATCGTCTCCTCCGGGATTCTTTTCTCATCTCGTTCACTCACAACCGAGAACTTGCTTCTTCCGTCTAGTGCAAGACAGTTTGCACCTGAGCCAGACAGGTCACACACTTGAGCATAGACAAGTAAGCAGTTCACAAGTCAATTCTTTCTTTCAGTCTCTTTGGGTCGAACTACGGTGTTCTGACTTCCTCATTGCACGAGAGGATACGTAGGCATAACTTAACTGTTATCGAACAAAAGTCTCTGTATATTCCCCCTCTTTCCAGCCTTATTCTTTTAGCCTCATGATCTTGAGCATTTCACTCCTGTTCTCACACTGACACTTCATTTATACACTACACTTCTTTTACACTGACACTTGCATTCTTTCCAGCTTTGAAGCACAAATTGCACTGACACTACCCCTTTAAAACACAAATCTTTTAAGCGTGGATCCCGTCGAGTACGGCGGACAATCTGGGTGCTAATACCTTCCCAGGTTGTAACCAACCCCCTTTCTCAGTCTCTCTGGTTCGCAACCGTCTTATCCATATCTTTTCTTAGGTTTATGCAGCATTACCTTTCCTTCGGGATAAAAATGCCTAGCTGGCGACTCTTTTCATTTCATCCTTTCGTCGACCGTTCGCGTCTGTACCTCATTTGAGTTCAGTCTCATTTGTCGGGAGCGACACATGCATACACAGTCAATACTCAACCGTTCTTCAAAAATAAATGCTCATTGTAATCAGGAGAACAAACTCTACCATCTCATAACTAAAGAAACGATTTCTGGAAAAATGTTTCAAGACGATACCTGAGATGAAGCTCTGCCAATGGAGCTGCCTGGGCCTTCTTCTTGATGCAAACACTCTCCTCTGATCACCCTTGAGCTTCTTTGATGCTTTGCTGAAGTGTTTGTGACCTTTCTTTGAAGTTCAGTGAAGTTCAGTTCAAAGGGGGAAAATCGTATTTGGTGTATGGTGGTTTTTAGGGCAAAGTGAAGGGTGGTTTGTGATCAGTGATGGATTTGAAGATGAATGGTGGAAGAAATTTTAAGTTTTGTTGAGTGTGCTGAGAGTTTCGAATGAAAATGCATAAGAGGGAGTTTTTGTGAACTATGGCAATGTTGTGTATTCAGGCTGTGTTCTTGTGTGAAATGGCTTGCATTTGGCCCATGTATCAAACTGTGATAGGTCTGTGGAGTTGGTGTGGGCTATGCTGATTGGTATGGTGCAAAATGCAAAAAGTCAAGGTTGGTTGTACTTGAGGTATGGGCAAGTGGCAGGCTGGGATTTGGGCATGTCCTGGTTCAGCTGAGATCAAGGATAACCATGGAAATCATTTAGAGGCAATTCAACAAGTTTGTGAGAAGTTGTGGGAGGTTTTGCAAATTTTACAAAGTTTGGCCCCTTTTGGATTTCTTCATGTGCAAGTCATGAAATCTTGAGATTCTTGGGCCAATTCTGAGTTTTAAGTCATGCACTATGATGTTATGACGTGTAGAAGTCAATTTGAAGCCACAAAATAGATTGGCATGAGGTTTTGCAAAAATCCCTCTTTGGCATGAAACATGAAATTATGTGATTTTTGCCAACTTTGGAAAGCTATAACTTGAGTTCCAAAATGAATTAGATCTTGTTCTTGTACTTTTTGAAAAGGGAATGATCCAATCTACAACTTTCATGACCAAGAATCTTTCATTTGAAGCATTTTTGGTTGAGAAAGAGGAGGTTGAAAAACATTCCCAAAATGGAAAGTTTACATTACAAGTCATTTCCATTGTTGGAAACTTTTGGTTTTGCTCACTTTTCTCCAAATTTGTGAACTTATAAGCACTTCAATGATCAAATAAAGACCATATAACTTCAATTTGATGAAAAATCCAGTTTGGGTCCATTGACGGGCGCTTCAGATGCCCTGATTTGGCTCTGACTTGCTCAAGAAGCTACCCAGTAATCAGATGACTTCCACAATGAATTTCTTCATCAAACTTGGTATGTATTATCCTTATATCATATTAAGACCAATAGAAATAAGAATGACTAAAAAATTTGGAGTTATGGCCTCTGAAACCAAAACCCTAATTTCAGGTCATCTGTGCAGTTAAACCTGGCTCTGCTTCCATGCTTTGCAAGTTCTTGTGATTTTCTGACTTCCTTGATCTCTGGAGGATATAATATGATGATTGAACATACATGGACCCTATTGAGATGATTGAAGACCTTTGGAGTGGCTCAGAAGGATCTTGGATTGCTCAGATCACAAACCCTAGATGTAGATGAACTTGAACCAATGCAGTGAAGCAAAAATGCAGTATGAGATGGTATGATCAAACTAATGCAAATGAGAAAGATCAAAATCCATGGTGTGAACTTAGTGAGGGCAAATTTGGGGTGTTTACAGCTGCCCCTATTCAAACATGAGTTAGCTGTGCAGGATGTAAGCGACGGCTTAACAGGCAAACAAGATAACTTGTGATTGAATACCAAAGATAGTCCAAAATTTGCACTCACTGGGTGAAGAAGAAAAGGGATATAGATTGTAAAAGGTAGTAAAGTATGATTGTAAAGTGCGAGCGATGGAGGACGACCATCGAGCATGGGACGACTGCTGGGGATTAAAGCGGTAAATAAAGCAATGATGGGGACGGCCGACATGCTGGGGAAATAAAGAGATCATGATGGGGACGACCATCA
The DNA here is from genome assembly GCA_963966055.1 of Lathyrus aphaca. Classification (NCBI taxonomy): domain Eukaryota; kingdom Viridiplantae; phylum Streptophyta; class Magnoliopsida; order Fabales; family Fabaceae; genus Lathyrus; species Lathyrus aphaca. The sequence continues at coordinate 471,134,594 of OZ014523.1, forward strand.
AGCAAAAGTAAAAAAATTCTCTAGGGATTAAAGGTAAAGGCAATGATGGGGACGACCATCAGGTTTGAAAAGTATACAATGATGGGGATGGCCATCAGTTTAATGAAATAAATGATGAGGGACGGTCATCAAAGGGTGAAGGACGATCACCTAGCAGGGGACGGCTGCTCTGTTGGGGATAAGGATGAGGGACGGTCATCCAAGGTGAAGGACGATCACCTGGCAGGGTACGGTTGCCGAGAATATCACGACATAGGACGAATGCCGGATAGAAAAAGGTCGACGATTGGGACGGCCATCGGATAAGCATGATGAAGGACGATCATCAAGAGGTGAAGGACGATCACCTAGCAGGGTACGACTGCTCTTGGGGTTTATCATGACATAGGACGAATGTCAGATAACAAGATCAACGATGAGGACGGCCATCGGATAAAATGATGAAGGACGATCATCAAAGAGGTGAAGGACGATCACCTAGCAGGGGACGACTGCTCAATATCACGACATAGGACGAATGTCGGATAGAAAAGGGTTCCAATAATGGAGACTCCGCTGGGGATAGGGATGAGGGACGATCATCCACAGGTGAAGGACGATCACCTGGCAGGGTACGGCTGCCGAAAGTATCATGACATAGGACGAATGTCAGATAGAAAAGAAGTTTCGCTTTTTACTGGGGATTTGCTGGGGAATGGTAAACACGGACGAGTGTTTACATCCAAGAAAAAAAAGGTATAAGTGTTTGACATTGTGTATAGATTAAAGATGCGGATGAGCATCCTTAAGATTACGATATGGACGAGTATCGGTAGAAACAACTTTGACGCATGTTCATAGATGATGGTACGGACGAGTACCAACTGGTTAACAAAGAACACGGACAAGTGTTGAATCTGAGGGGAAACAAGTGGTGTATACAGAATACAGAGGAGTATCTGTATGAGTAGAAATAAACATGAGTGAGACACAGACGAGTGTTCAACTTGCCGGGGGAGTATGACACGGTCGGGTGTCGGAAGAAAAAGTGTATAAGTTATGAACTTATAAGTATAAAAGGTAATCTGAGGATCTGGGGGATAAGATGACACGGACGGGTGTCAATGAGAGTGTATTATAAACAAGTGTTTGGTTTACAATAAGTGTTTAGGCAACCATGTTGGGGATGGGTGACACGGACGGGTGTCAGGTAAGATTGTATAGATATATCTGCAGGGGATGATATTAGATGACATAGACGAGTGTCGAGAAGAGTATATATAAACATGTATTTGTGAGTGCAAAGGGGACGCTTTGGCTTTCTTCTGAGGAAATATGAGATGACACGGACGAGTGTCGAAACGAACAAGTTATGTATAAGTATCTGTTTGTAAAGAGTGTCCTGGCGACTTTCTGGGGAAAGATGACACGGGCGAGTGCCAAAAGAAGCATGTATCTGTATTTTAGGAGTGCAAAGGAGATGCTTTGTCGTTCTGCGGGGACATGACACAGACGAGCGTCAAGAAGTATCTGTAATTGAGAGTGCAAAGGGGATGCTTTGGCTTCCTGCGGGGACTGTGAGTCTTTATATACATTGCTGATGGAATGTTAGTATTCACAGGTGACTGATTCGACCCTGGCTTGTGATTATGCAATATGTTTTATTTTTGCCGTAATGCTCCGTATTAGACGGAATGCTACGCTCTGGTGGAAATATGATGCAAATGCTATGATTATGCAAAAGATACCGATTCGGGACTCGGATCCCGTTGCCTGTGGAGATCTCTGAGTGATCGACTTGAAAGAATATCCCAGCTGGGGATGAGATCACTGGTAGATCTGGTATATTGCTCTGCTTGGGGAAATAAATCACTGATAGACCTATCTTTGTGATGAGGTGCCCAGCTGGGGATGCGGAAGCTTTCGTCACTTTGTTGTTCGGGAAATTCAGATACTTGCTCTCCTAGGAGAGGCTGGAGCTCTGTGGGGGGAGGGTTCCCTGTCTAGCACTTGGCTGGGGAAGAAGAAAGATCACTGAACGATCTTCCTAGAGATTTCTATGGGGATCCTGCTGAGGATGATACTTGACAACTCAGCTGGGGATATGAGCACTTTCTGGTATTGCTCTGACAGATGTGCTGGAGAAGTGATGCTTGGTCACTCTGATGGGGGGATGGAGCTTCTCTGGTGCTGTTTGGAAGACGTGCTGAGGAAATAATGAATTGGCAGCTTTTGTTGGGGAAAGCTTTCATGCCCCATGTTGCGCTTTGAATACCTGCAATCCTGTTATGACAAAGAAACGTACAAGTATCCCGAGGTATCCCTTACCGGATTCCATCATAGGAGTTTTAGAGACTCCCGGGAGCAAGAAATATATTTCCTGCAAGCATGTGATTAGAAAGGCACATCTGTTTTTTTATGCAAACGTTATATCAAGGATATCAGACATTTTTGCAAACGAGATAAAAATGTACAAGACGAAATGTGACTGAAAATCTGATTTTATTAATTTGTGCGCCCTGAATTGGCAAGTACAGTCAAAGAAACAGATCCCCTGAAATGAGGAGATTGTTACAAAATTGAGAAACAAAAAAGGTGTTGGCAATGTTGACGACGCTTTAGTGAGCTTCCCTTTTGCTATGATTTGTATGACCTTGACGTTCTTCTCATCCCGCTTTCTGAAGAAGGATGATTCTGACCGATGCTTTTAACCTTTCGAAGTTTGCCATGTTGTGAGTAATAGAGACGAATTCAGAATGCAGTTGTTCGCTCATTCCCTTATTTTGCGTGGATCGCCCTTTCGGGTTTTCAATCCACCGGGATACCCATTTTTGCCTGAGCTGTCCAATGTGGCTTTTCAACTCAGCGGGTGTACACTTTTTTCTTTATTTTCCCTTATTTTTGCCCGAGTCTTTTATTCTGTCTTTGACTCGCCGGGATGCCCTATTTTTGCCTGGACTTATATTCTGTTTTTGTGTCCAGCGGGTCATTTATGCGAAGTATTTTTTAACTGCATCTGAATTCACAGGGGATAAGAAATCTTCGCCATCCATAGTAGTGAGCATCAGTGCTCCACCAGAGAAAACTTTCTTTACTATGAATGGACCATCATAATTCGGAGTTCACTTGCCCCTGTGGTCTGTATGAGGAGGAAGGAGTCTTTTCAGCACAAGATCTCCTACTTGGTATTCCGAAGCCTGACTTTCTGATCGAAGGCCTTCTTCATTCTTTTCTGATATAACTGCCCATGACAGATTGCAGCTAATCTCTTCTCTTCGATCAGATTCAGTTGATCGTACCGGGATCGGACCCATTCCACTTCATTCAACTTGACATCCATCAATACCCGTAAGGAAGGTAATTCAACTTCAACAGGTAAGACTGCCTCCATACCATACACAAGCTGATATGGCGTTGCCCCAGTGGATGTTCTGATTGATGTACGGTACCCATGCAAGGTAAATGGTAGCATCTCATGCCAGTCTTTGTATGTAACCACCATATTTTGCACAATCTTCTTGATATTCTTGTTAGCTTCCTCAACATCGCCATTCATCTTTGTCCTGTAAGGAGAAGAATTATGATGTTGGATTTTGAAATCCCGGCATAGCTCTGCCATCATTTTATTGTTCAAGTTGGAACCATTATCAGTAATCATTCGCTCGGGCACTCCATACCGACAGATGATGTCTCTTTTCAGGAATCGGGCTACCACTTGCCTGGTGACATTAGCGTACGAAGCTGCTTCGACCCACTTGGTAAAATAGTCAATGGCTACCAAGATGAATCTGTGGCCATTTGAAGCAGTCGGCTCAATATTTCCAATCATGTCAATGCCCCACATGGCAAAGGGCCAAGGTTAAGACATCACATTCAAAGGATTCAGAGGCACATGCACTTTGTCTGCATAAATCTGGCATTTGTGGCACTTTTTGGCATAAGCACAACAGTCTGCATCCATTGTGATCCAGTAATAACCTGATCGTAGCAATTTCTTAGCCATAGCATGTCCTCCAGCATGGGTACCAAAAGATCCTTCATGCACCTCGTGCATCAACAAGTCTGCCTCTGCTTTATCAACACACCTGAGAAGTACCATGTCAAAGTTGCGCTTGTACAAAGAACCGTCAGCATTTAGGAAGAAACTACCAGCTAGCCTTCTGAGTGTCTTCTTATCATTGGATGATGCCCCAGGTGGGTATGTTTGATCCTCCAAGAAGCATTTGATGTCATAGAACCAAGGCTTATCATCTTTAGCAATGTCTACCGAGAATACGTATGCTGGTCTGTCAAGCCTAGACACTGAAATCCGAGGCACAAAGTTGGCAGCTTGAACTTTGATCATGGATGAAATGGTAGCCAGAGCATCTGCAAACTGATTTTCATCTCGAGGGATATACTCAAGCTTGACTGTAGTGAAGAAGGTCAATAATCTCCTTGTATAATCCCAATATGGAATCAGATGCTCCTGGTGAGTGTACCATTTGCCATTTGTTTGATTGATTACCAAAGCTGAATCTCCGAATACAGTTAAAGTCTTGATCCTGAGGTCAATGGCTTCCTCAAGACCCATGATACAGGCTTCATATTCAGCTTCGTTGTTAGTGCAGTTAAAGGTAAGTTTTGCCGAGAAAGGCATGTGAACTCCTTTAGGTGTAATGAGCACTGCACCAACCCCACGACCATTCATATTAACAGCCCCATCAAACATCATTGTCCATTCTTCTTCTGGGTCCAGCCCTTCGGTGTGAACGGGATCTTCATGATCTTTTGCTTTTATGAACATGATGTCTTCATCAGGGAAGTCAAATCTCATTGGCTGGTAATCAACAATGGGTTGCTCAGCAATATAATCGGACAATACACTGCCTTTGATGGCTTTCTGAGATGTGTACTGGATGTCATATTCTGTGAGAATCATTTGCCATCTTGCAACCCTTCCGGTAAGTGCTGGCTTCTCAAATATGTACTTGACTGGGTCCATCTTTGAGATCAATAAGGTAGTGTGGGTCAACATATACTGCCTTAGTCGGCGAGCAGCCCACGCTAAAGCACAACAAGTTTTCTCGAGCAGTGAATAACGCTGTTCACAGTCGGTAAACTTTTTGCTTAGGTAGTATATTGCATACTCTTTTCGACCAGACTCGTCATGCTGGCCCAACACACACCCCATTGACTCTTCTAATACTGTCAAGTACATTATCAGAGGTCTTCCTTCGACTGGAGGCATAAGGATTAGAGGCTCTTGTAAGTATTCCTTGATTTTGTCAAAAGCCCTCTGGCAGTCTTCATTCCACCTGACCGTTTGTTCTTTTCTTAACAACTTGAACAAGGGTTCATAGGTTGCTGTAAGATGAGATATGAACCTTGAAATGTAGTTCAATCTACCTAGAAACCCCCGAACTTCTTTTTCAGTCTTTGATGCAGGCATCTCTTGAATGGCTTTGACTTTGTCAGGGTCAACTTCAATTCCCTTCTCACTTACAATGAAACCCAGCAGTTTACCAGAACGCACCCCGAATGTGCATTTGTTGGGGTTTAGCTTCAGTTGGTACTTCCTCAGACGCTTGAACAGCTTCAACAAATTTACCAGGTGGTCTTCTTCTATGAGGGACTTGGCAATCATGTCATCCACATAACATTCTATTTCTTTGTGGATCATGTCATGGAATAATGTTACCATAGCCCGTTGATAAGTGGCACCAGCATTCTTCAGTCCGAATGGCATTACCTTATAGCAAAATGTGCCCCAGGGTGTGATGAAAGTTGTCTTCTCCATGTCTTCAGGTGACATCTTGATCTGATTATATCCTGAAAATCCATCCATGAAGGAGAATACCGAGAACTGAGCCGTGTTGTCGACCAATACATCAATGTGAAGTAATGGGAAGTCATCTTTCGGGCTAGCTCTATTCAGATCCCGGTAATCCACACACATCCTCACCTTGACATCCTTCTTAGGCATAGGTACAATGTTAGCAACCCACGGCGGGTAACTAGTTGCAGCAAGGAAACCGGCGTCCCACTGTTTTTGTACCTCTTCTTTTATTTTCATGGCCATATCCGGGCGAGAACGACGCAACTTCTGTTTTACTGGAGGACAGTCTTCCTTCAGAGGCAGCTTGTGCATAACAATGTTGGTATCCAGACCTGGCATATCTTGATAAGACCAAGCAAAAACATCCACATACTCCCGAAGCATGTCAATAAGTTGCTCTTTTACTGAGTCTTGCAGACGGGCCCCGATCTTCACTTCTTTCAAGTCTTCTTCGGTACCAAGATTAACCGTCTCAACTTCCTCCTAATGAGGAGTGATAACCTTTTCCTCTTGCCTTAACAGCCTGGCTAGCTCTTCAGGTAGCTCATAATCTTCTTCAACCCCTTCATTGGCTTGATTAATCGGATTGTCGAAGTCATACGAAGTCATAGCAGTGTCATTGTCGGTGCAGTCTGGAGGGCACTCTCTGCAAGGGTTTAGATTGGTTCATTTTAGTGATCAGTTTTATCTTGTTTAGAAAAAAAGTGAAAATGAAGTTATTATTTTGAAAAACATTGCCATTTTATTTTTGTACAAAAAATAAAAAATGAAAAACAATGAGCGAGAAAAAGAGACTCATTTGCAAAAGATGTTCTGATATTCATTAATTGATCGTTTGCACAAAATACAAGATGGCCAGATTACAAAATGAGCCCTGACATCTTGGGCAAGATGCAAGACTTGATGCATGCTTAAAGACAAGAAATAATAATTACTCTGCAGGAGTAACTCTTATAATTTCCTGGGAAGACCAGTTTGAGACTTGGTTCCCCGGGATCTTTGGACGTATCCAGCTTTCCAGGTAGCGTTCGTCTTCTCCCTCGTCTTCCAAACTATTTACAGCATCCGGGGTAAGCATTCCCCCGCTGACAAATTTGGGCTCCATTGCAGCCTCTGGTTGATCTTGTCAAGTTGGTCTGTAACCCAACCCGAATCTGTCTTCTTTCTTTTCAACTGGCAGCAGCTTGCCCCAGCCTTGAGCGGTACCCTCTTCAACAACCTTCCGGGCTTGTTGATATGAAGTGATGGAGGTTCCAGACACAGCAGTTGCTTCATTGATGTTAAGGGCCTCAAACCCCTGACTCATAGTCTCATGGATCTCCCCATCTATCTCTATATACTTATAAGTAGCCAGCTGGCTAACGAAAATGTCTTCCTCTCCGCAGATTGTGATGATCTGGCCTTCCCACTCAAATTTTAACTTCTGGTGAAGGGTAGATGTAACTGCGCCAGCGGTGTGAATCGAGGGTCTACCTAACAAACAGCTGTAGGCCGGCTGTATGTCCATCACGAAGAAGGTAGTTTTAAAGGTCCGTGGGCCAATCAGCACAGGTAAGTCTATCTCTCCAAGCACTGATCTCTTAGAGCCATCAAACTCTCTTACCACCAAGTTACTTGGACGCAATGCCAAACCATCATACTCCAGCTTCACTAAGGCTTTCTTTGGGAGAACATTGAGCGAAGACCCAGTGTCCACCAGTACATGAGAAAGAACAACACCTTTGCATTCTAAGGTGATGTGTAAAGCCTTGTTATGACTGCATCCCTCTGTTGTTAAATCATCATCTGTGAAGCCCAGTCCATGACTGGTGTTAACATTTGCAACCACAGTTTCTAACTGATTAACAGTAATCTCTTCCGGCACATATGCTGCATGCAGGACCTTCAACAATGCATTCCTATGGGCTTCGGAACACATTAACAGTGATAATATAGAGATTTTGGAGGGTGTCTGGTGAAGCTGGTCCACCACTTTGTAATCACTCTTCTTGATTATTCTCATGAATTTGTCCACCTCTTGTTCAAAAGACGTCTTCTGAGTTTCTCTGACAGTTGGCTCTTCAGATACCACATTCTTTCCTTTTGCCTTAGCAGCAACTTCTGCTTCAGTATTGGGTTTTGGTGTTTGTGAGGCAAAAAGGCGTCCGCTTCTAGTGAAGACTCCGCCTCCCCCAACATTGTTAAATTGTGGTGAAGAGGTTGATGAATCCAAAGTGATCTTCTTTCCATCTTAGTAGAGATCAGAGCCATAGTGCCAAGGTATGGAATTACTGCTTTCATAAGGAACAGATCCTGGTACCATAATAGTGACCGGACTGATTGCTGCAGCGGAAGGAACTGTGATAGTATGCGGGTCGTAGTAGATTGTGACTGGAGATCTGACAGGAGGTGTCGCAGTTTGTTGTTGAAAGTTGTTGCTGGGATGAACATTTGCTGGGTCATAATAGATTGTGACCGTTGAGACATCTTCATTAATGTTTGCTGGCGTCGTAGACGTTTCCGTTGATAAGATGGGTGCTGATGTTGTAGAAGAAAATGTTGTTGAACTCTGGTTTGTTGAAATAATGGATGGAGTGATTGCTGGAGTTGTGGATGAATCAGTGGGAATGATAGTTGTTGCTGTTGTAAGAGGATCTGTTATTGCTGAAGACAGGATTATTGATGTTGTAGGAGAATCCACTATTGCTGAAGAAAGAGTTGTTGAAGGAGTTGTTGTAGTAATCTGCAGAATTCCATCTCTGATGATGCCATCTATACCAAACCTTAGCTTCTCACAACCATTGATAGCAGTTTTACACAATTCGCAGCCGGCCCCACAGCCCGGGAACACTTGGCATCTCAGGAGTTGAGCCTTGACTTCTGCCAACGGTGTTTGAATCTGTGCAACATTATCAATTAGTGCAGATGGTTGGTCCTCCTCTATAGCATTAATCCTGGGCCCACCATGATTAGGCATAGGATTTCTGTTAACCATCGGAGGAGGTGCGAAATTGAGAGCTTTGGAATCGACCAAATCCTGAACCTTCATTTGCAAGGCTCTGCACTTCTCAGTATTGTGACCAGGTGCGTTGGAGTGAAAGGCACATCTGGAACTAGCATCATAATTTTTCAGGAGATTGAGAGGATTTGGTGGGGCCAACGTCCTCAACTCTACCAGGTTAAGTTTTAGGAGTTGTGGCAGTAAAGCAGCATAAGGCATAGGGATTGGGTCAATCACCCTGTTTGCTTGAGATGACCTCTGTTGAAAGGGGCGCTGCTGTTGGTTGCTATTGTTGTTGTTGTACGTTCTTTGTTGCGGAAAATGATATTGTTGCTGTTGATAGTGAGGTTGTTGTTGTTGTTGAGGATAAAGTGGTTGTTGTGGAACTGGAGTCGGGATGGTAACGGCTGCTACTGATCTGTGAGAATACTGGGGTCTACCCCTGCTTGCATGGATGGCATTTATTTCACCTGCCCTCCGGGGTCCTGAAAAAGGTTTTCTGGGATTGTTGGAAGAGCTTGCACCATTGTCAGAGATTTTACCCATCTTCAGAAGACTTTCAATTCTCTCACCAGCTATAACTACATCGGCAAAACTGGTGGAGGAGAATGCAGCAAGTCGGTCGATATAAGTTCCTTGCAAGGTGTTCATAAACATGTCATCCATCTCCCTTTCTGACATGGGTGGCTGGACAACAGCAGCAAGTTGTCTCTACCTCTGAGCATAATCCTGAAAGCTCTCCCTTGAAGACTGAGACATGCCCATTAGAAGAGTTCTATTGGGAGCCATGTCTTGGTTGTACTGGTATTGCCGGATGAAGGCCTCGGCCAAGTCTTTACAACATCTTATAGTGGCCCTCGTCAGGTGCGAATACCATTCTCTTGAAGCTCCAGTCAGACTGTCCTCAAAATAGAACATCCATAACTTCTCATCCATGGTATAAGCCTTGAGTCTTCCTAAGAAAGATTGCAGACGAGTACGTGGGCTTGAGGTACCATTATATTTCTCAAAGCATGGGGGTTTGAATTTGTGGGGAATCCTCACCCCATCTACCAGCCCTATATCCATCACGTCAAAACCTAAGGAGTTCTGGGATTCCAAAGATCTTAACTTTTCAGCAATCTCATCCAGTCTCCTGTCATACACCTCATCCCTAGCTCCGACAACTGTGAATTGTTCCTCTTGGGGATCCTCTTGCAGGATTCTGCCTCCAGCAGTATTACCTTGAACATTTCCTGGGATATTAACATCTGGGTTCAAATGGGGTCCATACTCTGGTGGGTTAATGCGAGGCTGCATGCGTTCATTATTGCTAGTTCCTCCTGTACCAGGGTGAGGCTCTTCAGGTGTTTGTCTTTCCACCAATTCCCTCAGCCTCTCTTGGCTTTGGGCTAAGCCAGTCATTACTGCCATAAACTGGGTCATCTGGTTTCTCATTTCGACCCTTTCGTTCGCCATTTGATTTCTCACTTCGTTCAGGTCCTGCTGCACCTGATCCATCTGAATTCCTGGAAGGTTGTTACGGGTTGGGTACCGGTTTGCGCGGTTGACAGGGAACACTCGGCGACGAGAAATGTTTCCTGAAACCACAACAAAGTGAGAAACAAGATAAAAAAACAAAACCTACAAAACAAAGAAAAAAGGTTAGTATTCAATGCAGTATGCTTATTTATTTTCCAAGGTATCCGGTTTGGTTCTTGGTTTTGACCTTTCCAGACCTCGAGGAGATGCTTGATGATGTTGAGAGAGAGTCCACCAAAATAAAACAAACTGATATATTACAAATGATAACAATACAAAGTTTGTTTACAACACATGCCCATGGTGGGTCAAAAATACATCAAAAAGAAAAGTACATCAAAAGAAAGAAATACAAGCAAACAGATCAGACATCCAATCCGAAGTCATCCTCCTTGACTTCCTTCAGGAGAGCCTCTGTCACTGGACCAACTGGGTGCTCTGTAATAGTCCGAATGAGGAGGTTCCTGGTAGCAATGGCATTAGTCAGCTTCTTATGCCTGTCCTGATCCTTGGATCTCTTTATCCCCGCCCGGAGCTTCAACTCTGATATCTCCTTCTGGGTTGCCAACAAAGCTTCCTGCTGCTTCTTCTCATTGGCCTATAGCTGCTCAATCTTGGCTTGAGTCCTCTGGTCTTCTAGTGCACGGGCTTCGGTGATCCTGACCCACCTAGCCTGACTTTCTTCTAGATAATGCTCTGCCCTAGCTTTCTGGATTTTGGCCTCCTTGCAGGCATTCTTCAATATCTGTTCCCCGACTCTTGCTTTTCTGATGTAGTCCTCTGTCCTTTCAATCTTGGTCAGATGCTCAATTTTGAGCTTTTCCAATCTCTCAATGTCCAGACGACCGTCACTTCTTTCCCAAAGAATCTTCTTTAAAGCCTCAGACAGCCGCTCATTCCTTTCCTTCAACTTTTCAAATTCCTCCAGGCTAACAGTTGCTGTAGGTTGTACTGTAGATGGTCCAGGTGTGTCTTCCAAGGTGAAAGGCATCCTGGTGATCTGAGCTCTAGCACGAGACCAGTCTGAGTACTGAGCTGAAGCAACATTGTTACATCTCCCAAGGATGGTTGTTTCTTTGGTCTGGATGTTGTCCCAGGCCCAAACAGCTTGCCTGACTACAACAGAGGCAGATTGGATCTCACAGTATAGGATCTCAGCTAAATCCTGTTCCCTGGGAGGATGGACCAAGGCATATCCCAATTGCCTTTTAAACAGTAAAGGGTTGTAGTTGATGCAACCTTTTACTCCTATGAGAGGCACATTAGGGTATTGTCCACAACTGGTGATAATATCCTTGCCTTTGGTGCCCTGGGTGCACCATCTGATATCATCTGAAGTCAAGGAGATGAACCTATTAGCCCAATTCTTCTGTTGATGTGGGTTCAAGAAGGCATCTGACTTAGGCAGGTGTCTAAGTAGCCAAGAGTAGAACAAGGGAGCACAACATCTAACCAACTTCCCCCTTTGTTTTTCATTTCTCTGGTGGACTTATTAGTAAAAATCTCCTAGCAATGTAGGCACTGGGTTCTTTAGCAAGAACAAGTGGATGACATTCTTACTAACAAACTTGGGCTCATCTGCAAACAATATAGCCCCATATATGCTGAGGGCTAAGAGTGCACAGACTGCCTTCCATTCTCCCACTGCAGCTTTCAGGGTGGCCTGAGAAATCAAGAAGTCCAGATGTAAACCAGGAATCCCAGCTTTTGTTGTCATGTTTTGCTCAATAAGGGCAGGCTCCAAATACAATTCCCTTGCTATCTCTTCACTCCTGGGAGCAGTCATTTCTGGGTTAAAGGGGATCCCTCCTCTGATAGGTACTCCAATCAACAAAGAAAACTCTTCCAATAGAGGCCCCATCTGAAAGTCAGGAAAGGTGAAGCATCTAAGAGGAGGGTCATAGAACTGCATGCATGTGTGGATCATGCTTCTCTGAGATGGATCAAGATCCATAACCATGTCCAAAATTCCCCCATGGTGCTCTCTGAATAGAGGGATGTGGTCAGGTGTGATAAGAGACTGGACCTGCCTGATACCAGTCAATATGGGCTCAAAGAAATGATAAAATATGTTGCTTTTCCTTGGAGTAGTCATGAGTGCTGATGAAGAGGCTGAAAATAAGTTGATGAAGATCACATGATGAGAAGCTGGAGGTGAGTCTCTGACAGACTGATGAAGGTGAGTCTCTGACAGACTGAAGGAGGTGTTGCAGGAGATAACTGGAGCAAATGCTGAAGAAGATGACTGAAGCAGAGGTCTAAGCAGTAGAAGGGGTCAAAACCAAACCAGATATGATGGATACCCTGAAAGACAAATAAACAAATGTTAAATGATGCAATGATGATGTATGCAAATGATATGCAAGGGTTGTGATCAAGAGCTGGATCTGATTCTCTGTCCTGATATAAGGTCCATGCTTGTTCAAAGGTCCAGATGAAGGCTCAGAAATCCAGTAACCAGGGTGGGGGACTCAAATAAAGAGTCACATATCCGGGGTTAATCACAAGAACTATCCAAAGTGGAGTATTCTTAAACAAAACAGTAACAGGGTATGCTGTAGTCAAGGGTTCCTGCAAACCAGTAAACAACCCAACCCCCTCACATGTAGTGTTCTAGAACAAGGATCCTCAGACTTGGATCAGTTATGAGAAGTGTAAACACTTCTAACCCAGAGGTACAGTGTCTACAATAAGCATAAAGGATCCTCCTCTAATTCTCCCCAGATTATGAAGGTCATAGTAAAGGTCATCCAGACTTAGCAGGCTTCCCAAATAGCCCTAGCACTACAGGAAATCTGTAGCACAGAGTTCTCAAGAAGAAACCCACATCTGAACCGCGTTTCATATTCCCGCACCAGACCGAAATGGAATGGGAAAGAATATGAACCACTCTAGCCTAGGTGTCACTTAGGTCCCAGGTATAGGACCTTAATCACTCAGTGAAACCCCACCCACCAAAGAAAACCAGATCCAACAATGACAGTATGAAATATGCATAAGACTGTAAAGAAAGCAATAAATAAAGCTGTACATAAAGCAAGAAATAAAGCAAATAAATAAACATAATTAGCACATAACACCCCCAGTAAACACAAATCAAACAAGCGCTAGGAGGAACCCACAAAAAGAACCAGAAGCCCTGGTTGCAATATAAGTGTCCCAGCAGAGTCGCCAAGCTGTCGCTCCCACCAAATGACACAGGGCCAGAAGGGGTACTGTAACACCCCAAATTTGCCCTCTTCCTTTTAAGCATCATATCACATCATATTCATCATAAGCATATCATATTCTTAGCATCTTAGCATGGAAAAATGAAGCATAACACTTGCATGTTCCAGCATAAGGCATATGATCAATCATCAGGGAAATTCGAAGCTCACGAGGCAGGTTACAAGGTTGACATCAAGGTCAAAGCCTAAAGAAAGGATTGAGGATCAAGATCAGATCAAAACGGTTGGCACCAGCTTATTTTTGAAGGTTCCCACCAAAAGGAGGGAAATTCAAAATTCACTGGCGTTAACCGGTTAACGGATTGGTTAACCGGTTAACGACCACGAATTTTGAATTTCCAGCAGCAGTTCAACATGTGTGATTTTTGCTCCATTTTTCATTTTCTAATTTTTATTCATTTTTGAATTAATTGGAAATTAAAAGGAAGGATCTAGAGCACTTGTCCAAGCCTAATCCCATTGCAAAGTCTTAGTCACACTACCCAAACCATAATTTTGGATCCCAAGCCTAATTTTTGGGCCCCAAACCTAAACCATATTTAATCATTTCTCTCCAAACCAAAGGGGCTCTCCCTCATTTTTTCACTCTCATTTTCTGAATTTTCACTCCTCTCACTCACAATTCTCTCACTTTTCTCTCCCAATTTTCCAAATTACTCAAAGTTCCTCTTTGAAGATCACACAACCTTGCTTTGAGGTGTGTAGATCTTGGAACTAGACCTCCATCCATAGCTTCATTGCATCTTTTTGCTGGTTTAATTGGTGATTCAGATCTGGTTTGGGATCTAGAAGTGCTTTTGGATCCAAAATTCTGCATCAAGAGCTTGTTCTTGCATTTATTTTGCATGGAGTGTGAAGTTTAGCACCGGATCTTCAAGGCTTTGCGCGAGATCTATCATTTTCAGTCCGATCAACAATTACCAAAGCATACATCAGCTTTGTAGGTTGGTTAATTTCAGATCTAGATTTGTTTTAGCTTATTTGCATGCTTGCGCTTTAGATCCGTTATGTGCTTGCATATTTGCTTGTGTTGATTGAATTGATTGATCGATTTGTGACCGGATCCATGTATTAATGTTCATAAGCTTGATGATGCCTTTTAATGTGAATTAATGCATTATTTTCATGTTCATATGCTTGCTGGTCTGGTACAGGATTATTTGATTAAGCTGGTTGCAAGCTGATTTTCTGCAGGATTGCTGCTGTTTTAACAGCGTTAACCGGTTAATGGATTGGTTAACCGGTTAACGCACCTGAATTGTGTTGTGTTTATGCAGGTTTTTGACTGGTTAACCGGTTAACGCTTTGGTTAACCGGTTAACACTGAAGCAGTAAGCCACTTTTGAGTTATTGTTGGCATGTTTGATCTCCATACTTGTTCTAAATGCCATGGATCATTATATGATCATTGAATATGCTTGTTTGGTTGATTGTCTTGCTGATTGATGCATGTTTCCATGTTCTCGACACGTAAATGCTTGTGTCTGCCATGTTTGAAATGATTGTTTGATCTTGGTTGATGAGAACTTTGAGCATATCATTGCCTTGATTTTATTGATGAGCATGTGCTGGATTTTGCTAACAATGGCAGGGGCTCATGGTAAGAGAAGTGTGGATATTCATCCACATTTCAAATCTTCATCCTTTTCTCTTTTTAAGTGCTTTTCCCCTTGTGCTTTTCGATGTGCCTTATGCCATCATGTAATTCAATTATTTTCTTCCCCCTCTAGGAGCAACTTATCTCCTTTAGAGGAGTAAGTTGCTTGCTAGCTCTTGCTTCCTCTTCTTCTATTCTTCTTTCTTCTTCTTCTTTCTTTCTTCTTTAGGATAGTAAGCCTCACTAACCTAGGATTTCCCATGCATGACAACACTTAGGAATCTTTAGTCCCCCATTAGACTTTTGCCTTTGTGATCCTTTTGGTTTCTTTTCTCCTCTCATCTCAAAACTCTAAAGAAGACACTTAATAAAGTTTGAAGTGATACCTTGAGCAATAGCCTTATCCCATGAGACACTTGTAGTCTTCCCATCTTGGGATAGTACAAGCTTGTCTTGTGATGCACAAGTCTGATCAAGATATCATATTCACCAAGAAAAATCATAAAACACACTTCTTCATTGTAAATACCAAAAACACTTAATAAGTTAATGAGTTAGTGAGCTTATGCCCTAATCTCTGGATTCAAGTTTTGGGGATCTTCTCCTTACTTGAGTGTGCTTGTTCTATTATTCCATCTTGGAATGTAGTGACAAGTGAACATTCCATGGAAAAGAGCTTGAGTTCACTTCCTTGTGACACACTCATAAAAAGCTTCATAAAAAACACAAACAAACAATAAGCATCTTTCCTGCGGGAATTCTTTTCTCATTTCCTTCGCTCCATCCGCGAACTTGCTCTTACTTGTCATTTTGCAAGACGGTTACGCACTCGTCGTCCGAGCCTGCAACACCTGAGCATTGATATAGGCAGTTCAAGCCTTAAGACACAAGCAATCTTTTCCCCCCCCAGTTAGGGGAACTACGGCGACTCTGATCCTCATTGTCCGGATGAGGTACGCAGGCAGCGGGGTAGGGCCCGTTCGAGCACAATCTTTATTTTCCCTACAATTTTTCCTTTTCATTTCATTTTCAGTTTCCCTTTCCTTTTCTTTTATCCAGTTCAGTTCATTTTCTTTGCAGCAGCTTACATTTCTTCACCCTTTGTAACAATTTCTTTGCAAGCGTAGATCCCGTCGGGTACAGCAGACGATCTGGGGTGCTAATACCTTCCCAGGTCGTAACCGACTCCCGAACTCAGTCTCTTTGGTTCGCAGGACCCGTGTCCTTCCTCTTTCTTTTCTTCTAGTTTGTGCAGCATTACCATTCCCGTTCCTTCGGGATAAAAATGCCTGGCTGGCGACTCTACCTCTTTTCACGCCACTTTCGCGTTTGTACCAGGATGGAAATCCGGGGAGCGACAGCTGGCGACTCTGCTAGGGAAAATGCTAACCAGAATCTTTGGTTCCCCTGTGAGTCTCTCCTAGCGCTTGTTTGTTTCTGTTTCTTTGGGTGTTGATTGTTTGTTGTTGCGTGTTTATTTTACTGTTGTTTATTTGCAGTTTATTTACAGCTTTATTTACAGTTTTTCAGTATTTATTTTTTGCATCATATTTTATGCTGGACTGTCTGGACTGGATTTTCTATTTGGTGGGTTTGATGATACTGGTTCTGAGAGATGAGCTCATTACCACGGCTCGAGTGCACCTTAGGACTTAGAGTGGTTCCACTTTGGCCTCATGAGATCTTGTCATGGGGGTAATAGTGAGTTCCACGTCCAGATTTGCGACCGTCTTGAAAATGTCTTGATTTGGGGATCTTCCTCTCTCATTTCATAACCTTGACAGTTATGTGCAGCTGGGGACCGATCATTGAGAACCTTGTGGAAATATCCCTCTTTAGTGATGACAGTGGCAGACCACATTGCGTGGCAAACCCATTCGCATCCGAGGGCCCACCTGGGACTTGCATAGGATGACCTTGTTTTCCCGGACTCAGTTGAGGCCTCCCTGCGTAGTATATAATTCCAAACCGATTCCCTGAATTAGTCATGTGCCATTTCTTGGAAATGGTGAAAGTATTATTGCTATTCGGCTTTGAGAGTCCGTGATGTCTGACCCGGAGCATACCAGTGAGATTGGGAGGGGTTTACAGGTTTGCAGGAACCCTTGGCTTCTACATACACTCATTATGAGTGGTCCTTGTTATGATTTGGTCCTATGGTTCTGGTGTTCTGGTTTTCTTTGTACTATGGTTCTGAGAATTCTATCAGAGGGTTGTGACTCAGAGGATCTTGGTTGCCAGTTATTCAGAGGGTCCTTATGTTCAGTGTCCAGTATCCAGATGGTCCCAGATTGATCATATGCCTGCATTGCATTTGCATTTGCATCATTCTTGCATTAACTATTTATGTTTCCATTTTTCAGGGTATTGTTCGTAGTCAGTCCCTAGTTCTGGTAAATCTTATCTCCAGATGGCAGAAGTCAGAAAAATTACAAGGAAAAAGAATGTTCACTATATTTTTCTTCAACCTGAAGTCAGAAGTGTTCAGAAATTAGCAGGTTTGATAAATGACCAAGTCTTGGGAAATTTCAGAAAGAGATATGGCCAGATATTGAAGTATGTGGACAAACCCACTGCAGACCAGAAAGACAGTTTGCATACCTTGCTTCAGTTTTATGATCCTCTGCTGCGTTGCTTTGTGTTTCCAGATTACATCTTGGCACCTACCTTGGAGGAGATTTCCAGTATTTTGAATGTTCCAGTCAGAGATACCTTGCCTTTCTATGGGTCTGAGGTGGTGCTTAAGGAAGAAGACATAGCCACCGTCTGTCGTTTACCAACTGCTACCGTCAAGAAGGCTCTGAAGGATAGTGAAGGTAAAGGACTCCCTTGGAGTGTGCTCATACCAGAGGTTGAGGAATATGCTAAAGAAGGTAAATGGGGTGACCTTGGTGCTGTGCTGGCTTTGATGGTGTATGAGTCTAGCTTGTTCCCAGGGGAAAAGGAATTTGTAAGCTTGGAAGTAATCTCTATCTTTGCTAAAGGCAATCCTGTGCCAACTATGTTGGGAGATTTCTACTACAACGTTCATTATCGGAATGAGAAAGGTAGAGGTGGACCAGTGGGCTGTTGTGCCTCATTGTTTGCTGAGTAGTTTGCCAGACAATTGCCAAAATCAGGTGCTTTCAAGGAAATGAGGGATGAGTGGAGATGGTCTAGAAGATTGATGGGGCTAACTGCTGAGGATATAGCCTGGGGATATGACAGGGATCTGCTGGGAAAAGAGTTGTTGGTCAGTTGCGGAAGATTTGCTGGAGTGCCTT
This sequence comes from Lathyrus aphaca, assembly GCA_963966055.1. Taxonomy (NCBI): domain Eukaryota; kingdom Viridiplantae; phylum Streptophyta; class Magnoliopsida; order Fabales; family Fabaceae; genus Lathyrus; species Lathyrus aphaca. The sequence goes on from OZ014523.1 coordinate 471,152,982, forward strand.
TGCTAGGAAGGAAGGGTGTGATCAGTTATCATCCAACATTAGCCAGGAAGAAATTTGGTTATCCTTTGAGGGATCCTCCAAATATGGAAGAGTTTGCTGAGTCTTTGTATTTTCCTGTGGAAGGAAACAAGGAGTTAGTTCTACAAGCATATCAGGCTTGGGCTCACAGAGTGAGGAAAGGTAAGAAAGACTTTGGCAGAGTAGATCCCAAGACGTATCCTCCTTTTGACACCTGGTTGCAAAATCATATAGAAGAGGTTCTCATGCCCTTCTCAGTAGAAGCTCCACTTTATCCCAAAGAAGTGCCAAACCAAAGCACTATCTCCCTTGAAGAGTATAAGAAATTAGAAGCTCAGCTGCATGAAGTTCGAGTGGAGAATGCTGAAATGGTTAACCTGTACCATCTTGCCAACCGGGCCAAAAATGAAGCAGAGGGAAAGCTGCAGAAGATACAAGCCTCTTTGGAAGCTAAAGAGAAATACTTTTCTGGAAGGAAAGCTCACTTTCAAAGGTTGGGTAAGATGGAATCAAAAAGAGAAGCGGAACGCAAAAAGACTTTGAAGACTCTCAAGGAAGCTCGCCAATCCATTGTTTGGTTGCAAGGCCAAAGGGAGGAGGAGCAAAAGAAGTTCAAAGAAAAAGAAGAGTTTTTCGAGGTGCAAATGGCCTTCAAGAAGGAAGAGGTGGAGCAAGTCCACAACTTACGGAGGGAAAAGACTCAGCAGCTAGCACAAAGCCAGACAACCTTGGAGGAGGCACTGAAAGAGATTGAAGAACTCAAGCTGAGAGCAGGTGTGAAGAAGAACATAGCAGAGGTGGCTGCAGAAGAGCCTGGGTCTCTAGTTTAGATTTTTTTGTTCAGACTACCTATAGGCTTGTTGTAGGAGTTTGCTTTATCTTTTGTCTTTTATTCATGTAATGACTTGTAACCTTCTGAGGAACTTTGTTGGTGCTCTAACTTTTGGCCGGCAGTGGGTTTTCCATGACATACAGTGTTAATATGCAAATTACCATTTCTGAATATGCAAGACTCATTTGTCTGATACTGCTAATATCTGAACACTCTTCAAAGGAGAAAGTTTGAAAAATAATACTCAAAGTGGCTATCTGGAGCAAGTACCAGAACTGGGGCACATAAATGCTTAAAACTTGGAAACATGAGCAGTTACATTGCATACATATAACGTGTTTGTTTGTTTTGCAGGTAGTGCTTCAGTTTCTAACGTTTATGTCGTTTCAGGCACTATAGCTCCCAGAAAGGTCAGAGAACAACCGATCGTACACAAATATCCCACCAGAGTCAACAGAGAAAGAGTCATGGATCAAATGCAGGCTGAGTTGGCTGACTTGAGAACCAGAATGGACAATTTTATGACCCTTATGGCAGGAATGGGTCAGAATCAGGAACGTCTGCGTGAGTTGGTTGAAAATAGTCAAGCCAGGAACAACGATACTGCTGATGGAGGTAATCGTAACGGTGCGGGCGCCCGTCAAGTTGAAATCCCTGTAGCACAGCCAGGGGTTACCATTATCAATGATGGTTTGAATAATGTACAGATGGATGGTCAAGACGAACAATTCACGTTGCTGGATGAAACTGAAGGCCAAGGGGCTGAAATGAACAGGAAGTTTGAGGAGATGGCAGAACAGATCAGGGCTATTCAATCTCAGAACTCTCTAGGGTTCGACATTACTGACTTGGGCTTGGTTCCAGGGGTTAGAATCCCTTACAAGTTCAAGGTTCCAACTTTCGAGAAGTACAACGGCACAACGTGTCCAAAGACTCATCTTCAGTCCTTTGTAGGAAGGATTGCTGCCCACACTGATGATGAAAAGCTATGGATGTACTATTTCTAGGACAACCTGGTTGGGGCCTCCTTGGAATGGTATATGAAGCTAAGCAGAGTCAACGTTAAAAGCTGGAAGGACCTGGAAGAGGCTTTCGTGAGGCAATACCAGTACAATTTGGACATGGCTCCAAATCGCACTCAACTGCAAAACATTTCTCAAACTGCTAAGAAGGGGTTTAAAGAATATGTTCAAAGGTGGCGTCAGCTTGCTGCCAGAGTGCAACCACCATTTCCGGAGAATGAGATGGCTGATATGTTCATGGGAACATTGCAAGGAGTGTTTATCGAAATATTGGCGTCTTGTTCGGCTACCAAGTTCAATGATATAGTAATTGCTGGAGAAATGGTCGAGACTCTGTTAAAGATGGGAAAGATTCAGGATACCAGTGCAAGCAGTTCGAGTGGAGTAAGAAAAGCTTTCAGCGGACTCCCGAGAAGGAGGGAAGGTGAGACCAATGCTGTATTTGGCCGAGGACGGGGCCGAGGATATAGAAGATCATATGAGCAAGTGGCAGCTGTCACTATCCCTTCCAGTCCAGTGCAGTAGGTGCAACCTCAGCAACAACAACAACAATAACAACAATAGCCACAACGTAACAACTATCAACAAAGACCTTATCAGCCAAGACAAGCTCGTCCGGCTAATAGGGTGCTCGAGGCAATTCCCATGACATACACTGCATTGCTACCGAGATTGCTAGACCTGAATTTGATACAACTGAGGACTTTGGCACCGCCACCACCTGGAGAGCTTCTAGTGGGGTACGATGTCAATGCTAGATGCGTTTTCCATTCAGGGGCACCCGGGCACTCAACTGAGAAGTGCAGGGCGCTACAACACAAAGTTCAAGATTTGATCGACTCCAAGGCAATTAACTTTGCACCACCGCCAAATGTTACTTCAAACCCTATTCCGAACCACGGAGGGGCTAGAATAAATGCTATTGAGGGTGGTGAGAAGTTAAGTTTGGTTCTGAGTATAGAAGAAGTGAAGACTCCGCTGTTGGTAGTGAAAGAGAGGCTGTTAAAAGGACAAGTGTTCCAAGGATGCAATTATGATTGTGAAGAATGTTTGAGTTCAGTGAATGGTTGTGAAGACCTGAAGACGGGGTTGCAGAATCTGATTGATGAAGGGTCATTGCAGTTTGACAAAGTTGATAATGAAGTTGATGATGTGTCCACTATAACCATTTTCTATGATCCAACTGAGATGCCTGCTAGAAGAGAACCTGTGACCATTTATGCTCCTGAAGTCAGTCCTGTTACTATCACTGTTCCTGGGCCTGTTCCTTACACAGATGATAAAGCCATCCCATGGCATTACGGCTCAGATGTGTACGTGGAAGGACAGAGAGTGGAGAGTAAGTCAGTAGCTATTGACCCGACTGTAGTGAACGTCGGAGGGGTTGGAGGTTTTACGAGAAGTGGTCGTCTCTTTGCTTCCCCAGTTCTGAGAGGAGATCCTGAGGCTGAGGCTTCGGCAAAGGCTAAAGGGAAGCAAACAGCGACTGAAGAAGCAACAACTCCTGCTGCTGGACAGGGTGCCTTTGAGAAGGAGGTGGAGGAATTTATGCGCATAATTAAGAAGAGTGATTATAAGGTGGTCGAACAGTTGAACCAGACGCCGTCCAAAATATCAATTCTGTCTTTGCTGATGTGTTCTCCAGCACATAGAGAAGCCTTGCTGAAAGTGTTGCAGATGGCCTATGTTCCTCAAGAAATAACTGTGAATCAACTGGAAGCTGTAGTGGGTAGTGTGAATGCAAGCCACGAGTTGGGTTTTACAGATAGAGACCTTACGTCAGAGGGTCGTAACCATAACAAAGCACTGCATATTACTATGGAGTGTAAAGGTGTTGTGTTGTCGCATGTCCTGGTTGACACAGGCTCTTCTCTTAATGTACTACCGAAGAAAGCATTTATGAAGCTGAATGTTGATGGTATCGTCCTAAGACCCAGTGATTTGATAGTCAAAGCTTTTGATGGGTCTAGAAGGTCAGTGTTCGGAGAAGTTGAGTTACCTGTGAAAATAGGGTCTCAAGTATTCAAAAGCACCTTCTACGTCATGGACATTCAACCCGCGTACAGTTTCTTGTTGGGACGTCCATGGATTCATGCTGCCGGAGCTATAACTTCCACTCTGCATCAAAAGCTCAAGTGCGTGGTTGATGGCCAAGTAATCACTGTGTGCGGAGAGGAAGACATCTTTGTGAGCCACTTATCAACTTTCAAATATGTAGAGATGGACGAAGAGATCCATGAGACACTGTGTCAAGCCTTCGAAGCGGTTAATGTCAGCATTTTGACTCCAGTAGAGAGAAGCAATGAGAAAGAAGGTACCTCCATTCACTCCTACAAGCAGGCTAAGGAGGTGGTTCAGTCAGGAAGTGCCCAAGGCTGGGGCAAATTGCTGGAATTGGAGAAGAAAGATGATAAGTTTGGTTTGGGTTATCAGCCTGATGGGTCTAATTGGCCAAGTGGTAAAGCTATTACTTTCACAAGCGCTGGGATGCTCTACCGCAACCATGTCTATGCAACTAATGAATATGGAGACAGTGAGGGTGACTGGGACAACTGAATTCATCCGTGTGCACCTGGAGAAGAGCTGAAGAACTGGTCTGCTGAAGACATCGTCCAAGTTACCTGGAAACCAGAGTAATTTATTTGTTTCCTTTTCTTATCATGCTGCATTGTCAAATCCTGCACTCTGCCCAAGGTGCTAGGATCCATTGTATGGGCCACCATGTTTGTTATGCATTTATTTTACCATGAAATAAAGGACATTTTCAGACAAATTGTGTTCTCTTTCTTTCGTTTTGAATTTTTCAGAAAATAAAAAAATGGCAATGTGTTTTTCCTTTTTGTTTTTGTGTTTGCGTCTCTTTTGAAAATAAGCAGATTCTGAAATAAGCACATCGTCTGTGCAGTGTTGATCATCCAGATTCTATTGATAAAGTTCCTGCTATGACCACGCATGACTTTGACAATCCTATCTACCAAGCTGATGAAGGGGTTGAGGAAGATTGTGAACTCCCTGAAGAATTGGTCAGATTGTTGAAACAAGAGGAACGGGTTATTCAGCCTCATCAGGAAGAAATTGAGATCATCAACATCGGCACTGAAGATGTGAAGAAAGAGATCAAGATCGGGGCTAGTCTGCAGGCCAAAGTAAAGACAGAGTTGATTGGTATGCTGCGTGAGTATGTGGATATCTTCGCCTGGTCGTATCAAGATATGCCAGGGTTGGATACCGACATCGTTGTGCACAAGCTACCATTAAGAGAAGTCTATCCTCTTGTGAAACAGAAGTTGAGAAGAACTCGTCCTAACATGGCGATGAAGATTAAGGAGGAAGTTCATAAGCAATGGGATGCTGGATTTCTTGCCGTAACTAGTTACCCACCTTGGGTAGCTAACATTGTACCTGTACCAAAGAAGGACGACAAGGTCCGGATGTGCGTTGATTACCGGGATCTAAATAGAGCGAACCCAAAAGATGACTTTCCGTTACCTCACATTGATGTGTTGGTAGATAACACTGCTCAATTCTCGGTATTTTCCTTCATGGATGGCTTCTTCGGGTATAATCAGATCAAGATGGCACCGGAAGACATGGAGAAAACAACGTTCATTACCCCGTGGGGTACATTTTGCTACAAAGTCATGCCCTTTGGTTTGAAGAATGCCAGGGCAACTTATCAGTGGGCCATGGTCACATTGTTCCATGACATGATACACAAGGAGATAGAATGTTATGTGGACGATATGATTTCTAAGTCCCGAGACGAAGAAGAACATCTGGTCAATCTCAAGAAGCTGTTTGATAGACTGATAAAGTATAAGCTGAGGTTGAATCCAAACAAGTGCACTTTCGGAGTGCGTTCCGAGAAACTACTGGGTTTCATTGTTAGTCAGAAAGGAATTGAGGTGGATCCTGCAAAAGTGAAAGCTATATAAGATATGCCTGCACCGAAAACAGAAAAAGAAGTGCGCGTGTTTTTAGGGAGGTTGAACTACATTTCACGGTTCATATCTCATCTAACTGCCACGTGTGAACCAATATTCAAGTTGCTAAGAAAAGAGAAAACGGTCAGGTGGAATGAGGAATGCCAAAGAGCTTTTGATAAGATAAAAGAATATTTGCAGACACCTCCGATTCTAATGCCTCCAGTTCCAGGACGGCCGCTTATCATGTACTTGACTGTGTTAGAAGGGTCAATGGGGTGTGTTTTAGGCCAACATGACGAGTCTGGTCGAAAAGAGTATGTTATTTATTACCTTAGCAAAAAGTTTACCGACTGTGAATCCCGTTACTCACTGTTCGAGAAAACTTGTTGCATTTTGGTATGGGCTGCTCGCCGACTGAGACAATACATGTTGACCCATACCACACTGCTAATTTCCAAAATGGATCCTGTCAAGTACATCTTTGAGAAACCAGCGTTAACCGGAAGGGTTGCTAGATGGAAAATGATCTTAACTGAATATGACATACATTATACTTCTCAGACAACAATCAAGGGGAGTGTATTGTCGGATTACCTTGCACAACAACCTCTTGAAGATGATTATCAGCCAATGAAGTTTGATTTCCCTGATGAGGACATCATGTACCTCAAAGCAAATGATTGCGAGGAACCACTTCCGGAGGAGGGGCCAGACCCTGAATCCAAATGGAAGTTGATGTTTGATAGGACAGTCAATATCAATGGACGTGGAGTTGGTGATGTTCTTATTACTCCCAAAGGTGTTCATTTTCCCTTTGCTGCCAGAATTACTTTTGGCTACACCAACAATGAAGCGGAATACGAGGCATGCATAATGGGAATAGAGGAGGTTATTAATCTTCGGATTAAGACCCTCGATATATTCGGAGATTCAGCCCTCGTTATCAATCAGGTTACTGGCAAGTGGTATACGCATCAAGAACATCTAATTCCTTACAGGGATTACGCCAGAAAATTGTTGACGTTCTTCATAACAGTTAAGCTTCAGTACATACCACGTGATGAGAATCAATTTGCCGACACATTGGCCACTCTTTCTTCGTCAATCAAAGTCTTGTGTTGGAATTATGTGCCCAGGATTGATATTTCCAGGCTTGACGCACCGGCTCATGCCTTCTCTGTAGACGCAGTGTCTGACGAGAAACCTTGGTACTTTGATATCAAGCTATTCCTGGAAAAACAAGAATACCCGGCTGGGGCATCTTCCAATGACAAGAAGACCTTAAGGCGACTTGCTGCTAGTTTCTTCCTGAATACAGATGGGATGTTGTATAAGAGGAACTTTGACATGGTCTTGCTCAGATGCGTGGATTGACACGAAGCAAGCCTGTTAATGCAGGAAGTCCATGAGGGATCTTTTGGTACTCATGCAGGAGGGCATGCTATGGCAAAGAAGTTATTGAGATCGGGGTATTATTGGATGACAATGGATGCAGACTGTTGTTCATACTCCCGTAAGTGCCACAAGTGCCAAATTTATGCAGACAAAGTGCATGTTCCTCCAAGCCCGCTCAACGTCATGTCATCTCCTTGGCCCTTTTCTATGTGGGGCATTGACATGATCGGAAAGATAGAGCCTACTGCTTCAAATGGTCATCGCTTCATCCTAGTTGCGATCGACTACTTCACTAAGTGGGTTGAAGCAGCGTCTTATGCCAATGTCACTCGTCAAGTGGTAGCCATATTTTTGAAAAGGGACATCATTTGCAGATACGGAGTGCCCGAAAGAATCATTACTGACAATGGTTCTAACTTAAACAACAAGATGATGGCAGAGTTATGTCGGGACTTCAAGATCCAGCATCACAATTCTTCTCCTTACCGACCAAAGATGAATGGTGCGGTAGAGGCGACAAACAAGAATATTAAGAAGATTGTGCAGAAAATGGTTGTCACTTACAAAGATTGGCATGAGATGTTACCATTTGCGCTGCATGGGTACCGAGCGTCAGTCAGGACGTCAACTGGGGCAACTCCCTTCTCACTGGTATATGGCATGGAGGCAGTTTTGCCTGTTGAAGTAGAGATTCCTTCATTACGTGTGATGATGGATGTGAAGCTTGATGAGGCTGAATGGGTGCGTGCTCGTTACAATCAGCTATGTCTAATTGAGGAAAAGAGATTAGCAGCTATCTGTCATGGTCAACTTTATTAGAGGAGAATGAAGCGAGCATTTGACCAACGAGTACGTACTCGGGAGTATCAAGTAGGAGAGCTTGTGCTCAAGAGGATTGTTCCTCCAGGTTCAGATCACAGGGGTTGGTGGACCCCAAACTACGAAGGACCATTCATAGTGAAGAAAGTTTTCTCGGGAGGAGCACTGATGCTCACCACTATGGATGGAGAAGATTTCCAGTCCCCTGTTAACTCGGACGCAGTTAAAAAATACTTCGCATAAAAAGACCCGCTGGACACAAAAACAAAATTAAAGTCCAGGCAAGAAAAGGGCATCCCGACGAGCTAAAAACAGAATAAAAAGCTCGGGCAAAAGTTAGGGAAAAAATGTACACCCGCTGAGTTGAAAAGCCACATTGGACAACTCAGGCAAAAAAGGGTATCCCGGTGGATTGAAAACCCGAAAGGGCGATCCACGCAAAACAAGGGAATAAGCGAACAACTGCGATCCGAGTAATCTGAACCAAATCATTGTTTCGTACAACCTGACAATATCAGAAGGATAGGAATCAGTCCCCTCATCTTCTCAGAAAGCAAAGGCAAGAATGGAGAGTTTTGAAGACATGCTGGTCATAGCAGAAAGGGAACTCATTGGGATGCCGTGTCCATTGCCATTAGGATAGTTTATTTTCTCAATTTTATGGTGGCTACCTCTTTCCAGGTGGTTGCTTCCTGATGTAAAATCTTTGCCTATTCAGAGGCCTTTCAATAAAAGAATATTCAGTCAAAAAGCTGTGGTGTTTATTTTTGTTTGCAAAATGTCCTGAATTTTTGGCAAAAATAGCATTGCATTTAAAACATGGTGATAATTTGAAAGAAAATGATATTGCAGGGAAACATTTGAAATCCTCTTTGAGTGTCGGGTGACGATGGATGAACAGATCATACCATGCAAATCCCCGGGGCACATATGTGTTTTCTTTTGTTGCAGGTTGCAGGATGGCGTCACATTCTCCCAAGCAGAATTTTCCCCAGCTAAGTCATAGCAGGTGGGATCCCCAAGCAGTTTATATTTCCACAAGTGAAGTATGCCCAGCAGGCAGCTGAATGCCCGATTTCCGCACAGAGTTCATGTTTGGGTTTCACTCCCATCATTGAAATATTCCCCAGCGAAGTCGCCAATTTATTTTTGGCCAATGTGATGACACAGACAGTTGTTCATCTCCCCAATCAGAGTTAAGCATCGTCCAAAACTCTTGATTTGGTTTTCCCCTGCAGAGTTGTGAATCTTATTGCTAATCAGGGCACTTTGTTATTGCTCGTCTGCACTTCTCAACACTCGTCTATGTTTGACATTTGTTTTGCTCGTTTGCTGTTCCCAACACTTCTCAACACTCGTCTGTGTTTGACATTTGTTATTGCTCGTCTGCACTTCTCAACACTCGTCTGTGTTTGACATTTGTTATTGCTCGTCTGCACTTCTCAACACTCGTCTGTGTTTGACATTTGTTATTGCTCGTCTGTACCTCTCAACACTCGTTTGGGTTATCATTGGTATTGCTCGTTTGCTTTCCCAGGCAGTTGCCCGTGGCTGTATTTGTTGCTGTTCGTCAGCATTTCTCGATACTCGTCTGCGTTATCTTTGGTATTGCTCGTATGCATTCCCTAGAACTCGTCTGTGTTTGTTATCTATTTGTTGCTCATCTGCACTTCTCAACACTCGTCTGTGTCCATGATTGTTTTGCTCGTTTGCTGTTCCCAACACTCGTCTGTGTTCGGTATTTACTGTTGCTCGTCTGCATTCCCCAACGTCCGTCTGTGTTTGTTATCTGTTTGAAGCTCGTCTGCACTGTTTGGACACTCGTCTGTATCATCCCTTACACTCGTCTGTGTTAGTTTATATCCATATGTGTTAATTTGATAATCACCCTGGTACTTGGCTGTATTGTTATGCCAAATGCTCGTCTGTGTTTGAATTTCTGGTATTCGTCTGTACCAGTGACTAATATTCGTCTGTATCATCGCCTGAAGCGCTCGTCTGTGTTTCTTAGATCATCATCTGATACTCGTTTGTATCATTGACTTATGGCACTCGTCTGTGTTTCTCTTGATGATCATCCAATACTCGTCTGTATTGAAGAGGTTTGAAATCCTGACTGTGGGAATAAATGTCAAAATGGTTACCGGTCCTGGCGTAACAGGTATATCCGAAGGAGGCTCGTCTGTCTCAAGCACCACTTATTAATGTTGCACCTGGCGTAACAGGTTTGCTAGAGGAAGACTCGTCTGTCTTAGACCATATATCCACGGATAATATATGAAGAGGGTTCGTCTACCTTGTTTATGCATGTCTATCCCACGGACTTAAGTGTATCACCGGTCCTGGCGTAACAGGTTTATCCGAAGGAGATTCGTCTGTCTCAAGTCATATGTCTTGCAAAGCATGTGAGGGCTCGTATGTCCAGTTCCTGGCGTAACAGGATTGCTCGGAGAAGACTCGTCTGTCAAAGTATTCTTATTCCCAAATAGCTTGGAAGGAGCTCGTCTGCTTTATCTTCACTTCAGCCACCAAAGCGTCATTTGGTTGGATTTATTTCCCAGTTTTTGCATTCTCCATCAGAGTGCAAATTTCAGGTTTGCTTGGTATTCAACCACAGTTTATCTTGAACGCTCGATAGCCCGTGCTACCGTCCTTTTCAGATTAACAACTGTTTGAATAGGGGCAGCTGTAACACCCCAAATTTGCTCTCTTCCTTTTAAGCATCATATCACATCATATTCATCATAAGCATATCATATTCTTGGCATCTTAGCATGGAAAAATGAAGCATAACACTTGCATGTTCCAGCATAAGGCATATGATCAATCATCAAGGAAATTCGAAGCTCACGAGGCAGGTTACAAGGTTGACATCAAGGTCAAAGCCTAAAGAAAGGATTGAGGATAAAGATCAAATCAAAACGGTTGGCACCGGCTTATTTTTGAAGGTTCCCACCAAAAGGAGGGAAATTCAAAATTCACTGGCGTTAACCGGTTAACGGATTGGTTAACCGGTTAACGACCACGAATTTTGAATTTCCAGCAGCAATTCAACATGTGTGATTTTTGCTCCATTTTTCATTTTCTGATTTTTATTCATTTTTGAATTAATTGGAAATTAAAAGGAAGGATTTAGAGCACTTGTCCAAGCCTAATCCCATTGCAAAGTCTTAGTCACACTACCCAAACCATAATTTTGGATCCCAAGCCTAATTTTTGGGCCCCAAACCTAAACCATATTTAATCATTTCTCTCCAAACCAAAGGGGCTCTCCCTCATTTTTTCACTCTCATTTTCTGAATTTTCACTACTCTCACTCACAATTCTCTCACTTTTCTCTCCCAATTTTCCAAATCACTCAAAGTTCCTCTTTGAAGATCACACAACCTTGCTTTGAGGTGTGTAGATCTTGGAACTAGACCTCCATCCATAGCTTCATTGCATCTTTTTGCTGGTTTAATTGGTGATTCAGATCTGGTTTGGGATCTAGAAGTGCTTTTGGATCCAAAATTCTGCATCAAGAGCTTGTTCTTGCATTTATTTTGCATGGAGTGTGAAGTTTAGCACCGGATCTTCAAGGCTTTGCGCGAGATCTATCATTTTCAGTCCGATCAACAATTACCAAAGCATACCTAGGCTTTGTAGGTTGGTTAATTTCAGATCTAGATTTGTTTTAGCTTATTTGCATGCTTGCGCTTTAGATCCGCCATGTGCTTGCGTATTTGCTTGTGTTGATTGAATTGATTGATCGATTTGTGACCGGATCCATGTATTAATGTTCATAAGCTTGATGATGCCTTTTAATGTGAATTAATGCATTATTTTCATGTTCATATGCTTGCTGGTCTGGTACAGGATTATTTGATTAAGCTGGTTGCAAGCTGATTTTCTACAGGATTGCTGCTGTTTTAACAGCGTTAACCGGTTAACAGATTGGTTAACCGGTTAACGCACCTGAATTGTGTTGTGTTTATGCAGGTTTTTGACTGGTTAACCGGTTAATGCTTTGGTTAACCGGTTAACACTGAAGCAGTAAGCCACTTTTGAGTTATTGTTGGCATGTTTGATCTCCATACTTGTTCTAAATGCCATGGATCATTATATGATCATTGAATATGCTTGTTTGGTTGATTGTCTTGCTGATTGATGCATGTTTCCGTGTTCTCGACACGTAAATGCTTGTGTGTGCCATGTTTGATATGATTGTTTGATCTTGGTTGATGATAACTTTGAGCATGTCATTGCCTTGATTTTATTGATGAGCATGTGCTGGATTTTGCTAACAATGGCAGGGGCTCATGGTAAGAGAAGTGTGGATATTCATCCACATTTCAAATCTTCATCCTTTTCTCTTTTTAAGTGCTTTTCCCCTTGTGCTTTTCGATGTGCCTTATGCCATCATGTAATTCAATTATTTTCTTCCCCCTCTAGGAGCAACTTATCTCCTTTAGAGGAGTAAGTTGCTTGCTAGCTCTTGCTTCCTCTTCTTCTATTCTTCTTTCTTCTTCTTCTCTTCTTCTTCTTTCTTCTTTAGGATAGTAAGCCTCACTAACCTAGGATTTCCCATGCATGACAACACTTAGGAATCTTTAGTCCCCCATTAGACTTTTGCCTTTGTGATCCTTTTGGTTTCTTTTCTCCTCTCATCTCAAAACTCTAAAGAAGACACTTAATAAAGTTTGAAGTGATACCTTGAGCAATAGCCTTATCCTATGAGACACTTGTAGTCTTCCCATCTTGGGATAGTACAAGCTTGTCTTGTGATGCACAAGTCAGATCAAGATATCATATTCACCAAGAAAAATCATAAAACACACTTCTTCATTGTAAATACCAAAAACACTTAATAAGTTAATGAGTTAGTGAGCTTATGCCCTAATCTCTGGATTCAAGTTTTGGGGATCTTCTCCTTACTTGAGTGTGCTTGTTCTATTATTCCATCTTGGAATGTAGTGACAAGTGAACATTCCATGGAAAAGAGCTTGAGTTCACTTCCTTGTGACACACTCATAAAAAGCTTCATAAAAAACACAAACAAACAATAAGCGTCTTTCTTGCGGGAATTCTTTTCTCATCTCCTTCGCTCCGTCCGCGAACTTGCTCTTACTTGTCATTTTGCAAGACGGTTACGCACTCGTCGTCCGAGCCTGCAACACCTGAGCATTGACATAGGCAGTTCAAGCCTTAAGACACAAGCAATCTTTTCCCCCCAGTTAGGGGAACTACGACGACTCTGATCCTCATTGTCCGGATGAGGTACGTAGGCAGCGGGGTAGGGCCCGTTCGAGCACAATCTTTATTTTCCCTACATTTTTTCCTTTTCATTTCATTTTCAGTTTCCCTTTCCTTTTCTTTTATCCAGTTCAGTTCATTTTCTTTGCAGTAGCTTTCATTTCTTCACCCTTTGAAACAATTTATTTGCAAGCGTGGATCCCGTCGGGTACGGCAGACGATCTGGGGTGCTAATACCTTCCCAGGTCGTAACCGACTCCCGAACTCAGTCTCTTTGGTTCGCAGGACCCGTGTCCTTCCTCTTCTTTTCTTCTGGTTTGTGCAGCATTACCATTCCTGTTCCTTCCGGATAAAAATGCCTGGCTGGCGACTCTACCTCTTTCTGCGCCACTTTCGCATTTGTACCAGGATGGAAATCCGAGGAGCGACAGGTACAGACGCGAACGGTCGGCGAAAGAGAAGAAAATAAAAAGAGTCACCAGCTAGGCATTTTTATCCCGAAGGAAAGGTAATGCTGCATAAACCTAAGAAAGGATGGATAAGACGGTTGCGAACCAGAGAAACTGAGAAAGGGGGTTGGTTACAACCTGGGTAGGTATTAGCACCCAGATTGTCCGTCGTACTCGACGGGATCCACGCTTAAAAGATTTGTGTTTAAAAGGGGTAGTGTCAGTGCAAGGAAAGAGTGCAAAGCCCAAGACAAGGAGGCTTAAAGAAAAATGCTGGAAGAGAAGGAATGTACAAAGATTTTTGTTAGATAATAGTTAAGTTATGCCTACGTATCCTCTCGTGCAATGAGGAAGTCAGAACACCGTAGTTCGAATCAAAGAGACTGAAAGGTAAATTGACTATGAACTACTTACTTATCTATGCTCAAGTGTATGACCTGTCTGGCTTAGGTGCTAACTGTCTTGCATTAGACGGAAGAAGCAAGTTCTCGATTGTGAGTGAAGATGATGAGAAAAGAATCCCGGAGGAAGACGATTATTGTTTGTTTTTGTGTTTTCATACTTTTATTGCTTTTTGTGTTTGTCATAAGTTAATGAGCTTAAGCCTAAACCAAGGGTTAGTAAACTCATCATATCCTCCCTTTGATTAGGGATAATGAGAATACCTTAAGTGTGAAGTAAACACCTCACACTTAATCAACATGATGTAGGATTAAGATCATTAACCTACTTGTACTTATTTAGATGTTTTTGAAGTTTTTGTTTGGTGTTAAGTAATGAGTTTAAGCCATAATCAAGGATTTAATGGACCCATTACACCATCCTAATAGAAGGATAATAGATGAGAACATTTAAGCTGAGGAAGGCTCCTCAACTTAATCCATGATTAGGGATTAACCTCATGACAAAACAAAGCCTTTATTAGAGTGGATTTTAGTTAATGGTAAGATTAAGAAGTGGATTTTATGGTTTGTAAGACAACTTAAGGGGGACTTGTCCATTAACACTAGGGTTAGTCCTTCTTAACCAATTAAGGAAGAATTAGAACCCTAATGCAAGGCCCAAGTTACAAGCTTATTGTCTTAGTGATTATTAGATGAATTGATTAAAGGATTTAAACACATTAAGGGTTTAATACTTAGGATTAAAGTTATACACTCCATCCTAATAGAAGGATACAAGCATAACCTTAATCACAAAGCCTTAAAACCTTTAAGGTTTAGTCCCTGATTAAGAGATGAGAAGGGAAGACAAAAAAGATGACACAAAGGTAAAACTAATGGGGGACTAATCAAACCCTAAATATTATCAAGCTTGGGTGTTCCTAGGGTTTATGAGGCTTGCAAGAAGTCTCCAAGAAGAGCCACCAAGGAAGAAGAAAGATGGAAGGAGAAGAAGCAGAAAGAAGCAAGTCAACTTGCTTCACTTAAGAAGATAAGTTGCTTGAAGAAAGAAAGTGAGGATGGAACATGAATGAGCAAGCTCACTCTAATACACAAGAAAAATTCAGCAAAGAATGCATAAGATATATGAGAAGAGATTGTGAGAAGTGAAGGCAAATTCACTTCTCAAAGTAACTTGCCACCTTAAAAGTTAGTGAAAGGAAATGAAAATGAAATGAAAATGAAAAAGATGCAATGATGCTAACCAAAACCAGAAGCATGTTCATGATGTAAATGATGCTAAGAGATGATGCAAATGTATGTCATGAGATGTGGATGATCATACAAGTGATGAAGATGCAAATGAAGCATGAAAGAGACATGAAAGATCATGAATGCATATGAAATGAAATGAATACATAACATGGCAAATGAATGATGCAATGATCAAACATGATTATAATGTGTCCTAGGATGTCTTATGAGTCATGTGAATTCACAAAATGTCATGGCAAGTTCATGGATGCAAGCATATTCAAGATGGATGCAAGTGAAAGTACAAAATTAAGGTTTTATGAAAGGATGAGATGCAAAAGGCAAAGGCAGAAGCAAATGACATGATAAAAAATTGAAAATGCATTCAAAGGAACCCTAAACCTATACTAGGTTACCATCCAAAGGGGGAGGTCAGAAGCTAAACCTAGAGGGACTTATGAATTTTTGAAGTTTCTAGGGTTTTAAGGGGTGATCCTAAATGTAAAATTCCAAACAATTTTAAAATGAAGGATAAAAATGAAACACGAATGTTTTTAGAAACTAGAAGTCATGCATAGAACAATGCAAAAAGAACCATTCACAAACTCCACTTGGTTTAAAAGTTATGAATTTTTGAAGTTAGGGTTTAAAATGGACAAATTTAAGAACCCTAATTCATTTGAAAAATGTCAAAGTGTGATCAAAACCAAAAAGAAATTTGTGTGGTGAGTTTGTAAATGCTTCTAAATGTTCAAGAATGTTCTCTGAATTTTTTTGTGATTTTTAAATACTTAAATGTATTTTTAATTAATTAAAATCAATTAACTAATTAAAGATAACATTTAAATGATTTAAAAATATTTTTTTAATGCTAAAAATAAAAATAAAAATATTTTTGGGTTCTGAAACTTAATAAAAGGTTTGATAAAAATTTTCAGAATTTTTTGACTATTTTGACTATTTTTAAAAATTCGTACAAAATAAAATAAGAAAAATGAATTAAAAATTAAATAAATGGAAAGTATGCACAATGGAGAGTCAGAATTCAATCTGGGTTTAGAATGGTTGACCTGGCGCGCAATCCTACGGCCCACATTCAAATTTCATTAAACTGAATTAATTATTAATCCTAAAATTAAAACTAATGATTCAATCTGATCCACACATTGCACGCAGGAAAGAAGGATCTAACGGTCCCCATTTAAAATATGCCCTAACCCTAATTAATTAGGTTAATGACTTTCAGGTGGCCGGAAATGACCTCCGGTCATCTTCTCCGGCCACACTCTCCCCTGAAAATCCTTAAATCACTCCCTAGACCATGATAAACCCCCCAAATCTCCAGAAATGATCCCCAAACCCCATAAAACAAGAATCCAGCAACATAATTCATTTATCTTGCATCAAAATCATGATTCGAACAAAAACATAAAAATGGACAAAATTTCAGAACATGCATACACAGTCAATACTCAACCATTCTTCAAAAATAAATGCTCATTGTAATCAGGAGAACAAACTCTACCATCTCATAACTAAAGAAACGATTTCTGGAAAAATGTTTCAAGAGGATACCTGAGATGAAGCTCTGCCAATGGAGCTGCCTGGGCCTTCTTCTTGATGCAAACACTCTCCTCTGATCACCCTTGAGCTTCTTTGATGCTTTGCTGAAGTGTTTGTGACCTTTCTTTGAAGTTCAGTGAAGTTCAATTCAAAGGGGGAAAATCGTATTTGGTGTATGGTGGTTTTTAGGGCAAAGTGAAGGGTGGTTTGTGATCAGTGATGGATTTGAAGATGAATGGTGGAAGAAATTTTAAGTTTTGTTGAGTGTGCTGAGAGTTTCGAATGAAAATGCATAAGAGAGAGTTTTTGTGAACTATGGAAATGCTGTGTATTCAGGCTGTGTTCTTGTGTGAAATGGCTTGCATTTGGCCCATGTATCAAGTTGTGATAGGTATGTGGAGTTGGTGTGGGCTATGCTGATTGGTATGGTGCAAAATGCAAAAATTCAAGGTTGGTTGTACTTGAGGTATGGGCAAGTGGCAGGCTGGGATTTGGGCATGTCCTGGTTCAGCTGAGATCAAGGATGACCATGGAAATCATTTAGAGGCAATTCAACAAGTTTGTGAGAAGTTGCGAGAGGTTTTGCAAATTTTACAAAGTTTGGCCCCTTTTGGATTTCTTCATGTGCAAGTCATGAAATTTTGAGATTCTTGGGCCAATTCTGAGTTTTAAGTCATGCACTATGATGTTATGATGTGTAGAAGTCAATTTGAAGCCACAAAATAGCTTGGCATGAGGTTTTGAAAAAATCCCTCTTTGGCATGAAACATGAAATTATGTGATTTTTGCCAACTTTGGAAAGTCATAACTTGAGTTCCAAAATGAATTAGATCTTGTTCTTGTACTTTTTAAAAAGGGAATGATCCAATCTACAACTTTCATGACCAAGAATCTTTCATTTGAAGCATTTTTGGTTGAGAAAGAGGAGGTTGAAAAACTTTCCCAAAATGGAAAGTTTACATTACAAGTCATTTCCATTTTTGGCAACTTTTGGTTTTGCTCACTTTTCTCCAAATTTGTGAACTTCTAAGCACTTCAATGATCAAATAAAGACCATATAACTTCAATTTGATGAAAAATCCACTTTGGGTCCATTGATGGGGGCCTCAGATGCCCTGATTTGGCTCTGACTTGCTCAAGAAGCTACCCAGTAATCAGATGACTTCCACAATGAATTTCTTCATCAAACTTGGTATGTATGATCCTTATATCATATTAAGACCAATAGAAACAAGAATGACCAAATATTTTGGAGTTATGGCCTCTGAAACCAAAACCCTAATTTCAGGTCATCTGTGTAGTTAAACCTGGCTTTGCTTCCATGCTTTGCAAGTTCTTGTGATTTTCTGACTTCCTTGTTCTTTGGAGGATATAATATGATGATTGAATATACATGGACCCTCTTGAGATGATTGAAGACCTTTGGAGTGGCTCAGAAGGATCTTGGATTGCTCAGATCACAAACCCTAGATGTAGATGAACTTGAACCAATGCAGTGAAGCAAAAATGCAGAATGAGATGGTATGATCAAACTAATGCAAATGAGAAAGATCAAAAGCCATGGTGTGAACTTAGTGAGGGAAAATTTGGGGTGTTTACACTATGGATGGTGAAGATTTATTATCCCCTGTGAATTCAGATGCAGTTAAAAAATACTTCGCATAAAATGACCCGCTGGACATAAAAACAGAATGTAAGTCCAGGAAAAAATAGGGCATCCCGGCGAGTCAAAAACAGAATAAAAGACTCGGGCAAAAATAAGGGAAAAAAATGTACACCCGCTGAGTTGAAAAGCCGAATTGGACAACTCAGGCAAAAATGGGTATCCTGGTGAATTGAAAACCCGAAAGGGCGATCCATGCAAAATCAGGGAATAAGCGAACAACTGCATTCTGAATTCGTCTGTATAATTCACAACACGACAAACTTCGAAAGGATAAAACATCGGTCAAAATCAGCCTTCTTCAAAAAGCAAGATGAGAAGAACGTCGAGGTCATATAGGTCACATCAAAGGAAGCTCACTGGAGCGTCTTCAACATTGCCGATACTTTTATTTTTGTCAGTTTATAGCAATCTCCTCATTCCAGGGGATTTATTTCTTTGACCGTATTTGCCAATTCAGGGCACCCAGATTAATAAAATCAGAATTTTCAGTCACACCTCGTCTTTGTACATTTTTGTTTCGTTTGCAAAATGTCAAATATTCATAATATAATACTTGCATAAAACAAATGAGCCATTTTTAATAAATTCTTGCAGGAAATATATTTACTTCTAGGAATATCTAACTCCTATGACGGAATCCGGTAAGGAATATCTCGGGATACTTGTGTGTTTCTTTTGTCTTAGCAGGTTGCAGGTATTCAATGCGCAACATGGGGCATGCCAGGCATCACTTCCCCATCATACCTCCTCCCCGAGCAGTATCTGGAATGCTTTTCCCCAGCGAAGTTGTCAAAGCCTCCTAATCCCTAGCACAAGTCTACTCAACAGGAGCATCCCCCAGCATATCTCCCCATAGAGTTTCCAGCTTCTCCCCAGAAGAGCAATACCTGAAACTCTTACAAAACAAAGTGACGAGAGCTTCCTTCTCCCCAGCTGAGATTTCCTTGCAGGGTAGATCAACCAATGATCTATATCCCCAGGCGGGACTATATCTCCTAACAGATCCACCAATGATCTCTTCCCCAGCTGGGATATCCCTCCAAGCAGATCAGCCATATATCTTTTCTTCAGCAGGATCCGAATCCCGTATCGGTTTCTTTTTTGCATAATCATAGCATTCACATCATTTTTCCCCGCAGAGCGTAGCATTCCGTCTAATACGGAGCATTACGGCAAAAATCAAACATTTGCATGATCACAAGTCAGGTTCGAGCCAGTCACCTGTAAATACCATCAGTATTTCATCAGCAATGAATATAAAAACCCACATCCCCTGCAAATAAAAGCCAAAGTGTCCCCTTTGCACTCTCCAACACAAATACTTGTTCCTATATACCCTTTTCGACAATCGTCTGTGTCATATTATTCCCCGCAGATATAAGCCAAAACATCTCCTTTGCATTCTCAAATACAGATACCTATACACACTCTTTTTGACACTCGTCCGTGTCATACACCCCCAACATGGTTGCCAGAGCACCTTCTGCAACCAAAACTTGTTCATAACACACTCCTTTCGACACCCGTCCGTGTCATCCTATCTCCACAGGTTGCCGGAACACCTTTTACACTCTCATACACAAGTATTGGTTCATGAATTATACATATTCGCTTTTAACACTCGTCCGTGTCATACATTCCCCAGCAAGTTGAACACTCGTCCGTGTCTTGCTCATACTCCATCAACAAACTGGTACTCACTCATACTTATACAGAAGTCCTCGATACTCATCCGTATCTCATTTATATCACTCCTCAACATATTCGACACTCGTCCGTGTTCTTTGTTAACCAGTTGGTACTCGTCCGTATCATCATTTCTGAACATGCGTCAGCGTTTGTTTCTACTGATACTCGTCCGTATCATGGTCCTAAGGATGCTCGTCCGCATCTTTAATCTATACACAGCGTCAAACACTTATACCTTTTATTTGTTGAGCGTAAGCACTCGTCCGTGTTTACCATTCCCCGGCAGAACAACTTTTCTTCTATCCGACATTCGTCCTATGTCGTGATATTTTCGGCAGCCGTCCCCTGCCAGGTGATCGTCCTTCACCTTTGGATGATCGTCCCTCATCCCTTCCCCAGCGGAGCCTCCATTATTGTAACCCTTTTCTATCCGGCATTCGTCCTATGTCGCGATATTGTTTAGCAGTCATCCCCTGCTAGGTGATCGTCCTTCACCTCTTGATGATCGTCCTTCATCATATTTTATCCGATGGCCGTCCCCATCGTTGATCTTGTTATCCGACATTCGTCTTATGTCGTGATAAACCCCAAGAGCAGCCGTACCCTGATAGGTGATCGTCCTTCACCTCTTGATGATCGTCCTTCATCATGCTTATCCGATGGCTGTCCCCATCGTCTACCTTTTTTCTATCCGACATTCGTCCAATGTCGTGATAAAGAGCAGTCGTCCCCTGCTAGGTGATCATCCTTCACCTTTGATGACCGTCCCTCATCATTATTTCATTTATTCTTTAAACCGATGGTCGTCTCCATCGTTGTTGCTTTACTTTTCAAACCTGATGGCCGCCCCCATCATTTCCTTTACTTTGATTCCCAGAGAACCTTGTTTCTTTATTTGATGGTCGTCCCCATCACGATTTCTTTATTTCCCCAGCTTGTCGGTCGTCCCCGTCATTGCTTTACTTACCGCTTTATCCCCAATAGTCGTCCTCTGCTCGATGTTCGTCCTCCATTGTCCTCACTTCATAATCATACTATACTATCTTTTACAATTTATATCCCTTTTCTTCTTCTCCCCAGTGAGTGCAAATTTTGGACTGTCTTTGGTATTCAACCACAAGTTATCTTGTTTGTCTGTTAAGCCAGACGCTTATATCCTACACAGCTAACTCATGTTTGAATAGGGGCAGCTGTAAACACCCCAAATTTTCCCTCACTCATATTCACACCATGGCTTGTGATCTTTCATGTTTGCATAAGCATAAGCATACCATCTCATAATGCATTTTTGTTTCACTGCATAGTTCAAGTTCATATGCATCTAGGGTTTGTGATCTGAGCAATCCAAGATTCCATCTGAGCCATCCCAAAGGCCTCCAAGTGTTCCAAGAGGGTCCATGTGTGTTCTACCATCATATTATACTCCTCAAAGTTCATGGAAGTCAAGAGATCACAAGAACTGCCAAGGCATGGAAGCAGAGCTAGGGTTTTCACTGCACAAATGACCAAAATTAGGGTTTTGGTTTCAGAGGCCTTAACTCTAAATTTTTGGGCCATTCTTGTTTCTAATGTTCTTAAGATGTTATAAGGATCATGTGTACCAAGCTTTATGAAGAAATTCATTGTAGAAGTCATCTGATCAATGGGTAACTTCTTGAGCAAGTCAGAGCAAAATCAGGGCATCTGAGGCCCCCAACAATGGAACCAAAGGGGTATTTTCATCAAATTGAAGTTCTATGATCTTTATTTGATCATTGGAGTGCTTGGAAGTTCACAAAATTGAAGAAATTTGAACTAAACCAAAAGTTGCCAAAAATGGAAATGACTTGTAATGGAAACTTTCCATTTTGGGAAAGTTTTTCAACCTCCTCTTTCTCATCCAAAAATGCTTCAAATGAAAAATTCTTGGTCATGAAAGTTGTAGATTAGGTCTTTCCCTTTTCAAAAAGTACAAGAACATGTTCTAATTCATTATGGAACTCAAGTTATGATCCTTCAAAGTTGGCAACAATCACATAATTTTCACATTCATGCCAAAGATGGATTTTTGCAAATTCACTTGCCAAGCTTCTAAGTGACCTTTAATTGACTTCTAAATATCATAACAACATCACATGACTCATTTTTCTCAGAATTGCCCAAGAAATCACAACATTTCATGCCTTGCATCACAAGATACACCAAAGAGGGAAAATATGCAAAACTCATACAAACCATAGTTCCATGTGTTCCAGTTGCATTAAACCTATCCCATGGCCATCCTTGATTCATGCTGAGGCCAGACAGCCCAAAATCTCAGGACTGCACCATGCCCATACCTCAAGTACACAATGTTGACTTTTTTGCAAAATCACCCATACCAATCAGCATAGGCCACAACAACTCCTCTGACCTATCACAGCTTCACATACATGCCTCAAGGGACTCATTTCATACAACACACAAGCCTGAATCATCCCGTAGCTCAGATTGCCAAAAAATCCCTCAAAACATCTCTTCTTCGATTCTCCATGCTCAAGCATCAAAACTTCAAAATTCTTTCACCAATCATCTCCATACATCCTCCAGATCATTTCCCACCCCTCACATTGGCCTGAAACCACCTCAAACAAAAACACGATTTTGACATGCTCTGAACTGAAACTTCAAAAATAGCCGACATAAACTCATTCCAAGCATCAAAGCATCCTCAGGAGGTCCATTGGAGTTGATTGGCACCAAGGAGAGGTCCAGATAGCTCAGATTGAGAAAGCTTCATCTCAGGTATCATCAAGAACAAATTTTCCAGAAATCTCTTTTTAGGTTATAGAAATGTTCTTCATGCTACACTGATCACACTGCACCTTTTATTTTTGAAAATGGTTGAGTATTGAGCTTGTATTGTGCTTCTGAAATTTTTACAGTTTTTATGTTTTGATTCGTATGTGGATTTTGATGCATGATAAATGTTGTTTGAGGTTTGATTCTTGTTTAGGATGAGTAGGAGAGTGGATCTGGAGCTTTAGGGCTTCTAATTTGGCCTAGGGAAGAAGTTGGTTTGAAGGTGTGGCCGGAGAAGATGACCGGAGATTAGCTCCGATCACCTGAGTTTAATTAGGGGTAATCTCCCCAGTTTGAATGTGGGCCGTAGGATTGAGATTAGGGTTAGTGAGTGTACGGCCAGGATTAGGTCATTAAACCCTAAATGTGATTAATTAATTTAAAATCAGATTAATTAACTAGGAGTGATCTGGACCCTCCATCTGCGCGCGCACTCAACCCCTTCCCCCTGAGTTCAAATCTGGACCATTGGATTGACATATTTTCCTTTTATTCATTTTTATTCATTTTTTATCCATTTCTTTTCATATAATTATTTAAAATAGTAAAAATCATTAAAAAAAAATTGAAAATATTTATCATGACTTTTATTAATTTTTAGAAACCAAAAATATTTTTACTTTTATTTTTTGCATTAAAAAGTATTTTTAAATCATTTAAATGTTTTATTTAATTAATTAATTCATTTTAATTAATTAAAAATACATTTAAGTATTTAAAAATCACCAAAAAAATCAGAGAGCATTCTTAGACATTTAGAAGCATTTACAAACTCACCATACAAATTTCTCTTTGGTTTTGATCACACTTTGAGATTTTTCATTGAATTAGGGTTCTTAAAAATGTTCATTTTCTAACCCTAACTTCAAAAATTCATAACTTTTAAACCAAGTTGAGTTTGTGAATGGTTCTTTTTGCATTGTTCTATGCATGGCTTCTAGCATCCAAAAACATTTTTGTTTCATTTTTATCTTTTAGTTTCAAATTGTTTGGAATTTTACATTGAAGATCACCCAAAAAACCCTAGAAACTTAGGAAATTCATAACTCCACCTAGGTTTAGCTTCTGACCTCCCCCTTTGGATGGTAACCTAGTTTAGGTTTAGGGTTCCTTTGAGTACATTTTCAATTTTTTATCTTGTACATTGCATCTGTTTTGTTCATTTGCATCTCATCCTTCCATGTAACCCTAATTTTGCATCTTTACTTGCATCTTCCATTGCATTGCATGAACATATGAACTTGCCATGCCATTCTAAGCATTTTTATGTCATCTTAGACATCTTAAGACATTGCTTGAACATTTCTTGATCATTTATTCATACATTTGTTATGCTTTGCATCCATTTCATTTCATAAACATCCATGTGTTTACATGCTTCCTACATGCTTCATTTGCATTCATTCTTTTGTATGATCACACACATGCATCTTGTATGACTTTTCATCATATCATAGAATCATTTGCATCATGTACATGTTTCTGGTCTGGGTAATTTCACTTACATCTACTTCATTTCATTTCATTCCTTTCATATTGCATTTTGTACTAACTTTTCAGGGTTAATGGTAAGTTGTTTGGGAGGTGGATTTGCCTTCACCTCCCACCTCTTCTCATCTCTTCATATTGCATTCTTGCTGCATTTTTGTTTGTCTTTGAGTTGGCTTGCCTCACTTGTGCTTCTCTTCCTTTCTTTCTCTTCTCATCTCCTTCTTTTCATCTTGCTTCTCCTTAGTGGCTTCCTTGAAGACTTCTCCTTTTAAGCCTCACAAAACCATAGGATTCCTAAGTATGATAACTTCTAGGATTGATAGCTACCCTTAGACTTTTTTCCTTTGAGTCTTCTTTGTGTCTCTCTTCTCATCCCACCATTAGAGACTAAACCGTTAAGGTTTTAGGACTTTGGAATTAGGGTTATGCCTGCATCCTTATCTTAGGATGGAGTGTATAACTTTAATCCTAAGTGTTGAACCCTTAATATGTTTAAACCTCTTAATAAATCCATCTAATAATCACTAAGACTTCATCTTGTAACTTGGGCATTACATTAGGGTTCCAATTCTTCCTTTATGGTTAAGAAGGACTAACCCTAGTGTTTAATGGACAAGTACCCCTCAAGTTGTCTTACAAACCATAAAACTCATTTCTTAATCTCATCCCTTAATTAAAATCCACTTAATAAAGGATTTGTTATATAATGAATTTAATCCCTAACCATGGATTAAGTTGAGGTATCTTCCTCAGCTTAAGTGTTCTCATATATTATCCTTCTATTAGGATGGTGTAATGGGCCCACTAATTTGTGATTAGAGATTAAACTCATTACTTAACACTAAACAAAAACCCAAAAACATCTAAATAATCACAAGTAGGTTAATGATCTTAATCCTCCATCATTATGGTAATTAAGTTGAGATGCTTATCTCATACTTAAGTATTCTCATTATCCCCAATCAGGGAGGATATAATGAGTTTACAAATCCTTGATTTAGGCTTAAGCTCATTAACTTATGCAAAACATCAAACTCAATAACAAAACTGAAAACACAAAAACAAACAATAATCGTCTCCTTCGGGATTCTTTTCTCATCATCTTCATTCACAAGCGAGAAATTGCTTCTTCCGTCTAATGCAAGACAGTTAGCACTTGAGCCAGACGAGTCATACACTTGAGCATAGACAAACAAGCAGTTCACTATCAATTTATTTTCGAGTCTCTTTGAGTCGAACTACGGTGTTCTGACTTTCTCATTGCACGAGAGGATACGTAGGCATAACGTAACAGTTATCGAATAAAAGTCTATGTGTCTTCCCCCTCTTTCAGCATTCTTTTAAGCCTCAGTTCCCGAGTATTCACCCTTTTGCATTGACACTTGTATATTCTTTTCCAGCTTTTGCACACAGATAGCACATACACTACCCCTTTAAACACAATCTTTTAAGCATGGATTGCGTCGAGTACAACGGACAATCTGGGTGCTAATACCTTCCCACATTGTAACCAACCCCCTCTCTCAGTTTCTCTAGTTCGCGACCGTCTTATCCATCTCTTTCTAGGTTTATGCAGCATTACCTTTCCTTCGGGATACAAATGCCTAGCTGGCGACTCTATTCATCTTCATTTCATTTTCTCCCTTCGCCGACTATTCGCGCTTGTACCGGGATGAAAATCTTCGGGAGCGACAATCTCTATTAACCTTCACCAACACAACATCACCAGCAACTGAAACCACAACAACCACCATCGACCATCATCACAAGATAAACCTTCAACACCCCTCTCAAACCCAGTGAATCAAACACTCTTCACTTCAACAACCAAACATAAACCAAAGAAAAAAAAGATGAGAGATATTTGTGAGTAAAAAACAGAAACTCAAACCTGTTGGAGAAAAAACGAAAAACCTCTCACAAACCGTGACACAAACCTTTCTTTAATACTTTCCACCGCCTACACCATAAACCTTTTTGAAGAAAAAAAAGCAGCGACCTGAATCGCATATCCGAGAGAGACGAAAACTCACCAAATCACACAACCCACATTCAAACAACAAATACAACCCTTTAACACCAAAAAATGCATTGAAATCAGTGAACAAAATAGAAGAAAACTGAGAACCTCCGCAAGACCTTCAGAGAGTTTTCGCCGCCGTAGGCTGAGATACAATCACGTTGCGAGTGAGAAACATTAACATGCTTCAACTGAACGAACACGCGAACACAGAGAGAACTCTCGTGATGAAACCAAATGCGAACAAAGAGAGCGAAATCTATGCAAACACAAATCGAGAGTGAGAAGCGGTTTGAGAGGCACGTACAAGAGGAGAAGCAAAGCGTTTCTTGACGGTAACCTTTTTTAATTTAGATCGTGTGTTCCATGCTTTTGTTTTATTCCTTTTTTTTATTCGATAATTTATTAGGTTTAGCTTTATTTGATAATTTATTAGGTTTGACCGACTCTTTCTTTTCTTAAATGGAATAACACGTTTTCTTTTCTTCAAATTTATTAGGTTTATTTATTTTGTTTATTTTATTTAATAATTTATTAGGATTAGCTTTCTTTGATAATTTGTTCATCGAATCTTTCTTCAAATTTTATTTATTTATTTTATGGTGTATAATATCTATTTATTTTAATTAATTTAGATTAGTTTTAACTCAGGCCCATTAAGTCTTTACAAACTACACACCCGATAGTCATGGCATACTCCTCCCTCCTTCTTTAACCTTTATCATTTTCTTTTACTATTTTATTTTCTATTTTATTATGTTATATATTTAGAAATCCAAAAAATATTGTTAGGTCTTAATATCTAAAAAAAAAAAAAAACTAAAAAATATATATTTTATTAGTTTATCTTGTTATTTTTTTTATCATATATGTTGTTTATGCTTTGACCTAACTTTTGGTCATGTTTAGATGGTTCCTTTAATTCACGTTGATGTTAAATCTTTTTCCTTGACTCTTGTACTTGATTCTAAGGGAAAGGATTTATTTAGTGACTTTATGTCATTTGCGTTCATAAGTAACTACTTTGTATTTGTATAAACCATAATTCAACCTTTAGGACTTTTCAACCACTTTCATTTTCAAATCACTGCAGAGATAGCCATGAATCTTTCCTCACTTTATGATTTTTAACTCTTTTTAACTTCAACATTTTCATAATTAATTAACGAAAGAACTAAATTCTGGAGTCTAACATTCCTTGAATTCTTGAACGAATGCTCTAAAGGCTAGCCCTTGGGTTGTGATTCATTCAATCTTTCGTCTTTTAAGAAACCTAACACAAATACTCAAACCCTTTTTCATAATAAAACAACGAAAGAACTGAATTTTGGAGTCTAGCATTCCATGGGTTCTTGAATGAATCATTCCTGAGGCTCGCCCACGGGACGTGGTTCATTCGCCCTTTCTTCTTTCAAAACACATAACTCTCACATATCAAATAATGGAAGAACTGAGTTCTAGAATCTAGCATTCCTTGAATTCTTGAATGATCGCTCTTGAGGCTAGCCCTTGGGTTGTGACTCATTCAAATATTTCATCTCAAAACACTCAAAACTTAACACCTTCGAAGAGATGAGGCATGATTCATCTCCATAGGAAAGATGTTCCTCCTATTCCTAAAAACACAAAAATCAATTTTCTCAAACAATTTCTCTCAAGGAAGAATGTGGCCATCACTTGTTGATCATATACCCAAGTTTGAAGCTTCATCCCCTTCTATTTTCTCTCTTAACTATTTGTGGTGGAATAGGTGAGATATTTCCCTTAAAGATGACGACTTGTCTCTTTATTTTACACCTAATTTAAAATCTTACAAACACTCAAATTATTTTCATATCAAACAACGAAAGAACTGAATTCTGGAGTCTAGTATTCCATGGGTTCTTGAATGAATCATTCTCGAGGCTCGCCCCACGGGATGTGGTTCATTCGCCCTTTTGTCTTTCAAGACACCTAATTATTACATATCAAATAATGAAAGAACTGAATTCTGGAGTCTAGCATTCCACAGGTTCTTGAATGAATAATTCTTGAGGTTTGCCCCTTGGGACGTGATTCATTCTCCCTTTCGTTCTTAAAATACTAAACAAGATCAAATTTGTTCTCTAAACGAACATTGTTTAAATGTTTATTCTATCTCACAGACAAGCCATTGCTTAGAAGTTAGAGAGCGGTTTAAATAATCGTTCATTAAAAAACACCAACAAATCATAGTGGCACGAACTACGAAGTTCTGAATTTCCCATTGCACAAGGGAATACGTAGGCATGATGATTTTAATCCTTCGCGGTCACATTAATAAAAAATTAACCATTCCCCATAACTAATAATAATTAAAATACGCATTTCCCTTAAAATAAACAATTTTAGCAAACCATTTAGAAGACAATAGCATAAATCAACATTCGATCGCATAGTTAGACTAAGAGGTTCCCGTTGAGTATAACGGACGTGAGGGGTGCTAATACCTTCCCCTTGTGTAACCGACTCCCGAACTTAGAATTTGGTTTCGTTGACCATTTCTTATCCTTATTAGGTTGTGTCTATATCTCCATTTTATTTAGTTAGAATAAATAGAATTAGGTGGCGACTCTGTTGTTTTTTTTCGCGTCCATTGCAAGGATCTTATTTTTCGAGGTACGACAGCTTGGCGACTCTGCTGGGGAATAACTCCATGCGAGAGAGACAGAGTCGAGCCTAACTTAGCTAACCATGCGTTTAATTATTGATTTTTTTTATTTGTCTTCTCTATGTTTATTATCTTCATTATATATGTTTGTTTTGTTCTTTTATCGTTTTCTCTTATTGCTCATTATTATACTTGCTTGTGGGATCTTGGGATTATATCACAAGTAAAGCTTTTTAACCGAGCTTTGGAAAAAGAAAAGGGAACACCTAGGTTAGAATTGGTAGTTATTAGTGTTAGTCTCCGAGGGCTCTCTCCTTTGTGAGCCTAGCATGAAAGCTCCCCTAGAGAGTAGACCTATTCGTAGATCTTGTCGTAACGCAGCTAGCCTATCGCATGACTTGATTCATGAAAAGGCTGTGACTCTGGGACCCATTCCTAGAACCAGTTTCAATATTGGTAGTTGTGTAGTGTTAGTCTCCGAGGGCTCGCCCCTTTGTGGGCTTAGCATGAGAACTCCACTCAAGATAGACCTTATCGTCATTATCGTCATAATGCAGCTAGCCTACGGCAGGGCGTTAGTACGATAAACGTCCGTGACCTTGAGTTTACTAATACCACCACCATAAAAACTATCCCGTGAGTGGGTTTTTATGGGTAAAGAATATAGAACCAATCTCTTACAGCCTGCCAAATAGGAAGTTTCGAGTTTTTCCAGCTTCCGAGTCTGTTTGTGCTTGTGATCCTAAGCATACTTGCATTGCATCCATTCGCACACCATTGCATATGCATTGCATATCATTTTCTTTCCTCAGAGTAAGCTCATCCTCGTCCTGTGTCCATAACCCGCAACTGATTTCCTGATACCTACATTGGACTTGAAGTAGTTCTTGATTGATCATGGACCCTGGAGGACAAAACCAGATTGCGTTAAGGGGAGACTTTGATTTGACAAAGGACCAATTGAACCAACTCATGGATGTTGTTACAACATTGACAAGGAGAGGGGATAATGTTCAACAGATTGCCTTAACTGAAGATTTCTTTCCATATCAAGTGAACAACCTTGTTCAACCTCAGCCTGCAAGGATCCTAGTTGAGGCACCAGTTATTCAAGAGCATACCATTATTCAAGATGGAAACTCCTTACCTCTCGATGCTATTGAGTACCAAAGCTATAGGTTCTGTTAGCCAAACTCCCGAGGGAAAATCCCAGTGAGGAAGATCAATAGACCAGAAGTTGTTGAGATAACTGAGAAATGTCGGGTGCTGAATGAAAGACTCAAGGCTGTAGAAGGGCAAAATGCTTTTGACCTGGATGCTCTAAACATGTGTTTAGTACCTGGTTTGGTTATACCTTCAAAATTTGAAGCACCTGATTTTCGAAAGTACAAAGGGGATAGCTGTCCAAAGCACCATTTGGTGACATTCTGTCGAAAAATGACCGTATATGCTTTTGACGATAAGTTTATGATTCACTGCTTTCAAGATAGTTTGTGTGGGGAACCGTTGAATTGGTACATGGAATTGGAAAGAAGTCATATCCAGTCATGGTTACACCTAGCCAATATTTTTGTGAAGCAATACCAATACAATTCGGAAGAAGCTCCTAGTCGCTTTCACTTGAAAAACATATCTCAAGAAAGTAATGAGCCCTTCAAAGGATACATCCAAAGATGGAGAGAGTTGGCTGATCGTATTCAACCGCCGCTCTCAGAAAAAAAGTTAGTTGACCTGTTTATGGACACTCTGCAGAGCCCGTACTTTGAAAATATGGTAGGCACTACATAAACAAGTTTCTCTGACCTGGTGAAAATGGGAGAACTTATTGAGGCTAGCCCTTGGGTTGTGACTCATTCAAATCTTTCATCTCAAAACACTCAAAACTTAACACCTTCGAAGAGATGAGACATGATTCATCTCCATAGGAAAGATGTTCCTCCTATTCCCACAAACACAAAAATCAATTTTCTCAAACAATTTCTCTCAAGGAAGAATGTGGCCATCACTTGTTGATCATATATCCAAGTTCGAAGCTTCTTCGCCTTCTATTTTCTCTCTTAACTGTTTGTGGTGGAATATGTGAGATATTTCCCTTAAAGATGACGACTTGTCTCTTTCTTTTATACCTAATTTAAAATCTTACAAACATTCAAATTATTTTCATATCAAACAACGAAAGAAATAAATTTTGGAGTCTAACATTCCATGGTTTCTTGAATGAATCATTCCCGAGGCTCACCCCACGGGACGTGGTTCACTCACCCTTTCGTCTTTCAAGACACCTAATTATTACATATCAAATAATGAAAGAACTGAATTCTGGAGTCTAGCATTCCATGGGTTCTTGAATGAATCATTCTTGAGGCTCGCCCCATGGGACGTGATTCATTTTCCCTTTCGTTCTTAAAATACTAAACAAGATCAAATATGTTCTCTAAACTAACATTGTTTAAACTTTTTTCTATATCACAGACAAGCCAACGCTTATAAGTTAGAGAGCGGTTTAAATAATCATTCATTAAACAACACCAACAAATCGTAGTAGCACAAACTACAAAGCTCTGACTTTCCCATTGCACAAGGGAATACGTAGGCACGAGGATTTTAATCCTTCGCGAGCACATTAATAAAAAATTAACCATTTCCCCATAACAATAATAATAATTAAAATACGCATTTCCCTTAAAATAAACAATTTTAGTAAACCATTTAGAAGACAATAACATAAATCAACATTCGATCGCATAGTTAGACTAAGAGGTTCCCGTTGAGTACAACGGACATGAGGGGTGCTAATACCTTCCCTTTGCGTAACCGACTCCCGAACTAAGAATTTGGTTTCATTGACCATTTCTTATCCTTATTAGGTTGTGTCTATATCTCCCTTTTCTTTAGTTAGAATAAATAGAATTAGGTGGCGACTCTGTTGTTTTTTTCCGCGTCCATTGCGAGGATCGTATTTTTTGAGGTACGACAATAAGTATAATGAAAAGGTTTAATATCTCTTTTGGTTCCTTAACTTTAGTCAATATTTCTCTTTGTGTTTTTTCTCACAGTTCCTATGCATTTTTGTGTTGTGATTTATTATTTCCCAAAACATCAAAGAGACATCTTTTTCATTAAAAACAACAATTAGATCTCATCATGTTCTTAGTGTTCTTGATGACCATAAGGTTATCATGATTAAACATTAATTTGGAGAAGAAGATAGAAGATGGAAGATGAAAGAAAATGCTGATTTAACCCTGATTTAGAGAAGAAAATGGAAGATGGATGAAATATGGATGAACACTATAAATGGAAGATGAAACTCACGAACCCATTTTCTTACCTGGCATGCCACATCAGCCATAGTTAACATTGTTTCACACAAACTAATGGTAGGGACCAAATGGTTTAACAAAAGTGATGTTAAGGGATCATTATGTATTATTTTTTAGTTCGGGGACCAAAGTGAAACTTTGCTCAAAGTTAAAGGACCTAGGGACTTATTATGTCTAATGAAAAGTAGAAATCAGAAAAGTATATCTTGAATCTCATGTGTCTTGACTTCATATGTTAGGTAATCTTGATTAAACTTGTGTATTATTGGACCCTTATATTGAGTGTTTAGCCGGTCCAAAACAGTCGCCCCAAATCCTTGTTGGGCGTGTAGTGACTGAGAAGGTTTTCAAAGTCGTGATTGACCCTTAGGGAAGATATTTGGACATAGCAAGGAGTAGGAAATTCATTGATCAATTACAAAAGTAATTGGGGACCAATTCATTAAATGTTTTCCCATTATGGAAATGTTTCATTGGTTTTTAAGGCACGTGACTTTAGGTTATCAATTTAGGGCATATCGTTTCCCCTTAGGACATTCATTTGAATTTGAGTTTGTTTTCATTTCTGTCGCTCCCGATAAATGAGACTGGCTCAGATAAAGGTACAGACGCGAACGGTCGGCGAAAGAGGGATGAGAACACACAGGAGTGAACTCAAGAGAAAGAAAAGAGTCGCCAGCTAGGCATTTTTATCCCGAGGGAAAGGTAATGCTGCATAAACCTGAGAAAAGACATGGATAAGACGGTTGCGAACCAGAGAGACTGAGAATGGGGGTTGGTTACATCCTGGGAAGGTATTAGCACCCAGATTGTCCGTCGTACTCGACATGATCCACGCTTGAAAGATTTGTGTTTTAAAGGGGTGGTGTCAGTGCAATTTGTGTGTAAAAGAGCTGGAAAAGGATGTACAGGTGTCAGTGTAAGAAGTGAAGTGTGTAAATGTACAGTGTCAGTGTAAGAATAAGAGTGAAACGCTCAAGATCATGAGGCTAAAAGAATAATGCTGGAAAGAGGGGGAATATACAGAGACTTTTGTTCGATAACTGTTAAGTTATGCCTACGTATCCTCTCGTGCAATGAGGAAGTCAGAACACCGTAGTTCGACCCAAAGAGACTGAAAGATAAATTGACTTGTGAACTGCTTACTTGTCTATGCTCAAGTGTATGACCTGTCTGGCTCAGGTGCAAACTGTCTTGCATTAGACAGAAGAAGCAAGTTCTCGTTTGTGAGTGAATGAGGTGAGAAAAGAATCCCGGAGGAGACGATTATTGTTTGTTTTTTGAGTTTTCAGTCTTTTATTGCTTTTGGAAGTTTGTCATAAGTTAATGAGCTTAAGCCTAAACCAATGGGTTAGTAAACTCATCACATCTTCCCTCTGATTAGGGGTAATGAGAATACCTTAAGTGTGAAGTCAGCATCTCACACTTAATCACCATGATGTAGGATTAAGATCATTAACCTACTTGTGATTATTTAGATGTTTTTGGTGTTTTTGTTTAGTGTTAAGTAATGAGATTAAGCCATAATCAAGGATTAAACAGACTCATTACACCATCCTAATAGAAGGATAATAGATGAGAATGTTTAAGCTGAGGAAGACTCCTCAACTTAATCCATGATTAGGGATTAACCTCATGACAAAACAAAGCCTTTATTAAGTGGATTTTAGTTAATGGTATGATGAAGAAGTGATTTTTATGGTTTGTAAGACAACTTGAGGAGGACTTATCCATTAACACTAGGGTTAGTCCTTCTTAACCAATTAAGGAAGAATTAGAACCCTAATGCAAGGCCCAAGTTACAAGCTTGATGTCTTGATGATTATTAAGTGAATTGATTAAAGGATTTAAACACATTAAGGGTTTAACACTTAGGATTAAAGTTATACACTCCATCCTAATAGAAGGATGCAGGCATAAGCTTAATCACAAAGCCTTAAAACCTTTAGGGTTTAATCCCTGATTGTGAGATGAGAAGAGAAGACCTAAAGATGACACAAAGGTAAAACTAATGGGGGACTAATCAAACCTAAAAAGTTATCATGCTTGGAAGTCCTAGGGTTTATGAGGCTTAAGAAATAAATCTTCAAAGAACCACCAAGGAGAGAAACAGGTGAGATGAGCAGAGAGAAGCAAAACAACTTGCTTCACTTAAGAAGACAAGTTGCTTGAAGAAAGAAGGTAAGATGAACAAGAATGAGCAAGCTCAAGCCCAAACACATACAAAATCCAGCAAGGGGATTATGAAAGAGATGAAAAGAGAACATGAGAAGTGAAGGCAAATTCACTTCTCAAAGTAACTTACCACCTAAAAAGTTAGTGAAAGAAATGAAATGCAATGCAAATGAGATGAAATGGCATGATGCAAGACAAAGTCAGAAGCAAATACATGATGTTAATGATGCTAAGAGATGATGCAAACATGAGGCAAGGCATTAGAATGATCATACAAACATATGGATGCAAGAGAAGCATGCTTTGAACCATGAATGTTCATGAAAAGTTATGGAATGCAAATGACATACAACATGGCAAATGAAATATGCAATGATCAAACATGATTCTAATATGTCCTAAGATGTATTATGAATCAAATGGATGCACAAAATGTCATGGCAAGTCATGGTATGCAAGCAAATGCAAGATGAATGCAAAAGGAAGCCCAAATTAGGGTTTATGATCAATGCACAAGACAAACATCAAAACCAGAAGCAAACATCATGATAAAAAATTGAAAATGCATTCAAAGGAACCCTAAACCTATACAAACTCACTTCCCAAAGGAGGGGTTCTAACTCTTAACCTAATGAGGGTTATGAATTTTTTAAGAATGCTAGGGTTTTATGGTACCTTGTCAAGAAAAATGTCAAACAAATTGAAAATGCAAGATCAAATCATGCCAATTTAACCCTATAAACTACATGATATGCAAGATGCAATGCAAAAAGAATCAAAGTCCTACTCTTAAAGGCTAGGCAGAAATGAATTTTCAAAGATTGGATCAAAATAATGCTTTGAAATGGAATTAATTCCATGGAAAATTGTCAAAAGACATCAAGATCAAAAAAGAAATTTGGTTTGAGGGTTGGACAATGTTTCTAAATGATTTTGAATGTTTCATGAATTTTTTTGTGATTTTTAAACACCTAAAAGTATTTTTAATTAATTAATTCTCATTAATTAATTAAAAATAAACTTTTAAATGATTTAAAAATATTTTTTAATGCAAAAAATAAAAATAAAAATGTTTTTGGTTTCTGAAAATTAATAAAAGGTTGTATAAAAATTTTCAGAATTTTTGAATGATTTTTACTATTTTAAAATAAATGAAGAAAACAAATGGAATTAAATGAAAAATAAAATGAATTTAAACTGAAAATGGGAAAGTATGCAAGATCAAGGGCCAGCATTCAAACTCACACGCGCGGGAGTGGACTTGGCGCGCATCTGGACGGCCATTATTCAAACTCACGCAATTAAGACTAAACCCTAATTAATTAACCCTAATTACTTTCAGACGACCGGAACACTGTTCCGGTCGTCTTCTCCGGCAAGCTCCTCTTTCAAACTCTCTCAAATCTCC
The DNA here is from genome assembly GCA_963966055.1 of Lathyrus aphaca. Lineage (NCBI taxonomy): Eukaryota > Viridiplantae > Streptophyta > Magnoliopsida > Fabales > Fabaceae > Lathyrus > Lathyrus aphaca. The sequence continues at coordinate 471,189,096 of OZ014523.1, forward strand.
ACTAAAACATGTCAAACTCTCCAGATCAACTCAACTAACCTTCCTAAACAACAATCTAACAACAAATTCCATTTATTTCTACTCAAGATCAAGATACGAATCAAACATCAAAAACTGCAGAAATTTCAGAAACACGATACAAGCTCATTTCTCAATCTTTTTCAAAGGTAAAAGGCTCAGTGAACTCAGGGAAGCATGCTTTATCATTTAGAAACAAGAAATAAAGGTTCTGGAAAAATGAATTTCCATGGTTACCTGAATCGAAGCTTTGATTTCTGGCACTTTCTGGCTAATTTCTTGCTTGCAATAAACTCCACTGGACCTCCTGAGAAGCTTTCAATGCTTGTTTAAAGTTTATAATGGATGGTTTGAGAGATTGCTAAGGTTCTGCACAAAGGGGGGGAAAAATCGTATCTTGGTTTCTGGGGGTTTCAGGCTATGGTGATGGGTGGTTTGTGACCAGTGAAGTATGCTGAGTTGATTTGTGAAGTTGGTTTGTGTGTTTGCAGCTTGTGGAGAGTGTTTCGAAAGCTTTTGCAAATGGGGTGAAAAATGAGAGAGCTGTGTTCTTGGAGCTTTCAGGCTTGCTTGTTGTGTGCTTTGTCTTGCTTTTGGTTTGTATAAACAAATGGGATTGGTCAGATGAGTTGATGTGTGCTTTTGTGATTGGTATGGCTCAAGTTGCCAAAATGTCAAGTTTGTGTAAGAGAAGCATGGGCTACTAGCTAGCCAAGGACAGATGGGGTGTCCTGCGCAGCAAGATGTGTGGAGAGCCCTAGGATTGTTTGTGGAGTCAGCAAGCAAGTGGATTCATACTTGAGTGAGTTTTTGCAACTTGCTTCACTTTTGTTTCCTTTGAGAATTCTTGTTCCATAAGTCATAAAAATGAGTGATCCCTTGGCCCATTCTGAATTTTAGATGTCAAATGATCATGTTGTGAAGAAATGATACACATTTGAGGCCTTTAGAACACTTGAACAAACCATTTTGCAAAATGTCTCTTTGGTAGAAAACTTCAAATTTTGTGATTTTAGCCAACTTTGACAAGCGATAACTTTTGATCCAAAATGAATTAGGTCTTGTTCTTGTACTTTTTGAAAAGGGAATGATCCATTCTACAACTTTCATGACCAAAGTTTTTCCATTTGAAGTATTTTTGAATCAAAAAGCAAAGGTTGAAAAAGTTTCCCAAAATGGCAATTTCATTAAAAGTCAACTTTCCCAAAAAGTCAACTTTGCAAATGACTTGAGATTCTTCAATTTTGTGAACTTCTAACATCTTCCATGATCAAATAAAGATCATACATAATCAAAATGATGAAGAACACCCTTTGGTTGGGTCATTGGGGGCCTCAGATGCCCTGATTTTGCACTGACTTGCTTGAAAAGTCAACTCTTGATCAGATGACTTCCCCATGGAATTTCTTCATGCAAATTGATATGAATTCTCCCTATACCATTTAGAGACCAATAGAAACAAGAATGACCAAAAAATTGGAGTTATGGCCTCTGAAACCAAAACCCTAATTCTAGGTCATCTGTGCAGTCAAACTTGGCTCTGCTTCCATACCATTCTCAGTTCTTGTGATTCTTTGACATTCTTGACTTTGAGAGGACATAATATGATGCTTGAACATACATGGACCCCTTTGAAGTGATTGATGACCCTTGGAGTGGCTCAAGAAGCTCTTGGATTGCTCAGATCACAAACCCTAGATGCAGATGACTTTGAACCAAAGCAATGAATCAAAAATGTGGTATGAGATGCTATGATTGGATTTATGCATATGAAGTGATCACAAGCCATGGTGTGAATGGGTGAGAGAAAATTTGGGGTGTTTACAGCTGCCCCTATTCAAACATGAGTTAGCTGTGCAGGATGTAAGCGACGGCTTATCAGGCAAACAAGATAACTTGTGGTTGAATACCAAAGACAGTCCAAAATTTGCACTCACAGAATGAAGAAGAAAAGGGATATAGATTGTAAAAGAAAATAAAGTATAATATAAAGTGCGGGAGGCGGAGGACGACCGTCGAGCAGAGGACGACTGCCGGGGAAAAGGCAATGACGGGGACGACCGACATGCTGGGGATATAAGAGATTATGATGGGGACGGCCATCAAGTCAAGCTGTAAGATTCTCTGGGGAATATGTAAAAGTAAATGATGAGGTACGGTCATCAGATTCATAAAGTAATGCAAACAAACGATGGGGACGGCCATCGGGCTAAACTGATGAAGGACGATCATCAGGAAAAGAAAAAGGGACCACGACGGGGACGGCCATCGGGTTAAAGAATAAATGAAATAATGATGAGGGACGGTCATCAAAGGTGAAAGACGATCACCTAGCAGGGGACGGCTGCTCTGTTGGGGATAAGATGAGGGACAGTCATCTAAGGTGAAGGATGATCACCTGGCAGGGTACGGCTGCCGAAAGTATCGCGACATAGGACGAATGCCGGATACAAGAGGTCGACGATGGGGACGGCCATCGGACGAGCATGATGAAGGACGATCATCAAAAGGTGAAGGACGATCACCTAGCAGGGGACGGCTGCTCTCAAGGTTTATCATGACATAGGACGAATGTCAGATAACAAGATCAACGATGGGGACGGCCATCAGATAAAAATGATGAAGGACAATCATCAAAAGGTGAAGAACGATCACCTAGCAGGGGACGGCTGCTAAATATCACGACATAAGACGAATGTTGGATAAAAGGTCGACGATGGGGACGGCCATCGGATGAGCATGATGAAGGACGATCATCAAGAGGTGAAGGACGATCACCTAGTAGGGGACGGCTGCTCTCAAGGTTTATCATGACATAGGGTGAATGTCAGATAGAAAAGAAATTTTGCTTTGCTGGCGACCTACTGGGGAATAGTAAACACGGACGAGTGTTTATATCCAAGAAATAAAAGGTATAAGTGTTTTGACGTTGTGTATAGATCAGAGATGCGAACGAGCATCCCTAAGACTTCGATACGGACGAGTATCGGGTAGAAACAAATACTGACACGTGTTCAGAGATGATGATACGGACGAGTATCAGCTGGTTAACAAGGAACACGGACGAGTGTTGATTCTGAGGGGACTCTTCTGGGGAATAGTGGACACAGACGAGTGTCTAAATTCAAGAAGACATGAGTGTTTGACACGTATATTGATCAAAGATGCGGACGAGCATCCTTAAGACTATGATACGGACGAGTATCAGGTAGAAACAAACGCTTGACGCATGCTCTGAGATGATGGTACGGACGAGCACCAACTGGTTAACAAAGAACACGGACTAGTGTCGAATCTGAGGGGATATAAGTGGTGTATAGAAGATACAGACGAGTATCTGTATAAGTGAAATAAGTATGAGTGGTGTATAGACGGGTATTTAACCTGCTGGGGAGAGTGACACGGACGAGTGTCAAGAGGTATATTATAAACAAGTATATGCTTTACAAAGTGTTTAGGTAATTATGCTGAGGAAAGTGACACGGACGGATGTTAAGAAAGTTATGTATATACGTATCTGCGAGTGCAAAGGGGACGCTTTGGCTTTCTGCTGGGGAAATGACACGGACGGGTGCCGAGAAGGAGTGTGTACTGATGTTTGTGAGTGTAAGGCAACTACTTTAGCTCTTTGCTGGGGAAGCTGGGGAGCATTCCGTATATTGTTGATGGATTGTCAATATTCACAAGTGTTTGATTCAGACCACGACTTATGATTATGCAACATGCTTGATTTTTGCCGTAATGCTCCGTATTAGACGGAATGCTACGCTTTGTGGGGTGAATATGATGCGAATGCTATGATTATGCAAAAGATACCGATCCGGGATTCGGGTCCCGTTGCCGCGAAGATCTCTGGTCGATCTGTTTGAAGTGGACATCCCAGCTGGGGATGAGACCATTGAGATGTATCTGCTTGGAGGAATAGGTCACTGATAGACCCATTCTTGGTAATGAGGGACCCAACTGGGGTTTGTAGAAGCCTTCTTCACTCTGTTGTGATTTCTTCGGACGTTGCTTTTCTGAATAGAGGCTGAAGCTCTGTGGGGAGATGGTTCCCCGGCTTTTGTACTTGGCTGCGGAGGAATAGTAGATGGCAACTCGGCTGGGAAGAAGAAAGACCATGGGAAGGTCTTCCTAGAAATTTCTGCCGAGGAGGATACTTGGCAACTCAGCTGGGGATATGGGCACCTTCTGGTACTGCTCTGTTGGAGAAGTGATGCCTGGCAAATCAGCTGGGGAGAAAGCACTTTGGGTGCTAAGACTGAGTGAGTGTTGATTTGCCAGCCTGCTGGGATGAAGTTTACATGCCTCATGTCGTGTTTTGAATACCTGCAATCCTGCAAGGATAGAAACGTACAAGTAATCCCGAGGTATCCCTCATTGGATTCCATCGTAAGAGTTCAGACACTCCCGGGAGTAAATATATTCCCTGCAAGCACACCTTCTTTAGAAAAGAAACATCTGTGTTTATGCAATCAGTATCTTAAAGACATCGGACATTTTGCAAATGAAAATAAAATGTACGAGACGAGACATGGTTGAAAATATGATTTTATTAATTCGTATGCCCTGAATTGGCAAGATACAGTCAAAGAAACATATCCCCTGAAATGAGGAGATTGCTTATAAATTGAGAAACAAAATGTTGGCAATGTTGATGACGCTTCAAGGAGCTTCCCCTTGCTATGACTCGTATGACACTTTGACGTTCTTCTCGTCTCGCTTTCTGAAGAAGGCTGATTCTGAAAGAGGCTTGATCCTTTCGAAGCTTACCAAGTTGTAGGTGGTACAGATGAATTCAGAATACAGTTGTTCGCTTATTCCCTTATTTTGCGTGGATCGCCCTTTCGGGTTTTCGATCCACCGGGATACCCATTTTTGCCTGAGTTGTCCAATGCGGCTTTTCAACTCAGCGGGTGTACATTTTTTGTTTATTTCCCTTATTTTTGCCCGAGTCTTTTATTCTGTTTTTGACTCGCCGGGATGCCCTATTTTTTCCTGGACTTACATTCTGTTTTTATGTCCAGCGGGTCATTTTATGCGAAGTATTTTTTAACTGCATCTGAATTCACAGGGGATGGGAAGTCTTCACCATCCATAGTACTGAGCATGAGTGCTCCACCAGAGAAAACTTTCTTTACTACGAACGGTCCTTCATAGTTCGGAGTCCACTTGCCCCTGTGGTCTGTATGAGGAGGGAGGATTCTTTTCAACACAAGATCTCCTACTTGGTACTCTCGGAGCCTGACTTTCTGATCGAAGGCTCTCTTCATTCTTTTCTGATATAACTGCCCATGACAGATTGCAGCTAATCTCTTTTCTTCGATCAGATTCAGTTGTTCGTATCGGGATCAGACCCATTCTGCTTCGTTCAGCTTAACATCCATCAGTACTCGCAGGGAGGGTAATTCAACTTCAACAGGTAGGACTGCTTCCATACCATACACAAGCTGATACGGTGTTGCCCCGGTGGATGTTCTGATTGACGTGCGGTACCCATGCAAGGCGAACGGTAGCATCGCATGCCAGTCTTTGTAGGTGACTACCATCTTCTGCACAATCTTCTTGATATTCTTGTTAGCTGCCTCAACAGCGCCGTTCATCTTTGGCCTGTAAGGAGAAGAATTGTGGTGTTGGATCTTGAAGTCCCGGCATAGCTCTACCATCATTTTGTTGTTCAAGTCGGAACCATTATCAGTAATGATTCGCTCGGGAACTCCGTATCGATAGATGATGTCTCTCTTCAGAAATCGGGCTACCACTTGCCTTGTAACGTTTGCATAAGAAGCTGCTTCAACCCACTTGGTAAAATAGTCAATGGCTACCAAGATGAATCTATGGCCGTTTGAAGCAGTCGGTTCAATCTTGCCAATCATATCAATGCCCCACATAGCAAAAGGCCAAGGTGAAGACATCACGTTCAAAGGATTGGGAGGCACATGCACCTTATCCGCATAAATCTGGCATTTATGTTATTTTCTGGCATAGGCACAACAGTCGGCATCCATTGTGATCCAGTAATAGCCTGATCTTAGCAATTTCTTAGCCATGGCATGCCCTCCAGCATGGGTACCAAAGGAACCTTCGTGCGCCTCGTGCATCAACAAGTCTGCTTCTGTTCTATCGACGCATCTGAGGAGTACCATATCAAAGTTTCTCTTATATAGGGAACCATCAATATTCAGGAAGAAACTACCAGCAAGCCTCCTTAATGTCTTCTTATCATTGGAAGATGCCCCAGGTGGGTATGTTTGATCCTCCAAGAAGCACTTAATGTCATGGAACCAAGGCTTATCATCTTTGACAACGTCTGCTGCAAATACATATGCTGGTCTGTCAAGTCTGGACACTGAAATCCGAGGCACAAAGTTGTCAGCTTGAACTTTGATCATGGATGAAATGGTGGCCAGAGCATCTGCAAACTGATTCTCGTCCCGGGGAATATACTCAAGCTTGACCGTTGTAAAGAAAGTCAGTAACCTCCTTGTATAATCCCTGTAAGGTATCAGATGATCCTGGTGGGTGTACCATTTGCCGTTGGTTTGATTAACTACCAGAGCTGAATCCCCGAATACATTCAATGTCTTGATCCTGAGGTCAATGGCTTCCTCAAGACCCATAATACAAGCTTCGTATTCAGCTTCGTTGTTAGTGCAGTTGAAGGTGAGTTTTGCCGAGAGAGGCATGTGAACTCCCTTAGGTGTAATGAGTTCTGCACCAACACCACGACCATTCATATTAACAGCCCCATCAAACATCATAGTCCATTCTTCTTCCGGGTCAGGCCCTTCAGTGTGAATAGGCTCTTCATGATCTTTTGCTTTTATGAACATGATGTCTTCATCAGGGAAGTCAAATCTCATGGGCTGGTAATCATCAATAGGTTGCTCAGCAAGATAATCAGACAATACACTGCCCTTGATGGCTTTCTGAGATGTGTACTGGATGTCATATTCTGTGAGGATCATTTGCCATCTTGCAACCCGTCCGGTAAGAGCTGGCTTCTCGAAAATGTACTTAACTGGGTCCATTTTTGATATCAACAAAGTGGTGTGGGTCAACATATACTGTCTCAGTCGGTGAGCAGCCCACGCTAAAGCACATCAAGTTTTCTCGAGCAGTGAATAACGTTGTTCACAGTCGGTAAACTTTTTGCTCAGGTAGTAAATTGCATACTCTTTTCGACCAGACTCGTCATGCTGGCCCAGCACACACCCCATCGACTCTTCTAATACTGTCAAGTACATTATCAGAGGTCTTCCTTCAACTGGAGGCATGAGGATCGGAGGTTCTTGCAAGTACTCCTTGATCTTATCAAAGGCCCTCTGGCAGTCTTCGTTCCACCTGACCGTTTGTTCCTTTCTCAATAGTTTGAACAAAGGCTCACAGGTTGCTGTAAGGTGAGATATGAACCTTGAAATGTAGTTCAATCTACCCAGAAACCCTCGAACTTCCTTTTCTGACTTTGGTGCAGGCATTTCTTGAATGGCTTTGACTTTGTCAGGGTCAACTTCAATCCCTTTCTCGCTTACAATAAATCCCAGCAGCTTACCAGATCGCACCCCGAATGTGCACTTGTTGGGGTTCAATTTCAGTTGGTACTTCCTCAGACGCTTGAATAGTTTCAGCAGATTTACCAGGTGGTCTTCTTCTGTGAGGGACTTGGTAATCATGTCATCCACATAACACTCGATTTCTTTATGGATCATATCATGGAATAATGTTACCATAGCCCGTTGATATGTTGCACCTGCATTCTTCAGTCCGAATGGCATCACCTTATAACAGAAAGTGCCCTAGGGTGTGATGAAGGTTGTCTTCTCCATGTCTTCAGGTGACATTTTGATCTGATTGTATCTTGAAAATCCGTCCATGAAGGAGAATACCGAGAACTGAGCCGTATTATCAACCAAAACATCAATGTGAGGCAATGGGAAATCATCTTTTGGGCTGGCTCTGTTCAGGTCCCGGTAGTCCACACACATTCTCACCTTGCCGTCTTTCTTAGGCACAGGTACAATATTAGCAACCCACGGTGGATAGCTAGTCACAACAAGGAACCCGACGTCCCATTGCTTTTGCACCTCTTCCTTTATCTTCATTGCCATATCTGGGCGAGTACGGCACAACTTCTATTTTACTGGTGGGCAGTCTTCTTTCAAAGGCAGCTTGTGCATGACAATATCGGTGTCCAACCCTGGCATATCCTGATAGGACCAAGCAAACACATCCACATACTCCTGAAGCAAATCAATTAATTATTCTTTCACTGAGTCTTGTAGGCAGGCCCCGATCTTAACCTCTTTCACGTCTTCTTCCGAACCAAGATTAATCGTTTCAATCTCCTCCTGATGAGGAGTGATAACCTTTTCCTCTTGCCTTAACAGCCTGGCTAGCTCTTCAGGAAGCCCATAATCTTCTTCAACCCCTTCATCAGTTTGATTGATTGGATTGTCAAAGTCATACGAGGTCATAGCTGTGCTGTTGTCGGTGCGGTCTGAAAGGCATTCTCTGCAAGGGTTTAGATTGTTCATTTTAGTGATTGATTTTAATCTTGTTTAGAAAAAAGTGAAATGAAGTTATCATTTTGAAAACATTGCCATTTTTATTTTTGTACAAAAAGAAAAATGAAAAAATAGTGAGCAGAAAAGAAAAAGACTCATTTGCAAAAGACATCCGATATTCATTGATTGATCCGTTTGCACAAAATTACAAGATGGCCCGATTACAAAATGAGTCTTGTCATCTTGGGCAAGATGCAAGACTTGATGCATGCTTAAAAATACAGGAAATAATAATTACTCTGCAGGAGTAACCCTTATAATTTCCTGGGAAGACCAGTTTGAGATACGGCTCCCCGGGATCCTTGGACGTATCCAGCTCTCCAGGTTGCGCTCATCTTCCGACTCATCTTCCAAGTTGTTTACTGCATCAGGGGTGAGCATCCCCCCACTAACAAAACTGGGCTTCTTAGCAGCCTCTGATTGATCTTGTTGAGTTGGTTTGTAACCCAACCCAAATCTGTCCTCTTTCTTCTCTACGGGCAACAGCTTGCCCCAGCCTTGAGCATTCCCCTCTTCAACAACCTTCCTGGCTTGCTGATAAGATGTCATGGAAGTCCCAAGTACAGCAGATGCTTCATTGATGTTCAGGGCTTCGAATCCCTGACTCATGGTTTCATGGATCTCCCCATCCATCTCAATGTATTTGTACGTAGCCAGATGGCTAACAAAAATATCCTCTTCACCGCAAATGGTGATGATCTGGCCCTCCCACTCGAATTTTAACTTTTGGTGAAGGGTAGACGTAACTGCGCCAGCGACATGAATCCAAGGTCTACCCAACAAACAGCTGTAGGCCGGCTGAATGTCCATCACATAGAAGGTTATTTTAAACGTCCGTGGGCCAATCATCACAGGTAGATCAATCTCTCCTAGCACTGATCTCTTAGAGCCGTCAAATGCCCTCACTACCAAATTACTTGGACGCAATGCCAAGCCATCATACTCCAGCTTCACCAAGGCTTTCTTTGGTAAGACATTGAGTGAAGACCCAGTGTCTACCAGTACATGTGATAGAACAGCACCCTTGTATTCCAGGGTGATGTGCAAAGCCTTATTGTGGTTACAACCCTCAGTTGTTAAATCAGCATTGGTAAAACCCAATCCATGGCTGGTATTGACATTTGCTACCACGGTCTCCAGCTGATTAACGGTGATCTCCTCCGGCACATATGCTGCGTGCAAGACTTTTAGTAATGCATTCCGGTGAGCTTCGGAACACATTAGCAAGGACAGAATGGAGATTTTTGAGGGAGTTTGGTGAAGCTGATCCACCACCTTATAATCACTCCTCTTGATAATTCTCATAAACTCGTCTACATCTTGTTCAAAAGATGTCTTCTGTGTTTCTTTGAGAATGGGTTCTTCAGCTATTACACTTTTTCCTTTTGCTTTAGCAGCAACTTCTGCTTCGGCATTAGGTCTTTATGTTTGCGAGGCAAAGAGGCGTCCACTTCTGGTGAAGCCTCCGCCTCCCCCGACATTGTCAATCTGTGGGGAAGAGGTTGAAGAGTCAAGAGTGATTTTCTCCCCTTTGCAGTAAAAGTCAGAGCCATAATGCCAAGGGATGGCATTATTGCTTTCATATGGAACAGGCCCAGGTACCGTGATGGTAACCGGGCTGACTGCAGTAGAGGAGGGTGTTGCAATAGTATGTGGATTGTAGTAGATAGTAACTGGTGATATGGCAGGAGATGCCACTGCTCGTTGTTGAAAATTGTTGTTCGGAGGAATACTTGACGGATCATAATAAATAGTGATTGCTGAGATATTTGCTGGTGTTGTAGGAGAAGATCCTGTATAGAGGGGTGCTGACGTTGTAGAAGTAATGTTTGTTGATATCTGGTTTGTTGAAGTGATATTTGAAGCATTTGTTGATGAAACTGAAGAATTGTTTGCAATAATTGTTGTTGCAGTTATAGGAGACTCTGGAACCGTTGTCGGAGGGATTGCCGGATTTGAAGGTATTGATGTTGTGATCTGAAGTAGGCCACTCTGGATAAGACTGTCTATGCCGCTTCTCAAATTATCACACCCATTCACCGAAATGTTGCAATAACCGCACCCGAGCTCACACCCAGGGAATATCTGGCATTCAAGGAGTTGAGCTTTAATCTCTACCAGGGGTGTCCGGATCTGCCCAACACTGGTTATTAAGAAAGACGGCTTATCTTCCTCAATAGCATTGATTCTTGGTCCTCCATGGTTGGGCATGGGGTTTTTGTTAACATTTGGCGGTGGTGCAAAGTTTAGAGCTTTAGAGTCTACCAGGTCTTGTACCTTCATCTGTAAAGCTCTGCACTTCTCTGTGCTATGGCCAGGTGCGTTGGAATGAAAAGCGCATCTGGCGTTGGCGTCGTAATTTCTTGGCAGACTGGAAGGATCTGGTGGTGCCAACATCCTTAACTCAACCAAGTTGAGCTTCAGGAGCTGTGGCAATAATGCGGCATAAGGCATAGGGATCGGATCAATCACCCTATTGGCCTGAGATGGTCTCTGTTGAAATGGTCTTTGTTGATTGTTGCTGTTGTTGTTGTAGTTTCCCTGAGGCGGATATTGAGTTTGTTGCTGGTAGTGAGGTTGTTGTTGTGGTTGATATGTCGGTTGCTGAGGAATTGGAGTGGGAATGGTGACTGCTGCCACTGACCTATGAACATATTGTGGTCTGCCCCTACTGGCCTGAATAGCATTAGTCTCACCGGTTCTTCTTGGACCTACAAAAGGTTTTCTGGGGTTGCTGGACGAGCTCACACCATTATCAGAAATTTTGCCCATCTTTAATAGGCTCTCAATTCTTTCCCCAGCTATGACTACATCAGCGAAGCTGGTGGAAGAAAAGGCAGCTAGCCTGTCAATATATGTCCCTTGGAGGGTGTTCATAAACATGTCGGCCATTTCCCTTTCCGACATGGGTGGCTGGACAGCAGCGGCAAGCTGTCTCCACCTCTGGGCGTACTCCCGGAAGCTTTCCCTGGATGATTGAGACATTCCCATCAGGAGGGTCCTGTTAGGAGCCATATCCAAGTTGTACTGGTATTGTCTGATAAAGGCCTCAGCTAGGTCCTTCCAGCATCTGATGGTTGCTCTAGTCAAGTGAGAGTACCATTCCCTTGAAGCCCCTGTTAAGCTATCTTCAAAATAAAACATCCATAGCTTTTCGTCCATGGTGTATGCCTTCAGCCTCCCCAGAAAGGATTGTAAGTGGGTTCGTGGGCAGGAGGTTCCTTTGTACTTCTCGAAGCACAGAGGTTTAAATTTGAGGGGAATCCTTACCCCGTCCACTAGACCCATGTCCATAACATCAAAGCCCAAGGAATTCTGGGACTCCAGGGATCTCAATTTCTCAGCAATTTCATCTAGCCTTCTGTCATAGGCTTCATCCCCAGCTCCCATCACAGTGAATTGATCTTCCTGGGGGTCTTCCTGTAATACTCTGCCTGCAGTGGCATTCCCTTGCACATTAGCAGGGATGTTGATCTCTGGATGAAGGTGAGGCCCATACACTGGAGGATTAACATGAGGCTGAACCCTCTCATTGTTGCTTGTTCCCCCAGTCCCTAGATGGGGTTCCTCCTGGGTCTGCCTTTCTACCAATGCCCTTAGTCTCTCTTGGCTTTGAGCCAAACCATTCATCACCTCCATAAACTGGGTCATCTGATTTCTCATCTCCAGTCTCTCATTTTCCATTTGAGTCCTGACCTCTGTAAGGTCCTGTTGTACTTGGTCCATTTGTATACCCGAAAGGTTGTTGCGAGTGGGATATCTGTGCGGACGGTTGAGAGGGAACACCCGTCGTCGAGCAATAGTTCCTGAATCACAACAGAGTTAGTAACAAACAAAACAAAAACCTACAAAACAAAACAAAAGTTAGTATGCAATGCAATATGCTTATTTGTTTCCAAGGTATCCGACTTGGCATTTGGTTTTGACCTTTCCAGACCCCTGAGGAAGGTGCTTTGATGTTGCTTGGGAGAAAGAGAACTCAGATGAAACAAACTAATGAATATATTACAAATGGTGAATCATACATAGTTTGTTTTTTACAATACACGCCCCTGAGGGGTCAAAAATACAACATAAGAAAGAAAAGTACATGAAATGAAAGCAACAACAAGCAAAAGTCAGACACCAAGACCAAACTCATCCTCCTTAACTTCCTTCAGAAGTGCTTCAGTTACAGGGTCAGCTGGATGCTCTGTGAGGTTCCTGATGAGAAGATTCCTGGTGGTGATAGCAGTGGTTAGCTTCTTGTGTCTGCCCTGGTCCTTTGACCTCTTCACACCAGCCCTGAGCTTCAATTCTGAGATCTCCCTCTAGGCTGCTAATAGGGCTTCCTGTTGCTCCTTTGCATTAGCCTCCAACTGCTCAATCTTGTCCTGGGTTCTCTTATCCTCCTGAGTGCGAGCTTCAGTGATTCTGACCCACCTAGCTTGGCTCTCCTTCAGATAGAGATCAGTCCTAGCTTTCTGGAACTAGGCCTCTTTACATGCATTCTTCAAAATCTGTTCTCCAGCCCTTGACTTCTTGATGTAGTCCTCTGACTTTTCAATCCTGGCTAGATGCTCCACCTTAAGCTTTTCTAACCTTTCAATGTCCAGACGACCATCACTCCTCTCCCAGAGGGTCCTCTTCAGGGCTTGAGACAGATTCTCATTCCTCTCTTTCAGCTTTTCAAACTCCTCCAGGCTGACAGTGGCTGGAGGTGGTGCTGTGGATGGCCCAGGTACATCTTCAATGGTGAAGGGCATCCCAGAAATTTGAGCCCTAGCATGAGACCACTCATAATACTGAGCTGAGGCCACATTGTTGCATCTCCCAAGAATGGTTACCCCTTTAGTCTAGACATTGTCCCAAGCCCAGGATGCTTGCCTGACAATAGCCAGATTAGGCTTGATCTCACAATAAAGGGTCTCAGCTAGATCTTGTACTCTAGGAGGGTGGACCAATGCATAGCCCAGTTGTCTTTTGAATAGCAGAGGGTTGTAGTTGATGCAACCCTTCACTCCTATCAGAGGTACATTGGGGAACTGCCCACAACTAGTAATGAGGTCCCTGCCCTTGGTGCTCTGGGTGCACCACCTGATGTCATCTGAGGTCAAAGCAACAAGTCTCCTAGCCCAATTCCTCTGTTGGTGAGGATTCAAGAATGCATCAGTCTTGGGCAGGTGTTTGAGCAGCTAGGTATGGAATAGGGGAGCACAGCATCTCACCAATCTTCCTCTCTGCTTTTCATTCCTTTGGTGAACAGAGTAGTAGAAATCTCCCAGTAAGGTGGGCACTGGGTTCCTCAGAATGAAAAGATGGATTGCATTCTTGCTAATAAATCTAGGCTCATCTGCAAATAATATGACCCCATATATGCTAAGGGCTAATAATGCACAGACTGCCTTCCATTCTCCCAAGGAGGCCTTCAGGGTAACCTGAGAGGTCAAGAAATCCAAGTGTAGACCAGAGATTCCAGCCTTTGCTGTCATGTTTTGCTCAATCAGAACTGGTTCCAGATACAATGCCTTTTCCACCTCTTCATTACTAGGAAAAGTCATCTCAGGTTTGAAAGGGACTCCACCCCTGATAGGCACACCAATCAGTGATGAATACTCTTCCAACAAGGGTCCCAATTGAAAATTCTGGAAAGTGAAGCACCTCAGAGGGGGATCATAGAACTGCAGGCAGGTGTGAATCAAGCTCCTCTGGGAAGGGTCCAAATCCATAACCACATCAAGGATGCCTCCATAATGTTCTCTGAATAGTGGTATATGGTCTGGAGTAATCAGGGCCTGGACCCTCCTGATGCCAGCCAACTCAGGCTCAAAGAAATGGTAGGAGATATTGCTCTTCTTGGGTGCCATGCCTGCTGATGAAGAGCTGAGATAGATACTGATGATGATGACTAACACTGGAGATGGGCCACTGACAGGCTGATACTGGTGATGTAGGTGACTGAAGCAGGTAGCTGATGAAGGTAGCTGAAGCAGATGGCTGGTGAACAAAAGGCCTATGCAGATGAAGGGGATCAAAACCAAACCAAATGTGATATGGATACCCTGAAAAACAAATAAACACATGTTAAATGATGCAATGATGATGTATGCAAATGATATGCAAAGGTTTGTGATCAAGCTGGATCTGATTACTGCCTTGGTATAAGTCCATGTATGTTCAAGAAATCCAGATGGAGGTTCATAAGTCCAGTAACCAAGGTGGGGGACTCAAATAAAGAGTCACATGTCCTGGGTTAAATCACAAGAACTGTCCAAAGTGAAGCATTCTCACACATAACAAAGTATCAGGGTATGCTGAGGTCAAGGGTACCTGCAAACCTGTAAACAGCCCAACCCCCTCACAGGTGGTGTTCTAAAACAAGGATCCTCAGACTTGGATCAGTTATGAGAAGTGTAAACACTTCTAACCCGGAGGTACAGTGTTTACAATAACCATAAAAGATCCTCCTCTAATTCACCTCAGTTTCTGAAGGTCATAATAAAGGTCTTCCAGACTTAGCAGGCTTCCCAGATAGCCCTAGCACTACAGGAAATCTGTAGCACAGAGTTCTCAAGAAGAAACCCATATCTGAACCGTGTTTCATATTCCCGCACCAGACCGAAATGGAATGGGAAAGAACATGAACCACTCTAGCCTAGGTGTCACTCAGGTCCCAGGTATAGGACCTTAAACTCTCAATGGAACACCCACCCACCAAAGCAACAAAACCAGATCCAGCCAAAACAGTATGACAATATGATGTATATAAAGCTGTAAAGAAGCAATAAATAACTGTACATAAAGCAGTAAATAAAACAAATATACAAACACAAATAGCACATAACACCCCAGTAAACACAAATCAAACAAGCGCTAGGAGGAACCCACAAAAAGAACCAGAAGCCCTGGTTACAGTATAAGGTTCCCCAGCAGAGTCGCCAAGCTGTCGCTCCCGATAAATGAGACTGGCTCAGATAAAGGTACAGACGCGAACGGTCGGCGAAAGAGGGATGAGAACACACAGGAGTGAACTCAAGAGAAAGAAAAGAGTCGCCAACTAGGCATTTTTATCCCGAGGGAAAGGTAATGCTGCATAAACCTGAGAAAAGACATGGATAAGACGGTTGCGAACCAGAGAGACTGAGAAAGGGGGTTGGTTACAACCTGGGAAGGTATTAGCACCCAGATTGTCCGTCGTACTCGACGGGATCCACGCTTGAAAGATTTGTGTTTTAAAGGGGTGGTGTCAGTGAAATTTGTGTGTAAAAGAGCTGGAAAAGGATGTACAGGTGTCAGTGTAAGAAGTGAAGTGTGTAAATGTACAGTGTCAGTGTAAGAATAAGAGTGAAACGCTCAAGATCATGAGGCTAAAAGAATAATGCTGGAAAGAGGGGGAATATACAAAGACTTTTGTTCGATAACTGTTAAGTTATGCCTACGTATCCTCTCGTGCAATGAGGAAGTCAGAACATCGTAGTTCGACCCAAAGAGACTGAAAGATAAATTGACTTGTGAACTGCTTACTTGTCTATGCTCAAGTGTATGACCTGTCTGGCTCAGGTGCAAACTGTCTTGCATTAGACGGAAGAAGCAAGTTCTCGTTTGTGAGTGAATGAGGTGAGAAAAGAATCCCGGAGGAGACGATTATTGTTTGTTTTTTGAGTTTTCAGTCTTTTATTGCTTTTGGAAGTTTGTCGTAAGTTAATGAGCTTAAGCCTAAACCAATGGGTTAGTAAACTCATCACATCTTCCCTCTGATTAGGGGTAATGAGAATACCTTATGTGTGAAGTCAGCATCTCACACTTAATCACCATGATGTAGGATTAAGATCATTAACCTACTTGTGATTATTTAGATGTTTTTGGTGTTTTTGTTTAGTGTTAAGTAATGAGATTAAGCCATAATCAAGGATTAAACAGACTCATTACACCATCCTAATAGAAGGATAATAGATGAGAATGTTTAAGCTGAGGAAGACTCCTCAACTTAATCCATGATTAGGGATTAACCTCATGACAAAACAAAGCCTTTATTAAGTGGATTTTAGTTAATGGTATGATGAAGAAGTGATTTTTATGGTTTGTAAGACAACTTGAGGAGGACTTGTCCATTAACACTAGGGTTAGTCCTTCTTAACCAATTAAGGAAGAATTAGAACCCTAATGCAAGGCCCAAGTTACAAGCTTGATGTCTTGATGATTATTAAGTGAATTGATTAAAGGATTTAAACACATTAAGGGTTTAACACTTAGGATTAAAGTTATACACTCCATCCTAATAGAAGGATGCAGGCATAAGCTTAATCACAAAGCCTTAAAACCTTTAGGGTTTAATCCCTGATTGTGAGATGAGAAGAGAAGACCCAAAGATGACACAAAGGTAAAACTAATGGGGGACTAATCAAACCTAAAAAGTTATCATGCTTGGAAGTCCTAGGGTTTATGAGGCTTAAGAAAGAAATCTTCAAAGAACCACCAAGGAGAGAAGCAGGTGAGATGAGCAAAGAGAAGCAAAATAACTTGCTTCACTTAAGAAGACAAGTTGCTTGAAGAAAGAAGGTAAGATGAACAAGAATGAGCAAGCTCAAGCCCAAACACATACAAAATGCATCAAGGGGATTATGAAAGAGATGAAAAGAGAACATGAGAAGTGAAGGCAAATTCACTTCTCAAAGTAACTTACCACCTGAAAAGTTAGTGAAAGAAATGAAATGCAATGCAAATGAGATGAAATGGCATGATGCAAGACAAAGTCAGAAGCAAATACATGATGTTAATGATGCTAAGAGATGATGCAAACATGAGGCAAGGCATTAGAATGATCATACAAACATATGGATGCAAGAGAAGCATGCTTTGAACCATGAATGTTCATGAAACGTTATGGAATGCAAATGACATACAACATGGCAAATGAAAGATGCAATGATCAAACATGATTCTAATATGTCCTAAGATGTATTATGAATCAAATGGATTCACAAAATGTCATGGCAAGTCATGGTATGCAAGCAAATGCAAGATGAATGCAAAAGGAAGCCCAAATTAGGGTTTATGATCAATGCACAAGACAAACATCAAAACCAGAAGCAAACATCATGATAAAAAATTGAAAATGCATTCAAAGGAACCCTAAACCTATACAAACTCACTGCCCAAAGGAGGGGTTCTAACTCTTAACCTAATGAGGGTTATGAATTTTTTAAGAATGCTAGGGTTTTATGGTACCTTGTCAAGAAAAATGTCAAACAAATTGAAAATGCAAGATCAAATCATGCCAATTTAACCCTATAAACTACATGATATGCAAGATGCAATGCAAAAAGAATCAAAGTCCAACTCTTAAAGGCTAGGCAGAAATGAATTTTCAAAGATTGGATCAAAATAATGCTTTGAAATGGAATTAATTCCATGGAAAATTGTCAAAAGACATCAAGATCAAAAAAGAAATTTGGTTTGAGGGTTGGACAATGTTTCTAAATGATTTTGAATGTTTCATGATTTTTTTTGTGATTTTTAAACACCTAAAAGTATTTTTAATTAATTAATTCTCATTAATTAATTAAAAATAAACTTTTAAATGATTTAAAAATATTTTTTAATGCAAAAAATAAAAATAAAAATGTTTTTGGTTTCTGAAAATTAATAAAAGGTTGTATAAAAATTTTCAGAATTTTTGAATGATTTTTACTATTTTAAAATAAATGAAGAAAACAAATGGAATTAAATGAAAAATAAAATGAATTTAAACTGAAAATGGGAAAGTATGCAAGATCAAGGGCCAGCATTCAAACTCACACGCGCGGGAGTGGACTTGGCGCGCATCTGGACGGCCATTATTCAAACTCACGCAATTAAGACTAAACCCTAATTAATTAACCCTAATTACTTTCAGACGACCGGAACACTGTTCCGGTCGTCTTCTCCGGCAAGCTCCTCTTTCAAACTCTCTCAAATCTCCACTAAAACATGTCAAACTCTCCATATCAACTCAACTAACCTTCCTAAACAACAATCTAACAACAAATTCCATTTATTTCTACTCAAGATCAAGATACGAATCAAACATCAAAAACTGCAGAAATTTCAGAAACACGATACAAGCTCATTTCTCAATCTTTTTCAAAGGTAAAAGGCTCAGTGAACTCAGGGAAGCATGCTTTATCATTTAGAAACAAGAAATAAAGGTTCTGGAAAAATGAATTTCCATGGTTACCTGAATCGAAGCTTTGATTTCTGGCACTTTCTGGCTAATTTCTTGCTTGCAATCAACTCCACTGGACCTCCTGAGAAGCTTTCAATGCTTGTTTGAAGTTTATAATGGATGGTTTGAGAGATTGCTAAGGTTCTGCACAAAGGGGGGGGGGGAATCGTATCTTGGTTTCTGGGGGTTTCAGGCTATGGTGATGGGTGGTTTGTGACCAGTGAAGTATGCTGAGTTGATTTGTGAAGTTGGTTTGTGTGTTTGCAGCTTGTGGAGAGTGTTTCGAAAGCTTTTGCAAATGGGGTGAAAAATGAGAGAGCTGTGTTCTTGGAGCTTTCAGGCTTGCTTGTTGTGTGCTTTGTCTTGCTTTTGGTTTGTATAAACAAATGGGATTGGTCAGATGAGTTGATGTGTGCTTTTGTGATTGGTATGGCTCAAGTTGCCAAAATGTCAAGTTTGTGTAAGAGAAGCATGGGCTACTAGATAGCCAAGGACAGATGGGGTGTCCTGCGCAGCAAGATGTGTGGAGAGCCCTAGGATTGTTTGTGGAGTCAGCAAGCAAGTGGATTCATACTTGAGTGAGTTTTTGCAACTTGCTTCACTTTTGTTTCCTTTGATAATTCTTGTTCCATAAGTCATAAAAATGAGTGATCCCTTGGCCCATTTTGAATTTTAGATGTCAAATGATCATGTTGTGAAGAAATGATACACATTTGAGGCCTTTAGAACACTTGAACAAACCATTTTGCAAAATGTCTCTTTGGTAGAAAACTTCAAATTTTGTGATTTTAGCCAACTTTGACAAGCCATAACTTTTGATCCAAAATGAATTAGGTCTTGTTCTTGTACTTTTTGAAAATGGAATGATCCATTCTACAACTTTCATGACCAAAGTTTTTCCATTTGAAGTATTTTTGAATCAAAAAGCAAAGGTTGAAAAAGTTTCCCAAAATGGCAATTTCATTAAAAGTCAACTTTCCCAAAAAGTCAACTTTGCAAATGACTTGAGATTCTTCAATTTTGTGAACTTATAACATCTTCCATGATCAAATAAAGATCATACATAATCAAAATGATGAAGAACACCCTTTGGTTGGGTCATTGGGGGCCTCAGATGCCCTGATTTTGCACTGACTTGCTTGAAAAGTCAACTCTTGATCAGATGACTTCCCCATGGAATTTCTTCATGAAAATTGATATGCATGCTCCCAATACCATTTAGAGACCAATAGAAACAATAATGACCAAAAAAATTGGAGTTATGGCCTCTGAAACCAAAACCCTAATTCTAGGTCATCTGTGCAGTCAAACTTGGCTCTGCTTCCATACCATTCTCAGTTCTTGTGATTCTTTGACATTCTTGACTTTGAGAGGACATAATATGATGCTTGAACATACATGGACCCCTTTGAAGTGATTGATGACCCTTGGAGTGGCTCAAGAAGCTCTTGGATTGCTCAGATCACAAACCCTAGATGCAGATGACTTTGAACCAAAGCAATGAATCAAAAATGTGGTATGAGATGCTATGATTGGATTTATGCATATGAAGTGATCACAAGCCATGGTGTGAATGGGTGAGAGCAAATTTGGGGTGTTTACAATTTCCTAGACAAAATCCAGCCCTTGATTTGCAACTTCCCATTTCTACTGATATGATCTAATGCCTGTTTTCTTCTATAAATAAAGCCCCTTGAGTTTCAGGAGAACTTTCTCCATTCTTAAGAGTTAGTTACTATTTACAAGAATAATTCCTTCTTTCCCTATTGTAAACACCCCAAATTTTCCCTCACCCATTCACACCATGGCTTGTGATCATTTCATATGCATAGACACCATCACAACATCTCATATCACATTTTTGATTCACTGCATAGATTCAAAGTCATCTGCATCTAGGGTTTGTGATCTGAGCAATCCAAGAGCTGATTGAGCCACTCCAAAGGCCATCAATCACTTCAAGAGGGTCCATGTATGTTCAAACATCATATTATATCCTCTCAAAAGTCAAGAATGTCAAAAATCACAAGAACTGAGAATGGTGTGGAAGCAGAGCCAGGCTTGACTGCACAGTTGACCTAAAATTAGGGTTTTGGTTTCAGAGGTCATAACTCCAATTTTTTTGGTCATTCTTGTTTCTATTGGTCTCTATATGGTATAGAGAGTATGCATATCAATTTTTATGAAGAAATTCCATAGGGAAGTCATCTGATCAAAGGTTGACTTTCTAGACAAGTCAGTGCAAAATCAGGGCATCTGAGGCCCCCAATGACCCAACCAAGGGGTGATCTTCATCATTTTGAGTGTGTATGATCTTTATTTGATCATGGAAGAAGTTTGAAGTTCATAAAATTGAAGAATTTGAAGTTTTTGCAAAGTTGACTTTTTGGGCAAGTTTGACTTTTAATGAAAATGTCATTTTTTATGCAACTTTTTCAACCCTTACTTTTTGATTCAAAAAGGTTTCAAATGGAAAAACTTTGGTCATGAAAGTTGTAGAATAGATCTTTCCCTTTTCAAAAAGTACAAGAACATGACCTAATTCATTTTTGATCAAAAGTTATGGTTCATCAAAGTTGGCAAAAATCACTAAATTTTCAAATTATGCACCAAATGAGAAACTTGCAAAAACTTGTACCAAGGCAATTTGTGACTTCTAATTGATGTCTAATCCTTATACAAACATCACACAAGTCTTAAAAATCAGAATGGGCCAAGAGATCATTCACTTTTGAGGCCTTTGGAGCAAGACTCTTTCATGAAAAGCAAAGGCAAGCCAAGTTGCAAAACCAATGATAACTTCTCATCCACTTGTTGCCTAGCCTGCTGATCAATCCTAGCCTTTCTCCCCCACCTTGCTGCGCAGCCCACACCCTTTGTACTTGGCTAGAACATGACCCATGCTTTCTCTTACACAAAGTTGACAAAATTGCAAAAGCTACCATACCTATCACAAAAGGGCATGTCACATCTTCTGACCAATGAGCATTGTTTATACAAATCAAATGCAAGTTAAACATCACAAGGAGCCAGCCTGAAACACAAAAAGAGCACAGCATTCTCATTTTCCACCCTTGGAGCAAAAGCTTTCGAAACTCTTCATACAAACCACAAACACTTGAACAAACTTCACAGACCTTCTCAACACATCACCCTGATCACAAAGCACCCCCAAAATCAACCTAAAACTCAAAGAATCAAGAACACGATTCTCACCTGAGCTTGAACAGAACCTGTTCAAACTCTCAAACCAGCCACCACAAACTCTTTCTAAGCATCCAGACATCATCAAGGGACCAAAAGGAGTGGATTGCACAAAGGAAAGAAGTCAGAAAGCTGCAAACTGAAAGCTTCGAAACTCAGGTAGCTCAAGAACTTTTTTTTCCAGAAATGAATTTTTAAGTTCTTAATAGCTTCTACATGCTTCCCTGATCATGAATATGTTGTTGGTTTTGAAAATGGTGAAGAGATGAGTATGTATGCAGTCTCTGAAACTTTTTGCCCTAGAACTAGATTGATTCGATTCTCTTTGTTTAGGAAAGATAAATGTTGTTTGAATGGGGGTTTTGATTCGTTTTTGAGTGGGGATCATTTCTGTTTAATTAGAATTTGTTTTAGATGCGTGTAGAGGGAGTTTGTGGTTTTGGGTGATCGGAGAAGATGACCGGAACACTGTTCCGGTCACCTGAAAGTCATTAAGGGCTGATTAGGGCTAATTAATTAGGGTTAGTGAGTTTGAATGCTGGCCGTCCAGATGCGCGCCAGGTCAATTCGCGCGTGTTGGAGTTTGAATCTGGGCCTTCAGATTGGATTACTTTTCTTTTTCAGCTTTAATTTCATTTTATTTTTCATATTATTTCATTTAATTTCTCCATTTTATTTAAAATAGCAAAATCATTTCAAAAATTCTGAAATTTTTTATGCAAGCCATTATTTAATTTCAGAACACAAAAATATTTTTATTTTTATTTTTCGCATTTAAAAAGTATTTTTAAATATTTAAAAGTTTATTTCTAATTAATTAATGAGAATTAATTAATTAAAAATGCTTTTAGGTATTTAAAAATCACCAAAAAATTCATGAAACATTTAAAACCATTTAGAAACATTGTCCAACCCTCAAACCAAATTTCTTTTTTGATCTTGATGCATTTTGAGAATTTTTCATGGAATTAAAATCATTTTAATGCATTATTTTGATCAAAGCTTCCAAAAATCATTTCTGCCTAACCCTAAAGAGTTGGACTTTGGTTCTTTTTGCATTGTGTTTAGCATATCATGTAGTTTGTAGGATTAAATGGTCATGATTTGATTTTTCATTTTCCATTTTTTTGGCATTTTTCTTGTTAAGGAACCCTAAAACCCTAGAAAACTTAGGAAAATCATAACTTGAGTTAGGTTAAGAGTTGGAACTTCTCCTTTGGGCAGTGAGTTAGTATAGGATTAGGGATCCTTTGAGTGCAATTTCAAATTTTTATATTGATGTTTGCTTCTGATTTTGGTTTGTGTTTGATGCTTTGATCATAAACCCTAATTTGGGCTTCCATATGCATCCATCTTGCATTTGCTTGCACAACATGACTTGCCATAGCATTTTATGCATCCATTTGATTCACTTGACATCTTAAGACATATTGAAAGCATGTTTGATCATTGCATCTTGCATTTGCCATGTTATATGCCATATGCATCTCATAACTTTTCATGTATGTTCATGTGTCTTAGCTTGCTTCATGTGCATCCATGAGCTTATGTGATCATCACCATGCCTTATCTCATGTTTGCATCATCTCATAACATCATTATCATCCCATATATGCTTCTGGTTTTGTTTCTCATCATGACATTCCATTTCATTTTGCATTGCATTGCATTTCTTTTCTAACTTTTCAGGTGGTAAGTAACTTTGGGAAGTGGATTTGCCTTCACTTCTCATACTTTCTTCTCATCTCTCTCTCTTGCATCCATGCTGCATTTTGCTATGTGATTGAGATTGAGCTTGCTCATTCCTCTTCTTCTTACTATCTTTCCTCAAGTGACTTGACTTCTTGAATGAAGCAAGTTACTTTGCTTCTCCTGATCCTTTCATCTGTTTCCTGGTGGTTCCATTGAAGACTTCTCTTGTAAACTTCACAAACCTTAGGGACAACCAAGCATGACAATGATTAGGGTTTTGATTAGTCCCCCCACTTAGCTTTTACCTTTGTGTCTCATTGAGTCTTCTCTCCTCATCTCATAATCAGGGGCTAAACCCTAAAGGCTTTAAGGCTTTGTGATTAAGCTTATGCCTGCATCCTTCCATTAGGATGGAGTGTATAACTTTAATCCTAAGTGTTAAACCCTTAATGTGTTTAAATCTCTTAATCAATTCATTTAATAATCATCAAGACATCACACTTGTAACTTGGGACTTGCATTAGGGTTCTAATTCTTCCTTAATTGGTTAAGAAGGACTAACCCTAGTGTTAATGGACAAGTCCCCCTCAAGTTGTCTGACAAACCCTAAAAATCACTTCATCATCATACCATTAACTAAAATCCACTTAATCAAAGGCATGTTTTGTCATGAGTTTAATCCCTAATCATGGATTAAGTTGAGGAGCTTTCCTCAGCTTAAACAGTCGCATCTATTATCCTTCTATTAGGATGGTGTAATGAGTCTGTTTAATCCTTGATTATGGCTTAATCTCATTACTTAACACTAAACAAAAACAACAAAAACATCTAAATAATCACAAGTAGGTTAATGATCCTAATCCTACATCATGGTGATTAAGTGTGAGAAGCTGACTTCACACTTAAGGTATTCTCATTACCCCTAATCAGAGGGAAGATGTGATGAGTTTACTAGCCCATTTGTTTAGGCTTAAGCTCATTGACTTATGACAAACACAAAAAATCAATAAAAGATTGAAAACACAAAAACAAACAATAATCGTCTCCTCAGGGATTCTTTTCTCATCTCATTCACTCATAAGCGAGAATCGCTTCTTCCGTCTAATGCAAGACAGTTTGCACCTGAGCCAGACAGGTCATACACTGGAGCATAGACAAGCAAGCAGTTCACAAGTCAATTCATCTTTCAGTCTCTTTGGGTCGAACTACGGTGTTCTGACTTCCTCATTGCACGAGAGGATACGTAGGCATAACTTAACAGTTATCGAACAAAAGTCCCTGTATATTCCCCCTCTTTCCAGCCTTAATTTCTTAGCCTCATTATCATGAGCAATCCATTCTCATTCTTACACTGACACTGTATATATCACATTTCACACTTCTTACACTGACACCTGTACATCCTTTTCCAGCTATTGTATACACAGATTGCACTGACACTACCCCTTTAAAACACAAATCTTTTAAGCGTGGATCCCGTCGAGTACGACGGACAATCTGGGTGCTAATACCTTCCCAGGTTGTAACCAACCCCCTTTCTTAGTCTCTCTGGTTCGCAACCGTCTTATCCATATCTTTCTAGGTCTATGCAGCATTACCTTTCCTCCGGGATAAAAATGCCTAGCTGGCGACTCTTGTCTGTCTGAGTTCACTCCTGTGTGTTCTCATTTCCTTCGACGACCGTTCGCGTCTGTACCCTTATCTGGGGCCGATTTCCCATTTATCGGGAGCGACAGCTTGGCGACTCTGCTGGGGAACCTTATACTGTAACCAGGGCCTCTGGTTCTTTTTGTGGGTTCCTCCTAGCGCTTGATTGATTTGTGTTTACTGGGGTGTTATGTGCTATCTGTGTTTGTATATTTGTTTTGTTTATTGCTTTATGTACCGTTGTTTTATTGCTTTCTTTACAGCTTTATATACATCATACTGTCATATTGTTCTGGCTGGATCTGTTTTCTGCTTTGGTGGGTGGGGTTATATTGAGAGTTGAGGTCCTATACCTGGGACCTGAGTGACACCTAGGCTAGAGTGGTTCATGTTCTTTCCCATTCCATTTCGGTCTGGTGCGGGAATATGAAACACAGTTCAGATATGGGTTTCTTCTTGAGAACTCTGTGCTACAGATTTCCTATAGCGCTAGGGCTATCTGGGAAGCCTGCTAAGTCTGGATGACCTTTAGTATTGACCTTTAGAAACTGAGGTGAATTAGAGGAGGATCTTTTATGGTTATTGTAAACACTGTACCTCCGGGTTAGAAGTGTTTACACTTCTCATAACTGATCCAAGTCCGAGGATCCTTGTTTTAGAACATCACCTGTGAGGGGGGTTGGGCTGTTTACAGGTTTGCAGGTACCCTTGACCTCAGCATACCCTGTTACTTTGTTTGATTAAGAGTACTCCATTTTGGAACAGTTCTTGTGATTTTAACCCTGGACATGTGACTCTTTATTTGGGTCCCCCACCCTGGTTACCGGACTTATGAACCTCCATCTGGATTTCTTGAACATATATGGACTTATATCAAAGCAGTTAATCAGATCCAGCTCAGTCACAAACCCTTGCATATCATTCGCATACATCCTC
Organism: Lathyrus aphaca; assembly: GCA_963966055.1. Taxonomy (NCBI): domain Eukaryota; kingdom Viridiplantae; phylum Streptophyta; class Magnoliopsida; order Fabales; family Fabaceae; genus Lathyrus; species Lathyrus aphaca. The sequence goes on from OZ014523.1 coordinate 471,215,340, forward strand.
ATTGCATCATTTTGACATGTGTTTATTTGTTTTTCAGGGTATCCATCCAATCATTTGGCTTGGTTTTGACCCCTTCTTCAGCATAGACCTATCTTCATCAGCACTCAGCTACTTGCTTCAGTCACCTGCACCCTCAGTCTCAGCCTATCAGTGGCCCATCTTCAGTGTTATCCTCAGTCATCATCATCAGCACCCATTCTTCAGCAACATGGCACCTAAGAAAAGTAACATCTCCTATCACTTCTTTGAGCCTGAGCTAGCTAGCATCAGGAGGATTCAGACCCTGATTACTCCAGACCATATACCATATTTCAGAGAACATTATGGAGGAATCCTTGATGTGGTATTGGATTTGGACCCTTCACAGAGGAGCTTGATACATACTTGCCTGCAGTTCTATGATCCCCCTCTGAGGTGCTTCACCTTTCAGAATTTTCAGTTGGGGCCCTTGTTGGAGGAATATTCATCATTGGTTGGTGTACCTATCAGAGGTGGAATACCCTTCAACCCTGAGATGGCTTTCCCAAGTAATGAGGAGATAGCAAAAGCATTACATCTGGAACCAGTTCTGATTGGGCAGAATCTGACATCTAAAGCTGGAGTTTCTGGTTTTCATCTGGATTTCTTGACTTCTCCGGCTATTCTGAAGGCCTCCTTGGGGGAGTGGAAGGCAGTCTGTGCTCTGTTGGCCCTTAGCATATATGGGATCTTACTCTTTGCAGATGAGCCTAGGTTCATTAGTAAGAATGCAATCCATCTTTTCATCCTGAGGAACCCAGTACCCACCTTACTGGGAGATCTTTATTACTCTGTTCATCAAAGGAATGAAAAGCAAAGGGGGAGATTAGTGAGATGCTGTGCTCCTTTGTTCCATGCTTGGCTGCTCAAGCACTTGCCAAAAACTGATGCATTCTTGAACCCTCACCAGCAAAGAAATTGGGCTAAGAGGCTTGTTGCTCTAACCTCAGATGACATCAGGTGGTGCACTCAGAGCACCAAAGGCAGAGACATCATTACAAGTTGTGGGCAGTTTCCCAATGTGCCTCTGATTGGAGTGAAGGGTTGCATCAACTACAACCCTCTGCTATTCAAAAGACAACTGGGCTATGCATTAGTCCATCCTCCTAGAGCACAGGATCTGACCGAGACCCTTTATTGTGAGATCAAGCCTAATCTGGCTATTGTCAGGCAGGCATCCTGGGCCTGGGACAATGTGCAGACTAAGGGAGTAACCATTCTTGGAAGGTGCAATAATGTAGCCTCAGCCCAGTACTATGAGTGGTCTCATGCCAGGGCTCAAATTACTGGAATGCCCTTCACTATTGAAGATGTACCCGGACCCTCCACAGCACCACCTCCAGCAACTGTCAGCTTAGAGGAGTTTGATAATTTGAAAGAGAGAAATGAGAAGCTGACTCAAGCTTTACAGAAGACCCTCTGGGAGAGGAGTGATGGTAGGTTGGATATTGAAAGGCTAGAGAAGCTAAGGGTGGAGCATCTGGCCAAAATTGAGAAGTCTGAGGATTACATTAAGAAGTCTAGGGCTGGAGAGCAGATCTTGAAGAATGCCTGCAAAGAAGCCCAATTCCAGAAAGCTAGGACTGATTTGTATCTGAAGGAAAGTCAGGCAAGGTGGGTCAGGATCACCGAAGCCCGTACTCAGGAGGACAAAAGGACTCAGGATAAGATTGAACAGATGGAGGCTAGTGCAGGAGAACAACAGGAAGCCCTGGCAGCAGCCCAGAAGGAGATCTCAGAGTTGAAGATCAGAGCTGGTATAAAGAGGTCAAAGGACCAAAGTCAACACAAGAAGCTAACTGCAGCTGTGGCTACAAGGAATCTCCTCATCAGGAATCTTACAGAGCGACCAGCTGATCCTGTGACTGAAGCACTTCTCAAGGAAGTTCAGGAGGATGAGTTTGGTCTTGGTGTTTGACTTTTTGCTTGTTGTTGCTTTCTTTTCGCTGTACTTTTCTTTATGTTGTATTTTTGACCCCTCAGAGGGCATGTATTGTAAGGAAAAAACAAACTATGTATCATTTGCTTTTTGTAATATATGTGTTGGTTTGTTTTATCTGAATTCTTCAAACAACATCAAAAGCATCTTCCTCAAGGGTCTGGAAAGGTCAAAACCAAGTGCCAAGCCGGATACCTTGGATACAAATAGACATACTGCATTGCATACTAACCCTTTTGTTTTGTTTTGTAGGTTTTTGTTTATTGTTACTAACTCTGTTGTGAACTCAGGAACTATTGCTCGACGTCGAGGGTTTCCACTCAACCGTCCACACAGATACCCCACCCGCAACAATCTTCCGGGCATACAAATGGATCAAATGCAGCATGACCTTACAGAGGTCAGGAATCAAATGACCAACGAGAGGTTGGAAATGAGGAATCAGATGACACAATTTATGGAGGTGATGAACAATATGGCTCAAAGCCAAGAGAGGTTAAGAGCACTAGTAGAGGGGAGGAACCAGGAAGACCATCATCCAGGGACTGCTGGGACAAGCAACAATGAAAGAGTCCAACCTCATGTCAATCCCCCAGTCTTTGGACCCCACCAGCATCCAGAAATTAACATCCCTGTCAATGTGCAAGGGACTGCCACAGCAGGTAGAGTACTGCAGGAAGACCCCCAGGAAGATCAGTTCACAGTGATGGGAGCTGGGGAGGAAGCCTATGACAGAAGGCTAGAAGAGATTGCTGAGAAACTGAGATCTTTGGAGTCCCAGAATTCTTTGGGATTTGATGTTATGGACATGGGTCTAGTGGACGGGGTCAGGATCCCCCACAAATTTAAACCACCATGCTTTGAGAAGTATAACGGGACTTCCTGTCCCCGGACCCATTTACAGTCTTTTCTGGGGAGGCTGAAGGCTTATACCATGGACGAAAAGCTATGGATGTTTTATTTTGAGGATAGTTTAACTGGAGCATCGAGGGAATGGTACTCCCACTTGACAAGAGCAACCATTAGGTGCTGGAAGGACTTGGCAGAGGCCTTCATTAGGCAGTATCAGTACAACCTGGATATGGCCCCCAACAGGACCCTCCTGATGGGGATGTATCAGTCATCCAGGGAAAGCTTCCGTGAATACGCTCAAAGGTGGAGACAGCTTGCTGCTGCTGTCCAGCCACCTATGTCAGAGAGGGAAATGGCTGATATGTTCATGAACACCCTCCAGGGGACTTACATTGATAGGCTAGCTGCCTTCTCATCTACCAGCTTTGCAGATGTAGTCATAGCCGGGGAGAGAATTGAAAGCCTATTGAAGATGGGTAAGATCTCAGACAACGGTGCAAGCTCGTCCAACAACCCAAGAAAGCCTTTTGTAGGCCCAAGAAGAACTGGTGAAACCAATGCTATCCACACCAACAGGGGCAGGCCCCAGTATGTTCATAGGTCTGTGGCAGCAGTCACCATTCCCGCTCCAATTCATCCTCAACCAGCTTATCAACCTCAGCAACAAAATTATCAGCAACAAACTCAGTTTCCTCCTCAAAGAAGTTACAACAACAGCAACACCAACAATAACAATCAGCAGAGACCATACCAACAGAGGCCCTCTCAGGCCAATAGGGTGATCGATCCGATCCCTATGCCCTATGCCACATTACTGCCACAACTCCTGAAACTCAACCTAGTTGAGCTGAGGACATTGGCCCCTCCGGATCCTAACAGTCTGCCCAGAAATTATGACGCCAGCGCCAGATGTGCTTTTCATTCAAATGCACCTGGCCACAGTACAGAGAAGTGCAGAGCCTTGCACATGAAGGTACAAGACCTGGTAGACTCCAAAGCTCTGAACTTTGCACCACCACCAAATGTCAACAAGAACCCTATGCCACACCATGGTGGTCCCCGAATCAATGCTATTGAAGAAGACAAGCCGTCTTACTTGATAACCAGTGTGGGTCAGATTCGGACACCCTTGGTGGAGATTAAAGCTCAACTCCTTGAATGTCAAATGTTCCCGGGATGTGAGCTAGGGTGTGCTTACTGCAACATTTCAGTGAATGGTTGTGATAGCTTGAGGAATGGCATAGATGGTCTCATCCAGAGTGGCCTGCTTCAAATCACAACATCAATACTTGCCAATCCAGCAATCTCCTTAAAAACAGCTCCAGAACCTCCTACAACTGCAACAACCATTGTTCCAAACAACTTTTCAGTTTCATCAACAAATGCATCATCTGTTACGTCAACGGACCAAATATCAACAAACATCCCTTCTACAACTTCAGCACCCCTTCATTCAGAGTCTCCTACAACAACAACGCCCATCCTTCCAACAATGTCTCCTACAACATCAGCAACAAACAATGCAAGTGTCTCGACAGTTACGATTTATTATGATCCTGCAAATGACTCAGCCTACAACTCACAAAATGCCACTCCTACCAGAGCACCAGTCACAATATACTATGATCCACAGACTATCATGGTTCCTTCCGCAGCTGCCATCAGTCCAGTCACTGTCACAGTGCCTGGGCCAGTACCTTATGAAAGCAGTAATGCCATCCCTTGGCATTACGGCTCTGATTTATACTGCGAAGGACAGAAAATCACTTTCGAATCATCAACTTCTTCACCACAAATAGACAATGTGGGGGGAGGCGGAGGCTTCACTCGAAGCGGACGTCTTTTCGCCCCGCAAATTCAAAGACCCACCGCCGAAGCAGAAGCTGCTGCCAAGGCAAAAGGGAAGAGCATGGTGCAAGAAGAGCAGGTTGTTAGAGAAGCTTTGAAAACACCTTTTGATCAAGAAGTTGATGAGTTCATGAGAATCATCAAGAATAGTGATTACAAAATAGTGGACCAGCTTCATCAGACGCCTTCCAAGATCTCCATTCTATCATTGCTTATGTGCTCCGAAGCCCATCGGAACGCACTACTCAAAGTCTTGCACGCAACTTATGTGCCAGAAGAGATCACAGTCAATCAGTTGGAAGCTGTGGTTGGAAATGTTAATGCTAGCAATGGACTAGGATTCACCAACACTGATTTGACTTCGGAAGGCCGCAATCATAACAAGGCTTTGCACATTACCATGGAATGTAAAGGTGCAGTTCTTTCCCATGTGCTGGTAGACACAGGATCATCCCTCAATGTCTTACCTAAAAAGGCCCTTGTGAAGCTGGAATATGAAGGATTGGCATTGCGTCCTAGCAACTTAGTAGTGAGAGCCTTTGACGGTTCTAAGAGATCAGTTCTGGGAGAAATTGAGTTGCCTGTAACGATTGGCCCACAGACTTTCAAAACGACCTTCTACGTGATGGACATTCAGCCTGCCTACAGCTGTTTGTTGGGTAGACCATGGATTCACGCCGCCGGCGCAGTAACGTCTACCCTTCACCAGAAGTTAAAATTTGAGTGGGAAGGCCAAGTTGTTACTATTTGTGGAGAAGAGGATATTTTTGTTAGCCATCTGGCTACTTATAAATACATTGAGATGGATGGGGAGATCCACGAGACGATGAGTCAAGGGTTTGAGGCCCTGAATATTAATGAAACTTCTGCTGTACTTGGGACTTCCATGACATCCTACCAGCAGGCCCGGAAGGTGGTGGAAGAAGGAAACGTTCAAGGTTGGGGCAAACTGTTGCCTGTGGAGAAAAAAGAAGATAGATTTGGGTTGGGTTACAAACTAACTCAACAAGATCAAGCAGAGGCTGCCAAGAAGCCCAACTTTGTTAGTGGGGGGATGCTCACCCCCGATGCTGTCAACAACTTGGAAGATGAGTCGGAAGATGAACGCAACCTGGAAAGCTGGATTCGTCCAAAGATCCCGGGGAGCCGTGTCTCAAACTGGTCTTCCCAGGAAATTATAAGAGTTACTCCTGCAGAGTAATTATTATTTCCTGTATATTTTAAGCATGCATCAAGTCTTGCATCTTGCCCAAGATGACAAGACTCATTTTGTAATCGGGCCATCTGTAATTTTTGTGCAACAAGATTAATCAATGAAATATCAGACATCTTTTGCAAACAAGTCTTTTTCTTTTCCGCTCACTGTTTTCCATCTTTCTTTTTGTACAAAAAAATAAATGGCAATGTTTTCAAAATGACAATTTCATTTCACTTTTCTAAACAAGATTAAAATCAATCACTAAATTGAACAAACTGAACCCTTGCAGAGAGTGCCTTCCAGACAGCACCGACAACAGCACGGCTATGACTTCGTATGACTCTGACAATCCGATCAATCAAGCTGATGAAGGGGTTGAAGAAGATTATGAGCTTCCTGAAGAGCTAGCCAGATTGTTGAGACAAGAGGAGAAGGTTATCGCTCATCATCAGGAGGAGGTGGAAACGATTAATCTTGGTATAAATGAAGATGTGAAAGAAGTTAAAATCGGAGCCTGCTTACAAAACTCAGTGAAGAAACAGTTGATCGACCTGCTTCAGGAGTATGTGGATGTGTTTGCTTGGTCTTATCAAGATATGCCAGGGTTGGACACCGACATTGTTATGCACAAGCTGCCTTTAAGAGAAGAGTGCCCACCAGTTAAACAGAAACTGCGCCGTACTCGCCCAGACATGGCAATGAAGATCAAAGAGGAGGTGCAAAAGCAGTGGGACGCCGGGTTCCTTGCTGTAACTAGCTATCCACCGTGGGTTGCTAATATTGTGCCTGTGCCTAAAAAGGACGGTAAAGTAAGGATGTGTGTTGACTACCGGGACCTGAACAGAGCCAGCCCGAAAGATGACTTCCCATTACCTCACATTGATGTATTGGTTGATAATACGGCTCAGTTCTCGGTATTCTCCTTCATGGACGGATTTTCAGGATACAATCAGATTAAGATGTCACCTGAAGACATGGAGAAGAAAACCTTCATTACACCCAGGGGCACGTTCTGTTACAAGGTAATGCCATTCGGATTGAAGAATGCTGGTGCAACACATCAACGGGCTATGGTAACATTATTTCACGATATGATCCATAAGGAAATCGAGTGTTATGTGGATGACATGATTGCCAAGTCCCTTACAGAGGAAGACCACCTGGTAAATCTGCTGAAGCTATTCAAGCGTCTGAGGAAGTACCAACTGAAGCTGAACCCCAACAAATGCACATTCGGGGTGCGATCTGGTAAGCTGCTGGGCTTTATCGTAAGCGAGAAAGGGATTGAAGTGGACCCTGATAAAGTCAAAGCCATTCAAGAAATGCCTGCACCGAAGTCTGAAAAAGAAGTTCGAGGTTTCTTAGGACGATTGAACTACATTTCACGGTTCATATCTCACCTTACTGCAACCTGTGAACCCTTGTTCAAACTATTAAGAAAAGAACAAACGGTCAGGTGGAATGAAGACTGCCAGAAGGCTTTTGACAAGATCAAAGAATACCTGCAAGAGCCTCCAATCCTTATGCCTCCAGATGAAGGAAGACCTCTGATAATGTACCTGACAGTATTAGAAGAGTCAATGGGGTGTGTGCTGGGCCAGCATGACGAGTCTGGTCGAAAAGAGTATGCAATATACTACCTGAGCAAAACGTTTACCGACTGTGAACAACGTTATTCACTGCTCGAGAAAACTTGTTGTGCTTTAGCGTGGGCTGCTCGCCGACTGAGACAGTATATGTTGACCCACACCACTTTGTTGATATCAAAAATGGACCCAGTTAAGTACATTTTCGAGAAGCCAGCTCTTACCGGACGGGTTGCAAGATGGCAAATGATCCTCACAGAATATGACATTCAGTACACATCTCAGAAAGCCATCAAGGGCAGTGTACTATCTGAATATCTTGCTGAGCAACCTATTGATGACTACCAGCCTATGAGATTTGACTTCCCTGATGAAGACATCATGTTCATAAAAGCGAAAGATCATGAAGAGCCTGTTCACACTGAAGGGCCTGACCCAGAAGAAGAATGGACTATGATGTTTGACGGGGCTGTTAATACGAATGGTCGTGGTGTTGGTGCAGTACTCATTACACCTAAGGGAGTTCACATGCCTTTCTCGGCAAAGCTCACCTTCAACTGCACTAACAACGAAGCTGAATACGAAGCTTGCATTATGGGTCTTGAGGAAGCCATTGACCTCAGGATCAAGACTTTAACTGTATTCGGAGATTCAGCTCTGGTAGTTAATCAAACCAACGGCAAATGGTACACGCACCAGGATCATCTAATACCTTACAGGGATTATACAAGGAGGTTATTGACTTTCTTCACAACAGTCAAGCTTGAGTATATCCCTCGGGACGAGAATCAGTTCGCAGATGCTCTGGCTACCATTTCATCCATGATCAAGGTTCAAGCTGCCAGTTTTGTACCGCAGATTCCAGTATCCAGACTCGATAGACCAGCATATGTATTTACAGCAGATGTTGTCAAAGATGATAAGCCTTGGTTCCATGACATTAAGTGCTTCTTGGAGGACCAGACATACCCATCTGGTGCATCTTCCAATGATAAGAAGACTTTGAGAAGGCTTGCTGGTAGTTTCTTTCTGAACACTGATGGCTCCTTATACAAGAGAAACTTTGATATGGTACTCCTCAGATGTGTTGATAGAACAGAAGCAGACTTGTTGATGCACGAGGTGCACGAAGGATCCTTTGGTACCCATGCTGGAGGGCATGCCATGGCCAAGAAGTTGCTAAGATCAGGCTATTACTGGATCACAATGGATGCAGACTGTTGTGCCTATGCCAGAAAATGCCATAAATGCCAGATCTATGCGGATAAGGTGCATGTGCCTCCCAATCCTCTGAATATAATGTCTTCACCCTGGCCCTTTGCCATGTGGGGCATTGATATGATCGGCAAGATTGAGCCAACTGCTTCGAATGGCCACAGATTCATCCTGGTCACCATTGACTATTTCACCAAGTGGGTTGAAGCAGCCTCATATGCAAATGTTACAAGGCAAGTGGTAGCCAGATTCCTGAAAAGAGATATCATCTGTCGATACGGAATTCCCGAGCGAATCATTACTGATAATGGTTCTAACTTAAACAACAAAATGATGGCCGAGCTATGCCGGGACTTCAAGATCCAACACCACAATTCTTCTCCTTACAGGCCAAAGATGAATGGCGCTGTTGAGGCAGCTAATAAGAATATCAAGAAGATTGTGCAGAAGATGGTAGTCACCTACAAAGACTGGCATGAGATGCTGCCATTTGCCTTGCATGGGTACCGCACGTCAATCAGAACATCCACTGGGGCAACACCGTATCAGCTTGTGTATGGTATGGAGGCAGTCCTACCTGTCGAAGTTGAATTACCCTCTTTGCGAGTATTGATGGATGTTAAGCTGAACGAAGCAGAATGGGTCCGGTCCCGATATGAACAACTGAGTCTGATTGAAGAGAAAAGATTGGCTGCAATCTGTCATGGGCAGTTGTATCAGAAAAGAATGAAGAGAGCCTTCGATCAGAAAGTCAGACACCGTGAGTACCAAGTGGGAGATCTTGTGTTGAAAAGAATCCTTCCTCCTCATACAGACCACAGGGGAAAATGGACTCCAAATTATGAAGGACCATTTGTAGTAAAGAAAGTTTTCTCTGGTGGAGCACTGATGCTCAGCACCATGGATGGTGAAGAGTTCCCGTCCCCTGTGAATTCAGATGCAGTTAAAAAATACTTCGCATAAAAATGACCCGCTGGACGCAAAAACAGAATGTAAGTCCAGGCAAAAATAGGGCATCCCGGCGAGTCAAAAACAGAATAAAAGACTCGGGCAAAAATAAGGGAAATAAATAAAAATGTGTACACCCGCTGAGTTGAAAAGCCGCATTGGACAGCTCAGGCAAAAAATAGGTATCCCGATGGATTGAAAACCCGAAAGGGCGATCCATGCAAAATAAGGGAATAAGCGAACAACTGCATTCTGAATTCGTCTGTATCACCTGCAACTTGGTAAGCTTCGAAGGGATCAAGCTTTTGTCAGAATCAGTCTTCTTCAGAAAGCAAGACGAGAAGAATGTCGAATGTCATACGAGTCATAGCAAGAGGAAGCTCCTTAAAGCGTCGTCAACATTGCCAGCATTTTATTTCCCAATTTGTAACAATCTCCTCATTCCAGGGGATATGTTTCTTTGACTGTATCTTGCCAATTCAGGGCACATGAATTAATAAAACCAGATTTTTCAGTCATGTTTCGTCTTGTGCATTTTTGTTTGCAAAGAATGTCTGATGTCTTAAGAAAAACTGATTGCATGAATACAGATGTTTATCTTTAAAAATAAAGAGTAAAACACGTGCTTACAGGGAATATTACTAGCTCTCAGAAGTGTCTCACTCCTAGGACGGAATCCGGTAAAGGATACCTCGGGATTACTTGTGCGTCTCTCTGTCTTTGCAGGATTGCAGGTATTCAAAAGCGCAGCGTGGGGCATAAAAGCTTCATCCCAGCAAGCCGGCAAGTCAACACTCACTCAGTCTTAGCACTCAAGGTGCATTCTCCCCAGCTGATTTGCCACTGGTTGTTTCTCACCAGCTGAGTTGCCATTCGTTACAAAAGCCTGGGAATCATCTACCCACAGAGTTTCAGCCTCTATCCAGAAAAGCAACGCACGAAGGAGTCACAACAGAGTGAAGAAAGCTTCTACAAACCCCCAGCTGGGTCCCTCATTACTGGAAAAGGCCTATCGTTGGCCCACTTCCCCAAGCAGAATCATTTCATCAGATCTACTAACGATCTTATCCCCAGCTGGGATGTTCACTTCAAGCAAGATCGACCAGAGATCTTCACAACATTGGGATCCGAATCCCGGATCCGTCTTCTCTTGCATAATCATGGCATTCGCATCATATTCACCTACAAGGCGTAGCATTCCGTCTAATACGGAGCATTACGGCAAAAATCAAACATATAGCATAATCATGAGTCATGGTCAGAATCGAACACTTGTGAATATTATCAACTCATCAACGGTATGCAGATTACTCCCCAGATTCCCCAGCAAAAGCAGTTGCCTCACATGCACCAATACGAATACACACTCCTTGTGGCACCCGTCCGTGTCATCATTCCCCAGTGAAGTCGCCCGAGCTTTTCTTTACAAACAAACACTTGTATATTACAGATACTTCTTGACACCCGTCCGTGTCATATCCCCAGCAGAAAGCCAAAACATCCCCTTTGCACTCACAGATACATATATATACACATTTCCTTGACATCCGTCCATGTCATTATCCCCAGCACAGTAACATAAACACTTTGTATACCAGATACTTGCTTATACTATACCTTTCTCTTTTGGCACTCGCCTGTGTCATTCTCCCCAGCAGATTGAACACTCAAATATACATTAATCATACTTATACAGATACTCGTCCGTATCTTGTATACACCCTTTATATCCCCGCAGAGTCAACACTCGTCTGTGTTCTTTGTTAACCCGTTGGTACTCGTCCGTACCATCATCTCAGAACATGCGTCAAGCGTTTGTTTCTACATGATACTCGTCCGTATCATAGTCTTAAGGATGCTCGTCCGCATCTTTAATCCATACACTATGTCTTCTTGAATATAGATACTCGTCTGTGTCAACTATTCCCCAGAAGAGGTCTCTCAGATTCAACACTCGTCCGTGTTCTCTGTTAACCAGTTGATACTCGTCCGTATCATCATCTCTGAACATGTGTCAGTATTTGTTTCTACCTGATACTCGTCCGTATCATAGTCTTAAGGATGCTCGTCCGCATCTTTAATCTATACACATTACCAAACACTTATACCTTTTATTTTTTGGATGTAAACACTCGTCCGTGTTTACTATTCCCCAGTAAAGCAATTTCTTTTTATCTGACATTCGTCCTATGTCATGATAAACCCTGAGAGCAGCCGTACCCTGCTAGGTGGTCGTCCTCCACCTCTTGATGGTCGTCCTCCGTCATGCTCATCCGATGGCCGTCCCCATCGTTAACCTTTTTATCCGACATTCGTCCTATGTCGTGGTATATTTAGCAGCCATCCCCTGCTAGGTGATCATCCTTCACCTTTTTGATGATCGTCCTTCATCATTTTATCCAATGGCCGTCCCCGTTGTTGATTTTGGTTATCTGACATTCGTCCTATGTCATGATAAACCTTGAGAGCAGCCGTCCCCTGCTAGGTGGTCGTCCTCCACCTCTTGAGGGTCGTCCTCCATCATGCCCGTCCGATGACCGTCCCCATCGTTGACTTTTTATCCGGCATTCGTCCTATGTCGCGATATTTTCGGCAGCCGTACCCTGCCTGGTGGTCGTCCTCCACCTTAGATGACCGTTCCTCATCTTAACCCTTACAGAGCAGCCGTCCCCTGCTAGGTGATTGTCCTTCACCTTTGATGACCGTACCTCATCATCTGTTTATTTCATTTATCCTTTAACCCGATGGCCGTCCCCGTCGTGGTCCCTTTTCTTTTTTTAGCCCGATGGCCGTCCCCATCGTTGGTTACTTTGCTTTATGAACTTGATGGCCGTCCCTGTCATGTTTCATTAATCCCCAGAGAATCTCACAGCTTTACTTGATGGCCGTCCCCATCGTAATTCTTTTCATCCCCAGCATGATGGCCGTCCCCGTCATTGCTTTACTTCACGCACTCTCCCCAGCATGTCGGCCGTCCCCATCATTGCTCTTTACCCAGCAGTCGTCCTCTGCTCGACGGTCGTCCTCCGTCGCCCATACTTTACAATATACTTTATTTTCTTTTGCAATCTATATCCCTTTTCTTCTTCATTCTGTGAGTGCAAATTTTGGACTGTCTTTGGTATTCAACCACAAGTTATCTTGTTTGCCTGATAAGCCTTCGCTTACATCCTGCACAGCAAACTCATGTTTGAATAGGGGCAGCTGTAAACACCCCAAATTTTCCCTCACCCATTCACACCATGGCTTGTGATCATTTCATATGCATAGACACCATCACAACATCTCATATCACATTTTTGATTCACTGCATAGATTCAAAGTCATCTGCATCTAGGGTTTGTGATCTGAGCAATCCAAGAGCTGCTTGAGCCACTCCAAAGGCCATCAATCACTTCAAGAGGGTCCATGTATGTTCAAACATCATATTATATCCTCTCAAAAGTCAAGAATGTCAAAAATCACAAGAACTGAGAATGGTGTGGAAGCAGAGCCAGGCTTGACTGCACAGTTGACCTAAAATTAGGGTTTTGGTTTCAGAGGTCATAACTCCAATTTTTTTGGTCATTCTTGTTTCTATTGGTCTCTATATGGTATAGAGAGTATGCATATCAATTTTTATGAAGAAATTCCATAGGGAAGTCATCTGATCAAAGGTTGACTTTCTAGACAAGTCAGTGCAAAATCAGGGCATCTGAGGCCCCCAATGACCCAACCAAGGGGTGATCTTCATCATTTTGAGTGTGTATGATCTTTATTTGATCATGGAAGAAGTTTGAAGTTCACAAAATTGAAGAATTTGAAGTTTTTGCAAAGTTGACTTTTTGGGCAAGTTTGACTTTTAATGAAAATGTCATTTTTTATGCAACTTTTTCAACCCTTACTTTTTGATTCAAAAAGGTTTCAAATGGAAAAACTTTGGTCATGAAAGTTGTAGAATAGATCTTTCCCTTTTCAAAAAGTACAAGAACATGACCTAATTCATTTTTGATCAAAAGTTATGGTTCATCAAAGTTGGCAAAAATCACTAAATTTTCAAATTATGCACCAAATGAGAAACTTGCAAAAACTTGTACCAAGGCAATTTGTGACTTCTAATTGATGTCTAATCCTTATACAAACATCACACAAGTCTTAAAAATCAGAATGGGCCAAGAGATCATTCACTTTTGAGGCCTTTGGAGCAAGACTCTTTCATGAAAAGCAAAGGCAAGCCAAGTTGCAAAACCAATGATAACTTCTCATCCACTTGTTGCCTAGCCTGCTGATCAATCCTAGCCTTTCTCCCCCACCTTGCTGCGCAGCCCACACCCTTTGTACTTGGCTAGAACATGACCCATGCTTTCTCTTACACAAAGTTGACAAAATTGCAAAAGCTACCATACCTATCACAAAAGGGCATGTCACATCTTCTGACCAATGAGCATTGTTTATACAAATCAAATGCAAGTTAAACATCACAAGGAGCCAGCCTGAAACACAAAAAGAGCACAGCATTCTCATTTTCCACCCTTGGAGCAAAAGCTTTCGAAACTCTTCATACAAACCACAAACACTTGAACAAACTTCACAGACCTTCTCAACACATCACCCTGATCACAAAGCACCCCCAAAATCAACCTAAAACTCAAAGAATCAAGAACACGATTCTCACCTGAGCTTGAACAGAACCTGTTCAAACTCTCAAACCAGCCACCACAAACTCTTTCTAAGCATCCAGACATCATCAAGGGACCAAAAGGAGTGGATTGCACAAAGGAAAGAAGTCAGAAAGCTGCAAACTGAAAGCTTCGAAACTCAGGTAGCTCAAGAACTTTTTTTTCCGGAAATGAATTTTTAAGTTCTTAATAGCTTCTACATGCTTCCCTGATCATGAATATGTTGTTGGTTTTGAAAATGGTGAAGAGATGAGTATGTATGCAGTCTCTGAAACTTTTTGCCCTAGAACTAGATTGATTCGATTCTCTTTGTTTAGGAAAGATAAATGTTGTTTGAATGGGGGTTTTGATTCGTTTTTGAGTGGGGATCATTTCTGTTTAATTAGAATTTGTTTTAGATGCGTGTAGAGGGAGTTTGTGGTTTTGGGTGATCGGAGAAGATGACCGGAACACTGTTCCGGTCACCTGAAAGTCATTAAGGGCTGATTAGGGCTAATTAATTAGGGTTAGTGAGTTTGAATGTTGGCCGTCCAGATGCGCGCCAGGTCAATTCGCGCGTGTTGGAGTTTGAATCTGGGCCTTCAGATTGGATTACTTTTCTTTTTCAGCTTTAATTTCATTTTATTTTTCATATTATTTCATTTAATTTCTCCATTTTATTTAAAATAGCAAAATCATTTCAAAAATTCTGAAATTTTTTATGCAAGCCATTATTTAATTTCAGAACACAAAAATATTTTTATTTTTATTTTTCGCATTTAAAAAGTATTTTTAAATATTTAAAAGTTTATTTCTAATTAATTAATGAGAATTATTTAATTAAAAATGCTTTTAGGTATTTAAAAATCACCAAAAAATTCATGAAACATTTAAAACCATTTAGAAACATTGTCCAACCCTCAAACCAAATTTCTTTTTTGATCTTGATGCATTTTGAGAATTTTTCATGGAATTAAAATCATTTTAATGCATTATTTTGATCCAAGCTTCCAAAAATCATTTCTGCCTAACCCTAAAGAGTTGGACTTTGGTTCTTTTTGCATTGTGTTTAGCATATCATGTAGTTTGTAGGATTAAATGGTCATGATTTGATTTTTCATTTTCCATTTGTTTGGCATTTTTCTTGTTAAGGAACCCTAAAACCCTAGAAAACTTAGGAAAATCATAACTTGAGTTAGGTTAAGAGTTGGAACTTCTCCTTTGGGCAGTGAGTTAGTATAGGATTAGAGATCCTTTGAGTGCAATTTCAAATTTTTATATTGATGTTTGCTTCTGATTTTGGTTTGTGTTTGATGCTTTGATCATAAACCCTAATTTGGGCTTCCATATGCATCCATCTTGCATTTGCTTGCACAACATGACTTGCCATAGCATTTTATGCATCCATTTAATTCACTTGACATCTTAAGACATATTGAAAGCATGTTTGATCATTGCATCTTGCATTTGCCATGTTATATGCCATATGCATCTCATAACTTTTCATGTATGTTCATGTGTCTTAGCTTGCTTCATGTGCATCCATGAGCTTATGTGATCATCACCATGCCTTATCTCATGTTTGCATCATCTCATAGCATCATTATCATCCCATATATGCTTCTGGTTTTGTTTCTCATCATGACATCCCATTTCATTTTGCATTGCATTGCATTTCTTTTCTAACTTTTCAGGTGGTAAGTAACTTTGGGAAGTGGATTTGCCTTCACTTCTCATTCTTTCTTCTCATCTCTCTCTCTTGCATCCATGCTGCATTTTGCTATGTGATTGAGATTGAGCTTGCTCATTCCTCTTCTTCTTACTATCTTTCCTCAAGTGACTTGACTTCTTGAATGAAGCAAGTTACTTTGCTTCTCCTGATCCTTTCATCTGTTTCCTGGTGGTTCCATTGAAGACTTCTCTTGTAAACTTCACAAACCTTAGGGACAACCAAGCATGACAATGATTAGGGTTTTGATTAGTCCCCCCACTTAGCTTTTACCTTTGTGTCTCATTGAGTCTTCTCTCCTCATCTCATAATCAGGGGCTAAACCCTAAAGGCTTTAAGGCTTTGTGATTAAGCTTATGCCTGCATCCTTCCATTAGGATGGAGTGTATAACTTTAATCCTAAGTGTTAAACCCTTAATGTGTTTAAATCTCTTAATCAATTCATTTAATAATCATCAAGACATCACACTTGTAACTTGGGCCTTGCATTAGGGTTCTAATTCTTCCTTAATTGGTTAAGAAGGACTAACCCTAGTGTTAATGGACAAGTCCCCCTCAAGTTGTCTGACAAACCCTAAAAATCACTTCATCATCATACCATTAACTAAAATCCACTTAATCAAAGGCTTGTTTTGTCATGAGTTTAATCCCTAATCATGGATTAAGTTGAGGAGCTTTCCTCAGCTTAAACAGTCTCATCTATTATCCTTCTATTAGGATGGTGTAATGAGTCTGTTTAATCCTTGATTATGGCTTAATCTCATTACTTAACACTAAACAAAAACAACAAAAACATCTAAATAATCACAAGTAGGTTAATGATCCTAATCCTACATCATGGTGATTAAGTGTGAGAAGCTGACTTCACACTTAAGGTATTCTCATTACCCCTAATCAGAGGGAAGATGTGATGAGTTTACTAGCCCATTTGTTTAGGCTTAAGCTCATTGACTGATGACAAACACAAAAAATCAATAAAAGATTGAAAACACAAAAACAAACAATAATCGTTTCCTCAGGGATTCTTTTCTCATCTCATTCACTCATAAGCGAGAACTCGCTTCTTCCGTCTAATGCAAGACAGTTTGCACCTGAGCCAGACAGGTCATACACTGGAGCATAGACAAGCAAGCAGTTCACAAGTCAATTCATCTTTCAGTCTCTTTGGGTCGAACTACGGTGTTCTGACTTCCTCATTGCACGAGAGGATACGTAGGCATAACTTAACAGTTATCGAACAAAAGTCCCTGTATATTCCCCCTCTTTCCAGCCTTATTTTCTTAGCCTCATTATCATGAGCAATCCATTCTCATTCTTACACTGACACTGTATATATCACATTTCACACTTCTTACACTGACACCTGTACATCCTTTTCCAGCTATTGTATACACAGATTGCACTGACACTACCCCTTTAAAACACAAATCTTTTAAGCGTGGATCCCGTCGAGTACGACGGACAATCTGGGTGCTAATACCTTCCCAGGTTGTAACCAACCCCCTTTCTCAGTCTCTCTGGTTCGCAACCGTCTTATCCATATCTTTCTAGGTCTATGCAGCATTACCTTTCCTCCGGGATAAAAATGCCTAGCTGGCGACTCTTGTCTGTCTGAGTTCACTCCTGTGTGTTCTCATTTCCTTTGCCGACCGTTCGCGTCTGTACCCTTATCTGGGGCCGATTTCCCATTTATCGGGAGCGACACCTATGAGAATTTACCTTCCCAAAACAAAATTTTCCTTCCACATTTATACTCACCTTATTCATCAGATTATAGTCTTTCAAGGTACCCCCTCTAGTCTGAGCTTACTTCATTCTTACGATATTTACTTTACTATTGCCAATACAATGTTGGTATAAGCCTTAGATATCGCTCCCTGGATTTCTATCCTGGTACAAACGCAAAAGTGGCGCGAGAAAGAAAGAGTCGCCAGCCAGGCATTTTTATCCCGAAGGAAAGGTAATGTTGCACAAATCCGGAAGAATGGAAATAACAAGGTCTAGCGAACAAAAGAGTGAGGGTAAGGGAGTCAGTTACGAAATGGGAATGTATTAGCAAACTCTAATTGGAATCGGGAACAATGCTTGGACCCTGAGAATGAAAAACATAAATGGTTAATACGATGTGATGTTATGCAATGCAAGGCAAGACACATGATCAATGTCTGTGTCTGGTGTTGGACAAAGAGCCCAATGTCTGAATAACCATAATAACATCTCTGTATAGAAACCCAGAACTGAGAACCAAAGAATTCCATAAAACCAGATTAAATCAAAGGACAATCATTGATGAAATTGGTATGTAGAAGGTTAGGGTTCCTGCAAACCTGTAAACAATCCCCCCAAACTCACTGGTGTGATACTACAGGTCAACATCACAGACTCTTAGGTCTAGTAGCGATAATATGTTCACCGTTTTAGGTTTGGCATTATACACTAAAAGAGGAGGTCTCAGTTGAGTCCTAAAAAACAAGCATCCCTCATAAGTTCCCAGCTTCAATCACTGAGAGCGAGAAACAATAGTACATTCAGCCCTTGGGATACAGTACTATCGTCATACGAAAAGTTCTTTAACTGAGTTCATATGAGAGAACCAGGCCATCCTATGCGAGTTCCCAGTGGGCCCTCGGGTGCAAGTGGGTTTTCTAACAAATATGGTCTGCCACTGTCACCACTGTAGAGGGATATTTCCACAAAGGTCCTCAATGATCAGTCCCTAGATGCACATAACTATCAAGGTCTTATCCTGAAATGGAGAAAACCCCCACACAGAATATTTCTGAGACGGTCGTAGTCTGGGTGTGGAACACACTGCCACTCATCATGACGAGACATAATGGAAGTACAATGTCTGTCCATGATAAAGTCTATGGTGCACTCTAGCCTTGGTATTGGGCTCATCTCACAGTAACCCCATTCCAGCAAAAAACCAGACAGTCCAGACATTATAATAATGATGCGTGATAAAATAAATACTGAAAACGGTAAATAAAGCTGTTAAGTAAAACTGTAAATAAAAATAGTAAAATAAACACACAGTAGAAACAGATAAGCGCTAGGATTGACTCGCATAGGGAACTAGAGAAACTATGGTTAGGGGTCCCCAACAGAGTCGCCAGCTGTCGCTCCCTGGATTTCCATCCTGGTACAAACACGAAAGTGGCGCGGGAAAGGAAGAGTCGCCAGCCAGGCATTTTTATCCTGAAGGAAAGGTAATGCTGCACAAACCCGAAAGAAGGGAAAGAACGAGGTCTCGTGAACCAAAGAGAGAGGGTAAGGGAGTCGGTTACAAAATGGGAAAATATTAGCACCCCAGATCATCAGTCGTACCCGACGGGATCCACGCTTGCTAGTACTATTTCAAAGGGTGAGGGTATCTTCTAATTCTACTAAACTGGAACTGGAGAAAGAACGGGGACGGAAAGAGAACAAGAAACAATGTAGGGAAAAAAGAGAAGTGTGCTCGAATAGGCCCCACCCCACTACCTACGTATCTCATCGAATATGAGAATCAGAGCGACGTAGTTCCCCTAACTAGGGAGGAAATTTGCATATGCTCAGGTGTTATAGACTCGTCTAGAATGAGTGTGTTTACCGTCTTTCAACAGACAAACCGAAGCAAGTTCTTTCGTTTAGAGTGAGGAGGTGAGAAGAGAATTTCCACAGTAAAGATGCTTATTATTTGTTTGAATGTTTTTTAGCAGTCTTTTATTTTGGAGTTTTACACAGGAGAGTGTATTCAAGTCTTATTCAAAGGAGTGTGTACTTCTTACATCACTCCGAGATGGGGAGGATAAGAAGTACACCTAAATATGGAGGAAATCCCCATACCTAGTTCCAAAGATTAAGGTCTAAACACACTATCCTATTGTATTTATTAGATGTTTTTTGTATTTTTTTGATGAAGAAGTGTTTTTTAGGTTTTATTTGTGAAGCATCCTCATGCTAAGACTTATTCATCATGATAGATACCCTACCCCTTACCCCCATATGGAATGTGTACAAGTATCCCATGGAAAAGTCTCTTGGCACACGAAGAAGTTCAACCTTTATTAGGTATTGTTTAGCTTTTTATTTTGATATGAGAGAGAGAGAGAGAGATAAAACACCAAAAGAAACCAAAAGGTGAAATTCTAATGGGAACTAAACAATCCTAAGTAAGTTGTCATGCTTGGATAACCTAGGTTAGTGAGGTTTGAAGATCTTTATCCTAATGGAGAAGAAGGAGAGGAGAGAAGAGGAAAAGAAGAAGAAGAAGAAGGAGAGGAGAGAAGAGGAAAAGAAGAAGAAGAAGAAGAGAAAGGATTAGAAGGCAACTTACTTCCAAGATGGAAGTTAAGTTACTTCTAAGGGGAATGAAAAACAGTTGTGCAAATCAAAGCATGTCAAATGCTTAACCAAACACAAATTTGAAATGTTAAAGGGAAAGGAGAAGTTGGAATGTGGAAGCAACATCCACACTTCTACAACTTACCCAAGCCCCTGAAAAGGTTAGAAAAATAAGAAAATAAAAACAAACAACACTTACTACAGCGCTTCAGCACTTACATAAGCATGAAAACAAGTAAACAAACATAAACAACATATAACAACTCACATTCAGCACCAAGACAGATGTTAAAAGCCAAAAACAAAACACAAACTACACACTTTTTACAACACTTATGCAACAAGACAACAACAAAATGCAAGGTAGATTTGGATGCAAAATAAAAACACCACAATTAAAATGCAACACCTCATGCATCATGCAACAATTACACACCAAGAATGCATCATAATCATACATTAATGAGCATGAATGAACATCAATCAAACCAACATGAATATGCATCAAACAATTCCAAATGCATCACATAATCAAGAAATGAACATGAAAAATCAAATATGTTTATGATCAACATGCAACCAAGGACATGTACTAATGCATAAATCTCAACACATAGCAATAATGCAACAAGAATGCACATCATCAACATCGAATCATGTAACAACTTTGGGGAATGGCGGAGCTTGTTTGAGGTATCCCCATTTGGAGAATCATTTGTCCGTTAACTGGGAAACAATTCGCTTACGTTGTGTTTAAGGGTTGTACTTATACCACGGTACATCCCTGTGGCTGGGAGTTTCCCCTCCGTTACCAAGGTAGATCTGTCGACAACTATTTCGTGCTTTGGCTGGACTTAGCTGTAATATTGTTTAAGCTTTTCAGCATTCCATGGTCGAGCAAATCGTTCTCCATTTAGTTCTTCGAGGTAGTAGGCTTTTGTGCCTGTTTTTGAATGACCCAATATAGGCCCTCCCAGTTCACTGCAAGCTTGCCCTTGTGTGAATCTTTTTGATTTCTACGCAGGACAAGACCGCCTACCTGGAATTTACGTATGACAAACTTGGCGCCGTAGCGTAGTAAGATCTTTTATTTTAGGGATTCTTCGCGAAGAGCTACTCCTAAGAGAATCTCCTTGACTAAGTCAAGCTCTTCCCTCAATGCTTCATCGTTGAGTTCTTCTTCCAGAGGAGATTTTGCCTATCTAGAAGGCTCTCTAATTTCTACATGGATGGATGCTTCTATTCCATATGTCATTCAGAATGGAGTTTCCTCGGTGGTCGAATGTGGAGTCGTCTGGTAGGCCCAGAGTACACTGTGGAATTCTTCGAACTATCTTTTCTTTGCCTCGCCTAGTCTTCATCTAAGGCCTCACAAAATAACTATGTTAGCGGCTTCGACTTTCCCATTAGTCTGTGGGTGCTCAACTGGCATGAAGTGATGCTTGGTGCCTGTCTTGGAGAAGAAGTCTTGGAAGTTTTTGTCAGTGAATTGCATGTCGTTGTCCGTGATCAGGAATTGAGGTACGCCGAAACTGGCTAGGATGTTCCTCTTATAAAATTGCAAAATTTTGAATGCAGTGATTGTCGCTCCCGAAGATTTGTATCCCAGTACAAGCGCCAACAGGCGGCGAAAGGAGAAGATGAAATGAACTGAATAGAGTCGCCAGCTAGGCATTTTTATCTCGAAGGAAAGGCAATGCTGCATAAACCTAGAAAAGGATGGATAAGACGGTTGCGAACCAGAGAAACTGAGAAAGGGGGTTGGTTACAACCTGGGAAGGTATTAGCACCCAGATTGTCCGTCGTACTCGACGGGATCCACACTTAAAAGATTGTGTTTAAAGGGTTAGGTGTATGTGCTATCTGTGTGCAAAAGCTGGAAAAGAATATACAAGTGTCAGTGCAAAAGGTGAATGCTCAGGAACTGAGGCTTAAAAGAGAATGTTGAAAGAGGGGGAAGACACAAAGACTTTTGTTCGATAACAGTTAAGTTATGCCTACGTATCCTCTCGTGCAATGAGGAAGTCAGAACACCGTAGTTCGACTCAAAGAGACTGAACGACAAATTGACTGTGAACTGCTTGCTTGTCTATGCTCAAGTATATGACTCGTCTGGCTCGAGTGCTAATTGTCTCGCATTAGACAGAAGAAGCAAGTTCTCATTTATGAATGAGTGTGATGAGAAAAGAATCCCGAAGGAGACGATTATTATTTGCTTTTTGTGTTTTCATTTTTTTTTATTGTTTTTGGTGTTTTGCATAAGTTGATGAGCTTAAGCCTAAATCAAGGGCTTGTAAACTCATTATATCCTCCCTGATTAGGGATAATGAGCCTACTTAAGTATGAGATAAGGATCTCAACTTTAATTACCTTAATGATGTAGGATTAAGATCATTAACCTACTTGTGATTATTTAGATGTTTTTGGATTTTTGTTTAGTGTTAAGTAATGAGTTTAATCTCTAATCACAGATTAATGAACTCATTATACCATCCTAATAGAAGGATAATAGATGAGAACACTTAAGCTGAGGAAGATACCTTAACTTAATCCATGGTTAGGGATTAAATTCATTATATAACAAGCCTTTATTAAATGGATTTTAATTAAAGGGTGAGATTAAGAAGTGAGTTTTATGGTTTTTAAGACATCTTGAGGGGGACTTGTCCATTAAACACTAGGGTTAGTCCTTCTTAACCATAAGGAAGAATTAGAACCCTAATTTAAGGCCCAAGTTACAAGACAAAGTCTTAATGATTATTAAGATGATTTGATTAAGAGGTTTAAACAAATTAAAAATTTAACACTTAGGATTAAAGTTATACACTCCATCCTAAGAGAAGGATGCAAGCATAACCCTAATTCAAAAGTCCTAAAACTTTAAGAGTTTAGTCTCTGATTATGAAGATGAGATGAGAGACTCAAGGAGACTCAAAGGTAAAAGCTAAGGGGACTAATCACAACCCTAATTATTATCATGCTTGGATGTTCCTATGGTTTTTAAGGCTTGAGAAATATCTTCAAGGAAGCTACCAATGGAAGAAGCAGAAGAAAGGAGGAAGAAGCAGAAGAAATAAGTTACTTACTTCATTGAAGAAGATAAGTAACTTAAAGAAACAAAGTGAGAAAGAATGAACACAAATTAACAAGTTCACTTCAAAGAAACCATCAAGATGCATATGAAAGAGATGAAAAGAAATGAGAAGTGAAGGCAAATCCACTTCTCAAAGTAACTTACCACCTGAAAGTGTTAGCATGAATGCATAAAGTTCAAGGCATAAAGAAATGAAATGAAATGAGATGAGATGAGATGAAATGACCAAAGTTAGAAGTGTTTATGCAAGTTTAATATCATGTGAGATGATGCAAAGGCATACAAAGTGCATATGAATGATCATACAAAGATGAGATGTCATGTAAGCATGCTTTGAAGTTTGAAAGTTCATGAAAGTTAATGGAATGAAATGAATGCAAATCATGGAAAATGGATGAAGAAATGATTGAGCATGGTTCTAACATGTCCTAATATGTATAAGATGACATATTAATGCAAGAAATGTCATGGCAAGTTCATGTATGGATGCATATGCATGATGAATGCAAATGAGCATGTAAAATTAGGGTTATATGGAAGTATGAGATGCACATGAACAAAACAGAAGCATATGACATGATAAAAATTTAAAACCAAGCTCAAACAAACCCTAATCCCATACTAGGTCACACCCCAAAGGAGAAGGTCAGAAGCCTTACCACTCAAAAGTTATGAATTCCTAAGTTTCTAGGGTTTTTTTGGGTGATTCTCAAAGGAAAATGCAAATCAATTCAAAAATGTAAGATAAATTCATGAGATAAATATCCTATAAACTACATGCCATATTCAAAACAATTCAAAAAGAATCATCTTCAAACTCTTCTTGGTTAGGCAGAAAAGATTTTTTCAAGTTAGGGTTCAAAAATATGATTTAAATGACCCTTAATTCAAAGAAAATTCACAAACTATGATCAAACCTAAAAAGAAATTTGTGTGAAGAGTTTGAAAATGTTTCTAAATGCAAAGGGATGATTCATGATTTTTTTGGTGATTTTTAGAAACCTAAATGTATTTTTAATTAATTAAAAGACTTTAATTAATTAAAAATAACATTTAAATATTTTAAAAATACTTTTTATATGCAAAAAAAAAAAATCATTTTCTGGTTAAGAAAACTATTAGAAACAAAAATGCAAAAGGAAATATTTTTTGGATGATGTTTGCTATTTTAAAATAATTATGCAAAAGAAATAGAAAGAAAATGAAATAAAATAAATTAAATGAGAAAGTAAACACATCCAATGGTTGAGATTCAAACAAAAGTGGTGGGAATTGACTGGCGCGTGAATCAATGGCTGGGATCACTCCTGATTAATTAATTGAGTTTTAATTTAATTAATCTGAAATTAACTTAATGAACTAATCCTGACCACTCATACGCTAACCCTAATCCTCATCTAACGGCCAAGATTCAAACTGGGAATTAAAACGTGGATTAGCCCTAATGACTTTCAGGTGGCCGGAGAAGACCTCCGGTCATCTTCTCCAGCCAGCTTTTCACCTGACCTTTCTCAAATCATCACCCCAAGCCCCAAAAATCTCCAGAAATGATCAACCAACTACCCTAAACAATAATCCAGCTTCAAAAATCATTTATCATTCCTCATCATCAAGATTCGAATCAAACATCAAAACGGCAAAAATTTCAGAACATCATGAAATGCTTAAAACTCAACCATTTTAAAAAATAAAGGCATCAACATGATCAGTGAAGCATGAGGAATCATTCTATAACATGAAAACGCATTTCTGGAAAAAAAGTTCTTGAGGTTACTTGAGGTTGAGCTTTCAGGACCTTTCTTTAGTGCAAACCAACCCCAATGACCTTCCTGAGAATGCTTTGATGCTTGGAGTGAGTTTATTTGGCCTCCTTTTGAAGTTCAGTTCTGAAGGATGAAAAATCGTATTTGTTGTGTGATGTGTTTCAAGTCATTTTAATGGTTGGGATTTGTTCCCTAGGTGATGCTGAGTTGAATGGTGAAGAAAGTTTGAAGTTTTTGTGGCTGTATGATGAAATTCGAAGTGTTATGGAGGATTTTGTGATTCTGAGTCTATGGATGCTTGCAGGCTTGTGTGATGACTGAAATGAGTCCCTTAGGGTTTGCATAAGAGGTCTTGATTGGTCAAAAAGTTGGTGGTGGCATAGTGTGATTGGTATGGTTGTTTTTGCAAAAAGTCAACATTGGTTGTACTATGAGCTTGGGTCATGGCCGGAGTGGTTCCAAGGCATGTCTGGCCTCAGCTGGCTTTGTGGAAGGCCCTTGGATCAAAAGATTGCAGCTGGATGGCTTGGATGAAGAGATATCATAGGTTTTGCAAAATTCCCTCTTTGAAGTTTCTTGTGAATCAAGTCATGGAAATGCCAAATTCTTGGGCCAATTCTGATGTTTAGAAGTCATATAGGCATGTTATGAAATGTAGAAGTTGATTAGAGGTCATTAGAATGCTTGAACATGCCATTTTGCAAAATCCCTCTTTGACATGAAACTTGAAATTTTAGGATTTTTGCCAACTTTGAAAGGCCATATCTTGAGTTCTAGGATGAATCAAGACATGTTTTTGTACTTTTTGAAAAGGGAAAGACCTAATCTACAACTTTCATGACCAAGAATTTTTCATTTGAAGCATTTTTGGTTGAGAAAGAGGAGGTTGAAAAACTTTCCCAAAATGGAAAGTTTCCATTACAAGTCATTTCCATTTTTGGCAAGTTTGCAAATGGCTCAAAATTCTTCAATCTTGTGAACTTACAACCTCTTCTAAGATCAAATAAAGATCATAGAACTTCATTTTGATGAAAATACCCCTTTGGTTCCATTGTTGGGGGACTCAGATGCCCTGATTTTGACTTAACTTGCTCAAGAAGTTACCCAGTGAACAAATGACTTCCACAATGAATTTCTTCATAAAACTTGGTATATATGATCCTTATAACATCTTAAGAAAATTAGAAACAAGAATGACCCAAAAATTTGGAGTTAAGGCCTCTGAAACCAAAACCCTAATTTTGGTCATCTGTGTAGTGAAAACCCTAGCTTTGCTTCCATGCCTTGCCAGTTCTTGTGATTTCTTGACTTCTATGAACTTTGAGGGATATAATATGATGATAGAACACACATGTACCCTCTTAGAACACTTTTAGGTCTTTGGGATGGCTTAGATGGAATCTTGGATTGCTCAGATCACAAACCCTAGATGCAGATGAACTTGAACTATGCAAATGAAACAAATATGCAATATGAGGTGGTATGCTTATGCTTATGCAAAAAATGAAAGATCACAAGCCACTGTGTGATATGAGTGAGGGAAAATTTGGGGTGTTTACAGTGATTCTGGCCAAAGCCTCGGCTTCTATCCATTTGGTGAAATAATCAACAACCACTACCATATATTTGTTTTGAAGAGAACCTACTGTGAAGGGTCCAAGGATGTCGAAGCCCCATTGTTCAAACGACCATGGCGATGACATTGTTTTGAGTACGTCTGGGGGCGCAAGGTGCATCTCCCTGTGACGTTGGTATTTGTCGCACTTGTTCACGTGCTCTTTAGCGTCGTTCTGCATGGTTGGCCAATAATATCCCACCCTTAAAGTCTTTCGGGCTAAGGATTTGCCACCAGGGTGTAAACACCCAAAATTTGCTCTCACTCATTTCACCATGGCTTGTGATCTTTTCATTAGCATAAGTTCAATCATATCATCTCATTTTACATTTTTGCTTCACTGCATGGTTTCAAAGTCATCTGCATCTAGGGTTTGTGATTTGAGCAATCCCTGAGCTATCTGAGCCACTCCAAAGGTCTTCAATCATCTAAAGAGGGTCCATGTATGTTCAAGCATCATATTATGTCCTCCCAAGATCAAGGAAGTCAGAGAATCACAAGAACTGAGGAAGGTATGGAAGCAGAGCCAAGCTTAACTGCACAGATGACCTAAAATTAGGGTTTTTGTTTCAGAGGCCATAACTCCAAATTTTTT
The DNA here is from genome assembly GCA_963966055.1 of Lathyrus aphaca. Classification (NCBI taxonomy): domain Eukaryota; kingdom Viridiplantae; phylum Streptophyta; class Magnoliopsida; order Fabales; family Fabaceae; genus Lathyrus; species Lathyrus aphaca. The sequence goes on from OZ014523.1 coordinate 471,242,706, forward strand.
GGTCATTCTTGTTTCTATTGGTCTCTATATGATATGAGGATCATGCATACCAATTTTCATGAAGAAATTCAATGGGGAAGGCATATGATCAATAGATGACTTCTTGAGCAAGTCAGTGCAAAATCAGGGCATCTGAGGCCCCCAATCACCCATCCAAAGGGTCTTCTCCATCATTTTGGATGTATATGATCTTTATTTGATCTTAGAAGAAGTTATAAGTTTACAAAATTGAAGAATTTTAAGCCATTTGCAAAGTTGCCATTTTGGGAAAGTGACTTGTAATGCAAACTTGCCATTTTGGGAAAGTTTTTCAACCTCCTCTTTTTGATTCAAAAATGCTTCAAATGAAAAATTCTTGGTCATGAAAGTTGTAGATTGGATCATTCCCTTTTCAAAAAGTACAAGAACTTGACCTAATGCATTTTAGATCTCAATTTATGGCTTGTCAAAGTTGGGAAAAATCACATAAAATTCACTTTTACACCAAAGAGGGAAACTTGCAAATTCTTATGCCAAGCATTTTTGTGACCTCAAACACACTTCTACATGTCTTAACATCATAATGCATTGCCTAAGGATCAAAATTGGCCCAAGAATCATTTCATCCCATGCCTTGAACATCAAGAAATTCAAAAGGGGCCAAACTTCATGAAAATTGCAAAAGGGCACATAATCTTCCACAAGCTTGCTGAATCACCTCAATTTCGAATCTATGGCTCTCCTTGATCTATGCTGAGCCAGGACAAGCCAAAAGCCAGCTGCAAAACCAGCCCATACCTCAAGTACAAAACTTTTGACATTTTGGGCAACTTGCCCATGCCAATCAACATAGGCCAGCACCCACTCTCTGATCTATCACAGTTTATTATGTGGATCAAAACCAAGCCAAAGCACACAACATTGCAGCCTAACACTTGAGAATCCTCAGCATACACAAAATCCCCCAAATCTGCAAAAGCCTTCGAAACTCATAGCTCAACCATCAAACCTCCAAACTTTTTCCACCATTCAACTCCATAAACATCACTGATCATTTCCCACCCTTCATTTTGTTTTGAAACTCACCATATCCAAAATACGATTTTCACATTTCATGAACTGAACTTCTGCCAACTTCCTTTTGAGGCCATTTAAACTCCAACCAAGCATCACAAGCTATTGAGGGGAGTCATTGGAGTGGATTTGAAGCAAAGAACTGGCCAGAAAGCTCCTGTTTTGAAAGCTCAACTTCAGGTAGCCATGGCATTTATTTTTCCAGAACCTTCATTTTATGTTATAGAATGATTCTATGTGTTCCCCTGATTGCCATGATATGTTTGGTTTCGAAAATAGTTGAGAAATAAGCATTTCACGAGCTTCTGAAATTTCTGAGTTGTTTTCCGTTTTGCTTCGATTCGTGCTTTTGATGATGAATAAATGAATTTTGATGGCTGATTCTTGTTGGGGTTGATGAGAGGATCATTTCTGGAGAGTTTTAGGGTTTGGGGTTGCGTATTGAGTGAGATAGCTTGAGAGACTAGCTGGAGAAGATGACCGGAACACTGTTCCGGTCACCTGAAAGTGTTTAGGGTTCAGATTAGGGCTTAATGACGTAATTAGTGAAGTTTGAATTCTGGCCATTGGATAGCGCGCGAAGTCAATTCCCTCTCTTTTGAGTTTGAACCTGGGCCTTTGGTTTGGTTGACTTTCTTATTTTCTCATTTAATTTAATATTTATTTCATTTATTTTCTATTTATTTGAACGAATTTTTTAAAATAGCAAATGATATCAAAAAATTCTGGAAATTTTTATCCAAGCTTTTATTTATTTTCAGAAACCAAAAATATTTTTATTTTTATTTTTTGCATTAAAAATTATTTTAAAATCATTTAAATGATTATTTTTAATTAGTTAATGAGAGTTAATTAATTAAAAATACATTTAGGTACTTAAAAATTCCAAAACAATTCAGAGAGCTCTTTAAAACATTTAGAAACATTATCAAACCCTTCACACAAATTTATTTTTGGTTCTTGACCTATTTTGACATTTTTCTTTGGATTAAAGGTTCTCAAAAGTCAATATTTTTGCCCTAACTTAGAAAAATCCTTTCTGCCTAGCCATGAAGGGTTTGATGATGGTTCTTTTTGCATTGCATTCCTCATGTCATGTAGTTTCTAGGATAAAATTGGTTTGAATTTATTTTTCATTTTCAATTTATTTGGTATTTATCATTAGGAGGTCCCTTAAAACCCTAGCAATCTTGAGAAAATCATAACTTCCATTAGGTTAAAAGTTAGGTCTTCCCCTTTGGGCAGTGAACTTGTATAGGTTTAGGGTTCCTTTGATTCCATTTTCAATTTTTTATCATGTCATTTGCTTCTGGTTTTGAATTTTGTATTGCATGTTATGTATAAACCCTAAATTTTGCCTTCATTCGCATTCATTCTTCATATGCTTGCATACATGAACTGGCCATGACATTTTGTATATTCATATGACATATGAGACATCTTAGGACACATTAGAATCATGTTTGATCATTGTATCATCCATTTGGCATGTTATGCATCCATTGCATTTCTTAAGTTTTCATGAACTTTCATGCTTCTTACTTGTCTCATTTGCATTCCCATCTCTTGTCTGATCATCCACATCTCATGTCTACCATTTGCATCATCTCTTAGCATCATTTACATCTTAATTTGCTCTTGACTTTGGTGTCCATATTTGCATTTCATCTCATTTTCATTTCTTTTCACTTGCTTATTACTAACTTTTCAGGTGGTAAGTGTTTGAGAAGTGAATTTGCCTTCACTTCTCACAATCTCTTCTCATCTCTCTTATGCATAATTGCTGCATTTTACTTTTGTATTAGAGTGAGCTTGCTCATTCATGCTCCCTCCTCTCTCTCTCTTTCTTCAATCAACTTATCTTCTTAAGTGAAGTAAGTTGACTTGCTTCTTCTGCTTCTCTTCCATCTTTGCTTCTTCCTTGGTGGCTCATCTTGAAGATCCTCTTGAAAGCCTCATTAACCCTAGGAACACCCAAGCATGATCACAATTAGGGTTTGATTAGTCCCCCCATTAGTTTTACCTTTGTGTCATCTTTGTGTCTTCTCTTCTCATCTCTTAATCAAGGACTAAACCTTAAAGGTTTTAAGACTTTGTGATTAGGGTTATGCATGTATCCTTCTATTAGGATGGAGTGTATGACTCTAATCCTAAGTGTTAAGCCCTTAATGTGTTTAAATCCTTTAATCAATCCATCTAATAATCACCAAGACATCAAGCTTGTAACTTGGGCCTTGCATTAGGGTTCTAATTCTTCCTTAATTGGTTAAGAAGGACTAACCCTAGTGTTAATGGACAAGTCCCCCTCAAGTTGTCTTACAAATCATAAAATCCACTTCTTCATCTTACCATTAACTAAAATCCACTTTAATAAAAGTCTTTGTTTTGTCATGAGGTTAATCCCTAATCATGGATTAAGTTGAGGAGCCTTCCTCAGCTTAAATGTTCTCATCTATTATCCTTCTATTAGGATGGTGTAATGGGTCCATTAAATCCTTGATTATGGCTTAAACTCATTACTTAACACTAAACAAAAACTCCAAAAAACATCTAAATAAATGCAAGTAGGTTAATGATCTTAATCCTACATCATGGTAATTAAGTGTGAGGTGTTTACTTCATACTTAGGGTATTCTCATTACCCCTAATCAGAGGGAGGATGTGATGAGTTTACTAACCCTTGGTTTAGGCTTAAGCTCATTAATTTATGACAAATCCAAAAGCAATAAAAGATTGAAAATACAAAAACAAACAATAATCGTCTCCTCCGGGATTCTTTTCTCACCTCATTCACTCACAAACGAGAGCTCGCTTCTTCCGTCTAATGCAAGACAGTTTGCACCTGGGCCAGACAGGTCATACACTTGAGCATAGACAAGTAAGCAGTTCACCAGTCAATTTATCTTTCAGTCTCTTTGAGTCAAACTACGGTGTTCTGACTTCCTCATTGTACGAGAGGATACGTAGGCATAACTTAACAGTTATCGAACAAAAGTCTCTGTATATTCCCCCTCCTTCCAGCATCATTCATTTAGCCTCATAGCCTTGAGCTTCTCTTTGTTTCTTACACTGACACTTCACACATTTCACTTCACATTTCTTTTGCACTGACACTTGCATTCTTTCTAGCTTTGATACACAGATTGCACTGACACTACCCCTTTAAAACACAAATCTTTTAAGCGTGGATCCCGTCGAGTACGACGGACAATCTGGGTGCTAATACCTTCCCAGATTGTAACCAACCCCCTTTCTCAGTTTCTCTGGTTCGGGACCGTCTTATCCTTCTTTTCTTAGGTTTATGCAGCATTACCTTTCCTTCGGGATAAAAATGCCTAGCTGGCGACTCTATTCATTTCTTCTCTTTCATCGACCGTTCGCGTCTATACCCTTCTTGGCCCTGTGTCATTTGGACCTCATCTGGATCCAGAAGTTAATATACCGAGGAATGTGCAAGGTAATACTACTGGGGGGAGAATCTTACAAGAGGATCCCCAAGAAGAACAGTTTACTGTTATGGGGGCTGGAGATGAAGTATATGATAGGAGATTGGACGAAATTTCTGAAAAGATAAGATCTTTGGAGTCTCAGAATTCTTTGGGCTTCGATGTGATGGACATGGGGCTAGTGGATGGGGTGAGAATTCCCCACAAATTCAAACCCCCATGCTTTGAAAAGTACAATGGTACCTCCTGTCCTCGCACTCACCTGCAGTCTTTCTTGGGAAGGCTTAAAGCGTATACCGTGGATGAAAAGTTGTGGATGTTCTACTTTGAAGACAGTCTGACTGGAGCTTCGAGAGAATGGTATTCACACTTGACCAGAGCTACCATTAGATGCTGGAAGGACTTAGCTGAAGCTTTCATTAGACAATATCAGTACAACCTGGACATGGCTCCCAATAGAACTCTTCTAATGGGCATGTCACAATCTTTTAGAGAGAGCTTCAGGGAATATGCCCAAAGGTGGAGACAGCTTGCTGCTGTTGTCCAACCACCCATGTCAGAAAGGGAAATGGCTGACATGTTCATGAATACATTACAAGGGACCTATATTGATAGATTGGCTGCCTTCTCCTCTACCAGTTTTGCCGACGTAGTCATAGCTGGTGAGAGAATTGAAAGTCTCTTAAAGATGGGCAAAATTTCCGACAATGGTGCAAGTTCATCCAGCAATCCCAGAAAGCCTTTTGTGGGACCCAAAAGGGCAGGTGAAACAAATTCCATCCATACAAGCAGGGGCAGGCCTCAATATTCTCACCGGTCAGTAGCAGCTGTTACCATCCCAGCTCCAATTCCACAGCAACCATCATATCCTCAACAATAACAGCCACAGTATCAACAACAATCTCACTATCAGCAACAATCTCATTTTCCACAACAGAGAACCTACAACAACAGTAATAACAACCAACAAAAGCGTCCTTTCAACCAGAGGCCATCACAAGCAAACAGGGTGATTGACCCAATTCCAATGTCGTATGCTGCACTCTTGTTACAACTCCTGAAGCTCAACCTAGTTGAGTTAAGGACATTGGCACCTCCAGACCCTCTTAATATGCCAAAGAACTATGATGCAAATTCCAGGTGTGCATTCCACTCAAACGCGCCGGGGCATAATACTGAAAAATGCAGGGCCTTACAGATGAAAGTCCAAGATCTGGTGGACTCAAAAGCTCTCAACTTTGCACCTCCTCCAAATGTCACAAGAAATCCAATGCCTAGTCACAACGGGCCTAGGATTAATGCTATTGAAGAAGGCAAACTGTCCACCTTGATCACCAGTGTTGCACAGATCCGAACACCTCTGGTTGAAATCAAAGCGCAGCTGTTAGGATGCCAAGTGTTCCCCGGATGTGAGCTCGGCTGTGGGTATTGCAACATTGCTGTTAATGGATGTGAGAGACTGAGAAACGGCATAGACGGTCTTATTAAGGATGGTATCCTTCAGATTACAACAACAGCAACTACAACTACAACAATCCCTTCATCAACAATCACAGAAACTCCTACAACGTCAGCAACCATTGTTCCAACGGATTCTACTACAACTCCAACAACTTCTCAATCAATCACTTCAACGGATACAAGTTCAGTCACCATTCCTTCTACAACGACAACATCCATTATTCCATCAGTTCCTGCTACAACTTCAGTATCTTCTACAACATCAGCAGTGATTAGTGAAAGTGTCTCAACGGTTACAATATACTATGATCCTGCAAATGTTCCTTCCAACAACTCTCAACAAAATGCTACTCCTGTCAGAGCTCCGGTTACCATATATTATGATCCTCACACCATTGTGGTCCCTTCTGCAGTTGCTATCAGTCCGGTCACTATCACAGTGCCTGGGCCAATTCCTTACGAAAGCAACAATGCCATCCCTTGGCATTATGGCTCAGATCTGTACTGCGAGGGGCAGAAAATCACTTTAGAATCATCAACTTCTTCACCTCAGATAGACAATGTGGGGGGAGGTGGAGGCTTCACTAGAAGCGGACGTCTCTTTGCCTCGCAAATTCCAAGACCTATTGCTGAAGCAGAAGCTGCTGCTAAGGCAAAAGGGAAGAGCATGGTGCAAGAAGAACCAGTTGTTAGAGAAGCTTTGAAGACTCCTTTTGATCAGGAGGTTGATGAATTCATGAAAATCATAAAGAAAAGTGATTACAAGGTGGTAGACCAGCTTCACCAAACACCTTCCAAAATCTCCATACTATCATTGCTAATGTGCTCCGAGGCTCATCGGAACGCACTATTAAAAGTCCTGCACGCAGCTTATGTGCCGGAGGAGATTACTGTCAATCAGTTAGAGGCTGTGGTTGGAAATGTCAACGCTAGTCATGGACTAGGATTTACCAACACTGATCTGACAGTGGAAGGTCACAATCACAACAAGGCTTTGCACATTACCTTGGAATGTAAGGGTGCAGTTCTTTCTCACGTACTGGTAGACACAGGGTCATCTCTCAATGTCCTGCCCAAGAAAGCCCTTGTGAAGCTGGAACATGATGGATTGGCACTACGCCCAAGCAACTTGGTAGTAAGGGCCTTTGACGGTTCTAAAAGATCAGTTCTGGGAGAGATAAAGTTGCCTATAATGATTTGCCCATAGATTTTCAAAATGACCTTCTTTGTGATGGATATACAGCCTGCCTACAGTTGTCTATTGGGTAGACCATGGATCCACGCCGCTGGCGCCGTGACGTCAACCCTTCACCAGAAGTTAAAATTCGAGTGTGAGGGTCAAGTCATCACCATTTGTGGGGAGGAGGATATTTTTGTTAGCCAGCTGGCTACTTTCAAATACATTGAAATGGATGGGGAGATCCATGAAACCATGAGTCAGGGGTTTGAGGCCCTGAATATCAATGAAACATCTGCTGTGCTTGGGACCTCCATCACATCATATCAACATGCCCGTAAGGTTGTTGAAGAGGGTACCGCTCAAGGCTGGGGCAAGCTGCTGCCCGTGGAGAAGAAAGAAGACCGATTCGGGTTGGGTTACAAACCAACTCGACAAGATCAACCAGAGGCTGCAAAAGAGCCCAAGTTTGTCAGCAGGGGAATGCTCACCCCAGATGCTGTGAATAGCTTGGAAGATGAGTCAGAAGATGAGCGCAACCTGGAAAGCTGGATACGTCCAAGGATCCCGGGGAACCATGTCTCAAACTGGTCTTCCCAGGAAATTATAAGAGTTACTCCTGCAGAGTAATTATTATTTCCTGTTTTTAAAGCATGCATCAAGTCCTGCATCTTGCCCAAGATGTTAGGGCTCATTTTGTAATCGGGCCAACTTGTATTTTGTGCAAAGATCAATTAATGAATATCAGGACATCTTTTGCAAATGAGTCTTTTTCTTTCTCCGCTCACTGTTTTTCATTTTTCATTTTTTGTACAAAAATAAAATGACAATGTTTTTCAAAATAATAACTTCATTTTCACTTTTTCTAAAGCAAGATAAAACTGATCACTAAAATGAACAAATCTAAACCCTTGCAGAGAGTGCCCTCCAGACTGCACCGACAACAACACCGCTATGACTTCATATGACTTTGACAATTCGATTAATCAAGCTGATGAAGGGGTTGAAGAAGATTATGAGCTTCCTGAAAAACTAGCTAGGTTGTTGAGACAAGAGGAGAAGGTTATTACTCCTTATCAGGAGGAGGTTGAGACGGTTAATCTTGGTACAAAAGAAGACCTGAAAGAAGTTAAGATCGGGGCCTGCCTGCAAGATTCAGTGAAAGAGCAACTGATTGATATGCTTCGGGAGTATGTGGATGTTTTTGCTTGGTCTTATCAGGATATGCCAGGGTTGGACACCGATATTGTTATGCACAAGCTTCCTCTGAAAGAAGACTGACCGCCAGTAAAACAGAAGTTGCGCCGTACTCGCCCGGATATGGCAATGAAGATAAAAGAAGAGGTACAAAAACAGTGGGACGCCGGTTTCCTTGCTGTGACCAGTTACCCGCCGTGGGTTGCTAACATCGTACCTGTGCCTAAGAAGGATGGTAAGGTGAGGATGTGTGTGGATTACCGGGACCTGAACAGAGCTAGCCCAAAAGACGACTTCCTATTACCTCACATTGATGTATTGGTCGACAATACGGCTCAGTTCTCGGTGTTCTCCTTCATGGATGGATTTTCAGGATATAATCAGATCAAGATGTCACCTGAAGACATGGAGAAGACAACTTTCATCACACCCTGGGGCATATTCTGTTATAAGGTGATGTCGTTCGGACTGAAGAATGCTGGTGCCACTTATCAACGGGCTATGGTAACATTATTCCATGACATGATCCACAAGGAAATTGAATGTTATGTGGATGACATGATTGCCAAGTCCCTCACGGAGGAAGATCACCTGGTGAATCTGTTGAAGCTATTCAAGCGTCTGAGGAAGTACCAATTGAAGTTGAACCCCAACAAATGCACATTCGAGGTGCAATCCGGTAAGTTGCTGGGATTTATCATAAGTGGGAAAGGGATTGAAGTTGACCCTGACAAAGTCAAAGCCATTCAAGAGATGCCTGCACCGAAGACTGGAAAAGAAGTTCGGGGATTTCTAGGTAGATTGAACTACATTTCACGGTTCATATCTCACCTAACAGCAACCTGTGAACCTTTGTTCAAGTTGTTAAGAAAGGAACAAATGGTCAGGTGGAATGAAGATTGCCAAAGGGCTTTTGACAAAATCAAGGAATACTTACAAGAGCCTCTGATCCTTATGCCTCCAGTTGAAGGAAGACCCCTAATAATGTACTTGATAGTATTAGAAGAATCAATGGGGTGTGTGCTGGGCCAGCATGACGAGTCTGGTCGAAAAGAGTACGCAATTTACTACCTAAGCAAAAAGTTTACCGACTATGAACAACGTTATTCACTGCTCGAGAAAACTTGTTGTGCTTTAGCGTGGGCTGCTCGCCGACTAAGGCAGTATATGTTGACCCACACTACTTTATTGATCTCCAAGATGGACCCAGTTAAGTACATTTTTGAGAAGCCAGCACTTACCGGACGGGTTGCAAGATGGCAAATGATTCTCACAGAATATGACATTCAATACACATCTCAAAAATCCATCAAGGGCAGTGTGTTGTCTGATTATCTTGTTGAGCAACCCATTGACGATTACCAGCCTATGAGATTTGACTTCCCTGATGAAGACATCATGTTCATAAAAGCAAAAGATCATGAAGAGCCTATTCACACTGAAGGGCCTGACCCAGAAGAAGAATGGACTATGATGTTTGATGGGGCTGTTAATATGAATGGCCGTGGTGTTGGTGCAATACTCATTACACCAAAGGGAGTTCACATGCCTTTCTCGGCAAAACTCACCTTTAACTGCACTAACAACGAAGCTGAATACGAAGCTTGCATTATGGGTCTTGAGGAAGCCATTGACCTCAGGATCAAGACTTTAACTGTATTCGGAGATTCAGCTCTGGTAATCAATCAAACCAACGGCAAATGGTACACTCACCAGGAGCATCTGATACCTTACCGGGATTATACGAGGAGTTACTGACTTTCTTCACCATAGTCAAGCTTGAGTATATCCCTCGAGATGAAAATCAGTTTACAGATGCTCTGGCTACCATTTTGTCCATGATCAAAGTTCAAGCTGCCAACTTTGTGCCTCGGATTTCAGTATCCAGACTTGACAGACCAGCGTACGTATTCTCAGCAGACCTTGCTAAGGATGATAATCCTTGGTTCTATGACATCAAATGCTTCTTGGAGGATCAAACATACCCACCTGGGGCATCATCCAATGACAAGAAGACATTAAGAAGGCTTGCTGGTAGTTTCTTCCTGAATGCTGATGGTTCCTTGTATAAGAGAAACTTTGATATGGTACTCCTCAGATGTGTTGATAGGGAAGAAGCAGACTTGTTGATGCACGAGGTGCACGAAGGATCTTTTGGTACCCATGCGGGAGGGCATGCAATGGCTAAGAAGTTGTTGAGATCAGGCTACTACTGGATCACAATGGATGCAGATTGTTGCGCTTATGCCAGGAAATGCCATAAATGCCAAATTTATGCGGATAAAGTACATGTGCCTCCCAATCCTCTGAATGTGATGTCTTCACCCTGGCCCTTTGCCATGTGGGGCATTGATATGATTGGCAAGATTGAACCGACCGCTTCAAATGGCCACAGATTCATCCTGGTAGCCATTGACTATTTTACCAAGTGGGTCGAAGCAGCTTCGTATGCAAATGTCACCAGGCAAGTGGTAGCCCGATTCCTGAAGAGAGACATCATCTGTCGGTATGGAGTGCGCGAGCGAATCATTACTGATAATGGTTCCAACTTGAACAACAAAATGATGGCAGAATTGTGCCGGGACTTCAAAATCCAACACCACAATTATTCTCCTTACAGGCCAAAGATGAATGGCACTGTTGAGGCAGCTATAAGAATATCAAGAAGATTGTGCAGAAAATGGTGGTCACCTACAAAGATTGGCATGAAATGCTACCATTTCCTTGCATGGGTACCGTACATCAATCAAAACATCCACTAGGGCAACACCGTATCAGCTTGTGTATGGTATGGAGGCAGTCCTACCTGTTGAAGTTGAATTACCCTCCCTGCGGGTACTAATGGATGTTAAGCTGAATGAAGCAGAATGGGTCCGATCCCGGTACGAACAACTGAGCCTGATTGAAGAGAGGAGATTGGCTACAATTTGTCATGGGCAGTTGTATCAGAAAAGAATGAAGAAAGCCTTCGATCAGAAAGTCAGACTTCGAGAATACAAAGTAGGAGATCTTGTGCTGAAAAGACTCCTCCCTCCTCATACAGACCACAGGGGCAAGTGGACTCCAAATTACGATGGTCTGTTCATAGTAAAGAAAGTTTTCTCTGGCAGAGCACTGATGCTCAGTACTATGGATGGTGAAGATTTCCTGTCCCCTGTGAATTCAGATGCAGTTAAAAAATACTTCGCATAAAATGACCCGCTGGACACAAAAACAGAATGTAAGTCCAGGCAAAAATAGGGCATCCCGGCGAGTCAAAAACAGAATAAAAGGCTCAGGCAAAAATAAGGGAAAATAAATAAAAAAAAATGTACACCCGCTGAGTTGAAAAGCCACATTGGACAACTCAGGCAAAAATGGGTATCCCGGTGGATTGAAAACCCGAAAGGGCGATCCACGCAAAATTAGGGAATAAGTGAACAACTGCACTCTGAATTCGTCTGTATCACTCACAACATGGCAAACTTCGAAAGGTTAAAGCATCGGTCAGAATCAACCTTCTTCAAAAGCGGGATGAGAAGAACGTCAATGTCATACAAGTCATAGCAAAAGGGAAGCACATTGAAGCGTCATCAACATTGCCAGCATCTTTTTGTTTCTCAATTTGTAACGATCTCCTCATTTCAGGGGATCTGTTTCTTTGACTGTACTTGCTAATTCAGGGCACACAAATTAATAAAATCATATTTTCAGTCATACTCCAGCTTGTACATTTTATTTTCATTTTCAAAATGTCCGATATCCTTAAAATATTAATTGCATAAATACAGATGCATCTTTTCCTAAATTACATGCTTACAGGAAATATGTTTGCTCCCGGGAGTGTCTAAATTCCTATGTTGGAATCCAGTAAGAGGTACCTCGGGGTACTGTAAACACCCCAAATTTTCCCTCACCCATTCACACCATGGCTTGTGATCTCTTCATATGCATAAGTTCAATCATAGCATCTCATGTTGCATTTTTACTTCACTGCATTGGTTCAAAGTCATCTGCATCTAGGGTTTGTGATCTGAGCCATCCAAGAGCCATTTGAGCCACTCCAAAGGTCTTCAATCACTTCAAAGGGGTCCATGTATGTTCAAGCATCATATTATATCCCCACAAAGTCAAAGAAGTCAAAGAATCACAAGAACTGAGAAAGGCATGGAAGCAGAGCCAGGTTTAACTGCACAGATGACCTAGAATTAGGGTTTTGGTTTCAAAGGCCATAACTCCAAATTTTTTGGTCATTCTTGTTTCTATTGGTCTCTATATGTTATAAGGATCATGCATATCAATTTTCATGAAGAAATTCCTTGGGGAAGGCATCTAATCAAGAGTTGACTTCTTGAGCAAGTTAGTGCAAAATCAGGGCATCTGAGGCCCCCAATGACCCAACCAAAGGGTGTTCTTCATCATGTTGATTGTATATGATCTTTATTTGATCATAGAAGATGTTATAAGTTCACAAAATTGAAGAATTTCAAGCCATTTGCAAAGTTGCCTTTTTGGGAAAATGACTTGTAATGGAAACTTGCCATTTTGGGAAACTTTTTTAACCCTCTCTTTTTGATTCAAAAATGCTTCAAATGAGAAAACTTTGGTCATGAAAGTTGTAGAATGGATCATTCCATTTTCAAAAAGTGCAAGAACTCATTCTAATTCATTTTGGATCAAAAGTTATGGCTTGTCAAAGTTGGACAAAATCACATAATTTCAAGTTATGTACCAAAGAGGCAAAGTTGCAAAACCCCTTGCCAAGGTAAAATGAGACCTCAAAGTGACTTCTAATCTTTGTACAAACATAAACCAATGCCTAAAAGTCAAAATGCACCAAAGGTTTTCCCATTTTCATGACTTATGGATCAAGAAACTTCAAAAGGGCCAAAATTGGACAAAGTTGCAAAACATCATACAAACCCTAATCCACTTGCTGCATTGCTTCTAATCCATTTCCATGGTTCTCCCTAAACTCAGCTGAGCCAAGCCATGCCCCTATCATAGCCTTACACTTGCCCATACCTCAAGTACACATAACATGGACTTTTTGCAAAAAGACCCATACCAATCAAGCTAGGCCACACCAACTCCTCTGACCTATCCAAGGGTGATAAGTGGACCAAAAGAGACATAACACAACACACAACACAAGCTGAAACCTCAGATTGCCAAAGTTATCAAAAATCCCCCAACTTGCAAAACCTTTCGAATCTCTTAGCTCACTCAACCAATCTTCAAACCAACTTCACCATTGATCTCAAAGTGACTCACTGACCACAAACCAACCATTGAAACAGCCAAAAACACCCCATAAACCAAACACGATTTCTGACCAGTTGGCTTGCAAACTCCCAAACCAGCCAAAAGAAATTCCTTCCAAGCATCAAAACTTCATCAGGAGTTCAAGGGGAGTGCTTTACACAAAGAGAGAAGGCCTGAAAGTCCCAAACTGAGAAAGCTCAAGCTCAGGTACCTCCTTGAAACATTTTTCCAGAACTCTTATTTTTAGTTTCTAAATGATAAAGCATGCTCTCCTGATCATATTGGACTTTGAAATTTTGAAAATGGTGTAGAAATGAGCTTGTATCGATTGACTGAAATTTCTGCCATTTTTGTTCTTCCTTTCGAATCTTGTTAATGGTGAGAAATAAATTGTTTTTGAGGGTAGGGATGAGTTTAGGGAGGTGAGAGGAAGTGATCTGGAGCTTTAGAGCTCCAGAAATAACCTAGGGAGTGATTTTGAAACTTTCAGGGAAGGGTGTCACCGGAGAAGACGACCGGAGCTCTTCTCCGGTGACCTGAAAGTGATTAGGGTTTGATAATTAGGTTTAGCCAAGTTTAAATGTGGACCTTTGATCTTGTGGACTTTTGTTGACTCCCGCGCGAATGGAGGGCCTGGATCTCTCATTAAACCCTAATCTTCAATTAATTAGTTTAATTAAAATTAATTAGTCAGAAGCAATCTGGACCACCCATTTGCGCGCAAGTCAGCTCCCGCGTGTTTAGTTTGAATCTCAGCCTTAGATCCTGCATACTTTCCATTTAATTTCTTTTTTATTTCATTTTTATTCATTTATCTTTCATATTTATTTTAAAATAGTTAGAAAAATCCTAAAAATATTTCCCTTTGCATTTTTGTTTCAAATATTTTTCTTAATCAGAAAATGATTTTTATTTTATTTTTTGCATTGAAAATTATTTTTAAATCATTTAAATGTTTATTTTTAATTAATTAATGGAAATTAATTAATTAAAAATACATTTAGGTATTTAAAAATCACAAAAAAAATTCACATAGCATTTAGAAACATTTAGAAGCATTGTTCAACTCTCAAACCAAATTTCTTTTTTGTTCTTGATGCCTTTTGATCATTTTCATTGGATTTAATTTCATTTTAAGGCAATATTTTGTTTCAAACTTCAAAAATTTCTTTCTGCCTAACCTTTGAGAGTTGAATGATGATTCTTCTTGCATTGCACTCTTCATAGCATGTAGTTTATAGGATAAATTTGATTTGAATTGATCTTGCATTTTCAATTTGTTTAGCATTTTTCTTGTCAGGGTACCTTAAAACCCTAGCAATCTTAGGAAATTCATAACTTTCATTAGGTTAAGAGTTGGATCCTTCACTTTGAGATGCTTCACTTTCCAGAACTTTCAGCTAGGACCTCTGCTGGAGGAGTTCTCATCATTGATTGGAGTACCTGTCAGGGGTGATGTCCCCTTCAACCCAGAGATGACTTCTCCCAGCAATGGAGGAGTGGCAAAGGCACTGTATTTGGAACCTATTTTGATTGAGCAGAACATGACAACAAAGGCTGGGATCCCTGGTTTGCACCTGGACTTTCTGACTTCTCAGGCCATCCTAAAGGCCTCCTTGGGAGAATGGAGGGCAGTTTTTGCATTGTTAGCCCTCAGTATATATGGGGTTATACTATTTGCAGATGAGCCCAAGTTTATCAGCAAGAATGCCATTCATCTTTTCCTTCTGAGGAACCTAGTACCCACATTGCTGGGGGATTTCTATTATTCTGTTCACCAAAGAAATGAGAAGCAGTGAGGAAAGTTGGTGAGATGCTGTGCTCCCCTATTTCATACCTGGCTGCTCAAACACTTACCTAAGACTGATTCCTTCTTGAATCCCCACCAACAGAAGAATTGGGCTAAGAGACTTATTGCTTTGACTTCAGATGACATCAGATGGTGTACCCAGAGCACCAAAGGCAGGGACATAATCACTAGCTGTGGGCAGTACCCCAATGTACCTCTAGTAGGAGTGAAGGGTTGCATCAACTACAATCCTTTGCTGTTTAAGAGACAATTGGGCTATGCTTTGGTTCACCCTCCTAGAGTGCAAGACTTGGCTGAAACCCTGTATTGTGAGATAAAACCTAATCTAGCTGTTGTCAGACAAGCATCCTGGGCTTGGGACAACATCCAGACCAAAGGGATGGCCATTCTTGGGAGGTGCAATAATGTGGCTTCAGCTCAATACTATGAATGGTCCCATGCTAGAGCTCAGATTTCTGGGATGCCTTTCACCATTGAGGATGCACCTGGACCATCCACAGTACCACCTCCAGCCACTGTCAGCCTGGAAGAATTTGAGAAGCTGAAGGAAAGGAATGAGAATCTGTCTCAAGCTCTGAAGAAGACCCTCTGGGAGAGGAGTGATGGTCGTCTAGACATTGAGAGGTTGGAAAAACTTAAGGTGGAGCATCTAGCCAAGATCGAGAAAGCAGAGGACTACATCAAGAAATCAAGGGCTGGGGAGCAAATATTGAAGAATGCCTGTAAAGAGGCCCAGTTTCAGAAGGCTAGGACTGATCTCTATCTGCAAGAAAGTCAAGCTAGGTGGGTCAGGATCACTGAAGCTCGTACTCGAGAAGATAAGAGAACTCAAGCCAGGATTGAGCAGTTGGAGGCCAATGAGAAGAAACAACAGGAAGCTTTGCTGGCAGCCCAGAAGGAAATTTCGGAGTTAAAGCTTAGGGCTGGTTTGAAGAGGTCAAAGGACCAGGACAGGCACAAGAAGCTGACCACTGCTATTGCCACTAGAAACCTTCTTATCAGAAACATTACAGAGCATCCGGCTGGTCCTGTAACTGAAGCAATTTTGAAGGAGATTAAGGAGGATGAGTTTGGATTAGATGTTTGACTTCTTTGTTTGTTGTTATTTCCATTTCATGTACTTTTCTTTTTATGTTGTATTTTGACCCTCCAGGGGCATATGTTGTAAAAACAAACTATGTATGATCCACCATTTGTAATGTATTTGTCAGTTTATTTCATTGAGTTTCTTTTCTCAAGCAACATCAAAGCATCTTCCTCAGGGTCTGGAAAGGTCAAAACCAAGAGCCAAGCCGGATACCTTGGAAAACAAATAAGCATACTGCATTTCATACTGACTCTTGTTTGGTTTTGTAGGTTTTTGTTTTGTTTGTTACTAACTCTATTGTGGTTCAGGAATTATTGCTCGCCGTCGGGTGTTCCCTCTCAACCGTCCGCACTGGTATCCTACTCGCAACAATCTTCCTGGTATCCAAATGGATCAAGTACAGCAAGATCTGACAGAGGTCAGAACTCAGATGGCTAATGAAAGACTGGAGATGAGAAACCAAATGACCCAATTCATGGAAGTAATGAATGGCTTGGCCCAAAGTCAAGAAAGGTTGAGGGCATTGGTAGAAAGACAAACCCCGGAAGAACCCCATCTGGGAACTGGAGGAACAAGTAACAACGAAAGGAGTCAGCCTCATGTTAATCCACCAGTATATGGGCCTCATCTACATCCGGAAGTCAACATCCCGGGTAATGTACAAGGAAATACTACTGCAGGCAGGATCTTGCAAGAAGATCCTCAAGAGGAACAGTTTACTGTAATGGGAGCTGGGGATGAAGTCTATGATAGGAGCTTTGATGAAATTTCTTAGAAGTTGAGATCTCTGGAGTCTCAAAATTCCCTGGGTTTTGATGTCATTGATATGGGGTTAGTGGATGGGGTAAGGATTCCCCACAAGTTTAAACCCCCGTGCTTCGAGAAGTACAATGGAACTTCTTGTCCACGAACTCACTTGCAGTCCTTTCTGGGAAGACTTAAAGCATATACAATGGATGAGAAGCTGTGGATGTTTTATTTTGAAGATAGCTTGACTGGGGCTTCAAGAGAGTGGTATTCACACTTGACCAGAGCCACTATCAGATGCTGGAAGGACCTAGCTGAAGCCTTCATCAGGCAGTACCAATACAATTTGGAGATGGCTCCTAACAGGACCCTTTTGATGGGAATGTCTCAGTCCTCCAGAGAAAGCTTTAGGGAATATGCCCAGAGGTGGAGACAGCTTGCTGCTGCTGTCCAGCCACCCATGTCGGAAAGAGAAATGGCCTACATGTTTATGAATACTCTGCAAGGAACGTATATTGATAGGCTAGCTTCCTTTTCTTCCACCAGCTTCGCAGACGTAGTTATAGCTGGAGAAAGAATTGAAAGCCTTCTGAAGATAGGTAAGATTTCTGATAATGGTGCAAGTTCGTCCAGTAATCCCAGGAAGCCTTTTGTGGGACCTAGAAGAACCGGTGAGACAAATGCCATTCATGCCAGCAGGGGCAGACCTCAGTATGTCCACAGATCAGTAGCAGCTGTCACCATTCCAGCTCCGATTCCTCAGCAACCAACATATCAACAACCACAACAACCCCACTATCAACAGCAAGTTCAGTATCCGCCACAGAGAACCTACAACAATAACAGCAATCAACAGCAAAGACCTTTTCAGCAAAGACCATCATAGGCAAATAGGGTGATTGACCCTATCCCTATGCCTTATGCCGCCTTATTGCCACAACTCCTGAAACTCAACTTGGTTGAATTAAGGACATTGGCACCGCCAGATCCCTCCAATCTCCCAAGGAATTACGATGTCAACGCCAGATGTGCTTTCCACTCCAATGCACCTAGCCACAATACTGAGAAATGCAGGGCTTTACAAATGAAGGTACAAGATCTGGTGGATTCTAAAGCCCTCAACTTTGCACCCCCTCCAAGTGTCACCAAGAATCCCATGCCCAATCATGGAGGGCCAAGAATTAATGCCATTGAGGAAGACAAGCCATCTTTCTTAATCACCAGTGTTGGACAGATTCGAACACCTCTGGTCGAAATTAAAGCTCAGCTTCTAGAATGCCAGATGTTCCCCGGGTGTGAGCTCGGTTGTGGGTATTGCAACATTTCGGTCAACGGGTGTGATAATTTGAGAAGCGGCATAGATGGTCTTATCAAAAGTGGTATACTTCAGATCACAACAACGGCGCCTACAAATCCAGCAATCCCTTCGACAACAATTCCCGATTCTCCTACAACTACAACAACAATCATTCCTACCGATTCATCAATATCATCAACAATGGCTTCGCCCATCACCTCAACAAATCAGATGTCAACAACCATTTCTTCTACAACATCAGCATCCTTTTTATCAGCAGAATCTTCTACAACGCCAACAGAAATGAATGAAGACATCTCAGCAGTCACCATCTACTATGATCCGTCAAATGTTCCTGTCAACAACAACTTTCAGCAACAAACAGTGGCACTTCCTGCTAGACCACCAGTCACCATTTACTACGATCCGCACACCGTTACAGTACCCTCCTCTGCAGCAGTCAGTCCAGTTACCATTACGGTACCTGGACCAGTTCCATATGAAAGCAGCAATGCCATACCCTGGCATTATGGCTCTGATCTTTACTGCAACGGGGAGAAAATCACTTTGGATTCTTCAACTTCTTCTCCACAGATTGATAATGTTGGGGGAGGTGGAGGCTTCACCAGAAGCGGACGCCTTTTTGCCTCACAATTGCCAAGACCTAATGCCGAAGCAGAAGCTGCTGCAAAAGCAAAGGGGAAGAGTGTGATACCTGAAGAACATATTATCAAAGAAACTCAGAAGACATCTTTTGAGCAAGATGTAGATGAGTTCATGAGAATTATAAAGAGAAGTGATTACAAGGTGGTGGATCAGCTTCACCAAATTCCCTCAAAAATCTCCATATTATCCCTGTTGATGTGTTCTGAAGCTCACAGGAATGCATTATTGAAAGTCTTGCACGCAGCATACGTGCCAGAGGAGATCACTGTTAATCAGCTAGAAACTGTGGTGGCAAATGTCAACACCAGTCATGGACTGGGCTTTACCAATGCTGACTTAACAACTGAGGGACGTAACCACAACAAGGCTTTACATATCACCTTGGAATGAAAAGGTGTTGTTCTATCTCATGTGCTGGTGGACACTGGGTCCTCACTCAATGTTTTGCCAAAGAAAGCCTTAGTGAAGCTGGAGTATGATGGCTTGGCATTGCGTCCAAGTAATTTAGTGGTGAGAGCATTTGATGGCTCTAAAAGGTCAGTGCTTGGAGAGATTGATCTGCCTATGATGATCGGCCCGCAGACTTTTAAAATTACCTTCTACGTGATGGACATTCAGCCGGCCTACAGCTGTTTGTTGGGTAGACCTTGGATCCATGCCGCTGGCGCTGTTACGTCTACCCTTCACCAAAAGCTGAAATTCGAGTGGGAAGGCCAGATCATCACCATCTGTGGTGAAGAAGACATCTTTGTTAGCCATCTGGCTACGTATAAGTATATTGAGATGGATGGAGAAATCCATGAAACCATGAGCCAGGGGTTTGAGGCCCTGAACATAAATGAAGCATCTGCTGTACTGGGAACCTCCATGACGTCTTATCAGCAATCCAGGAAGGTTGTTAAAGAGGGTACTGCCCAAGGCTGGGGCAAGCTGCTGCCCGTGGAGAAGAAGGAGGACAGATTTGGGTTGGGTTACAGACCAACTCAACAAGATCAATCAGAGGCTGCCAAGAAGCCCAGTTTTGTCAGCGGGGGAATGCTCACCCCTGATGCAGTGAACAACTTGGAAGACGAGGAGGAAAGTGACCGCAACCTGGAGAGCTGGATACGTCCAAGGATCCCGGGGAGCCAAGTCCTTAACTGGTCTTCCCAGGAAATTATAAGGGTTACTCCTGCAGAGTAATTATTATTTCCTGTATTTTTAAGCATGCATCAAGTCTTGCATCTTGCCCAAGATGACAAGACTCATTTTGTAATCGGGCCATCTTGTAATTTTGTGCAAACAGATCAATCAATGAATATCGGACATCTTTTGCAAACGAGTCTTTTTTTTTCTTTTCCGCTCACTGTTTTCCATTTTTCTTTTTGTACAAAAATAAAATGGCAATGTTTTCCAAAATGATAACTTCATTTCACTTTTTCTAAACAAGATTAAAATCGATCACTAAAATGAATAATCTAAACCCTTGCAGAGAGTGCCTTTCAGACTGCACCGACAACAACACTGCTATGGCTTCGTATGACTTTGACAATCCAATCAATCAAGCTGATGAAGGGGTTGAAGAAGATTATGAGCTACCTGAAGAGCTAGCCAGGTTGTTAAGGCAAGAGGAGAAGGTTATCACGCCTCATCAGGAGGAGATTGAAACGGTTAATCTTGGTACGGAAGAAGACGTGAAAGAGGTTAAGATCGGGGCCTACCTACAGGATTCAGTGAAAGAGCAGCTAATTGATATGCTTCGGGAGTATGTGGATGTCTTTGCTTGGTCTTATCAGGATATGCCAGGGTTGGACACCGATATTGTCATGCACAAGTTGCCTTTAAAGGAAGATTGCCCACCAGTAAAACAGAAGCTACGCCGTACTCGCCCAGATATGGCAATGAAGATAAAGGAAGAGGTGCAAAAGCAGTGGGATGCCGGTTTTCTTGCTGTGACTAGCTATCCTCCGTGGGTTGCTAATATTGTACCTGTGCCTAAGAAAGATGGCAAAGTGAGAATGTGTGTGGACTACCGGGATCTGAACAGAGCCAGCCCGAAAGATGACTTCCCTTTACCTCACATTGATGTATTGGTTGATAATACGGCTCAGTTCTCGGTGTTCTCCTTCATGGACGGATTTTCAGGATACAATCAGATCAAGATGTCACCTGAAGACATGGAGAAGACAACTTTCATCACACCCTGGGGCAAGTTCTGTTATAAGGTGATGCCATTCGGACTGAAGAATGCTGGTGCAACTTATCAACGGGCTATGGTAACATTATTCCACGATATGATCCATAAAGAAATTGAATGTTATGTGGATGACATGATTGCCAAGTCCCTTACAGAAGAAGACCACCTGGTAAATCTGTTGAAGCTATTCAAGCGCCTGAGGAAGTACCAATTGAAGTTAAACCCCAACAAGTGCACATTCGGGGTGCGATCTGGTAAGTTGCTGGGATTTTTTGTAAGTGAGAAAGGGATTGAAGTTGACCCTGATAAAGTCAAAGCCATTCAAGAAATGCCTGCACCGAAAACTGAGAAAGAAGTTCGAGGTTTTCTAGGTAGATTGAACTACATTTCACAGTTCATATCTCACCTTACAGCAACCTGTGAGCCTTTGTTCAAGCTGTTAAGAAAAGAACAAACGGTCAGGTGGAATGAAGACTGCCAAAGGGCTTTTGACAAGATCAAGGAATACTTACAAGAACCTCCCATCCTTATGCCTCCAGTTGAAGGAAGACCTCTGATAATGTACTTGACAGTATTAGAAGAGTCAATGGGGTGTGTGCTAGGCCAGCATGACGAGTCTGGTTGAAAAGAGTATGCAATATACTACCTAAGCAAAAAGTTTACCGACTGTGAACAACGTTATTCACTGCTCGAGAAAACTTGATGTGCTTTAGCGTGGGCTGCTCGCCGACTGAGACAGTATATGTTGACCCACACTACTTTATTGATATCAAAGATGGACCCGGTTAAGTACATTTTTGAGAAGCCTGCACTTACCGGACGGGTTGCAAGATGGAAAATGATCCTCACAGAATATGACATCCAGTACACATCTCAGAAAGCCATCAAGGGCAGTGTATTGTCTGAGTATCTTGCTGAGCAACCCATTGATGATTACCAGCCTATGAGATTTGACTTCCCTGATGAAGACATCATGTTCATAAAAGCAAAAGACTATGAAGAGCCTATTCACACTGAAGGGCCTGACCCGGAAGAAGAATGGACAATGATGTTTGATGGGGCTGTTAATATGAATGGTCGTGGTGTTGGTGCAAAACTCATTACGCCTAAGGGAGTTCACATGCCTTTCTCGGCAAAACTCACTTTCAACTGCACTAACAACGAAGCTGAATACGAAGCTTGCATTATGGGTCTTGAGGAAGCCATTGACCTCAGGATCAAGACTTTGACTGTGTTCGGAGATTCAGCTCTGGTAGTTAATCAAACCAACGGCAAATGGTACACACACCAGGATCATCTGATACCTTACAGGGATTATACAAGGAGGTTATTGACCTTCTTCACAACGGTCAAGCTTGAGTATGTCCCTCGGGACGAGAATCAATTTGCAGATGCTCTGGCTACCATTTCATCCATGAGCAAAGTTCAAGCTGCCAACTTTGTATCTCGGATTTCAGTGTCCAGACTTGACAGACCAGCATATGTATTTGCAGCAGACGCTGCAAAGATTATAAGCCTTGGTTCCATGACATTAAATGCTTCTTGGAGGATCAAACATACCCACCTGGGGCATCTCCCAATGATAAGAAGACCTTAAGAAGGCTAGCTGGCAGTTTCTTCCTGAATACTGACGGTTCCCTGTACAAGAGAAACTTTGATATGGTACTTCTCAGGTGCGTTGATAGAACAGAAGCAGACTTGTTGATGCGCGAAGTGCACGAAGGATCCTTTGGTACCCATGCAGGAGGGCATGCCATGGCCAAGAAGTTACTAAGATCGGGCTATTACTGGATCACAATGGACGCCGACTGTTGTGCCTACGCCAGAAAATGCCATAAATGCCAGATTTATGTGGATAAGGTGCATGTGCCTCCCAATCCTTTGAATGTGATGTCTTCACCCTGGCCCTTTGCTATGTGGGGCATTGATATGATTGGCAAGATTGAACTGACTGCTTCAAATGGCCACAGATTCATCCTGGTAGCCATTGACTATTTTACCAAGTGGGTTGAAGCAGCTTCCTATGCAAATGTTACAAGGCAAGTGGTAGCCCGATTTCTGAAGAGAGACATCATCTGTCGGTATGGAGTTCCCGAGCGAATCATTACTGACAATGGTTCCAACTTAAACAACAAAATGATGGCAGAGTTGTGCCGGGACTTCAAGATCCAACACCACAATTCTTCTCCTTACAGGCCAAAGATGAATGGCACTGTTGAGGCAGCTAATAAAAATATCAAGAAGATTGTGCAGAAGATGGTAGTCACCTATAAAGACTGGCATGAGATGCTACCGTTTGCCTTGCATGGGTACCGTACATCAATCAGAACATCTACTGGGGCAACACCGTATCAGCTTGTATATGGTATAGAAGCAGTCCTACCTGTTGAAGTTGAATTACCCTCCCTGCGGGTACTAATGGATGTTAAGTTGAATGAAGCAGAATGGGTCCGGTCCCGATACGAACAACTGAATCTGATTAAAGAGAAGAGATTGGGTGCAATCTGTCATGGGCAGTTATATCAGAAAAGAATGAAGAAAGCCTTCGATCAGAAAGTCAGGCTCCGAGAGTACCAAGTAGGAGATCTTGTGCTGAAAAGACTCCTCCCTCCTCATACAGACCACAGGGGCAAGTGGACTCCGAATTACGAAGGGCCGTTCGTAGTGAAGAAAGTTTTCTCTGGTGGAGCACTGATGCTCAGTACTATGGATGGCGAAGACTTCCCGTCCCCTGTGAATTCAGATGCAGTTAAAAAATACTTCGCATGAAATGACCCGCTGGACATAAAAACAGAATGTAAGTCCAGGCAAAAATAGGGCATCCCGGCGAGTCAAAAACAGAATGAAAGACTCGGGCAAAAATAAGGGAAAAATAACAAAATGTACACCCGCTGAGTTGAAAAGCCGCATTGGACAACTCAGGCAAAAAAGGGTACCCGATGGATTGAAAACCCGAAAGGGCGATCCATGAAAAAAATAAGGGAATAAGCGAACAACTGTATTCTGAATTCGTCTGTATCACTTACAACTTGGTAAGCTTCGAAAGGATCAAGCTTCTTTCAGAATCAGCCTTCTTCAGAAAGCAAGACGAAAAGAACGTCAAATGTCATACGAGTCATAGTAAAGGGAGGCTCCTTGAAGCGTCATCAACATTGCCAACATCTTTTGTTTCTCAATTTGTAACAATCTCCTAATTTTGGGGGATTTGTTTCTTTGACTGTATCTTGCCAATTCAGGGCACACGAATTAATAAAATCAGATTTCCAGTCATGTTTCGTCTCATACATTTTATTTTCATTTGCGAAAATGTCCGATGTCTTTAAGATACTGATTGCATAAATACAGATGCTTCTTTTAAATACGTGCTTGCAGGAAATATACTTACTCCCGGGAGTGTCTAAACTCTTAGGATGGAATCCGGTAAGGGATACCTCGGGATTACTTGTGCATTTCTCTGTCTTTTCAGGATTTGCAGGTATTCAAAGCACAACATGGGGCATGAAAGCTTCACCCCAGCAAGCTGGCAAACCAGTATCTACTCAGTCTTAGCACCGGAAATGCTTTCTCCCCAGCTGAGTTACTATTTATTACTTCCTCCTCAGCCAAATGCAAAATCCAGGGAACCATCTCCCCACAGAGTGTCAACCTCTACCCGGAAGAGCAACGCGTGAAGAAATCACAACAGAGTGAAGAAAGCTTCTACGAACCCCAGCTGGGTCCCTCATTACCGGGATAGGTTTATCAATGACCTACTTCCCCCATGCAGAGTCGTACATGACAGGTCTACCAATGATCTCATCCTCAGCTGGGATATCCTTCAAGCAGATCAGCCAGAGATCTTCACAGCAACGGGATCCGGATCCCGGATCGGTGTTTTTGCATAATCATAGCATTCACATCATATTCTCCCCACAGAGCGTAGCATTCCGTCTAACACGGAGCATTACGGCAAAAATCAAACATATTGCATAATCATAAGCCATATTCTGAATCAAACGCTTGTAAATACTGACAATCCATCAAAGGTATACAGAAAACTCTCCAGATTCCCTGGCAGAGAGCCAAGGCATTTCTTCTAGAGATACAGGTACCCCTTGACACCCGTTCGTGTCATGTCCCCAGCAGAAAGCCAAAGTGTCTCCTTTGCACTCACAGATACATATCTATACAAATTCCCTGACACCCGTCCGTGTCACCTTCCCCAACATTATTACCTAAACACTTTGTAAATCATACAAATCCCCTCAGATTCGACACTCGTCCGTGTTCTCTGTTAACCAGTTGATACTCGCCCGTATCATCATCTCAGAACATGCGTCAAGCGTTTGTTTCTACTTGATACTCGTCCGTATCATAATCTTAAGGATGCTCGTTCGCATCTTTAATCCATACACAATGTCAGATACTTTTACCTCTTTTTAGAATTTAGACACTCGTCTGTGCCTATTATTCCCCAGAAGAGTCCCTTTAGATCCGACACTCGTCTGTGTTCTTTGTTAACCAGTTGATACTCGTCCGTATCATCATCTCTTGACATGTGTCAGTGTTTGTTTCTACCTGATACCCGTCCGTATCATAGTCTTAAGGATGCTCGTCCGCATCTTTAATCTATACACCGTGTCAAACACTTATACCTTTCATTTCTTGGATGTAAACACTCGTTCGTGTTTACTATTCCCCAGCAAAGTCCCCAACAAAAACTTGTTGAACTATTTCCTTTCTATCTGACATTCGTCCTATGTCATGATACCTTTGCGGCAGCCGTACCCTGCCAGGTGATCGTCCTTCACCTTTTTGATGATCGTCCTTCATCAAACCCCTAAGTGGAGCCTCTATTCATTAGAACCCCTTCTTATCCAAAATTCGTCCTATGTCGCGATATTTTCAGCATCCGTCCCCTGCTAGATGATCGTCCTTCACCTCCTGATGATCGTCCTTCATCACTTTATCCGATGGTCGTCCCCATCATTGATCTTGTTATCTGACATTCGTCCTATGTCATGATAAACCCTAAGAGCAGCCGTCCCCTGCTAGGTGATCGTCCTTCACCTCTTGATGATCGTCCTTCATCATGCTTATCCGATGGCCGTCCCCATCGTCGACCTTTTTATCCGACATTCGTCCTATGTCGCAATACTTTTGGCAACCGTACCTTGCCAGATGATCGTCCTTCACCTTGGATGACCGTCCCTCATCTTATCCCCAACAGAGTAGCCGTCCCCTGCTAGGTGATCGTCCTTCACCTTTGATGACCGTACCTCATCATTTATTTCACTTACCTATGATCCCTAGAGAGTCTTATATCTTTACCTGATGGCCGTCCCCATCACAATCTCTCATATCCCCAGCTTGTCGGTCGTCCCCGTCATTGCTTTATTTCCCGCATCTTCCCCCAGCATGTCGGTTGTCCCCGTCATCGCTTTATCCCCAGCAGTCGTTCTCTGCTCGACGATCGTCTTCCATCGCCCGCACTTTATAATCATACTTTATTCCCTTTTACAATCTATATCCCTTTTCTTCTTAATTCTGTGAGTGCAAATTTTGGACTGTCTTTTGGTATTCAACCACAAGTTATCTTGTTCGCCTGTTAAGCCGTTGCTTACATCCTACACAGCTAACTCATGGTTGAATAGGGGCAGCTGTAAACACCCCAAATTTTCCCTCACCCATTCACACCATGGCTTGTGATCTCTTCATATGCATAAGTTCAATCATAGCATCTCATGTTGCATTTTTACTTCACTGCATTGGTTCAAAGTCATCTGCATCTAGGGTTTGTGATCTGAGCCATCCAAGAGCCATTTGAGCCACTCCAAAGGTCTTCAATCACTTCAAAGGGGTCCATGTATGTTTAAGCATCATATTATATCCCCACAAAGTCAAAGAAGTCAAAGAATCACAAGAACTGAGAAAGGCATGGAAGCAGAGCCAGGTTTAACTGCACAGATGACCTAGAATTAGGGTTTTGGTTTCAAAGGCCATAACTCCAAATTTTTTGGTCATTCTTGTTTCTATTGGTCTCTATATGTTATAAGGATCATGCATATCAATTTTCATGAAGAAATTCCTTGGGGAAGGCATCTAATCAAGAGTTGACTTCTTGAGCAAGTTAGTGCAAAATCAGGGCATCTGAGGCCCCCAATGACCCAACCAAAGGGTGTTCTTCATCATGTTGATTGTATATGATCTTTATTTGATCATAGAAGATGTTATAAGTTCACAAAATTGAAGAATTTCAAGCCATTTGCAAAGTTGCCTTTTTGGGAAAATGACTTGTAATGGAAACTTGCCATTTTGGGAAACTTTTTTAACCCTCTCTTTTTGATTCAAAAATGCTTCAAATGAGAAAACTTTGGTCATGAAAGTTGTAGAATGGATCATTCCATTTTCAAAAAGTGCAAGAACTCATTCTAATTCATTTTGTATCAAAAGTTATGGCTTGTCAAAGTTGGACAAAATCACATAATTTCAAGTTATGTACCAAAGAGGCAAAGTTGCAAAACCCCTTGCCAAGGTAAAATGAGACCTCAAAGTGACTTCTAATCTTTGTACAAACATAAACCAATGCCTAAAAGTCAGAATGCACCAAAGGTTTTCCCAT
This sequence comes from Lathyrus aphaca, assembly GCA_963966055.1. Taxonomy (NCBI): domain Eukaryota; kingdom Viridiplantae; phylum Streptophyta; class Magnoliopsida; order Fabales; family Fabaceae; genus Lathyrus; species Lathyrus aphaca. The sequence goes on from OZ014523.1 coordinate 471,270,668, forward strand.
TTTCATGACTTATGGATCAAGAAACTTCAAAAGGGCCAAAATTGGACAAAGTTGCAAAACATCATACAAACCCTAATCCACTTGCTGCATTGCTTCTAATCCATTTCCATGGTTCTCCCTAAACTCAGCTGAGCCAAGCCATGCCCCTATCATAGCCTTACACTTGCCCATACCTCAAGTACACCTAACTTGGACTTTTTGCAAAAAGACCCATACCAATCAAGCTAGGCCACACCAACTCCTCTGACCTATCCAAGGGTGATAAGTGGACCAAAAGAGACATAACACAACACACAACACAAGCTGAAACCTCAGATTGCCAAAGTTATCAAAAATCCCCCAACTTGCAAAACCTTTCGAATCTCTTAGCTCACTCAACCAATCTTCAAACCAACTTCACCATTGATCTCAAAGTGACTCACTGACCACAAACCAACCATTGAAACAGCCAAAAACACCCCATAAACCAAACACGATTTCTGACCAGTTGGCTTGCAAACTCCCAAACCAGCCAAAAGAAATTCCTTCCAAGCATCAAAACTTCATCAGGAGTTCAAGGGGAGTGGTTTGCACAAAGAGAGAAGGCCTGAAAGTCCCAAACTGAGAAAGCTCAAGCTCAGGTACCTCCTTGAAACATTTTTCCAGAACTCTTATTTTTAGTTTCTAAATGATAAAGCATGCTCTCCTGATCATACTGGACTTTGAAATTTTGAAAATGGTGTAGAAATGAGCTTGTATCGATTGACTGAAATTTCTGCCATTTTTGTTCTTCCTTTCGAATCTTGTTAATGGTGAGAAATAAATTGTTTTTGAGGGTAGGGATGAGTGTAGGGAGGTGAGAGGAAGTGATCTGGAGCTTTAGAGCTCCAGAAATAACCTAGGGAGTGACTTTAAAACTTTCAGGGAAGGGTGTCACCGGAGAAGACGACCGGAGCTCTTCTCCGGTGACCTGAAAGTGATTAGGGTTTGATAATTAGGTTTAGCCAGGTTTAAATGTGGACCTTTGATCTTGTGGACTTTTGTTGACTCCCGCGCGAATGGAGGGCCTGGATCTCTCATTAAACCCTAATCTTCAATTAATTAGTTTAATTAAAATTAATTAGTCAGAAGCAATCTGGACCACCCATTTGCGCGCAAGTCAGCTCCCGCGTGTTTAGTTTGAATCTCAGCCTTAGATCCTGCATACTTTCCATTTAATTTCTTTTTTATTTCATTTTTATTCATTTATCTTTCATATTTATTTTAAAATAGTTAGAAAAATCCTAAAAATATTTCCCTTTGCATTTTTGTTTCAAATATTTTTCTTAATCAGAAAATGATTTTTATTTTATTTTTTGCATTGAAAATTATTTTTAAATCATTTAAATGTTTATTTTTAATTAATTAATGGAAATTAATTAATTAAAAATACATTTAGGTATTTAAAAATCACAAAAAAAATTCACATAGCATTTAGAAACATTTAGAAGCATTGTTCAACTCTCAAACCAAATTTCTTTTTTGTTCTTGATGCCTTTTGATCATTTTCATTGGATTTAATTTCATTTTAAGGCAATATTTTGTTTCAAACTTCAAAAATTTCTTTCTGCCTAACCTTTGAGAGTTGAATGATGATTCTTCTTGCATTGCACTCTTCATAGCATGTAGTTTATAAGATAAATTTGATTTGAATTGATCTTGCATTTTCAATTTGTTTAGCATTTTTCTTGTCAAGGTACCTTAAAACCCTAGCAATCTTAGGAAATTCATAACTTTCATTAGGTTAAGAGTTGGATCCCCTCCTTTGGGCAGTGAGTTTGTATAGGTTTAGGGTATCTTTGATTGCATTTTCATTTTTTTATCATGTCATTTGCTTCTGGTTTTGGATTTTTGCTTTGCATGATGCATATAACCCTAGTTTGTGCCTTCCTTTGCATCCATCTTTCATTTTCTTGCATCCAATGACTTGCCATGACATTTTGTGCATCTTCATGATTCATAATACATCTTAGGACATATTGGAATCATGTTTGATCATTGTATCTTTCATTTGCCATGTTGTATGTCCATTGCATTTCATAAACTTTTCTTGGACTTTCATGGTTCAAAGCATGCTTCATTTGCATCCTCATCCTTGTATGATCATCCACAACTCTTGACATGTGTTTGCATCATCTCTTAGAATCATTAACATCATGTTCATGCTTCTGACTTTGGTTTGCATCATGACATTTCATCTCATTTTCATTACATTTCATTTTATTGTTATTAACCTTTCAGGTGGTAAGTGTTTGAGAAGTGAATTTGCCTTCACTTCTCATAATCCTTTCTCATCTCTCTTTATGCATTCCTTACTGCATTTTACTTTTGTATTTGAGTGAGCTTGCTCATTCATGCTCCTTCTCCTCTTTCTTTCTTCAAGCAACTTATCTTCTTAAGTGAAGTAAGTTGTCTTGCTTCTCTGCTTCTTGTCCCTTTCATCTGCTTCCTTCCTGGTGGTTTCTCTGAAGATCTTCTTGCAAACCTCATTAACCCTAGGAATGACCAAGCATGATAACAATTAGGGTTTGATTAGTCCCCCATTTAGTTTTACCTTTGTGTCATCTTTGAGTCTTCTCTTCTCATCTCTTAATCAAGGACTAAACCCTAAAGGTTTTAAGGCTTTGTGATTAAGCTTATGCCTGCATCCTTCTATTAGGATGGAGTGTATAACTTTAATCCTAAGTGTTAAACCCTTAATGTGTTTAAATCTTTTAATTAATCCATCTAATAATCTTCAAGACATCAAACTTGTAACTTGGGCCTTGCATTAGGGTTCTAATTCTTCCTTAATTGGTTAAGAAGGACTAACCCTAGTGTTAATGGACAAGTCCCCCTCAAGTTGTCTTGCAAACCATAAAAATCACTTCTTCATCTTATCATTAACTAAAATCCATCTAATAAAGGCTTTGTTTTTTCATGAGGTTAATCCCTAATCATGGATTAAGTTGAGGAGTCTTTCTCAGCTTAAATGTTCTCATCTATTATCCTTCTATTAGGATGGTGTAATGGGTCCATTAAATCCTTGATTATGGCTTAATCTCATTATTCAACACTAAACAAAAACAACAAAAACATCTAAATAATCACAAGTAGGTTAATGATCTTAATCCTACGTCATGGTGATTAAGTGTGAGGTGCTTACTTCATACTTAAGGTATTCTCATTACCCCTAATCAGAGGGAAGATGTGATGAGTTTACTAACCCTTGGTTTAGGCTTAAGCTCATTTTCTTATGACAAACCTCAAAAAGCAAAAAAAGATTGAAAACTCAAAGACAAACAATAATCGCCTCCTCCGGGATTCTTTTCTCATCATCTTCATTCACAAACGAGAACTTGCTTCTTCCGTCTAATGCAAGACAGTTTGCACCTGAGCCAGACAGGTCATACACTTGAGCATAGACAAGTAAGCAGTTCACAGGTCAATTTACCTTTCAGTCTCTTTGGGTCAAACTACGGTGTTCTGACTTCCTCATTGCACGAGAGGATACGTAGGCATAACTTAATAGTTATCGAACAAAAGTCTCTGTATATTCCCCCTCTTCCAGCATTATTCTTTAAGCCTCATTATCTTGAGCATTTCACTCCTGTTCTTACACTGACACTTCTCTTATACACTTCACATTTCTTTTACACTGACACTTGCATTCTTTCCAGCTTTGGTACACAAATTGCACTGACACTACCCCTTTGAAACACAAATCTTTTAAGCGTGGATCCCGTCGAGTACGGCGGACAATCTGGGTGCTAATACCTTCCCAGGTTGTAACCAACCCCCTTTCTCAGTTTCTCTGGTTCGCGACCGTCTTATCCATCTTTTCTTAGGTTTATGCAGCATTACCTTTCCTTCGGGATAAAAATGCCTAGCTGGCGACTCTATTCATTCCTTCCCTTTCGCCGACCGTTCGCGTCTGTACCCCTTCTGACCAGGTGTCATTTGGTGGGAGCGACAGGTACTTGTACGCTTCTTTGTCATAACAGGATCGCAGGTATTCAAAGTGCAACATGGGGCATGAAAGCTTCTCCCCAGCAACATTGCCAGATCATTATGTCCTCAGCACCTCTTCCAGACAATATCTGGAATGTTTTCCCCGGCGAAGTTGCCAAAGCATTCTTCCCCAGCATCTTCTTCAAAGCAGCATCAGGAGGGGCTCATTTCCCCAACTGGGTTCATCCTCCTTAGCAGGAACCCCACAGATATCTTTAGGAAGATCATTCAGTGATCATTCCTCCCCAGCCAAGTGTTAGACAGGGAATCATCTCCCCACAGAGTTTCAACCTCTATCCAGAAGAGCAATGTCTGAAGATCTCACAACAAAGTGACGAAAGCTTCCGCAGACCCCAGCTGGGCTCCTCATCAATAAGATAGGTCAATTAGTGACTTGTTTCCCAAGCAGTCATACATCTCATCAGATCTACCAATGATCTTTTTCCCCAGCTGGGATGTCCTTTCAGGCAGATCAGTCAGAAATCTCTACGGCAACAGGATCCGAATCCCGGATTGGTATCTTTGCATAATCATAGCATTCGCATCATATTTCCCCTCAGAGCGTAGCATTCCGTCTAAAAACGGAGCATTACGGCAAAAATCAAACGTATTGCATAATCATAAGCCATGTCTTGAATCAAACACCTGTAAATACCACATCAACGATATACAAAATACCTCTCAAAATTTCTCGGCAGAAAGCCAAAGCATCCTCTTTGCACTCTCAGATACATATACATGCTCCTTTTGGCACTCGTCCGTGTCATCTTTCCCCAGTAAAGTCGCCAGAACATTCTCCACAAATAGATACTTCCACTTAACGGATACTTCTTGACACTCGTCTGTGTCATATCCCCAGCACAGTTGCTTAAAACCTCGCCTATATTACTTTCCAGACACTCGTCCGTGTCATCCTATCCCCACGGGTCGTCAAACACCTTTTACGTTTATAAGTTCATAACTTATACACTTTCTCTTATGATGATCATCTGTATCATACTTTCCCCAGCATATTGAACAATCGTCTGTGTCTTACTCATGTTTACTTTTTACTCATACAGATATTCATCCGTATTTGTATACACCACTTATCTTCCCCAGATTCGGAACTCGTCCGTGTTCTTTGTTAACCAGTTGGTACTCGTCTGTATCATCATCTCTGAGCATGCGTCAGCGTTTGTTTCTACCGGTACTCGTCCGTATCATAGTCTTAAGGATGCTCGTCTGCATCTTTAATCTATACACAACGTCAAACACTTATACCTTTTTCTTGAATTTAGACACTTTTCTGTGTCTATCCTTCCCCAGAAGAGTCCCCAGCAAATCCCAATAAATTATTTCCTTTCTATCTGACATTTGTCCTATGTCATGATACTTCCGGCAGTCGTACCCTGCTAGGTGATCGTCCTTCACCTTTTGATGATCGTCCTTCATCATCCCCAACAGAGTCTCCATTATTGGAAACCTTCCCTATCCGACATTCGTCCTATGTCGTGATATTTTTAGCAGCCGTCCCCTGCTAGGTGATCGTCCTTCACCTCTTGATGATCGTCCTTCATCATTTTATCCGATGGCCGCCCCCATCGTTGATCTTGTTATCTGACATTCGTCCTATATCATGATAAACCCAGAGAGCAGCCGTACCCTGCTAGGTGATCGTCCTTCACCTCTTGATGATCGTCCTTCATCATACTTATCCGATGGCCGTCCCCATCGTCGACTCTTTCTATCTGACATTCGTCCTATGTCGTGATGTTTTCGGCAACCGTACCTTGCCAGGTGATCGTCCTTCACCTTGGATGACCGTCCCTCATCTTTATCCCCAACAGAGCAGCCGTCCCCTGCTAGGTGATCGTCCTTCACCTTTGATGACCGTACCTCATCATTTATTTCATTTATGCTTTGAACCTGATGGTCGTCCCCATCATTTACTTTACCTATTAATTCCCAGAGAGTTTTGTTCCTCTACTTGATGGTCGTCCCCATCATGATACCTCCATTTCCCCAGCGTGTCGGTCGTCCCCGTCATTGCTTTATCCCCCAGCAATCGCCCTCTGCTCGACGGTCGTCCTCCATCGCCCGCACTTTATAATCATACTTTATTTTCCTTTTACAATCTATATCCCTTTTCTTCTTCATATTCAGTGAGTACAAATTTTGGACTGTCTTTGGTATTCAACCACAAGTTATCTTGTTTGCCTGTTAAGCCGTTGCTTACATCCTGCACAGCTAACTCATGTTTGAATAGGGGCAGCTGTAAACACCCCAAATTTTCCCTCACTCATTTCACCATGGCTTGTGATCTTTTCATTAGCATAAGTTCAATCATATCATCTCATTTTACATTTTTGCTTCACTGCATGGTTTCAAAGTCATCTGCATCTAGGGTTTGTGATTTGAGCAATCCCTGAGCTATATAAGTCACTCCAAAGGTCTTCAATCATCTCAATAGGGTCCATGTATGTTCAAGCATCATATTATTTCCTCCCAATATCAAGGAAGTCAGAGAATCACAAGAACTGAGGAAGGTATGGAAGCAGAGCCAAGCTTAACTGCACAGATGACCTAAAATTAGGGTTTTTGATTCAGAGGCCATAACTCCAAATTTTTTGGTCATTCTTATTTCTATTGGTCTCTATATTATATGAGGATCATGCATACCAATTTTCATGAAGAAATTCAATGGGGAAGGCATCTGATCAATAGATGACTTCTTGAGCAAGTCAGTGCAAAATCAGGGCATCTGAGGCCCCCAATCACCCATCCAAAGGGTCTTCTCCATCATTTTGGATGTATATGATCTTTATTTGATCTTAGAAGAAGTTAGAAGTTCACAAAATTGAAGAATTTTAAGCCATTTGCAAAGTTGCCATTTTGGGAAAGTGACTTGTAATGCAAACTTGCCATTTTGGGAAAGTTTTTCAACCTCCTCTTTTTGATTCAAAAATGCTTCAAATGAAAAATTCTTGGTCATGAAAGTTGTAGATTGGATCATTCCCTTTTCAAAAAGTACAAGAACTTGACCTAATTCATTTTAGATCTCAAGTTATGGCTTGTTAAAGTTGGGAAAAATCACATAAAATTCACTTTTACACCAAAGAGGGAAACTTGCAAATTCTTATGCCAAGCATTTTTGTGACCTCAAACACACTTCTACATGTCTTAACATCATAATGCATTGCCTAAGGATCAAAATTGGCCCAAGAATCATTTCATCCCATGCCTTGAACATCAAGAAATTCAAAAGGGGCCAAACTTCATGAAAATTGCAAAAGGGCACATAATCTTCCACAAGCTTGCTGAATCACCTCAATTTCGAATCTATGGCTCTCCTTGATCTATGCTGAGCCAGGATAAGCCAAAAGCCAGCTGCAAAACCAGCCCATACCTCAAGTACAAAACTTTTGACATTTTGGGCAACTTGCCCATGCCAATCAACATAGGCCAGCACCCACTCTCTGACCTATCACAGTTTATTATGTGGATCAAAACCAAGCCAAAGCACACAACATTGCAGCCTAACACTTGAGAATCCTCAGCATACACAAAATCCCCCAAATCTGCAAAAGCCTTCGAAACTCATAGCTCAACCATCAAACCTCCAAACTTTTTCCACCATTCAACTCCATAAACATCACTGATCATTTCCCACCCTTCATTTTGCTTTGAAACTCACCATATCCAAAATAAGATTTTCACATTTCATGAACTGAACTTCTGCCAACTTCCTTTTGAGGCCATTTAAACTCCAACCAAGCATCACAAGCTCTTGAGGGGAGTCATTGGAGTGGATTTGAAGCAAAGAACTGGCCAGAAAGCTCCTGTTTTGAAAGCTCAACTTCAGGTAGCCATGGCATTTATTTTTCCAGAACCTTCATTTTATGTTATAGAATGATTCTATGTGTTCCCCTGATTGCCATGATATGTTTGGTTTCGAAAATAGTTGAGAAATAAGCATTTCATGAGCTTCTGAAATTTCTGAGTTGTTTTCCGTTTTGCTTCGATTCGTGCTTTTGATGATGAATAAATGAATTTGATGGCTGATTCTTGTTGGGGTTGATGAGAGGATCATTTCTGGAGAGTTTTAGGGTTTGGGGTTGCGTATTGAGTGAGATAGCTTGAGAGACTAGCCAGAGAAGATGACCGGAACACTGTTCCGATCACCTGAAAGTGTTTAGGGTTCAGATTAGGGCTTAATGACGTAATTAGTGAAGTTTGAATTCTGGCCATTGGATAGCGCGCAAAGTCAATTCCCTCTCTTTTGAGTTTGAACCTGGGCCTTTGGATTGGTTGACTTTCTTATTTTCTCATTTAATTTAATATTTATTTCATTTGTTTTCTATTTATTTGAACGAATTTTTTAAAATAGCAAATGATATCAAAAAATTCTGGAAATTTTTATCCAAGCTTTTATTTATTTTCAGATGCAGGTTTCTGATCTCACTCATGCCTCAGAGGCCGATGCTCTATATCAGGCGATTGAAGAGCTTCGGAGGGAGATAGCTGAGATTCGTGGATCAAGCCAGGAGAAGAAGCCTACCACATGACTCATTCTACACTGACGGCGCTACCCTAGTATTTAATTTCCTTTTATATGCTTTATTTTATTTATCGCATTTCCAGACATATCTCACTTTATTGCATCTATTATATTTTCATGTACTTTGAATTCCTCCTATATATACATATTATGCACTAATGTTAATTTTTCTTTTTCTTTTTTGATTTTTTTAATTATTTTATTTTTGTCGTGCAAAGAAAAAAAAAATATAAGACAAAAATATTTTCATTTTTGTCTTCACAAAAAAAATATGCAAGCCTCATGCCTTGAAAAGAAGAAGAATTCTGGATAGCGTTTTATCCAAGCTTTTATTTATTTTCAAATGATATCATTGAATTTATTTTTCATTTTCAATTTATTTGGTATTTATCATTAGGAGGTCCCTTAAAACCCTAGCAATCTTGAGAAAATCATAACTTCCATTAGGTTAAAAGTTAAGTCTTCCCCTTTGGGCAGTAAACTTGTATAGGTTTAGGGTTCCTTTGATTCCATTTTCAATTTTTTATCATGTCATTTGCTTCTGGTTTTGAATTTTGTATTGCATGTTATGTATAAACCCTAAATTTTGCCTTCATTTGCATTCATTCTTCATATGCTTGCATACATGAACTTGCCATGACATTTTGTATATTCATATGACATATGAGACATCTTAGGACACATTAGAATCATGTTTGATCATTGTATCATCCATTTGCCATGTTATGCATCCATTGCATTTCTTAAGTTTTCATGAACTTTCATGCTTCTTACTTGTCTCATTTGCATTCCCATCTCTTGTCTGATCATCCACATCTCATGTCTACCATTTGCATCATCTCTTAGCATCATTTACATCTTAATTTGCTCCTGACTTTGGTGTCCATCTTTGCATTTCATCTCATTTACATTTCTTTTCACTTGCTTATTACTAACTTTTCAGGTGGTAAGTGTTTGAGAAGTGAATTTGCCTTCACTTCTCACAATCTCTTCTCTTCTCATCTCTCTTATGCATCATTGCTGCATTTTACTTTTGTATTAGAGTGAGCTTGCTCATTCATGCTCCCTCCTCTCTCTCTTTCTTCGATCAACTTATCTTCTTAAGTGAAGTAAGTTGACTTGCTTCTTCTGCTTCTCTTCCATCTTTGCTTCTTCCTTGCTACAAGAAATTATCTATTTTGCGACACATAAGTTACGACCCTTGTGTAAAAACTGTCATAAATTTCTATTTGCGACGGTTTCCACGACACTTAACCTTAACTGTCTCAATTTTTTAACATAACTTAATAAATCTTCGTACAAAATACCCATATAAAAAGTGTTTGCGACAGTTAAATTGAACTGCCCTTATTTTATAATAGCATAATTTTTAATTTCCTAAAAATTGTCTGAGAACACGAAAATCTTAGGGATAATATTTTTTAGAAGTACCTCATTTCTTCTCAACCTCTCTGCTATGAAATCAAAAAACCTAAACTCGATTCAAACAATTGTTACAGTTCAATATTCAATTCTTTCCGATTTATAATTCCTATCATCAACTCAAATAGTTGTTAGGGTTCCTTCTTATTTGAGTAGATTTTGCTTCTTGATGCAAAATACTTGCCGACCTTGCTTCGCTTTTTGGAGCTCTTGTTACGACGAAACCCTTTTCTCGCTGAAACTCGTGTATTTTCAAAGATAACCACATACGAAGGTGAAGAGGTGGAACACATGTCTAATAACTAGAAACAGAGGAGGATGATAGCCAATCTGAATCGTGTTGCAAATCTGACATCATACCAAGGTTTATTCATTATTAGCTCAACCCATTATTTATTGTACGATTTAGTATCAATCCCAAACAACAACTCAAAGAAGTGTTATAGTTTCTTCATTTTTGAGTGGATTTTAGTTCTTATTGCAAAATCCATGCCGACCTTGCTTCCCATTGTGAAAATCTCTAAATGCGGCACCCTTCTTGTGGCAAATCCCTTTTCACGCTACAACTCTTGCTCCAACCCTATTAATCTAGGTCTATATTGAACCCTATTTTGGAGATTGATCTAGACTTTATTAGAGATCAATAGAGGTATAGTCTCTGATTCATTTTTGAATTCTGGGTATGTTTTGAAATCTGATTTTTGTCTTTATCTTTTTTAATGTTGCAGGATCCTGTTAGAACGATTACTAAATTAGGTCCATTTGACAGATCAACAATTGAGACCGTGCAAATGTGGCTACCAGATTTGCGTCTGGTGTTGGCATCACATAATGGACATGGCTAAGAAGGACAATATAGAGGGACGGTGCCCTGCACGTCGTTCTCCATATGATAAGGAAAAGATTGTCGGGATGGCTGCAAACTGTGAGAGATTGGTGGTTGAAGTTCATATGGAAAGAAAGATGAACAGCGAAAAAGAAAATTCTAAATCATATGGAACCATGAGGAGATGGAAGAACTTGAGAAACAGTATAGGGATCTTCATCATCAGGAGCAGGAGCTGTAAGATTATACTAATTCATACTTTTTTTGTTTGTTTGTTTGTGTTGTGGATGTCACTTTAATTTTTATTGCTAGCTAGCTCTGAAACATTGATAATAACATAGGCATCATGCCATCTTACGCTGACATGTAGAAATCGTTATAATTTAGAAAAATGGAAGGGATTGAATGTAACTCGTGTTGACGTCAGAAACTGGCACATGTTGGACACCAGAAACCGTTTTTTTGTCTTAAGTGTTGATCAATGTTATCAAATAGCGTTGCAATGGTTGTTATGGCGAGTATACATGTCGGTTTATGGGCTCGCCGTTATGGTAAGTATCGACCGATATTGCGCGATTTTCTGCTATAATCCGCTGTAGCGACACCACAAGGGTTGATATGGTGGGATTTTTGCTCTCCGCCATGGAACGCCATCTGCCATCGACTACACTAGTGTTGATCCTTCATAGTTAGCTAGTGTAAATTCATAGTTGCATTTGAAAACATAAGGTAAGACTACCTGCAATCTAAAAGAGAGTTTGGCATGACACATCTTGGTATTTGACTCCGACATATGGTTTCATTCAATCACTTCCATTTTGTTTAACTATTCTTGGCATCTACGTGTCACTGTCAGTGTCGTGACGGGTGTAGATGTCATTATTGTATTTCCTACAATAGACCCATAATGGGTCAAACCTGTCTTTGGACCGTGATATGGTAGGAGAGGGAGCTTTCAAGTATGAAATTTTCTTTATTACTAGATTCAAAGTTTCAGAGTTATGCAACATGTTAATGTAAGAAAGTTTCAAAGTTTCAAAGATTCAAAGTTTCAAAGTTTCAGAATTCTTTATTCTATGGAGGAATTGAGTTACAGTGAGCTTATTGTACTATTTTCATTTATTAATCTACATGAGATTTTGTGAATTCTGATATGAGAACGAGAGTTTTATCTATTTTTAACCTCATAAACATTTTGAAGAACTTGAAGCACCATAAGGATGAAGATCTTCTGAAAGGACAAGCTACGAAAATTCAGAAGGTGTACTTTATGTTTCATTATGTAGTAGATTTTTTGTTTGGAGATTTGTTGTCACTTAGCTATTCTTTTGTTTGAAGGCCCTCTGGTACAAAACTCTTGAGCTTAGATTCTTACTTCAGAAGCCATTCTCAAGTTCTAACAGGCTACCCGAGGTATTTTCCTACCCCATTTTTGTGATTTAATGTGATTTGCTATCTTATCGTATCTAAATGTCATAGAAATATGGTAATTTGTCTGCAGGAGTCAGTAAGAGCTTCATTCTATGAATCAGATGAGACAGTTAGAGTTGCATATGCATATTTGATAACTTCTTCCAAGGAGACTTTGGATTCTATATTGGAACTACAAGAGGTATATGTTGTTTTAGAATCTGAACAGAAAAAAATTGTTTGATGTTGTTTCATTTATATGTTTCTCTATTAGCTAGTTTAGATAAACACCTCAAAAAACACTTATACGATAAGTTGGCCGAGGCATTGCATCCAATATTGTTAACATTGCAATTTAAATCTGTCTTTTAACTTATCTGCAAACATCTATATGTAAAATATTCATTAATCGCAGCATTTTCTTGTTCCAGACTCTGATTGCAAAGAATTCGTTAGTAGCCCATGCTATTAATGGTGATTTCTTCATGCTCTTTACCCATTGTCATTTTTTCTAGATTTCTTTCTTGTTGTCCTTTTTTTTCTAGTGACACCTTCTTATATTTGATGTTTGCGATATATCTTTGGAGTTATTGTCGTGGGTTAGTATTCTCTGTAAGCAACTAGTACCACCGTTGTGTTAGGAATGTGGAAGGGATTTATATTGCTTCTATTTTTCTATCATGTACTTGAAGTAATGTTCTAAAGACAAGACAAGAGTTTGAACCGGCGATATGATACCTTTGGATCATGGTTCAACTTGTTCAATGATTAATAAAATAATAAAAATTAATAAGTATTAAAAATTATATATGAAAAAATTTAACCAAATTTAAATCTGGTTTGATCCAGTTTCGTGGGACTGAGAAAGAACTGTAGCTGAACCAACCGGCTGACTGGCCGGTTCCTGGTTCAACCATCCGGTCCAGTTCTTACAACACTGACTTGAAGCATACATCAAATTACCATTTGGAAGACTTTAATGAGATGACATCAAATTTATTATAGATAGATGATTCTGCTATGCAACAAGGGTTGGAAATCTAGCTGAAAACTGGCCAAGTGTTCGACTATGTTATGACACCAATTATTTTACTCTGAAATTATTGTCCATGTTGCAGGATATAAGCAATCAAGTTTCTGGCTATATGAGAGATCCTAGTAGAATGGTCAAGCAGATGCAACTGAGAAAATCAGCTGTTAACATATTTGGATCTGTAAGTCGGTTTTATCTTTATTTGTTTCCGAACAGTAAGAAACTGATTTATTTATTTGTCATTGACACTTACTGGCATATGTCTCAGGTTTCAAAGATTAGTGATAGCTCTGATGAAGCGGTAAGACATGTTGACGGTGATCTTGAACTGCTGGACGATTCTGAATTTTATCAGCAATTATTGAAATAATATTTCGAGACAGTTGATCCTACATCATTCGGTAAACAATTTCGTTTATCAAGGATCCAGAAGTTGTTAGTCATTCTTATTTTCCTAGGTCATTCTATTTGTTTTAATCTTCTTAGTATATTCACATATCATTTTAAGGGTGTATATGTATTCAAGAGTGGTACCCTGTCAGGAGCATATTCATCATCATTGTCATAATATTGATGTGGCCCAAGAGCTTTGAGAATCATTGACAATAATAGAGAGAATCCCTGATAGTGAGCATATGTACAAGCATCAGTTCATCATATTTTATGGATAGACCTTTTTTAAATGCTTTCGTCAGATTTTATCAAAGGTTACTCAAACTCTTTATCTAATATGTGTATTCTATTTGTTTTAATCTTATTAGATTATTGTCTTTATATATATATATATATATATATATATATATATATATATATATATATATTTAAATCGATGATTTAATTTTTTCACTGTGCTCACCTCAACTGATTTTTATCTTTCCAATCTCATTAATGTATGTTGGATAAGATAAGGGGATGATAAATTTATGTTATGAAACATTATCTGAAGTAATCACTATCAAGTTATAATAAAGTATGACTTTATAAACTTGCCATTCTCTTGCAGGTATAATTAGTGTGAAAAACATAATATGCGTCTACCACATAATAACTCTATCAGAAAAAGAATGAATTTCTAGAAAAGATAGAGGAAATCAAGGCTTTCATTCAGGTATTGACTTCTACTTATATGAATAATGGATTCAACTACATTTCTAGATTTATTGTGTACTTATGATGTGTATCTCTCTTGTATCAATCATTATGAAGGTGCAGTGTACATTTCTAAGAATGAAGTCCTAGATTTATTCTGTATCTCTCTTATATATGATATCTTTCTCGTTGTTTTGATCATTTATATTGTACTAATCAGTTGATATTTCAATTTTAACTTATAGGAATTGTTCATTTTATTTGTTTCCAGATACATCATTAGTTGATTGACATCATTACAATGTGTATGATAAAAGTTGCTAGATCATTGTTTGTATATCTGATTATTTCTTTTAATTACTTTTTTTTACAGTCAAATGAGAGCATAGATGCATCTATTGGACTTAAAGCGCACATAACAGCGTATTGGATATGGATTTATAGATTTTTCGCTGAGTTCTTAGATAGTTACATAGAGGAAACATGGATAAACTCACATGCTATCAAGATAGCGGATGAAAATAATCAATCTTAAGAAGAAGATAAAATAGATTGTTTTAGATGACACTTTCTTTTAATTGTTTTCTTCCTAATTTTCTCTAGCTATATGTGGTTTTGGTTCAATTGGGTGGACACCATTGTTGTTATTATCATTTAAACTTAGTACTTTTCACTATTTAAGGATGAATACATATTTAATACTTTTTACTATATAAAATAATGATCTTTGATAATGTATGATGTTTTTCAAGATTGCTCTGAAAGTACAAATTATGGTATTTTACTGACATGAGGATATAATGTTGATATTTTATTACCTTTTAAATTAACATAACTAACAACGGTTACAACCGTCTTTACTTTAACATATTATATAATTATGTTGGTTAGAACCGTCATTATTTATAATTGAATATATAGTATATAATTATGGCGGTTACAACCGTCGTTATTTTTAATTGAATATATATATTATATATAATTATGGCGGTTACAACCGTCGTTATTTTTAATTGAATATATATATTATATATAGTTATGGCAGTTACAACCGTCGTAATAATATATTGGAGGCAGTTTCAAAACCGTCGTAATAATATATTTGAGGCAGTTTCAAAACCGTCGTGGAATGTTATGGCAGTTGGAGCGACAGTTTTTCAAACCGTCGTAAAACAGCCTCGCGACGCACGTTTCAACGACAGTGTTGAAACCGTCGTAACTTGCAAATTACGGCGGTTTTAACCGACGCAACCTGCCAAAATAACCGTCGTAATCTGCCAATTTTCTTGTAGTGTTGGTGGCTCATCTTGAAGATCCCCTTGAAAGCCTCATTAACCCTAGGAACACCCAAGCATGATCACAATTAGGGTTTGATTAGTCCCCCCATTAGTTTTACCTTTGTGTCATTTTGTGTCTTCTCTTCTCATCTCTTAATCAAGGACTAAACCTTAAAGGTTTTAAGACTTTGTGATTAGGGTTATGCCTGTATCCTTCTATTAGGATGGAGTGTATGACTCTAATCCTAAGTGTTAAGCCCTTAATGTGTTTAAATCCTTTAATCAATCCATCTAATAATCACCAAGACATCAAGCTTGTAACTTGGGCCTTGCATTAGGGTTCTAATTCTTCCTTAATTGGTTAAGAAGGACTAACCCTAGTGTTAATGGAAAAGTCCCCCTCAAGTTGTCTTACAAATCATAAAATCCACTTCTTCATCTTACCATTAACTAAAATCCACTTTAATAAAAGGCTTTGTTTTGTCATGAGGTTAATCCCTAATCATGGATTAAGTTGAGGAGCCTTCCTCAGCTTAAATGTTCTCATCTATTATCCTTCTATTAGGATGGTGTAATGGGTCCATTAAATCCTTGATTATGGCTTAAACTCATTACTTAACACTAGACAAAAACTCCAAAAAACATCTAAATAAATGCAAGTAGGTTAATGATCTTAATCCTACATCATGGTAATTAAGTGTGAGGTGTTTACTTCATACTTAGGGTATTCTCATTACCCCTAATCAGAGGGAGGATGTGATGAGTTTACTAACCCTTGGTTTAGGCTTAAGCTCATTAACTTATGACAAATCCAAAAGCAATAAAATATTGAAAATACAAAAACAAACAATAATCGTCTCCTCCGGGATTCTTTTCTCACCTCATTCACTCACAAACGAGAGCTCGCTTCTTCCGTCTAATGCAAGACAGTTTGCACCTGGGCCAGACAGGTCATGCACTTGAGCATAGACAAGTAAGCAGTTCACCTGTCAATTTATCTTTCAGTCTCTTTGAGTCGAACTACGGTGTTCTGACTTCCTCATTGTACGAGAGGATACGTAGGCATAACTTAACAGTTATCGAACAAAAGTCTCTGTATATTCCCCCTCCTTCCAGCATCATTCATTTAGCCTCATAGCCTTGAGCTTCTCTTTCTTTCTTACACTGACACTTCACACATTTCACTTCACATTTATTTTGCACTGACACTTGCATTCTTTCTAGCTTTGATACACAGATTGCACTGACACTACCCCTTTAAAACACAAATCTTTTAAGCGTGGATCCCGTCGAGTACGACGGACAATCTGGGTGCTAATATCTTCCCAGATTGTAACCAACCCCCTTTCTCAGTTTCTCTGGTTCGCGACCGTCTTATCCTTCTTTTCTTAGGTTTATGCAGCATTACCTTTCCTTCGGGATAAAAATGCCTAGCTGGCGACTCTATTCATTTCTTCTCTTTCGCCGACCGTTCGCGTCTGTACCCCTCTTGGCCCTGTGTCATTTGGTGGGAGCGACACAGGGTGTTGTGTGTTTATACCTTCGTATATTTCATGCAAGATGTCTAACACGCTTCCTTCCTCGACGCACTTGAGAAGTGGGATGGAAAATCCTCGGTGGTATAGCTTGTTGTCTATCAGGACGTAGGAAGATGCGTGATGTCTGGTGGCGTTGGCTTCCTTGCTATCTTCGGGCAACTCGCATGTTGTTAAGTAGTGGTATACTGGAGTCATCCAACAATTATTGTCACCTATGACGTTGACGTTGATGACTTCAGAGAATTTCTTAATGCTAGGGTGGGGAAGTGTTTCCTAGATGACAAATTTGTTCCCCCTTTCTTTCGTGTGCTTGCCAATTTTGACAGGACATCCATCCGAGAATAATGTTCACGGGGAATGTGTTGGATGTCCCATGACTCGAATTGTGCCATCTTTTTCTATACCAATTCCAAGTACTCGACCAAATGATAGTTTTTTCCTGGTACTCTCCTTTGACTTGCGATGCTACAAGCTGGGAATCGGTGTATATTTTAATTTTTTTGTGCGCCCATGTCTTTGGCCAAGTGGAGTCCTGCCAAGAAAGCTTCATATTCAGCCTGGTTATTAGATGTTGGGAAAGAAATAACTAAGGATACTTTAACCACGAGCCCCTCTTTGTTTTCAAGGATGATCCCCGCTCCACAACTTGATGGATTAGATGCTCCATCGACGTAGATGACCCATTTATGGGCGCATTCTGGTGTAGTCTCCGCGGGGATCATCTCAGCAACAAAGTCAGCCAACGCTTGAGCTTTTAGAGTTTTCCTGCTTTGGTAGTGTATATCGAATTCTGATAGTTCTATTGACCACCTCAGCATTCTGCCAGACAATCTGGTCGGGCGAGTAACTGCTACATAGGTTGGTCGATTCGTACGACCACAGTGTGTGCCAGGAAATAGTGTCTTAGCCTCCTGGATGCATTTACGAGAGCAAAGTCGACCTTCTCTATTTGCTGGCATCTGAGCTCTGGCCCTTGCAGCGCTTTACTCGTAAAATACACAGGCTTTTGCCCTTCTGGATTTTCTCTAATGAGAGTTGCGCTAATGGCCTCGGTATTAATAGAAAGATACAAATATAGGAACTCCCCGGTGTCATAACCTAAATTTTGACCCCAAGATATGTACATCATCAGAAGAAATCCACTGGACAAAAGACTGTGCCAGACAAATTTGAAAAATATCCCCACAATGGATCAGGATTCTTGAGTCCCTCAGAGGATTCAGGAAAAGGACCAATCATTAATACATAATATTTTCAACCTTTCAATCACTATCAAAGGGTTAAGTAATCCTAAATAAAGGAAATCTTTCAAGGACTATACAACAATCTCAATGATCTGGGGCTTGAGACATCACAATCACTAATTAGGGTTTCAACCAACTAATGCCCTCCAGATGAAATTTTTCATAGAGAAAAGATCCAATACCTCCATACATCATCAATAATGATTTACATGACTTTGACAGGCCATTTACAAGTACAAAAGGTGCAGAGATCAAAGACAACAAGACCAGGGTTTCACAGTGCCCAAATTAGAGTTTTTGACTAATCGAGGAACCAAAAGTCAATAGTTTCATCTAGAAAAGAGTCTATACCATAGGGAATGGTTTCATTAGCTCATATACATCATGTAAGTCCATTAATAAGGACAAATTACCTCAGAAGATATCCAGTTGAAAAATCAGAAATCCAGGGGTATCTAGTGTAATTTCCACCTGGACCAAAAAATCAAAGTTTGACTTTTTCACCCAAAATGATCCTCATGACCTATATTTCAAGAATATATGGTCCATGAATGCATTTGATCACGAAAAAATCAGAAATTTTAAGATAACTTGTAAAAGGGGTAACTTTTGAAACTTAGAAAATTTTCTAAGTTATGGAAAAAAATGTTCAAGTACCCTACTTCCAAGCATCATAACTTGTGATCCAAGAATCAGATTTTGGTGAACCAAAGCTCAAATGAAAGATCTTGCTACAAACTACAAATGATTCAACTAGGAGAAACTCCAATTCCTTATGGATTTCAAGTTGAGGATGGATCAAAATCAAGAAAAATACTGATTTTTCAACACTTAGAAAACTCTGCTCTGCCTAAGTGTAAAAGCAAAACATCAAAATTTGGAGGGATTTTGCACCAAGTTCCAAGCTGATTCAGATACTTTTCAAAACACCAATGTTGTTGAAAATGCTACCAACAATTCAAAGAACTAATTGGTATGAAAAGATCTTACTTGTGCATGAAGAAATCATGGATCAAAGTGACCTTAACAAATTGTTTTGCAAAAACAGATTTTTCACAACTTTGTAAAATCTGATTTTTGAAGCAAAGTACATTGTCAAGTTGATTTAAGCATCTAACAATGATTGCAACTCTGATCAAACCTGCAAATTAATGATTGCACCACTGAATTCACCAAAAAGGCCTTCATGAATTTCAACATTATGCATTTTGATCCAAGGGCCATAAAGCTTCAAAATGACATATTCTTGGATCTCTTTTACAACAAGAAATAAGTGGACACAATCCAAGCTTCAAACTTCTGAGGAATGTGAATTTTGCTGCTGCATAGCTGATCTATTTCACAATTTCATCATTTCACTTGTAAGAGATATTTTCATAAACAATGACTCAACAATTGTGACCTCAGCTCTTTAAGACTTAAGTCCTAAGCAATCTCAACATATTTTTCCTATAAATAGAGACCTCATTCCATCATAAAAAATGACACCAAAGCCTCTGATCACTAAGCTTTCTCTCCTTTGCTATCTAAGACTCAAAACTAATTTTTTGAGCAATCACTTCTGTTTTTTGAGTTTGAGCTAGCACAAGCTCAAACTAATTGTTCCAACATATCACATATGATGTTTATGAGGTGTTCAAACACTTATATCACTTCTGAAACACTTCCAACCCAGAATCACTCATCAAAACATCAAATAAGCCTTGCTTATGCAACTTGAAGATCAGAAGTTGATCCAGTAACTTGCAATCAAGTTCAAGTGTTCAAACATACTCCATATGATGTAGGGAAGCTGTCCAAATTATCACAATATCTCTGTAACACCTCCAGCTCAAAATTGCATCTCCAACTGCAAGCTCGAGTTTAGGTAAGCTTCAAACTAGGCTAAACCATGATCCATGCATATTTTCTCGCACTATCTTTTTACCATATATGCATAATCATATTCTAAGGGATTCCCCTAAATCAATTTCATAAAACAATCATCATGTAGAATTTCATGACGCTCAGGCCAAATTAGAGCTCTTCAGTGTTCATCACTAATTTTTCACTCCACACACAAAATAAATGAAATTAATTATCACCATTATGTTCGTGAGTTAAAATATAACAAATTAGAGCTTTGTTTCATTACATTTTATGCATATTTCATGAGATAACAGATTTTGCAAAACTGGGCAAGAACACCCTTCGCGCGTGTTCTTGGCGCCCTTTTCATAAATTTTAATTTTTGAATTTTCAATTATTTTGTTAATTGATTAAAAAATTAAATTTTTTTTTGGTTATTTTGAGTTTTTAAATGATTATTTTTTCATTAATTCTCAAAAATGTTTAAATATTTTATTCCATGAAAAAATCTCCAAAAAATATATATTTTTTAATATATTTATTATTTTCATAAAGAATTAATCTTATTTGTTTCTAAACATTTCAAAATTCATTTATTTCTCTTGATTTTTCAAACATAAATGATATTCAAGATATTCTATGGATAAAACATAATTTTTCAAACCTTGATCCAAGAATTCTGTTTTTCATTAGTGTTTGAATTTATCAAATATTTTAATATTTTATTTCAAAATAAACATTCAAAATATCCAAAATTAGGGTTTTGACTTTCACATCCTCAAATTGACTTTTGTCACACTCTTGGACCTCTATTAGAGTGTAAGACCCATCCGTTTTTGAAAAATGAACCGTTAGGGTTCATCTGATCCTTTTTCAAAAACATGGCACGATCGCCTTTTTCACTGCATTAAGTTTTCATCTGTGAATCTTTTTATGTGAATATTTTTACACATAACCATTTTTTTACAAAATGAATTGTCAAAATGTGTCATGAGGAATCCTTTGTGTTTATGACTCATTCTTTATTGTTTAAACTTTCTCTGGCCTATTTTAAAACTCGGTCAGGCTTCTGTATAAGTCCTGAACCCACCAACTGTTTTCTTAAACAATTTTTAATATCCTAAATAGAGATTCATGAGAATTTGTTTACAAATCTCATCTCCTTTTCTTTTTTCATCTTTATGACTAAAGATCTAATACACTAGCAACTAGACTGAGCTTCAGTCCGATGAACTACTTTCTAGGCTGTAGGCAGTTTTTCAGCACCAAAGTCTTACTCCGTGTATGAAATCATCAGATAATTATTCAACAAAACAAATTCCATTGGCATCCTTATGTTTAAGTCCTATTATTGGATTCTGAGCCATCTTTTCTCTTTCTAACTTCTCGCTGTTTTCTGAAATTGCTGTTGCTTGCATAAAATAGAACTGTTTGCCAAAATTATCTTTCTTCACCTCATACTAAAGCAAATATAATAAAATACTTCTTAATCATCAAAGAGAATACAATGTAAAAAACACCTGTAATCTTTCTCCCTCGGGATTTTGGGCCTCTGCTTCCCAGTGTAACACTCAACTTCATTCTTAATAAAACAACTTAATAATACTTAAACCATAGAAAAAACATACTAAAAGTTGTTAAACACATTCACTGACACTTTTATTTGTCTGCATGCATCTTTACTATTTATATATGCATCTCTGCTAGAATCTCAGTAATCGGGTTACTGTCACCAGACCTAGCATCTGAATAACTAGAACAAAAACTAGGGCAAAACATAGCCTCCTCTTGGGCTTTTTTCAAGGACCCTCAGGCCTCTTAAATGTGCCTTCTCTCAGGCTTAGATGTTACTCATCCTCCCCCAGCCTTCTCTTGGGCTTTATACAAGGACCCATGGGCCTCATACAGGTAATCTATCCTCTTCTTGGGCTTCATTCAAGGACCCTCTCAGGCTTCCTAAAATCATAAGAACATACCTCAAAATAAAATACCATACACTAGTCTCCCTCTCCCCGATGGATGACCAAGCTAGCCTCCTCTTGGGCTTTATACAATTGAATCCTCCCTAGACAAAGCAATGTATGATAACCTTCAAAACATTTTCAAACCAACAAACAAAACACTCTTATTATAGAGTCAGTCTTAAAATTTTCAGCTTCCCATCTTAGGCTTCATATAAGATACAGATAAACCAAAAGTCAGTCTCTCACAAATAAGCTTCACACATGGGCTTCCAAATCAGGACACAAATAAAAATTTCCCAACAAAGTCAATTTTCATCCTTTTAGCTTCAACCTTGGGATTCAACCAAGGCACAAATAAAACAAATCTTCCCTCTTTAGAGATGACAAATTCTCTCTACTGAGCACATTTTAGCTTCAACCTTGGGCTTCAATCAAGGCACATACAGTCAAACACTTTACAGTCACTCAAAATCAATCATAGTCTTGGACTTTAACAATGCTGAATTCTCAACATTACAGTCATAGTCTTGGACTAAAACTAAGCTAACAACAGTCATAGCCTTGAACTTTAACTAAGCTCATTCAATACAGCCATAGCCTTAGAATTTAACTAAGCTAACAACAATAATACAATCATAGTCTTGGACTTTAACTAAGTTAATTTCTCACAAAATAGTCATACACTTGGACTATAACTAAGATCATTTCCACTAGTAAAATTTCCACCCAAATTCAGCCTTTCTTGAGCTATGCAAATCAAGATACCATTCAGCTTATGCCTTGAGCTATGAAATTCAAGCAACCAACAACCTAGTTACAAACAATTGTTTCTTTAGCTTCAATCATGGGCTTTAATCAAGAAACAAATAAATTTTCAGCTTCACTCCTGGGCTTTGATCAGGAAAATAATAGACTTTTAGCTTCAATCTTGGGCTTTAATCAAGACACAAATACAACAAACTTTTGAGCATCAACATCTTGTGCTTTAACCAGGATACAAATCAACTCCTTTCCTCCTAGCTCAAGCCTTTTAGGAGGAACTACAATGCTCTGATCCCTCAATTATCTTTTTGGGGGTACGCATGCAAAAGGTCGTAAGATCTTTGCGAGCACACCAAACAAAAAACAACAATTAGGTTCTACACCTAAGAAAAATATCAGAAAATTATGATGAAACAGAAACACAAAACATCAACATCACCCTATCAATTAGCACTCATCTCATACCCATACCCATATAAAAGAAACCACCATCAATATCAAAAAGAACAAATTTTTCACTAATCCCAAGGTTGAAATAAGCTAAAGAAGAACCCAAAACCATGTGGGCATCTGTCAATCAATAGTATGCAAGCATGGTGAGTTTAAGATGTTAGAACAAGATTTTATTCTACTTCTCTTTTATAGTTTTGATGATAACAATATTTATAAGAACAAAATGTAATACTTAAAATTATCTTCTATGTGCAAGAAAGAAGTTCTTATGATAAGACAAAAGATAAAGTAATTCACATATTCTACAACGAAATAAGTGAAGCACATTACTCTACGAAGATCTGATATCAAATCAAATAAGAAGTTCTCATCAAGTAAATAACCAAGTTGTGAATTTTAATATACTATGATACGAATTCAACATCTTATGATTCTCCAAATCATGCTCATTTATGAGAGAGTCAAGAAATAACGGCTTGTAACCAGATCTTTATTTTTGGAAAGGCCTTTATGACATTTATCATGCATCCAAAAATGGCACCATATGTTTCCAACAGATGTCTTCATCAACAGTCTATAAAAAGGGATCATTTGAAGAAATTTAAACTCTTCCCATCGCGTGAAATCAATACAATCAATTTCTTATTTTTATTCTTAATATTTGTAAAAACAATCACTATGTGATAACTGCTTTTTGAAGCATCTTTGTTACAAACCTTGTAAAACAATTTGATTTTCCTTGAGTGACTAGTGTAGTCAGTAGACTCAAGAAGAATTTGACTATAGGTCTTAGTGATTGTATTCAAAGTTTTGAATAATGGATTAAGATCTCGTTGAGAGAGGCGAAATCACATTGGCGGGTGAACTGGATGTAGTTTGAGATCAAACGAACCAGGATAAATCAAAGTGTCATTTGCTTTCATTGTTTTAGAAAACCCAATTCCAACCTCCCTTCCTTGTGTTTTTGCACATTCAATTGGCATCAGAGCTCTAAGTTTTTACCAATACACTTAACCGTGTCAGAAAAAGATCCAGAAGATAAACATAATGGTAGATTCAGTTAACAACAACAATAATTACCAAAATTACTAGATCAATGGAGAACCTCCTGTGTTCAATGGTGACAACTTTGACTACTGGAAGGATGTTCTGGAGAGTTTCTTTCTGGCTCTGGATGGAGATCTCTGGGATATGGTGACTGATGGATACATTCATCCTGTTGGAGCAGATTGTCAGAAGATTAAAAGAAAGAATATGACGGCTCAACAGAAGAAGGAATTCATAAACCATCACAAAGCCAGAACCATACTTCTAAGTGTTATTTCATATACAAAATATGAAAAGATAACAAACAGAGAATCAACCAAACACATGTTCGACTCTCTGAGGATGACACATGAAGGAAACACTCAAGTCAAGGAGACAAAAGCTCTGGCTCTTATCCAGAAGTTTGAAGCATTCAAGATGGAAGAAGACAAAATGATTGAGAAGATGTTCTCAAGGTTTCAAATTCTGGTTGCTAGACTAAAAGTTCTGGACAAGGGCTATCAACAGCAGATCATGTAAAGAACATCATCCGAAGCTTGCCAAAGGCTTGGAGACCCATGGTAACTACTCTTAAGTTGTCAAAGAATCTGAATGAAATATCTCTTGAAGAACTGATCAGCTCACTAAGGAGTCATGAGATAGAACTAGAAGAAGATGAACCTCAGAAGAAAGGTAAGTTTGTTGCTCTTAAATCTAACAAATCTGAATCTAAAGCTTTGCAGGAAGAAGAAGAAAGTTCTGGAGGCTCATCAGAAGAAGACGAACTATCACTTCTTTCCAGAAGAGTTCAACAACTCTGGAAGCATCGTCAGAAGAAGTTCAGGAGTCCCAGAAGATCAAGCAATCACTCTGAATTATCCTCTGGCTACAAGAAGTCCAGAAGCAAATAAGTAGTTTTCTATGAATGCAAGGAACCTGGACACTACAAGATTGACTGTCCCAAACTTCAGAAAGAGAAGCCCAGAAAGAAGTTCAATAGAGAGAAGAAGAAAAGTCTCATGGCCACATAGGACGACTTAGAATCTTCTGAAGACGAATTAGAATCAGAAGATGAACATACCAACATTGCATTAATGGAAAAGATACCAGAAGATGTCAACTCATCAGAATCAGAATCAGATTCTGATACAGAAGAGGTATTCTCTAAACTTTCTAGATCTCAATTAGAAGATAGCCTCTCAGAAATTCTTGAGAAGTATCAGAAACTCCAATTCAAATATAAAGACCTGAAACAAAGTCTAGTATCTGAATCGGAGGAAATCAAAAAACTGAAGTCAGAAAACTCTGAGCTAAAAGAAAATATTTTAGAATGCAAAATTTCCTTTGAAAAACTTAAAGCTCGGAAGGAATCTGAATTAGAAGTTCTACCGAGTTTTCATAGTATCATAAAATAATATGATTACATTTTTAAAAAATTTCTAGCTAAAAACAAAGATAGAAGCAAAATTAACTCAATGATTTATGGAGTTAGCAGAAACGGTAGAAGAGGTATAGGTTATGTGAAAACCAAAGGAGAAGAACCACTAAAGTTTAAACAGGTTGATGATATGTTTATAAAAGTCAACACTCCTTTAAGTTCTCATTTCACCTATGGTCATAATCATGATCTGAAATATACTAGTGAATCATCCTGTTCTACAAGTTCTGATGAGAAACTCAAACTCAATCAAAAGTTTGTAAAGTCTAACAAACAAGGACCCAGAAAGATATGGGTACCCAAAGATAAAATTGTGTATGTTGCAGATGTCTTTAATAGCCAGATTGAAACACCAATCTTGGTACCTAGACTCTAGATGCTCGTGACACAAGAAGGGAATAAAGCATATGTTCCAAAGTCTTGAGCTAAAATCTAGAGGCTACATAGGTTTCAGAGGCAATCAAAAGGAAAAATCATTGGCTCTTGAACTATTGGTAATGGTACACTTCCCTTTATCTCTAATGTTCTGTTAATAGAAGGATTAATGCATAACTTGTTATCCATAAGTCAATTAAGTGATAACGGTTATGATATAATCTTCAATCAAAAGTTATATAAAGCTGTTAGTAAGAAAGATGGAACAATCCTCTTTAGTGGAAAGAGAAAGAACAACATCTATAAAATAAAACTTTATGAACTGAAAAGTCAGAATGTAAATGCCTGATGTCTGTGGATAACGAGCAATGGATCTGGCACAGAAGATTGGGACATGTTAATATGAGAAGATTGTTTCAATTAACAAACTCAATCTGGTCAGAGGACTTCCAAATTTTAAGTTTAACTCAGAAGCTCTGTGTGAAGCATGTCAGAAAGGCAAATTATCCAAACCCGCTTTTAAATCCAAAAATGTTGTTTCTTCCTCTAGACCATTAGAACTTATGTACATTGATATGTTTGGACCAGTGAAAACTGCCTCAATCAGTGGTAAGAAGTATGGATTGGTGATCGTAGATGACTATAGCAGATGGACATGGGTAAAGTTTCTTAAACACAAGGATGAGTCAATTGCTATATTTTCTAACTTCTGTAAACAAGTCCAAAACGAAAAAGAGTTTAGAATTGTCAAAGTCAGAAGTGATCATGGTGGAGAGTTTGAAAACAAAAAATTGGAATTATTTTTTAATGAAAATGGAATCTCTCACAATTTCTCTTGCCCTAGAACTCCACAACAAAATGGTGTTGTAGAACGTAAGAACAGAACATTACAAGAGATTTCCAGAACAATGATCAATGAGACTAACATGGCTAAACACTTTTGGGCAGAAGCAGTAAATACAACATGCTACATTCAGAATAGAATCTCTATAAGACCTATTCTGGAGAAGACTCCTTATGAATTGTGGAAGAACATAAATCCCAACATTTCTTATTTTCATCCTTTTGGATGTACTTGCTTTATTCTGAACACTAACAATCCTATGAACAAGTTTGATTCTAAGGCACAAAAATGTTATATGTTAGGATACTCTGAACATTTGAAAGGATACAGAGTATACAATATAGAAACACAAATTATGATAGAATCCTTCTATGTCAGATTTGATGATAAGCTTGGTCCTGAAAAACCAAAGCAAAATGAATCTCTTGCAGATATAGAAATTCAAATCATTGAAGGTAGAACATCTGAAGAACAACCAACTACAAAACAAGACAAGACAACTACACCAACAACTTCTGAAGAACCCAGTCAGAAAAGACAACCCAGAAGCACGTTGAATCATCCAGAAGATAAAATTTTGGGAAAGAAAGATGATCCAATCAGAACAAGATCCTCTTTTAGAAATTCTGAAGAATCTTTAATGGGACTTGTTTCACTGATTGAAACAACTTCTATTGAGGAAGCTCTTTCAGAAAATGATTGGATACTTTCTATGTAGGAAGAACTAAATCAAATCACCAGAAACGACGTATGGGATTTAGTTCCTAGACCAAAGGGATTCAACATCATTTGAACTAAATGGGTAATCAGAAACAAGCTCAATGAACAAGGTGAAGTTGTCATAAACAAAGCACGACTGGTTGCATAAGGTTATAGTCAGCAAGAAGGAATAGACTATATAGAAACCTTTGCACCAGTCGCAAGATTAGAATCTATCAGACTTTTAATTTCTTTTGATTTAAATCATGACATCACTCTTTATCAGATAGATGTCAAGAGTGCTTTTTTAAATGGTTATACTGATGAAGAAGTTTATGTGCACCAACCTCCTGGTTTTGAAAACTCTAAATTTCCAGAACATGTTTACAAATTGAAAAAATCTTTATATGGTCTGAAACAAGCTCCCAAAGCTTGGTATGAAAGACTAAGCAATTTTCTTCTGGAAAATAACTTTACCAGAGGGAAAGTGGACAAAACATTATTCTGCAAAACCTTTAAAAAGGATATTCTGATC
Organism: Lathyrus aphaca; assembly: GCA_963966055.1. NCBI lineage: Eukaryota > Viridiplantae > Streptophyta > Magnoliopsida > Fabales > Fabaceae > Lathyrus > Lathyrus aphaca. The sequence goes on from OZ014523.1 coordinate 471,298,999, forward strand.
TGTCAAATTTATGTAGATGATATCATTTTTTTATACTAAACGTGCCTTGGGAAAGGAATTTGCTAAGTCTATGCAGGCAGAATTTGAAATGAGTTTGATGGGAGAATTGAAGTTCTTTCTGGGAATTCAAATAAACCAAACATCAGAGGGAACATATATTCATCAAAGCAAATATTTCAAAGAACTTCTGAAGAAATTTGACATGTCAGAAAGTAAGATTTCCAAAACTCCAATGCATCCCACGTTTATTCTGGAGAAGGAAGAGGTAAATAAGAAAGTAGATCAGAAGATCTATAGAGGTATGATTGGCTCTCTTCTTTACTTAACTTCCTCAAGACCAGATATTCTATATAACGGTTGTTTATGTGCTAGATTCCAATCAGATCCTAGAGAGACTCACTTAACAGTTGTTAAGAGAATCTTCAGGTATCTGAAAGGTACTACTAACCTTGGCTTATGCTACAGAAAGTCCAGAGAATATAAGCTTGTAGGGTACTGTGATGCTGATTTTGCTGGAGATAAAACAGAAAGAAAAAGTACTTCTGAAAGTTGTTAATTTCTGGGACACAACCTAATATCTTGGTCCAGCAAAAGACAATCAACCATCGCACTCTCAACTGCTGAAGTAGAATACATAGCAGCAGCTGGTTGCAGTACTCAGATGCTCTGGATGAAAAATCAACTTGAGGATTTCAACATTTACGAGAGTAACATTCCTATCCTCTGTGATAATACTTCTGCTATCTGTCTTTCTAAAAATCTTATTTTACATTCTAGAGCTAAACATATAGAAGTTAAACATCACTTCATTAGGGACTATACTCAGAAGGGCATATAATTTTTAAAATTTATTGATACAAACCATCAATGGGATGACATCTTTACAAAACCCCTTGCTGAAGATATATTTAATTTCATTTTGACTAATCTCAATATGGAGTTATGTCCATAATGACAATGTTTAAATCCATATATTTAACTCTTAGAATCTCTGCTATATATTATCCTATGATCAACAATACTTCTTTTATTAGAAGGAAAATTGTTTCATAAGTTTTTCTTTTCGATCTGACTGTCTACTTCTTAGACTTTTGTTTCAAGAAAATAACATGCAGATCATTACATCAACATCTGTCAATGAAGCTCTGAGGTGTCATCAGAATTAGAATACATGTTCAAACTCCGAGGAAGGACAAAACATGCATTCTAGCTCTTGGACAACTGTCCTCTAAAGAAGAATACGTGCTCAACTTCTGAGAAACTGAAACGGTTGAAAAGATAACATTGAGGCAAGATCCACATTGGTAACTGTTTCAAAATCTTTTACGCCACTCCCTTTTCTGAATTCATTTAATGGTGATAATCAAGATGTTTTTGCATTAATTGCTTTCCACTAATTGCGTTTTTTTACCGTTTCAAAACTCACTATTTATATGATTGCTTTTACCTCACTTACACATTTCATACTTTCACCTTCACTCTCTTGTTTCTATTTTCACTACATTCACTACATTCTTGCTCCAAACCTTTATCTTGGTAATCAATGGCTTACTCCTCTCAAGACGTTCAACAAGCTTCTTCTCAACAAGCTCCGGTTACTCAAACCTCAGAAGAACACCACACCTCACTAGTCAAAACACTTCTCACTCCTGTAGAGAAACTTGAAGTTCTTTGTGAGTTATTTGTTGCTTTTGAAAGTTTGAAGGATAATGGGTTTGATTTAACGCCAGAAGTCGCAGCTCAAGGCTAGGAAATGTATTTTGACCGTCTGATGGGTCCAACTTTTCCTAAGTTGGTAAAGGAATTTTGGATCTTTGTTACAGCTACCCATACTCAAGTAACTTCTTATGTTCTGGGTAAGAAGATTGTCATCACGAAATATCACATTACCAGACTGATACAATCCGATGGAACTGGAATCAAGTGCAGTGAAATGGATAAACTTTCTGATACTTCCATCATCTCTCAAGAAATTTTCACAACTGGACAACCCTCTAACAAAATCAAAGATCTGAAGGGTCATATGAGAATTTGGGCTAAGATCATTCTGGGTTACATCAGCCACAGGAAAGCCACCAACTCCCTAGATTATATTAACGTGGATCAGCAATTTCTGCTATACTTCATCTCCACCAAAAAGAAGGTCAATCTTGCACACTCCTTGTTCAACCACCTGAAGAATAGTGTGAAGGAAACTAGAGAAGGAGAGAAGACTAAGAGAGATTGGATTCCACTAGGTAGGCTTATTTCAGACATTCTGACTGAAAATAAGCTTCTAGATCATCTGGCTGAAGCTCAGCAGATTGAAATTCTGGAAACAGATGCTGGAAAGCCCTTGAATGCAAAGAATCTGAAGAAGATGAAGTTCATAGAGACCGTCAAGAAGGATCTTGTTTTGTATTCTATAGACGTTATCACAACCAGGAAGATTCCTCTGAAGGATTTTTCTCTGTTCTCTGCTGTTACTCCACCAGAAGTTGTTGTCAGATACTTGGAATCTTGCAAGCTTGATGGAGTTGATACTCTTTTCAATCCCAAAGAAATTAGAAGACCGGCTCCAGAAGTTGCTACCAAGAAGAACAAGAAAAGGAAAGATTATGAAGGAACCCCTCAGAAGACACCAAAGATGGCAAAAAAGAAAGGTACTTCCTTTTCCCCATCTGATTTTATTTCTGTTGTAGAATCCGTAACAATAACAACATCTGAAAACCCTTCTGATACCACCCTTCCTGTCACTCCTATAACTTCTGAAATCCCTGTCTCTAATATTCCTCAACAAGAACTTCCTCAACCCTCCGAGAATATCCCTCTACCACAATACACTTAACCAAAAACTACCATACAATCTGAAATAATTCCATTCCAAACTTCTCAACCTGAAAACCCTCATTCATCTCCAAAACCCTCTGAACCACACTCACCACAAACTCTAGCTGACTTTGATATGCTTATTGGTCCAACACCTCCCTTTGATCTAAACACCTCAACCTTTGTTGAAATCCACCCAGAAATTCAACAAGTTCTCTCTGACATTGATGTTTCCCCCTCTTTTGTTGCTGCCTCTCAAGATCAAACCTCTAGCCCACCTCCACCACCTTCTACTCAACAGATTCCTGGAATCAACAACCCCCTAAACTCTGACTAACTAAGGCTTGTTTTTGACTTATCCCCCATACATGAAGAATCCTTATCTTCTTATGTATCAACACCTCCTAAAACTCCCACTTACATTACCATTCCAGATAGTCCCTCCAACCAATGAACCTGAAGACCCACTTAGAATATTCATTGACGTAGAAGCCCTACAAAAACATTCATCTGTTTCAAACAAAATTTCTATACCCAAACCAAAACCAACCAAATCAGGTGTTGATACATTATTGATGGCTTTCAAAGCAGAAATGAAATGTAGGCTAGAAGATCTGAAGACTGCTTGTGCATAAAATCTTGACCCTGCTGCTTCTGAATTTCTTTGGACAACATTCAGAAAGTGGTTTAATTCTAAAACCAAGACGTTGGAAGATATCTGCTATGATATTGCTCAGCAGAATTTCTGTGACAGTCTGAAAGAAATTGTCACAAACTTGGAGAAGAAGAAAACCCACCTTCTGAATGATAAACCTTGGAAAGAACCAGAACCAAAGGAGTCAACTTCTGCATTTCAGCTGGTTATTGTTCCTTCTGCTAAAGATAAAGGACAAGAAGTTGCTGAAGAACCTTCTGTAGAAACTTCTACTCAAGTTGCTGCAACTATTGAAGAAATTCCTCCAACATCTTAATTTCTGAAGACTCTAGATGAACTGAAGAAAGAGAATGAGTCTATTAAGCAGAGGCTGGATAAGCAAGATGAGACAAATGCTGAACTCAAGACAATGATTGAGCAACAAGTTGAATCAATTTCTCAAATCAAGTCTCTTCTGGAAGCATTGGTCACCAAGATTAACCTGCAACCTTGATCATTTTATTTGTTGTTTCTGCTGCTTATTTTCTTGTTGTTTTGTTTGCATCTCATGTTCTTAATGTATTTTCTGATTAATGAAGATCTGATGTTTTTGGCTATGTTTTCTTACCCTTATCTTTTTCTGATTTTATGCTTTTTGAATTATGACAAAAAGGGAGAGAACGTAAACTATTTTGTTCCATAACAGTCTACCAAGGCTAAACCTCAAACATCCTAATATTCTGATAAAATTGTCTAAATTTCTTAAGAACGGGATAAGTAATTAACTCAGGGTGAGCGTGAGCTACAAGAACTTCTCATAAGAAATTTCTGAAGAAACGTCTCACAATTATTAAGGGAGTTTCTCTAACTTCTGTTTTTCTTTGTTCTCAATCAAAATAGTGTTTTGTCATCATAAAAAAGGGGAATATTGTTAGAACAAGATTTGATTCAACTTCTTTTTTATAGTTTTGATGATAACAATATTTATAAGAAAAAAATATAAAACTTAAAATTATCTTCTATGTGCAGGACATAAGTTCTTATGATAAGACAAAAGCTAAAGTAATTCACATCTTCTACATCGAAATAAGTGAAGCACATTACTCTACGAAGATCTGGTATTAAATTAAACAAAAAGTTCTTATCAAGTAAGGAACCAAGCTGCAAATTTTAAATATACTCTGATATGAATTCAACATCTTTTGATTCACCAAATCACGCTCATTTATGAGAGAATCAAGAAATAACGGCTTATAACAAGATCTTTATTTTTGGAAAGGCCTTTATGACATTTATCATGCATCCAAAAATGGCACCATATGTTTCCAACGGATCTCTTCATCAACAATCTATAAAAAGGGAGCATTTGAAGAAATTGAAGCTCTTCCCCTCGTGCGAAATCAATATGATCAATTTCTTATTTTTTTTATTCTTAATATTTGTAAGAACTATCACTGTGTGATAACTGCTTTTTGAAGAATCTTTGTTACAAACCTTGTAAAACAAATTGATTTTCCTTGAGTGACTAGTGTAGTCAGTATACTCAAGAAGACTTTGACTATAGGTCTTAGTGATTGTATTCAATGTTTTGAATAGTGGATTAAGACCTCGTTGAGAGAGACAAAATCACCTTGGCCGGTGGACTGGATGTAGTTTGAGTTCAAACGAACCAGGATAAATCAAAGTGTCATTTGCTTTCATTGTTTTAGAAAACCCAATTCCAACCCCCTTCCTTGTGTTTTTGCACCTTCATAAGATATCTTTTCCCATCCATAACCAACTTCACCAGTAAAATATAAGAAATCAGAAAGTAGCAAAAACACGATAGTGATTATAGACCACAAAAATCGAGCTACAGGAAAATGGCACCGTCTGTGGGAAACTTCTTCTTGTTGTTTTTTAAGATAGAATTTTATGCTAACCTTTTTTAGTTAGAAAAACCTTAGGATTAAGAACATGTATATATACAACTTTTATACTACTTTATGTTTATGTTTCCGCAAAATATATGTTCAAATGATACCCTTTAGGGTGGTTTCAAAAAAATGGAAATGCGATTAATCCGCATCTGGGTGAGCTTGACTGCACTTTAAGATAAGTAGGGCATAATTGAGATAGCTTTTTGGGAGTCCAATCCTAAACAGGTGAAACCTCAAAAGTCCCTGAATTAGCCTAGGCATCCAGTGTGAAATCGATGTTTATAGCGTACTCCGTGAAAACTCGAAGATTTCCAATTGGATACTCATAACGCTGAGGATTTAGTAAACATTTATTCCTTGACCTTGACTTACATGATCTACAGGTACAAATTTTTTTACTGTAGAATAAACCTTTGGGAACAGGTAAAGCTCTGGCCTCATGACACCAAACCCTTAAACCAATTTTTTCACCGTGTTTTTGTGTTGCATTCATGCATTCATCAAAAGAAAACATTTTTCAAAAAAAAATTTCATCATTAAATTTTCTCCTTTAAAAGAACTGAACGAACGTCTGTTTCATCATCAGTTTTTCAAAAATGGACTTTGGGCGACGAAAACCCACAAGTTTACATTCAAGAGTCCGAGATTGGATGATCTGAGAAAGCTAGGAAATCTTGTCACATATAAGGAATCATTTAGGGAAAAGTTTGGAGAACTTTTGTCCCTATTAAAAGTCAGCATGGTAGAAGGTATTCTTCCTACACTAGTCCAGTTCTACAACCGGGTGTACCATTGCTTCACATTTCCAGATTATCAGCTATGCCCAACAATGGAAGAGTATTTTCAATTATTAGGAATCCCTATTAATGAGAAAATACCATTCTCCGGATTGGAAGGAATGTCGAGAGAATAAAAAATTTCTAGGAATCTTTCATTGGAAGAGTCATAAGTTAAAGCTCATTGGACTATAAAAGGAGGAGTCAATGGTCTGCCCTCCAAATTTCTGATTGAGAGAGCATTATATTTTTCCAGTATCAGAAATATTGTTGCATTCAAAGTCATTTTCACATTGCTCATCTATAGGATATTCTTATTTCCCAACATAGAAAACTTTGTCGACATCAATACGATAAAGGTCTTTCTCATCAGAAATCTAGTTCATACACTGCTCGCAGATGCTATCCACTCAGTCCACCTGAGGAATTTACGCGACATAGTAATGATTAATTGTTGTGTACCACTTCTTTAAAAATGATTCACTTCCCACTTACCCAAGTTATCAACATTTTGGGAAACTAAAAGTGGAATGCACTGGTCACAGAAAATTATGCCTTTGACCAATTCAGACATCAGTTGGTCTAATCCAGTCTACGAGGGAATCAGGATCATCACCAGTTGTGGTAATTTCCCTAATGTACCTCTCATTGGTAGCAATGGAGGGATTAATTATCACCCAAAGTTAGCTCGACGTCAGATGGGATACCCGATGAGAGATATACCCGTCAACACTAAGAATGAAGGTCTTTTCTTTGAAGAAGGAAAAGAGCATAAGACTATCAGAGGAAAAATTGTACATGCTTGGAAACATGTACACAAGAAAGGAATATAATCTCTGGGGAAAAAAACTGTATGTCTTTGGATCCTTACCTCCAATGGGTACAAGCCATAACATTGAAACTAAGGATAACTTACCCTCGACAAGGGATACTTCCACTTAAGGAAATTGTTCTCTACTTCATAAATGATACAAAGAAGCTTAAGATAGCTTTCAACAAAATGCAGAGGGAGAAAGACTCCTAGAAAAACAAATATCAGATTCTGTTCCTAGAGAATGTCAAAATTCAGAGTCTCCTGAAATAAAAGGATCACCTCATTGAGGTACTTAGTACCACATCACAGAGAAGGAGAAACAACTACTTATTCAAGGCAACACCAAAACCTTCTACACATGGAAGAAAACCGAAGATCTGGAAGAATTCCTGCTCAAGAGACAGAAAACAGATTGCCAAGAAACTGAATTTCCAGCAAAGAGAGCTTTAAAATTTTAAACTTTCTTTCCAGCATTTGAATAATGTACTGTGGATGTAACTTGTTCAGTTCAATAAAAATTTATGTATGATACTTTGCAACAGTTTGTTCAATCAGTTCTTTCTTCAATAAAGGATAAAATTAACAAATAATATTTTTAATCATTGCATTATCCTTCATCATTTTCATTTTTCTTTTATCGATTCTTATTTCCGTACTTCTTTTAGAAGTCAAACTGTCTCATTCGTATAATACTCGGGCCGATCGCTAGAAAATAATGGAAGACTTCGAGGAAGAGAACAGAGAGCTAAAAAAGGAGCTCTCTAATGTGAATTCAACTATGGAAAGGCTAAAAGAAATGGTCAAAGCTCTTACTATAGCTCAACATCTTCACCAAAGAACAGTGATCTCCAAAGTCGTGTCTGCACCGATTGAAGAGATATCGTATAAGGGTCTGAGATATGAGATTCCAAAGGATCGTCCTTGGGGCATGCCACTAGGATTTATCCCGGAAGGATATGATCCCCGACTAGTTGAAAAATTGAGGAACACTGCAGGACCGTCTCAGTTTGAAGGTTAACAACTTCGAACTCTTCAAGATGCACTAGCAAAGAATGCCATACCAAGAGGTTACAAACTCCCGATATATGAAGTTCCGACTGCAGTACAAGCTGTAGCACCTCCACTAGTACATATCACCTTGAAAAACTGAAGGTACTCTCCTGCTCCAAGTGAAGGTGGAGGAATCAACGAAAGGATGGATGAATTCCAGAAACAGTTTGTAGCAATGCAACAGGAATTGCAGTCTTTCAGAGGACAAGATTTGTTCGAAAGCATCACAGCATATCTATGCTTGGCCCTAAATGTTCAAATACCGCAAAAATTCAAAGTGTCGGATTTTGAGAAATACAAGGGCGATTCTTGCCCTCAAAGTCATTTAACAATGTACACCTGAAAGATGTCCACTCAGATGGATAATCCCTAGCTACTGATTCACTACTTTCAGGATAGCTTAACTGGGGCAGCACTTCGTTGGTACATGAAGCTCAATCGTACAAATATCAACAGCTTTCGAGATCTCGGAAATGTTTTCATTGAACAGTATAAATTCAATTTGGATATGGCTCCCGATCGGGACCAGCTCAGAGTAGTGTCTCATAAGGGTAATGAAACCTTCAAAGAGTATGTGCAAAGATGGCATGAAATTGCTGCTCAAATTTCTTCTCCTCTTGGAGAGAAAGAAATGAAAAAAAAAATTACTCAAGACATTGAGTTCATTCTACTATGAACGGATGGTTGCAAGCGCACCCGATGATTTCACCGATATGGTAAACATGGGAGTACGCTTAGAAGAGGAAGTTAGAGAAGGACGTTTAGCAAAAGACGTTGAACCTTCAAGTTCTAACAAAAGATATGGAAGTTCCTTTTAGAAGAAAAAGGAACAGGACATCAGTAATATATCTCTGGGTAAACAGCGACAAAGATTTTCACCTCGTCAAGCGGAAACGATATCTCATGTTATTACCCCAGCTACAGCTCCGACATATCAACCTTAGATCACTCGAAACTCTTCTAATCAACGACAGTATCAGTAGCCTCCTTAGCAGACTCGTTCACAATTTAACAACAACGGGTATCCCAGGGCTTCAGCAATTGACCCTATACCTACAACATATGCTGATTTGTTTCCACTTTTGCTAAGCAAACGACACATTCAGACTAAGACTCCTATTGCAATCCAATGTTGATCCCCCTCCATGGCATAAAGCTGATATATCATGTTCTTATCATCAAGGAGGGAAAATGCATAACATTGGAAATACCTAGCTTTCAAGTAAGACGTCCAAAGACTTGTTTGGAACGAAGTTTTATCTTTCAGAGATACTAATCCAAATGTTCAAACAAATATGTTACCATAGCATGAGAAAACGTCGGTCAACTGGATTCAAAATCAGGAAATTTGAGGAGTCAATTTGCTTGATGATCCTCCCAAAATTGTTCAAAAGTTTGACATCTGAGCAATGAATGTCAATCTGGTTGCAATGAATTCCAGACAAAGTTCACATCATAATTTGCCACGACATGACTACCAAAGTTACTCTGTCTACTCAACAAATGATCAAGGATGCTCCTTTGTACAGGAAGCCCTTAAACGACAAATGGATTTAGGATGGATTCAATATTACCGTGAAGTGAATGATCCTCAGATCAACTTGGTTCATGTCTTCAACATTCGCATAATAAATACCAGTTTATTCAAATTTCACTCCAAGCTCGTCAGAATTGGATTTTTATCATTGTACGATTATCAGAACTGCAGAGATTGCTCTGAAAGTAATCAAGGATGTGCGACAGTACAAAGAAATCTTCAAGCGTTATAGGACCACTAGTGTCTTCCAATTTACATGGATGGTGAAACTGGTTAGATTAGTCTCGAAAACAGTACTTCGGCTAGAAGACAAACGTTCGACGCCATAATACAAGATTTGGACAGAGTTAAGATACATCGTATACAAAGTGGATATGATCTTTTTCTACCTCATAGTTATGAAAATTGCGAGTTCTTCTCAACGGATAAACGAGGATGTATCATAGTTCGCATGGATCTCCAAGATCAAATGGAGAAAGGTGTCATTCGTATGCAAGAGTCATAGCTTATCAACATGATGCAGGAAGTTCCAGTAGTTAAACTTATGGATTGTGAAACTGAAGAAGAGATTCTCAATATAATCCCTTTGGTCGAAGAAAAGAAATGCTTGGATGTTCCCTTTGACAACGGAAAAATTCACAAGCCAACACCGATAGAGGTTACTTTTGACAGTCGGAAGACTCGTCTAACCCCTTTGGTCATATATTTGCAAGGCTCAGTGCCTTATGCTTTGGAGAAAGCAATTCCATATAGGTACGGATTAACAATTATGGAAGGAGGGAATGAAATACCCCTACCATCTCTTGTCTGCGTCGCTGATATTAGTTGAGTCACTAGAAGTGGACAAGTATTCAACTAAGGAGTCGAAGTAACTGCAAAGGGAAAGGAACATCAAGCTGAGGTCATCAACCCGCTAGTGGGTCATACAATTAATGCAGAGCCTGCAAAAAAACGATAAGGATGAAATCCTTAGGCTCATCCAGAGAAGCGAGTATAACATTGTGGATCAATTACTACAAACTCCTTTGAGAATATCGGTGTTATCTCTTCTGCTCAACTCATAAGCTTACCGAGAAGCATTACAAACGGTTCTGAAGCAAGCCTTCATAGAACCAGATGTAACCATGAACCAATTCGACAATATCGTCTCCAGCATCATAAATTTCAACAATTTGGGATTTACTGATGATGATCTTCCTGAAGAAGGTAGGGATCACAATATGGCATTAAAAATTACTAACAACTGCAGTGACAATGCTCTAGCTAGCATACACGTAGACACAGGTTCATCTCTGAACGTAATGCCAAGGTACACTCTCACAAGATTGACTATTCAAGGTCCTCATATAAGAAAAAGTAAGGTTGTAGTCAAAGCATTGGACGAATCTCGAAAAGCAATTATCGAAGAAGTAGTTCTTCCCATAACCATTGGACCTCACACCTTCCAAATTACATTTCAAGTCATGGACATCCGTGCGGCATACAGTTGTTTACTTGGCCGGCCATGGATTCATGAAGCAGGGGCAATGACCTCCACACTTCATCAGAAACTGAAGTTTGTGAAAAGTAACAAATTGGTAATAGTTTTCGGGGAAAGAGCCCTGATTGTTAGCAACTGTAACACCCCAAATTTGCCATCTTCTTTTTAAGCATCATCATCATATCATAATCATCACAAGCATGTCATGTCCTTGGCATCTTTGCATAGAAAAATGAAACATAATATTCTCATGTTCTAGCATTAGGCATATGATCAATTATGGGTGGATTTGAGGCATCACAAGCTATAGCAAGAGGCCCAGTGGACTTGTCCAAGTCCCATGAAGAGTCTACATGACACTCACAAGTTCAAGATCCTTTACAAGAGCCCAGGAGGTTGGGAGATCATCAGGGAATCCAAGTTAGGGCAAGCTCCTACACAATGGTTCTCAAATTAGGGTTTCACTTTCAAGCATGAATCCTTTGTGACTTTGGCCATTTCATGTGGGCAAAGTCTTTTATATGATAAGAGGATCCTAGGGATGAAATTTGGTGAGAAAATTCCTTGTGGAAGGCAGTTATTTCATCAGTTGCTTGCATAAGAAGAAATTGGTCAACTGTGCATTTTAGCTATTATTTTATGATTGGCATTATGTTTGGTAAAACTAATATGGCTGGAAAATGTTGAATAAGAAGTTCCATATTAACATAGTATAGACTCTGGAAGAACATGTCAAACATGATGTCCTGACATGGTGGCACAGATAAATGTGGAAGTTGTCAAAGAAGATGTTGAATTCAGTTCAGAATGTCCTATCAGATGTTGGGACATTATCAAACAGAGTAGAAGAACTAAATTCAGGATGTCCCAACAGATGTTGTCATATGTTACAGTCAGATGTCAAAGAAGATGTTGAAGTATCTGCAAATGTCATGACAGAATTACTGTCATATGTTACAGACAGATGTCAAAGAAGATGTTGAAACATCTGCAAATGTCATGACAGAATTACTGTCATATGCAACAGACAGATGTCAAAGAAGATGCTGAAACATCTGCAAATGTCATGACAGATGTCAAAAAGAATGTTGAAACATCTGCAAATGTCATGACAGAATTACTGTCATATGCTACAGACAGATGTCAAAGAAGATGCTGAAACATCTGCAAATGTCATGACAGATGTCAAAGAGAATGTTGAAACATCTGCAAATGTCATGACAGATGTCAAAGAGAATGTTGAAACATCTACAACTGTCATGACAACATTACTGTCATATGTTACATATAGATATCAAACAAGAAGTGTTGAACTTAGTTCAGGATGTCACACCAAATGTTGTGACACTGTCAAACAGAGTAACAGTTAATGAACTTAAGTCAAGATATCAGGATGTCACACCAGATGTTAGGACATTGTATCAGTTAATGGAATAAGTTCAGTTTACAGGATGTCACATCAGATGTTGTGACATTGTATCAGTAAATGAAGTAAGTTCAGTTTTTCAGGATGTCCCAACAGATGTTGAGACATCTCAGACCTGTTACCAGAATTAATTAATGCATAACAGAACTGAGTAAATTCAGGGGAATCTATCTGGAATTAATTATGGATGGACAAAAACAGAACAAGGCGCATCTGTAGGGAGAGTTGTTATGAAACTTCAGCATAATCAGATGAACTAAATCACCTAGAATCTAGGAAGTAACAAACCCTAATTCAAGGTGATGACATTGGATTTATCATATCTGAATTATGCAGAATATTCTGGAGATATTATGCAATCATATGTGGTGCTGATCTAGAAGATCTTAAAGACTCAATTTAAATTGAAGACAAATATTGAAAAATATAGGTTTCTATATTTAGAGATATTTTAGGAGTTGAAGATCTTTTGGAATATTTGTAGCAGATATTTCTGCATATTTGTAGCAGATATTTCTGCATATTTGTAGCAGCTATTGTTGTGATTATTTAGGCCCAAATCCAGTTGGGAATAGGTTATAAAAGAAACCATGTAACCTAGTTTAGAATCAACCCAATCAACCGGAAATGTAAACATTATTAGGGTTGTGTTCTTGTGGCAGCCTTGCATAACAAGGAACTCTATTGTGGCTGTTTCACTTGTGATTCTCTAAGCTTGTAAGCAAGAGAAGTTTTGTGACTTGATTGAAACTGTGAAGTAAGATCAAGCTGTATTGTTTGAAGAATGTCTTCAATTTTATTAAACTTGTAAACTTGATCACTGGGTGATTGAGGGGGAGTGAGTAGGGTACTCTTATCTAAGTTGTGTCTTAGGTAGAAATTGCATTGGGTAGTTATTAAGTGATAGATTAAACAGGGTGGTTTAAGTCTAGAATTAATATTACTTATAGTGGATTTCCTCCTGGCTTGGTAGCCTCCAGATGTAAGTGTGGTTATACACTGAACTGGGTTAACAAACTTCTGCTGTGTTCTTTATATCCTTTATGTTTTATGCAGTACCTGAACTGAATGTCCTATCAGATGTCCCAACATCCTGAAGCATGTTTGACTCTGATATATCAGAATTATTTAAGTACTGATATGTATGCCTTACCATGTTTATAAGTAACAGATAAGATGTTTCAACATCATATTCGACATCTGAGTCTGTCATACCCGAATTTCAATTGGTATCAGAGCAGGTATCCTGGTCTGTTTCTGGATGAGATCTAAGGGGGATACTTTCTGGTTCATGGTAAAGGAAGAAGGATGATATAATGAAAAGTTGTTGGAACTTGAGAGGCTCATATTGGTGTTTGAATGGTCCCTAGAAGTGGAGGATGGACTATTCATCATATGGTGTATATTGGACCAGTCTGGTGTTATCAGGGCTGGAAATTTGCTGGTCAATTGCTGTGTAGCTATGATGTCAAACAGAATGTCCTGACATCTTGGTTCAGAGAATTCTATATTTGAAGGAGGCTTGTATTTTGTTTTCTGTGAGAACTGGAGAACACTTAGTTCAGAATGTTGTGGTTCTTGATGAAAGAAGAGGTTGGAGCCAAAACAAAAGAGTATAATTATCAAATCTTTCATGCGGGAGTGAAAATCTTGATAAGTTATCTCTTAAGCTTATTTATGGTGACCTAATGAGGATATCCTTCCTGGTTATGGTGTCCTATGTTGTTTAGGTATAGCTGGAGAAAATCTCTCTTGTGAAGATACATGTTTATGATTTTCTAAATCATGAACTGAAGGAAGTTTCATCAAGAAAGAAGCTGAATTGATATGTCAATCTTAATGGCTTGACACCACACTACACATCAACAGTTTATGAACCAAGCTTAGTTTTGTGTTCCAGAAGAAGGAAACTGGTGTGATGATGGATGCTTTGGGTGCTAGACAAATGTGTGATGATCACATATGTTTGGAACCTACTCCTAACCTGGAAGAGGAGGCATCTATGCTACATGTTGAAGACTTAGATAATGACTCTGACACAGAGATCATTGCTTTTGTGGACCCTAGCATAGCCAAAAGGCTTAGGGCTAGAAAGGAAAAAGAAGACTGCAGGACATTCAACTCCTGAAAAGAAGCAGCCTACTCCAAAGAAAGACAAGGTCAAAGTGATACTTGGTCCTACTAAACAATGGAGCAAGGTGAATACCCAAAAGAGGAAAGCTGTAACTCCACCAGATTCAGATGTTGAAGAGGATGTCCCAACATCCCAACCAAAGAAGAAACCAGCACACTCAAGGTCCACCTCTGCTATTCCAGAAGCTCCTCTGGACAATGTTTCATTCCATCATGTGTCAAGTGTGAGCAGATGGAAATTTGTACACCAAAGAAGGGTAGCACTTGAAAGAGAGCTGGGCAGCAATGCACTTGAGTGCACTGAGGTAATTGACCTAATTTCTTCTGCTGGTTTATTCAAAACAGTATCAAACTTTTCACCTTGCTATGAGCTGCTAGTCAAGGAATTCAGTAGGACTGTGCTGAAGGTAAATCAGATGAATTCAGAAAAGTCTATGTAAGAGGGAGATGTGTGGAATTCTCTCCTAGGGTTATCAACCATTATCTAGGGAAAGAATCTGATGGACCTAATGAGCTGGGTAAGACAGATAACCAGGTGTGCAAGGTCATTACTGCCAATCAAGTCAAAGCTTGGCCAGTCAAGGGCAAACTTTATGTTAGATTGCTAACAAGGAAGTATGCAATGCTGCATAGAATTGGCACTGTAAACAGGGTCCCTACCAACCATACTTCTTCAATAGCAACTGGATTAGGCAGATTCATATATGTTGTGGGCACCCAAACAAAGCTGGACTTTGGGGCTTATACCTTTGATCAAACCCTAAAGCATGAAGGAACATCAGCAACAAATCTTCCCATTGCTTTTTCCTCTCTGCTATGTGGAATCATACTAAGCCAGTATCCAGGTATCCTCACTGAGAAGGATTCAGTATGCAAAAGAAAAAGTCCTCTGGCCTTCCATTACAAACTTTTCTTGAGCCATCATGCTGCTGATGTTAAAGCTTCCACTAGGACATCTGCTGGACCTTCAAAAGCAAAGACTCCCATATCCAAATCTGCCTTGATTGCAGATCTGAAAAACACTTGCAAAAAGCTGGATGTCAGGAAGAAAAAGCTTGAGGAAGTAATTCAAAGGCTGGAGCTGGAAGAGGTTGCTCAGAATACTGATGAATCTGATGATGAATCTGAAGATGAAGAAGCTTCAAAATGTATTTACAAATGTGGATGATAAATGCATGACTTTGGTCATGATTAAAGCTAGCAATGTGACCAACAATTGCTAGAAGCAAGGGAAGAATGTCAGATTGAGAAGTCTGATCAGAATGGTTATTGAACTGGTTGTCTCTTCCACTATTAGTCATGGATAGTGGCAGTATGAACCCTTTGCAGCAAGCAAACTAAGAGCATCTGTTTTGGAATATAAAATCTAGTATGGATATTTATCAGTTGTGCTCATCAGGGGTGTGAAATTGAGAATTAGTGGAGTTTATGCTCAGCTGGAGTATTGTTTATCCATGACATGAGGAGATCTTGCTAATCTTATCTGGAGCTAACCTTAAAATCCTACAAAATTAAAAGATCAGATTGTGTAGAACTATCTGATAAGGTATTAAGATCAATTGTTGCTTGTGGAGTTCACAAATATTTGATTGATTATCCTTGTGATTCAAGATTTGTGATGTTCAAAAAGATGTTGGAACATCTTATCATCAGAGTTTGTGCAGAATCATGGGAGAGGTATTGCATAAGTTGTAGCATTGGCTTCAGTCTTGTGTGACAGGAGTTATGTATTTCTGGAAAGTTTCTTGGCAAGAACTGGTCTGGATATTATTGATTCTGAAGATGGAGATGAAAGACCATGAACATATCATAATCTTGATGACTACTTGGATTGGTTTATTTCTGATCTAGGTGTAGTCCAGAATGCTCATCATGGAGTTAAGATAGGTGGGGATATCATAAATTTGTTAAGACTGCCTTACTCAAGGAAAGGTGGCATCCTTGGTATAGTTATGAGGTGTAGTTCTTAATTATTTCTTCTGAATAATCAGACAGTGGCAGGTTTGAAGACTTTGGAGAAACATTGAAGTTTCTCATCAATATGTGTTATAGGTAGGAATTTCTGCAAAACCAATAGAATGGAGGTTGTTTACTCAAACTTGATGGATAAATCAAGTCTATGAGAGCATGGAACTCTTGTTCTATAAATAAAGGAGGTTCTTTCAAGTGGCAAAAGAAGGACCTAAATTTAACAGATGGATGTGGGCTAATAATGTTTAAACATCTAGTTCAACATCAGAGTCTAATTGGTGAAGTGACACATAAATCAAGATAAAATGATCTATAGGGATTGAATGCTTCATAAGGCCTTTTATCTTGACAGTTTGGTGAAGATCAACTTTATTGATCAGGATATCTTTGGAAGATTTATTATAAACGTGAAGAAGACAAAAGTGGCAATTGGCTTTTTCATATGAGGATTCATAAAGGAGGTTATCAAAATGTGGTAATTGGTTGATCTTTAAAGTGGATTCGAAGAATCAAGATAATCAGAGTGTGGCAGCTGGTTGTTCTTGAGGAATGTCTTGGAACAAATTGCTCTTGGGCAGAGGAGTGATGAGTTGAAGACTCAAGAGGATTTATTCTTCTTGAAGGTGGATGAGAGTTTATCACTCTTTCTGGATTTCTGATTCTAACTGGTGGCACAGTGTAGTTGAAGATTTTCAGTTCTTGGATTACTATGCTATAGTAAGTCCAGTTGGTGGAGCACATCTAGGATCATGGTGATAAGGTCTTGGTGTATGAAAAATGTTCTAACTAAGTGTTAGTACATTATCTGGGGTGTTTATCTACATGGTTTCTATTATTAGACTACCTAATCATATGGGAGAATGATGAAGTAGATGATCTATATTGGAAGAAACATGTAGAAGAGACTGGAAGTGTTCCTCATGCTAAAAAGCCAAGAACTCCAAAAAGATCAAGTTTTCAGCAAGACCAAAGGCATACCTTCACCATTGTACAACACTCCAAAAGCTTCTGAATATGTGGATGATTCCATAAAGGAGTTGGTATCCAAGATCCTATCTGAGCAAAGAGTGGTAAGTGGCATATTTATCCCTCTGAACACTATACCAGCCCCACAAGAAGATCAACAAACTCAGGCTGCAAAGGACACTCCTGCTCAACAGGATGTCCCAATAGATGTTGAAACATCTGAGGACCAGAAAAAGGCCTTCAATAATTGTGATGAAGAAGCATCTGAGGATCAGCACAAGGCCTCAACTGAATAGCACATCTCTCTTGATTCACCAGAAGTATATCAGGTATTTATTGCTTGGAAGTTTGTTTGTGGACATTCATTCTAATTTCATAATTAGTTTGGATATGTTTTATCTGGATTGTAAAGGCTTAGTGTCAAGAACCTGTGTGCTAGAAGATGTTCATCTTGTGTAGTCTGTGGTAACTACAAACCCAGAAAGGAATCAGGTATGCTTTGGTACAAGAAGTGAATGTGTTCGATTGGGAATTGAACAGAGAGTGAGCTCTTGAAGACATGAAGATGCGTCTTATGTTTTCCCTTCATCAATGTACAGAGAAGCATGGAGTATCCTAGACAGGGGGAGTGTGTTACAAGTATGTGCACTTGTTTTTGTGGTGTTAAGGGGGAGTAATACCTTAACCAGATAAGGAGAATCCTAAGAGTCTAGAAGGCTATATTACATAAAGCTTCTCTCTGCAGTTTATGTTTGATTCTTGAGGAATTGTGTGTGTTTCAAGCTTATGGAGATTATATACCTCTATTTTTATGGTACCTTTGTCTTTTTATGGCTAAAAAGGGGGAGAAGTAATAGTGTAAGGTCTGATATGAAGATGTGATGTTAAGGAACTTCTACATAAGGTACTACTGCATCTGTATGTAAATTAGTTTTAGCCAAAATAAGCCAAAGGGGGAGATTGTTAATGCTATTATTTTATGATTGGCATTATGTTTGGTAAAACTAATATGGCTGGAAAATGTTGAATAAGAAGTTCCATATTAACATAGTATAGACTCTGGAAGAACATGTCAAACATGATGTCCTGACATGGTGGCACAGATAAATGTGGAAGTTGTCAAAGAAGATGTTGAATTCAGTTCAGAATGTCCTATCAGATGTTGGGACATTATCAAACAGAGTAGAAGAACTAAATTCAGGATGTCCCAACAGATGTTGTCATATGTTACAGTCAGATGTCAAAGAAGATGTTGAAGTATCTGCAAATGTCATGACAGAATTACTGTCATATGTTACAGACAGATGTCAAAGAAGATGTTGAAACATCTGCAAATGTCATGACAGAATTACTGTCATATGCTACAGACAGATGTCAAAGAAGATGCTGAAACATCTGCAAATGTCATGACAGATGTCAAAGAGAATGTTGAAACATCTGCAAATGTCATGACAGAATTACTGTCATATGCTACAGACAGATGTCAAAGAAGATGCTGAAACATCTGCAAATGTCATGACAGATGTCAAAGAGAATGTTGAAACATCTGCAAATGTCATGACAGATGTCAAAGAGAATGTTGAAACATCTGCAACTGTCATGACAACATTACTGTCATATGTTACATATAGATATCAAACAAGAAGTGTTGAACTTAGTTCAGGATGTCACACCAAATGTTGTGACACTGTCAAACAGAGTAACAGTTAATGAACTTAAGTCAAGATATCAGGATGTCACACCAGATGTTAGGACATTGTATCAGTTAATGGAATAAGTTCAGTTTACAGGATGTCACATCAGATGTTGTGACATTGTATCAGTAAATGAAGTAAGTTCAGTTTTTCAGGATGTCCCAACAGATGTTGAGACATCTCAGACCTGTTACCAGAATTAATTAATGCATAACAGAACTGAGTAAATTCAGGGGAATCTATCTGGAATTAATTATGGATGGACAAAAACAGAACAAGGCGCATCTGTAGGGAGAGTTGTTATGAAACTTCAGCATAATCAGATGAACTAAATCACCTAGAATCTAGGAAGTAACAAACCCTAATTCAAGGTGATGACATTGGATTTATCATATCTGAATTATGCAGAATATTCTGGAGATATTATGCAATCATATGTGGTGCTGATCTAGAAGATCTTAAAGACTCAATTTAAATTGAAGACAAATATTGAAAAATATAGGTTTCTATATTTAGAGATATTTTAGGAGTTGAAGATCTTTTGGAATATTTGTAGCAGATATTTCTGCATATTTGTAGCAGATATTTCTGCATATTTGTAGCAGCTATTGTTGTGATTATTTAGGCCCAAATCCAGTTGGGAATAGGTTATAAAAGAAACCATGTAACCTAGTTTAGAATCAACCCAATCAACCGGAAATGTAAACATTATTAGGGTTGTGTTCTTGTGGCAGCCTTGCATAACAAGGAACTCTATTGTGGCTGTTTCACTTGTGATTCTCTAAGCTTGTAAGCAAGAGAAGTTTTGTGACTTGATTGAAACTGTGAAGTAAGATCAAGCTGTATTGTTTGAAGAATGTCTTCAATTTTATTAAACTTGTAAACTTGATCACTGGGTGATTGAGGGGGAGTGAGTAGGGTACTCTTATCTAAGTTGTGTCTTAGGTAGAAATTGCATTGGGTAGTTATTAAGTGATAGATTAAACAGGGTGGTTTAAGTCTAGAATTAATATTACTTATAGTGGATTTCCTCCTGGCTTGGTAGCCTCCAGATGTAAGTGTGGTTATACACTGAACTGGGTTAACAAACTTCTGCTGTGTTCTTTATATCCTTTATGTTTTATGCAGTACCTGAACTGAATGTCCTATCAGATGTCCCAACATCCTGAAGCATGTTTGACTCTGATATATCAGAATTATTTAAGTACTGATATGTATGCCTTACCATGTTTATAAGTAACAGATAAGATGTCTCAACATCATATTCGACATCTGAGTCTGTCATACCAGAATTTCAAAAGTCAACTTTGAGAATTCAAGGGTTCCAACCCCATTTTTCAAGACAAATGATGTCCTTAAGACCTTAGAAGAGGTTTGGCAAATTCAAGGATCAAGAATCAAGGGGTTTTGAAGAACTTTCCATTTTTGGCATATGGTTTGTTTTTAAACTTTCCATTTTTGGCAACTTTTGCCCTAATTTTCAAAGGCCTCTTTCATGATGAAAATGATCTCAAATAAATTTCCAATAAACATGAAAGTTGTAGGGTAGGTTCTCCCATTTTCAGAAAGTACAAGTACATTTTCATAGCCTTCATGGATCAAAAGTTATGGCCTTCGAAAGTTCACTTGTTTTTAGGGTTTTACATGGATTATCATTTTACACCAAGTTGCAAAAAGCATTGCAAGTCATTTCTAAGCTGACCTATGGACAAATTGAGATCATGACATCACAAGGCATTACATGAGACACATTTGGCTCAAGAAAGTTCAACAAATTCGTGTATGGGTTAAGGGATATTCCATGAAATGCATTTTTTGCAAAATCACAAGAAAGGCATGTTACACTCGCATCTAAGGGTCAGGATTGATCCAAAGGTAATGAGGGGATAGAATGAAGTCAGAATGTGCACACGAGGGAGGCATTTCACGCGTGTTTGAAGCAATCACAACTTTCATGCATTTTTGCAAATTCACCCTCAACACACTTCTCATGCCACCATTACTTCAGAAACCCTAATCAGGTAAAAAGATCAACCATATAAAAGCCAAACATGCACTGAATTCGTGGACACACACCCTCATTTCCCAGATTCAAAACCACTTGCATCTATTGCATTTTCTTTCAAAACTCTTTCCTCAAGCTCTCATTTCCTAACCTCTTCACATAATCACCATCCTTGAGCTCTGAGGATCACATTGCACTCATTGATTCAAGCTGAGAGTGAGGATTTCATCAAGTGCCATTTAAGAGCAGCAGGGGTCGAATCTCAAGATCTAGGAGAATTCAAGGCTTCTTTTGCATTTATTTTGCAATAAGAAGTTAAAAGGAGTAGATCTGCAACTGGAGGGATCTTCTTTTGGTGTTTTGAAGGATTTTCGAGTTCAGGCATGCTATGGAATTTTGAGATCTGGATTTGAAATTAGATGTTTGCATTGTATTTTGCTTGTTGTGCTGATGATTCTGTGATGTTTAGATTTGAAAATGGGTGGATATTGAGTTTGTTATGTTGATCTGAAGTTTGATGCATAGAACTGTTTGTGTTCAATTTGGTTGATTCTTGGTCCTAATGAAAATTCTGAATGCATATTTGAGATCAGTGTGTTCTAATTGATTGATCTGGAGGTTTGTAGCTCTGTTCATGGTGTTTTGTTCTTGTGTATGAATTTTCCGGTGCCGGAGCTAGGGCTCCGGTCACCGGATTCTGGAAATGTTAAAGGAAGAAGATAAGTTCTCCACCCTTGGATCTTTGATCTGTACGATCCACATCTTGCCAGCACATTAAAATGCCACACTCCCTCTCACGTGATTTTATTTTATGTTTTAATCTGAATTGATCATTATGTTTGGCACCTCACCACAGTTATCATGCACACACGCACTGAACTCTTGGATATTTGACCTGGTTTTAAGTTTGACTTGATCTGATGCGTGAGATTGATCCATTGGCTTGTTTATTTTCCTGATTTTCTTGAATTTCCACCATAATATTGTGTCCTGTGCTGCGTTTCATGGGCCTAAGTTGCTATTCACGCCCCCTGTTTTGTGAGCCCAATTAATTGAACTGAAGTTTATTACTGAATGCACCTCCTTGTGACCATTTTATTTCTTTTATTTCTTTTATTATTTGTTTGGTTTTATTTTATTTAAAATAGTAATAAGTTCATAAAATTCCAAAAAAATTCATAAGTGATATTTTGAGTTTTCTTTAATTTTTGATATTTTTATTTTCCATTTATTTTCATTTTCCACGCTGGAATTAATTTCTTCTTTTATTATTTGTTTTTTTATTCACTTTTAAAGCATGCTGTCTTGTAGAATTTATATCTTGACCATTAATTTGAATTTTGAATTGATTCTTTTTGCTCTGGATTCACATTGAAATATAGTTTATTGATGATTTTTCCTCTGATTTTTAGAACTGTGCTTGACTATTTTTAGTCCTTAGCTTGTGCATGAAGTTTCATAACCCTAATCCATGTTTAGGCATATATTTGACCTAATTAGCTTCTGATTTTGGTCCTACTCTTTTGGCATGTTAATATTATATGTTTGAAGAGTCTTTGTGCAAACTTGTGGAATTTTTGGATGAATGCTTGATTTGATTTGAATTTTGTTCTTTGCTTATCTTCTTTTGCATCATTTTTGGTCATATGTTTAGTCCTTAGGTTGGGAGGGTACTTGTGCCAACTCCCTTAGGTTGTTTAGAGCCCTTTTAGGATGAGAGTACCTCTCTGGTCTTGGATTGACTGTTGTGCTTTGAGAAATTTTGTGGTTGTTTGCCTTTGAGGTTCATTCACTTTTGCACATGTTCACCTAACTTCTTATGCTTTTTTGCTTCTCATGATGATAATGTTTAAGTTTTAATGATTCTACTCTTCATCTCTTGTGTTGCTTGGGCACATTCTTGACATGTTAGGGTTCTGGTCTTGAAGTTTGTGATGTTTTTTTTCTTGGTTTGCCTTGTGTTATCTCATGTTTGTTTTGCTTTGTCATGATAATCCATAATGCTTCATGTTGAACTGTGTAGTCCATCTCTCATTCTTGTGTTGTGTGTTTGAATTTGACACTTGTAATTGAGATTCCAATTCTGGTTGTGTTGCTTTGGTTTGATCTTATGCCCATTTTGTGTTTCATTTGTTCTTATTTGCTTTTGTCATGATATTTGCTTATATTACTAACCATTTCAGGGGCTCTGGTAAGTGAGAGGTGTGGATGTGATTCCCACATCTCCAATTCTCATCTCTTCTCTTTTCATGATATTCTCTTATTTGTGTTTGAGGGGCTTAGGCCATCCTTTCTTCTTCTTCCCTTCTTCATTCTCTTCTTTCTCTTCTTATCTTTTCCTTCTTTAGGATAGTAAACCTCACTAACCTAGGATTTTCTATGCATGATAACAATTAGGTGTTAGTCCCCCATTAGACTTTTACCTTTAAGATCTTTGGTTCTTTTCTCTTCTCATCTCAAAACAAAAACCTAAAAAAACATCTTAATAAGGATTGAAGTGGTCTCCTGTGCAATAGCCTTATTCCATGGAGCACTTGTAGTCTTCCCATCTTGGGATAGTACAAGCTTGTCCCTCATGATGCACAAGTCTGATCATGAGACCATCTTCATCAAGAAAATCATAAAATACACTTCTTCAAAAATTACAAAAAAAAAACACTTAATAAATTCAACGAGTTAGTGAGCTTAGGCCCTAATCTCTAGAATCAAGTTTTGGGGATCTTCTCCTTACTTGAGTGTGCTTGTTCTATTATTCCCTCTTGGAATGTAGTAGCAAGTACACATTCCATGGAAAAGAGCTTTGGTTTAATTCCTTGTGCCACACTCATAAAAGCTTCTAAAAAAAACACAAACAAACAATAATCGTCTCTCCTTCGGGACTTCTTTTCTCATCACCTTCACTCTCATCGTACGAACTTGCCCCTACTTGTCATTTTGCAAGACGGTTACGCACTCTTCGTCTGAGCCTACAACACCTGAGCATTGACATAGGCAATTCAAGCCTTAAGACACAAGCAATCTTTTCCACCCCTAGTTAGGGGAACTACGACGACTCTGATCCTCATTGTCCAGATGAGGTACGTAGGCAGCGGGGTAGGGCCCGTTCGAGCACAATATTTTATTTTCCCTACATTTTTTCTCTTTGTTTTCTTTTTTCAGTTCCCTTTTTTTCGTTTCTTTTTTCCAGTTCAGTTCACTTTCTTTTGCAGCAGCTTTCATTTCTTCACCCTTTGAAACAGTTTCTTTGCAAGCGTGGATCCCGTTGGGTACGGCGGACGATCTGGGGTGCTAATACCTTCCCAGGTCATAACCGACTCCCGAACCCAGTCTCTTTGGTCCGCAGGACTCGTGTTCTTCCTCTTCTTTTCTTCTGGTTTGTGCAGCATTACCATTCCTGTTCCTTCGGGATAAAAATGCCTGGCTGGCGACTCTAACCTTTTTCCGCGCCACTTTCGCGTTTGTACCAAGATGGAAATCCGGGGAGCGACAACAACTTATCTTCATTCTTGTATTTGAAACCAGAAGACATCGTTGGGACTCAGTTCCAAGCTCTCTCTATAAGCAACAAGGATCAGTCCGAAATAGGAACGTCAATCACTTTCTACAAAGATGCTCTCCACGCCCTGGAAAACAACAATATCAAAGGATGGGGTCAAGTCGTAATTCCCATCAGCAATGAATCCAGAAAAGGTCATGGTTGTTCTTCAGCAGCAACAAAACCGACAACAAAGGACGGGAACTTTGGTCCTATTTAAAACTTTTTCCATAGTGGAGGTTTCCTTCACCCAATATCTCAAGAGGTTCATACCATCGAGGAAAACAATTTGGAAGGCTCCGAAGGT
This sequence comes from Lathyrus aphaca, assembly GCA_963966055.1. Lineage (NCBI taxonomy): Eukaryota > Viridiplantae > Streptophyta > Magnoliopsida > Fabales > Fabaceae > Lathyrus > Lathyrus aphaca. The sequence goes on from OZ014523.1 coordinate 471,324,054, forward strand.
CCCGATGACAAGTGGAAAACATACTTCAACGAGGAAGGATATATTTCTTAGGACGAAGCACGCAAGCCATTCGATTTTCCGATCTCCATTTCAAAGTATATTCTAGAAACAGAGGATAGAGAAATATCTGAAGTACCTACTGCTCCTCACAAATCATTGGAAGACACTCCAATGACATGCAAATTTTATTATACATTCGAAGACTTAATAGACGATCTACCCACATGGGAATCTTATTAGGAAAATTCGGGAGACCTGCAATGTTATCTCGATGAATTTGCAAGGATTGCAGGATAAAACTTCCTTAACTTTGCACTACCAGAAGTAATTTTCATTACTGAAGATGACTCATCAACTCCCATAGAAACATGGGACACCTTGGTACAACCAAGTGGAAAATACGATTATCTCGTAAAGTACATTGCTCCCGCAAGTTCTTACATTGATATAAAAAACATCCAATCAACTGGATGGGAAGACTCTCCTGAGAGCATCGATGAAGAAACAACTGAAAATTTCTCACACGATCAAGATGCATGCAAGGAAGACTCTGCGGATCGTCCTTCACCAGAAATTAATGTCATTACAAAAGTTACTCCGGAAAGACAAGTTCCAGACTCCTGCATCTCCAACGGAGTTTGTTACGATTGGGTATCTGTTGACGTCACTAACATTGTTCACATTCCAAAGTAATTTCTTAGTTTTATTTTGATCTTTCATCTCACCTGGATGACGAGGAATGTTTTATAGGGCTTACTTGCTGTAAATTATCCTCTTCACTTAGCCCAAAGTGACATAGTTTTGTTTTATAAGGCTGTGTGTTTCAAGAATCGACAAATCATAAATGAAATATCATTCTGTATTTCCCCACTTGTTGTTGTTTTCTCTTTTCGCTTTTTCAGAAAATGGTAATCGCTTAAAACAACAGAAAATGAAAACAAACATTTTTCAAAACTAATCTGCATAAACTTCCTTATGGATTATCTAAATGTGTTTTCTCAATATCATCATCATGCATATTAATTGTTTTAAACCCCATTGAAACACGTGATCCAATTCCTTCTCCCAACTTTGAGTTCTCGGTATTCGAAGATGAAGAGGATGATGACAACGAAATTCCAGAAGAGATCTCTAGATTACTCATACACGAGGAGAATTCCATTAAACCTTACAAAGAACTATTGGAAACAATTAATTTGGGTTCAGAACAGGAAAGAAAGGAAGTCAAGATTGGTGCACTAATCAACTCGGCTGAAAGGAAAAGCCTGGTCTAATTAATCAAATAATTTCCCAATGGATTTGCTTGGTCGTATCAGGACATGCCAGGGCTGGATACCAACATTGTGGAACATCATTTACCGTTAAATCCATATTTCTCACCAGTCAAGCAGAGATTGAGAAGAACTCATCCATATATGGCTATTAAAATCAAGGAAGTGGTACAGAAGCAAATCGATGAAAGATTTCTTGCCACTTCAGAATGTCCTCAATGGTTGGCAAACATCGTGCCAGTACCAAAGAAGGACGGGAAAGTCAGAATGTGTGTAGACTACAGGGATCACAAAAAAGTAAGTCCAAAGGACGACTTCCCTTTACCGCACATCGACATGTTGGTAGACAACACAACAAAATACAAATTATTTTCCTTCATTGATGGATTTTCGGGCTACAACTAGATAAAAATGGCACCCGAAGACATGGAGAAAACATCTTTCATCACGCCATGGGGCACCTTTTGTTACAAAGTAATGTCGTTCGGATTAAAGAACGCTGGTGCTACCTATCAAAGGGAAATGACAACCCTTTTTCATGACATGATGCATAAATAGATCGAAGTATACGTCGACGACATGATCGCCAAGTCAAAGACCCAAGAGGAACACATTGATCATCTGCAAAAATTGTTCCAACGTCTGAGAAAATATCAACTACAACTGAATCCTAACAAGTGCACCTTTGGTGTCCGATCAAGAAAGCTCCTGGGATTCATCGTCAGTTAGAAAGGAATTAAAGTTGATCCTGAAAAAGTCAAAGCTATTCAAGAAATATCTGCTTCAAAAATGGAGAAACAAGTTCAAGGATTCCTGGGACGTCTAAATTACATCTCAAGGTTTATATACCTCATGACCGCGACATGCGCGCAAATATTCAAACTTCTCTGGAAGAATCAAAGTCATGACTGGATATAAGACTTCCAGGAAGCCTTTGAAAAGATAAAAGAATACTTTTTGAAGCCACCAATTTTGTCACCTCTAGTTGAAGGTAGACCATTGAACATGTACCTCACCGTTTTAGAAGACTCCATGGGATGTGTACTTGGCCAACAAGACGAAACAAAAAGAAAAGAATATGTTATTTACTATTTGAGAAATAAATTCACCTATTGTGAAACTCGATACACAATGCTAGAGAAAACTTGTTGCTCTCTAGCTTGGGAAGCTAACCGTCTTCTCCAGTATATGATTTGTCATACTACTTGGCTCATCTTAGAAATGGATCCGATAAAATATGTGTTTGAAAAGCCTGCATTAATAAGACGAATTGATCGTTGGCAAATGTTGTTTTCAAAATACGACATTGACTATCACGCACATAAATACGTCAAAGGAAGTATCCTAGCTGGTCATTTGGCTCATCGGCCCATCCGTAATCAGGATCCAGTCACATTTGACTTCCCAGACGAAGACGTCATGTATCTTAAGATGAAAGATTATGACGAACCACTGCCAAGCGAATGACCTGAACTAGGATCCCTTTGGGGACTAATCTTCGACGGAGCTGTTAATTCTTATGGAAACAGGATTGGGGCAATCATTTTCACCCCAAGCAGAACCCACATTCCATTCACTTCCAGAATAACTTTCATATGTACAAACAACGAGGTCGAGTATGAAGCTTGCATCATGGGTCTCGAGGAAGCAAATGATCTCAGGATCAAGAATTTACACGTGTACGGAGATTATGACTTAGTGATCAATCAAATCAAAGGAGAATGGTAAACACGAAAATAAGGATTGATCCCTTACCGAGATTATGCAAGGAGATTGTTGCCATTTTTAAACAAAATTGAATTTCATCACATCCCTCGTGAGGAAAATCATATGACTGATGCACTTGCTACTCTCTCTTCCATGATCATAGTTGATCGATGGAATGACATCCCAAGAATTGACATTATGCGTCTAGACAGGCCATCATACATCTTTGCAATAGAAACTGCTACTAATGACAAACCTTGGTACTACGACATTCATCAATTCCTACAGAAAAGGGAATACCCATATGGATCGTCTAGAAAAGACAGGAAGACCCTCTGAAGATTGGCAGGAAACTTCTTCCTCAACTAAGATGTACTTTACAAGAGAAACTTCTACATGGTTCTACTTAGATATGTAGACAAGCACGGAGCAGAAATACTCATGAAAGAAATTCATGAAGGGTCTTTTGGTACTCGTACCAATAGATATACAATGACAAGAAAAATACTCCGAGCAAGATATTACTGGCTCACAATGGAGGCAGATTTCCACAAGCATGCGAGGAAATGTCTTAAATGTCAAATTTATGTTGATAAGATTCATAGGCCCTCGACACTTCTCAAGGCTCTCTCTTCACCATGGCCATTTTCAATATGGGGAATCAACATGATTGGAATGATTGAACCCAAAGTTTCAAACGAACATCGGTTCATCCAGGTAGCTATTGACTACTTCACCAAATGGGTGGAAGCAGCATCATATGCCAATATAACTCGATAAGTGGTTGCCTAGTTTATCAAAAATAATATCATCTGTCGCTACAGTATTCCAAGTCAACTCATTACTGACAATGGCTCCAACTTGAACAACAAAATGATGAAGGAATTAAGCGTAGAGTTCAAAATTGAACACCACAACTTTTCTCCTTATCAACCAAAGATGAACGGCGCAGTGGAAGCCTCCAACAAAAATATCAAGAAAATTATCCAGAAGATGGTCGTGACATAAAAGGATTGGCACAAGATGCTGCCTTACGCGCTTCATGGATACCAAACTTTCGTTCGCACTTCAACAGGGGCAACCCCTTTATCACTAGTATATGGAATGGAAGTAGTGCTCCCCATTTAAGTTGAGATCTCATCCTTAAGAATATTAATGGAGGCCAAACTCACAAAAGCTGAGTGGTGCCAAAGCAGATTTGACGAGCTCAATCTGATGGAAGAAACGAGAATGACTGCCCTCTGTCACAGTCAGTTATATCAACAATGAAGGAAGAGAGCATTCAACAAGAAAGTCCGACCTCGTGTATTCAAAGAAGGAGATATCATCCTCAAGAAAATCCAATCATTTCTTACCAACTATCGGGGCAAATGGATTCTGAATTATGACGACCCTATGTGGTCAAGAAAGCCTTCTCAAGCGATGCCCTGATACTCACAACAATGGACGGTGAGGAATTCACTTATCCTACAAATGTTGATGCAGTCAAGAAATACTTCACCTAAAAGTAAAAAAAATTGCTTGCTAAGTTGAAAACCTTAAAAGGGAGACTTAGGAAAAAATGAGCGTCTCGGTGGATTGAAAACCCAAAAGGGCGATCCAGGCAAAAATTAGAGATAAGAAAAAATATTTAAAAATATCCTTCTAGAAAAATCTAGGTAAAATGTTAGGGATTTATGGCAAGTAACTTCATCCAACCAGGTCAAATTGTCAGAAGAAAGTCACTCATCAAAGTCATCATCAACAGAAGCTCTGAATACTCTGAACTCAAAATTGGTAGAAGGATAAAGATCATTAAGTTTCAATGTAGCCCTTCTCCCCAATAAATTACCATTTTTATCTGCTTTACAAAATGATGTTTTTAAAACTAATTTATCTTTTCTTGAAAATTTAAATGAATTTACTTCACTTTTATTTTTCAAAATAAAATTTGCAATTTTACTTGGTCTGTGAATGTAAAAGGAAATCATTCAGTTACTTTAAAAGTAACCGAACTTCTGGAATATCCCCACGAGGATGAACTTATGTCTTCCCGTAAAGCCATGTCTCCAAAAATCAACAAAAGTAGGAGATCCCCTATACAATGAGCAATCAAGTCATGAAACAATGATACTTCATCTCTGGATCGACCTAGTATTCTCTATTTTATCTAGTCAACTTGTGTGTCGTGTCTGTTTTGTCAGCATACTCATTCATTCATACATTCATAATTATATTTTCATTTTAAATTTGCATAATCATAAGCATTTATCCCACATGATAAAGAGTCTTCTATCTAGTTATTTCCTAGATAAAACGTCAGTTTTCAAGTTTGGATAACTTGAACCTTTACAGCAACGCAGTAACCAAGCCTTTGAAACCTCAAGATCACCGACAAGATGAACAACCTGGCATCTTAGGATCAAAATTTCGGCTATTCTAAGGTGTTTAATCCTCTTGTACACCGAATCCAAATGCTTTTATAATTCGTATCTTCGGGTCCAAGAAGATTAAATAGGGGCATCTGTCATACCTAAATTTTGACCCTAATATATGTACATCATCAGAAGAAATCCATTGGACAAAAGACTGTGCCAGACTGATTTAAACAGTATCCCTGCAATGGATCACGATTCTTGAGTCCCTTAGAGGATTCAAGCAAAGGGCCAATCAATAATACATACGAGTTTCAACCTTTCAATCACTATCAAATGGTTAAGGAATCCCAAATAAAAGAAATCTTTCAAGGACTATACAACAATCTCAGTGATCTAGGCCCCGAGTCATCACAATCACCAATTAGGGTTTCAGCCAACTGATGCCCTTCAGATGAAATTTTTCATAGAGAAAAGAGCCAAGACTTTCATACATCATCAAGAATGATTGACATGACTTTTAAAATCCATTTACAAGTACAAAAGATGTAGAGATCAAAGACTGCAAAACTAGGGTTTCATAGTGCCTAGATTAGGGTTTTTCATTAACCGAGGAACCAAAAGTCAAGATTTTCATCTGGACAAGAGCCTATACCATAGGTAATGAGTTAATTATCTCATATACATCATAGAAGTCCATTCATAAGGACAAAATACCTCAGAGGATGTCCAGTTGAAAAATCAGAAATCCAGGGGTATCAAGTGTAATTTCCATCTGGACCAAAAAGTCAAAGTTTGACTTTTTCACCCAAAATGATACTCATGACCTATATTTAAAGAATATATGGTCCATGAATGCATTTGATAAAAAAATCAGAAATTTGAAGATAACTTGTAAAAGGGGTAACTTTTGAAACTTAGAAAATTTTCTAAGTTATGGAAAACAAATGTTCAAGTACCCTACTTCCAAGCATCATAACTTGTGATCCAAGCATCAGAATTTGGTGAACCAATACTTAAATGAAATATCTTGCTACAAAATACAGACGATTCAACTAGGAGAAACTCCAATTCCTTATGGATTTCAAGTTGAGGATGAATCAAAATCAAGACAAATACTGATTTTTCAACACTTAGAAAAATCTCCATAAGTGTAAAATACGCAAAACATCAAAACTTGGAGGGATTTTTCACCAAGTTCCAAGATGACTCAGATCCATTTCAAAACACCAATGTTGTTGCAAATGTTACCAACAATTCAAAGAACCAATTGGCATGAAAAGAGCTTGCTTATGCATGAAGAAATCATGGATCAAAGTGACCTTAACAAACTGTTTTGCAAAAACAAATTTTTCGCAACTTTGTAAAATCTGATTTTTTGAAGCAAAGTACATAGTCAAGTGGATTTAAGCATCTAAAAAATGATTGCAACTTTGATCAAACCTGCAAATTAATGATTACACCATGGAATTCACCAAAAAGGCCTTCATGAATTTTAACATTATACATTTTGATCCAAGGGTATCGCTCCCGAGGATTTGCATCCCGGTACAAGCGCGAACGGTTGGCGAAAGAGAAAGATGAAGGTGAAGTGAAAAGAGTCGCCAGCTAGGAATTTTTATCCCGAAGGAAAGGTAATGCTACATAAACCTAGAAAAGATATGGATAAGACGGTTGCGAACCAGAGAAACTGAGAAAGGGGGTTGGTTACAACCTGGGAAGGTATTAACACCCAGATTGTCCGTCGTACTCGACGGGATCCACGCTTGAAAGTTTGTGTTTAAAGGGGTAGTGTCTGTGCTATCCGTGTGCAAAAGCTGGAAAGGAATGTACAAGTGTCAGTGCAAGAAAGTGAAGTGAAGTGCTCAGGAATGAGGCTTAAAAGAATAATGCTGAAAGAGGGGGAAGACATAAAGACTTTTGTTCGATAACAGTAAAGTTATGCCTACGTATCCTCTCATGCAATGAGGAAGTCAGAACACCGTAGTTCGACTCAAAGAGACTGAAAGATAAATTGACTGATGAACTGCTTGCTTGTCTATGCTCAAGTGTATGACTCGTCTGGCTCGAGTGCTAATTGTCTTGCATTAGACGGGAGAAGCAAGTTCTCGTTTGTGAGTGAAGATGATGAGAAAAGAATCCCGAAGGAGACGATTATTGTTTGTTTTCGTGTTTTTAATCTTTTATTGCTTTTTGGTGTTTGTCATAAGTTAATGAGCTTAAGCCTAAACCAAGGGTTAGTAAACTCATCATATCCTCCCTTTGGTTAGGGATAATGAGAATACCTTAAGTATGAGATAAACATCTCAAACTTAATTACCATGATGTAGGATTAAGATCATTAACCTACTTGTGATTATTTAGATGTTTTTGAGTTTTTTTGTTTAGTGTTAAGTAATGAGTTTAAGCCATAATCAAAGATTTAGTGAACTCATTACACCATCCTAATAGAAGGATAATAGATGAGAGCACTTAAGCTGAGGAAGATACCTCAACTTAATCCATGATTAGGGATTAACCTCATGACAAAACAAACCTTTATTAAATGGATTTTGATTAAGGGTGAGATTAAGAAATGAGTTTTATAGTTTGTAAGACAACTAGAGGAGGACTTGTCCATTAACACTAGGGTTAGTCCTTCTTAACCAATAAAGGAAAAATTAGAACCCTAATGCAAGGCCCAAGTTACAAGCTATTGTCTTAGTGATTATTAAGATGGATTTATTAAGAGGTTTAAAAATATTAAGGTTTTAACAATTAGGATTAAAGTTATACACTCCATCCTAAGAGAAGGATGCAGACATAACCTTAATCACAAAGCCTTAAAACCTTAAAGGTTTAGTCTCTGATTATGAGATGAGGAGAGAGACACAAAGGAAGACAAAAAGGTAAAAGATAAAGGGGGACTAATCAAAACCCTAATTATTGTCATGATTGGGTGTTCCTATGGTTTGTAAGGCTTGCAAGAGATCTTTAGAGAAGTCACCAATGGAAGAAGCAGATGAAAGGAGGAGAAGCAGAAGAAACAAGTTACTTACTTCACTCAAGAAGATAAGCAACTTGGAGAAAGAAAGTGAATGATGAACATGAATGAGCAAGCTCACTCTAAGACAAAGAAAAATGCATCAAGGATGCATAAGAAGAATGAGAAGAGAAATGAGAAGTGAAGGCAAATTCACTTCTCAAATTACTTACCACCTGAAAATGTTAGCATAAGAAAAGAAATGAAATGAAAATGAGACATATGCAAGGGCAAAGACAAAACGAGAAGCATAAACATGATGCAAATGATGCTATGAGATGATGCAGAGACATGTCAAGTGTTATGAATGATCATACAAGAGATGGAATGCAATGGAAGCATGCTTAGAAGTATGAAAACACATGAAAGTTCTTGGAATGAAATGAATGCATATCATGGAAAATAGATGAAGAAATGATCAAGCATGATTCTAATGTGTCCTATGATTTCTTATATGACATGTGAATGCATGAAATGTCATGGCAAGTTCATGTATGGATGCATATGCAAGATGTATGTAAATGAACATGAGAAATTAGGGTTTTAATGCAACATGAGATGCAAAAGCCAAAAACAGAAGCACAACATAAGATAAAAAATTGCAAATGAACTCAAAGGAACCCTAACCCCATATGATATCACACCCCAAAGGAGGAGTTCTAACTCTTAACCTAAAGAAAGTTGTGATTTTTCTAAGTTATCTAGGGTTTAAGGTACCTTAAGGGGAAAAATGCAAATCAAATCAAAAATTCAAGATGAATTCATGACAAATATATTCTAGACAATACATGATATATGAAGATCAATGCAAAAATAACCAATGTCAAACCCTTCATGGTTAGGCAAAAAATAATTCTTGAAGTTAGGGTTCAAAAATTGGGTTTTTATGAACCCTAAATTCAAGAAAATTGTCAATATTGAATCAAAACCAAAAAGAAATTTGTATGAATGGTTTGACAATGTTTCTAAATGTCCTAAGATGCAATGTGAATTTTTTTGGAATTTTTAGAAACCTAAATGATATTTTAATTAATTAATTTCCATTAATTAATTAAAATAAACATTAAAATATTTTTAAAATGGTTTTTTAATGCAAAAAATAAAAATAAAAATGTTTTTGGGTGAAGAAAAATATTTGAATCAAAATGCAGAAGGAAAATATTCTTTTGGAAATTTTTAAGTATTTTAAATAAATTATGCAAAACAAATGCAATAAAATGAATTTAAAATGAAATAAAACAAAAGTAATCAGATCCAGTGGTTCACATTTAAACTGAGGATGGAGGGAAAGACCTGGCGCGCATCTCAACGGCAACAATTTTAACTGAATAAATCCTAATTAATTAATTAATTAATCTTGATTTAAACTTAATGATCTAATATGGATCATCCACTGCCTAGCCCTAATCACCATCTAACGACCCAAATTTAAACTCAGCCCTAAACACGTCATTAACCCTAATCTTTTTCAGGTGGCCGGAGAAGGCTTCCGGTCGTCTTCTCCGGCGAGACCTTCAAACCAACTTCTTCCCTAGGCCATTTCTGGAGCTCTAAAGCTCCAGATCAACTCCTCTCACCTTCCCTAACCTAAATCTACCCTCAAAACAAACTATCATGGCTCAAAATCAAGATTCGAAGAAGAACACAAAAATGGTGAAACTTTCAGAAGTTCATGAAATCCTTAATACGCAACCATTTTCAAAAATAAAAGCATCAACATGATCAGCACAACATAAGGAACATTTCTATAACCTAAAATTACATTTCTGGAAAAAAGTTTGAAGAAGTTACCTGAGCTTGAGCTTTCTCAGTTTGGAACTTTTGGGATTCCTCTCTTGTGCAAAAACACTCCAATGACCCCTCTGATGAAGCTTTGATGCTTGGAAGGAGTTTGTAATGGCTGAAATGAGAGCTTGAACTCTTGCTGGCCAGAAATCGTGTTTCAGTTTATGGGGTTTTTGGTTGCAATGAAGGGTGGGAAATGGTCCTTTGATGAAGCTGAGTTGATTGATGAAGAGAGTATGAAGTTTGAGTGAGTGTGTTATGTGTTTCGAAAGCTTTTGCAAATGGGGTGATTTTTGAGAGCTTGATGATTCTGAGGTTTCAGGCTTGCTTGATGTGTGTTATGAGTTGTGTTTGATCCACATAACAAGTCTTGATAGGTCAGAGAAGTGGTTGTAGCCTATGGTGATTGGTATGGGCTTTCTTGCACAAAGTCAACAAAACTTGTACTTGAGGTATGGGCTCTCTTGCAGCTGGCTTTTTGGCTTGTCCTGGTTCAGCAAGGATCAAGGAGAGCCATGGAATGCATTTTGTGGTGATTCAGCAAGTTTGTGAAAGGTTTTGTGTCATTTGGCAATTTTCATGAAGTTTGGCCCCTTTGTGATTTCTTGAAGTTCAAGGCATGAAATGAGATAATTCTTGGGCCAATTCTGACTTTTAGGCAATGCATTATGTTGGTATGATGCTTAGAAGTGTATTAGATGTCACAAAATGGTTTGGCAAGTGGTTTTGCAAAAATCCCTCTTTGGTGTATTCTTGAAAATTATAGGATTTTTGCCAACTTTGAAAGGCCATAACTTGAGTTCCATATTGAATTAGAAATTTTTCTTGTACTTTTTGAAAAGGGAATGATCCAATCTACAACTTTCATGACCAACAATTTTTCATTTGAAGCATTTTTGGTTGAGAAAGAGGAGGTTGAAATACTTTCGCAAAATGGAAAGTTTACATTACAAGTCATTTCCATTTTTGGCAACTTTTGGTTTAGCTTACTTTTCTTCAATTTTGTGAACTTACAAGCACTTCAATGATCAAATAAAGGTCATATAACTTCAATTTGATGAAAAATCCACTTTGGTTCCATTGTTGGGGGCCTCAGATGCCCTGATTTTGCTCTGACTTGCTCAAGAAGTTACCCAATGAACAAATGACTTCCACAATGAATTTCTTCATCAAACTTGGTAAACATGATCCTTGTAACATATTGAGACTATTAGAAACAAGAATGACCAAATTTTTTGGAGTTATGGCCTCTGAAACCAAAATCCTAATTTCAGGTCATCTGTGCAGTGAAACCCTAGCTCTGCTTCCATGCTTTGCCAGTTCTTGTGATTCTTTGAATTACTTGATCTTTGAGGGATATAAGATGATGATTGAAAATACATGGACCCTCTTGGAATGATTGGAGACCTTTGGAGTGGCTCAGATGAATCATTGGATTGCTCAAATCACAAACCCTAGATGCATATGAACTTGAATTATGCAGATGAAACAAAAATGCAATATGAGATGATATGTTTAAACTTATGCAAAATGAAAGATCACAAGCCATGGTGTGAACTTAGTGAGGGAAAATTTGGGGTGTTTACAGCTGCCCCTATTCAAACATGAGTTAGATGTGTAGGATGTAAGCGCCTGGCTTAACAGACAAACAAGATAACTTGTGGTTGAATACCAAAGACAATCCAAAATTTGCACTCACTGGGGAGAAGAAGAAAAGGGATATAAATTGTAAAAGAAAGTATAGTATGATTATGAAGTGCGGGCGATGGAGGATGACTGTCGATGCATATGAACTTGAATTATGCAGATGAAACAAAAATGCAATATGAGATGATATGTTTAAACTTATGCAAAATGAAAGATCACAAGCCATGGTGTGAACTTAGTGAGGGAAAATTTGGGGTGTTTACAGCTGCCCCTATTCAAACATGAGTTAGATGTGTAGGATGTAAGCGCCTGGCTTAACAGACAAACAAGATAACTTGTGGTTGAATACCAAAGACAATCCAAAATTTGCACTCACTGGGGAGAAGAAGAAAAGGGATATAAATTGTAAAAGAAAGTATAGTATGATTATGAAGTGCGGGCGATGGAGGATGACTGTCGAGCAGAGGACGACTGCTGGGGATAAAGAAATGACGGGGACAGCCAACAAGCTGGGGAAAATAAAGAGACCACGACAGGGACGACCATCGGGTAAGGAAATAAGATTCTCTGAGGATTAAAGTGAAGGCAATGATGGGGACGGCCATCAGGTTTACAAAGTAGAGGTAAATAACGATGGGGACGACCATCGGTTCAAAGAATAAATGAAATATTGATGAGGTACGGTCATCAAAGGGTGAAGGACGATCACCCAGCAGGGGACGGCTGCTCTTTATCACGACATAGGACGAATGTCGGATAGAAAAGGTCGACGATGGGGACGACCATCGGATAAGCATGATGAAGGACGATCATCAAGAGGTGAAGGACGATCACCTAGAAGGGTACGGATGCTCTTGGGGTTTATCATGACATAGGACGAATGTCAGATAACAAGATCAACGATGGGGAAGGCCATCGGATAAAAATGATGAAGGACGATCATCAAAAGGTGAAGGACGATCACCTAGTAGGAGACGGCTGCTCTTTATCGCGACATAGGACGAATGCCGGATAGAAAAGGGTTACAATAATAGAGACTCCGCTGGGGAAAGGGATGAGGGACAGTCATCCAAAGGTGAAGGACGATCACCTGGCAGGGTACGGCTGCCGAAAGTATCACGACATAGGACGAATGTCAGATAGAAGAAAAGTTGCTTTGCTGGGGAATGGTAAACACGAACGAGTGCTTACGCTTAAAAAATAAAGGTATGAGTGTTTTGACGTTGTGTATAGATTAAAGATGCAGACGAGCATCCTTAAGACTATGATACGAACGAGTATCAGTAGAAACAAACGCTGACGCATGTTCAGAGATGATGGTACGGATGAGTACCAACTGGTTAACAAAGAACACGGACGAGTGTCGAATCTGTGGGGAATAATATATATATATATATATATATATATATATATATAAGATACGGACGAGTATCTGTACATGTATATACAAGTAGTGTGAAGTATGAGCAAGACACGGACGAGTGTTCAACTTGCTGGGAAAAGTTTGACACGGACGGGTGTCAGAAGAGAAAGTGTATAATTATGAACTTATGAGTGTAGAAGGTGTTCTGGCGACCTGTGGGGATAGGATGACACGGACGGGTGTGGATGAGAATGTATTATAAACAAGTGTTTGGTTTGCGACAAGTGTTTGGGCAACCATGCTGGGGAGTGGTGACACGGACGGGTGCCAAGAGAGTGTATAAGTATTTGTAAGCACAGGGGATATTTGTGGTTTTATATCTGCAGGGGGATAATATGACACGGACGAGTGTCGAAAGAGGTATATATGAACATGTATTTGTGTTGGAGAGTGCAAAGGGGACGCTTTGGCTTTCTTTGGGGAGATGTATTTTGTATATTGCTGATGAGGTATTGTTGGTATTTACAGGTGACTGGTTTGAACCTGACTTGTGATCATGAAAATGTTTGATTTTTTCCGTAATGCTCCATATTAAACGAAATGCTACGCTTTGTGGGGAAAGATGATGTGAATGCTATGATTTATGCAAAAGAAACTGGTCCGGGATTCGGATCCCGTTGTTGTGAAGATCTCTGGCCGATCTGCTTGGAAGGATATCCCAGCTGGGGATGAGATCATTGGTAGATCTGATAAGATATAGGTTCTTCTTGGGGGAATAGATCACTGATAGATCTATCTGGTAAGGAGGAAACCCAGCTGGGGACGAGGAAGCTTCCGTCACTTTGCTGTGTGAGAATTTCAGACATTGCTCTTCTGGGGAGAGGCTGGAACTCTGTGGGGAGATAGTTCCCTTGTCTTCGAGACCTGGCACTCTGTTTTGGGGAGGAAAGATCACTGAATGATCTTCTTAGAGCTTTCTGTGGGGATCCCGGCTGGGGATGAGGATGCTTTGGCAACTCCGTTGGGGAAAAAGCATTTCAGATGCTGCTTGGAGAAGGTGTGCTGGGGAAGTGATGTTGGCATGCCCCATGTTACATATTTGAATACCTGTAACCTGTTAAGACAAAGAAACGCACAAGTGTCCCGAGGTATCCCTTACCGGATTCCGTCATAGGAGTTAGATATTCCTGAGAGTAAATACATTTCTTGCAAGCATTTATTAAGAATGGCTCATTTGTTTTATGCAAATATTATATCATGGATATTGGACATTTTGCAAACGAAACAAAAATGTACAAGACGGGGTGTGACTGAAAATCTGATTTTATTAATCTGGGTGCCCTGAATTGGCAAATACAGTCAAAGAAACAGATCCCCTGAAATGAGGAGATTGTTACAAATTGAGAAAAGTAAAGGTGTTGGCAATGTTGACGACGCTCCGGTGAGCTTCCTTTGCTATGACCTGTATGACCTTGACGTTCTTCTCCTCTTGCTTTCTGAAGGAGGTTGATTCTGACTGATGCTTTATTTTTCCGAAGCTTGTCGTGTTGTAAGTGATACAGACGAATTCAGAATGCAGTTGTTCGCTTATTCCCTTATTTTGAGTGGATCGCCCTTTCGGTTTTTCAATCCACCGGGATACCCATTTTTGCCTGAGCTGTCCAATGCGGCTTTTCAACTCAGCGGGTGTACATTTTTATATTTTCCCTTATTTTTTCCTGAGTCTTTTAATCTGTTTTTGACTCGCCGGGATGCCCTATTTTTGCCTGGACGTACATTTTGTTTTTATGTCCAGCGGGTCATTTTATGCGAAGTATTTTTTAACTGCATCTGAATTCACAGGGGATAAGAAATTTTCACCATCCATAGTAGTGAGCATCAATGCTCCACTAGAGAAAACTTTCTTTACTATGAATGTACCATCGTAATTCGGAGTCCATTTGCCCCTGTGGTCTGTATGAGGAGGAAGGAGTCTTTTCAGCACAAGATCTCCTACTTGGTATTCCCGAAGCCTGACTTTCTGATCGAAGGCTTTCTTCATTCTTTTCTGATATAAATGCCCATGAAAAATTGCAGCTAATCTCTTTTCTTCGATCAGGTTCAGTTGATTATACCGAGAACGGACCCATTCTGCTTCATTCAGCTTGACATCCATTAGTACCCGTAAGGAGGGTAATTCAACTTCAACAGGTAGGACTGCCTCCATACCGTACACAAGCTGATAAGGTGTTGCCCCCGTGGATGTTCTGATTGAGGTTCGGTACCCATGCAAGGAAAATGGTAGCATTTCATGCCAGTCTTTATATGTAACCACCATCTTCTGCACAATCTTCTTGATGTTTTTGTTAGCTGCCTCAACAGCGCCATTCATCTTTGGCCTGTAAGGAGAAGAGTTGTGATGTTGGATTTTGAAGTCCCGGCACAGTTCTGCCATCATTTTGTTGTTCAAATTGGAACCATTATCAGTAATGATTCGCTCAGGTACTCCATATCGACAGATGGTGTCTCTTTTCAGGAATCTGGCTACCACTTGTCTGGTGATGTTTGCATACAAAGCTGCTTCAACCCATTTGGTGAAGTAATCAATGGCTACCAAGATGAATCTGTGGCCATTTGAAGCAGTCGGTTCGATCTTTCCAATCATATCAATGCCCCACATGGCAAAGGGCCAAGGTGAAAACATCACATTCAAAGGATTCGGAGGCACATGCACTTTGTCTGCATAAATCTGGCATTTGTGGCACTTTCTGGCATAGGCACAACAGTCTGCATCCATTGTGATCCAGTAGTATCCTGATCTTAACAATTTCTTAGCCATTTCATGTTCTCCAGCATGGGTACCGAAAGATCCTTCATGCACCTCGTGCATCAGTAATTCTGCTTCTTTCTTGTCAACACATTTGAGTAGCACCATGTCAAAGTTTCTCTTGTATAATGAACCATCAGCATTCAAGAAGAAACTACCAGCCATCCTTCTTAATGTCTTCTTATCATTGGATGATGCCCCAGGTGGGTATGTTTGATCCTCTAAGAAACATTTGATATCATGGAACCAAGGCTTGTCATCTTTAGCAATGTCCACAGAGAATACGTATGCTGGTTGGTCGAGTCTGGATATTGAAATCTGAGGCACAAAGTTGGCAGTCTGAACCTTGATCATGGAGGAAATGGTAGCCAAGGCATCTGCGAACTGATTTTCGTCTCGAGGGATGTACTCAAGTTTGACTGTTGTGAAGAAAGTCAATAATCTCCTCGTGTAGTCACGGTATGGAATCAGATGCTCTTGGTGAGTGTACCATTTTCCGTTGGTCTAATTGGTTACCAAAGCCGAATCTCCGAATACAGTTAAAGTCTTGATCCTGTGGTCAATGGCTTCCTCAAGACCCATGATACATGCTTCGTATTCATCTTCGTTGTTAGTGCAGACAAAAATGAGTTTTTCCAAGAAAGGCATATGAACTCCTTTAGGTGTAATGAGCACTGCACCAACCCCACGACCATTCATATTGACAACCCCATCAAACATCATTGTCCACTCTTCTTCTGGGTCAGGCCCTTCAGTGTGAATAGGCTCTTCATTATCTTTTGCTTTCAGGAACATGATGTCTTCATCAGGGAAATCAAATCTCATTGGTTGGTAATCATCAACGGGTTGCTCAGCTAGAAAATCAGACAGTACACTGCCTTTGATGGCCTTTTGAGATGTGTATTAAATGTCATACTCTGTAAGAATCATTTGCCATCTTGCAACCTTTCTGGTAAGTGTTGGCTTCTCAAATATGTACTTGACTGGATCCATCTTTGAGATCAACAAGGTAGTGTGGGTCAACATATATTGTCTTAGTCGGCGAGCAGCCCACACTAAAGCACATCAAGTTTTCTCGAGCAGTGAATAACGTTGTTCACAGTCGGTAAAATTTTTGCCTAGGTAGTATATTTCATACTCTTTTCGACCAGACTCGTCATGCTGGCCTTACACACACCCCATTGATTCTTCTAATACTGTCAGGTACATTATTAGAGGTCTTCTTTCAACTGGAGGCATAAGGATTAGAGGTTCTTGTAGGTACTCCTTGATATTGTCAAAAGCCTTCTGACAGTCTTCATTCCACCTGACCGTTTGTTCCTTTCTTAACAGTTTGAACAGGGGCTCACAGGTTGCAGTAAGATGAGATATGAACCTTGATATGTAGTTCAATCTACCTAAGAACCCCCAAACTTCCTTTTCAATCCTGGGTGCATGCATCTCCTGAATGGCTTTGACTTTGTCAGGGTCAACTTCAATCCCCTTTTCACTTACAATGAATCCTAGCAGTTTACCGGATCGCACCCCGAATGTGCATTTGTTGGGGTTTAGCTTCAACTGGTACTTTCTCAGACGCTTGAACAACTTCAGCAGGTTCACCAGATGATCTTCTTCAGTAAGGGACTTGGAAATCATGTCATCCACGTAGCATTCAATTTCTTTGTGGATCATATCATGGAATAATGTTACCATAGCCCGTTGATAGGTCGCACCGGCATTCTTCAACCCGAAAGGAATTACCTTATAACAAAATGTGCCCCAGGGTGTGATGAAGGTAGTCTTCTCCATATCTTCGGGTGACATCCTGATCTGATTATACCCTGAAAAACCATCCATGAAGGAAAACACCGAGAACTGAGCTGTGTTGTCGACCAATACATCAATGTGAGGTAATGGGAAATCATCCTTCGGGCTAGCTCTGTTCAAATCCCGGTAATCCACACACATCCTTACTTTGCCATCCTTTTTAGGCACTGGTACAATGTTAGCGACCCACGGTGGGTAAATAGTTACAGCGAGGAAACCGGCGTCCCACTGTTTTTGTACCTCTTCTTTAATCTTCATGGCCATATCCGGACGACTACGGCGTAGCTTCTGCTTTACTGGAGGGCAATCTTCTTTCAAAGGCAGCTTGTGCATGACAATGTCAGTATCCAGACCTAGCATGTCTTGATAGTACCAAGCAAAGATGTCAATGTATTCTCGAAGCATATCAATAAGTTGTTCTTCATTGAATCTTGCAGACCGGCCCCAATCTTTACTTTTTTCAAGTCTTCTTCAGTACCAAGATTAACTGTTTCAACCTCCTCCTGATGAGGAGTGATCACTTTATCTTCCTGCCTCAACAACCTGGCTAACTCTTCCGGTAACTCATAGTCTTCTTCAACCCCATCATCAGCTTGATTAATTGGTTTGTCGAAGTCATACAAGGTCATAGCAGTGTTGTTGTCGGTGCAGTCTGGAGGATAAACTCTGCAAGGGTTGAGATTGGTTCGTTTTAGTGATCAATTTTAATCTTGTTTAGAAAAAATGAAAATGAAGTTGTTTATTTTGAAAACATTTCCATCTTATTGTTTTGTACAAAAGTGAAAAAAAATGAAAAGACAGTGAGCAAAAAAGAGACTCGTTTGCAAAAGATGTCTGATATTCATTGATTAATCATTTGCACAAAATTACAATATGGCCTTATTACAAAATGAGTCCTGACATCTTGGGCAAGATGCAGGACTTGATGCATGCTAAAAAGACAGGAAATAATAATTACTCTGCAGGAGTAACCCTTATAATTTCCTGGGAAGACCAGTTAAGGACTTGGCTCCCCGGGATCCTTGGACGTATTCAGCTCTCCAGGTTGCGGTCGCTTTCCTCCTCATCTTCCAGATTGTTCACAGCATCTGGGGTGAGCATCCCCCCACTGACAAATTTGGGCTCCTTGGCAGCCTCTGATTGATCTTGTCGGAATGGTCTGTAACCCAAACCGAATCTATCTTCCTTCCTTTCCACTGGCAGCAGCTTGCCCCAGCCTTGAGCATTACCGTCTTCAACAACCTTCCGGGCTTGCTAATAAGAGATGATTGAAGTACCCATCCTGTCTTCCTGAGATGCAGCCAGTACTCCAGTAGCCTCATTAACATTTAGGGCCTCAAACCCTTGGCTCATTGTCTCATGGATTTCACCATCCATCTCAATATACTTGTACGTAGCCAGCTGGCTAACAAATATGTCTTCCTCACCACAAATGGTGATAGTCTGTCCTTCCCATTCATACTTCTGTTTCTGGTGAAGGGTCGACGTTACAGCGCCTGCAGCATGAATCCAGGGTCGACCTAACAAACATCTATAAGCAGGCTGTATGTCCATCACATAGAAAACAGTCTTGAAGACTTGTGGACCGATTATCACCGGCAGCTCCACCTCTCCCAGAACAGATCTTTTGGAGCCATCAAAAGCCCGGACCACAAGATTACTTGGCCGGAGAGCTATCCCATCATACTCTATCTTGACAAGGGCTTTCTTGGGTAAGACATTGAGTGTGGACCCAGTGTCTACAAGAACATGAGATAAGACAGCTCCTTTGCACTCCAGGGTTATATGCAAGGCTTTGTTGTGGAGACGTCCTTCTGTTGTCAAATCATCATCAGTGAACCCTAGCCAATGGCTAGTATTGACATTTGACACTATTGTTTCCAGCTGATTTACAATGATCTCTTCTGGCACGTAGGCAGCGTGCCGAACTTTGAGTAGTGCATCCCGATGGGCTTCGGAACACAGCAGCAATGATAGGATTGAGATCTTTGAAGGAGTCGGGTGGAGCTGGTCCAAAACTTTATAGTCACTTCTTTTAATGATTCTCATAAACTCATCCACATCTTGATTGGAGGATTATTTGTGAGTTTCTTTGGGTGCAGATTCTTCCGGTATCACACTCTTCCCTTTGGCTCTGGCAGCAGCCTCTGCCTCAGTGTTGGTTCTAGGGACTTGTGATGCGAAGAGACGTCCGCTTCGGGTGAAGCCTCTGCCTCCCCCAACATTGTCCACTTGGGGAGTGAGAACTGGAGAATCAAGAAGGACTTTCTCTCCATTGCAGTATAGATCAGCACCATAATGCCATGGTATAGCACTGTCTTTGTCATATGGGATCGGCCCGGGCACCGTGATGGTGATTGGGCTTACTGCAGCTATTGTTGGGACTACAATGGTCTGTGGATCATTAAAGATTGTTATAGGACCTCTGGTGGATGCAGGTGAAGGTGAATTGAAGCTTTGTTGAGACTGTTGTTGAGGTTGAAAGTTGTTGGAACTCGGGACCGTTGTCGGGTCATAATAAATTGTGACAGTAGAAACATCATTATTGGTTGTTGAAGTTGTAGTAGCCGGTGCAAATGAATTGTTGTATGTTGAAGTGACAGATGGAATGATTGTTGAAGTTGTAGCTGAATCAGTTGGAACAATGGTTGTTGCAGTTGTAGAAGAAACACTTGGAAAGATGGTTGTTGCATTTGTAGAAGATTCTCTTGTTGTTGACAAAAGGGTTGTTGGTGTTGTAGAAGCTGTGGTTGTAATTTGAAGAATGGCTTCGTTAATCAAATCATTGATGCCTTTCCTCAAGTTGGCACACCCATTCTCAGAAAGTTTGCATGATTCGCAACAGGCCTCACAACCTGGAAACACTTGGCATTTTAAAAGCTGGGCTTTAACCTCTGCCAGAGGTGTTTGAATACATGAAATGTCTTCTATTAAACTCAGGGGTGATCCATCCTCTACAGCATTAATCCTTGGGCCATTGTGGCTTGGCATAGGATTCTTCATCACATTGGGAGGAGGTGCAAAGTTCAGGGCTTTTGAATCTACCAGATCCTGAACCTTCATATGCAGAGCTCTGCATTTTTCCGTAGAGTGACCAGGTGCATTAGAATGAAAAGCACACCTAGCATTAACATCATAATTCCTTGGAAGGTTTTGAGGATCAGGTGGAGCCAATGTCCTTAACTCAACCAGATTGAGCTTTAGGAGTTGTGGCAGCAGTGTAGCATATGGCATAGGAATGGGGTCAATCACCCGGTTGACCTGAGATGGCCGTTGTTGAAACGGGCGTTGTTGTTGATTGTTGTTATTGTTGTTATAAGATCTCTGTTGTGGAAACTGTTGTTGTTGCGGAAAGTATCACGGTTGTTGATTATACTGAGGAGGTGAAGCAGGGATAGTAACAGCAGCAACTGTTCTGGGCAAGTACTGGGGTATCCCTCTTCCCACGTGCACAGAGTTTGTCTCACCAGATCTACGGGGCCCAGCAAATGGTTTTCTTGTACTGCTAGAACTGGCACCGTTATCGGAGATCTTTCCCATCTTCAACAGGCTTTCTATTCTTTCCCAGCTATCACCACATCTGCGAAGCTGGTAGAAGAAAAAGCAGCCAGTCTGTCAATGTAGGTTCCTTGAAGAGTATTCATGAACATGTCAGCCATTTCCCTCTCAGACATAGGGGGTTGAACTACAGCAGCAAGTTGCCTCCACCTTCGGGCATATTCTTTGAAGCTTTCACGGGAAGATTGAGACATTCCCATTAAAAGAGTCCTGTTCGGAGTCATGTCCAAGTTATATTGATATTGTCGAATGAAAGCTTCAGCCAAGTCTTTCCAATTCCTTATTGTGGCTCTGGTCAAATGGGAATACCATTCTCGGGATGCCCCTGTCAGACTATCCTCGAAGTAAAACATCCACAGCTTCTCGTCCATGGTGTATGCTTTTAACCTTCCCAAGAATGATTGAAGGTGGGTGCGTGGGCAGGATGTGCCATTATACTTTTCAAAACAAGGGGATTTGAATTTGTGAGGAATTCTCACCCCTTCCACCAGTCCCATGTCCATTACATCAAACCCTAGGGAATTCTGGGATTCAAGAGACCTCAGCTTCTCTGCAATTTCATCTAGCCTACGGTCGTAAACTTCATCCCCAACCCCAACAACTGTAAACTGCTCTTCTTGAGGATCCTCTTGCAAGATCCTACCTCCAGCAGTGTTACCTTGAGTATTCCTTAAGGCATTAACTTCTGGGTTTAGATGAGGCCCAAATTCTGGTGGATCCGTGCGAGGCTGCACGTGATCGTTGTTACTGGTACCTCTTATACCTGGATGGTGTTCTTCAGGAGTCTGCCTTTCAACCAACTCCCTTAGCCTTTTCTGGCTTTGAGCTAAACCAGTCATCACTGTCATGAACTGAGTCATTTGATTCCTCATCTCAATCCTCTCATTAGCCATTTGGGTCCTTACTTCATTCAAGTCTTGTTGAACTTGATTTATCTGGAGTCCCGGAAGGTTGTTTCTGGTCGGGTAACGGTGTATTCTGTTGACAGGGAACACTCTTCTGCGAGCAATGTTTCCTGAAACCACAACAAAGTGAGAAACCGCAATAAAACAAAAACCTACAAAATAAAGAAAATGTTAGTATGCAATGCAATATGCTTATTTGTCTTCCAAGGGTATCCAGTTTGGTTCTTTGGTTTTGACCTTTCCAGACCTCGAGGAAATGCTGATGATGTTGAGAGATAGATAAAACCCACCAGAATAATACAAACTGATATATTACAACGAGGTGAAAATACATAGTCTGATTACAATACATCCCCATGGTGGGTCAAAATACAATAACAAAAGAAAAGTACAAGCAAAAGAGTCAAACATCCAATCCAAAGTCATCCTCCCTGACTTCCTTCAGGAGGGCCTCAGTCACTAGACCCACTGGGTGCTCTGTAATAGTCCTGATGAGGAGGTTCCTGGTCGCAATGGCACTAGTCAATTTCTTATGCTTGTCCTAATCCTTTGACCTCTTCAACCCCGCCCGGAGTTTCAATTCAGATATCTCTCTCTGAGCTGCCAATAAAGCCTCCTGATGCTTCTTCTTACTAGCCTTTAACTGCTCTATCTTAGCCTGAGTCCTTTGATCTTCCTGTGCACGGGCTTCAGTGATCCTGATCCACCTAGCCTGGCTCTCCTCCAGATAGTGCTCTGCCCTAGCCTTCTGAGTCTTTGCTTCCTTGCAAGTATTCTTCAGTACTAACTCCCCTGCCCTAGCCTTCCTGATGTAGTCATCTGTCTTCTCAATTTTGGTCATATGCTCAATCCTGAGCCTTTCCAATCTCTCATTGTCTAGACGGCTATCATTTCTATCCTAGAGAGTCTTCTTCAAGGCTTCAGATAGCTGAGTATTCCTCTCTTTCAGCTTTTCAAACTCTTCCATACTGACAGTGGCTGCAGGTTGCACTGTAGAAGGTCCAGGTGTATCTTCCAAAGTAAATGGCATCCGGGTGATCTGAGCTCTAGTACGAGACCAATCAGAATACTGTGCTGAAGCAATGTTGTTGCACTTTCCAAGGATGGCTGTCCCTTTAGTCTGGATGTTGTCCCAAGCCCAAGCAGCTTTTCTGACAACAACAGAGTTGGGTAGGATTTCACAGTAAAGAGTTTCAGCCAAATCTTGTCCTTTGGGAGGATGAACCAAAGCATATCCCAATTGTCTCTTAAACAGTAAAGGTTTATAGTTGATGCAACCTTTCACTCCTATCAAAGGAACATTAGGATATTGCCCACAACTAGTAATGATGTCCTTGCCCTTGGTGCTCTGAGTGCACCATCTGATGTCAAGGCAATGAATCTTTTAGCCCAGTTCTTCTGCTGATGTGGGTTCAGGAAAGTATCTGATTTTGGCAAGTGTCTTAGCAGCCAAGAGTAGTACAGGGGAGCACAGCATCTGACCAACCTTCCTCTTTGATTTTCATTCCTCTGGTGTACTGAGTAGTAGAAGTCTCCCAGCAAGGTAGGAACTAGATTCCTCAATAAGAACAGGTGAATGGAATTCTTGCTCACAAACTTGGGCTCATCTGCAAACAAGATAACCCCATATATACTGAGGGCTAGAAGTGCACAGACAGCCTTCCATTCCTCTACTGCAGCATTCAGGGTAGCCTGGGAGATCAAGAAGTCTAGGTGAAGGCCTGGAACCCCAGCCTTGGTTGTCATGTTCTGATCAATGAGGGCAGGCTCCAAATGCAATGCCCTGGCTATGTCTTCATTTCTGGGAGCAACCATCTCAGGGTTGAAAGGAATCCCTCTCCTGATAGGAACTCCTAACAACAAGGAAAACTCTTCTAGCAAAGGTTCCAACTGGAAATTAGGGAATGTGAAGCATCTGAGTGGAGGATCATAAAACTGCAAGCAAGTATGGATTATGCTCCTCTGAGATGCATCCAAATCCATGACCATGTCCAATATGCCTCCATAATTCTCAATGAACAGTGGGATATGGTCAGGAGTGATGAGGGTCTGGATTTTCCTGATGCCAGTCAGGGTGGGCTCAAAGAAGTGGTAAGTGATGTTGCTCTTTCTTGAAGTGTCCATGGCTGCTGGTGATGATGCTGGGATAAACCCTGATGAAGGTCACTGAATGAGATGCCGGAGATGGGTCTCTGATGAAGATAGCTGGAGAAGAAATCACTGACAAACTGGTGAAGGTGCTGGAGAAGAAAAATGAAGTAGTATGAGCAGCAGAAGGGGTCAAAACCAAACCAAAGAAAAAGATGGATACCCTGTAAAACAAATAAGCACATGTTAAATGATGCAAAAATGATGTATGCAAATGATATGCAAAGGGTTTATGATCAAGGGCTGGATCTATTTATCTGCCTTGGTAAACGTCCATGTATGATCATAAGTCCGGATGGAGACTTAGAAATCCCGTAACCAGGTGGGGGACTCAAATAAAGAGTCACAAGTCTAGGGTAATCACAAGAACTGTCCAAATAATACAACGTTAACAAATCTAGTAACAAAAGGTATGATGAGGCCAAGGGTTCCTGCAAACCTGCAAATATCCCAACCCCCTCACATGTCATGTTCTAGAACAAGGATCCTCAGACTTGGATCAGTTATGAGAAGTGTAAACACTTCTAACCCTGAGGTACAGTGTTTAGAATAATCATAAAAGATCCTCCTCTAATTCACCTCAGATGCTGAAGGTCATAAAAAGGTCATCCAGACTTAGCAGGCTTCCCAGATAGCCCTAGTACTACAGGAAATCTGTAGCACAGAGTTCTCAAGAAGAAACCCATGTCTGAATCGTGTTTCATATTCCCGCACCAGACTGAAATGGAATGGGAAAGAATATGAAGCCACTCTAGCCTATGTGTCACTCAGGTCCCCGGTATAGGACCTTAATCACTCAATGAAAACCCCAACCACCAAAGAAACAGCAAATCCAACACATGATAATGACAGTATGAAATGCATAAAGCTGTAAAGGAAAGCAATAAATAAAGCTGTACATAAAGCAATAAATAAAGCAAATAAATAAACACAAGTAGCACATAATACCCCCGTAAACACAAATCAAGCAAGTTCTAGGAGGAACCCACAAAAAGAACCAGAAGCCCTGGTTGCAATATAAGCATCCCCAGCAGAGTCGCCAAGCTGTCGCTCCCGAGGATTTGCATCCCGGTACAAGCGCGAACGGTCGGCGAAAGAGAAAGATGAAGGTGAAGTGAAAAGAGTCGCCAGCTAGGCATTTTTATCCCGAAGGAAAGGTAATGCTGCATAAACCTAGAAAAGATATGGATAAGACGGTTGCGAACCAGAGAAACTGAGAAAGGGGGTTGGTTACAACATGGGAAGGTATTAGCACCCAGATTGTCTGTCGTACTCGACGGGATCCACGCTTGAAAGTTTGTGTTTAAAGGGTAGTGTCTATGCTATCCGTGTGCAAAAGCTGGAAAAGAATGTACAAGTGTCAGTGCAAGAAAGTGAAGTGAAGTGCTCAGAAATGAGGCTTAAAAGAATAATGCTGAAAGAGGGGGAAGACACAGAGACTTTTGTTCGATAACAGTTAAGTTATGCCTACGTATCCTCTCGTGCAATGAGGAAGTCAGAACACCGTAGTTCGACTCAAAGAGACTGAAAGATAAATTGACTGATGAACTGCTTGCTTGTCTATGCTCAAGTGTATGACTCGTCTGGCTCGAGTGCTAACTGTCTTGCATTAGACGGGAGAAGAAAGTTCTCATTTGTGAGTGAAGATGAAGAGAAAAGAATCCCGAAGGAGACGATTATTGTTTGTTTTCGTGTTTTCAATCTTTTATTGCTTTTTGGTGTTTGTCATAAGTTAATGAGCTTAAGCCTAAACCAAGGGTTAGTAAACTCATCATATCCTCCCTTTGGTTAGGGATAATGAGAATACCTTAAGTATGAGATAAACATCTCAAACTTAATTACCATGATGTAGGATTAAGATCATTAACCTACTTGTGATTATTTAGATGTTTTTGAGTTTTTTTGTTTAGTGTTAAGTAATGAGTTTAAGCCATAATCAAAGATTTAGTGAACTCATTACACCATCCTAATAGAAGGATAATAGATGAGAGCACTTAAGCTGAGGAAGATACCTCAACTTAATCCATGATTAGGGATTAACCTCATGACAAAACAAACCTTTATTAAATGGATTTTGATTAAGGGTGAGATTAAGAAATGAGTTTTATAGTTTGTAAGACAACTTGAGGAGGACTTGTCCATTAACACTAGGGTTAGTCCTTCTTAACCAATAAAGGAAGAATTAGAACCCTAATGCAAGGCCCAAGTTACAAGCTATTGTATTAGTGATTATTAAGATGGATTAATTAAGAGGTTTAAACAAATTAAGGGTTTAACACTTAGGATTAAAGTTATACACTCCATCCTAAGAGAAGGATGCAGACATAACCTTAATCACAAAGCCTTAAAACCTTAAAGGTTTAGTCTCTGATTATGAGATGAGGAGAAAGACACAAAGGAAGACACAAAGGTAAAAGCTAAAGGGGGACTAATCAAAACCCTAATTATTGTCATGCTTGGGTGTTCCTATGGTTTGTAAGGCTTGCAAGAGGTCTTCAAAAGAGGCCACCAATGGAAGAAGCAGATGAAAGGAGGAGAAGCAGAAGAAACAAGTTACTTACTTCACTGAAGAAGATAAGCAACTTGGAGAAAGAAAGTGAATGATGAACATGAATGAACAAGCTCACTCTAAGACAAAGAAAAATGCAGTAAGGATGTATAAGAAAAATGAGAAGAGAAATGAGAAGTGAAGGCAAATTCACTTCTCAAATTACTTACCACCTGAAAATGTTAGCATAAGAAAAGGAATGAAATGAAAATGAGACATACGCAAGGGCAAAGACAAAATAAGAAGCATAAACATGATGCAAATGATGCTATCAGATGATGCAGAGGCATGTCAAGTGTTATGAATGATCATACAAGAGATGGAATGCAATGGAAGCATGCTTAGAAGTATGAAAACACATGAAAGTTCTTGGAATGAAATGAATGCATATCATGGCAAATGGATGAAGAAATGATCAAGCATGATTTTAATGTGTCCTATGATGTCTTAGATGACATGTAAATGCATGAAATGTCATGGCAAGTTCATGTATGGATGCATATGCAAGATGTATGTAAATGAACATGAGAAATTAGGGTTTTAATGCAACATGAGATGCAAAAGCCAAAAACAGAAGCACAACATAAGATAAAAAATTGCAAATGAACTCAAAGGAACCCTAACCCCATATGATATCACACCCCAAAGGAGGAGTTCTAACTCTTAACCTAAAGAAAGTTGTGATTTTTCTAAGTTATCTAGGGTTTTAAGGTACCTTAAGGGGGAAAATGCAAATCAAATAAAAAATGCAATATGAATTCATGACAAAAATATGCTAGACACTACATGCTATATGAAGATCAATGCAAAAAAGAACCAATGTCAAACCCTTCATGGTTAGGCAGAAAAGAATTCTTGAAGTTAGGGTTCAAAAATGGGATTTTTATGAACCCTAAATTCAAGAAAATTGTCAAGATTGAATCAAAACCAAAACGAAATTTGTATGAATGGTTTGACAATGTCCTAAGATGCAATGTGAATTTTTTTGAAATTTTTAGAAACCTAAATGATATTTTAATTAATTAATTTCCATTAATTAATTAAAATAAACATTTAAATATTTTTAAAATGGTTTTTTAATGCAAAAAATAAAAATAAAAATGTTTTTGGGTGAAGAAAAATATTTGAATCAAAATGAAGAAGGAAAATATTTTTTTGGAAATTTTTAAGTATTTTAAATAAATTATGCAAAACAAATGCAATAAAATGAATTTAAAATGAAATAAAACAAAAGTAATCAGATCCAGTGGTTCACATTTAAACTGAGGATGGAGGGAAAGACCTGGCGCGCATCTCAACGACCACAATTCGAACTGAATAAATCCTAATTAATTAATTAATTAATCTTGATTTAAACTTAATGATCTAATCTGGACCATCCACTGCCTAGCCCTAATCACCATCCAACGGCCCAAATTTAAACTCAGCCCTAAACACGTCATTAACCTTAATCTTTTTCAGGTGGTCGGAGAAGACGATCGGAAGTCTTCTCCGGCGAGACCTTCAAACCAACTTCTTCACTAGGCCATTTCTGGAGCTCTAAAGCTCCAGATCAACTCCTCTCACCTTCCCTAACCTAAATCTACCCTCAAAACAAATTTATCATGGCTTAAAATCAAGATTCGAAGAAGAACACAAAAATAGTGAAACTTTCAGAAGTTCATGAAATCCTTAATACACAACCATTTTTCAAAAATAAAAGCATCAGCATGATCAGCACAACATAAGGAACATTTCTATAACCTAAAATTACATTTATGGAAAAAAGTTTGAAGAAGTTACCTGAGCTTGAGCTTTCTCAGTTTGGAACTTTTGGGCTTCCTCTCTTGTGCAAAAACACTCCAATGACCCCTCTGATGAAGCTTTGATGCTTGGAAGGAGTTTGTAATGGCTGAAATGAGAGCCTGAACTCTTGACTTTTCAAAGGACATGTAATGTCTTGGCTCATACCTCTCAAATGAAGCATTTTTGGCCTTGGCTTGTGAGACACAAAGTTTTAGGGAATTGAATTTCCTTCAAATTGAGTTTGGATGGGAAATGTTTTATAAAGCATGTGAAAGTTATGGCTGGTCAAAGTACAATTGACTTTTCTTGCACAAAACCCTAACTTAGTAACTCCTGATTCTTGATGATTCTGAGGTTTCCTTGATGAATCATGATCAACCCTTGATCAAATGATGAATTTCACCTTATAATATTTATGTTGACCAAATATCTTGAAGTTTGACATTGTGTTGACCACAATTGACTTTTTTGACCAAGTTAACTGATTTTTGATATCCTTAGCATTTGACTGACCAAACTTGTAGGGAAAGCCTTGAAACATGACATGAGGATTCTTTGAAGTATGTGGGATGTCATGAAGACCACTTGAGGATTTATAAGTACATTTTTCTTTGAGAAATTCAAAACCCTATTTTAAGATCCATTGCCTAGGAGGAGGCTTTGTCTGATGAAACTTGAAATCCTTTTGAGCAATTGTGATACTTGTGACTATTAGGAGACCTCTTGAGACACATTATCTTGAATATGGGAGGGAAAATTTGGGGGTACAATAGCTTTCCCTATTCAATTTTCTGAAACCCGAGGAGTTATATTGGCATGTACGCCATTCGTGACCTGAAGGTGGAAGAGGATTGAACACTAAAGCCCAAAAATTTACACTCGCCGGTGCGCAAAGTAATATTGTTGGTTGATTGAATTGCTTGAATGGGCTTAAAGATGTCATTTAGAGTATTCAGATATGGGCTTATGGATTCCATCCCAAGTATCTATTGGTAGGAGTGTCAAAAGGTGTCTACGTTTGACTCTATCTGAATGTTGTTACTGCACTAAGTACCAGATCTAGATCTTTGTCTCGACCATCCCTAAACTATTTCTGCAACATATCCTGAACTAAGTATCAACACTAGATCTTGGTTTAGATCGTCTCTGAACTGACTCTGTGGGAAAAGATACATTGAACTAAGTATCAGCACTAGATCTTCGTCTCGACCGTCTCTGAACTGTCTCTGGGAAAATATCTTGAGTTAAGTATCAGAAATAAATCTTCGTTTTGATTATCTCTTAAATACTTCTGGAAAGTATCATGCACTAAGTATCAACACTAGATCTTTGTTTAGATCGTCTCTGAAGTGTCTAAAGGACAATTTCTTGAATTAAGCATCAGAATTAAATCGTTGTTTAGATTATCTCTGAATTGCTTCTAGACAATATCTTGCACTAAGTATCAACACTAGATCTTTGTTTAGATCGTCTTTGAACTGTCTCTAGGACAATATCTTTAATTAAGCATCAGAATTAAATCTTCATTTCGATTATCTCTGAATTGCTTCTGGAAAGTATCTTGCACTAAGTATCAGTACTAGATATTTGTTTAGATCGTCTCTGAACTGTCTTAAGGAAAATATCTTGAATTAAGCATTAGAACTAAATCTTTGTTTCGGTTATCTCTGAATTGCTTCTGGAAAATATCCTGCAGTAAGTATCAGCACTAGATCTTTGTTTAGATCGTCTCTGAATTGTCTAAAGGAGTTGATAATGTTTATCTGACTGCAAACTATCCTGAAAAGGAAAAGTTAGTTTTATGCAAGATTATTTGATGTATGCATGCATGGCATGATGTTCTTAATGTAAATGGGAATGTCATATACGTTATGGATGTGTATGCCATAATATGATGTAAATGATGTATGTATGAATTATGTAGTCAAAGCCCATTATAGTAGCTTCATGTAACAACTGTTGGTTGGGGAACATAAATCTCGATTTGTTGTTGAGGAATATGAAGACATCGTTCCCGTCTTGTTTCAGAATATTGTACTTAGTGTAAACACCCCAAATTTTCCCTCACTCTATATCACACCATGGCTTGTGATCTTTCATTTTTGCATAAGCATAAGCATACCACCTCATATTGCATGTTTGTTCCACTGCATAAGTTCAAGTTCATCTGCATCTAGGGTTTGTGATCTGAGCAATCCAAGAATCCATCTGAGCCATCCCAAAGGTATAAAATATTTCCAAGAGGGTCAATGTGTGTTCTATCATCATACTATGCTCCTCAAAGTTCATGAAAGTCAAGGGATCACAAGAACTGGCAAAGGCATGGAAGTAGAGCTAGGTTTTTCACTACACAGATGACCAAAATTAGGGTTTTGGTTTCAGAGGCCTTAACTCCAAATTGTTTGGGCATTCTTGTTTCAAATGGTCTTAATATGTCATAAGGATCATGTGTACCAAGTTTGATGAAGAAATTCATTGTTGAAGTCATATGTTCAATGGGTAACTTCTTGATCAAGTTAAGTCAAAATCAGGGCATCTGAGGCCCCCAACAATGGAACCAAAGGGATATTTTCATCAAATTGAAGTTCAATGATCTTTATTTGATCTTATAAGTGGTTGGAAGTTCACAAGATTAAAGAATTTGGAGCCAATTGCAAACTTGCCATTTTTGGAAATGACTTGAAATGCAAACTTTCCATTTTGGGAATGTTTTTCAACCTCCTCTTTCATGACCAAAAATGCTTCAAATGAAAAATTCTTGTTCATGAAAGTTGTAGATTGGGTCTTTCCCTTTTCAAAAAGTACAAGAACATGTCTTGATTCATCATAGAACTCAAGATATAGCCTTTCAAAGTTGGCAAAAATCACATAATTTTCAAGTTCATGCCAAAGAGGATTTTTTGCAAAATCAAGTTTCAAGCATTCAAATGACCTCTAATTGACTTCTAAACATCAATCAAACATGATGCAACATTACAAAACCAAAATCATGCCTTGGATCACAAGTCTCCATAAGCCATTTTTCACAAAAATTCTCAAAGAGGGATTTTTTGCAAGAATGATTTTTAGGGCTTTGTATGACCTCTAATCTACCTCAATGCACCACAACAACATTATGCAACATGCCATGACCAAGATTCAGCATTGAACAAGACACTTCCATGACCAAATGTCTCAAAATGCACCAAGTTGTGAAAATGCAAAACATGTGCAATATCACCATTCATTCACTTCTTATCACTCTAAATCATCCCACAGCCATCCTTGAAGACAGCTGAACTCAGAGCAACCCAACCTCTTAATCAATCCATCTTAATAATCACTAAGACATTAACTTGTAACTTGGGCCTTGCATTAGGGTTCTAATTCTTCCTTTATTGGTTAAGAAGGACTAACCCTAGTATTTAATGGACAAGTCCCCCATCAAGTTGTCTTACAAACTTAAAATCCACTTCTTAATCTCATCCCTTAATTAAAATCCATTTAATAAAGGCTTGTTTTGTCATGAGGTTAATCCCTAGTCATGGATTAAGTTGAGGTATCTTCCTCAGCTTAAGTGTGCTCTTCTATTATCCTTCTATTAGGATGGTGTAATGAGTTCACTAATCCTTGATTATGGCTTAAACACATTACTTAACACTAAACAAAAACCCAAAAACATCTAAATTATCACAAAGTAGGTTAATGATCTTAATCCTACATCATCATGGAAATTAAGTTGAGATGCTTATCTCATACTTAATGTATTCTCATTATCCCTAATCAGGGAGGATATAATAAGTTTACTAACCCTTGATTTAGGCTTAAGCTCATTTACTTATGACAAACACCAAAAACAATAAAAGATTGAAAACACAAAAACAAACAATAATCGTCTCCTCCGGGATTCATTTCTCATCATCTTCACTCACAAACGAGAACTTGCTTCTTCCGTCTAATGCAAGACAGTTAGCACTTGAGCCAGACAAGTCATACACTTGAGCATAGACAAGCAAGCAGTTCACCAATCAATTTGTCTTTCAGTCTCTATGAGTCGAACTACGGTGTTCTGACTTCCTCATTGCACGAGAGGATACGTAGGCATAACTTAACGGTTATCGAACAAAAGTCTCTGTGTCCCCCCCCCCTCTTTCAGCTTTCTTCTTGAGCCTCATTCCTGAGCATTTCACTTAACTTTCCTGCACTGACACTTGTATATTTCTTTTCCAGCTTTTGCACACAGATAGCACAAACATTACCCCTTTAAACACAATCTTTTAAGCGTGGATCCTGTCGAGTACGACGGACAATCTGGGTGCTAATATCTTCCCAGGTTGTAACCAACCCCCTTTCTAAGTATCTCTGGTTTGCAACCGTCTTATCCATATCTTTCTAGGTTTATGCAGCATTACCTTTCCTTCGAGATAAAAATGCCTAGCTGGTGACTCTATTCATCTTCATTTCATTTCTCCTTTCGCCGACCATTCGCGTCTGTACCCTTTCTGACCGGGTGTCTTTTCGGGGGAGCGACACTTGTTCACACTGAAGGTCCTGATCCAAAAGAAGAATGGACAATGATGTTTGATGGGGCTATCAATATGAATGGTCGTGGGGTTGGTGCAGTGCTCATTACACCCAAAGGAGTTCACATGCCTTTCTCGGCAAAACTCACCTTTGCCTGCACTAACAACGAAGTTGAATACGAAGCCTGTATCATGGGTCTTGAGGAAGCCATTGACCTCAGGATCAAGACATTGAATGTATTCGGAGATTCGGCTTTGGTAATGAATCAGACCAACGACAAATGGTATACTTACCAAGAGCGTCTGATTCCGTATCGTGACTACACGAGGAGATTATTGACTTTCTTCACAACTATCAAACTTGAGTATATCCCTCGAGACGAAAATCAGTTCGCAGACACTCTAGCTACCATTTCCTCCATGATCAAGGTTCAAACTGCAAATTATGGGCCTCGGATTTTGGTATCCAGACTAGACCGACCAGCATACGTTTTCTTTGTGGACATTGCTAAAGATGACAAGCCTTGGTTCCATGACATCAAATGCTTCTTAGAGTATCAGACATACCCACCTGGGGCATCATCCAATGATAAGAAGACATTAAGAAGGTTGGCCGGTAGTTTCTTCCTTAATGTTGATGGTTCATTATACAAGCGAAACTTCGACATGGTTCTGCTCAGATGTGTTGACAAGAAATAAGCAGACTTGCTGATGCACGGGGTGCATGAAGGATCTTTCGGTACCCATGCTGGAGGACATGCAATGGCCAAGAAATTATTAAGATCAGGTTACTACTGGATCACAATGGATGCAGATTGTTGTGCATATGCCAGGAAATGCCACAAGTGCCAGATCTACGCGGATAAAGTGCATGTGCCTCCAAATCCTTTGAACATGATATCTTCACCTTGGCTCTTTGCTATGTGGGGAATTGACATGATTGGAAAGATTGAACCGACTACTTCAAATGGCCACAGATTCATCCTGGTAGCCATTGATTATTTCACCAAATGGGTTGAAGTAGCTTCGTATGTGTCAGACCCTAATTTTTGACCCTAAGATTTTCCTCATCTCATCTGCATTTGCATACAAACAAGATCACGTACTGGTTCACGTATCTTTTTCAGGTACAGGTCTATGCTTTGCAGAGGATCATCATGTTTAATTGTTCTTATCTGTTTATATAACCTCTAACCAAAATATCAAAAAATATGTTGCAGTTTCTTCTTCTTCTTCTGTGTTGCAGGATTTAAAAGACAGGGCAGTGTTTTCAATACAGAGGCGTTTGATCAGTCACAATTCGATTCAGATGGACGTTTGACCTAAATTTGGTCAAACTATCAGAAGATTGTTTCAATTACGAGTTGTGTGTGCCAGTGAATGTTCCTCAGACTGTGCGTATTCAAAGTTCAAGACTGTGTTATGTGCGAAGTCATCAGTTATCAGACAGTGTTTTGTGCGAAGTTTGGTTCGAATCTTTAATGTTCATCAGTTCATCAACGATTCATCTGAGGATTTATTTTCCTCAGCATGATTTCGAATAATCAAGACAGATCTCAAATGATTGTGGTATAAATGGCAAGAGGTGCAGTGGTTCATTAAAGGCTGTTTCTCATCAGTGGCTTGTGAAGGAAAATCAGGATTTGTTGTGGGCTTAAAAATATCCAATTCCATATCCATTTCACAAAAAATATCCAATAATCGTTTTATAATTCATTTTCGATTCTTCTCCACTTCACAAATATCCATTATATCTTTTTAATTAAATCATTTTTTTACCATTTCCAATTTTTTTTATCCAATTTCCTTATCCATTTTTTTCTTTTATTTTTCTATAATCCATTTTTTTTATTAGCTATAACCCATTTATCATTAAATCCATTATTCGTACCTTTTATTTTTTTCCTATTTCTCCATTCAAAATTCTAAGCCTAATTCATTTATTTTTATTCATTTCTTATAATCCATTTACCAAATATTTTATATCCAATATTCACATTTTTTTCCTTTAATCACCACAATTAATTTCATTTATTTTTCATTATAACTTTTCATTTTTTATTTTTTTCTAAACCATAAAAAATTTAACAAATTATGAAGCCCATTTTTTTTATTCTTTTAGCCCACTACTACATAAAAAATGAATAAGGAGGCCTTGGCCCTTTTCCCCATACCACTTCAACTACATCATTTCCCCAGCTTTTCACAAAAGCTAATGCCTCACTTCAACTAGCCTCCCAGCTCCCGTACGCCCACTTTTCCAGTCACGTCATCAAGCCATCTACACAATTCACAGCCGTATCACAACTTTCAATCAGCAAGCCATCCTAGCCAAGACTTCTAGCCTTCCGTACGCATATCCCGCACCAGCTTAAAACAGCATCACGCCTTCGCCAAGCCTCCAACTTCACAGGCCCACGCCAATAAGCAACAGGCCAAGCCTCAAAGCCGAAACACACAAAAACAAACCTGTTCCACACAGCGAACACTTCACGCCGTAAGGCCTCAAGCCAAACAATTCAAGTTGCAAAAGCAACTCAGCCAATACATCAACAGCCCCATCCCACACGCGTGAATAACATTGCTCCAAGCCAGCAGCTTCCTCCAAGCCTTGCAACAGCCTTAGCTTCACAAAGCATCAGCTATACCAACAAGTCACGCGGGAAGCACAAGTGAAATGCAAAAAGCAAATGGATACAGCAAGCAAAAAACGGCATCTCAAAAAGGGGCAAAACGCAAAAAAATTCAGCCCGCAAGAACACGAGATATCCACTGTTCAAAACGCAGAATCACCAATCCAAAACGGAAGCACCACTCTTTTCCATTTTTCTTCTTTAAATAGGACCAATTTCTTCTTTCATTCTAAGCTTGGAGAGCCACCTAAAACCCCTGCCAAATCAGAAAATCCAAGGCTTCAACCCCCAATTTATTCACGATATTACCGAATTGAAAACCAGCTGATTTCATCACATACCTTCAATTCATCTTGTCTTCACCTTCAAATTCATCAATCTTCAACTCTCTTTCAAACCTGCGATTTCAAATTAAAAACAACAACGTCGCGGAGAGTGAGAGTGAGAGGTTGCGAAAATTAGAAGAAGAAGAAGGGAGTTGTTCGCGAGATTTGAGGAAGTGAGATGTGGTGAATGCTGAGTGGTGGTTTGCGTTTTCAGAGAAGCACAGCCGCGGCGTTTTGATCTTTAAAGAAGGTGAGGGAGGAATAATGGCCGCGTGAAGCTTTCACTGTTTTCGTTTTGGTTTCAAGAAAGAAGAAGACTCAGATCTTCTTTACTTTTGATTTTATATATTTTGTTTTTTTAGTTTTATTTTAAAAAATAGGGATATTAGTGTTTGGGCTTAGTTGGCCCTGGATCAAAATTTCTGTTTCTCACCTCCACAGCTTGCGCCTTCCCCTCTCTTTCGTTTTTTCTTAATTTTTTTTAATTGTTACTTCAATTTCTATTCTATTTTTTAAGTGTTTCACCAAGTTTTAATTTCTCCTTTTAACAAATAATATTTTCTAATATTTTGTTTGGATTCCATTTTATAAAATTTTTTTAAAAAAAAAAGTGTTCTAATTCATTTATGAATTTTATTTCAGATCCATTTCTTATTCATCTCTTATTTTTATTTTTTGGTCGATGACAATCTCCGATTCGTAGATTGTTGATTTCCGATAAGTTTAACCTTCATTACTTCAAATCTATGGATGAATGATCATTTGGATCATTCTCCATACTTTGAGATTGTGATAGGTTGCTTTTCGATAAATTCAACGAAAATCTCGATTAAGATTAGACCGTTCTCTTTCTTTTAGTGTGGCATGTTTTCGGAGAACGATCCATAATATCGTTTCTCTAACATGTATTAACACGAATATTTTCCACTTTAATTAGTGGTGGCCGGCCTCATTTGTAGGGTAATTACTTCGTAAATTACTCGGCGATTGCTTAACATAGACCTAAAGTTGTCCCGATTCGGAATGAGATCCACCTGGATCCGGTTTGCCTCGATTTTATTTTTCTTTTCGTGGTTGTGCTTGATTAAGTTCATCATACGACCTTATATTGTAAATATTATAATAATGTGAATATACTAACATTTAATTTTAATCTCTCGCACCTTATCCTCTTTTATTGCAATTTCTCGTTCCCTATCTCTCTTATTATGCTTCTATATCATTCATCATATTGCTTATTGTTTATATTGTTGCTTGTTATTTTTCCTTTGTCCATTTGGACACAAAAACACTAATAAACGGATTAAACATCTAAAAAATTGGTGACTTTAATTTCGGACTATGGTTACTATCCTTAGCTTGGGAGTTTTGGACTTAGATTCTAGGATCATTCCTTTGCTAGAATTGTTATGGATTGAAGACTTTGGCTCCGATTAAGTTCACTTGCTTATGAAGACGGAAATCCGACTGTTTAAAAGAATGCTTGCAATATGGTTTGATCGTTCTTCCTTTAGCTTTTATTTTCAAGTTTTAGGATAGTCCCTTCATCTCTTCCCATCTTCTTCAATTTTCAAATCTCCTTCCTCTTTCCAAAATTTTCTTTGTTTTCAAACCTCAAACATTTTCTCAATCAAACCTTGACTTCGGTGATGTGCTTTTACCTTTTCATTTCATTTCCTTAAATAAATGCTAAACTACATAAGCATATCGAAAATTTCTTAAAACTTAAAAAATATTCAAACTCATTCAATTGTTTTTTGTGCCCTCGTGCACGTTTCTTTTAACCATTTTTTATGTTTAGATATGATTCATTCTTTCTAGCGGAATTATTCGCTAAAGAATGACGACTTATCTTTACATTTTAAAATCAATTCAACTCATTTACCTTTTCACAATTTGTACCACGAACTACGGGGTTTTGATCTCGCATTGCACTTTGTGGGTACGTAGGCATGAGACGTTCGTCTCTTCAAACACCAAAATCTTAAAAAACATTCTTCTTCTCATCTCTTCAATCTTTTTTCAAGCAAACCTATTTCAAACCAAAAAATGTAGTAAATATTTCAAAGGGTTCCCGTGGAGTACCACGGACAAGTCGGGTGCTTAAAACCTTCCCGATTTGTAACCAATCCCCGTACCCATTCTCTGTTGGATTCTTTTAGCTTTTTAGCTTTTAAGATTCTTTAAGGTTTTGTTCGTTCTTTTACCTTTTTCCTGTTGGAAATAAATAAAAGCGCGGTGGCGACTCTATGTATATCGAGTTAAGTTAATCAATAGCTTACACTCATGATTTTACCGCTACAGAAAAGTGGCGACTCTGCTGGGGAGTCAATCTCTAAGTGGATTCGGCCTACTTTGATTTGTTTACTGCTTTAGTGTGATTTGCTTGTTACTTGGTTGTTCCGGTTTTGGTGATTCTCTGTGAGATAGATTCTAACCCGGATCTGAGTGGAACTTATGATAGGACGGCGATATTTGAAGCGATATGCGATGGAGTAGTCCAAAGCAATATCAATTTGATAATCTCCACTCGGTTAGGCTCTCTTGGACTATCAATGTCATGACGAGTAATCGTACGTGGCATTATTTTCCGACCTTGAGCTGATCATACCGAGGACCGTAGAACCCTTAACCAATCTAAGCCAATTTAGGAACGTAGTGCGGAAACTATCTGAGTGTAAACTTAAGGTGGTTGTCACGCGATACTACACTCGAACGAGGTCTATTTTAAGAATGTTATCGGTTGGGGAGTAATCCAATGTACCGATGATATTCTAAAAATGGCTGTTAACTCCGGGAACCTCTATTAGCACCCTTCTGGTTTTTTGCAGGTACAATGAAGACAAACCTTAGTACATGCCTGTGTGGGTTGGTGTTCTGTTACCATGACTTCATGCTCGTGATTCGAACCTTTGAACCTGTGTGCTTTGCGTGATCTTGTTTGTGTTTGTTGCATTTACATATTCATCATGATCATTTTCACCACCATTTTTCAAGGAAGACAATTCTGATTATTGCAAATATTGGAAAAAAGTAAATATTCTTTTTTTGTCAAGACTTTTCATGACAGTATTCTCGATGTTGACCATGTTTGCAATAATCGAGTTGTTTTTCTGAAAATAGAAGTGAACATTGCATATCATTGCATCCTCGCATATTCTTGTGTTCATCCGAGTTGTGTGGGAACTCATCCCGGTTGTTTCTTTCCTCAGTTGTCTGTTGATCTCTCAAGCTGACTCCTCACCACAGATACGGTACTAGAGCTGCTAACAGACGGAGAGCTATCAGATTGAGAATGGAACACCAAGAACAACCCAACATGGAAGTTCGGATGGAGATTGATGAGTTGAAGGCCGGTATAACCAGGCTCACTGAAATGATGCAAGTTCTGATTGCTCGAGGTGAACCACCTCAAAGGACGGTTATCTCTGAAGTTTTTACTGTTGTTGTTGACCCTCTTGTTGTTCAGCAACCAGTCTCTACTTGGCCAGAATATGGGCTACCTCCGGATTATGTGCCAGTTTCTGCTACTGCTCAAGTGGGTGGTCCATCTGTTGTGCCAGTCTTTTCAGCTCCGACTTTTGCCGAACCTCAACCTGTTGTCACGCTACTGCTCAGACTACTTATCAGAATTCTCCTTTCTTGTACCAAGCTGCTGGTCAACAAGCTGAAAGTCAGGGTGAACCTGGATATACGGACGAAGTTATAGAGCAATGTTTGACTCTTGAGAAGAGAGTAAGAGGTCTTGAAGGAAAGGATGTCTTCGGTTCTGTTGCAATAGACATGTGTTTGGTTTCCGACTTGGTTCTTCCTGATAAGTTCAAGGTTCCTGTATTTGAGAAGTACAATGGTCATACTTGTCCAAAGATTCATTTGCTGATGTATTGTCGCAAAATGGCTGCGCATGTTAAGGATGACAAGCTGCTTATTCACTGTTTTCAAGATAGTTTGAGTGGTGCTTCTATGAAGTGGTATGTTGGACTTGAGAAGAGTCATATCCGAAGTTGGAAAGATTTATCTGATGCTTTTGTAAGACAGTATAAGTACAATCTGGATATGGCGCCTGACCGTCGTCAACATCAAAATATGTCACAGAAAGAGAAAGAATCATTCAAAGAGTATGCTCAGCGTTGGAGAGAGCTAGCTGCTCAAGTTGAACCGCCTTTGCCCGAGAAGGAATTAACTGGTTTGTTTATGGACACTCTTCAACCGTTCTTTTGGGAGAAAATGGTAGGAAGTGTTTCATCTGGTTTTTCTGACCTAGTCACTATTGGAGAAAGACTAGAGGAAGGTATCAAGAAGGGTAAGATTACCAATTCTGAATCTCCTAATGCTTCAAGAAAGTCTTTTGGGAATCCTCACAAGAGAAGAGATGGTGATGCTTATGCTGTTTCAGCTGAGAGGAGACCTTATCGCCCGCAATAACGATATGTTCAACCATACGTAGCTGCAGTTGCTCCTGTTGTCAAAACTCAACCTGCTCAAATGCAAGTTCAAGGTCAAGCTCGACCAGCTCAAGCTCAAGTTCATATTCGAGCTCAAACTCAGGATACTCATCCTGCTGCTGGAAAAAATCAGTATCGCAATAGGCCAAACTTTGATCCTATTCCGATGTCTTACACTGAATTGTTTCCTTCCTTGATTGAGAAAGGTTTAATTACTACTAGGCCTCCGCCTCCGGTTCCAAATCCTCTTCCAGTTGGTTATAGATCGGATCTTCGCTGTGAGTTTCATCAAGGTGGAACTGGTAATGACTTAGAGCATTGCTTTGCACTGAAGGCTAAGGTGCAGGAACTTATCAGGAACAACATCCTTTACTTTAATGACCTTAATCCCAATGTTATCAACAATCCTTTGCCTAAGCTTGGGAAGTGAATCTTCTAGAAGACTTCAACAGTCAAATTTTCTTCAAGGCCAGAATATCAGACAGGACAGCTCATCCTTGTTGCTGATGGATCACTAGGCCATTGTTTCTTTATGTTTACAATTTTCTTCAATCATATTAAGTTGTTTGCCTTTAAGCTTGTTTGTACTTTCATGTTGGTTTTAATGAAATGAGCATTGCTTTGTTTTGATTCAATTTCATTTACTATTTGCATCTTTATGCTTTACATTTCAAGTTCATTTTCTTTTCTCAAAGTTTTACAATGATTGGAGGGAGGATGATGAAAACGAGATACCCATAATTGTTGTTGGTATGCTTTCAATTGAGACTTGGGTGATGATATACAGGCATTGTTTCAAATCCCAAACACTGGAGAAATAAGGAAGTGAATCCCTTGTCAACCCCTTTGAGCCTTGAAGTTGGAGTTTCTTTCTATTCGGAAAAAAAAACCGCAATTTTAACCCGGGGATGGGTAGTTCTCAATTAATTCGAATGTGCATTCAAGTACAAAAGAATCATTCAAGACACCTTTCAATAAAGGTTGCAATCTCAAGTTTTCCTTCACACACATCAAGAAGTGTTGAAGATGTTTCTCAATTCAAAAGCCAATGATGGTTCATCGTAATCATTAAGCCATGCAGTCATTATCTTTCAAAAAAAATGATATTGAAAAATTATTGAAAAAAATCAAAGCCCGCTAAGTCGAAACCTATGAAGGAGACTTAGGCAAAAACTGGGACATCCCGCTGGCTGTAAGTTGAAATGACACAGTTTAGGCAAAATTTAGGGATAATAAAAAGAAAGATTTGTCAAGAGGTCATCAAAATCCTCAACAAAAATAAGTTGAGTTGACCAAAGTCTTCACCAAGAATAATCAGAAGGGAGAAGTGACTGCTATCTCAAAATCTCTTGGCTTATGAACCATTTTTATCTGTGCAATCCTAAATTTCTGGGAACTTGAATGCATAGGGTGAATTAATTGAATGTAGGAATGGAGTTCATCACGAAGTTGGGTTGGGTACGAACAAACTTTGAGCCTATATCCTTTGTTTCATAAACCGTGAACCAGACCACGTTACAACCTTCAAAAGTCCTAATTGAATCCAGGTTTCTTTTGAAAAGCATACTACAACGAGGTTGCGTAAACTGACTCCCAAGTTCTATACCAATCATTTGTTTTCTTACCTTTTGCTTTATTTTTAATGTTGTCTCAACCGCCGCGTTGTGACATGTTTTCATTTACTTTACATCAATAAATTTCATTTCAAAAATGATTCTTGATTTCAAACTTTGCATTGAACTTTGCATTAAAATTACCAGGTTTGTACAAACATCTTTTATTTGCAAATAAACTTTCCTCATCAAGGAATTTTCAAACAGTTTAGAAACTTGGTCGGTGATCTTATCAGGGGCAAGTTTTTCTCAGTTCCTATGGTTCAAGAGTTGTTGCTCAGCGCAAGTTATTCTCAGATATAGTTGGTCAGAAGATTCTCTGCAAGTTTCATATTGGGTTATTTTCTCAGCATTTATTTCAAGAACTGAAGCCATGATCAGTTTATTCTTCTCAACAGTTATCTCAAAGATGTGATTATTTTTCTCCAGCAGTAGTTGAGAACTGAATCCATTATCAGTTTACCCTCATCAGTCATTGAACTTGGGGCAATTTTTCTTCAAGAATCCCCAAGAAGCTTTGCATGACTTCTCTTAAGAGATTTTTCAACTTGGTACAGTTTACTGGTGTGATAGAGATTTATTCAAAGAGCAGTAGTATCTCTAGTTTTCAAGCAGAATGGCAGTGATCTCCGTGTTGAGGAATCAGTCTCCTATCTCTTCACTCCTCTAAGAGTCTAAACTGGTTGTCAGCATTTCCTCTCGTATTATGTCCTTGGGTGTGTTATTCCCCATTTTTTGAAAAGTTTGCATATTTGGGTGTGTTATTCCTCATTATGTGTTTCCTTGGGTGTGTTATTCCCCAGTTTTGTTTTGCATTTGCATATTTGAGTGTTTTAGTCCTCATTATGTGTGTTCTTGGGTGGTTTAGTTCCCATTTTCGTAAATGTCTGCATACTGAGTGTTTTAGTCCTCATATGCATTTCTCGAAGTCTTGTTGTTTTCAACTTCTTACTTTTTGGTTAAAGTCCAACTTACTTGGCATTTGTCTGTCTCTCCAGAATTTTTTCTTCATATACTTGCTGCGTCTTCTCAGATATTACACCCTTTTTATCCGATTGCCATTCTCGGATGTCCGTGGTGAAGTCATCATTGATTGGATGTACTGTCCCGGACCTTTTTTCCATCTCATTCAGTTCTGTTCCTGAATGTTGTGATCCACATGTTATCCGATTGCTATTCTTGGATGTTGTGATCATTTCCTTCCGATTGCCATTCTCGGATGTCCATAGTGAAGTCATCATTGATTTGATGTACTGTCCCGGACCTTTTTTCCATCTCATTCAGTTCTGTTCCTGAATGTTGTGCTTTGCATTTTATCTGATTGCCATTCTCAGATGTTGTGATCACTTGCCTTCCGATTGCTATTCTTGGATTTCCATGTTGGAGTCATCATTGATTTGATGTACTGTGCCGGGCCTTTTTTCCATCTCATTCAGTTCTGTTCCTGAATGTTGTGCTTTGCATTTTATCTGATTGCCATTCTCAGATGTTGTGATCACTTGCCTTCCGATTGCTATTCTTGGATTTCCATGTTGGAGTCATCATTAAGTTGATGGGCTTTCCCGAATTTTCCTATTTCATTCAATTCTGTTCCTGAATGTTGTGATTCACTTTTTATCTGATTTCTATTCTCAGATGTTGTGATTACCCTTTTCCGTTTGCCATTCTCGGATATCCTCAGTTAAAGTCAGTAATGTCATCCTTGGATGCTTCTGATGTACTTTTTCGGGACTTTTTCACTTCGTTCAGTGTCATTCCTGGATGTTGTGATCCTTTTTGTCCAATTGCCATTCTTGGACATTTTCACCTCAGCTGAGCCATATGTTGGTCTCTAGCATGTTGTTTTTCCCGTTGGAGTCTTATGCTCCTTATCCCCAGCGTTTATTCTTTTTTACGTGTCATCTTATCCCTCACGGATTGCTCTGCGTTTCATTTGTTTTCATAAACATTTCATATCATCTCATAAATTTTCTCATAATATTTCATATGCTGTCACATATTTTCTCTGCATTTCATATTTTTCTCATAACATCTCATGTGCCTTCATATACTTTCATATGCTTTCATAAACAGTTTCATATGCGTCATATCATTTCCATATCATCTTCATATCATTTCATATCGTTCATTTCATTTCATTCCAGTTTTTGGCATCTTAGGATCAAAAATTGGGGTTTTTTGATATTTAAGTATC
The DNA here is from genome assembly GCA_963966055.1 of Lathyrus aphaca. Classification (NCBI taxonomy): domain Eukaryota; kingdom Viridiplantae; phylum Streptophyta; class Magnoliopsida; order Fabales; family Fabaceae; genus Lathyrus; species Lathyrus aphaca. Next base: position 471,368,472 of record OZ014523.1, read on the forward strand.
TTCCATCTTGTCGAAAAGAAGATTTCAATCTTCATTATCTCTGGATTGAAGAAACTTAAATAGGGGCATCTATCAGACCCTAATTTTTGACCCTAAGATTTTCCTCATCTCATCTGCATTTGCATACAAACAAGATCACGTACTGGTTCACGTATCTTTTTCAGGTACAGGTCTATGCTTTGCAGAGGATCATCATGTTTAATTGTTGTTATCTGTTTATATAACCTCTAACCAAAATATCAAAAAATAAGTTGCAGTTGCTTCTTCTTCTTCTGTGTTGCAGGATTTAAAAGACAGGGTAGTGTTTTCAATACAGAGGCGTTTGATCAGTCACAATTCGATTCAGATGGACGTTTGACCTAAATTTGGTAAAACTATCAAAAGATTATTTCAATTACGAGTTGTGTGTGCCAGTGAATGTTCCTCAGACTGTGCGTATTCAAAGTTCAAGACTGTGTTATGTGCGAAGTCATCAGTTATCAGACAGTGTTTTGTGCGAAGTTTGGTTCGAATCTTTAATGTTCATCAGTTCATCAACGATTCATCTGAGGATTTATTTTCCTCAGCATGATTTCGAATAATCAAGACAGATCTCAAATGATTGTGGTATAAATGGCAAGAGGTGCAGTGGTTCATTAAAGGCTGTTTCTCATCAGTGGCTTGTGAAGGAAAATCAGGATTTGTTGTGGGCTCAAAAATATCCAATTCCATATCCATTTCACAAAAAATATCCAATAACCGTTTTATAATTCATTTTCGATTCTTCTCCACTTCACAAATATCCATTATTTCTTTTTAATTAAATCATTTTTTTTACCATTTCCAATTTTTTTATCCAATTTCCTTATCCATTTTTTTCTTTTATTTTTCTATAATCCATTTTTTTATTAGCTATAACCCATTTATCATTAAATCCATTATTCATACCTTTTATTTTTTCCTATTTCTCCATTCAAAATTCTAAGCCTAATTCATTTTTTTTATTCATTTCTTATAATCCATTTACCAAATATGTTTTTATCCAATATTCACATTTTTTTTCCTTTAATCACCACAATTAATTTCATTTATTTTTCATTATAACTTTTCATTTTTTATTTTTTTCTAAACCATAAAAAATTTAACAAATTATGAAGCCCATTTTTTTTATTCTTTTAGCCCACTACTACATAAAAAATGAATAAGGAGGCCTTGGCCCTTTTCCCCACACCACTTCAACTACATCATTTCCCCAGCTTTTCACAAAAGCTAATGCCTCACTTCAAATAGCCTCCCAGCTCCCGTACACCCACTTTTCCAGTCACGTCATCAAGCCATCTACACAATTCACATCCGTATCACAACTTTCAATCAGCAAGCCATCCTATCTAAGACTTCAAGCCTTCCGTACGCATATCCTGCACCAGCTTACAACAGCATCACGCCTTCGCCAAGCCTCCAACTTCACAAGCCCACGCCAATAAGCAACAGGCCAAGCCTCAAAGCTGAAACACACAAACACAAACCTGTTCCACACAGCGAACACTTCACGCCGTAAGGCCTCAAGCCAAACAATTCAAGTTGCAAAAGCAACTCAGCCAATACATCAACAGCCCCATCCCACACGCGTGAATAACATTTCTCCAAGCCAGCAGCTTCCTCCAAGCCTTGCAACAACCTTAGCTTCACAAAGCATCAGCTATACCAACAAGTTACGCGGGAAGCACAAGTGAAATGCAAAAAGCAAATGGATACAGCAAGCACAAAACGGCATCTCAAAAAGGGGCAAAACGCAAAAAACTTCAGCCCGCAAGAACACGAGATATCCACTGTTCAAAACGCAGAATCACTAATCCAAAACGGCAGCACCACTCTTTTCCATTTTTCTTCTTTAAATAGGACCAATTTCTTCTTTCATTCTAAGCTTGGAGAGCCACCTAAAACCCTGCCAAATCAGAAAATCCAAGGCTTCAACCCCCAATTTATTCACGATATTACCGAATTGAAAACCAGCTGATTTCATCACATACCTTCAATTCCTCTTGTCTTCACCTTCAAATTCATCAATCTTCAACTCTCTTTCAAACCTGCGATTTCAAATTAATAACAACAACGTCGCGGAGAGTGAGAGGTTGCGAAAATTAGAAGAAGAATAAGGGAGTTGTTCGCGAGATTTGAGGAAGTGAGATACGGTGAATGTTGAGTGGTGGTTTGCGTTTTCAGAGAAGCACAGCCGCGGCGTTTTGATCTTTAAAGAAGGTGAGGGAGGAATAATGGCCGCGTGAAGCTTTCACTGTTTTCGTTTTGGTTTCAAGAAAGAAGAAGACTCAAATCTTCTTTACTTTTGATTTTATATATTTTTTTTTTTAGTTTTATTTTAAAAAAATATGGATATTAGTGTTTGGGCTTAGTTGGCCCTGGATCAAAATTTTTGTTTCTCACCTCCACAGCTTGCGCCTTCCCCTCTCTTTCGTTTTTTCTTAATTTTTTTTTAATTGTTACTTCAATTTCTATTCTATTTTTTAAGTGTTTCACCAAGTTTTAATTTCTCCTTTTAACAAATAATATTTTCTAATATTTTGTTTGGATTCCATTTTATAAAATTTAAAAAAAAAATGTGTTCTAATTCATTTATGAATTTTATTTCAGATCCATTTCTTATTCATCTCTTATTTTTATTTTTTGGTCGATGACAATCTCTGATTCGTAGATTGTTGATTTCCGATAAGTTTAACCTTCATTACTTCAAATCTATGGATGAATGATCATTTGGATCATTCTCCATACTTTGAGATTGTGATAGGTTGCTTTTCGATAAATTCAACGAAAATCTCGATTAAGATTAGACCGTTCTCTTTCTTTTAGTGTGGCATGTTTTCGGAGAACGATCCATAATATCGTTTCTCTAACATGTATTAACACGAATATTTTCCACTTTAATTAGTGGTGGCCGGCCTCATTTGTAGGGTAATTACTTCGTAAATTACTCGGCGATTGCTTAACATAGACCTAAAGTTGTCCCGATTCGGAATGAGGTCCACTTGGATCCGGTTTGCCTCGATTTTATTTTTCTTTTCGTGGTTGTGCTTGATTAAGTTCATCATACGACCTTATATTGTAAATATTATAATAATGTGAATATACTAACATTTAATTTTAATCTCTCGCACCTTATCCTCTTTTATTTCAATTTCTCGTTCCCTATCTCTCTTATTATGCTTCTATATCATTCATCATATTGCTTATTGTTTATATTGTTGCTTGTTATTTTTCCTTTGTCCATTTGGACACAAAAACACTAATAAACGGATTAAACATCTAAAAAATTGGTGACTTTAATTTCGGACTATGGTTACTATCCTTAGCTTGGGAGTTTTGGACTTAGATTCTAGGATTATTCCTTTGCTAGAATTGTTATGGATTGAAGACTTTGGCTCCGATTAAGTTCACTTGCTTATGAAGACGGAAATCCGATTGTTTAAAAGAATGCTTGCCATATGGTTTGATCGTTCTTCCTTTAGCTTTTATTTTCAAGTTTTAGGATAGTCCCTTCATCTCTTCCCATCTTCTTCAATTTTCAAATCTCCTTCCTCTTTCCAAAATTTTCTTTGTTTTCAAACCTCAAACATTTTCTCAATCAAACCTTGACTTCGGTCATGTGCTTTTACCTTTTCATTTCATTTCCTTAAATAAATGCTAAACTACATAAGCATATCGAAACTTTCTTAAAACTTAAAAAATATTCAAACTCATTCAATTGTTTTTTGTGCCCTCGTGCACGTTTCTTTTAACCATTTTTTATGTTTAGATATGATTCATTCTTTCTAGCAGAATTATTCGCTAAAGAATGACGACTTATCTTTACATTTTAAAATCAATTCAACTCATTTGCCTTTTCACAATTTGTACCACGAACTACGGGGTTTTGATCTCGCATTGCACTTTGTGGGTATGTAGGCATGAGACGTTCGTCTCTTCAAACACCAAAATCTTAAAAAACATTCTTCTTCTCATCTCTTCAATCTTTTTTAAAGCAAACCTATTTCAAACCAAAAAATGCAGTAAATATTTCAAAGGGTTCCCATGGAGTACCACGGACAAGTCGGGTGCTTAAAACCTTCCCGATTTGTAACCAATCCCCGTACCCATTCTCTGTTGGATTCTTTTAGCTTTTTTGCTTTTAAGATTCTTTAAGGTTTTGTTCGTTCTTTTACCTTTTTCCTGTTGGAAATAAATAAATGTGCGGTGGCGACTCTGTGTATATCGAGTTAAGTTAATCAATAGCTTACACTCATGATTTTACCGCTACAGTATGCAAACGTCACCAGACAAGTGGTAGCCAGATTTCTGAAAAGAGACATCATCTATCGATATGGAGTTCCCGAGCGAATCATTACTGACAATGGTTCCTATTTGAATAAAAAAATGATGGCAGAACTGTGCCGGGACTTCAAAATCCAACATCACAACTCTTCCCCTTACAGGCCAAAGATGAGCAGCGTTGTTGAGGCAGCCAACAAGAACATCAAGAAGATTGTGCAGAAGATGGTGGTTACTTACAAAGACTGGCATGAAATGATACCATTTGCCTTGCATGGGTATCGAATCTCAATCAGAACGTCCACTGGGGCAACGCCTTATCAACTTGTGTACGGTATGGAAGTTGTCCTACCTGTTGAAGTTGAGCTACCCTCCTTACGGGTAATGATGTATGTTAAGCTGGACGAAGCAGAGTGGGTCCGGTCTCGGTACAATCAACTCAATTTGATCGAAGAGAAGAGATTAGCTGCAATTTGTCATGGGCAGTTATAGCAGAAAAGGATGAAGAAATCCTTCGATCATAAAGTCAGGCTTCGGGAATACCAAGTAGGAGATCTTGTGCTGAAAAGACTTCTTCCTCCTCATACAGACCACAGGGGAAAGTGGACTCCAAACTACGACGGTCCATTCATAGTAAAGAAGGTTTTCTCTGGTGGAGCACTGATGCTCACTGCTATGGATGGCGAAGATTTCTTATCCCTTGTGAATTCAGATGCAGTTAAAAAATACTTCGCATAAAATGACCCGCTGGACATAAAAACAGAATGTAAGTCCAGGAAAAAATAGGGCATCCCGGCGAGTCAAAAACAAAATAAAAGACTCGGGCAAAAATAAGGGGAAAATCAAAAAAATGTACACCCACTAAGTTGAAAAGCCGCATTGGACAGCTCAGGAAAAAATGAGTATCTCGGTGGATTGAAAACCCGAATGGGCGATCCACGCAAAATCAGGGAATAAGCGAACAACTGCACTCTGAATTCGTTTGTATCACTCACAACATGGCAAACTTCGAAAGGATAAAGCATCAGTCAGAATCAACCTTCTTCAAAAAACAAGATGAGAAGAACGTCAAGGTCATACAGGTCATAATAAAGGAAGTTCACTGGAACGTCGTCATCAACATTGCCAACACTTTTATTTTCTCAATTTATAGCAATCTCCTCATTCTAGGGGATTTGTTTCTTTGACTGTATTTGCCAATTCAGGGCACCCAGATTAATAAAATCAGAGTTTTCAGTCACATCTCGTTTTGTACATTTTTGTTTCGTTTCCAAAATGTCCAATATTCATGATGCAGTACTTGCATAAAACAAATGAGCCATTTTTTTTATAAATGATTGCAGGAAATATATTACTTTTAGGAAAGTCTAACTCGTATGAGAGAATCCGGTTAGGGATACTTCGGGATACTTGTGTGTTTCCTTTGTCTTAACAGGTTGCAGGTACTCAATACCCAACATGGGGCACACCAAGCATTGAATCCACAACACGCTACTTCCCGGAAGTTACCTCCTCCCCAAGCAGAATATCCCGGGCAAATGCCCGAATTGCTTTTCCCCATCGAAGTTTCCAAAGCCTCCTCATCTCCAGCATAAGTCTATTCAACAGAAGCTTCCCCAGCCGGGATCCCCACAGAGTTCTCTAGGAAGGTCGTTCAGTGATCTTTTCTTCCCCACCAGAGAACAATATTTCTCTCATCCCCAGCAAAGCTAATGGAACTGCCTCCCCACAGAGTTTCCATTCTCTCCCCATAAGAGTAATGCCTGAAACCCATTCCCAACAAAGTGACGAAAGGTTCCTTCTCCCCAGCTGATTTCTCCTTACGGATACATTTACCAATGATCCTTCCCCAAGAAGAACTCTCCCTCTTGATAGATCTACCAATGATCTTTTCCCCAACCGGGTTATTCCTCCAAGCGGATCAGCCAGAAATCTTTATCCCAGCAGGATCTGGATCCCAGATTGGTTTCTCTTTTGCATAATCATAGCATTTGCATCATTTTTCCCCACACAGAGCATAGCATTCTGTCTAATACAGAGCATTACAGAAAAAAATCAAACATTTGCATGATCACAAGCCAGGTTCGAGCCAGCCACCTGCAATTACCATCAGTATTTCATCAGAAATATACAAATTGCATCTCCTGCACATAAAAGCCAAAGCGTCCCCTTTGCACTCTCAAATACAGATACCTATGCATGCTCCTTTTGACACTCGTCTGTGTCATCATTCCCCAGCAAGGTCGCTAGAACACCTTCTGCAAACAAATACTTTTTTATACACGCCTTTTTCCGACACTCGTCTGTGTCATCTTATCCCCACAGGTTGCCAGAATACCTTTTGCACTATCACATACAAATATTTGTTCATAACTTATGCGTATTCTTTTTTTGACACTCGTCTGTGTCATACATTCACCAACAAACCAATACCCACTCATACTTATACAGAAATCTTTGATACTCGTCTGTATCTTGTTTATATCACTCCTCAAAAGATCCGACACTCGTCCGTGTTCTTTGTTAACCGGTTGGTACTCGTCCGTATCATCATATCTGAACACGCGTAAGCGTTTGTTTCTACCGATACTCGTTCGTATCATGGTCCTAGGGATGCTCGTCTGCATCTTTAATCTATACACAGCGTCAAACACTTATACCTTTTTTTCTTAAGTTTGAACACTCGTTCGTGTTTACCGTTCCCCAGTAAGTCACCAACAAGACAACTTTCTTCTATCCGACATTCGTCCTATGTCGTGATATTTTCGGCAGCCGTCCCCTGCCAGGTGATCGTCCTTCACCTTCGGATGACCATCCCTCATCCTTCCCCAGCGGAGTCCCCATTAGTGGAACCTTTTTCTATCCGACATTCATCCTATGTCGTGATAAAGAGCAGCCGTCCCCTGCTAGGTGATCTTCCTTCACCTTTTGATGACCGTCCCTCGTCATTTTTATCCGATGGCCGTCCCCATCGTTGATCTTGTTATCCGACATTCGTCTTATGTCATGATAAACCCCGAGAGCAGCCGTACCCTGCTAGGTGATCGTCCTTCACCTCTTGATGATCGTCCTTCATAATGTTATCCGATTGTCGTCCCCATCGTTGACCTTTTCTATCCGGCATTCATCTTATGTCGTGATATTTTTAGCAGCCGTCCCCTGCTAGGTGATCGTCCTTCACCTTTTGATGACCATCCCTCATCATTTATTTCATTCATTCTTTAAACCGATGGTCGTCCCCATCATTGTTTACTTTACTTTGCAAACCTGATGGCCATCCCCATCATTGCCTTTACTTTGATCCCCAGAGAATATTGTTTCTTTCCTTGATGGCCATCCCCATCATGATCTCCTTATTTCCCCAGCTTGTCGGTCGTCCCCGTCATTGCTTTACTTACCGCTATATCCCCAACAGTCGTCCTCTGCTCGATGGTCGTCCTCCATCTCCTTCATTTGATAATCATACTATACTACCTTTTACAATTTATATCCCTTTTATTCTTCTATCCAGCGAGTGCAAATTTTGGATTGTCTTTGGTATTCAACCACAAGTTATCTTGTTTGTCTGTTAAGCCAGGCGCTTACATCCAACACAGCTAACTCATGCTTGAATAGGGGCAGCTGCAAACACCCCGAATTTGCCCTCACTCATATTACACCATGGCTTGTGATCTTTCATGTTTGCATAAACATAAGCATACCACCTCATATTGCATATTTGTGTCACTACATAAGTTCAAGTTCATCTGCATCTAGGGTTTGTGATCTGAGAAATCCAAGAATCCATCTGAGCCATCCCAAAGGCCTCAAAGCTTTCCAATAGGGTCCATGTGTGTTCTATCATCATATTATTCTCCTCAAAGTTCATGAAATTCAAAGGATCACAAGAACTGGCAAAGGCATGGAAGCAAAGCTAGGGTTTTCACTACACAGATGACCAAAATTAGGGTTTTGGTTTCAGAGGCCTTAACTCCAAATTTTTGGGCCATTCTTGTTTCTAATGTTCTTAATATGTCATAAGGATCATGTGTACCAAGTTGGATGAAGACACTCATTGTGAAAGTCATCTGTTCACTGGGTAACTTCCTGAGCAAGTCAAGTCAAAATCAGGGCATCTGAGGCCCCCAACAATGGAACCAAAGGGGTATTTTCATCAAATTGAAGTTATATGATATTTATTTGATCTTAGAAGAGGTTGTAAGTTCACAAGATTGAAGAATTTTGAGCCAATTGCAAACTTGCCATTTTTGGAAATGACTTGAAATGCAAACTTTCCATTTTGGGAAAGTTTTTCAACCTCCTCTTTCATAACCAAAAATGCTTCAAATGAAAAATTATTGGTCATAAAAGTTGTAGATTGGGTCTTTCCCTTTTCAAAAGTACAAGAACATGTCTTGATTAATCATAGAACTCAAGATATGGCCTTTCAAAGTTGGCAAAAATCCTATAATTTCAAGTTTCATGTCAAAGAGGGATTTTGCATTTTGGCATGTTCAAGCATTCTAATGACTTTTAATATGCACAAACACTTCACAATATGTCAAGACAACCTCTAAACATCAGAATTGGCCCAGGTTTTCATTGCTTTCATGACTTGAACTTCAAGAAATCACAAAAGGGCCAAAACTCTCCAAAATTGCAAAATGCATTGGATCCTCTCATCCATTTGTGCCAACTGCATAATCTTGGTTCTATGGCTCTCCATGAATCTTGCTGAGGCCAGACACCCCAAAAAAACAGACCTGCCATGGCCCATACCTCAAGTTCACAAATCTTGTCTTTTTTGCAAAACACCTCATACCAATCAGTCTATGCCACAACAACTATCTGAGAAATCCCATTGGCTAAAACAAAAATTATGCAAGCCATTTCATAACACACAAGAGCCTGAATCATCCCTGAACTCAGAATCCACAAAATCCATCAAAAACTTCCTCTCTTCGAAAATCATCACACAACCACTGAAACTTCAATCTCTTTTCACCAATCATCTCCACATGACCTAAGGATCATTTCCCACCCATCACCATAGCCTAAAACACCCCCAAACTCAAACACGATTTCTGCAATCTCAGAACTGAAGCTCACAAAGGAGGCCAAATAAACTCATTCCAAGCATCACAATAGACTCGGAGGGATCAAAGGAGGTGGTTTGCACAAAATAAAGGGTCAGAAAGCTCAAGAACACAAAGCTTCAACTCAGGTAGCTATGATGAACTTTTTTTTCCCAAACTCTTGTTTTAAGTTTCTAAATGATTCCTTGTGTTCCCCTGATCACATTGATATGATTTGTTTTGAAAATGATTGAGAAATGGCCATGTATTGACTCTGAAATTTTTCCCGTAAAACTTGATTGCTCTGATTCTTGTTGTTGATGTAATGTAAATGAATTTCGTGTCTGGATTCTTGTTTGTTGTTGTTCATTGATCATTTCTGGAGAGTTTGATGCATTTTTGTGGCGTATTGACTGAGATATCATGAAGGTGTGGCCGAAGAAGATGACCGGAGCTAAGCTTCGGTCACCTGAGATTAATTAGGGCTAATCCTGTTTAAATCCCCAGTTTGAATCTTGGCCTTTGGATTAAGATTAGGGTTAGCGTGTGTACGGCTAGGATTAGGTCATTAAACCCTAAATATGATTAATTAATTTAAATAGGATTAATTAGTCAGGAGTGATCTGAGCCCTTGTTTCACGCGCACAGTCAAACGTTTCCCCCTTGGATTTGAATCTGAGCCCTTAGATCAGCATACCATCCATTTAAATCATTTTTATTTCATTTTATTGCACTTTTCTTGCATAATTTATTTAAAATACCAAAAAGTATCACAAAAATATTTTCTTTTGCATCCTGAATTTAAATATTTTTCTCATTCCAAAAATATTTTTTATTTTATTTTTTGCATTAAAAAAGCATTTTTAAAATATTTAAATGTTATTTTTAATTAATTAATGGATTTTAATTATTTAAAAATACATTTAGGTTTCTAAAAATCACCCAAAAATCATGAATCATCCCAATGCATTTAGAAACATTTTCAAACTCTTCACACAAATTTAGTTTTAGGTTTGATCATAATTTGCAAATTTTCTTTGAATTATGGGTTAAAAAAATCTCATTTTTAAACCCTAACTTTGAAAAATCATTTATGCCTAACCAAGAAGAGTTTGAAGTTGATTCTTTTTGCATTATGTTACATATTGCATGTAGTTTCTAGGTCTTTTCCACCCATGAATTTATCTTCCATTTTCAAATTGATTTGCATTTTTCCCTTTGAACCACCCAAAAACCCTAGAAAACTTAGGAAAATCATAACTTTTGATTGATGAGGCTTCTGACTTTCTCCTTTGGGGTGTGACTAGTATGGGATTAGGGTTTGTTTGAGCTTGATTTCAAATTTTTAACATGGCATTTGCTTCTGTTTTTGTTATTTGCATCTCACATGTTCATAAAACCCTAATTTCTCATGTTCATTTGCATTCACCTTGCATATGCATCAAGACATGAACTTCCCATGACATTTCATGTATTCATATGCCATCTTAGACATCTTAGGACATGTTAGAACCTTGTTTAATCATTTCTCCATCCATTTTCTATGTTTAGCATCCATTTCATTTCTCCATCCATCTTACACAACCCCTTTAAACAAAATCTTGTAAGCGTGGATCCTGTCGAGTACGACGGACAATCTGGGTGCTAATACCTTCCCAGGTTGTAACCAACCCCCTTTCTCGGTTTCTCTGGTTTGCAACCGTCTTATCCATCTTTTTCTAGGTTTATGCAGAATTATCTTTCCTTCGGGATAAAAATGCCTAGCTGGCGACTCTATTCATATTCACTTTCATTTTCTCTCTTCGTCGACCGTTCGCGTCTGCACCGGGATGCAAATCTTTGGGAGCGACAGGCACATACTTGAAAATTACAAGATTCTTCCCAACTTTGAAACATCATATCTTGAGTTCTAGGATGAATCAAGAGGAGTTCTTGTACTTTTTGAAAATAGGAAGATCCAATCTACAACTTTCATGTTTAAGGATTTTTCATTTGAAGCATTTTTTATCAAGAAAGAGTGGGTTGAAAATCTTTCCCAAAATGGAAAGTTTCCATTACAAGTCATGTCCAAAAATAGCAAGTTTGCAAATGGCTTAAAATTATTCAATCTTGTGAACTTCTAACCACTTCTAAGATCAAATAAAGATCATAGAACCTCAATTTGATGAAAATGATCCTTTGGTTCCATGGTTGGGGGCCTCAGATGCCCCAATTCTGACTTTTCTTGCACAAGAAGTTACCAGTTGATCAGATGACTTCCATAATGAATTTCTTCATCAAATTTGGTACACATGCTCCTTATAACATATTAAGACCATTAGAAACAAGAATGACCAAAACATTGAGATTAAGGGCCTCAAACCCAAAACCCTAATCTTAGGTCATCTGTGTAGGAAACCCTAGCCTGCCTGGACCTCTGTGTAATCCTTTGTGATTTTGTGACTTCAAAGACTTCTTGGAGATGTAATAAGATCATAAACCAATTATAGACCCTCTTGGAATGCTTCAAGACCATTGGGATAGCTCAAATCACTATGGGATTCATCTGATCACAAACCCTAGCTATGCAGTTTATGCAATGAAATAAACTATGCAGTGAGATGATATGCTTATGCAATGCAATATGAAAAGATCACAAGCCATGGTGTGAGAAAAAAGTGAGGGAATATTTGGAGTGTTTACAGTGGGGACGATCGTCCTTTAAGCCTAATGTCCGTCTAGGAATTGTGACATAGTGTGATGAGGGTCACACAAAGTGTGACGACAGTCACACGGGGTCTGGGGGAATTTGTTGATTTGGCTTCTGTTTTCTATGTCTATAATGTTGTTTGATCGTAATTCACTTCTTGTAACATAATTAAGTTGTAGAATATTATATAAAGTATCAGAGGCATAATAATAAATTAGCAGAGAATTAAATAGTAATAATATGATAAATTAGCAGAAGAAAATTGGATGACAGTGGAATAAGATTAGTAGCAGGTTTAGTCTGTTAGTTACTGTCATGATTTAACAGAAGTAAAATAATAGACTGGTAATAATAGAGAGTAGTAAATGTTTGATTAATCGGTTTAGTCGGGACTTTGTAAATTAGAGTGTGGTATGATTTATTGTACTTGTGTTGTATTGCATTGTTGTAAGTTGTAAAGTTGATGTTTGTTGTTTTATGTTGCAGTGCCTTATAAATGGCAAGATTATGAGTTACAAGCCTTTGACCGAAGTTGAATGTTGAAATGTTGTTATGTTGTTATAGTGGTTGTTATTTGATAATCATGTTGAGTCGCATAACATATCATTGCTTAAGTTAGAGCTGTTTACTCGGTAAGTTGGCTTGGATTGACAAAATAAAGTTGAAGGCTTATGCCTTGTGTTGAAGAATTTATTAATTGGCGATATTTTAAGTTGGGAGTTTTGCTCCGATGGTACCACATGTATCGCATTTGTCTAAGTTGCATATTGTGTTGACATGTTGTATCTTGTGTTGGTTTTTAAGTTGTTTGCAAAGTTGTGAAGTTGTGATCTATGTAATCTACTTCAATATGTTATTTATTATATTCTTGATTATATTTTTAGATATCTCGCCCCTTCTGTTTGAATGTTTCACTCTGTTGGTAACGTGCAGGTAATCTAGAGTAGAATGGAGTACCTTAGTAGATTCGAGTCAGCGTTGTCTCTCATATACATAGCACTCGGGGGGTAATGCTTGTTTTATATTGATGTTGACTTTTATTATAGTTGCTGAATTTTAAAGTTGTTTCATTAAAGAGTTGTTGCTTTTGAGTTTTTTGATGTTGAATATGATTAAAGTTGTTTTAAGTTAAATTATAAGAATCCGATGCGTAATAATGAAGTATTTGTTTTAAAGACTTATCAGGTATTGAATGATGTTTTTAAAGTTGAAATGTATCATCTCACTATTGTGTTGAAATTTTATACTTTGATTTTTATTAATAATTATCGTGTAGAAATAGGGTGTTACAGGGGTAACCAAGGATAACAACAAAGATTGGTTATAAAGTGTTATTCATTCATTTCTTTTGAAACAAGATTATAAGTATACAGGAATAACAAATAATCTCTCTCACTTTTGATTAGGGTTTTATCTTCCTATTTTCCCTTATACAAAAGATGAGAGATTAGTATACTATTTATAAAACTAACACTAACCTAATGAGATTTTTAACAATTACCCATTCCAAGATAACTTAAACAATTGGATCCATAACACAAGGTCCAATTTGACATACATACTAGAACTGACTTCGACTACAATATGTATAACTTCTTCACTAGTATGTGAATCAACTTCGACTTCATGCTAAACCTCTCTCGTATTAGAGTTCGATCTAATATTCCATATATATATATATATATATATATATATATATATATATATATATATATATATATATATATATATATATATATATATATATATATATATATATATATATATATATATATATATATATATATATATATATATATATTGAAGTAAGATGATCGAAAAAAGTAAATATAAATAAACGGAAAATAATATAGAATTAAATATTATGATAAAAAAAGAAAGCGAATTGAAAAAATAATAATAGTACAAAGCATGATAATAGAAAAAAATCTTTGGAGTTTTTGAAAAAGTCTCACGAAATTGAGTAAGATTAATTCTCTCAAACTCCATTCCAATACAATCAATAGACTTTTTATATGTTCTGAGAAATCTCAATTAAATCCTATTTTGGGCCGGTCTAAGTTTAAGTTGACCGAGTTATCAGTCTAATGTAAAAAAGTCTCAAAATCTCCCATCAGATATAAGTGAAGATTTTACCCTATACCCCAACAAAATTTTCAAAATGCCAGGTATCGTGCCTCAACAAGTGTAAAGGTTTTGTCCGCAAAAATCGTGCAACCCACTAACATCATCAATAATATCTAGTCGCATATGCCCACGATGAAGTAGCTCTATGCTTTACGAATCGATCATATAACCACTCCAGCTTATAGTACGAACCTCTGCAATCACGTACCTGTTTTGTGCCACTCTCTGTGAAACTCCTAGGTAGTCAACAACTCACTCAATAGCTAGGTCTTCACTGATATGTTGAGGGCTCCAGAATACCCCCTGATGGAAAGGTGAAGCAAACAAGCAACGTCATCCAAGGTAATGTTCATTTCACCAAACATCATGTGAAATGAAGAAGTCTCTAGATGCCATCTCTCACCAAATGCGGGAACTAAGTCCGTATCTATCTTCGACAAACTGGTTCTCTATAGAGAAGATAAATCAGACCTAGATATCCAAGTCTCCATCTCTGGTGGAAGATGTTGTGGAACCATATGACTCATCTTTAATCCATGACATGCGACCTTCAACTCTTTCTTCGCACCTCTCTCCTGATAACAATTAAAATTAAGCAAATTATACAATACAACATTGAATTTTTCAGTTTTTATTCAATACTAAATAATTATCATTTACTTACCTCACCGAACCATATACGTCTAGCGACATGATGTTCGTACTTAACCAAAGAATAGTATCGTACGGTCCTTCTGGATATCCAACGGGTTCTGCTGTTGTTGTAGACGTATCAATATGATCTTCATGTGTCATTCTCGAAGTATCGCCCCGTCCCACAGAGCGAACATGTATCCTACCATCTCTTCCTCGTATGCGTACCACTGCCAAAAAAATAATTATTAAAATAAAAAAAGTTTAAAAAAATGAGAACCGGAACACTTCTAAAAAGAGTTCCGGTAAAGCATTTTTAAAAAACAAACCATAACATTTTATGTAAGTCTTCCGAAACTAAAATTCGCAAATTTGAACTACCGGAAGACTTAATCAAAGACTTCTGATTCTTTACATCCAACAATAATCGAACCGAAAGACTTCGTATAAAGAGTTTCGGTATTACATTAATGAACCAGAAGACTTACTTGAAGAGTTCCGGAAGACTTGGTGAAAAATGAAGTAAAAAATTATTCTTTTTGCTATTTATATGAGGGCATTTTTGTCCAATTTTTTTTAGGAATAAAGATATAAATGAAGGGGTATATGTTAAAATCTTCTATATAAGTAACTACGTGTGTAACCTCAAGACCCAATTCTAATCACAATTCACTCTTCCCATTTTTACTTTCTTACTACATCAAAGATTTGCACCGCCACAACATAACCAGATCAAAGATTTAGCGCAATAAATTTTAGTTCTGATAGTGTTATGAAACGAAACAAATTAATACCTACAAATTTCTTTGTCCTAGATAAAAATTATGGTGATCTTAATTAAATACCTCAAGTATTGTTTGAGTTTTATTAATCTTTTGATTAAATACCACAAGATATTTTACTAAACAATATTTTAAAATTTATTGAAATCCCAACTCAATATATACTCCCTTTATTTTTCATTTGATTACCATTATTTTCAAAAAGAGAAATTAATATGATAATATAACATTTTATAATTAATATATAATTTTATGAAAATCAAAAGAGAAGGTAATTTTCCCAAGCCAGCCATCTAAAATTGCCAAAGGGTGTATGGTTATAAAAGAGCAAAGGTCTCTATTTTTCCGCGCCTCCTTTAATCCTTTCATTATTTTCCCACCAAAATAGAGACCATTCTCACTCTCTCGTCTTTGTATCAACCATTTCTCATTCTTTTCTTCTTTCTTCTTCACCTTTTCTTGTACACAAACCCATTACAACTTTTGGGTTTGTGTAACCCCACAACATATTATTGTTGTCCAAATTTCAGGTACATATCTCACAAGTTTTTGTTTCCTTTTCATTTCCGTTCTTGTTGAGTTTCATTAACTTCCTTTTGTTGTTGTAATATTTTATTTCCAACAGATTTTGCATAACATAAAAACCATTTATTCTCCTAAACGTGAAAATGTTTGGGTTTCGAAAACCACCACCGTCAAATACAACATCCGGTTCAGACATCGAACCGGATAAGAACACAACCCTTACTCCAGCAAGAAGAACTTCTTCAGAACCCGTCTTAGCAGTGCCAAAGTCAAAAGGAAACTATTTCGATGAAGATGATGACGACGATTGGGGAAGAAAGCCAGCCTCAACCGCGACGTCTGCGGCTTCAAAGGCCAAGTACAAAACTGGTTTTAAGGATTCTGGTGGACTAGAGAATCAAAGTGTTCAGGAGCTAGAAAATTATGCAGTGTACAAATCTCAAGAGACAACAGATAGTGTTAATAATTGTTTGAGGATTGCTGAAGATATTAGAGGTGATGCTACAAGAACTCTTGACATGTTGCACCAACAAGGTGATCAGATTACAAGGACTCATAATATGGTTGTTGATACTGAGAAGGATTTAAGTAAGGTATGTGTATTTTGTTTCCTTCTTATACAGTTTTGTTGCGATAGTTTTTATCATTTTTAAAACCTTTGGTAATATATATAATCCTGAAAATTAAGATTTTAACTCTCATAGGGTGAAAAACTCCTAAACAATCTTGGGGGCATGTTCTCAATGTCATGGAAACCAAAGAAGGGAAAGGCAATCACAGGCCCTGTAATTACATCAGGTTTTCTTCTCAACTTTATACTTATGAAGTTATGAACTATAAAAATTTCACTTTTATTCCAGGTGTTAGTTTAGTGTTAAGCATTTAGCCTTATAACAACATGTTGCTTTTGAATCTCCTCTAAATCCTAAAAAAGTAATCAGTGTTATGGTTTTAAATTGCGTGTGTCAATACGGGTGTTTTTTGAATTTCCTCGGAGGTGATTATAAAATAGTCATTAGTATTATTTTTTTTAAAATATATTATAAAATAATGGTCATTTTTCATAAATAAAATGAGTATCGTCATTTGTTTATAAATAAATCAATTATTGATATTATATAGACATGCATGCATAACAAGTTATAGGTTTTGGAATATCATCCCCTTATATAATCATTTTAATAACCACTAACATTTAGAAACTAAATCATGCATATATTAATATTATAATTGAATTTGGTCTATTATCAGATAATTCTTCCAAAAAGAATGTAAAAAATAAGGAAGATAGAGAAAAGTTGGGGTTAGCTCCTTTGCCAAAGGGACGTTCTGCACCAACCACACCTCCTAATGAATCAACCAATGCCTATCAGAAAATTGATGTATGAGTTTTTTATTTTATTTTTATTTTTAATTTGTTATTCTTTAAATTGACATAACATTTTCATTAGATTAACATATATTTATGTTACTTTTTCAGCATGAGAAAGCAAAACAAGATGATGCACTCTCTGATCTCAGTGATATTTTGGGTGATTTGAAGGGTGTGGCAGTTAGTATGGGAACTGAGTTAGACAGGTAAATATGTTTGTATATTTTAATAATAAACAAAAATAATAATAATAATAATAATAATAATTATAATAATGCTAATGTTGCATTTTTTTTGTGATGATTTTGCAGCCAAAACAAAGCACTTGATTATCTTAGCGACGATGTTGATGAACTCAACTCTCGAGTAAAAGGTGCAAATCAGCGTGCACGTAAATTAGTAGGGAAATGAGACAGATGATAGGCCGAAAGGGTTGTTGTTTTTGTTTGTATTTTTTTCTTTCTTTGTTATGGTGCTTTCACTTATTGGTTGTTAT
Source organism: Lathyrus aphaca (assembly GCA_963966055.1). Taxonomy (NCBI): domain Eukaryota; kingdom Viridiplantae; phylum Streptophyta; class Magnoliopsida; order Fabales; family Fabaceae; genus Lathyrus; species Lathyrus aphaca. Next base: position 471,386,449 of record OZ014523.1, read on the forward strand.
TTTCATTTGTTTTTTTAATTTTTCACTTTCCTATTTTGTTTTTTTTGGATAGTCAATCACTCATATTTCAATAGGGAGGACTAGGCGTACTCAAACTCAATAAACAGAACCCAATGCATACAACTCCAACCTCAAAAAATCAATTACAAAAAATCAACAGAACATTTAAGTCATTCATAATAAGAACACCTAGGATTATATTTATTCCTAAGGGGAAACCACAACAAAAAAGATAATACAATTCTATCAACTATGACATTCGGGTTACACACTTTGTCATTGAAAATAATTTGATTCCTTGATCGTCAGATATACCAATACGACGCAAACCAAATTAAACAAGCATGTATTATACTTGTGGCATTTCCCCAATAAAGAAACCACCCATTCAAACAAATGAAGATGAGATTCTTATTCCAACAAATAAGGAACCTTCATCCAAGTGACATTTTTACTCCAACCCATTGAAATTCTAGGGCAAGAGAAAAATAAATGGTTATTGGATTCATCACTACGAAGGCAGAAATCACAAACCTTTTCATGAGCGTTTGTAATAATCCCTCTGCGAATCAGATTGAAGCGAGTAGGAAATATGTCCAACATCATACGCCACACAAAAATATTAATCTTCAATGGGGTTTTGGAACACCAAAGCAGATCTAGGGTCGTTTTGTAATCATCTACCATTGCGGGTATACTTGAATTCCACAAAAGGCCTTCATAGCATGACTTGAGGGTAAATACACTACAGACACCTAAAAATCAAACAAACATGTCTGCAACATATGGAAGATGAATAACCTACAGAATCACCATCAGTTCAGCATGCTTACGCTTCAAAACTCCCTCAACCACGCCGAAATTGATACCTAAGTTCCATTGCCATATGTTGCCCTCCCAAAAACCAAACTCACTAACGGAGCCATCCTTAACAGTTGCAGTCATAAATAATGCAGGGAAAAGTATTGACAGTAAAGTGTTTCCAATCCATCTCACAGATAGACCTGGCAACAGGCGGGGGCGGGTTTAGCTAGCCCCGCACCTGCACCTAAATCCAGTATGGGGTGAAAATTTACCACCAGATCCACCCCCAATGGGAACAGGTTTGCCAGCATTTGTCCCCGCTCCCACCCGAAAAAAATGATTTTTTTTAAATAGAAATAAAAATTAATAATTTTATTAAAAACTTGACCATTTTAATAATACATGCTTTTAAAGATGAGGGTTTGAGTGAATGGTGAGAAATGACTAGTGAAGATTTTTAATTACTTCTCCAAAAGTAAATAAACATGTAATAAAATAATTAAAATAAGGGCATTAAAGTAAATTCTATAAGACCGGACGGGGCGGGGTGGGTGCAGGACGGTTAGCAGCATCCCCCCCCCATAATTACAAACTAGGTTTTCCCCACACTCACATAATTTCAGGTTGGGTCTGGGCGGGATTCGGCGGGCCCGAATTTACTGGCCATGCCTACTCGCATACCAAAATGGAATAGCACAACGATCACCAATCATGCAAGTAAGACATTAGAAAAACAGTCATCCTCCAAAGAACCTCCCACTATCATCAAGTCTCGCCACCAGATAGAAAGTTTATTAGAAGTAGAAAATTCCTCATTAACATGACTCTTTTCATTAAGTCCTCTATTTTGATGAGAGCACTTAACAAATGATAGAATTTTACTTTTCTGGTTTTTTTAATTAGTTTCGTAGATGTATTTACGGAAGTTTTCCATACGTATAGATGAGGAAGAAACCCATACACAAAAACTTCATACATACAACATAGCAACCATAAATTCCACATTCATAAAATAAAATAGATAACAAATTGATGATTTGACATAAAAATAAATAATATATTTCAATAACCCGGTGGACGTTGGCACATTTTCAAGATTTTATCGACCGTTCTTCCTACCATTTCCTCCAATTCGAGCGGGTATTTCTCTTCGAATCCAAAATATGTTCGCCACATCGCCCTACTATCTTCTGAATTCTTGAGCTGAAGTTTGTTGAACATGACGTTTCCTTTGTGTTCAACCGAAGGCGAACGATATTTGAGTTTCTTAATCTTCCTCCAGTCATTGTAAGGTGGGAGATACTCGATTTCGTCGATGATACAACCGAGCAAGGAGTCGCGGGTGTCTTTAAAATTCCACCCAGATGTTTTGTCGTCGGTGTAGGATACACTTAATTCATACCAACAAACCTGAATATCATACAATTGAGACATTTTTTAGTTTGAGTTTGGGTCTGTGTTTGTGTTTGTGAGAAAGATAAAGAGTGAATCACCAATTTTAGAAAACCTAGATGAATATGGTCCAAGCATTTTTCTGTTATCTACTTTAGGAGACATAGCTGCAGAATGAGCCTTAATGAGATCCCTACGCAGGTGTTGGAACCAAAGCAAGAGGTGTTGAAACCCATGGAATCCGTGTCGGAGGGGGTTTGTATATGAGATCTCCTTTCGTGGAACTTATTTGAGATTTTGAAGTCGGTGATTTCGAAATGAGTTTGTTGACGTGCTCAAAATATGAGGGAAACCGGGTAGTTGAGTTAGCATCCGATGTAGGCTTCACCTTCTTCGGAGCATCTTTAGTCTTTACGGGTTGAGAAGGCGGCTTCATATCGGTAGTCTCAGGAAATACAATCTTCCTCAATTGTTTGATGTGTAATTTCATGTTGTCATTAGCCTTTGCAAATCTCTCTTATATCGCTCCCCATTCATCCAAAATGGAGATATTTGATTTACCTCCTTCGACACAACCATCATCATCAAACTTTAGTCTTTTCCAATGAGGGAAAACTTCATCAATATTTATTGGCTCACCTAATTCCATCTTTTTGGCAATGACACAAGAATATGGGAGAACATATGTTTTCACTGTTGTACAACCACACTTAGCGCTATCCGAGGCGACATCTTCAACTCGTATGGCCTCGTGAAGTATATATTTCAACCCGGCCTGGGAAATGTTGCCTACCAAATGAGAATAAATCACGTTGTCTTTAAACCGATGCTCTAATTCTGTAATGCTCCAACCAAACCTTGTTTGAATTTCATTATATTAATTATTAATCATGAGATTCACCGAGTCCCAATCTCGACACAAATCTCCCTTGCTAGTGCCCAACCAATTTCTCAATGTTGCATGTGCCGACTCAACTCTATTGGTGGTAGTGTTTCCAAGATGTCATACATTATCGGTCCACGCGCAAACAATTTTTTATTTCACTTGATCAAGAATGATGGATTCAACATATTTCAACAAAGTCGGATACTTTTCACACACCTTCCGAAAATTAATGACAGAATCTGTGCATAAATCCTTTATGGAAGAATTTATAATACGGTTCTAAGCATCCATTATCTTTTCCACATCACACCGGCTTTCACCAATTTTCCGTCTTCGGATGCCACTTGTTTTATCCCTACCGCGGGTTTAACCTGACTTCTCAAATTCTTTGTTATATGATATCTACAAAGTAATGCACAAGAAGTAGGGAATATCTTTGCCACGACGTTCATCAAGGTGGTATCACGGTCCGTAACAATAGCCTTCGGCAACTCAACATGAGGCTTCAAAAGTGACTGACACATCTCTAAATCCCAAACAAAGTTATCCTCTTTTTCACATTCCAAAAAAGCAAAACCAACGCAATATGTCTTCTCGGTGGAGGTTACACCAACCATCTCAAATAACGGAAGCCTATACTTGTAACTTTTAGCACATTTAATGATTATGCGAACCACAACCAACACTAAATTTCTACTACTTTCTAGCCAACATGTACCACGAATTTTAAAAGTACCCTCGCATTTTTCTACTACCCGTGTCATCTCTTTTAAACTTCCAAAATGGAACTTGATATAGTAAGATTCTAAGTAATGTTACAGAATCCACGTATAGTAATGTGGCCAGGCGTGGAACACAACGGTGGTTTTTTAGTTTTTCAAGTAAACACTAATTTTAAGAAAAGAAAGAAATGAAAGTAATCATGATTTTCTCTAGATCTCCTTTCAATATTACTCTCACTTATTTTTCATCTATCTTTTTCACATAAAGTCATTAAATTTACTTATTTAAAGAAGTCATTTTATGAAGCATTTGCTTGTTGAAGATATGGTAGGAAGTTCCATCTCTAGGGAGGTGTTTGTGTAGTGCTTTTTCTTTTGGGTCTATATCTCACCAATACCAAAAATAAGTCAATTTAATAGGTTAACAGAAAAATAGGGAAAACAACATCATCATTATTGTCCAGGAAAACAATCATAAGTCATTTTATATAATTTTTTTATTTATTGTATATCAGTCCTTCATCAATTTAATAATAATTTATCATTTAATTTTTTTATTTAAACTTAATTTTAAAAAATCATTTTTATTTGACAAATTTTATTTTCCAATTGAACTCCCTAAATCCCAAAGCAATTCATTCATCCTCCATCTTCTTCTTCCTTCTTTTAGATCATCATCCATATTCCTTTAATGATGCATACTGAAATCTTGTTCGTCCTCTTCCCTCACCCAATTTTGTACCCATATTCCTGTTCGATTTATAGCTTCCAGAGCAGACATTAATTTGCTCCATATTGGTTGTGTTGTTCATCCAATGATATGCAAATTTATCCATCTTCTTTGTTCAATTCCAAATCTTTCAAAGGGTTCTGTTGTTCAATTCCCTTATCTAATGATTCAAAGTTATTTCCTCCTTTCAGAGGTAGTCATTCGTTTCCAAATCTTTATATTTTCGCAAAATAAAGTTAATTTGATTTATTACACATAAACATTTGATTTAGGTATTAAGGTTTGTATTTTTAGTTGAAGTTGATTTAAAATTTTACCCGAAAACAATCGTTTTAGTGATTAGGGATGTATTTTAAGTTGAAGTTTATTTGAATTCTTACCTAGAAACGATTGATTTGGGGATTAGGGTTTGTATTTTAAGTTGAATTTAATTCAAATTTTTATCCAGAAATGATCAATTTGGTGATTTGGTTTGTATTTAAAATTAAATTTGATTTGAATTCTTACACAGGAATTATGAAATTGGGGATTAGGGTTTGTATTTTATGAAATTCATAAATTCTAAAAATTGCATTTGCATTGAACATGTTTACATGTAACTATATTCCCTTGGACGGTGCTCTTAAAAGAAGAAACACCCAACAGTCTTGGTTGATGCGCTATTAGTGGAAGTATTGGCTCTTTGAATTGACCAGCGTTTTGATCGATGGTTTGTTGCTTTCAAAGATATTACTCACTATATATTGGATTGTTGTGACACTTCTTGGTCTCATATTTTCCTACTTTCAAGTGAAGTACTTTATGGCGTTTTTCAAAATCTTGATGGGTTGTTCCCGGATTTGGAGTTGTCTTAATTACTTTTGCCACGTTTTGGCTAAAAAGGGGGAGAAGAATTGTGTTCTGATTTTTTGGGTTCATTCAAGTTGTGAAAGTACAAGAATGGTACAAAGGGAAGATGATGTCATATAATCTTAATCTATATTTCTATCTAATTGTGTCTTGTGGTCTGAGTTGTGAAGTAGGTTGTGACTTGTGACCTGAGTTACATGTGTTGTATACTTTGTGTTACGAACTTGAACTTCACTTCTTATTAATGGTTCTCTTATGCCTAAAAGAAGAAGATTTATTCTTCAAAGAAGACAAAGAATTGAGAGGGATCATGCTTCAAATCCTTCCTCATACATACCGATAAGCATGAATGATTCAGGGAGAAGGTTTTAGCCAAAACTTGTCAAAAGGGGGAGATTGAAAGCTCCTAGTGTTTGGTAGAATTTTGGTAAAACCTAACAGTGAAGAAAAACTACAGAAGTCAAAGATGTCGAAGAAGATGTCATATTTTGTTAATAGGATATCCTGAACTATTACTTCAGCGGGTTTAATTTCGAAACAAATCTTTTCAGGATTTGTTTTCACTCCTAAGAGACTGGATCAAGGAACAAAGATAGAAGGCCCAAGAAAATAGAAGACTTATAAAAGAAGACTTAGACCTAGGATGAAGATATGCCTTATGTAACAATTGTAACCTAGTTCTCTTTTGTAAAAAAAGGTTTAGGTTTTGAAAGTCGTTGGCTCTTAAGGTTGTAGTTCCAATATGCAGTATGGGATGAAGAGAGGAAGACATAGGTGCATGTACACTTCCAGAAGCCTTTAGGTAATGGTTGTTGTATTGTTCTTGGACAAAGTTGTGAAGCAAGTCCAGGATAACTTGTAGGTCAAGAAATCGTGACAAGTTCTGTGATGGCAGAAGACAGATACAACGCAGGTTGTGAAGGATGTGAGTGGTCTCTCATATCAAATTTGTAACCCATAGAGTTTAGCTTTAGTAAGGATGTTCATTAGGGTAGTGATTAGGAGCCAAAGTCTTAAACGGGGGAGTTTAACTTTGTGACAATGCTACGATTTAATGGAGTCTTCATCCTGGATTAGTATCCCCAGATGTAGGTTTGTTAACACTGAACTTGGTCAACAATTTATGTGTTCTTTATTTTCTGCAAATTACAGGTTTATGTATGCATGTTATTGACTGAGATGTTCCAACATGTTATCTTGACATTTGTTGGTATTTGTGCTGCACTACTTTAAAACAACAGTTGTGTAATTCTTCTGTTCACTAAAATGCAGTAATCATTATCTTAACATTAAGGTAGGACTTTACCGTATCTGCATAACCAGAATTTCACCTAGGGGAAATAATTTATGAAATAATCCAAAACCATGTGGGCATCTGTCAATCAACAGTATGCAAAGCGGGGTTAGTTTAAGATATTTGTTCCCTTCCATAACCAGCCTTATCAGGAAAAATATAGAAATCGGAAAGTAACAAAAATGCGATAGTCATTAAATAACATAAAAATCGAGCTACATACACAGATGTAGGGGTGTGATGACTTATGGGCTTGTTAAGATGAGAGTTGTCTCCAAAAAGGTTTTCAATACAGTGAATGTTTCCCCGCACTTTCTTGTCCATTCAAACTTCTTTTCTTCTTTTTTAGAGTGGCAAAGAAGCTTCCATTATTTCACCGACACTAGAAAAAAACAAGATAGGTGATGGTGAGAAAAATAAACAAGAAGGGGGGTTGAATTATGTATTTCAAAAAAATATTTTTCTTATGATAAGAACAACTTCAGAATTTGAACAAGGTTCAGAGTTTGATTACAGAGTTGATAATGGCAGCTGAGAGAATATTTATTAGAAACAATAAGCAGAGCAACACATAGTGTATCTTGGTTCCTCTCCTCAATTGAGAGAAGTCTAGTCCCCTTGCCTCAACAATAGATTTCCACTATAATCAGTCCTGATTAAACCTGGCCAATCAATCTAGAAAGAGACTTCCACTCAAGTAATCCTGAAAGAGACTTCTGCTTAATCAAACCAGAAAGAGACTTCACTGCTCAAGCACACATGCAAGAGACTTCATTTGATCAAGAAAACTAGCAAGAGATTCTCTCTACTTTAAGCAAACAGTTAAGTAGAAAAGGTTACAATTATACTTTGATGCACAATCATATGTATAGAAGTATTACAACACACACAAAGATCTTAACACTTAATATTTCTATGATATAAAAGATAAGAAATCTTAAGAACTTGTGAAAATAAACAGATGAAAGTTTGTAAGTGTTATGTTAGCTTTAAGTAGTTGTGTTATAGTCGTGTAATCTTCCTTCAAATATTTAGCTTCATTTTATAGAGGCAGATAAAAGAGTCGTTGAAATGTTGAACATAAGATATTTCTTCGTGAAGAAGCATGCCAATAGAGACGTTTGGAGGATGTATCTGGTTAGAAACATTGTCCAAGAGGTAGAACAGATCGAAGAAGTCACATCACCATTCCTTGAGCCTTGTAAAATGAAAACATAGTTGACTATTTCTCACTACTTCTTCAAAAACGAATGAATTATATGTGTTTGAGATACGTCCAGAGATGTATCTTCGAAATCTAAAAATATTTTTATATTTTTATGATTTGTGTTAATAAATCATATGGTGCATTAAAAAAATCTCTTTTTATAGAAGTCACAAATGGTAGTACTGGCTAGTCATGACTCAAAATAGTAATTTCTTGATTTTTTAATACGATATCGACACACCTCACATAAAACATTTAAAAATAAACTAAAGTCACATTGTACTATTTTTTTCTCTAAAGTTACCTAAGCAACCTCCCTAGTATGGATTTCTTCTTGGTTCCTTGTCTGACTCATATCTTTACCTGTACTCAGGGCCGGTCTTGGGCCAGGGCAACCAGACCTACGGTTCAGGGTCTTAAAAAATCAGGGGTCTCAAATTTGGGAGAAGTTAAAAAATTATAATAAATAATAGTTAATAAATATACAATTTGATAAAAATATAATACTCTCCATTGCCAACCTAATGGTAACAAGCGTTGTTTTTATTCTTACCGTAGTGGATTCTAGCCATCCATTAGTAACTTTTTCAAATATGGTATCCATGCACTTTTTCAATTCATATTTGTATTTCACATAAAATTAAACTTCTATTTATATAATTATATAGATAAAAGAATATCACATGCACCTTTTTAATTCATAATTTTTTTTATACTTCAATTCATATTTGTATTTTACTGAAAATAAAACTTCTATTAATATAAGAGATAATTATACAAACCCCCTATGCCATTAAGGCGTGATTTGGTATTTCCCCCTTGAAGTTTTTTTTAATAGAGGCCCCATTATAAAACCCAAAACCAGAATTTACCGTCCATATTACTACACATGCTGACTGAGGCTGAATTATTTAATTATGTGGCGCTGACTGTGCAATTTCCACACCCTTTTACATTTTACAATCTCAAATTCAATCTTCTTATACAAAAACAAACCCAGAATATTAGGTTTTATCATTTGATATTATTCATCATCATCATCCTTGTTCCATTTGATACAACACAACTTGCAAAACATGTTGGTTCTTTGGAAAAGATGTTTATCCAATAACAATCAAAACACATACAACACATCTTCCATTTAAAACCATGGGATATAGAACAAGACCCATGTAACAATCAAAACCCATACAACATAGCTTCCACTTAAAACCATGGGATATCGAACAAGTCATAAATCGCAAAGTTTGAATAGATGAGAAATTTGTGAAATTTGCGGTTTTGAGGTTTGAGAAATTTGCGGAACAAAATAGCGATTTTGAGGTTTGAGAAATTTGTGAAAATTTTGAAGAGATGAGAAATTTGGGATTTGAGAAATCAAATTGGAGTTTGAGAATCAAATTGTTTTAGAGAGAGAGAAACAGGGATGAGGAAGATGAGGTGAAAAACAATTTTTCTGAAAAATCAAATTGGGGTTTAAGTGAATGAAGTTGATCAAATTGGGGATAACAATGTTGTGTGTCGGTGATGGAAGTACCTTGTATGATTTTCTGTTTTTTTCCATATAATTTCTTATACCTCACAACACCATTGATAACCCTTCTATGATTTTCTTATACTTTCAAGAATCAAAGATGCAAGTGTAATACCTTGTATTTTATTTAAAGCTCTGAATAATATTAGTTGGTAATGATATTATTCCGGACTACTCTCAAAAATTTTAACGAAACCAAATAGAGTAATTAGCGGGATATTACTTTATTAATTGATATTAGCTGACTCAGAGGTTTTATAAAATATCGGATTAAGAGACATTTTTGGATACTCTCTAATTTTTGACCCATTGGTAAAAATATAAGTTTTTTATATTTTTATATATATAAAAAGAATATGAGAGAAAGAAGAAGTTAGTAAGAAAAAGGAATATAGAAAGGAAGAGGAGAAGAGAATAAGAAGAGAGAAAAACCCTAAAGCTTCAATTCCTCATTCTCAATCATTCGTCCGTCGAATCAACTCAATCCTTCCGTCAATCTTCATTTCTCGAGGTGGGTTCTTAGTTAGAAACTTTTATCTTTGATTTTGGTTGAGTTTTAGAGATGTTGTGGTCAGGGCTTAATTGGAAAATCTAAGAAAAATCGGAAGTTTAACGGTTAAAACTCGATTAAAACTCTACTAAAATGCTTATATGAAGTATATGTATATATTTGGCTATGATTTTTCTGTATTGGTGGATGTTTGGGAGTGATTTTGGCTTGGAGGAGTGTTTTCCCGTAAGGCTGGAACTTCCTGAACTAGTGTAGCTCGCTCAGCGAAATTTCCAAGAGGTTTTTCGCTAAGCGAGAAGGAGCTCGCTCAGCGAGACCTGTAGGTTCCAACTTTGGTTTTTATTTTCGTAACTTATGATCCGGGTATCCGTTTTTAACGTTCCACATATTGTTTCGAAGCTAATAATATAATCTATCTTTTGAGATCAGGAAATGTTAGTTCCACCAGACTTGTGAGATACCTAGGATTTTGTAGACTAATAAGAATTGAGGATCGCGCACGATTGTTTTTCCCTTTGTTAGCTTGAGGTGGGTATTACATTGAGTCCCACGGGAAGCGAGATTTAGCTTGAGGTGGGTATTACATTGAGTTCCACGGGAAGCGAGAGTTAGCTTGAGGTGGGTATTACATTGAGTCCCACGGGAAGCGAGAGTTAGCTTGAGGTGGGTATTACATTGAGTCCCACAGGAAGCGAGAGTTAGCTTGAGGTGGGTATTACATTGAGTCCCACGGGAAGCGAGAGTTAGCTTGAGGTGTGTATTACACTGAGTCCCACGGGAAGTGAGTGATAACTTGAGATGGATATTTCATTGAGTCCCATGAGAAGTCTAGGGGTTCATACTTGAGGTAGGTGTTGTCGCTCTCGAAGATTTGCATCCCGGTGCAGACGTGAACGGTAGGTGAAAAGAGAAAATGAAGGTGAAGTGAATAGAGTCGCCAGCTAGGCATTTTTATCCCGAAGGAATGGTAATGCTGCATAAACCTAGAAAGATATGGATAAGACGGTTGCGAACCAGAGAAACTGAGAAAGGGGGTTGATTACAACCTAGGAAGGTATTAGCACCCAGGTTGTCCGTCGTACTCGACGGGATCCACGCTTACAAGATTGTGTTTAAAGGGGTAAGTGTATGTCCTATCTGTGTGCCAAAAGCTGGAAAAGAAATATGCTAGTGTCAGTGCAAAAGAAAGTGAAATGCTCAGGAACTGAGGCTTAGTAAAGAATGCTAAAAGAGGGGGATGACAAAGAGACTTTTGTTCGATAACTGTTAAGTTACGCCTATGTATCTTCGCGTGCAATGAGGAATTCATAACACCGTAGTTCAACTCAAAGAGACTGAAAGATAAATTGACTATGAACTGCTTACTTGTCTATGCTCAATTGTATGACTCGTCTGGCTTGAGTGCTAACTGTCTTGCAATAGACGGAAGAAGCAAGTTCTCGCTTGTGAATGAGTGTGATGAGAAAAGAATCCCGAAGGAGACGATTATTGTTTTTTTGTGTTTTCAGTTTTGTTATTGTTTTTGGTGTTTTGCATAAGTTAATGAGCTTAAGCCTAAATCAAGGGCTTGTAAACTCATTATATCCTCCCTGATTAGGGATAATGAGCATACTTAAGTATGAGATAAGCATCTCAACTTAATTACCATGATGATGTAGGATTAAGATCATTAACTTACTTGTGATTATTTAGATGTTTTTGGGTTTTGTTTAGTGTTAAGTAATGAATTTAATCTCTAATCACAGATTAATGAACTCATTACACCATCCTAATAGAAGGATAATAGATGAGAAAACTTAAGCTGAGGAAGATACCTCAACTTAATCCATGGTTAGGGACTAAATTCATTATATAACAAAGCCTTTATTAAGTGGATTTTAATTAAAGGATGAGATTAAGAAGTGGATTTTATGGTTTGTAAGACAACTTGAGGAGGACTTGTCCATTAAACTCTAGGGTTAGTCCCTCTTAACCATAAGGAAGAGTTAGAACCCTAATGTAAGGCCCAAGTTACAAGATAAAGTCTTGATGATTATTAAGTGATTTGATTAATAGGTTTAAACAAATTAAAGTTTTAAAACTTAGGATTAAAGTTATACACTCCATCCTAAGAGAAGGATGTAGGCATAACCCTAATTCCAAAGTCCTAAAACTTTAAGAGTTTAGTCTCTGATTATTGAGATGAGAAGAGAGACTCAAGGAGACTCAAAGGTAAAAGAGTCTAAGGGGGACTAAACACAACCCTAAGATTATCATGCTTGGATGTTCCTATGGTTTGTGAGGCTTAAGAAAGATCTTCAAGGAAGCCACCAATGGAAGAAGCAGATGAAAGGAGGAGGAAACAGAAGAATAAGTTACTTACTTCCTAAGAAGATAAGTAACTTAAAGGATGAAAATGAGAGATGGAACATAAGTGAATCCAATTCACTTCAAAGACAAGTTAAAATTCAAATGAAAGAGATAAGAAGAAGTGAGTGGTGAAGGCAAATTCACCTCCCAAAATGACTTACCAAAACCTGAAAAGTTAGCATGGATGCATAAAGTATAAAGCATAAAGAAATGAAGTGGAATGAGATGAAAATGAAATGAAATTACCAAAGTCAGAAGTTTTTATGCAATGCAAATGTCATGTAAGATGATGCCAAGGCATACAAAATGCATATGTGTAATCATACAAAGATGAGATGCAAAGGATGCATGCTTTGAAGTTTGAAAACACATGAAAGTTTATGAAATGAAATGAATGCTAATCATGGAAAATGAATGAATAAATGATAAATCAAGGTTCTAACATGTCCTAAGATGTCTAAGATGACATATGAATGCATGAAATGGCATGGCAAGTTCATGTAATGATGCATATGCAAAGTGAATGCAAATGAACATGAGAAATTAGGGTTACATGGACATGTGAGATGCAAATGGATAAAATAGAAGCAAATGACATGATAAAAATTTGAAATCAACCTTAAACAAACCCTAATCCCATATTAGGTCATACTCCAAAGTAGAAGGTCAGAAGCCTAACCTATCAAAAGTTATGATTTTCCTAAGTTTTCTAGGGTTTTTGGATGGTTCAAAGGGAAAAATGCAAATCAATTTGAAAATTCAAGATAAATTCATGAGGAAAACGACCTATAAACTACATGAAATATGCAACACAATGCAAAAAGAATTAACTTCAAACTCTTCTTTGTTAGACAGAAATGATTTTTCAAAGTTAGGGTTCAAAAATGTGATTTTTATGCCCCTTAATTCAAAAAAAATTGGCAAACTATGATCAAACCTAAAAATACATTTGTGTGAAGAGTTTGAAAATGTCTCTAAATAAATACATTGGGATGATTCATGATTTTTTTGGTGATTTTTAGAAACCTAAATGTATTTTTAATTAATTAAAATACTTTAATTAATTAAAAATAACATTTAAATATTTTAAAAATACTTTTTTAATGCAAAAAATAAAATAAAAATTATTTTTGGATGAAGAAAAATATTTAAAGTCAGAATGCAAAAGAAAATATTTTTTGAATGCTTTTTGATATTTTAAATAAATTGTGCAAGAAAATGCAATAAAAATGAAATAAAAATTGATTTAAATGAAAGTATGCAGATCCAAGGTTCCAGATTCAAACTTGGAAAGGGGGCATTGATTGTGTGCGCAATCGAACGGCTGGGATTCAAACTGAGTTTTAATTAGGTTTTATAATTAATTAAGTGGATTAATGCTAATACGCGCGATCTGAGCCGTCCAGACCTAAACCTAATCAACATCCAATGGCCACAAATGCATCTAATGACTTTCAGGTGACCGGATCTAGCTCCGGTCATCTTCTCCGGCCAACCCAAAATCTGAAATCACTCCTTAGGCCACCCCAAGCTCCCAAAAGCTCCAGAATCACTCATTAAACAACATAGAACAAGAATCCAGGCACTAAAAACATTTATCATGCATCAAAAGAGAGAATCGAAGCAAGAACATTTCACGGGCAAAATTTCAGAAGGCTATGAAATGCTTAAAACTCAACCATTTTCAAAAGTAAAAGCATCAGCATGATCAGGGAAGCATAAGGAATCATTTAGAAAAAATGTTCATCATAGCTACCTGAGTTGAAGCTTTGTGTTCTTGAGCTTTCTGACCCTTTATTTGGTGCAAATCCACCTCAATGATCACCCTGATGCTTCTGAAGTGATTGAATGGAGCTTGTGTGGCTTGGTTTTGAAGTTTCAGTTCTGAGTATGCAGAAATCGTATTTTTGCTTGAGGGTGTTTTAGGCTATGGTGATGGGTGGGAAATGATCCTGGGGTGTTTTTGAGTTGATTGGTGAAGGAAGTTTAAAGTTTTAGTGGCTGAGCTATGAAATTCGAAGAAGGGAAGTTTTTGATGGATTTTGTGAATCTGAGTGTATGAGAGTGTTCAGGCTCTTGTGTGTTATGAAATGTGATCCATGATGTTTGTTTAAGCCAATGGGATTGATCAGAAAGTTGTTGTGGCACGGGCTGATTGGTATGGTGTGTTTTGCGAAAAAGTCAATTTTTGTGTACTTGAGGTATAGGCCATGGTAGGGCTAGCTTTTTGGGGTGTCTGGCCTCAGCAAGATTCATGGAGAGCCATAGAATCAGTTTGATGCAGCTGGCACAAGCGGATGGAAGGATCCAATGCATTTTGCAAATTTTGAGTGTTTTGGCCCTTTTGAGATTTCTTGAAGTTCAAGTCATGGAAACACTTGGTTCAATGCACAATTATGATTGTTTGAAGTTCATTTAACATATTGTGAAGTGTTTGTGCACATTAGAGGCCATTAGAATGCTTGAACATGCCAAAATGCAAAATCCCTCTTTGACATGAAACTTGAAATTGTAGGATTTTTTGCCATCTCTTAAAGGCCATATCTTGAGTTCTATGATGAATCAAGACATGTTCTTGTACGTTTTGAAAAGGGAAAGACCCAATCTACAACTTTCATGACCAAGAATTTTTCATTTGAATCATTTTTGGTTATGAAAGAGGAGGTTGAAAAACTTTCCCAAAATGGAAAGTTTGCATTTCAAGTCATTTCCAAAAATGGAAAGTTTGCAAATGGCTCAAATTCTTCAATCTTGTGAACTTACAACCTCTTCTAAGATCAAATAAAGATCATTGAACTTCAATTTGATGAAAATACCCCTTTGGTTCCATTGTTAGGGGCCTCAGATGCCCTGATTTTGACTTAACTTACTCAGGAAGTTACCCAGTGAACAGATGACTTCCCCAATGATTTTCTTCATCAAACTTGGTACACGTGATCCTTATAACATGCTAAGAACATTAGAAACAAGAATGACCCAAAAATTTGGAGTTAAGGCCTCTGAAACCAAAACCCTAATTTTGGTCATCTGTGTAGTGAAAACCCTAGCTCTGCTTCCATGCCTTTGCCAGTTCTTGTGATCCCTTGACTTTCATGAACTTTGAGGAGAATAATATGATGGTAGAACACACATGGACCCTCTTGGATAGCTTTGAGGCCTTTGGGATGGCTCAGATTGATTCTTGGATTGTTCAGATCACAAACCCTAGATGCAGATGAACTTGAACTTATGCAGTGAAGCAAAATATGCTAAATGATGTGTGATGCTTATTGTCGTACCTCGAAAAATACGATCCTAAAACAAAAAAACAGAGCCGCCACCTAATTCTATTTATTCTACTAGAGAAAAGGGAGATATAGATACAACCTAATAAAGGATAAGAAAAGGTTTACGAAACCAAATTCTAAGTTCGGGAGTCGGTTACGCAAGGGGAAGGTATTAGCACCCCTCACGTCCGTTGTACTCAACGGGAACCTCTTAGCTAACTATGCGATTAAATGTTGATCTTAAGTCTTTGTCTTCTTAATGATTGTTAATATGTTTGTTTTTTAAATTATTATTATTAAGACAGAAAAAAGATTAAATGTTTTTATATATTGTGATTTAAATAGAGAAATGATTAAAAAAATTTATTAGGGTGCTCGCGAAGGATTTAAAATCCCCGTGCCTACGTATTCCCTTGTGCAATGGGAAAGTCAGAGCTCCGTAGTTCGTGCTACTACGATTTGCAATTTTTTAATTGAACGATTGTTTGAAATTCATTCTACTGTTAAGCATTGGCTTATACTCGCGGTGGAGGATGAAGCGCTAGCTTGTTCGAGAGATAGAATGATTTAAACAATGTTCGTTTTAGAGAAAAGGTGTTTGAATTTGGTTAAGATGTTTTAAACGAAAGGGCGAATGAACACATCGCGTGGGGCTAGCCCAGTTGCGGTCCAATCCAGAACGTGCGGAGTGCTAGACTCCGGAATTCTGTTTTCGTAATTTAATTAATTAAAAAAGATTTGAATATTTTGATATATGAATGGTGATTGAACCATCGCGTGGGGCTAGCCCAGTTGCGGTCCAATCCAGAACGTGCGGAATGCTAGACTCCGGAGCTCTATTTTCGTACGTTATTTTAATAAATGATTTGAATATTTTGATATATGAATGGTGATTGAACCATCGCGTGGGGCTAGCCCAGTTGCGGTCCAATCCAGAACGTGCGGAATGCTAGACTCCGGAGTTCTGTTTTCGTAATTTAATTTAAATAAATTGAATAATTGTTTTTAGATGTTTTAGAATCGATGCGTTTAATAACGAAGGATTGAACGGACAATACGCGTGGGGCTAACCCAGTTGTAGTCCGTTCTAGAACGTGCGGAGTGCTAGACTCCGAAATTCTATTCCTTGTTAAATTAATTAAATCGTGAAAGAGTCGTGCAGACGGCGATCAAGTGGTGACCGACTTACGTGTGTGCTGTGTAGACGCTATGGATTCCTCACTTGGTGTTGGACCAAGATAAATTATTATTATTATTTTGGAAGATTTAGTCTTAGTGATCACATTCATTTTTATTTGACAAATTATGATCATTATGAAAATAAAATTTCAAGTTCATACAAGTCATACATCATCATCATACAATTAAATAATGGGCGAGAAACAATACACATGAAATCGGTCAAAAGATAATAAATCAAATAACTAAATTAACTAGAATTATTCAATACAAATATTTAATAAATCAATAACTCAAAATAAATGAAATTAATAATTAATATAAAATATTTGGTATGTATTTTTTTGAAATTTTTAACAAAAACAAAAAAAGTTAATAAAGATAATAATAAGAGAAAAAAAACAAAATCATACTTAAGAGAAATAGAGTCTATAAATAAATAAATAAAACAACACGAAGTAACTATATGGGTCTGTTAATAAGAGTACAGTAGGGGTTATTATTAACAAAAAAAAGGGGGGGGGGGCTAGGCCGGGCAAGG
Organism: Lathyrus aphaca; assembly: GCA_963966055.1. NCBI lineage: Eukaryota > Viridiplantae > Streptophyta > Magnoliopsida > Fabales > Fabaceae > Lathyrus > Lathyrus aphaca. The sequence continues at coordinate 471,403,713 of OZ014523.1, forward strand.
CCCAGGATGTGGTTTATAGGAAAACCGACCGGGTCATGGGTCGACCCGGTTCGGTTGGGTTGATGCTAAAAGAGGTAAAGAAATTAGGGTTTTTTTCACAAAACAAACCAAAAGGAAACGAAAAACGGCTTTCGTGATCCCTCATATTCGCTCTCCCTCTCTCAAAATACCAACTCTCTCATCTCTTTCAGACATTTACCCTGGTTTGTTCATCCTTCTCTCTCCAAACTCTCTTAATCAAACTTCAAAAAAAACTTCCATTATCATGAGAGAAAACTGGGAAAGAAAAGAGGAAACTTACAAACTCGGGTTTGACCCGAGGAGGCTCTCACGACGCAATGACGATGGTGCTGATGACGTTGATGAAAGGTGACGGTGGCGAATGGTCTGTTGCTATTTTCAACGTTTTCGGTTTCGGAGTTTGATGATTTGAAGAAGAAGGCTGAGGGCGGCGAAGGGTTGAAATTGGTTGGTTTGGGTTTTCGGACGGTGGAAGGGAAGGGTGGTGGTTCAGTTCGTCGGTGGGTTACGGCGGCAAGGGTTTTGGTATTGGGTTGAGTTTCATGGTGACGGATGTTTGAGCGAGGTTGTGGCTGTTGTTCTGTTGGCACAACGGTGGTGAAGGGGTTGGATTCGCGGATTGGGGGCTTTCAGTGGTTGTATGTTGTTGTTATCAACGGTGATGACGAAAGGTTGAAGATGGTGATGACGAAAGGGGCGGCATTTCTGGGTTGTGATGGTTATTAGTGGTGGCTGTCACGTAAGGGTTCGTTAGGTTTTGCACGGTGGCGGCGAAGTGGTTTGGATGGGCTTCGATGGTTTGAGCAATGAGGGGAGGTTCATGATGCAATCGGTGAAGGGCGGTGGTTGTTACTGCGTTGTGATTTGGGGATGGAGCTTAAGGTTGCGGCGGAAGTGGTTACTCGATGGTTTTTTGTGAATTGCTTGTTGTGTATCCTCCCTATTTGTTCTGATATTCCTCTTTTTATATCATAGAATTTAGGGTTTCCTTCTTTTCTTGAGTTGAAATTTTCAGGATAAGTTTTAAGACATCAGGCCCTTGTCTTGTACTGATGAGAGATCCTTTTCAATGCAGGTCTAGCTTGGCCTTTACATATTTCGGTGTGGGGATCAGAGGTACAGGCTGAGGTCAAGGGTTGCAGGTCCCGTTTTAGTGTTACTGAGGATTAGTGGAGGAGGGAGAAACAAAACTGCGGTACAGTCCTTTTTTGCTATAGCATGTCTGTTTCTTTACTGCACTATTTTGACTTGTCTTTTCTTGTTCAAAACAAACTGAAATGGTTGAACTTGGATTGAACTAACCTCTCTTAGTTCCTTTCTCTATCTGTTTGCTTATTACCTTTATATATTTTTTACCGCAGTGAAACGAACATTGTTACTGCATAACTCTATCATAACCTTATTTTTCACTGGTGCACTAAAAACAGCCCCATTATTTGTTCTAATTCATGTTTTTCCTTCTTGTTCTTTTTTTCATGGCAATGACCTGAGGGAGAGTATGGCGTCCATTCCGCATTGGCACGTACTGCATCATGTCGGATGATCCGTTGTTACGTGGCAAAGTCTTCACTACTTCGTAGTTTTGAAGTGTCATGCATTGGTGGGGGAGAAGAAGAGTAATTGTGGTTGAGAAACTTCTCCATTGAGAACGCGCTATTGCCGAGCCGTTGAGGCTGATGCTGTGGAATAGGAAGCTACGGAAATTGCTGGTGAGTATTCTGTTGTTGCAGAAGCTGAGACATTCTCGATAACAAACGCACATTCACCATATTCTCACTAACTGTCTTCGCTGTTTTGCAGGTATGAAATGTTGTTGAGATCAGAGTTTCATTTTTGGAGGGTTCATCATGAGAAGTGGAAATTGGCAACCCAATGTGCCATTCATGACTACTAAATTCTTTAAATGTTGTTGCATCCATTTCAATACTGTAGATGGGAGGCACCAGAGTCTGGCCTTTAGACTTTGTGGCTGGTATAACAGAGAAGTACACAAAGATGCAAAACTGTGCCCATTCTCTGATCAATAGGCGAAGCCAGCAATTTTCTGCGGAGTCGCAAATGTTCATATATATTACAGTTTCTGCCATAGCTACCATCTGCATTGCACCTTGAAACTTCTTGAACATTATGTAATTTTTATACACAGCAACATACATTGCTCGAACATCCTTATTTTCAATAATGCTCAACTGTTCTCTCAACACTAGTAGGTTTTGGGATATATGGTAGAATATTACATAGAATGAAATAAAATAATTTAGAAGCAGAAGCACTGTAAAGTATGGAACATAAGCCTTATAACCAACTAGAGTCAAATAAAAGACACATGCAAGTGAGGCAGTTGAACGTCATTCGTTTAAAGAAAGGCGCTCACACATTATACAGTAACCATGAGAAATAAGCAAAAAGGAGACAAAAGCAGCTGTCTGGAAGAGCACACCAGTTACATATACACCAAACGACATCCACAAAGAGCATGCCTTGAAGACAACTATGGTTAAGAACAAACTTGAATCGAATTCGTAGCGTAGAAAATGTGACACAAAACTTGGAACTAGATATGAGGATTGAATTCAAAAAGTGAATTGGTAGAGATAAGAAATGGGGTATGAAATTTGAGCCTAGAATTACATTTGAAACTTATCAATTGAAATAAAATTGAAATTAAAACTTGGGACCGTAAATGACTTGGAATTTGGAAATAAAATGAGAGAAAGAAAAAATGAAAAAAAATGAATTAAAATGGATTAGAGACAAGGACCTTTGAAATAAATTAGAACTAAAACAAAAAATTAGAAAAAATGGGAAGTGAACTTAGAGATGAGAATGTGAATTGAAATTTAAATAAGAAGCGAAACTTGGAATTTTGCTTAGAAATTGACTTGCACTTTAAAGTTGAAACGTGACTAGAAAATTTGGCAATGACTCAGCTTTTTGAAACCAAAACTTGAAACGAGATTTGAAGCTAAAACCAATTCTTAACAGATACCAGGAGAACGAGGTCCGTAATTCAAATTTAAAATTCCAAAATCCATGACTTAAGATACCAATTCCCGAATCCAAACTTCAAAGCATCAAACTCTAAATTTCTCGAACCAAACGAAGATAGATCTCCAGTATTGTTACACAAACAACAGATCTTTCTCACCATTCTTGCAAAACTTCCAAATATCCGGTATGCGCTTTGTATGCTGATGATGAGATATGATATGCAAAATTAGGGGTAAAATTTGGGGTGTGACACTTATGTTAATGCAAACATGATAGATCACAAGCTATGGTGTGATATGAGTGAGGGAAAATTTGGGGTGTTTACAGCTGCCCCTATTCAAACATGAGTTAGCTGTGCAGGGTGTAAGCGCATAGCTTAACAAACAAACAAGATAACTTGTGGTTGAATACAAAAGACAGTCCAAAATTTGCACTCGTTGGGGAGAAGAAGAAAAGGGATATAAATTGTAAAAGGTAGTATAGTATGATTATCAAATGAAGGCGACGGAGGACGACCATCGAGCAGAGGATGACTGCTGGGGATAAAATGTCAAGTAAAACAATGACGGGGACGACCGACAAGCTGGGGAAATAAAGAGACCATGATGGGGACGGCCATCAGGTAAGGAAATAAGATTCTCTGGGGGGGTTGAAGTAAAGAGAAAAGAAATGACGGGGACGACCATCAGGCTCGGAAAGTGAAATAAACAACGACGGGGACGACCATCGGTTTAAAGAATAAATGAAAAAATGATGAGGGACGGTCATCAAAGGTGAAGGACGATCACCTAGAAGGGGACGGCTGCTATTTATCATGACATAGGACGAATGTCGGATAGAAAAGGTCGACGATGGGGACGGCCATCGGATAAGTATGACGAAGGACGATCATCAAGAGGTGAAGGACGATCACCTAGCATGGTACGACTGCTCTCGGGGTTTATCACGACATAGGACGAATGTCGGATAACAAGATCAACGATGGGGACGACCATCGGATAAATGATGAGGGACGGTCATCAAAAGGTGAAGGACGATCACCTAGTAGGGGACAGCTGCTTCAAATATCACGGCATAGGACGAATGTCGGATAGAAATTTCCAATAATGGGGAATCCACTGGGGAAAGGATGAGGGACGGTCATCCAAAGGTGAAGGACGATCACCTGGAAGGGGACAGCTGCCAGAAATATCACGACATAAGATGAATGTCGGATAGGAGGAAGTTGTTTTGTTGGTGACTTACTGGGGAACGGTAAACACGGAAGAGTGTTCACGCTTCCAAGATTGAAAGATATAAGTGTTTGACGTTGTGTATAAATTAAAGATGCGGACGAGCATCCTTAGGACCATGATACAGATGAGTATCGGTAGAAACAAACGCTGACGCATGTTCAAAGATGATGATACGGACGAGTACTAACTGGTTAACAAAGAACATAGACGAGTGTCGGATCTGTTGATATAAACAAGATACAGACGAGTATCAAAGACTTTTGTATAAGTATGCACAAGTATTGATTTATTGGTGATGTTGGTACAAGACACAGACGAGTGCTCGACTTGCTGGGGAATGCATGACACAGAAGAGTCTCAATTAAGTACTATATATAAACAAGCATCTATTTTGGGAGTGCAAAGGAGATGCTTTGGCTTTCTGTGGGGATAGGGCGACACGAACGGGTGTCGAAAAGAACATGTTATGAATAAGTATTTGTTTTTGAAAGTGCAAAGGGGATGCTTTGGCTCTTATGTGCAGGGGTGTATTTTGTATATTTGCCTGATGTAATACTGATGGTAATTGCAGGTGACTGGCTCGAACCTGGCTTGTGATCATGCAAATGTTTAATTTTTGTCGTAATGCTTCGTATTACACTGAATGCTACGCTTATTTGGTGAATATGATGTGAATGCTATGATTATGACAAAGAGAAACTGATCCGAGACTCAGATCCTACTGGGATGAAGATCTCTGGCTGATCTGCTTGGAAGAATATCCCGGCTGGGGAAGAGATCATTGGTAGATCCATCTGCAAGGAGAACTCAGCTGGGGAGAAGGAAGCTTCAGCAACTCCGCTGGGAAAGTATGCATGCATTGTTCTCCTGGGGAGAGAATAGAAACTTTGTGGGGAAGCAGTTCATTTAACTTTGTTGAGGATGAGAGATCTGGAACTCTGGTGGGGAATAGGAGATTCCTTGCTCTCCTTGCTGTGAAAAAGTTGTCAGGCACTGTTCGGGGAGGTCCTGCTTGGGAAGGAGATAACTTATGGGAAGTAGCAGGCTGGGGATTCAATGCTTGGTATGCCTCATGCTGTGTATTGAATACCTGCAACCTGTTAAGACAAAGGGAACGCACAAGTATCCCGAGGTATCCCTAACCGGATCCCGTTATAGGAGGTAAACTTATCTGAAAGTAATACATTTCCTACAAGCATTTTATAAAAAATGGCTCATATGTTTTATGCAATTGTTGTATTATGAACATTGGACATTTTGCAAACGAAACAATAATGTACAAAACAAGGTGTGACTGAAAACTATGATCTTATTAATTTGGGTGCCCTGAATTGGCAAGTACAATCAAAAGAAGCAAATCCCCTGGAAGGAGGAGATTGATGTAAATTGAGAAAATAAAAGTGTCGACAATGTTGACGATGACGCTCCAATGAGCTTCCTTTGCTATGACCTGTATGACCTTGACGTTCTTCTTATCTTGCTTTCTGAAGAAGGCTGATTCTGACTGCTGTTTTAACCTTTCGAAGCTTGCCATGTTGTGAGAGATACAGACGAATTCAGAATGCAGTTGTTCGCTTATTCCCTGATTTTGCGTGGATCGCCCTTTCAGGTTTTCAATCCACCGGGATGCCCTTTTTTGCCTGAGCTGTCCAATGCGGCTTTTCAACTCAGCGGGTGTACATTTTTTTCCCTTATTTTTGCCCGAGTCTTTTATTTTGTTTTTGACTCGCCGGGATGCCCTATTTTTTTAGGGAAGTACATTCTGTTTTTATGTCCAGCGGGTCATTTTATGCGAAGTATTTTTTAATTGCATCTGAATTCACAGGGGATAAGAAATCTTCACCATCCATAGTGGTGAGCATCAGTGTTCCACCAGAGAAAACCTTCTTTACTATGAATGGTCCATCGTAGTTTGGAGTCCATTTGCCCATGTGATCTGTATGAGGAGGAAGGAGTCTTTTTAGCACAAGGTCTCCCACTTGGTATTCCCGAAGTCTGACTTTTTGATCGAAGGCTTTCTTCATCCGCTTTTGATATAACTGCCCATGACAAATTGCAGCTAATATTTTCTCTTCGATCAAATTCAGTTGATTGTACCGAGACCGGACCCACGCTGCTTCATCTAGCTTTACATCCATCATTACCCGTAAGGAGGGTTACTCAACTTCAACAGGTAGTACAACTTCCATACCGTACACAAGCTGATAAGGCGTTGCCCCAGTGGACGTTCTGATTGAGGTTCGGTACCTATGCAAAGCGAATGGTAGCATCTCGTGCCAGTCTTTGTAAGTGACCACCATCTTCTGCACAATCTTCTTGATGTTTTTGTTAGCTGCCTCAACAGCACCATTCATCTTTGGCCTGTGTCGCTCCCACCAAATGATACATGGTCAGAAGGGGTACAGACGCGAACGGTCGGCGAAAGAGGAAGAATGAATAGAGTCGCCAGCTAGGCATTTTTATCCCGAAGGAAAGGTAATGCTGCATAAACCTAGGAAAAGATATGGATAAGACGGTTGCGAACCAGAGAGATTGAGAAAGGGGGTTGGTTACAACCTGGGAAGGTATTAGCACCCAGATTGTTCGTCGTACTCGACGGGATCCACGCTTAAAAGATTTGTGTTTTAAAGGGGTAGTGTCAGTGCAATCTGTGTATCAAAGCTGGAAAGAATGCAAGTGTCAGTGTAAAAGAAAAGTGAAGTGTATAAGAGAAGTGTCAGTGTAAGATCAAAAGTGAAATGCTCAAGACCATGAGGCTTAAAGAATAATGCTGGAAAGAGGGGGAAACATACAGAGACTTTTGTTCGATAACTGTTAAGATATGCCTACGTATCCTCTCGTGCAATGAGGAAGTCAGAACACCGTAGTTTGACTCAAAGAGACTGAAAGATAAATTGACTTATGAACTGCTTACTTGTCTATGCTCAAGTGTATGACCTGTCTGGCTCAGGTGCAAACTGTCTTGCATTAGACGGAAGAAGCGAGTTCTCGTTTAAGAGTGAATGAGATGAGAAAAGAATCCCGGAGGAGACGATTATTGTTTGTTTTTCTGTTTTCAGTCTTTTATTGCTTTTGGAAATGTGTCATAAGTTAATGAGCTTAAGCCTAAACCAATGGGTTAGTAAACTCATCACATCCTCCCTCTGATTAGGGGTAATGAGAATACCTTAAGTGTGAAGTCAACATCTCACACTTAATCACCCTGGTGTAGGATTAAGATCATTAACCTACTTGTGATTATTTAGATGTTTTTGTTGTTTTTGTTTAGTGTTAAGTAATGAGTTTAAGCCATAATCAAGGATTGAATGGACTCATTACACCATCCTAATAGAAGGATAATAGATGAGAACATTTAAGCTGAGGAAGATTCCTCAACTTAATCCATGATTAGGGATTAACCTCATGACAAAACAAAGCCTTTATTAGATGGATTTTATTTAATGATAAGATGGAGAAGTGAATTTTAGGGTTTGTAAGACAGCTTGAGGGAGACTTGTCCATTAACACTAGGGTTAGTCCTTCTTAACCAATTAAGGAAGAATTAGAACCCTAATGCAAGGCCCAAGTTACAAGCTTGATGTCTTAGTGATTATTAGATGGATTGATTAAAGGGTTTAAACACATTAAGGGTTTAACACTTAGGATTAAAGTTATACACTCCATCCTAATAGAAGGATGCAGGCATAAGCTTAATCACAAAGCCTTAAAGCCTTTAGGGTTTAGTCCCTGATTATGAGATGAGAAAAGAAGACTCAAAGATGACACAAAGGTAAAAGATAAATGGGGGACTAATCAAACCCTAATTATGATCATGCTTGGGTATCCTAGGGTTAATGAGGCTTAAGAAAGAGAGATCTTCAGAGAAACCACCAGGAAGGAAGCAGATGAGAGGAGCAAAGAGAAGCAAAACAACTTGCTTCACTTAAGAAGACAAGTTGCTTGAAGGAAGAAAGAAAGAGATGAACATGAATGAGCAAGCTCACTCTAAACACATACAAAATGCAGCAAAGAAAGTATGAAAGAGATGAAGAGAGATTGTGAGAAGTGAAGGCAAATTCACTTCTCAAACAACTTACCACCTGAAAAGTTAGCCAAAGGAATGAAATGCAATGCAAATGGGATGAAATGTCATGATGCAAACCAAAGTCAGAAGCATGAGTATGATGTTAATGATGCTAAGAGATGATACAAATACATGACAAGAGATGAGAATGATCAAACAAGCCTATGGATGCAAATGAGGCATGCATTGAACCATGGATGTTCATGAAAAGTTATGAAATGAAAATGACATACAACATGGCAAATGAAAGATGCAATGATCAAACATGATTCTAATATGTCCTAAGATGTATTATGAATCAAGTGAATGCACAAAATGTCATGGCAAGTCAATGGATGCGAGCAAATGAAAAATGGATGCAAAGGAAAGCACAAATTAGGGTTACATGCACCACACAAAGCAAAAATCCAAAACCAGAAGCAAATGACATGATAAAAATTTGAAAATGCAATCAAAGATACCCTAAACATATACAAACTCACTGCCCCAAGGAGAGGATCCAACTCTTAACCTATTGAAAGTTATGAATTTCCTAAGATTGCTAGGGTTTTGGGGTACTTCATCAAGAAAAATGCAAAACAAATTGAAAATGCAAGATCAAATCAAACCAATTTTATCCTATAAACTACATGCTATACAAGATGCAATTCCAAAAGAATCATCATCCAAATCTCAATGGTTAGGCAGAAATGAATTTTTGAAGTTTGAGGCAAAATATTGCCTTGAAATGAAATTAAATCCAATGAAAATGATCAAAAGGCATCAAGAACAAAAAAGAAATTTGGTTTGAGAGTTGGACAATGTTTCTAAATGTTCCTAAATGCAACATGAATTTTTTTGTGATTTTTAAATACCTAAATGTATTTTTAATTAATTAATTCTCATTAACTAATTAAAAACAATCATTTAAATGATTTAAAAATATTTTTTAGTGCAAAAAATAAAAATAAAAATATTTTTGTGTTTTAAAAATTAGTGAAAACTTTGACAAAAATTTTCATAATTTTTAAATGATTTTTGCTATTTTAAATAAAATGTATAAAATAAATCAAATAAAATGAAAATAAAAATGAATTAATGAGAAGTATGCACAATCCATGGCTGAGATTCAAAGTTGGGTGGAGGGAGTTGACTGGCGCGTAAAGGAGTGGTCCAGATGCGTTCTGACTAATTAATTCAAATTAATTTAATTAATTAAAGATTAGGGTTTAATGACTGATCTTGGTCATCCATACGCGCGGGGAGTCAACCAAAGTCAGCCAGATCAAGGGTCCAAATTCAAACTTTGCCCTAAACGCGTTTAACACACTAATGACTCTCAGGTGGCCGGAAATGACCTCCGGTCATCTTCTCCGGCCACCTCCTTCCCTGAAAATTGCTAACTCACTCCCTAGGTCTCTAAAGCTTGATTTCTCTGCCCAGAATCCATCCCCACACATCATATAACAAGAATCATCAAACAAAACGCATTTATTTTTCGTATCAAAGCTGAATCGAATCAAAAGGTTTTTAGGTCAAAAAATTTCAGAAGCTTCATACATACTCAATACTTAACCATTTGCAAAACTAAACATATCAGCATGATCAGCACATCACATAGATTCATTTAAGAACTTAAAAATGCATTTCTGGAAAAAAAGTTCTTGAGCTCACCTGAAGTGGAGCTTTCAATCCAGGAACTTTCTGCTTGCTTCTCTGCTTCAAAAGGGCTTCAATGATCCTCCTGATGAAGCTTTGGAGCTTGGTTGAAGTTTAAAATGGTTGGTTTGGGAGTTTGATGAAGTTCTGTTCAGTGAAGGAGAGAAATCGTGTTTCAATTTGAGGAGGTTTCAAGGATGAATGAGGGTAGGGAAATGATCAGGGGAGCATGCTGAGTGATCCTATGAAGTTTGTTTTTATGTTTGATGCTTGTGTGATGTGTTTCGAAACAAAATGCATATGGGAGGTTTTTGGTGAATGCTGGCTTGTGTGTGTGTTCAGGCCCCAAGATCATATGAAATGGCTTGCTTTTGGTGTGTTTGTAAAGTCTTGATTGGTCAGAATAGTTGTTGTGTCACTGTGGGATTGGTATGGGGGTTTTTGCAAAAAGTCAAGTCTAGGTGTACTTGAGGTATGGGAAAGTGTGAGGTTGTGATAGGGGCATGGTTGGGCTCAGCAGAGATCATGGAGTTCATGTGGATCAGATTCTATGAGCTGTAACAAGTAGAGGCATGGCTTCATGAGTTTTTGCAAGTTGGGACATCTTTGGGCCTTTTGGAAATTCATGAAATTCAAGGTACCAAAATGCAATATTCTTGGGCCAATTCTGATCTTTAGAGGTCATGTGAGTATGTTGTAATGAGTTTGTGCACATTGGAAGTCTTTGGAATGCTTGATCATATCATTTTGCAAAATGCCTCTTTGGTACATAACTTGAAATTATGTGATTTTTCCCAACTTTGACAAGCCATAACTTTTGATCCAAAATGAATTAGCATGAGTTCTTGTACTTTTTGAAAAGGGAATGATCCATTCTACAACTTTCATGACCAAAGTTTTCCCATTTGAAGCATTTTTGAATCAAAAAGAAAGGGTTGAAAAAGTTTCCCAAAATGGCAAGTTTCCATTACAAGTCATTTCCCAAAAAGGCAATTTTGCAAATGGCTTGGAATTCTTCAATTTTGTGAACTTCTAACATCTTCCATGATCAAATAAATATCATACACATTCAAAATGATGAAGAATACCATTTGGTAGGGTCATTGGGGGCCTTATATGCCCTGATTTTACACTGACTTGCTCAAGAAGTCAACCCTTGATCAGATGCCTTCCCCATGGAATTTCTTCATGAAAATTGATATGCATGATCCTTATAACATATAGAGACTAATAGAAAAAAGAATGACAAAAAAAAATTGGAGTTATGGCCTTTGAAACCAAAACCCTAATTCTAGGTCATCTGTGCAGTTAAACCTGGCTCTGCTTCCATGCCATTCTCAGTTCTTGTGATTCTTTAAATTTCTTGACTTTGTGGGGATACAATATGATGTTTGAACACACATGGACCCCTTTGAAGTGATTGATGACCTTTGGAGTGGCTCAAATGGCTCTTGGATAGCTCAAACCACAAATCCTAGATGCAGATGACTTAGAAACAATGCAGTGAATTAAAAATGTGATATGAGATGCTATGATTGAATTTATGCATATGAAAAGATCACAAGCCATGGTGTGAATGGGTGAGGGCAAATTTGGGGTGTTTACAGCTTCCCCTATTCAAACATGAGTTAGCTATGTAGGATGTAAGCAACGGCTTAACAGGCAAACAAGATAACTTGTGGTTGAATACCAAAGACAGTCAAAAATTTGCACTCACAAAATGAAGAAGAAAAGGGATATAGATTGTAAAGGAAAATAAAGTATGATTATAAAGTGCGGGCGACGGAGGACGACCATCGAGCAGAGGACGACTGCTGGGGATGAAGCAATGACGGGGACGACCGACACGCTGGGGAAGATGCGGGAAATAAAGTAATGACGGGGACGGCCGACAAGCTGGGGATATGAGAGATTATGATGGGGACGGCCATCAAGTAAAGCTATAAGACTCTCTGGGGATTATAGGTAAATGAAATAAATGATGAGGTACGGTCATCAAAGGTGAAGGACGATCACCTAGCAGGGGACGGCTGCTCTGTTGGGGATAAGATGAGGGACAGTCATCTAAGGTGAAGGACGATCACCGGGCAGGGTACGGCTGCCGAAAGTATCATGACATAGGGTGAATGTCGGATAAAAAGGTCGATGATGGGGACGGCCATCGGATAAGCATGATGAAGGACGATCATCAAGAGGTGAAGGACGATCACCTAGCAGGGTACGGCTGCTCTCGGGGTTTATCATGACATAGGACGAATGTCAGATAACAAGATCAACGATGGGGACGGCCATCGGATAAAGTGATGAAGGACGATCATCAAGAGGTGAAGGACGATCACCTAGAAGAGGACGACTGCTAAAAATGTCACGACATAGGACAAATGTCGGATAAGAAGGGGTTCCAATGAATAGAGACTCCACTAGGAATGATGAAGGACGATCATCAAAAAGGTGAAGGACGATCATCTGGCAGGGTACGGCTGCCGAAAAGGTATCATGACATAGGACGAATGTCAGATAGAAAGGGAATAGTTTGACAAGTTTTGTTGGGGACTTTGCTGGGGAATAGCAAACACGGACGAGTGTTTACATCCAAGAAATGAAAGGTATAAGTGTTTGGACATTGTGTATAGATTAAAGATGCGGACGAGCATCCTTAAGACTACGATACGGACGAGTATCGGGTAGAAACAAACACTGACACATGTTCAGAGATGATGATACGGACGAGTATCAACTGGTTAACAAAGAACACAGACGAGTGTCGGGTCTAAGGGGACTCTTCTGGGGAATAATAGACACAGACGAGTGTCTAAATTCTAAAAAGAGGTAAAAGTATCTGACATTGTGTATGGATTAAAGATGCGAACGAGCATCCTTAAGACCATGATACAGACGAGTATCGGGTAGAAACAAACACTGACACATGTTCAGAGATGATGATACGGACGAGTACCAACTGGTTAACAAAGAACACGGACGAGTTTTGAATCTAAGAAAGATAAGTGGTGTATACAAGATAAGGACGAGTATCTGTATGAGTAAAAAGTATGAGTAAGACACGGACGAGTGTCTATCTTGCTGTGGAGAGCATGACACGGACGGGTGTCTGAAAAAGTGTATTTTAAACAAATATATATGATTTACAAAGTGTTTAGGTAACTATGTTGGGGAAGGTGGTATGGACGGATGTCAAGGAATTGTATGTATATGTATCTGTATGGTGAGTGCAAAGGGGACGCTTTGGCTTTCTATTGGGGAATTGACATGGACGGGTGCCGAGGGGAGCATGTATCTGTATTTGTATGAGAAATGTCTTGGCTCTCTGCCGGGGAATTTGGGAAGCATTCTGTATATCGTTGATGGATTGTCAGGATTTACAAGTGTTTGATTCGGAACATGGCTTATGATTATGCAACATGTTTGATTTTTGCCGTAATGCTCCGTATTAGACGGAATGCTACGCTCTGTGGGGAGAATATGATGCGAATGCTATGATTATGCAAAGATACTGATCCGGGATTCGGTTCCGGTTGCGGCGAAGATCTCTGGCTGATCTGCTTGAAATGGAAATCCCAGATGGGGATGAGATCATTGGTAGATCTGACATATGTGACTCTGCTTGGGGAATAGGTCATTGGTAGACATATCCTTGTAATGGGGGACCCAGCTGGGGGTTTGTAGAAGCCTTCTTCACTCTGTTGTGATTTCTTCACGTGTTGCTCTCCCGGGTAGAGGTTGACACTCTGTGGGGAGATGGTTCCTTGGTTGGCACTTGGCTGAGGAGGAAATGACAAATGGCAACTCAGCTGGGGAGAAAACACCTCCGGTGCTGCGACTGAGTAGATAATGATTTGCCAACTTGCTGGGGTGAAGCTTTCATGCCCCATATTGTGCTTTGAAAGCCTGCAATCCTGAAAAGACAGAGAAACGCACAAGTAATCCCGAGGTATCCCTTACCGGATTCCATCATAGGAGTTTAGACACCCCCGGGAGTAAGTATATTTCCTATAAGCACGCATTTTTAGAAGAAAAGCATCTATGTTTATGCAATCAGTATCTTAAAGACATCGGACATCCTTTGCAAACAAAAAAATAAAATGTACGAGACGAGACATGACTGAAAATCTGATTTTATTAATTCATGTGCCCTGAATTGGCAAGATACAGTCAAAGAAACAAATCCCCTAAAATGAGGAGATTGTTACAAATTGAGAAAAAGGATGTTGGCAATGCTGATGACGCTTCAAGGAGCTTCCCTTTTGCTATGACTCGTATGACTTTTGACATTCTTCTCGTCTTGCTTTCTGAATAAGGTTGATTCTGACCGACGCTTGAACCTTTCGAAGCTTACCATGTTGCAAATGATACAGATGAGTTCAGAATATCCCTTTATTTTACGTGGATCGCCCTTTCGGGTTTTCGACCCACCGGGATACCCATTTTTGCCTGAGTTGTCCAATGCGGATTTTCAACTCAGCGGGTGTACATTTTTTGTTTATTTTCCCTTATTTTTGCCCGAGTCTTTTATTCTGTTTTTGACTCGCCGGGATGCCCTATTTTTGCCTGGACTTACATTCTGTTTTTATGTCCAGCGGGTCATTTTATGCGAAGTATTTTTTACTGCATCTGAATTCACAGGGGACGGGAAGTCTTCACCATCCATAGTGCTGAGCATCAATGCTCCACCGGAGAAAACATTCTTCACTACGAACGGTCCTTCATAGTTTGGAGTCCACTTGCCCCTGTGGTCTGTTTGAGGAGGGAGGAGTCTTTTCAGCACAAGATCTCCTACTTGGTACTCTCGGAGCCTGACTTTCTGATCGAAGGCTTTCTTCATTCTTTTTTGGTACAGCTGCCCATGACAGATTGCAGCCAATCTCTTCTCTTCAATCAGATTCAGTTGCTCGTATCGGGACCGGACCCATTCTGCTTCGTTCAGCTTAACATCCATCAGTACTCGCAAGGAGGGTAACTCAACTTCCACAGGTAGGACTGCTTCCATACCATACACAAGCTGATACGGTGTTGCCCCAGTGGATGTTCTGATTGATGTACGGTACCCATGCAAGGCAAACGGTAGCATCCCATGCCAGTCTTTATAGGTGACTACCATCTTCTGCACAATCTTCTTAATGTTCTTATTAGCTGCCTCAACAGCGCCATTCATCTTTGGCCTGTAAGGAGAAAAATTGTGGTGTTGGATCTTGAAGTCCCGGCACAACTCTGCCATCATTTTGTTGTTCAAGTTGGAACCATTATCAGTAATGATTAGCTCGGGAACTCCATACCGACAGATGATGTCTCTCTTCAGAAATCGGGCTACCACCTACCTTGTAACATTTGCATAAGAAGCTGCTTCAACCCACTTGGTAAAATAGTCAATAGCTACCAGGATGAATCTGTGGCCATTTGAAGCAGTCGGTTCAATCTTGCCAATCATATCAATGCCCCACATGGCAAAGGGCCAGGGTGAAGACATCACATTCATAGGATTGGGAGGCACATGCACCTTATCCGCATAAATCTGGCATTTTCTGGCATAAGCACAACAGTCGGCATCCATTGTGATCTAGTAATAACCTGATCTTAGCAACCTCTTGGCCATGGCATGCCCTCCTGCATGGGTACCAAAGGATCCTTCGTGAACTTCGTGCATCAACAAGTCTGCTTCTGTTCTATCAACGCACCTGAGAAGTACCATATCAAAGTTTCTCTTGTACAGGGAACCGTCAGTATTCAGGAAGAAACTACCAGCTAGCCTTCTTAATGTCTTCTTGTCATTTGAAGATGCCCCAGGTGGGTATGTTTGATCCTCCAAGAAGCACTTAATGTCATGGAACCAAGGCTTATCATCTTTAACAACATCTGCTGCAAATACATATGCTGGTCTGTCAAGTCTGGACATTGAAATCTGAGGCACAAAGTTGGCAGCTTGAACTTTGATCATTGATGAAATGGTAGCCAGAGCATCTGCAAACTGATTCTCGTCCCGAGGGATATACTCAAGCTTGACCGTTGTGAAGAAAGTCAATAACCTCCTTGTATAATCCCTGTAAGGTATCAAATGATCTTGGTGGGTGTACCATTTGCCGTTGGTTTGATTAATTACCAGAGCTGAATCTCCGAACACGGTCAAAGTCTTGATCCTGAGGTCAATGGCTTCCTCAAGACCCATAATGCAAGCTTCGTATTCAGCTTCGTTGTTAGTGCAGTTGAAGGTGAGCTTTGCCGAGAAAGGCATGTGAACTCCCTTGGGTGTAATGAGTACTGCACCAACACCACGACCATTCATGTTAACAGCCCCATCAAACATCATAGTCCATACTTCTTCCGGGTCAGGCCCTTCAGTGTGAATAGGCTCTTCATGATCTTTCGCTTTTATGAACATGATGTCTTCATCAGGGAAGTCAAATCTCATAGGCTGGTAATCATCAATGGGTTGCTCAGCGAGGTAATCCGACAATACACTGCCTTTGATGGCCTTTTGGGATGTGTACTGGATGTCATATTCTGTGAGGATCATTTGCCATCTTGCAACCCGTCCGGTGAGTGCTGGCTTCTCAAAAATGTACTTAACTGGGTCCATCTTTGATATCAATAAAGTAGTGTGGGTCAGCATATACTGTCTCAGTCGGCGAGCAGCCCACGCTAAAGCACAGCAAGTTTTCTCGAGCAGTGAATAACGTCGTTCACAGTCGGTAAACTTTTTGCTTAGGTAGTAAATTGCATACTCTTTTCGACCAGACTCGTCATGCTGGCCCAGCACACACCCCATTGACTCTTCTAATACTGTCAAGTACATTATTAGAGGTCTTCCTTCAACTGGAGGCATAAGGATTGGAGGCTCCTGCAAGTATTCCTTGATTTTGTCAAAAGCCCTCTGGCAGTCTTCGTTCCACCTAACCGTTTGTTCTTTTCTTAACAGCTTGAACAAGGGTTCACAGGTTGCTGTAAGATGAGATATGAACCGTGAAATGTAGTTCAATCTACCTAGAAACCCCCGAACTTCTTTCTCAGTCTTCGGTGCAGGCATTTCTTGAATGGCTTTGACTTTATCAGGGTCAACTTCAATCCCTTTCTCACTTACAATAAATCCCAGCAACTTACCAGATCGCACCCCGGATGTGCACTTGTTGGGGTTCAACTTCAGTTGGTACTTCCTCAGACGCTTGAATAACTTCAACAGATTCACCAGGTGGTCTTCTTCTGTGAGGGACTTGGCAATCATGTCATCCACATAACATTCAATTTCTTTATGGATCATGTCGTGGAATAATGTTACCATAGCCCGTTGGTAGGTTGCACCAGCATTCTTCAGTCCGAATGGCATCACCTTATAACAGAATGTGCCTCAGGGTGTGATGAAAGTTGTCTTCTCCATGTCTTCAGGTGACATCTTGATCTGATTGTATCCTGAAAATCCGTCCATGAAGGAGAATACCGAGAACTGAGCCGTATTATCAACCAATACATCAATGTGAGGTAATGGGAAGTCATCTTTTGGGCTGGCCCTGTTCAGATCCCGATAATCCACACACATTCTCACCTTGCTGTCTTTCTTAGGTACGGGTACAATATTAGCAACCCACGGTGGATAGCTAGTCACAGCAAGGAATCCGGCGTCCCACTGCTTTTGTACCTCTTCTTTAATCTTCATTGCCATATCTGGGCGAGTACGGCGCAGCTTCTGTTTTACTAGCGGGTAGTCTTCTTTTAAAGGCAGCTTGTGCATAACAATATCGGTGTCCAACCCTGGCATATCCTGATAAGACCAAGCGAAAACATCCACATACTCTCGAAGCATATCAATTAGTTGTTCTTTCACTGAGTCTTGTAGGCAGGCCCCGATCTTAACTCCTTTCACATCTTCTTCCGTACCAAGATTAACCGTTTCGACCTTCTCCTGATGAGGAGTGATAACCTTCTCCTCTTGCCTTAACAGCCTGGCTAGCTCTTCAGGAAGCTCATAATCTTCTTCAACCCCTTCATCAGCTTGATTGATTGGATTGTCAAAGTCATACGAAGTCATAGCAGTGTTGTTGTCGGTGCAGTCTGAAAGGCACTCTCTGCAAGGGTTTAGATTGTTCATTTTAGTGATTGATTTTAATCTTGTTTAGAAAAAAGTGAAATGAAGTTTATCATTTTGGAAAACATTGCCATTTTATTTTTGTACAAAAAGAAAAAATGAAAAACAGTGAGTGGAAAAGAAGAAGACTCATTTGCAAAAGATGTCTGATATTCATTGATTGATCTGTTTGCACAAAATTACAAGATGGCCCGATTACAAAATGAGTCTTGTCATCTTGGGCAAGATGCAAGACTTGATGCATGCTTAAAAATACAGGAAATAATAATTACTCTGCAGGAGTAACCCTTATAATTTCCTGGGAAGACCAGTTAAGGACTTGGCTCCCTGGGATCCTTGGACGTATCCAGCTCTCCAGGTTGCGGTCACTTTCTTCCTCGTCTTCCAAGTTGTTCACTGCATCCGGGGTGAGCATTCCCCCGCTGACAAAACTGGGCTTCTTGGCAGCCTCTGATTGATCCTGTTGGGTTGGTTTGTAACCCAACCCAAATCTGTCCTCCTTCTTCTCCACGGGCAGCAGCTTGCCCCAGCCTTGGGCAGTCCCCTCTTCAACAACCTTCCTGGCTTGCTGATAAGACGTCATGGAGGTTCCTAGTACAGCAGATGCTTCATTAATGTTCAGGGCCTCAAATCCCTGGCTCATAGTTTCATGGATTTCTCCATCCATCTCAATATACTTATACGTAGCCAGATGGCTAACAAAGATGTCTTCTTCACCACAGATGGTGATGATCTGGCCTTCCCACTCGAATTTCAGCTTCTGGTGAAGGGTAGACGTAACAGCGCCAGCGGCATGGATCCAGGGTCTACCCATCAAACAGTTGTAGGCCGGCTGAATGTCCATCACATAGAAGGTAATTTTAAAATTCTGCGGGCCAATCATCACAGGCAGATCAATCTCCCCTAGCACTGATCTTTTAGAGCCATCAAATGCTCTCACCACCAAATTGCTTGGACGCAGTGCCAAGCCATCATACTCAAGCTTCACTAAGGCTTTCTTTGGCAGAACATTGAGTGAAGACCCAGTGTCCACCAGTACATGTGATAGAACAGCACCCTTGCATTCTAGAGTGATGTGTAAAGCCTTGTTGTGGTTACGTCCCTCAGTTGTTAAGTCAGCATTGGTGAAGCCCAGTCCATGACTGGTGTTGACGTTTGCCACCACAGTTTCTAGCTGATTAACAGTGATCTCCTATGGCACGTATGCTGCGTGCAAGACTTTCAATAATGCATTCCTGTGAGCTTCGGAACACATCAACATGGATAATATGGAGATCTTTGAGGGAGTTTGGTGAAGCTGATCCACCACTTTGTAATCACCTCTCTTTATAATCCTCATGAACTCGTATACATCTTGTTCAAAAGATGTCTTCTGAGTTTCTTTGAGAATTGGTTCTTCAGATATCACACTCTTTCCTTTTGCTTTGGCAGCAGCTTCTGCTTCAACATTAGGTCTTTGTGTTTGTGAGGCAAAAAGGCGTCCGCTTCTGGTGAAGCCTCCGCCTCCCCCAACATTATCAATTTGTGGAGAAGAGGTTGATGAATCCAGAGTAATTTTCTCCTTGTTGCAGTAGAGATCAGAGCCATAATGCCAAGGTATGGCATTACTTATTTCATAAGGAACGGGTCCAGGTACCGTGATGGTGACTGGACTGGCTGCTGCGGAGGAGGGTACTGTAATGGTGTGCGGATCGTAGTAAATTGTGACTGGTGACCTGGCAGGAGGTGCCACTGTTTGTTGTTGAAAGTTGTTGTTTGGAGGAACACTTGACGGATCATAGTAGATAGTGACTGCTGAGATATCTTCATTAATTGTTGTTGGTGTTGTAGAAGGTCCTGGTGAATAAATGGATGCTGATGTTGTAGAGGAAATGGTTGTTGACATTTGATTTGTTGAAGTGATGGATGAAGCCATTGTTGATGATATTGATGAATTGGTCGAAATGATTGGTGTTGCAGTTGTAGAAGAGTCAGGAATTGTTGTCAAAGGGATTGCTGGATTTGTAGGTGTCGTTGTTGTGATCTGAAGTATACCACTTTTGATAAGACCATCTATGCCGCTTCTCAAATTATCACACCCATTGACCGAAATGTTGCAATACCCACAACCGAGCTCACACCCGGGGAACATCTGACACTCTAGGAGCTGAGCTTTAATTTCGACCAGAGGTGTCCGAATCTGTCCAACACTGGTGATTAAGAAAGATGGTTTGTCTTCCTCAATGGCATTAATTCTTGGTCCTCCATGATTGGGCATGGGATTCTTGTTGACACTTGGAGGGGGTGCAAAGTTGAGGGCTTTAGAATCCACCAGGTCTTGTACCTTCATTTGTAAAGCCCTACATTTTTCCGTATTGTGGCCAGGCGCATTGGAATGGAAAGCACATCTGGCGTTGACATCATAATTTCTCGGTAGATTGGAGGGATCTGGTGGTGCCAATGTCCTTAATTTAACCAGGTTGAGTTTCAGGAGTTGTGGCAATAAAGCGGCATAAGGCATAGGGATTGGATCAATCACCCTATTGGCCTGTGATGGTCTTTGCTGAAAAGGTCTTTGTTGTTGATTGTTGTTATTGTTGTTGTAGGTCCTCTGTGGCGGATATTGAACTTGCTGTTGATAATGTGGTTGTTGTTGTGGTTGATATGCTGGTTGCTGAGGGATCGGAGCTGGAATGGTGACAGCTGCTACTGATCTGTGGACATACTGAGGTCTGCCCCTGCTGGCATGAATGGAATTTGTCTCACCAGTTCTTCTAGGTCCCACAAAAGGCTTCCGGGGGTTACTAGACGAGCTTGCACCATTATCAGAAATCTTACCCATTTTCAGAAGGCTTTCAATTCTTTCTCCAGCTATAACTACGTCAGCGAAGCTGGTGGACGAAAAGGCAACTAGCCTATCAATATATGTTCCTTGCAGAGTATTCATAAACATGTCGGCCATTTCTCTTTCCGACATGGGTGGCTGGACAGCAGCAGCAAGCTGTCTCCACCTCTGGGCATATTCCCTGAAGCTTTCTCTGGAGGACTGAGACATTCCCATCAAAAGGGTCCTGTTAGGAGCCATGTCCAGATTATATTGGTACTGCCTGATGAAAGCCTCAGCTAGGTCCTTCCAGCATCTGATAGTAGCTCTGGTCAAGTGTGAGTACCACTCCCTTGAAGCCCCAGTCAAACTGTCTTCAAAGTAAAACATCCACAGTTTTCATCCATGGTGTATGCTTTAAGTCTTCCTAGAAAGGACTGCAAGTGAGTTCGTGGACAGGAAGTTCCATTGTACTTCTCGAAGCATGGGGGTTTAAACTTGTGAGGGATTCTTACTCCATCCACTAACCCCATATCCATGACATCAAAACCTAGGGAATTTTGAGACTCCAGAGATCTCAACTTCTCAGCAATTTCATCAAACCTCCTATCATAAACTTCATCCCCAGCTTCCATTACAGTAAACTGCTCCTCTTGAGGATCTTCTTGCAAGATCCTGCCTGCAGTAGTATTTCCTTGCACATTACCCGGGATGTTGACTTCCGGATGTAGATGAGGCCCATATACTGGTGGGTTAACATGAGGCTGGCCCCTCTCATTATTACTTGTTCCTCCAGTTCCCAGATGGGGTTCTTCCGGGGTTTGTCTTTCTACCAATGCCCCCAACCTTTCTTGACTTTGGGCCAAGCCATTCATTACTTCCATGAATTGGGTCATTTGGTTTCTCATCTCCAGCCTTTCATTAGCCATCTAGGTTCTGACATTCGTCAGATCTTGCTGTACTTGGTCCATTTGGATACCAGGAAGATTGGTGCGAGTAGGATACCTGTGCGGACGGTTGAGAGGGAACACCCGTCGGCGAGCAATAATTCCTGAATCACAACAGAGTTAGTAACAAACAAGACAAAATCCTACAAAACAAAACAAGAGTTAGTATGCAATGCAGTATGCTTATTTATTTTCCAAGGTATCCGGCTTGGCTCTTGGTTTTGACCTTTCCAGACCCTGAGGAAGATGCTTTGATGTTGCTTGAGAAAAGAAGCTCAAATGAAACAAACTGACAAATACATTACAAGTGGTGGATCATACATAGTTTGTTTTTTACAACACATGCCCCTGAGGGGTCAAAATACAACATAAAAAGAAAAGTACATGAAATGGAAATAGCAACAAGCAAAGAAGTCAAACATCTAATCCAAACTCATCCTCCTTAACCTCCTTCAGAAGTGCTTCAGTTACAGGACCAGCCGGATGCTCTGTAATGTTTCTGATAAGAAGGTTTCTGGTGGCAATAGCAGTGGTCAGCCTCTTGTGCCTGTCTTGGTCCTTTGACCTCTTCACACCAGCCCTAAGTTTCAACTCTGAAATCTCCTTCTGGGCTGCTAGCAGAGCCTCCTGTTGTTTCTTTTCATTGGCCTCCAAATGCTCAATCCTGGTTTGAGTTCTCTTATCTTCTTGAGTACGAGCTTCAGTGATCCTGACCCACCTAGCTTGACTTTCTTTCAGATAGAGAACAGTCCTAGCCTTCTGAAACTGGGCCTCTTTACAGGCATTCTTCAAAATCTACTCTCCAGCTCTTGATTTCTTGATGTAGTCCTCTGCTTTCTCAATCTTGGCTAGATGCTCCACCTTAAGCTTTTCCAACCTCTCAATGTATAGACGACCATCACTCCTCTCCCAGAGGGTCTTCCTTAGAGCTTGAGACAGATTCTCATTCCTCTCCTTCAGTTTCTCAAATTCTTCCAGGCTGACAGTGGCTGGAGGTGGTACTGTGGATGGTCCAGGTGTATCCTCAATGGTGAAAGGCATCCCAGAAAGCTGAGCCCTAGCATGAGACCATTCATAATACTGAGCTGAAGCCACATTGTTGTACTTCCCAAGAATGGCCATCCCTTTGGTCTGGATGTTGTCCCAAGCCCAGGATGCTTGTCTGACAACAGCTAGATTAGGTTTTATCTCACAATACAGGGTTTCAGCCAAGTCTTGCACTCTAGGAGGGTGAACCAAAGCATAGCCCAATTGTCTTTTAAACAGCAAAGGGTTGTAGTTGATGCAACCCTTCACTCCTATTAGAGGTACATTGGGGAACTGTCCACAGCTAGTAATTATGTCCCTGCCTTTGGTGCTCTGGGTGCACCATCTGATGTCATCTGAAGTCAAAGCAATAAGTCTCTTAGCCCAATTCTTCTGTTGGTGAGGATTCAGGAAGGCATCAGTCTTGGGTAAGTGTTTAAGCAGCCAGGTATGAAACAGGGGAGCACAGCATCTCACCAACCTCCCTCTTTGCTTCCCATTTCTTTGGTGAACAGAATAATAGAAATCTCCCAGCAATGTGGGCACTGGGTTCCTCAGAAGGAAAAGATGAATGGAATTCTTGCTGATAAACTTGGGCTCATCTGCAAATAGTATAACCCCATATATACTGAGGGCTAACAATGCACAAACTGCCCTCCATTCTCCCAAAGAGGCCTTCAGGGTGGCCTGAGAAGTCAGAAAGTCTAAGTGCAGACCAGGGATCCCAGCCTTTGTTGTCATGTTCTGCTCAATTAAAATAGGTTCCAGGTATAGTGCTTTTGCCACTTCTTCATTTCTGGGAGAAGTCATTTCAGGGTTGAAGGGAACACCACCCCTGACAGGTACTCCAATCAATGATGAGAACTCCTCCAGCAAAGGTCCTAGCTGAAAGTTCTAGAAAGTGAAGCATCTCAGAGGAGGGTCATAAAACTGTAGGCAAGTGTGGATCAAACTCCTCTGAGAAGGGTCTAGGTCCATAACCATATCAAGGATGCCTCCATAATGCTCTCTGAATAATGGGATGTGGTCTGGAGTGATAAGTGCCTGGACCTGCCTGATGCCAGTCAGCACAGGCTCAAAGAAGTGGTATGAAATGTTGCTCTTCTTGGGTGCCATGACTGCTGATGAAGAGCTGAAACAAATGCTGATGATGAAGACTGACACTGGAGATGAGCCACTGATAGGCTGCTGATGGTGATGATGAGGACAGCTGAAGCAGATAACTGATGAACAGAGGTCTATGCAGATGAAGGGGTCAAAACCAAGCCAGATGTAATGTGGATACCCTGAAAAACAAATAAACAAATGTTAAATGATGCAATGATGATGTATGCAAATGATATGCAAGGGTTTGTGATCAAGCTGGATCTGATTACTGCCTTGATATAAAGTCCATGTATGTTTAAGAAGTCCAGATGAAGGTTCAGAAGTCCAGTAACCAAGGTGGGAGACTCAAATAAAGAGTCACATGTCCATGGTTTAAATCACAAGAACTGTCCCAAAATGGAGTACTCTTAATCAAAACAAAGTATCAGGGTATGATGTGGTCAAGGGTACCTGCAAACCTGCAAACAGCCCAACCCCCTCACAAGTGGTGTTCTAAAACAAGGATCCTCAGACTTGGATTAGTTATGAGAAGTGTAAACGCTTCTAACCCGGAGGTACAATGTTTACAATAACCATAAAAGATCCTCCTCTAATTCACCTCAGTTTCTGAAGGTCATAATAAAGGTCATCCAGACTTAGCAGGCTTCCCAGATAGCCCTAGCACTACAGGAGATCTGTAGCACAGAGTTCTCAAGAAGAAACCCACATCTAAACCGTGTTTCATATTCCCGCACCAGACCGAAATGGAATGGGAAAGAACATGAACCACTCTAGCCTAGGTGTCACTCAGGTCCCAGGTATAGGACCTTAAACTCTCAGTAGAACCCCACCCACCAAAACAAGAAACAGATCCAGCCAGATGACAATATGACAGTATGATATATAAAGCTGTAAAGAAAGCAGTAAATAACTGTACATAAAGTAGTAAATAAAGAAAATATACAAACACAAATAGCACATAACACCCCAGTAAACACAAATCAAACAAGCGCTAGGAGGAACCCACAAAAAGAACCAGAAGCCCTGGTTACAGTATAAGGGTCCCCAGCAGAGTCGCCAAGCTGTCGCTCCCACCAAATGACACATGGTCAGAAGGGGTACAAACGCGAACGGTCGGCGAAAGAGGAAGAATGAATAGAGTCGCCAGCTAGGCATTTTTATCCCGAAGGAAAGGTAATGCTGCATAAACCTAGGAAAAGATATGGATAAGACGGTTGCGAACCAGAGAGACTGAGAAAGGGGGTTGGTTACAACCTGGGAAGGTATTAGCACCCAGATTGTCTGTCGTACTCGACGGGATCCACGCTTAAAAGATTTGTGTTTTAAAGGGGTAGTGTCAGTGCAATCTGTGTATCAAAGCTGAAAAGAATGCAAGTGTCAGTGTAAAAGAAAAGTGAAGTGTATAAGAGAAGTGTCAGTGTAAGATCAAAAGTGAAATGCTCAAGACCATGAGGCTTAAAGAATAATGCTGGAAAGAGGGGGAAACATACAGAGACTTTTGTTCGATAACTGTTAAGATATGCCTACGTATCCTCTCGTGCAATGAGGAAGTCAGAACACCGTAGTTCGACTCAAAGAGACTGAAAGATAAATTGACTTATGAACTGCTTACTTGTCTATGCTCAAGTGTATGACCTGTCTGGCTCAGGTGCAAACTGTCTTGCATTATACGGAAGAAGCGAGTTCTCGTTTAAGAGTGAATGAGATGAGAAAAGAATCCCGGAGGAGACGATTATTGTTTGTTTTTCTGTTTTCAGTCTTTTATTGCTTTTGGAAATGTGTCATAAGTTAATGAGCTTAAGCCTAAACCTATGGGTTAGTAAACTCATCACATCCTCCCTCTGATTAGGGGTAATGAGAATACCTTAAGTGTGAAGTCAGCATCTCACACTTAATCACCCTAGTGTAGGATTAAGATCATTAACCTACTTGTGATTATTTAGATGTTTTTGTTGTTTTTGTTTAGTGTTAAGTAATGAGTTTAAGCCATAATCAAGGATTGACTGGACTCATTACACCATCCTAATAGAAGGATAATAGATGAAAACATTTAAGCTGAGGAAGATTCCTCAACTTAATCCATGATTAGGGATTAACCTCATGACAAAACAAAGCCTTTATTAGATGGATTTTATTTAATGATAAGATGGAGAAGTGAATTTTAGGGTTTGTAAGACAGCTTGAGGGGGACTTGTCCATTAACACTAGGGTTAGTCCTTCTTAACCAATTAAGGAAGAATTAGAACCCTAATGCAAGGCCCAAGTTACAAGCTTGATGTCTTAGTGATTATTAGATGGATTGATTAAAGGGTTTAAACACATTAAGGGTTTAAGACTTAGGATTAAAGTTATACACTCCATCCTAATAGAAGGATGCAGGCATAAGCTTAATCACAAAGCCTTAAAGCCTTTAGGGTTTAGTCCCTGATTATGAGATGAGAAAAGAAGACTCAAAGATGACACAAAGGTAAAAGCTAAATGGGGGACTAATCAAACCCTAATTATGATCATGCTTGGTTATCCTAGGGTTAATGAGGCTTAAGAAAGAGAGATCTTCAGAGAAACCACCAGGAAGGAAGCAGATGAGAGGAGCAAAGAGAAGCAAAACAACTTGCTTCACTTAAGAAGACAAGTTGCTTGAAGGAAGAAAGAAAGAGATGAACATGAATGAGAAAGCTCACTCTAAACACATACAAAATGCAGCAAATAAAGTATGAAAGAGATGAAGAGAGATTGTGAGAAGTGAAGGCAAATTCACTTCTCAAACAACTTACCACCTGAAAAGTTAGCCAAAGGAATGAAATGCAATGCAAATGGGATGAAATGTCATGATGCAAACCAAAGTCAGAAGCATGAGTATGATGTTAATGATGCTAAGAGATGATACAAATACATGACAAGAGATGAGAATGATCAAACAAGCCTATGGATGCAAATGAGGCATGCATTGAACCATGGATGTTCATGAAAAGTTATGAAATGCAAATGACATACAACATGGCAAATGAAAGATGCAATGATCAAACATGATTCTAATATGTCCTAAGATGTATTATGAATCAAGTGAATGCACAAAATGTCATGGCAAGTCAATGGATGCGAGCAAATGAAAAATGGATGCAAAGGAAAACACAAATTAGGGTTACATGCACCACACAAAGCAAAAATCCAAAACCAGAAGCAAATGACATGATAAAAATTTGAAAATCAATCAAAGATACCCTAAACATATACAAACTCACTGCCCCAAGGAGAGGATCCAACTCTTAACCTATTGAAAGTTATGAATTTCCTAAGATTGCTAGGGTTTTGGGGTACTTCATCAAGAAAAATGCAAAACAAATTGAAAATGCAAGATCAAATCAAACCAATTTTATCCTATAAACTACATGCTATACAAGATGCAATGCCAAAAGAATCATCATCCAACTCTCAATGGTTAGGCAGAAATTAATTTTTGAAGTTTGAGGCAAAATATTGCCTTGAAATGAAATTAAATCCAATGAAAATGATCAAAAGGCATCAAGAACAAAAAAGAAATTTGGTTTGAGAGTTGGACAATGTTTCTAAATGTTCCTAAATGCAACATGAATTTTTTTGTGATTTTTAAATACCTAAATGTATTTTTAATTAATTAATTCTCATTAACTAACTAAAAACAATCATTTAAATGATTTAAAAATAATTTTTAGTGCAAAAAATAAAAATAAAAATATTTTTGTGTTTTAAAAATTAGTGAAAACTTTGACAAAAATTTTCATAATTTTTAAATGATTTTTGCTATTTTAAATAAAATGTACAAAATAAATCAAATAAAATGAAAATAAAAATGAATTAATGAGAAGTATGCACAATCCATGGCTGAGATTCAAAGTTGGGTGGAGGGAGTTGACTGGCGCGTAAAGGAGTGGTCCAGATGCGTTCTGACTAATTAATTCAAATTAATTTAATTAATTAAAGATTAGGGTTTAATGACTGATCTTGGCCATCCATACGCGCGGGGAGTCAACCAAAGTCAGCCAGATCAAGGGTCCAAATTCAAACTTTTCCCTAAACGCGTTTAACACACTAATGACTCTCAGGTGGCCGGAAATGACCTCCGGTCATCTTCTCCAGCCACCTCCTTCCCTGAAAATTGCTAACTCACTCCCTAGGTCTCTAAAGCTTGATTTCTCTGCCCAGAATCCATCCCCACACATCATATAACAAGAATCATCAAACAAAACGCATTTATTTTTCGTATCAAAGCTGAATCGAATCAAAAGGTTTTTAGGTCAAAAAATTTCAGAAGCTTCATACATACTCAATACTTAACCATTTGCAAAACTAAACATATCAGCATGATCAGCACATCACATAGATTCATTTAAGAACTTAAAAATGCATTTCTGGAAAAAAAGTTCTTGAGCTCACCTGAAGTGGAGCTTTCAATCCAGGAACATTCTGCTTGCTTCTCTGCTTCAAAATGGCTTCAATGATCCTCCTGATGAAGCTTTGGAGCTTGGTTGAAGTTTAAAATGGTTGGTTTGGGAGTTTGATGAAGTTCTGTTCAGTGAAGGAGAGAAATCGTGTTTCAATTTGAGGAGGTTTCAGGGATGAATGAGGGTAGGGAAATGATCAGGGGAGCATGCTGAGTGATCCTATGAAGTTTGTTTTTATGTTTGATGCTTGTGTGATGTGTTTCGAAACAAAATGCATATGGGAGGTTTTTGGTGAATGCTGGCTTGTGTGTGTGTTCAGGCCCCAAGATCATATGAAATGGCTTGCTTTTGGTGTGTTTGTAAAGTCTTGATTGGTCAGAATAGTTGTTGTGTCACTGTGGGATTGGTATGGGGTTTTTGCAAAAAGTCAAGTCTAGGTGTACCTGAGGTATGGGCAAGTGTGAGGTTGTGATAGGGGCATGGTTGGGCTCAGCAGAGATCATGGAGTTCATGTGGATCAGATTCTATGAGCTGTAACAAGTAGAGGCATGTCTTCATGAGTTTTTGCAAGTTGGGACATCTTTGGCCCTTTTGGAAATTCATGAAATTCAAGGTACCAAAATGCAATATTCTTGGGCCAATTCTGATCTTTAGAGGTCATGTGAGTATGTTGTAATGAGTTTGTGCACATTGGAAGTCTTTGGAATGCTTGATCATATCATTTTGCAAAATGCCTCTTTGGTACATAACTTGAAATTATGTGATTTTTCCCAACTTTGACAAGCCATAACTTTTGATCCAAAATGAATTAGCATGAGTTCTTGTACTTTTTGAAAAGGGAATGATCCATTCTACAACTTTCATGACCAAAGGTTTCCCATTTGAAGCAATTTTGAATCAAAAAGAAAGGGTTGAAAAAGTTTCCCAAAATGGCAAGTTTCCATTATAAGTCATTTTCCCAAAAAGGCAATTTTGCAAATGGCTTGGAATTCTTCAATTTTGTGAACTTCTAACATCTTCCATGATCAAATAAAGATCATACACATTCAAAATGATGAAGAATACCCTTTGGTAGGGTCATTGGGGGCCTCAGATGCCCTGATTTTACACTGACTTGCTCAAGAAGTCAACCCTTGATCAGATGCCTTCCCCATGGAATTTCTTCATGAAACTTGATATGCATGATCCTTATAACATATAGAGACTAATAGAAACAAGAATGACCAAAAAAAAATTGGAGTTATGGCCTTTGAAACCAAAACCCTAATTTTAGGTCATCTGTGCAGTTAAACCTGGCACTGCTTCCATGTCATTCTCAGTTCTTGTGATTCTTTGACTTTCTTGACTTTGTGGGGATACAATATGATGTTTGAACACACATGGACCCCTTTGAAGTGATTGATGACCTTTGGAGTGGCTCAAATGGCTCTTGGATAGCTCAAACCACAAACCCTAGATGCATATGACTTAGAAACAATGTAGTGAATTAAAAATGTGATATGAGATGCTATGATTGAATTTATGCATATGAAAAGATCACAAGCCATGGTGTGAATGGGTGAGGGCAAATTTGGGGTGTTTACAGCCTGTAAGGAGAAGAGTTGTGATGTTGGATTTTGAAGTCCCGACACAGTTCTTCCATCATTTTGTTGTTCAAATTGGAACCATTATCAGTAATGATTCGCTCGGGAACTCCATATCGACAGATGGTGTCTCTTTTCAGGAATCTGGCTACCACTTGTCTGGTGACGTTTGCATACGAAGCTGCTTCAACCCATTTGGTGAAGTAATCAATGGCTACAAGGATGAATCTGTGGCCATTTGAAGCAGTTGGTTCGATCTTTCCAATCATGTCAATTCCCCACATGGCAAAGGGCCAAGGTGAAGACATCACGTTCAAAGGATTCGGAGGCACATGCACATTGTCTGCATAGATCTGGCACTTGTGGCATTTTCTGGCATAGGCACAACAGTCTGCATCCATTGTGATCCAGTAGTAACCTGATCTTAATAATTTCTTAGCCATTACATGTCCTCCAGCATGGGTACCGAAAGATCCTTCATGCACCTCGTGCATCAGCAGGTCTGCTTCTTTCTCGTCAACACATCTGAGTAGAACCATGTCAAAGTTTTGCTTGTATAATGAACCATCAACATTAAGGAAGAAACTACCGGCCAACCTTCTTAATGTCTTCTTATCATTGGATGATGCCCCAGGTGGGTATGTCTGATCCTCTAAGAAGCTTTTGATGTCATGGAACCAAGGCTTGTCATCTTTAGCAATGTCCACAGAGAAAACGTATGCTGGCCGGTCCAATCTGGATACCAAAATCCGAGGCACAAAATTTGAAATTTGAACCTTGATCATGGAGGAAATGGTAGCTAAAGCATCTGCGAACTGATTTTCGTCTCGAGGGATATACTCAAGTTTAATTGTTGTGAAGAAAGTCAATAATCTCCTTGTATAGTCACGGTATGGAATCAGATGCTCTTGGTGAGTGTACCATTTGTCGTTGGTCTGATTGATTACCAAAGCTGAATCTCCGAATACATTCAAAGTCTTGATCCTGAGGTCAATGGCTTCCTCAAGACCCATTATACATGCTTCGTATTCTGCTTTGTTGTTAGTGCAGGCAAAAGTGAGTTTTGCCGAGAAAGGCATATGAACTCCTTTAGGTGTAATGAGCACTACACCAACTCCACGACCATTCATATTGACAGCCCCATCAAACATCATAGTCCATTCTTCTTCTGGATCAGGCCCTTCAGTGTGAACAGGCTCTTCATGATCTTTTGCTTTTAGGTACATGATGTCTTCATCAGGGAAGTCAAATCTCATGGGCTGGTAATCATCAATGGGTTGCTCATCTAGATAGTCAGAGAGTACACTGCCCTTGATGGCCTTTTGAGATGTGTACTGAATGTCATACTCTGTCAGAATCATTTGCCATCTTGCAACCCTTCCGGTAAGTGTTGGCTTCTCAAATATGTACTTGGCGGGGTCCATTTTTGAGATCAACAAAGTAGTGTGAGTCAACATATATTGTCTTAGTCGCCGAGCAGCCCACGCTAAAGCACATCAAGTTTTCTCGAGCAGTGAATAACGTTGTTCACAGTCGGTAAAATTTTTGCTTAGGTAGTATATTGCATACTCTTTTCGACCAGACTCATCATGCTGGCCTAACACACACCCCATTGATCCTTCTAATACTGTCAGGTACATTATTAGAGGTCTTCCTTCAACTGGAGGCATAAGAATTGGAGGTTCTTGCAGGTACTCCTTGATCTTGTAAAAAGCCTTCTGATAATCTTCGTTCCACCTGACCGTTTGTTCTTTTCTTAACAATTTGAACAAGGGTTCACAGATTGCAGTGAGATGAGATATGAACCTTGATATGTAGTTCAATCTACCTAAGAACCCCCGAACTTCCTTTTTAGTCCTAGGTGCAGGCATCTCCCGAATGGCTTTGACTTTTTCAGGATCAACTTCAATTCCCTTTTCACTTACAATAAATCCCAGCAACTTACCGGAACGTACCCCGAATGTGCATTTGTTGGGGTTTAACTTCAATTGATACTTTCTCATACGCTTGAACAACTTCAGCAGATTTACCAGATGGTCTTCTTCAGTAAGGGACTTGGCAATCATGTCATCCACGTAGCATTCAATTTCTTTGTGGATGATATCGTGGAATAATGTTTCCATAGCCCATTGATAAGTCGCACCGGCATTCTTCAGTCCAAAAGGAAATACCTTGTAACAAAATGTGCCCCAAGGTGTGATGAAAGTTGTTTTCTCCATGTCTTCGGGTGACATCTTGATCTGATTATACCCAGAAAATCCATCCATGAAAGAAAATACTGAGAACTGAGCTGTGTTGTCGACCAATACATCAATGTGAGGTAATGGGAAATCATCCTTCGGGCTAGCTCTGTTCAGGTCCTGGTAATCCACACACATACGCACCTTGCCATCCTTATTAGGCACTGGTACAATGTTAGCAACCCACGGCGGGTAACTAGTTACAGCAAGGAAACCAGCGTCCCACTGTTTTTGTACTTCTTCCTTAATCTTCATGGCCATATCTGGGCGAGTACAGTGTATCATTTGCTTCACTGGAGTGCAATCTTCCTTTAATGGCAGCTTGTGCATAACAATATCCGTATCTAGACCTGGCATGTCTTGATAGGACCAAGCAAAGACGTCGACGTATTCCCGAAGCATGTCAATAAGTTGTTCTTACTGAAGCTTGCAGACTGGCGCTGATCTTAACTTCTTTCAAATCCTCCTCGGTACCAAGATTAACAGTTTCAACCTCTTCCTAATGAGGAGTAATCACCTTCACTTATTGCCTCAACAACCTAGCTAACTCTTCATGTAACTTATAGTCTTCTTCAACCCCTTCATCGACTTGATTAATTGGATTGTCGAAGTCATACAAGGTCATAGCAGTGCTGTTGTCGGTGCAATCTGGAAGATTATCTCTGCAAGGGTTGAGATTTGTTCGTTTTAGTGACCAATTTTAATCTTGTTTAGAAAAAGTGTAAATGAAATTAGTATTTTGAAAACATTGTCATTTTATTGTTTTGTACAAAAGTGTGTCGCTCCCTGGATTTCCATCCTAGTACAAACGCGAAAGTGGCGCGGAAAAAGGTAGAGTCGCCAGCCAGGCATTTTTATCCCGAAGGAAGGGGAATGGTAATGCTGCACAAACCAGAAGAAAAGAAAAGGAAGGACACAGGTCCTGCGAACCAAAGAAACTGAGTTTGGGAGTCGGTTACGACCTGGGAAGGTATTAGCACCCCAGATCGTCCGCCGTACCCGACAGGATCCACACTTGCAAAGGAACTATTTCAAAAGGTGAAGAAAAGAATGCTGCTGCAAAACTGAAACTGAAACTAGAATGAAAAAGGAACTGAAAAAAGAAATAAAGAATAAAAATGTAGGGAAAATAAAGGTTGTGCTCGAACGGGCCCTACCCCGCTGCCTACGTACCTCACTGGACATGAGGATCAGAGTCGCCGTAGTCCCCCTAACTAGGGGTGGAAACGATTGCTTGTGAATTAAGGCTTGAACTGCCTATGTCAATGCTCAGGTGTTGCAAGCTCAGACGACGAGTGTGTAACTATCTTGCAAAATGACAAGAAGAAGCAAGTTCGCGGACAGAGCGAAGGAGATGAGAAAAGAATTCCCGAAGGAAAGACGATTATTGTTTGTTTGTGTTTTTTAGAGCTTTTTATTTGTGTGGCACAAGAGAATGAACTCAAGCTCTTTTCTATGGAATGTGTCCTTGTTACTACATTCCAAGATGGAATAATAGAACAAACACACCAAGCAAGGAGAACTTATCCAAGACTTGTTTCCAAAGGCAAGGGCCTAATTTCATTGACTTGTTGAATTTATTAAGTGTTTTAGTGATTAAAGATGAAGAAGTATTTTTTAGGTTTTTTTTGTTTGATGAAGATGACTTCATGATCCGACTTGTGCATCATGCTGGACAAATGCACTATTCCAAGATGGAATGAATACATATGCCCCTCATGGAATAAGGCTATTACACAAGAAGTCACTTCTTTTTATTAATGTTTTTTAGATTTTGCTTTGAGATGAGAAGAGAAAGAAACATAAGGAGCAAAAAAGGTAAAAGTCTAAAATGGGGAAATATTAATCCTAATATTATCATGCAAAAGAGGTCCTAAAGCTAGTGAGGTTTCAAAGTATCCTAAACAAAGAGGAGCAAAAGAGAATAGGAGACAAGAGCTAGCAAGCAACTTACTCCTCTAAAGGAGATAAGTTGCTCCTAGAGGGGGAGAACGATAATTGAATTACATGATGGCATAAGGCACATCAAAACACAAAGAGAAAGAAACTTAAAAAGAGAGAAGAATGAAGAGTTGAAATGTGGATGAACATCCACACTTCTCTTACCATAAGCCACTTCCATTGTTAGCAAATTCCAGCAAGTTCATCAATAAAATCATGGCAATGACATGCTCAAAGCTCACACCAATCAAGATCAAATAATCATGCCAAACATTGCACATTCAAGAATTTACGTGTCGAGAACACGAAAGCATGCATCAATCAGCAAGAAAATCACCCAAACAATCACATTCAATGATCATATAATGATCCATGACATTTAGAACAAATATGGGGATCAAACATGCTTGAAATAAGGCAAAAATGGCTCACTGCTTCAGTGTTAACTGGTTAACCAAAGCGTTAACCGGTTAACCATGCCAAAACCTGCATTAAAATAGCACAAAACAAGTGCGTTAACTGGTTAACCAAAGCATTAACCGGTTAACGCTGTTAAGATAGCAACAAAAACCTACAAAAAGCAGCTTACAACCAGCTTTTCCAAACAATCTTATACCAGAACAGCAAGCATTTGAACATGAAAATAATGCATCAATTCACAATTAAATGGCATCATGAAGCTTATGAACATTAATACATGGATCCGGTCCCAAATCAATCAATCAATTCAAGCAACACAAGCAAATTCGCAAGCACGTGGCGGATCTAAAGCGCAAGCATGCAAATAAGCTAAAAACAGAGCTAGATCTGAAATTAACCAACCTGTAAAGTTGAGGTATGCTTTGGTAATTGTTGACCGAGCCTAAAACGATAGATCTCACGCAAAACTTTGAAGATCCGGTGCTAAGCTTCACACTCCGTGCAAAATAAATGCAAGAACAAGCTCTTGATGTAGAATTTTGGATCCAAAAGCACTTCTAGATCCCAAACCATATCTGAATCACCAATTAAACCAGCAAAAAGATGCAATGAAGCTATGGATGGAGGTATAGTTCCAAGATCCACACACCTCAAGGCAAGGTTGTGTGATCTTCAAAGAGAAACTTTGAGTGATTTGGAAAATTGGGAGAGAAAAGTGAGTAAGAGGAGTGAAAATTCAGAAAATGAGAGTGAAAAATGAGGGAGAGGTCCCTTTGGTTTGGAGAAGAATGATTAAATATGGTTTAGGTTTGGGGCCCAAAAAATAGGCTTGGAATCGAAAATTATGGTTTGGGTAGTGTGATTAGAATGTAGCAATGGGATTAGGCTTGGACAAGTGCTCTAGATCCTTCCTTTTAATTTCCAAATAATTCAAAATGAATAAAATCAGAAAATTAAAATTGGAACAAAAATCACACATGCTGAATGCTGCTAGAAATTCAAAATTCGTGGCCGTTAACCGGTTAACCAATCCGTTAACCGATTAACGCTAGTGAATTTTGAAATTTCCCTCCTTTTGGTAGGAACCTTCAAGAATAAGCCGGTGCCAACCGTTTTGATCTGATTTTGATCCTCAATCCTTAATGCCTTGACCATGATGTCAACCTTGTAATATGCACTGTGAGCTTTGAATTTCCCTGATGATTGATCACATGCGTTATGCCGGAATATGCGAGTGCCATGCTTCATTTTTCTATGCGACATGCTAAGGACATGATATGTTGATGATAATTATGATATGATAATGATGCTAAACAGGAGAGGGCAAATTTGGGGTGTTACAGCTGCCCCTATTCAAGCAACTGTTAATCTGAAAAGGACTGTAGCACGGCTATCGACCGTTCAAGATGAACTGTGGTTGAATACCCAGAAGACCTGAAATTTGCACTCTGCTTGAGAATGCAAGTAATGGGAAATAAACCCCAACCAAATGACGCTTTGGTGACTAGAGTGGAGAGAAAGCAGACAAGCTCCTTCCAAGTTGCATTGTTACTCGGGATAGAAAAACCTAGACAAACGAGCCTTCCTCGAATAAACCTGTTACGCCAGGTGCTGGACATACGAGCCCTCTTCAAACAACCCTGTTACGCCAGGTGCTGGACATACGAGCCCTCATACATTTTGCGATATATGACCTGAGATAGACGAACCTCCTTTGGATAAACCTGTTACGCCAGGACCAGTGATGCACTTAAGTCTGTGGGACAGACATGCATAATCAGGGTAGACGAACCCTCTTCATATGTTATCCGTAGAAATATGGTTTAACACAGACGAGTCTTCTTTGGAGCAAATCTATTACGCCAGGTGGAATGTTAGGATTTGACGAACCCTTCTCACGAATCTTGCGTAGATAAGTGGTCTCTGAGACAGACGAACCTCCTTCGGATAAACCTGTTACGCCAGGACCGATAACCATTTTGACGTTTAATCCCCCCATCAGGAATTCAAACCTCTTCAATACAGACGAGCATTGGACGATCATCAAGAGAACACAAATGAGTTTCATAAGCCAATGATACGAACGAATATCAGACGATGATCTAAGAAACACAAACGAGCGCTTCAGGCGACGATACAGACGAATCTCAGCCACTGATACAGACGAGTCCCAGAAATCCAACACAGACAATCATTAGGAGTAACGATACAGACGAGTACCAGAGATCCAACACAGACGAGCATTATAAGTCATACGGATATAAGTCAACACAGATGAGTGGAAGGGATGATACAAACGAGTATCAAAAAAGCTTCGAGCACATGAAAAATAGATGAGTATCAAACAAGCTTCGAGAACATGAAAAAAGCTTCGAGCACATGAAAAACAGACGAGTATCAAACAAGCTTCAAGAACATGAAAAACACAGACGAGTGCCAGAGAAAGCATATGAGCAACCAACCCAATTCTCGAACACATACGAGTATCGAGCACCAAACAGGGGTTACACACAAACGAGTGTTGAGGAATGCAGACGAGCAACCAAACCAATATTACACACAGACGAGTGATGGGGAGATGTAGACAAGCATCAGTATTTACCAATCATAGGCAACTGCTGGGGAACACAAATGAACAACAACATCGTAGTAATAACACGACTCTGTTGGGGAGAAAACTCCACAAACGAGTGAGTGCTGGGAATGCAGACGAGCGCCCAACAAATATCAAACATTAAACACGGATGAATGCTGGCGTAAGCAGACGAGCAAAAGGCGAGCACAGACGAGTGTTGAGGAATGTAGACGAGCATCAGACAGACAACAAGCACGGACGAGCATTGAGAAGTGCGGACGGGCACAAAACGGATATTCAGCACAAACGAGTGCCAGGAAAATGCAGACGAGCACCCTTCGAAATACCCTGATTGGCAACAAATAATCTCGACTTCACAGGGGAATTCAGGTCAAAGGCTTCGATGATTCCCAACTCTGACTGGGGAGATGAGGGACGGCTTGGTATCATCACATGGCCAACATAGACTGGCAACTTCTCCGGGGAATACTCCAATGACGGGAGTGAATCTCGATTATGACTCTGCGGGGAAATGACGAACGTCAGACCCGGCTGGGAAAAATGCTTGGTCAGAACCTAGCTGGGGACTTCACTGGGGAAACGAGCATTCAGTGTTGGCTAGGGAGACTGCTTGGTTAAATAACCCTTGCTAGAGAGAGAATTCTGACAATTCTAACTCTTTGGGGGAGTAAGGCCTTCAGCTGCCTACTAGGAATTTACTGTGGAAAATAACTCACTTGGGGAGAAGAACTGTTCGATTAACCTTGAAGCTCCACTGGGGATATTTCATGATGATTGCATACCACATATGAACTTCGAGGAAGAGACAACCTCCTAACACGGCTGGGGAATATCTGGTCAAATCGTCTTCTGACCGCCACAACTCTCTTCGGTTGGGTTTGAAAACTCCGCTGAGGATTCTGCTTGCTCTAACTCAGCTGGGGATGATTCCTTCTGAACTCTACTGGGGAAAACACGTCTTTCTTGCGAAGACCAAACGCTTTTGATTTCATTTGGAACTCCGCTAGGGATTCCACTGCTATGGCTCTGCTGGGGAGCACTCTCTGCTTGGGGAAAGTGCAATATCGCCCTGCAAAACCTGCAACAACAATATACACACATGTGCCTCGAGGATTTACATAGTATGATATGTTCATCCACTGTCACCCGACACTCAAAGATTTTTAATTGTTTCCCTGCCATGTCAATGTTTTTCCAGAAAAATCAACATGCTTCAAATGCAATGCTCTTTTTGCCAAAAACTCAGGACATTTTTGCAAACAAAGTACACCATGGACACAGCTTTATGACCAAATATTCATTTATTGAATGGCCTCTGAATAGGAAAAGTTTTACATCAGGAAGAAACTACCTGGAAAGAGGTAGCTACTGTAAAATTGAGAAAAGAAACTATCTTAATGGCAATGTACACGGCATTCTAATGAGTTTCCTTCCTGCTATGATCAGCATGTCTTCACGACTTTCTGTTCTTTCCTTTGCTTTCCGAAGAGGATGTGGGGACTGATTCCTATCCTTCTGATATTGTCAGGCTACACGAAATAGTGACTTGGTTCAGATTACCCGGATCGCAGTTGTTTGCTTATTCCCTTGTTTTACGTGGATCGCCCTTTCGGGTTTTCAATCCACCGGGATACCCTTTTTTGCCTGAGCTGTCCGATGTGGCTTTTCAACTCAGCGGATGTACATCTTTTCGTTTATTTCCCTAACTTTTTCCCGAGCTTTTTTATTCTGTTTTTAGCTCGTCGGGATGCCCTTTTCTTGCCTGGACTTTTAATTTTGTTTTTGTGTCCAGCGGGTCTATTTATGCGAAGTATCTTTTAACTGCATCCGAGTTAGCAGGAGACTGGAAATCTTCTCCATCCATAGTAGTGAGCATTAGTGCTCCGCCTAAGAAAAATTTCTTTACTATGAATGGGCCTTCGTAGTTCGGGGTCCATTTGCCCCTGTGATCTGAACCTGGAGGAACGATCCTCTTGAGCACAAGCTCGCCTACTGGATACTCCCGAGTACGTACTCGTTGGTCGAATGCACGCTTCATTCTCCTCTGATAAAGCTGACCATGTGTAAACACCCCAAATTTTCCCTCACCCATTCACACCATGGCTTGTGATCATTTCATATGTATATTTACTTCACTGCATTGGTTCAAAGTCATCTGCATCTAGGGTTTGTGATTTGAGCTATCCAAGAGCTTTTTAAGCCACTCCAAGGGACATCAATCACTTCAAAGGGGTCCATGTATGTTCAAGCATCATATTATATCTCCACAAAGTCAAGAAAATCAAAGAATCACAAGAACTGAGATTGGCATGGAAGCAGAGCCAGGTTTAACTGCACAGATGACCTAGAATTAGGTTTTTGGTTTCAAAGGCCATAACTCCAAATTTTTTGGTCATTATTGTTTCTATTGGTCTCTATATGGTATAGGGATCATGCATATCAATTTTCATGAAGAAATTCCATGGGGAAGGCATCTGATCAAGAGTTGACTTTTTGAGCAAGTCAGTGCAAAATCAGGGCATCTGAGGCCCTCAATGACCCAACCAAAGGGTGGTCTTCATCATTTTGATTATGTATGATCTTTATTTGATCATGGAAGATGTTAGAAGTTCACAAAATCAAAGAATTTCAAGCCATTTGCAAAGTTGACTTTTTGGGAAAATGACTTGTAATGGAAACTTGCCATTTTGGGAAACTTTTTCAACCCTTGCTTTTTGATTCAAAAATGCTTCAAATGGGAAAACTTTGGTCATGAAAGTTGTAGAATGGATCATTCCCTTTTCAAAAAGTACAAGAACTTGTTCTAATTCATTTTGGATCAAAAGTTATGGCTTGTCAAAGTTGGGAAAAATCACATAATTTCAAGTTTGGTACCAAAGAGGCATTTTGCAAAATGGTATGATCAATTGTTCTAAAGGCTTCAAATGTGCACAAACTCATTACAACATGATCATGTGACTTCTAAAAACCAGAATTGGCCCAAGAGTTATGCATTTTGATACCTTGAACTTCATGAATTCCCAAAGTGGCCAAACTTTAAGAAAATTGCAAAACCTATCATAAACCCTAATCAACTTGCTGAATCATCTCAAAACCAATTCCATGGACCTCCTTAATCTCAGCTGAGCAAGGACAAGCCAATGAGCTAGCTACACCATTGCCCATACCTCAAGTACAACCAACCTTGACTTTTTGCAAATCACCCCATACCAATCAGCATAGCCCACACCAACTCCACAGACCTATCACAACTTGATATGTGGACTTTATGCAAGCCATAACACACAAGAACACAGCCTAAGACCTCAGCATTCACAAGTTCACAAAAATCATCCCTCTTGCATTTTCTTTCGAAACTCTCAGCACACTTGACAAAACTTCAAACTTCTTTCACAAAGCAACTCAGCATCATCCCAAGATCATTTCCCACCCATCACCATAGCCTGAAACCACCTCAAGAAAAGACACGATTCTGGTGCAGCAAGGTTGCAAGCTCTCAAACCAACCATCACAAACATCTTCCAAGCATCAAAGCTTCATCAGGAGGTCAAGGGGAGTGGTTTTGCACAAGAGAAGTGGCCAGAAAGCTCCAGATAGCAAAGCTTCACCTCAGGTAGCCATCTCAAACTTTTTTTCCAGAAACTCCATTTTAAGTTCTTAAACGATTCTATGTGCTCCCCTGATCATGGGGATGTGATTATTTTTGAAAATGGTTGAGAAACTAGGATGTATGGTTGCTCTGAAACTTTCTGACCTAAAAATTGTTTGCTTCGATTCATGATGTTCTTGAGTGATAAATGATTTTTGAGGATTGAGTCGTGTTTAGGTTTGTTTAAGGTTTGATTCTGGAGCTTTTGGTGAAGTTTCATGGCGTTTTGAGGGATTCAGGGGAGGGGACTGGCCGGAGAAGATGACTGGAGCTTGCTCCGGTCACCTGAGAGTAATTAGGGTTAGTTAATTAGGGTTTAGTCAGGTTTGAATGTAGGCCATTGAATCCTGTCTTTCGCGCGCGCGTGTGTGGCTTAGATTAGATCATTAATATTAATTCTGGATTAATTAAATAAATTACAATTAATTAGGCAGATTTGATCCTGGCCCTCCATCTGCGCGCCAGTCAACTTAGGTTTAAACCCTGACCTTCAGATGCTTTGACTTTTCTATTTTTTTCATTTCTATTTTATGTTTTATCCATTTATTTTCATATATTTATTTAAAATAGTAAAAATCATCAAAAAATTCTGAATTTTTTTATCAAGCATTTTATTAATTTTCAGAAACCAAAAATATTTTTTTTTATTTTTTGCATTAAAAATCATTTTTAAAACATTTAAAAGTTTATTTTTAATTAGTTAATGAAAATTAATTAATTAAAAATACTTTTAGGTATTTAAAAATCACAAAAAAATTCATGTAACATTTAAAAACATTTAGAAACATTGTCCAACTCTCAAACCAAATTTCTTTTTTGTTCTTAATGCCTTTTGATCATTTTTATTGGAATTAATTTCATTTCAAGGGAATATTTTGTGACAAACTTCAAAAATTCATTTCTGCCCAACCATTGAGAGTTGGATCATGATTCTTTTTGCATTGCATCTTGTTTGGCATGTAGTTTATAGGATAAAATTGGCATGAATTGATCTTGCATTTTCAATTTGTTTTGCATTTTTCTTGACAAGGTACCTTAAAACCCTAGCAATCTTAGGAAATTCATAACTCTCACTAGGTTAAGAGTTGGATCCCCTCCTTTGGGCAGTGAGTTTGTATAGGTTTAGGTTTCCTTTGATTGCATTTTCAATTTTTTATCATGTCATTTGCTTCTGGTTTTGGTTTTTGCTTTGTGTGTTGATCATAAACCCTAATTTATGCCTTCCTTTGCATCCATTTCTCATTTGCTTGCATACCATGAATTGCCATGACATTTTATGCATTCATTTGGTTCATAAGACATCTTAGGACATGTTAGAACCATGTTTGATCATTGCATCTTTCATTTTCCATGTTGTATGTCATTTGCATTTCATAACTTTTCATGTGTGTTCATGGTTCTAAGCATGCTTCTCTTGCATCCATATGTTTGTGTGATCATCCTCATGCCTTGCCTCATGTTTGCATCATCTCTTAGCATCATTAACATCATACTCATGCCTCTGGTTTTGGTTTGCATCATGCCATTTCATCTCATTTGCATTGCATTTCATTTCTTTCACTAACCTTTCAGGTGGTAAGTTACTTTGAGAAGTGAATTTGCCTTCACTTCTCACAATTTCTTTCATCTCCTTTATGCATCATTGCTGCATTTTATCTTATGCTTTGGATTGAGCTTGCTCATTCTTGTTCATCTTACTTTCTTTCTTTAAGCAGCTTGCCTTCTTAAGTGAAGCAAGTTATTTTGCTTCTCTTTGCTCCTTTCATCTGCTTCTCTCCTTGGTGGTTCTTTGAAGATCTTTCTCTTAAACCTCACAAACCCTAGGACTTCCAAGCATGATAACTTTTTAGGATTGATTAGTCCCCCCATTTAGCTTTTACCTTTGTGTCATCATTGAGTCTTCTCTTCTCACCTCTTAATCAAGGACTAAACCCTAAAGGCTTTAAGGCTTTGTGATTAAGCTTATGCCTGCATCCTTCTATTAGGATGGAGTGTATAACTTTAATCCTAAGTGTTAAACCCTTAATGTGTTTAAATCCTTTAATCAATCCATCTAATAATCATTAAGACATCAAGCTTGTAACTTGGGCCTTGCATTAGGGTTCTAATTCTTCCTTAACTGGTTAAGAAGGACTAACCCTAGTGTTAATGGACAAGTCCCCCTCAAGTTGTCTTACAAACCCTAAAACTCACTTCTTCATCTTATCATTAACTAAAATCCATCTAATAAAGGCTTGTTTTGTCATGAGGTTAATCCCTAATCATGGATTAAGTTGAGGAGTCTTTCTCAGCTTAAACATTCTCATCTATTATCCTTCTATTAGGATGGTGTAATGAGTCTGTTTAATCCCTGATTATGGCTTAAGCTCATTACTTAACACTAAACAAAAACAACAAAAACATCTAAATAATCACAAGTAGGTTAATGATCTTAATTCTACATCAGGGTGATTAAGTGTGAGAAGCTGACTTCACACTTAAGGTATTCTCATTACCCCTAATCAGAGGGAAGATGTGATGAGTTTACTAACCCATTGGTTTAAGCTTAAGCTCATTAACTTATGACACATTTCCAAAAGCAATAAAAGATTGAAAATACAAAAACAAACAATAATCGTCTCCTCCGGGATTCTTTTCTCATCTCATTCACTCACGAACGAGAACTTGCTTCTTCCGTCTAATGCAAGACAGTTTGTACCTGAGCCAGACAGGTCATACACTTGAGCATAGACAAGTAAGCAGTTCACAAGTCAATTTATCTTTCAGTCTCTTTGGGTCGAACTACGGTGTTCTGACTTCCTCATTGCACGAGAGGATACGTAGGCATAACTTAACAGTTATCGAACAAAAGTCTCTGTATATTCCCCCTCCTTTCCAGCATTATTCTTTAAGCCTCATAGTCTTGAGCACTTCATTCTTATTCTTACACTGACACTTCACTTATACACTTCACACTTCTTTTACACTGACACCTGTACATCCTTTTCCAGCTCTTTTACACACAAATTGCACTAACACTACCCCTTTAAAACACAAATCTTTTAAGCGTGGATCCCGTCGAGTACGGCGGACAATCTGGGTGCTAATACCTTCCCAGGTTGTAACCAACCCCCTTTCTCAGTCTCTCTGGTTCGCAACCGTCTTATACATACCTTTTTCTTGGTTTATGCAGCATTACCTTTCCTACGGGATAAAAATGCCTAGCTGGCGACTCTTTCTTTCTCTTGAGTTCACTCCTGTGTGTTCTCATCTCCCCTTTTCACCGACCGTTCGCGTCTGTACCCCTTCTGACCCAAGGTGTCATTAGGTGGGAGCGACACCATGACAGATAGCCGTTAATCTCTTTTCCTCAATTAGGCATAACTGATTATATCGAGCACGTACCCACTCATCCTCATCAAACTTTACGTCCATCATCACACGCAATGAAGGAATTTCTACCTTAACTGGCAAGACTGCCTCCATGCCATACACCAATGAGAAAGGAGTTGCCCCGGTCGACGTCTTGACTGACGTTCGGTACCCATGCAGTGCAAATGGTAACATCTCATGCCAATCTTTGTAAGTTACAACCATCTTCTGCACAATCTTCTTAATATTCTTGTTAGCCGCCTCTACTGCGCCATTCATCTTTGGCCGGTAAGGAGAAGAATTGTGATGCTGGATCTTGAAGTCCCGACACAATTTTGCCATCATCTTGTTGTTTAAGTTGGAACCATTATCAATAATGATTCGCTTGGGTACTCCGTATCTGCAAATGATGTCTCTTTTCAGAAATATGGCTACCACTTGACGAGTGACATTGGTGTAAGACGCTGCTTCAACCTACTTGGTGAAGTAATCAATCGCAACCAGAATGAAACGATGACCGTTTGAAGCACCGGGCTCTATCTTCCCGATCATGTCAATGCCCCACATATAAAAGGGCCAAGGAGATGACATGACGTTGAGCGGGCTTTGAGGAACATACACCTTGTCTGCATAAATCTAGCACTTGTGGCACTTACGGGCGTACGAACAGCAGTCTGCATCCATTGTTAGCCAATAGTACCCTGATCTCAACAACTTCTTAGCCATTGCATGCCCTCCTGCATGAGTACCGAAAGATCCCTCGTGGACTTCCTCTATTAACAGGCCT
The DNA here is from genome assembly GCA_963966055.1 of Lathyrus aphaca. Taxonomy (NCBI): domain Eukaryota; kingdom Viridiplantae; phylum Streptophyta; class Magnoliopsida; order Fabales; family Fabaceae; genus Lathyrus; species Lathyrus aphaca. The sequence continues at coordinate 471,448,621 of OZ014523.1, forward strand.
GCTTCGTGTCTATCCACGCATTTAAGCAAGACCATGTCAAAATTCCTCTTATATAAAACCCCATCTACATCAGACACTAGTGGCAAGTCGTCTCAAAGTCTTCTTGTCATTGGATGATGCCCTTACTGGGTACTCTTGTTTTTCTAGGAAACACTTAATATCAAAGTACCAAGGCTTCTCATCAGACACTGCGTCTACAGAGAAATCATAAGCTGGTGTGTCAAGCCTGGAAATGTCAATCCTTGGCACATAGTTCCAACACAAGACTTTGATGGACGAAGAAAGAGTAGCCAATGCATCGGAAAATTGATTCTCATCTCGTGGTATGTACTGAAGCTTAACCGTTGTGAAGAACGTCAATAGTCTTCTGGCGTAATCCCTATAAGGAATTAAGTGTTCTTGATGTGTATACCACTTGCCGATAATCTAATTGATAATGAGGGCTGAATCTCCGAATATATCGAGAGTCTTAATCCGAAGATTAATAGCCTACTCTATTCCCATTATGCACGCCTCGTATCCGCTTCATTGTTGGTGCAGCCAAAAGTAATTCTGGCAGCGAAGGGAAAGTGAACACCTTCGGGAGTGATAAGAACAACACCAACTCCACGTCCATTGATATTGACTACCCCATCAAACATCAACTTCCATTTGGATTCAGGGTCTGGCCCCTCCTCCGGAAGTGGTTCCTCGTAATCTCTTGCCTGGAGGTACACGATGTCCTCATCAGGGAAATCAAACTTCATCGGCTGATAGTCGTCTTTAAGCGGTTGTTGTGCAAGATAATATGACAATACACTTCCTTTGATGGCTTTTTGGGAAGTATATTGTATGTCATACTCTGTTAAGATCATTTGACACCTTGCAACCCTTCCGGTTAACGCTGGTTTCTCGAAGATGTACTTGACGGGGTCCATTTTTGAAATTAGAAATGTGGTATGGGTCAACATGTACTGTCTCAGTCGGCGAGCAGCCCATACCAAAGCGCAGCAAGTTTTCTCGAGGAGTGAGTAACGGGATTCACAGTCGGTAAACTTTTGGCTAAGGTAGTAAATAGCATGCTCTTTTCGACCAGACTCGTCATGTTGGCCTAGAACACACCCCATCGATCCCTTTAACACAGTAAAGTACATGATAAGTGGTCGTCCTAGAACTGGAGGCATTAGAATCGGAGGCTCCTGCAAATATTCTTTTATCTTTTCAAAGGATCTTTGACAGTCCTCATTCCACCTGACTGTTTGCTCTTTTCTCAACAGTTTGAATATTGGCTCGCACGTGGTAGTTAGATGAGATATAAACCAAGAAATGTAGTTCAATCTCCCTAAAAACCCACGCACTTCTTTTTCTGTTTTCGGTGCAGGCATATCTTGTATTGCTTTTACTTTTGCAGGATCTACCTTGATTCCTCTCTGACTAACAATGAAATCCAGCAATTTACCAGAACGCACTCCGAATGTGCACTTGTTTGGATTCAACCTCAATCGGTACTTTATCAACCTATCAAACAACTTTTTGAGATTGACCAGATGCTCTTCTTCATCCTGGGACTTGGCAATCATGTCGTCCACATAGCATTCAATTTCCTTATGTATCATATCGTGGAACAGTGTTACCATAGCCTGCTGATACGTTGCCCCAGCATTCTTCAATCCAAAGGGCATAACCTTATAGTAGAATGTACCCCACGGGGTAATGAACGTCGTTTTCTCCATGTCCTCCAGCGCCATCTTGATCTGATTATACCCGGAGAAGCCATCCATGAAAGAAAATATCGAGAACTGAGCGTTGTTATCTACCAGCACATCGATGTGAGGTAATGGAAAGTCATCCTTTGGACTTGCTCTGTTTAGATCCCGATAATCGACGCACATCCGGACCTTGCCATCCTTCTTTGGTACAGGCACAATGTTAGCTACCCAAGGCGGGTAACTGGTCACAGCAAGGAACCCGGCATCCCACTGCTTCTGAACTTCCTTCTTGATCTTCATAGCCATATCAGGGCTAGTTCTTCTCAGCTTTTGGTTCACGGGAGGACAATCTTCCCTTAGTGGCAGCTTGTGCTCAACAATGTCAGTGTCCAATCCTGGCATATCCTGATACGACCAGGCAAAGATATCCACATATTCACGCAACATACCAATCAACTCCTTCTTTACCCCCGGCCTGTAGACTGGCCCCAATCTTTATCTCTCTTTCTACATCTTCAGCCCCGATGTTGACGATCTCTATTTCTTCCTGATGAGGCTGAATGACCCTTTCCTCTTGTTTCAACAACCTGACCAATTCTTCCAGGAGTTCACAGTCTTCCTCAACCCCTTCATCAGCTTGGTAGATAGGATTGTCGAAGTCATGCATAGTCATAGCAGGAACATTGTCACAGGAATCCGAATGATCAACACTGCAGAAGATGTGCTTGTTTCAGAAACTGAAGGAGACGCAAACACACAAAATCACAGGAAAGAAAAACATTGCCATTTTATTTGTTTTTGTGAAAAATTTAAAAACGAAGGAAAGAGAACACAATTTGCTTGAAAAAATGTCCTTTATTTCATGGAAAAGAAAATGCATTAAAACATGGTGGCCCTACATATGGATCCATGCACGTTGGGCAGAGTACAAGATTTGACATGCAGTATGATACAAATGGAAACAAAGAAAATTACTTTGACTGCCAGGTAACTTAAACAAAATCTTCAGCAGACCAGTTCCGGAGCTCCTCTCCAGGTACGCATGGGTGAATCCAGTTATCCAAGTTGCAGTCACTATCCCCTTCGGCATCTGTTGCACAAACATGGTTGTAGTCGAGCATTCCAGCGCTAGTGAACGCTATGGGCTTACCTCCATGAGACCAGCTGGACTGACCAGGTTGATATCCGAGAACGAACTTGTCGTCTTTCTTTTCCATTTCCAGTAACTTACCCCAGCCCTGGGCGTTTCCAGATTGAACTACCTCCATAGCTTGCTTGTATGAGTAGATAGGAGTCCCTTCCTTCTCACTACTCTGAGTTGCTGGAGACAAAGCACTGACATTGACCATCTCAAAAGCTTGGCAAAGCGTCTCGTGGATTTCCCCATCCATTTCTACATACTTAAAGATTGACAGATGGCTCACGAAAATATCTTATTCTCCGTACACAGTGATAACCTGGCCGTCTGCCACATACTTCAACTTCTGATGCAACATGGATGTCACTGCGCCGGCGGCATGAATTCGGGGACGTCCCAGCAAACAGCTATAAGCGGGCTGAATATCCATGACATAGAATGTACTTTTGAATATCTGGGACCCAATCTTCACCGGTAGCTCTACCTCCCCAAACACAGATCTTCGGGACCCATCAAAAGCTTTCACAATCAAATCACTAGGTTGCAAGACGATGCCATCAACGTTTAGCTTCATTAAGGCCTTCTTAGGGAGCACATTGAGAGAAGAGCCTATATCTACCAGGACGTGTGATAGAACAGCCCCCTTGCACTCCATGGTGATATGCAAGGCTTTGTTGTGATTGCGTCCTTCAGAAGTGAGATCTCTATCTATGAATCCCAACCCATGACTGGCGTTTATGCTGCCTACCACAGCCTCCAATTGGTTGACAATTATCTCTTGTGGTACATATGCCATTTGAAAAAATTTCAGCAGAGCCTCACGATGGGCCTGGGAACACATCAACAACGACAGAATGGATATCTTGGACGGGGTCTGATTCAGCTGTTCAACCACCTTGTAGTCGCTTTTCTTTATTATCCTCATGAATTCTTCGACTTCTTTCTCAAAAGTGCCCTGACCGGCAGCAGGAGTTGTCACCTCTTCAGTTGCTATCTGTTTACCCTTAGCCTTCGCAGCAGCTTCAGCTTCAGGATCGCCCCTAAGAGCTTGAGGAGCAAAAAGACGTCCACTCCTTGTGAATCCACCAACTCCTCCGACATTCACAACAGTCGGGTCACTTAACACCGCTTGACTCCCCACTTTCTGGCCTTCTATGTATACATCCGAGCCATAGTGCCACGAGATGGCCTTGTCATCAGCATAAGGGACTGGTCCCAGTACAGTGATAGTAATAGGACTCACCTCTGGAGCATAGATAGTCAAATGTTCTCTCCGGGCAGGAATCTCAGCAGGATCAAAATAGATAGTCACTGTAGACACAAAATCATTTCTATTAGCAACTCTGTCAAACTGTAGGGACCCCTCGTCAATCAAACATTTCAGCCCAACCTTCAAATCTCCACAACCATTAATGGACTTTAAACAACCCTCGCAGTCAGAATCGCAGCCTGGGAACACTTCCCCTTTTAGCAATTTGTCCTTCACGACTAACAACGATGTCTTCACCTCTTCCACGTTCAAGATTAAGTTCAAACTCTCGCGACTGTCAACTGCATTTATCCTAGCCCCTCCATGATTTGGAATGGGGGTTTGATGTAACATTTGGAGGCGGTGCAAAGTTAATTGCCTTTGAATCAATCAAGTCTTGGACCTTGTGCTGCAATGCCCTGCACTTCTCTGTTGAGTTCCCGGGAGCCCCTGAATGAAATGCGCATCTTGCATTGGCATCATACCCCACTGGAAGCTCTCCAGGTGAAGGTGGTGCTAATGTCCTCAACTGAACCAAATTCAACTCCAACAATCTCTGAAGTAGTACCGTGTACGTCATCGGGATGGCTTCAAGCACCCTGTTAGCTGGACGAGCTTGCCTCTGCTGATAAGGCGTTTGCTGATAATTGTTGTGCTACGGCTGTTGCTGCTGTGGTACAGGACCTGTGGGGATGGTGACAGTTATCACCTGCTCATAAGATCCTCTGTATCCGCGGCCCCGACCTCGATCATACACAGCATTAGTCTCACCCTCCCTTCTTCTTGGAGGTCCACTGAAAGCCTTTCTCACTCCACTTGAGCTACTTGCACTAGTGTCTTGAATCTTCCCCATTTTCAACAGAGTTTCAACCCTCTCTCTTGCTATCACGATGTCGTTGAACTTTGTTGCCAAACAAGACGCCAGTCTCTCAATAAACACCCCTTGCAGCGTTCCCATAAACATATATGCCATTTCATTCTCTAGCAAGGGAGGTTGCACTCGAGCAGCAAGCTGACGCCACCTATGGGCGTACTCTTTGAACCCTTCCTTAGCATTCTGAGACATTGTCTGCAACTGGGTACGATTTGGAGCCATGTCCAAATTATACTGATACTGCTTCACAAACGCCTCAGCCAAATCCTTCCAGCTTCGGATATTGACTCTGCTCAATTTCATGTACCATTCCAAGGAAGCTCCTACAAGACTATCCTGGAAGTAATACATCCACGGCTTTTCGTCATCTATATGCGCAACAATTCTTCCCACAAACGACTGCAGATGAGTTTTCGGGCACGTCGTGCCGTTGTACTTATCAAAAGTGGGAACCTTGAACTTGTAGGGAATTCTCACCCCTGGAACAAAGCCCAAATCAGTGATGTCAAACCCCAGAGAACACTGAGACTGAATAGCACGGATCTGCTCTGCCATTTCTTCGAACCTTTTATTCATGTCGACCCCTTGGCCTTCCACCTCGTCCAGCAAAGTGAATTGTTCATCCTGCCCATCCATCTGCAGGTTATTCACTCCATCATTGACAATAGTGACCCCTGGTTGCACCACAGGGATTTCAACCGGACGGGCGCCAGCCCCGTTGCGATTACCTCCCTCTATTGTTCCATTGTTCCTGACTTGATTGTTCTCCATCATTTCACGCAACCGCTCTTGAGTTTGACCCATCCCAGCCATGAGAGTCATGAAGTTGTCCATTCTCGTCCTCAAGTCAGCCAGATCTTCTTGCATCTGATCCATTGCTCTTTCTCTATTCACCTTCGTAGGGTATCTGTGCATCGTTGACTGTCTCTGAACCTTCTTGGGAGCTATAGTGCCTGAAAGTGACATGGACGTTAGAACACTGGAGAAATACCTGCAAAATAACAAACACGTTATATGCATGCAATGCAACTATTCATGTTTCCATGTCCAGGCATTAACGTGCCCCAGTTCTGGTATTTTGATGAAAAACACTCCAGATGACCTTTTGAAAACTGACTTTTTCAAACTCTTTTGAGGAGTATTCAGACCCTGGTGGCTTAGGACAAACAAGTTTACTCATTCAGAAGCGGTAACTGGAAAGTATCATTGCATATCATGAACAAACTAACAACAAACAGAGTCATAGACAAAAACAACATTCCCTCAAAAGGGTTACAATTCAATGCAAAAGACAGAAAGATAAAGCAAGACTACTACAACAAGCCTGTAGGTAGTCTGAATAGAATCAATAATAAACTAAACCCTAGGCTAAAGGAAGATCACGGCTCCTCTTCTACAGTCACCACCTCTGTTCGGCTTTTCTTGACACCTGCTCCCAGCTTAAGATCGACAATCTCCTTCATCGCTTCCTCCAAGGCTAGCTGGCTCTGTTCCAATTGCTGAGTCTTTTCCCTTCATATCTTGTGGGCTTGTTCGACCTCTTCCTTCTTGAATTCCATTTGCGCTTCAAAGAACTCTTCCTTTTCCTTGTACTTCTTCTTCTCCTGTTCCCTTTGGCCCTATAACCAAGCAATAGACTGACGAGCTTCCCTGAGAGTCTTCATAATCCTCTTATGCTCTACTTCTCTCTTTGACTCTGTTAAACCCAATCTCTGAAAATGAGCTTATCTCCCAACAAACTCCTTTTCTTTAGCTTCTAAGGTAGCTTACACCATCTGTAGCTTTTCTTCTGCTTCTTGCTTAGCATGGTTGGCACGGTGATATAAACTAGCCATTTCAGAATTCTCTACCCGAATCTCGTGCAACTGAGCTTCCAACTTCTTGTAATCTTCAAGAGAAATAGGGGTTTATACCGGTACCTCCTTTGGATATAGCAGAGCCTCCACTGAAAACGGCAAGAAAAAGGTATCGACCCTCCTCTGTATCCAAGCTGCAAAAGGGGGATAAGTCTTAGGGTCTACCTTTCCGAATTCTTTCTTACCTTATCTGACCTTTGTTTCCCAAGCTTGGGATGCTTGAATAACCAACAGCTCATTACCTTCAGCCGGAAAATACAAAGTCTTCGCTATTTCTTCATCTGATGGAGGATCCTTCAGCGGATAACCAAACTGCTTTCTGGACAGCACAAGGTTATGGCTTATCACTCATTTCCTTCCTAGCAGCGGCACATAGGGAAACTTACCACACCTGGTAATAAACTCCCTTCCTACCAAGTTTCTGCTACATCCCCAGGCTATGTCGTCTGATGTCAACCCCATCAATCTTCTAGCCCACTTCCAATCTTGCTTAAGATCTTTGAACGATCCTGACTTTGGAAGCTTCTTAGCAAACCACTCAGCAAACACGGGAGCGCAACAATTCACGTACCCTTTTTCTCTTCTCATTTCTGTGGTGGACACCGAAATAAAAGTCTCCCAACAATGTAGGCACCAGGTTTCTTTTAATGAAAAGAGTGATAGCATTCAAGCTTACCCACCCTTTCTCTCCTGGGAAAAGACTTATCCCGTATACCATCAATGCTAACAGCGCACTGAACTCTAACCATTTTCCTCCCAAAGCAAACACATGGGCTTCTGTGATAAGAAAATCCAAATTGAATCCCTTTCCTTTACTAGCTTCTAACTCCATCTTCACTCGAAGCATACTCAAATGGCAAGCACCTACAATGTCCTTGTACGGAGGACACCTCTCCGCAACATAGTAGGGAGCACCATTCTTGATAGGAATCTTCAGGATGTCAGAAATCTCTTCCATTGTGGGAGCCAAGACGAAGTCAGCAAACACGAAAATTCTCAACTGAGGGTTATAAAACTGCAACAAAGAATGAAGACTATCTCTCTGATCGGTAGTAGGTTTGTTCATGTAACCCAAGATCTTCCTATACCGGCTTCTGAAATCATCTGAAACCTTGTCACTCATCAATTCTACCAGTTTCTGAATACTCCCAATTTCGGGCTGCGGGAAAGTGTAATGAACATTCTTTTTTCTGGGTATCTCTTGGATTTTTGTCATCTAGAAGAATAATGAATACTAGAACTGGGTACGGAGATGAAGGATAACCTGTAATGGAAACACAAACAGTTAATGCAAGTATGATGTGATGCAAATGCAATGCAGGCATGTGATCAACCACTGGGACTGTTTGGAACACGGAACACGGGACTCAAGTGACCAAGAACCAAGATCCTCTGAATAAAGCCTCATGAACAAGAATTTAGTCTTAAATAAGTCCCCAAAATCAATGATCCAAATCCATGTAGCCTTATCAAATCATAGAACTGTACTGGCAAATGAGGTATGATGAGGTCGAGGGTTCCTGCAAACCTGTAAACCCCTCCCAGTCTCATGTGTGTGCTCCGGGTCAAACATCACGGACTCTCAAAGCCGAATAGCAATAATACATTCACCATTTCCGAGAAATGGCTCATGACCATATCAGGGAATCGGTTTGGCATTATGTACTACTCAGGGATGCCTCAACGTGAGTCCGGGAAAACAAGCATCCTTTATAAGTTCCTAGCTTCAAGCGCTGGAATCGAGAAACAATAGTACATTCATCCCGAAGGGTACAATACTATCGTCATACGACCAGATGCTTTGACTGAGTTCCTATAAAAGAACTAGGCCATCCTATGCGAGTTCTAAAGTGGGCCCTCGGGTGCGAATGGCTTTGCCACAAAATGTGGTATGCCACTGTCACCACTGGAGAGGGATGTTTCCACAAAGGTCCTCAATGATCGGTCCCCAGATGCACATAACTATCAAGGATGTGTATTACCCCAGAAAAATTCCGGCATAATACATTTCCAAGACGGTCACAAGTCTGGGTGTGGAACTCACTACTACCAACATAGAAAAATGCCATGAAGCCAAAGTGATTGTCCACTCTAAGTCCTATGGTGCACTCGAGCCCCGATTACGAGCTCATCTCTCAGTAACAATTCCCAGTCCCACAGAAAAAAGGAAACCAGCACAGCCAGACAGTCCAGTAACATATGATGCGCGAATATAAATACTGAAAACTGTAAATAAAGCTGTAAATAAAACTGTGAATAAATGACAGTAAATAAACACGCAACAGCAAACAAACAACACCGAAAGAAACAGAAGCACGCAAGCGCTAGGACTGACTCTCAGGGGAACTAGAGATTCTCTAGTTAGAAGTCCCCAGCAGAGTCTCCAGCTGTCGCTCCCTGGATTTCGATCCTGGTACAAACGCGAACGTGGCGCGGAAAAAGGTAGAGTTGCCAGCCAGGCATTTTTATCCCGAAGGAAGGGGAATGGTAATGCTGCACAAACCAGAAGAAAAGAAAAGGAAGGACACGGGTCCTGCAAACCAAAGAAACTGAGTTCGGGACTCGATTACGACCTGGGAAGGTATTAGTACCCCAGATCGTCCGCCGTACCCGATGGGATCCACGCTTGCAAAGGAACTGTTTCAAAAGGTGAAGAAAAGAAAGCTGCTGCAAAACTGAAACTGAAATTAGAATGAAAAAGGAACTGAAAAAAGAAATAAAGAAGAAAAATGTAGGGAAAATAAAGATTATGCTCGAACGGGCCCTACCCCGCTGCCTACGTACCTCACTGGACATGAGGATTAGAGTCGCCATAGTTCCCCTAACTAGGGGTGGAAACGATTTCTTGTGAATTAAGGCTTGAACTGCCTATGTCAATGCTCAGGTGTTGCAGTCTCGGACGACGAGTGCGTAACCGTCTTGCAAAATGACAAGAAGAATCAAGTTCGCGGACGAAGCGAAGGAGATGAGAAAATAATTCCCGAAGGAAAGACGATTATTGTTTATTTGTGTTTTTTAGAGCTTTTTATTTGTGTGGCACAAGAGAATGAACTCAAGCTCTTTTCTATGGAATGTGTACTTGTTACTACATTCCAAGATGGAATAATAGAACAAGCACACCAAGCAAGGAGAACTTATCCAAGACTTGTTTCCAAAGGAAAGGGCCTAATTTCATTGACTTGTTGAATTTATTAAGTGTTTTAGTGATTAAAGATGAAGAAGTATTTTTTAGGTTTTTTTTGCTTGATGAAGATGACTTCATGATCCGACTTGTGCATCATGCTAGACAAATGCACTATTCCAAGATGGAATGAATACATATACCCCTCATGGAATAAGGCTATTACACAAGAAGTCACTTCTTTTTATTAATGTTTTTTAGATTTTGCTTTGAGATGAGAAGAGAAAGAAACCAAAGGAGCAAAAAAGGTAAAAGTCTAAAATGGGGAAAGACTAATTCTAATATTATCATGCAAAAGAGGTCCTAAAGCTAGTGAGGTTTCAAACTATCCTAAACAAAGAGGAGCAAAAGAGAAGAGGAGACAAGAGCTAGCAAGCAACTTACTCCTCTAAAGGAGATAAGTTGCTCCTAGAAGGGGAGAAAGATAATTGAATTACATGATGGCATAAGGCACATCAAAACACAAAGAGAAAGCAACTTAAAAAGAGATAAGAATGAAGAGTTGAAATATGGATGAACATCCACACTTCTCTTACCATAAGCCGCTGCCATTGTTAGCAAATTCCAACAAGTTCATCAATAAAATCATGGCAATGACATGCTCAAAGCTCACACCAATCAAGATCAAATAATCATGCCAAACATTGCACATTCAAGAATTTACGTGTCGAGAACACGAAAGCATGCATCAGTCAACAAGAAAATCACCCAAACAATCACATTCAATGATCATATAATGATCCATGGCATTTAGAACAAATATAGGGATCAAACATGCTTGAAATAAGGCAAAAATGGCTCACTGCTTCAGTGTTAACCGGTTAACCAAAGCGTTAACCAGTTAACCATGCCAAAACCTGCATTAAAACAGCACAAAACAGGTGTGTTAACCGGTTAACCAAAGAGTTAACCGGTTAACGCTGTTAAGACAGCAACAAAAACCTGCAAAAATCAGCTTACAACCAGCTTTTCCAAACAATCTTATACCAGACCAACAAGCATTTGAACATGAAAATAATGCATCAATTCACATTAAATGGCATCATGAAGCTTATAAACATTAATACATGGATCCGGTCCCAAATCAATCAATCAATTCAAGCAACACAAGCAAATACGCAAGCACATGGCGGATCTAAAGCGCAAGCATGCAAATAAGCTAAAAACAGAGCTAGATCTGAAATTAACCAACCTAAAATGTTGAGGTATGCTTTGGTAATTGTTGACCGAGCCAAAAACGATAGATCTCACGCAAAACTTTGAAGATCCGGTGCTAAGCTTCACACTTCGTGCAAAATAAATGCAAGAACAAGCTCTTGATGCAAAATTTTGGATCCAAAAGCACTTCTAGATCCCAAACCAGATCTGAATCACCAATTAAACTAGAAAAAAGATGCAATGAAGTTATGGATGGAGGTCTAGTTCCAAGATCCACACACCTCAAGGCAAGGTTGTGTGATCTTCAAAGAAAAACTTTGATTGATTTGGAAAATTGGGAGAGAAAAGTGAGAGAATTGTGAGTGAGAGGAGTGAAAATTCATAAAATGAGAGTGAAAAATGAGGGAGAGGTCCCTTTGGTTTGGAGAAGAATGATTAAATATGGTTTAGGTTTGGGGCCCAAAAAATATGCTTGGGATCCAAAATTATGGTTTGGGTAGTGTGATTAGGATGTAGCAATGGGATTAGGCTTGGACAAGTGCTCTAGATCCTTCCTTTTAATTTCCAATTAATTCAAAATGAATAAAATCAGAAAATTAAAATTGGAACAAAAATCACACATGTTGAAATGCTGCTGGAAATTCAAAATTCGTGGCCGTTAACCGGTTAACCAATCCGTTAACCGGTTAACGCTAGTGAATTTTGAAATTTCCCTCCTTTTGGTGGGAACCTTCAAGAATAAGCCGGTACCAACCGTTTTGATCTGATTTTGATCCTCAATCCTTTCTAATGCCTTGACCATGATGTCAACCTTGTAATATGCATTGTGAGCTTTGAATTTCCTTAATGATTGATCACATGCCTTATGCCAGAATATGCGAGTTCCATGCTTCATTTTTCTATGTGACATGCTAAGGACATGACATGCTGATGATGATTATGATATGATAATGATGCTAAATAGGAGAGGGCAAATTTGGGGTGTTACAAAGTGAAAATGAAAAGACAGTGAGCGAAAGAGAGAATTGTTTGCAAAAGATGTCCGATATTTATTGATATTCCATTTGCACAAAATTACAAATATGGCCCTATTACAAAATGAGTCCTGACCCCTTGGGCAAGATGCAGGACTTGATGCATGCTGAAAAAAGCAGGAAATAATAATTACTCTGCGAGAGTAACCCTTATAATTTCCTGGGAAGACCAGTTAAGGACTTGGTGACCCGAGATCCTTGGATGAATCCAGCTCTCCAGGTTGAGGTCGCTTTCCACCTCGTCTTCCACGTTATTGACAGCATCCGGGGTGAGCATCCCCCCACTTATGAACTTGGGCTCCTTAGCAGCCTCTGCTTGATCTTGTCGGAATGGTTTGTAACCCAAACCGAATTTGTCCTCCTTCTTTTCCACCGGTAGCAGCTTGCCCCAGCCTTGGGCATTTCCATCTTCAACAACCTTTCGGGCTTGCTGATAGGAGACAATTGAAGTACCCATCCTATCCTCCTGGGATGCAGCAAATACTTCAGTCGTCGCCTCATTGACGTTCAGCGCTTCGAACCCTTGGCTCATGGTTTCATGGATTTCACCATCCATCTCAATGTATTTGTATGTAGCCAGATGGCTAACAAAGATATCCTTTTCACCACAGATGGTGATAATCTGTCCTTCCCACTCATATTTCAATTTCTGGTGAAGGGTCGACGTAACTGCGCCCGTGGCGTGAATCCATGGTCGACCCAACAAACAGTTGTAGGTCGGCTGAATGTCCATCACATAGAAAGTAGTCTGAAAGACCTGCAGACCGATTATCACAGGAAGCTCCACCTCTCCAAGAACAGACCTCTTGGAGCCATTAAAAGCTCTAACCACCAGATTGCTTGGTCGGAGAGCTATTCCATCATATTCGAGCTTGACAAGAGCCTTCTTTGGCAAGACATTGAGTGAAGACCCAGTGTCAACAAGAACATGCGAGAGCACAGCCCCTTTACACTCCAAAGTGATGTGTAAATCTTTATTGTGGTGACGTCCTTCCGTGGTCAAGTCAGCATTGGTGAAACCTAGCCCATGGCTAGTATTAACATTAGACACCACTGTCTCAAGCTGATTCACTGTGATCTCTTCCGGCACGTAGGCTGCATGCAGAACTTTAAGTAATGCATCCCGATGAGCTTCGAAACACAACATCAAGGATAAAATGGAGATCTTGGAAGGAGTCTGGTGGAGCTGATCCACAACCTTGTAGTCACTTCTTTTGATTATCCTCATAAATTCATCCACGTCTTGATCAAAGGTTGATTTATGGGCTTCTTTTGGTACAGGTTCTTCAAGTGCCACACTTTTCCCTTTGGCTTTGGCAGCAGCCTCTGCCTCAGTATTGTTCTTTGGAGCTTGTGACACGAAGAGGCATCCGCTTCGGGTGAAGCCTCCGCCTCCCCCGACATTATCCATTTGTGGTGTGTGAACCAAAGAATCAAGAAGGATCCTTTCTCCGTTGCAGTAAAGGTATGAACTATAGTGCCATGGTACAACATTGTCTTTAACATACGGAATGGGCCCCGGTACCGTGATGGTGACTGGATTAACTGCAGCAAAGGTAGGGACCATTTTTGTTTGTGGATCATAAAAGATGGTGACAGGACTTCTGATTGATGTTGGTGGTGGTTGACTGAAGCTTGGTTGTTGCTGAAATTGTTGTTGAGATAGTTGTTGATAATTATTGGAAACAGGGACCGTTGCAAGGTCGTAATAGATGGTGACTGTGGAGACGTTGTTGTTAGTGGTTGATGTAGTTGTAGAAGTGGATTCAATTGAACTGGTGTTTGTTGGAGTGATGGAGGAGGTGGTTGCTGATTTTGTAGACGAGTCTGTAGGAACAATTGTCTTTGCAGTTGTAGGAGAAATACTTGTTGTTGAAAAAGGAGCTACTGGTGTTATAGAAGCGGTTGTTGTTATTTGCAGGATACCTTCTCTGATTAAACCATTGATGTCATTCCTTAATCTTGCACACCCGTTGACAGAAACCTTGCAAGATTCACAGCAGGCCTCACAACCTGGAAACACCTGGCATTTTAAAAGCTGAGCTTTAACCTCTGCCAGAGGTGTTTGAATACTTGCAGTATCTTCAATTAAATTCATAGGTGAGCCCTCCTCTATTACATTTATCCTTGGCCCACCATGGCTAGGCATAGTATTCTCCGTGACATTAGGAGGTGGTGCAAAATTTAGGGCTTTTGAATCTACCAGATCCTGGACCTTCATGTGCAAAGCCCTGCACTTTTCTGTGGTGTGACCAGGTGCATTAGAATGAAAAGCACACCTGGCGTTAACGTCGTAATTTCTCGGAAGGTTTTGAGGATCTGGTGGAGCTAATGTCCTTAACTCGGCAAGATTAAGCTTTAGGAGTTGTGGCAATAAGGTGGCATATGGCATTGGTATAGGGTCAATCACCATGTTAACCTGAGATGGTCGTTGCTGGAAAGGGCGTTGTTGTTGGTTGTTGTTGTTGTTGTAGGATCTTTGTTGAGGAAACTGTTGTTGTTGAGGAAAATGATGAGGCTGTTGAGTGTATTGAGGAGGTGGAGTAGGAATAGTGATGGCGGCAATTGATCTTGGCAGGTACTAGGGTCTTCCTCTTCCCATATGTATAGAATTTGTTTCACCGGATCTGCGGGGCCCTGCAAATGGTTTCCTTTCACTGCTTGAACTGGCGCCGTTGTCAGAAATCTTTCCCATTTTCAATAAGCTCCCAATTATTTCCCCAACTATAACCACGTCTGCAAAGATGGTGGAAGAAAAAGCAGCCAGTCTATCAATATAAGTCCCCTGGAGGGTGTTCATGAACATATCTTCCATTTCCCTTTTTGACATCGGGGGTTGAACGGCAGCAGCTAATTGCCTCCATCTTTGGGCGTACAATCTAAAGCTTTCCCGGGAAGACTGTGACATTCCCGTCAAAAGGGTTCTGTTTGGAGCCATGTCTAGATTATATTGATATTGACGGATGAAAGCTTCGGCCAAGTCTTTCCAATTCCTTACTGTGGCCCTGGTCAAGTGAGAGTACCACTCACGGGATGCCCCTGTCAAGCTATCCTCAAAATAAAACATCCACAGTTTTTCATCCATGGTGTAGGCTTTCAATCTCCCCAGGATAGACTGAAGATGGGTATGAGGGCAGGATGTACCATTGTATCTTTCAAAACAGGGAGGTTTGAATTTGTGAGGAATTCTAACCCCCTCCACTAGTCCCATATCCATGACATCAAAACCCAGAGAGTTTTGAGACTCCAGAGACCTCAGCTTTTCTGATATCTCATCCAGCCGACGATCGTAGACTTCGTCTCCTTCCCCAACCACAGTAAATTGTTCTTCCTGAGGGTCCTCCTACAAGGCCCTCCCTCCAGTGTTACCCTGGGTGTTTCTTATAGCATTGATGTCTGGGTTAAGATGAGGTCCAAACTCTGGGGGGTCAGTACGAGGTTGTACATGATTGTTGTTGTTGGTACCCCCTGTACCTGGGTGGTTTTCTTCGGGAGTTTGCCGCTCGACCAACTCTCTCAGTCTCTCCTGGCTCTGGGCCAACCCAGTCATCATTGCCATAAACTGGTTCATTTGGGCCCTCACCTCAGTCCTTTCATTGGCCATTTGGGTTCTTACGTCAGTCAGATCTTGTTGAACCTGATCCATTTGTAAGCCCGGAAGGTTGTTTCTTGTCGGATACCGGTGCATTCTATTGACGGGGAACACTCTTCTACGAGCAATGTTTCCTGAAACCATAACAAAGTGAGAAACAACAAAAACAAAAACCTACAAAACAAACAAAAGAGGTTAGTATGCAATGCAGGATGCCTATTTGTCTTCCAAGGGTATCCGGTTTGGTTCTTTGGTTTTGACCTTACAGACCTCGAGGAATGATGTTGAAGAGAGATAAAGCCCATGTAATAATACAAACCATATATTACAAAATGTAAAGATACATAGTTTTATTACAACAAAGTCCCCATGATGGGTCAAAATACAACAACAAAAATACCATCAAAAAGAAGTACAAACAAAATAATCAAACATCCAATCCATAATCATCCTCTCTAACTTCTTTTAGGAGAGCCTCAGTCACTGGGCCAACTGGATGCTCTGTGATGGTCCTGATAAGAAGGTTCCTGGTGGCAATGGCACTAGTCAATTTCTTATGCTTGTCCTGGTCCTTTGATCTCTTCAACCCCGCCCGGAGCTTCAACTTGGAGATCTCTTTCTGTGCTGCTAAGAAGGCTTCTTGACTCTTCTTCTCATTGGCTTCCAGCTGCTATATCCTAGCCTGGGTCCTATGATCTTCCTGTGAACGAGCCTCAGTGATCCTGATCCACCTAGCCTGACTCTCCTCTAAGTAATGCTCAGCTCTGGCCTTTTGAATCTTGGCTTCCTTGCAAGCATTCTTCAACACTAACTCCCTTGATCTAGCCCTTCTGATGTAATCATATGTCTTCTCAATATTGGTCAAGTGCTCATTCTGGAGCTTCTCTAACCTTTCATTGTCTAGACGACTATCATTCCTCTCCCAGAGGGTCTTCTTCAAAGCTTCAGAGAGCTGAGTATTCCTTTCCTTCAATTTCTCAAACTCCTCTAAATTGACAGTAGCTGTAGGCTCCACTGCCGATAGTCTAGGTACATCCTCTAAGGTGAATGTAATGCGGGTGATTTGTCCCCTGATACGAGACCAATCAAGATACTGAGCTGAAGCTATGTTGTTGCACTTGCCAATAATAATTGTCCCCTTAGTCTGAATATTGTCCCAAGCCCAGGCTGCCTGTCTGGTAGTGGCAAGGTTGTGCTGGATGTCACAATAGAGGGTTTCTGTCAAGTCTCTTGGTGGATGTACCAAGGCATACCCTAATTGCCTTTTGAAAAGTAAAGGATTGTAGTTGATGCAACCCTTCACTCCAATCAGGGGTACATTGGGATACTGCCCACAGCTGGTGATGATATATTTGCCCTTGGTGCTCTGAGTGCACCATCTGATGTCTTCTGTTGTAAGGGAAATCATTCTCTTAGCCCAATTCCTTGGCTGATGAGGATTCAAGAAAGTGTCTGACTTCGGCAAGTGCCTCAATAACCAACAGTAGAAGAGAGGTGCACAACATCTGACTAATCTCCCTCTTTGCTTCTCATTCCTTTGATGTACTGAGTAGTAAAAGTCTCCAAGCAAGGTAGGGATTGGATTCTTCAACAAGAAAAGGTGAATAACACTCTTGCTTACAAACTTAGGCTCGTCTGCAAACAAAATGATCCCATATATACTAAGGGCTAAGAGAGCACAAACAGTGTCCCACTTCCCTGCTGCAGCATGAAGGGTGGCCTGAGTAACCAAGAAGTCCAAATGAAGGCCTGGGATTCCAGCCTTGGTGGTCATATTCTGGTCAATGAGGGTGGACTCCAAGTGCAAAGCCTTAGCTACATCTTCATTCTTAGGAGCAACCATCTTAGGGTTGAAGGGAATCCCTATCCTGATGGGGACACCCAACAACATGGAAAACTCTTCCATCAATGGTCTCAATTGAAAATCTGGGAAAGTGAAACATCTGAGAGGTGGGTCATAGAACTGGAGACATGTGTGGATCATGCTCCTTTGTGATGCATCCAGGTCCATGATCATGTCCATAATGCCACCATAATGTTCCCTGAATAAAGGGACATGATTAGGAGTGATGAGTGTCTGCATCTGCCTGATGCCTGTCAAAGTGGGCTCAAAGAAATGATAGGTGATGTTGCTCTTCCTGGAGGGGTCCATGCTGACAATGGATGCTGATGAAGAAGACTGAGGATAACTGCTGATGAAGGCAACTGAAGAAGATGCTCAAAGAGAGTCCCTGATGAAGACAACTGGTGAAGAAGGCTGATGCAGATAGTTGAAGGAGTCTGAGCAGTAGAACAGGTCAAAACCAAACCAAAGATAAGATGTGGATACCCTGTAAAACAAATAGACAAATGTTAAATGATGCAAAATGATGTATGCAAAATGATATGCAAAGGGTTTATGATCAAGTGCTGGATTTGTTATCTGCCTTGATAGGGTCCATGTGTGTTCATAAGTCCGGGTGAAGGCTTTAGAAAACAGTAACCAAGTGGGGGACTCAAATAAAGAGTCACAAGTCCAGGGTTTCACAAGAACAGTGAAATGCTCAGGAATTGAAGCTTAGAAAAGAATGCTGAAAGAGGGGGATGACAAAGAGACTTTTGTTCGATAATTGTTAAGTTATGCCTACGTATCCTCGCGTGCAATGAGGAAGTTAGAACACCGTAGTTCGACTCAAAGAGACTGAAAGATAAATTGACTATGAACTGCTTACTTGTCTATGCTCAAGTGTATGACTCGTCTGGATCGAGTGCTAACTGTCTTGCAATAGACGGAAGAAGCAAGTTCTCGCTTGTGAATGAGTGTGATGAGAAAAGAATCCCAAAGGAGACGATTATTGTTTGTTTTTGTGTTTTCAGTTTTGTTATTGTTTTTGGTGTTTTGCATAAGTTAATGAGCTTAATCCTAAATCAAGGGCTTGTAAACTCATTATATCCTCCCTGATTAGGGATAATGAGCATACTTAAGTATGAGATAAACATCTCAACTTAATTACCATGATGATGTAGGATTAAGATCATTAACCTAATTGTGATTATTTAGATGTTTTTGGGTTTTGTTTAGTGTTAAGTAATGAATTTAATCTCTAATCACAAATTAGTGAACTCATTACACCATCCTAATAGAAGGATAATAGATGAGAACACTTAAGCTGAGGAAGATACCTCAACTTAATCCATGGTTAGGGACTAAATTCATTATATAACAAAGCCTTTATTAAGTGGATTTTAATTAAAGGATGAGATTAAAAAGTGGATTTTATGGTTAGTAAGACAACTTAAGGAGGACTTGTCCATTAAACTCTAGGGTTAGTCCCTCTTAACCATAAGGAAGAGTTAGAATCCTAATGTAAGGCCCAAGTTACAAGATAAAGTCTTGATGATTATTAAGTGATGTGATTAAGAGGTTTAAACAAATTAAAGTTTTAACACTTAGGATTAAAGTTATACACTCCATCCTAAGAGAAGGATGCATGCATAACCCTAATTCTAAAGTCCTAAAACTTTAAGAGTTTAGTCTCTGATTATTGAGATGAGAAGAGAGACTCAAGGAGACTCAAAGGTAAAAGAGTCTAAGGGGGACTAAACACAACCCTAAGATTATCATGCTTGGATGTTCCTATAGTTTGTGAGGCTTAAGAAAGATCTTCAAGGAAGCCACCAATGGAAGAAGCAGATGAAAGGAAGAGGAAGCAGAAGAATAAGTTACTTACTTCCTAAGAAGATAAGTAACTTAAAGGAAGAAAATGAGGGAGGGAACATAAGTGAATCCAATTCACTTCAAAGACAAGTTAAAATGAAAATGAAATAGATAAGAAGAAGTGAGAGGTGAAGGCAAATTCACCTCCCAAAATGACTTACCAAAACCTGAAAGGTTAGCATGGATGCATAAAGTATAAAGCATAAAGAAATGAAGTGGAATGAGATGAAAATGAGATGAAATGACCAAAGTCATAAGTGTTTATGCAATTCAAATTTCATGTAAGATGATGCCAAGGCATACAAAATGCATATGTGTAATCATACAAAGATGAGATGCAAATGAGGCATGCTTTGAAGTTTGAAAACACATGAAAGTTTATGAAATGAAATGAATGCTAATCATGGAAAATGAATGAAGAAATGATCAAGCAAGGTTCTAACATGTCCTAAGATGTCTAATATGACATATGAATGCATGCAATGTCATGGCAAGTTCATGTAATGATGCATATGCAAAGTGAATGCAAATGAACATGAGAAATTAGGGTTACATGGACATGTGAGATGCAAATGGATAAAACAGAAGCAAATGATATGATAAAAATTTGAAATCAAGTTCAAACAAAACCTAATCCCATATTAAGTCACACTCCAAAGGAGAAGGTCAGAAGCCTAACCTATCAAAAGTTATGATTTTCCTCAGTTTTCTAGGGTTTTTGGATGGTTCAAAGGAAAAAATACAAATAATTTGAAAATTCAAGATAAATTCATGAGGAAAAAGACTTATAAACTTCATGCAATATGTAACACAATGCAAAAAGAATCAACTTCAAACTCTTCTTTGTTAGGCAGAAATGATTTTTCAAAGTTAGGGTTCAAAAATGTGATTTTTATGACCCTTAATTCAAAGAAAATTGGGAAACTATGATCAAACCTAAAAATAAATTTGTGTGAAGAGTTTGAAAATGTCACTAAATACATTGGGATGATTCGTGATTTTTTTGGTGATTTTTAGAAACCTAAATGTATTTTTAATTAATTAAAATACTTTAATTAATTAAAAATAACATTTAAATATTTTAAAAATACTTTTTTAATGAAAAAAATAAAATAAAAATTATTTTTGGATGAAGAAAATTATTTAAAGTCATAATGCAAAAGAAAATATTTTTTGAATGCTTTTTGATATTTTAAATAAATTGTGCAAGAAAATGCAATAAAAATTGATTTAAATGAAAGTATGCAGATCCAAGGTTCCAAATTCAAACTTGGAAAGGGGACATTGACTGCGCACGCAATCTAATAGCTGGGACTCAAACTGAGTTTTAATTAGGTTTTATAATTAATTAAGTGGATTAATGCTAATACGCGCGATCTGAGCCGTCCAGACCTAAACCTAATCAACATCCAATGGCCACAAATGCATCTGGGCAGCTAACCCTAATTAGGGTTCTAATGACTTTCAGGTGACCGGAGCTAGCTCCGGTCATCTTCTCCGGCCAACCCAAAATCTGAAATCATTCCCTAGGCCACCCCAAGCTCCCAAAAGCTCCAGAATCACTCATTAAACAACATAGAACAAGAATCCAGGCCTTAAAAACATTTATCATGCATCAAAAGAGAGAATCGAAGCAAGAACATTTCACGGGCAAAATTTCAGAAGGCTATGAAATGCTTAAAACTCAACCATTTTAAAAAGTAAAAGCATCAGCATGATCAGGGAAGCATAAGGAATCATTTAGAAACTTAAAAAAGAAGTTCTGGAAAAAATGTTCATCATAGCTACCTGAGTTGAAGCTTTGTGTTCTTGAGCTTTTTGACCCTTTCTTTGGTGTAAATCCACCCCAATGATCACCCTGATGCTTCTGAAGCGCTTGAATGAAGCTTGTGTGGCTTGGTTTTGAAGGTTCAGTTCTGAGTATGCAGAAATCATATTTTTGCTTGAGGGTGTTTTAGGCTATGGTGATGAGTGGGAAATGATCCTGAGGTATTTTTGAGTTGATTGGTGAAGGAAGTTTGAAGTTTTAGTGGTTGAGCTATGAAATTCGAAGAAGGGAAGTTTTTGATGGATTTTGTGAATCTGAGTGTATGAGAGTGTTCAGGCTCTTGTGTGTTATGAAATGTGATCCATAATGTTTGTTTAAGCCAATGGGATTGATCAGAAAGTTGTTGTGGCACAGGCTGATTGGTATGGTGTGTTTTGCAAAAAAGTCAATTTTTGTGTACTTGAGGTATGGGCCATGACAGGGCTAGCTTTTTGGGGTGTCTGGCATCAGCAATATTCATGGAGATCCATATAATAAGTTTGATGCAGCTGGCACAAGTGGATGGAAGGATCCAATGCATTTTGTAAATTTTGAGAGTTTTGGCCCTTTTGAGATTTCTTGAAGTTCAAGTCATGGAAACACTTGGTTTAATGCACAATTCTGATTGTTTGAAGTTCATTTTACATATTGTGAAGTGTTTGTGCACATTAGAGGCCATTAGAATGCTTGAACATGCCAAAATGCAAAATCCCTCTTTGACATGAAACTTGAAATTATAGGATTTTTGCCAACTTTGAAAGGCCATATCTTGAGTTCTATGATGAATCAAGACATGTTCTTGTACTTTTGAAAAAGGGAAAGACCCAATCTACAACTTTCATGACCAAGAATTTTTCATTTGAAGCATTTTTGGTTATGAAAGAGGAGGTTGAAAAACTTTCCCAAAATGGAAAGTTTGCATTTCAAGTCATTTCCAAAAATGGCAAGTTTGCAAATGGCTCAAAATTCTTCAATCTTGTGAACTTCCAACCTCTTCTAAGATCAAATAAAGATCATTGAACTTCAATTTGATGAAAATAACCCTTTGGTTCCATTGTTAGGGGCCTCAGATGCCCTGATTTTGACTTAACTTGCTCAAGAAGTTACCCAGTGAACAAATGACTTCCTCAATGAGTTCCTTCATCAAACTTGGCACACATGATCCTTATAACATGCTAAGAACATTAGAAACAAGAATGACCCAAATATTTGGAGTTAAGGCCTCTAAAACCAAAACCCTAATTTTGGTCATCTGTGTAGTGAAAACCCTAGCTCTGCTTCCATGCCTTTGCCAGTTCTTGTGATCCCTTGACTTTCATGAACTTTGAGGAGCATAATATGATGGTAGAACACACATGGACCCTCTTGGAGAGCTTTGAGGCCTTTGGGATGGCTCAGATGGATTCTTGGATTGCTCAGATCACAAACCCTAGATGCAGATGAACTTGAACTTATGCAGTGAAGCAAAATATGCTAAATGATGTGTGATGCTTATGTTAATGCAAACATGAAAGATCACAAGCCATGGTGTGATATGAGTGAGGGAAAATTTGGGGTGTTTACAGGTGTTTCACTGAGTCCCACGGGAAGTGTTATGTGATGTATTGCTGGAATGTTCCGTTTCGACTTAGTTATTTTTGAGAGGAACCTTTGTACTCGTAGAATTGTTATGTTTGACCCTTAGAGCCAAGAGAAATCTAAGATAGGGAATCCACTGAGATGTTTTACCTTACCCCATGTTGATGTTGTTATTTCAGGTACATCAGGTTCCGCTAGAGCTAAGGATAAGGCGACTTGATTATCCTTACTAGTTGATGGCTTAGTCTTCCGCTGTGGATTTTGAGATCTTCGGATCTAGTTCTTAGATCTTTTGTAGTTTGAACATCTTTTATTATTCTATAGCCTAGTTTAATACCTTATGTTGTAATGGCTATATTTATAGAATGTGTTGCTAAGAACTTATTTGTATTTCAGTACCAAATTTCTAATATTATGTATGAAAAATATATTTTATGTATGTCTTTTGTATATGAGTATTACAGCAAGTGCGGGAAACCAATGGATGGAGAGATTTTTCCTAAATGTTTTGGAAATCAATGTTAAGAGATACAACATCTTTCATTATTTCAGATGATTGGACTGTAAAGCCTGATACTTGTCATGGGAAGACCTTTGAACCTCAAAACCTCAAACAAGTCTCCGTGAGTGTTACTCAGAAAGAGGTATTTATCTATTTAAGTATAAGTTGGTGAGGTTGCCTGGACAAAAAAGTGATTTTTCTACTTGGAAATTGGCTCAAAAGTGCTTTTGTAGGATGTATCTTCCATGGAGGAGGTTTTGTGTTTTTGGTGGGTCCATAAGTATTGCCCAGTCAACAGCCACATAATCACTTATCTAAGACCCAATCAGCATATGTGGTAACAGGAAGTGGTGAAATATGGTTTTGATTTTATAAGGGGGTCTCTATTAAAAAAAACTTCAAGGGGGGAATACCAAATCACGCCCTAATGGCAGGGGGGTTTGTATTATTATCCCTTAATATAATTAGATAGATAAAAAATTAAATTATTACAATTACAATTTTTTTTAACAATTTAATTAAAGTTAATTTAATTTGATATAGTATTTATAAGATTTTATAATTTGTTTAATTAGTTTAACTTTTTCTTATGCATATATATCAATTTTAATAAAATCGTAAAATTCTTACTTTTATATTTTAAAGTTATGAAACTCTATCGAAATATTTATAACTTTTTTAAAATTTATTTTCTTTATATTAGAAGTCAACTTTTTAAAAATTTAAATAGGACTTGGTTTGAGATGATTTTGGAAAATAATGAAAGGGTGTCAGACTAATCTTGTGTACTTCATATATTTAGTGTTCGGAAAAATTAATAGAGAGATAAAGACTAAAAGAATTTGACAAACACCTCAATAAAAAGGAAAAATAAAATCCAAAAAAATAAAATAAAAATTCAAAATTAATAGTTCAATATTTTATTATAACTTATTTTTTATTATTTATTGCCGGGTGCATATTCATACATATCATTAATATCAGTTTTTTCACTTTTTTCACGCATCTGCATCGAAATATCCCTGAGTGCACAATTATATCAATACATTTACCACTCTTAAAGCATATACTTTCTTTCATATAATGCACCAAATCATTACTATATCATTTTTTTTGTTGCATTCAATCTCAACCAATCTGTTCATCATTCATTTCTTTTTTAGCGCATCAACTTGGAACTAATGTCCCTTATTTCTATTTTTTCAGCATTCATTCATATTAGTCTCCACTTCTTTTTCTTGTTATTTTCCGTGTTTCTACATCTTGTACTATTTATTTTTCTATGGTAGCCATGAAAGCTTGTGGTCTTGAAGCAAAAGCTAGTTGTGGCTCTGGTTATGATTTTAATGCTGCTGATAGTGTTTCGGGTGCTGGTTCATTTAATAATGACGTTGGAGAAGATTTGCATCGGTTAGGGTAGATATTCAGGAAAATGATGGTAGTGAGTTTTCGACCTTTGAGTTTGACTTTGATGGTGACGTTGCAGTTTTTCGACCTGATGAATACGAAGAAGACACGTTGAGGATTCAAATAAAAAAAATGGAAAGAAAAAAAAAAACAGAAACACACATTACAGAGAAGCAATATAGATACAGTATTATAATTGTGGAGAAATTTATGATCCTCATTACCATCACACAAATCTATCATCATCGTCAACATCAACCAAGCTATAGGAAGGAGATTAATTGCACACCTCAATTATCACATGTCTATCCAAACACTCAAGCAAAACATAAAACATAAACATTTAAACTTCAATCAATGCAGTGCTAACAGAGATATTTCAGAGAAACATTTTGCAGAACCAACCAACACAAGAATGAAAAATCAAAGGCTAATAAAAAAAACAGATAGAATAAGGTATTCTACTAATATAAAAAGCATTGATTTTAATATGTCAATATATGTGGAACAGATTTTGAATTATTTTCTAAATAAATTTTTTTGGTATCTTTGGTATCCAGAAAAGAGAGGATGTGAAATAGTATCTCATCGGGTAAATCTTCGATCAACGACTGTGACGGCGGCCTTTTTAATCTGTTCGGCGGTTGGAGAAGAAGGTTTTCCATGGACTGGCTTCTGAGGGAGAGAAATCACAAAATACAATCCTATCAAACTTATAATTCGGCTGACTATTTACCCATAATTAACTTATATAATGCAATATTTTAAATAGTGATTTGGTCATAGTGATTCCGTTATATATATATATATATATATATATATATATATATATATATATATATATATATATATATATATATATATATATATATATATATATATATATATATATATATTCAAAATATGATTAGGATTTAGGTTAATTAATTCGGTATAGATAAGAAAAACTAGATTTAAATAGTTCTTTTTATATGTTATATTTGAGTGTTTTTGTTTTTAGTTTTTTAATCTTCAGATCTTTTTGGTTTTACGGTTTTGGGATCGTAAAAGAAATTACCTCCATTAATTAAGAAGATTTTTGATGGAGTGAAATCTTTATTAGATTGCAGACGGAGTTGATATGGTCGGTTTAAATCTTTTGGAGTATCTTTTATCGGTCCAGAACAGTTGTCCTTTGAGCCCTTACTGAGGCATAGGTAGACGGGGACTTGTTATGATGACTCTGAATGACAACCACCTCCTGGTCATTTTGAGACAAATGAATAAAATACTCTCTCCGTCTCATAAAAAATGTCTTATTTGTGCAATGTGCGGTTCTTAAGAAAATTATAACTTGTGTTGATTTTGATGAAAAAACTAATGTCATTTACTAGAATACCCCTATTAAATGTAGGTAAAAAGATAATTGAATAAAGTGAAAGTTAATGAATAAGGGTATAGTAGTGGAAAAATAATAATAAATGTTGCATTGGTAATGTAAAAGGACAATTATTTTGAGACAAAGAAAAAATGCAAATGAGACATTTTTTATGAGACGAAGGGAGTATGTTTTAGTTTGTTAAGGAATCATGCATTTAATGCATCATATTTCAAATGTCTTTTCATGGATATCATCGCGATAGTTCTTCGGAGTATAAATTCTTGAGTTTTACATGTGAAAGGTTTAGACATGTTTGGTGAATTCTTTTTGTCTTCTAGAACATAGTTTTTTTCCAAGGTATAAATATCTTCCTTTTTTTTAGTCTTCTTTTTCTAGTTATACAAATTCATTGTATCATCCTTATGTATCTCACTTCGTGTAATTGCAAAATTGGTGTATTAGGAACAAGAAATAACATAAAAATATTAGTAAGTCTCAAAAGGATACTTCATCTTGTTGGATGGATTCTGCTTATTCCTCTATTGATTCTTTTTTTCAAACCAGACGGTTTTGACAGTGTTTTTACAGTTGTAGGCTTATCTTCTGACTAGGGAATCAGGATTCCTTTTGAAGATGAAAGGGTATGTGACAAGTATGACACTTGTGTCATTCCTCTTACTACTTTTGAGGTAGAGGTATTGAACCATATGGTTGTCTCCCTCGTAAATCCACCCTTCATGATGGGTTTATATGAGATTCTACCAATATTGGTGTGAACATGTGAAAGGGAAACCATGTATGTTCCTTTTTCTTCAGCTTTTCAAATGTCTTTGTGGTCTGGTGTCTCCTGTCAGGGGTAGAGGATTACTCCACTTTAAGCCGATCATTCATGGTTTCGAACCTCTTTTAGAGCTCTCGTCTTTTTTGAATCGATTTTTCTTGGTGACCCCCATCAGCCCAGGAGCTCACACTACAATTTGCAATGTTGACAATGGAGGTCGAACACCTCTGATGTCTACTTTCTAGTCATTTTGTACATAGGGAATGTATGATGAAGAACAATTCTAGCTTTTAAGGCATGGAGTTTGACCAGGAAGAAATAATGGTGCGGAAAATCTTTCAGCTTCATAAAATTCCCTCCCTCGGCGTGACCAACCTTTATTGATGGGATCAGGTTCATACTCTATTAAGAGTTATCAATACCCTTATTTGGATGAGGATTATGCTTACTTGGATTAGATTTTTGGGGCTGTGCTGGAGGAAGAAATGGGAAATTTATCCAGGTATACATGTGCGCTTCGCCTACTCTAACTCTTGGCGCAGTTGGTCATTGAGAGGCTATTTAATCTAACGGGCATCGTGTTGAGAGGCAACAGATAAAGGGTAGCATTTATGATCTGAAGGTTCAATGGAATATGTTAGTTCTGTTGTTGGCAACAATTTTGCTAAAACAGGGTGTTACCACAAGATGTTATGATGTTTGTCTTGACATGTAAGTCAAACAATCTACTTATTGGTTTCTTTGTTGTTGCAGTGGTCAGTTCATGATGTCAAGCCAGATGTCCTAACATGTGTTTTTAGAACACAGTTCATAATGTTATGCTATGTTTGTTACGCTTTATTTGCAATCATTGGTGTGCTTATGATGAGTAATTGCTTGCATAAATCATGGTGGTGACATTATTTGAAGCAAGAGAATTCAGTTACTTTTTGAAGAATAGTTGTGTTATTTTTGTGCAAAACGATTTGAAGTATAATCAGTTTTAATTAAGATTAAATATGAGATCTGTTATTTCCCAAGCCCATGATGTTTGATCTCTATTTAAAAGACGTGTTAACCTTACTTGCAGGAGAGAGAGAGAGAGAGAGAGAGAGAGAGAGAGAGAAGATATTGAAAGTTGAGTGTTCAAGGATTATGGTTTAGTCTTTTGAGTTTGTTTGTTGTGAGCCATTCACTCATCACTTAGATGCTTGAATTGGACTGAGTTTTATTGAGTTGTAAGTTATCCATTTAAAGCTTGTAAGCATGAATGGATTGTTCTTGATTGAAGCTTTTAAGCAAGATCAAGTGTTGTCCTTGAAGTATGTTCTTCTACTTTGTAATTTTCTGTTATTGTCACTACTTGTGATTGAGGGGGACTGAGAGGTGTCTCTTATCTAAGAGTGTTTTAGATAGAAATTACATGGGTAGAGATTAGGTGAGAAGATTGTAAATTGGAGATTGTTTATTGAGAATCTTCAAACTAATTTTGTTTAATGGATTTCCTTCCTGGCTTGGTAGCCCCCAGATATAGGTGTGATTACACCGAATTGGGTTAACAATTTCTTGTGTGTCTTTACAAATGTTTAGTGCATTTTATAATGTCTATATATTGAGCATTGTTCAGATATTAGTGTCATGAAATCACTTTCAACATCTCATATCTGATACCAGAATTTCAATTGGTATCAGAGCAGGCATTCTGCTTTGTTTCTAGGTGAGATCTAGGGACGATACTTTCTGGTAGTATGGACAAGGAAGGAGGATTTGTGAATACACCACCCATTATGGATGGAACTGATTATGATTATTGGAAACCTCGCACGGTGGCCTTCTTGAAATCGTTGGATAGTAAGGCTTGGAAAGTTGTCATAAAAGGATGGGAACACCCTGTCACTCTAGAGAAAGATGGAAAAGCTACATCTGACTTGAAACCTGAGGAAGAATGGACTAAGGATGAGGATGAATTGGGTCTTGGAAACTCTAAAGCATTGAATGCATTATTCAATGGAATTGATAGAAATATATTGAGATTGGTGAACAATTGTGAGGTAGCTAAAGATGCTTGGGATATACTTAAAACTACTCATGAAGGTACTTCTAAGGTGAAGATGTCAAGACTTAAATTGCTCACTTCCAAGTTTGAGAACCTAAGGATGAAAGATGATGAAAGCATACATTATTTTCATATGAATATCCTTGAGATAGCCAATGCTTCAAGTGCTCTAGGTGAAAAGGTGTCA
This sequence comes from Lathyrus aphaca, assembly GCA_963966055.1. Taxonomy (NCBI): domain Eukaryota; kingdom Viridiplantae; phylum Streptophyta; class Magnoliopsida; order Fabales; family Fabaceae; genus Lathyrus; species Lathyrus aphaca. The sequence continues at coordinate 471,477,745 of OZ014523.1, forward strand.
GAAGAAAAGCTTGTAAGAAAAATTTGCAGGTCTCTTCCCAAGAGATTTGATATGAAAGTGACCACCATAGAAGAAGCTCAAGAGATCAACAAGATGAGGTTGGATGAACTTATTGGATCCCTCCAAACATTTGAATTAGGAATAAGTGACATATCTGAAAAGAAAACCAAAAGCATAGCCTTTGTGTCCATTAATGAAGATGGAGAGGAGGAATGTGATTTGGATACTGATGAAGGATTATCCAATGCTATAAAGTTGCTTAGAAGATAGTTTAACAAAGTGATGAAGAGGATGGACATGAAGTCAATACCTAATGTTAAGAACAACGCATCTGACATCAGCAGGTCTAATGATGTTGTTAGAAGAACAAGGTCTGAAGAAAAATCCACTAAAGGCAAAGGGATTAAGTGCCATGGATGTGAAGGGTTTGGTCATATTATAGTTGAATTCCCTACTTAGCTCAAGAAACAAAAGAAGGGTTTAGCTATATCTTGGTCTGATGAGGATTCTGAAAGTGAACTTGAAGAAGAATTTGCTAAACATGTTACTCCTCTGACAGGGAGATATGTCTCAGATGAAGATTCTAGTGATGATGAATTGACCTTTGAAGAACTAGAAACTTTCTACAGAAAGTTGTGTCTCATAAGCGAAGAAGTCTGACAACAAGGGGAGAAGCATAAGAAACTCATAATCCAACTGAAGGTTGAAAATGAGGAACATCTTGAAACTATATCTAAGTTGAAGAATGAAGTCATCTGTGAAATTCTGATATGACAGACTCAGATGTCGAATATGATGTTGAGACATCTTATCTATTACTTAAACATGGTAAGGCATACACAACAACACATTTAAAATTCTGATAAATCAGATTCAAACATTCTGTAGGATGTTTTGACATCTGATATGACATTAAGTTTAGGTACTGCATAATAACAGAAAAGTTATAAAGAACACAGCAGAATTATTAACCCAGTTCGATCAAATAAATCTACTCTGGGGGCTACCAAGCCAGGAAGGAAATCCACTATATAGTATCAATTCAAAGACTTCTCAGCAAACACCTATAATTTACATTCTTCTCACTTAAACACTAATTGTGCAACTTCTACTTAGGAACTTCTAAATATGAGAAACTCATCCTCACTTCCAATCACCTCAGTGATGTCTCACAGTGCCAACAGTCAGTTGCTGATATTGACAACTTCAAACCTATACCACAATCCATAATAGAATTTACACTTCCATTACAATACATTAACCTTGCTTAGCAGCTTCAGTTAAGTACAATCCACCTCTTGCTTAGCAGCTTCGAGGTTTACACATAAACAACCACAACAGGGTTCATTGTTGTTTACGGCTACACAACAACACAACCCTAATGATATTACATTTTCGGTTTGGTTGGTTGTTTCTAAACTAGGTTACAAGGTTTCTTTTATATCATATTCCCAAATGGATTTGGGCCTAAACAATCACAACAATAGTTGCTACAAAAATGCAGAAAAATTCTGCTTACAAATATACAAAAAGATCTTCAAATCTAAAAACTCCTAAAATATCTCTAAATATAGAAACTCTATATTTTTCAATATTTTTCTTCAGTTTAAATTGAGTCTTCAAGATCTTCTACAATCAGCGTCATTGGATTGATTTAAATCTTCAAATAAACTGTTTTTGTTGAAACCAAAACATAAACTTCAATCCATCTTTAGTGTTTCATGATGTCGAATAAACTGTCTTGACATCTTCTTTGACATTTTGTTCCATATGTTGAAACATTTCAACACAACATGTTTGGGCGCACACAAAGGATTCTTTGCTTTATGTATTTTGTGTTTTGCAAAGATCATGTACATATACATTGCTGCTATACTTGTTTTACAAAATTTATGCCAATTTACAGAACTTACAAATCTCCCCCTTTGGCAAATTTTGGCTAAAACAAATATATATAAAAAATAATACATTAAAATAACAGCAGCAAAAACCAACACCAACAAACTCTCCATTATGTCAGGACATGTTGTTGGATATCTTCAGCAATATTCACAACTGAACAAAAAACAACAGTCACTTATTCCTCCAGTGGATGAATTGCTACCTCTTCTTCTAGTAGACACAACAATAGTAAAATAAGAAGTAGAAAGTCCAGAACTCTTGACTGAACTAATTTGTTTCTACTTCCTTTCTTTTCAGATTCCCAGAAACATTCTTCTCAGGCTGTTGGACATACTTCATCTAGAAGACCAATGATGACATAAAAGAACAATATATCCTTCTCTTATGTAACTCAAAACACAAGTCACATTGTGTTCTTCAACTCAGGACACAAGTCACAAAGACTAGCATATGACATCCACCTTGACATCCTGATAACCACCATACAAAATAGATGCAATTGTTGCGATAATAACCCTGAGCACAACATCTGTACACACTCTTTCTCCCTCTTTTTAGCCAAAAATTGGCAAACATAGCCCTCACAACACCATACCCACGAATTATTCATCCAAACTCTAAAGAAACCCATTAGAAGAAAATATGAAATCAAGAAAACTCACATGCTGGAGGAGGAGAGAATACACTTCTATAAATAGGGAGCCAAGGCATAGATAGTAACGTCATATCCTTGAAAAAGAAGCGTTCTTGGTCCAAGATCTTTATGATATGAGCAAGAACTTCTGCACCATTCACTGTGAAACAGAAACTGACCTTGACCAGATGACTTGTTCTCCTAAAACAAACGGCCCAATAACAAACACGCAAGAAAACCCTGTGTTTCACATTTTCTGCCAGCGTCGTCCACAAATACTCAAAAGGAGAACAATACACACATGACTTGAGACATGTTCTGACATCCAACCATATATTGTCTTCTTGCAGTGCAACAATATGGTTCACAACACCTCAAGAATCCAACATAAACTGCAAAGAGCAGCTTTATACAATATAGCCTTCTGGACTCCTAGGATACTCCTTATCTGGATCATAAGGACATGCACACCACAACCACTAAGTAATAAAAATTAATCAGGAAAACATACTTAGTAGTACATGTCACAACATGTTGTGTAACATCACAGAACCTGGTTAAGGTATTACTCCCCCTTAACTTCACAAAATCAGTTGCACAGACTTGTAACAAACTCCCCCTGTTTGGGACACTCCATGCTTTTTTGTACTTTGATGAAAGGAAAACATAATACGCATCTTCATGTCTTCAAGAGCTCACCCTCTGTCTAATTCCCAATTGAACACATTCACTTCTTGTACCAAAGTATACCTGATCCCTTCTTAGTTTGTAGTTACCACAGACTAAACAAGTTTAACATCTTCTGCACACAGGTTCTTGAAACAACATTTGCCCAACAATGTCTTTATAGTACTTTGGCCATACGATCCATATAAAACACATTTGAACTAATTCAGAAATTAGAAAGAATGTCCATAAACAGACTTCCAAGCAATCAATACATGGTCTACTTCAGTCTTCTACATGTTTCTTCCAATGCAGATCATCTACTTCATCATTCTCCCTTAATATTAGGTAGGATAATAATAGAAACCATGTAGACAAATACCCAAGATAATGTACTAACACATAGGTAGAACATTTTCCACACACCAAGACCTTATCACCATGATCCTAGATGTGCTCCACCAACTGGACTTACTATAGCATAATAATCCAAGAACTTAAATTCTTCAACTTCACTATGCCACCAGCTAGAATCAAAAATTCATAAAACCACCTTCAAGAAGAACAAATATCCTTGAGTCTTCAACTCATCACTCTTCTTCCCAAGAGCAAATTGTTCCAAGATAATCCTCAAGAACAACCAGCTGCCACACTCTTATTATCTTGATTCTTCGAACCCAATATCGAGATCAACCAATTGCCACACTTTGATCACCTCCTTTATGAATCCTCATATGAAAAAGCCAATTGTCACACTTGTCTTATTCACGTTTATCATAAATCTTCCAAAGATATTCTGATCAGTGAAGTTAATCTTCACCAAGTTGTCGGGTCTTATGAAGCATTCAATCCATATAGATCATTCTATCTTAAATTGATGTGCCATTTCACCAATTAGATTCTGATATTGAATTAGATGTTTGAACATTGTTAGTCCATATCCAGCTGTTAAATTCAGCTCTTTCTTCTGCCACTTGAAAGAACCTCCTTCCTTTACAGAACAAGAGTTCCATGCTCTCATAGACTTGACCTATTTACCAAGTTTGAGCAGACAACCTCCATCCTGTTGAATTTGCAGAAAATTCTACCAATATCACATATTGATAAGAAACTTCCACTGATTTCTCCAAAGTCTTCAAAAGTGCCACTATCTGAATCTTTAGAAGGAATAGTTCAAAACTACACCTTGCAGCAATACCATGGATGACATTTCTCCCTGAGTAAAGCAATCTTCACAAAGTCCTGATGATTTATCAATAATAACTTCATGATTATACCAACCTTCCTTGTCAAGGGAAGAACAAAATTCCAGCTGCATCCATCAAAAACAGTCTGCACTCTTGAACCAAAACACCACATATGGTACTATTTAACTCCCCCTTTCATTAACAACCAAAGATCTTTTTGAAGATGAGTATTACTCAGAATACTTTTTGAACCATAAGATTCAGACTGCAGATATGCATACTCCTTAGATAAATATTATGTCTCTCGTCCAAGTATCCACCTTTATGCATCATAAAACAAAAGACAAATACGAAGTCTCCCGTCAAGATATTTGCTAATGGTCAGATAAGATTACCTTCTCACACAAGGTTGAACATGTAATCTGACTTCTTCTTCTTCTGCAGACAACTGACACTTTCTGAGATGATGTTCTAACATTTGTTCAGACATCAGTATCAGTTACACAAACCTCCACAACAAACATGTGCAGTGTGTATACGCACAATTTAGACACCATGGGTTTGAGGAAGGAGAGCCTTAGTATTTGTCAACTATGTTCCCTACACGTCATCATTATCTAACATGGCAGTTTCTCAGCACTCCTCATATCATTATACTTTAAATAAATGATGTATGTGGCTTTGAAGATTTTCGACAGGATAGGATCACTCTTTCTTCCAAACATGTCCAAAATCTTGGACCACTCTTTCTTCCAAACATGTCCAGAATCTTGGACCACTCTTTCTTCCAAACATGTCCAGGATCTTGAGAAGGTTTTTGATGATTTAGTTCATAATATGACGAATAATCGTATGTCGAAAACGTAGATGATTTTCCCTTTAGGGAGTTCTTCACATCACTACTAGGAAATCCACTTGTATTTTCGACAAGAGATATGAAGGCAGGGATTCGACGAAGAAGACGTTGGGACTATTTTGAATTTCAAATGAATTTGACATGACAAGGAGATACGTCGTTTCGTCAGTTAAAGGGTAGTTTTCATGAATAACGGCTTCGTCTGGTAGAAGATACGTGGAAGATTCTTAGAGATTGCTAACATGCAAAATGCCAAGTGGCGAATTATTAGGAAGTGACCGTTATTCGACGGTTATTTTATTTGTATATAAATAGGATAGTTTGCTTTGTGTAAATTGTGTGAAATTCTGTACAATATTTCTGTGAAGATTACTCTAATACTCGTGTGTAAGAGAAAGGAGAATTATCTGGAAAATGTACGTGTAAACACCATTTGATTTTCAGTTATAAAGATTAGATTTATCATTCGTTCCTTGTTCAAGTTTATGCTTTTATTTACTTTCAAGCAATCTACTTTCCAGCAATTTACTTCCAAGTTAATTTGTATTCCAACAAACCTTTAATGCAAACTTTAAGTTTCTTTGTTAGTTTCATTAGACAAACATTTCCATATTGCAATATAAACAAGAACCATCTCTTTAAGAAACCGTTCTACAAATTTTTTTATGGAAACACTTTTCAGATTCTTCTAATTGCTTAATCAGTTAGGCTTCAAATGTTATGTGTAGCGGTAAAATCATGAGTGTAAGCTATTGATTAACTTAACTCAAGGATACACAGAGTCGCCACCGCGCTTTTGTTTATTTCCAAAAGGAAAAAGGTAAAAGAACGAATAAAAACCTAAGGAATCTAAAAGCAAAAGCTAAAAGAAACAAACAGAGAACGGGTAAGGGGATTGGTTACAAATCGGGAAGGTTTTACGCACCCAACTGGTCTGTGGTACTCCACGGGAGCCCTTTGACATATTTATTTCTTTTTTGGTTTGAAATTGGTTTGCTTAAAAAAGATTGAAGGGATGAGAAGAAGAATGTTTTTTTTAATGTTTTGTGTTTGAAGAGGTTTAACGCCTCATGCCTACGTACCCACAAAGTGCAATGCGAGATCAAAACCTCGTAGTTCGTGGTACAAAATTTGAAAAGAAACAATGAGTTGCATTAATTTTAAAATGTAGAGATAAGTCGTCATTCTTTAGGGAATAATTCCGCTAGAAATAATGAATCATATCTAAACATATGAAAAGAAAAGGGTGCACAAAGGCACAAAAACAATTGAGTGAGTTTTTGGATTTTTTAAAGTATTTAAGAAAAGGATTTCGATATATTTACATGGATTAATATTTATTAAGAAAACAAAATGAAAAGGTTAAAATCACTTGACCTAAGTCAAGGTTTGATTGCGAAAGCGTTTGAAGTTTGAAAACCAAGAAGATTTGAAAATAGGGAGAAGTTTTGAAAATTTAAGAATGGGGAGGAGATGAAGGGACTATCCTAAGACTTGAATTTAAAAGTTAAGAGAAAAGCGATCAAACCATATTATGAACATTTCTTCAAGGTAAACGGAATTCCGTCTTCAAAGACAATATGAAGTTAATTCGAGGCCAAGGTCTTCAATCGATCACAACTTGAGCAAAGGGAGAGATCCTAAAATCTAAGTCCAAACTCCAATGCTAAGGATAGTAACCATAGTTCGAAATTAAAGTCACCAATCTTTTTAATGTTTAATCCTTTATTAATGTTTTGGTGTCCAAATGGACAAAAGAAAAATCACAAGCAACAATATAAACATAAACAATATGATATATGATATAATATGATAATAGCATAATAAAAGAGATAAGGAGCGAGAAATTGAAATAAAGAGGATAAGGTGCGAGAGATTGAATTTAAATGGATTATATTCACATTATTATAATATTTACATATAAGTGGTATGATGAACTTAATCAAGCACAACCACGGAAGATAATAAAAAATTCGAGGCAACCGGATCCAAGTGGATCTTATTCCGAATCGGGACAAATTTAGGTCTATGTTAAGCAATCGCCGAGTAATTTACGAAGTAATTACCCTACAAATGAGGCCTGCCACCACTAATTAAAGTGGAAAATATTCGTGCTAATACATGTTAGAGAAATGATATTATGAATCATTCTCCGAAAACATTCCACACTAAAAGAAAAAGAACGGTCTAATCTTAATCGAGATTTTCGTTGAATTTATCGAAGGCAACCTATCACGATCTCAAAGTATGGAGAATGATCCAAATGATCATTCATCCATAGATTTGAAATAATGAAGATTAAATCTCTTCGAAAAAACAACAATCTACGAATCGGAGATTGTCATCGACCAAAAAATAAAAAAGGGATGGAAAAGAAAACATGGATCTAAAAATAAATCCATAAAGGAAATTGAAATATTTTTTAAATCCTTTTCTTAAAATATATTTTCTAAATACTTTCTAAAATACTTTTTTCTAAATTGTTTATCAAAATAGAATTTGAAAACAAAAAAAAATTAAAGAACAAAACTAATAATAATAATATAAAAGAAAAGAAGAAATTAATAAAATGGAGGGGGGAAGGATCCGCGACATGTGGCAGACAGCAACATAAACAAATGGCCATAGGCCCAAAGCTGCAACACATTTATTGAAAAAAAAGTGAAATACAAAGGAAATTAAAAAAAAAAGTAAAACACAGCAACTAGAAGCACACAAAGCTTCTTCTTCTTCTCTTATGAGATCACGTGAACCTTCAAACACAGACAAGGCCGAAAAAAATCGTCGCTACCTCACCTTCACAAAAACAGATCGGCGGCAGAAAATCAATCTACAAATCGTCCTTCTTCGCGAATCTCTCTCTTCTTCCGCGAACCTCTCTCTTCGAACCTCAAGCTTCTTGTTCTTTTGATTTTGTGATGAGGGGAAAGGATTAAAAGAAAATGGATTCAGTTGTTTTCTTTGAAGTTAACGAGATTTGGGATGAAAATGGAAGATGATACGAAACAAATTTTTTAGAAGAAGAACAAACTTTCTTCTGTTTTTTGAAGAAATTTCAGATTAGGATAAAATTCTATTTTGATTTTGGGCAGAAATTCGGGAGGGCTTTCAAAGCTTGAAATTGAAAGAGGGAGAGGCTCTATTTATAGGGGGAGTAGTGAGATTGATGCTGCCGTTTTGACACTTTTGCTCGCGTTTTGCTTCACGAAATCAGCGTGTTTGCGTTTGATATTTTGGATGCGTTTTGGGTTGGTGTGATACTGAAGTCATGTTGCTTGCGTTTATTGCTTTGCTGTTTGCTATGTTTCTGCGTTTTGAGTGCAGGTGAATATCTCGTGTGTTTTGCGTTGTGACGCTATGGCTTGCGAAGATGCGAAGTTGCGGCTTGAGCTTATTGTTTTGTTCGCTTGGGCTTGTTGTGTTGTTGTTCGTGTTGAGCTGATGCTTAGTGAAACGATGCGTTTTGAAGTCATGGCTTGTGGTGCGGGAAACGGAAGGAAAAGCCGGGGGTTGGTATTGCTTCGGCTTGCGGATAGCTGAGAGTTTTGTTGAAGTTTGCTATTGCTTGCTTGGCATATCAGGCTTGTGCGTACGGAAAGCTTGGCTAGAGCTGTTGTTGTTTTCGGCTGGAAGTGACTTGTGAACTTGTGCAGTCCGTGTTGCTTTGTGTGGCTAGTTGAAAAGTAATTCAAATGAACTTATATGGGATCATGTGGCTGTATGAATATGTGGTGTATAATGGATTTATGAAAATCTCACGTGCGGTTGAAAAAACAAACAAGTGTTGGTTCTCTTTTTTTATATTTATTTTATAATAGAAATAAAAAATGAATGGGCTAGTGTAATGGGCCTTGAATCCATCTTTTCATAATTATTTTGGTGAGAAAAAGATTGTATGGTGATATAAAAAAATGGTTTTAGAAAATCAATAAAAATGGATGATAAAAATAAATGGGATTATAAAAATAAAAAAAATGAATAATCGAGAAAAAAAAGTATGGTAGAAAAGATGGTCATTGGATAAAAATGGATAATAGAAAAATTGGGAAATTAAAAAAAATGGTTTAATCGAAATTGGGCAATGGATATGAAATGGTGATTTTTTAAGGCCCACAACCAACTTCTGATTTTCTTCACAAGCCACTTGATTAAATGAACACAGTCACCAAGAAATCTTTGAACAACTCACAACTCAAGTCACAAACATCGTCTGAAATTTGCCTTGAATAATCGAAACCATGCTGAGGAAAATAAATCCACAAATGAATCACTGATGAACTGATGAACCGATGAACTGATAAACACTGAAGATTCAAACCAAACTTCACACAGAACACTGTCTGATAACTGATGCCTTTCACACACAACACAACCTAAACTTTTGAAAACCCACTATCTGAGGAATAAACCCCTGGCACACATAATTTGCAGTCGAAACAATCTTTTGATAGTTTTACCAATATTAGGTCAAACATCCATCTGAAATCGAATTGTGACTGAACAAACGCATCTGAATTGAAATCACTGTCTTATCTTTGAAATCCTGCAACACAGACAACAAGAAGAAGAAGAAGATGTAAACACCCCAAATTTGCCCTCACCCATTCACACCATGGCTTTTGATATCTTCATATGCATAAATTCAATCATAGCATCTCACACCACATTTTTTATTCACTGCATTGATTCTAAGTCATCTGCATCTGGGGTTTGTGATCTGAGCCATCCCTGGGCCATTTGAGCCACTCCAAAGGTCATCAATCACTTCAAAGGGGTCCATGTATGTCCAAGCATCATTTTGTATCCTCACAAAGTCAATGAAGTCAAAGAATCACAAGAACTGAGATTGGCATGGAAGCAGAGCCAGGCTTAACTGCACAGATGACCTAGAATTAGGGTTTTGGTTTCAAAGGCCATAACTCCAAATTTTCTGGTCATTCTTGTTTCTATTGGTCTCTATATGGTATAGGGATCATGCATATCAATTTTCATAAATAAATTCAATGGAGAAGGCATCTGATCAAGAGGTGACTTCTTGAGCAAGTCAGTGCAAAATCAGGGCATCTGAGGCCCCCAATGACCCAACCAAAGGGTGTTCTTCATCATTTTGAATGTGTATGATCTTTATTTGATCATAGAAGATGTTAGAAGTTCACAAAATTGAAGAATTTCAAGCCATTTGCAAAGTTGCCTTTTTGGGAAAATGACTTGTAATGGAAACTTGCCATTTTGGGAAAGTTTTTCAACCCTTTCTTTTTGATTCAAAAATGCTTCAAATGAGAAAACTTTGGTCATGAAAGTTGTAGAATGGATCATTCCCTTTTCAAAAAGTACAAGAACTCATTCTAATTCATTTTGGATCAAAAGTTATGGCTTGTCAAAGTTAGGAAAAATCACATAATTTCATGTTTTACACCAAAGAGGCATTTTGCAAAATGGTATGATAAAGCATTCTAAAGACTTCAAATATGTACAAACTCTTCACAACATGTTCATGTGACTTCTAAAAATCAGAATTGGCCCAAGAATTATGCATTTTGATGCCTTGAACTTCATGAATTTCCAAAAGGGGCCAAACTTTGGAAAATTGCAAAACACTACATAAACTTCACTCAACTTGCTGATTTGTCTCAAAACCAATTCCATGGACATCCTTAATCTCAGTTGAGCCAGGACAAGCCAATGAGCCAGCTACACCATTGCCCATACCTCAAGTACAACACTTTTGACTTTTTGGCAAGAACACCCATACCAATCAGCCTGTGCCACCACCAACTCTCTGCCCTATCACAGTTTGCTAAGTGGACAAAATGGAACTAAAACCACACAAGAGGCAAGCCTGAGCACACACACAAGTCAGCATACACAAAAATCCCTCCCTTTGCATTTTCTATCGAATCTCCCAACTCAGCAACTCAAACTTGAAAATTCTTTCACCATTCAACTCACCATGACCCACTGATCATTTCCCACCCCTCACTTGTCCCTGAAACCACCACAATCAAAAACACGATTTCAACACTCCCTTGACCTGAGCTTCTGCAAACTTCTTCTGGAGGCCATATAAACTCCAACCAAGTGTCAAAAGCTTCTGAGGAGGATCATTGGGGCTTGTTTGAAGCAAAGAGCTGGCCAGAAAGTCCCTGTTTCGAAAGCTCAAGCTCAGGTAGTCATGGCATTTATTTTTCCAGAACTCCCTTTTTTTAGTTTCTAAATGCTTCCTTATGCTTCACTGATTATCATGATGTGATTTATTTTGAAAATGAATGAAAAATGACCATGTATGCTTGTTCTGAAACTTTGCCCGTGAAATGAGTTTTGGTTTGATTCCTCTGATTCAGTGAAAATAAATGATTTTTGGGGTGGGGTTTAGGTTTAGTGATGTTTAAGGATTGAATCTGGAGATTTTGGTGAAGTTTTGATGTGTATTGAGGGAGATGAGATGAGGAGCTTGCCGGAGAAGATGACCGGAACACTGTTCCGGTCATCTGAAAGTCATTAGGGCTTCTGATTAGGGCTTAATCATAATTACGTAGGTTTGAATGTGAGCCGTTCGTTTGCGCGCCAGGTCAACTCCCGCCTCTGTGAATTTGAATCTCAGCCTTCAGATTGTTTGACTTTCCCTTTTTTCATTTAAATTCATTTTAATTTTATTTGTTTCATATTTATTTTGCACGAATTATTAAAAATAGCTAAAATCATTTAAAAATTATGAAAATTTTTGTCAAAGATTTCATTAATTTTTAAAACCCAAAAATATTTTTATTTTTATATTTTGTATTAAAAATTATTTTTAAATCATTTAAATGTTTATTTTCAATTAGTTAATGAAAATTAATTAATTAAAAATACATTTAGGTATTTAAAAATCCCAAAAAAAATTCATATTGCATTTAGAAACATTTAGAAACATTGTCAAGCTCTCAAACCAAATTTATTTTTTGTTCTTGATGCCTTTTGATCATTTTCATTGGAATTAATTTCATTTTAAGGCAATATTTTGGTTCAAACTTTAAAATTTTCATTCTGCCTAATCTTTGAGAGTTTGACAATGATTCTTTTTGCATTGCATCCCACATAGTATGTAGTTTATAGGATAAAATTGGTTTGAATTGATCTTTCATCTTCAATTTGTTTTGCATTTTTCTTGATGAGGTACCTTAAAACCCTAGCAATCTTAGGAAATTCATAACTTTCACTAGGTTAAGAGTTGGATCCCCTCCTTTGGGTAGTGAGCTTGTATAGGTTTAGGGTATCTTTGATTGCATTTTCAAATTTTTATCATGTCATATGCTTCTGATTTTGGATTTTTGCTTTGCATGATGCATGTAACCCTAATTTGTGTCTTCCTTTGCATTCATCTTTCATTTGCTTGCATCCAATGACTTGCCATGACATTTTGTGCATCCACATGATTCACAATACATCTTAGGACATATTAGAATCATGTTTGATCATTGCATCTTTCACTTGCCATGTTATATGTCCATTTCATTTCATAACTTTTCATGTACATTCATGGTTCAATGCATGCTTCATTTGCATCCTTATGTTTGTTTGATCATTCTCATGCCTTGCCTCATGTTTGTATCATCTCTTAGCATCACTAACATCAAGTAATTTCTTCTGACTTTGGTTTGCATCATGACATTTCATCTCATTTGCATTGCATTTCATTTCTTTTGGCTAACTTTTCAGGTGGTAAGTTGTTTTGAGAAGTGAATTTGCCTTCACTTCTCACAATCTCTTCTCATCTCTCTTGCATCTTTGCTGTATTTTATCTTGTGTGTTGGAGTGAGCTTGCTCATTCATGTTCATCTCTTACTTTCTTTCTTCAAGCAACTTGTCTTCTTAAGTGAAGCAAGTTGTCTTGCTTCTCTCTGCTTCCTTCTCCTTTCATCTGCTTCCTTCTTGGTGGTTTCTCTGAAGATCTTCTTGCAAACCTCATAAACCCTAGGATCTCCAAGCATGATAACAATTAGGGTTTTATTAGTCCCCCATTTAGTTTTACCTTTGTGTCATCTTTGAGTCTCTTCTTCTCATCTCATAATCAGGGACTAAACCCTAAAGGCTTTAAGGCTTTGTGATTAAGCTTATGCCTGCATCCTTCTATTAGGATGAAGTGTATAACTTTAATCCTAAGTGTTAAACCCTTAATGTGTTTAAATCCTTTAATCAATCCATCTAATAATCACTAAGACATCAAGCTTGTAACTTGGGCCTTGCATTAGGGTTCTAATTCTTCCTTAAGTGGTTAAGAAGGACTAACCCTAGTGTTAATGGACAAGTCCCCCTCAAGTTGTCTTATAAACCATAAAATTCACTTCTTAATCTTATCATTAACTAAAATCCATTTAATAAAGGCTTTGTTTTGTCATGAGGTTAATTCCTAATCATGGATTAAGTTGAGGAGCCTTCCTCAGCTTAAATGTTCTCATCTATTATCCTTCTATTAGGATGGTGTAATGAGTCCATTAAATCCTTGATTATGGCTTAATCTCATTACTCAACACTAAACAAAAACAACAAAAAACATCTAAATAATCACAAGTAGGTTAATGATCTTAATCCTACATCATGGTGATTAAGTGTGAGGTGTTTACTTCACACTTAAGGTATTCTCATTACCCCTAATCAGAGGGAAGATGTGATGAGTTTACTAATCCTTGGTTTAGGCTTAAGCTCATTTTCTTATGACAAACTCCAAAAGCAATAAAAGATTGAAAACACAAAAACAAACAATAATCGTCTCCTCTGGGATTCTTTTCTCATCTCATTCACTCACAAACGAGAACTTGCTTCTTCCGTCTAATGCAAGACAGTTTGCACCTGAGCCAGACAGGTCATACACTTGAGCATAGGCAAGCAAGCAGTTCACAAGTCAATTTATTTTTCAGTCTCTTTGAGTCGAACTACGGTGTTCTGACTTCCTCATTGCACGAGAGGATACGTAGGCATAACTTAACAGTTATCGAACAAAAGTCTTTGTATATTCCCCCTCTTTCCAGCCTTATTCTTTAAGCCTCATAGTCATGAGCATTTCACTTTTGTTCTTACACTGACACTTCATTTATACACTTCACACTTCTTTTACACTGACACTTGCATTCTTTTCCAGCCTTGATACACAGATTGCACTGACACTACCCCTTTAAAACACAAATCTTTTAAGCGTGGATCCCGTCGAGTACGACGAACAATCTGGGTGCTAATACCTTCCCAGGTTATAACCAACCCCCTTTCTCAGTCTCTCTGGTTCGTGACCGTCTTATCCATATCTTTCCTAGGTCTATGCAGCATTACCTTTCCTCCGGGATAAAAATGCCTAGCTGGCGACTCTTGTCTTTCTGAGTTCACCCCTGTGTGTTCTCTCTCCTTTCGCCGACCGTTCGCGTCTGTACCCCTTCTGACCAGGTGTCATTTGGTGGGAGTGACAGCAGACTGCCACATATTTTTGGTATTTTGGTTAGAAGTTAGTAAATATAAACAAATATAAAGAAGTAAAAACAATGGTGATCCCCTGCGAAGCATAGACCCTACATCTGAGGAGAAACTCGAAAGCCAGTGCGATCTTGTTTGTATGCAAAATGCAGATGAAATGCGAAGAAATCTTAGGGCAAAAATTAGGGTGTTACAGCTGCCCCTATTTAAGTTTCTTCAATCCGGAGATATGAAGATTGACATCTTTGTCTCTACAAGATGGGAGATACTTAAATACAGAAAACCCAATTTTTGTCCTAAGAGAACAAGATATGATATGAATATGATATGCAAGCCCAAGATCTCTGTGGGGAAAATATGACCACCAGAGGAAAACAAAAACTTGGGGACACAGAAGAAAATCCCGCTGGGGAAACAACAACAGACAACCAAAGAGTTACCAGGAAAATAAATCACTGGGAAAGCCGACTCCACTTGGGAAAAGACATGAAATAATCAAGGAATAGATTCAACCAGGGAAAGATAAACACCCTTCCAGGAATTATCAACCAAACAAAATATTCGAATCCAAATAATGGAGGAATACTGAGTTGGAAAAGAATCATCAACTACATGTTTACTGGGTAGGAAAACAAAGGACTCGACTATCGATTTACTGGATAGGAGAAAAATAAAGAGGGATAACCATCACTACCTTTTTACTGGGTAGAAAAATTCTCAACTACCTGATTTACTGGGTAGGAGATACAAAGGACTCGACTATCGATTTACTGGATAGGAGTATGATCAACTACCTGATTTACTGGGTAGGAACTGAATCAAATGGAAACAGCTTCTATTACCTTTTTACTAGGTAAGAAGGAATTTCAACTACCGGATTTACTGGGTAGGAAACTCGAGCAAAAGGAAACAACTTCTATTACCTTTTTACTGGTAAGAAGAAGAAATCTCGACTACCGGATTTACTGGGTAGGAGTACAAGCAAAAGAACTTGATTAATTTGGTAATATTACCCAATATCGATTACTGATAGCTTAATTCCAAAGTAATATACTCAGGCTGGAGAAAATGTTGCCCACTATCAAACAATGATAGCTTAATTCCAAAGCAATATTACTCACAACATGGGACCAAAATTCAATCCAAGAATAAATTGGAAAGAAACGGTCAAACAAGACTCATCCCGAGGAGGAAATATCTCAACTGGGGAAAATTCCATCCAGATAATAAACTGGGGAGGAAACTAAATCAAAATCATCCACGAGAAACAAACTCAGTGGGGAATTAGAAAGGATTAACACTTTCTGCTTAATGGTCGACACTCTAAACTTGAGAGGAAGACGACACACACACTCTGTGGGGAAACTCCACACCAAAGAGCAGATAACAATGATAAATGAAAGAATGAAAGCAAATGATTCTATGCTTATGCGTATGAATATGCTTATGAATATGCTGACAAAACAGACATAAAGATAAGGAACGGGTGACATGAACACCACAACAACCAGATACTCGGCTAATCTCAGGCAACAATGCAGGGAAACATGCTGAAGATTCAACTTGAAATCTTGCAGGGGAATATCATAAGCCATCAAAGGAATAAAATCCTACTACAAGGCTTAAATCATGATAAGACAGCATCTACTAGGGATATCATCCTGCTGAGGAAAGGTAATAATCTGCTGAGGATGGAAGTGTTCTTGATAAAAATCAAACTTCACGAGAAATAACTGTCATACCACTCCTGCTCCATTTGGGGATAGAGTATAAGACCTGCTAAAAATCAGACCTACTGGGGATCCATATGAGGATATCAGAAGTTAATACCATAACCAACACAGTTACGAGGGATTTTAAATCAATACCCACCATCGGGTAAAAGAAAACCTCTAAACTGACTGCTATATCAATACTTCTATATTCAAGGATGCAAACAATTCAAGCTGAGGAACAAGAGCTCAGCTGGGGATTCCCAATGCTTCTCAATTTAAAGATGACTTGCTGAAAAAGAGATCACAATTCAGCTAGGGATTCTTAAAAACATCCTTTCCAACAATTCTTTTGGAGAAAACATGGGAACTCAGAACAATCACCTCCGTTTAACATCATTAACATCAACCTGCCAAGACTATCCAGGAACTTCGCATGGACATAACCGAATCAAACCCTGCTTTGGGAGAGACAAGTTACACACATCCAAACTTTACCATTCTTGGAATCACTATCAATATCCTTTCTTTGTTCACATATCATAAGAAAAATGTTTTTAAAATCTTCAAAAATTAAATTTATTAAATTTGTTTCAAAAATCATCATCAACAATAAATTGAAATTTTGTAAACAGAAACAATATAAAGAATTGCAAACAATTGGATAAAAGCTCAAATTCATTGATAGAATGGTAGTCAGCAAATGGCATGACTCCATGGATCATTACAAGTTTGAAAAATGGTAAATACATGGAAAAGGGCTACATTGAGATACAATGATCACTATTCTCCCTATCGACTTTGAACTCCACTGTGTCCGAAACTTCAGTCAAGGATGAGTGAATAATAATCTTTGATGGGAAATTCTTCTGAGGGATAGAATCTGAAATCCTCGGTTACTATAAGTGATCCAGTCTGTCAACGCAGTTACTTGCCATGATCCCTAACTTTTGCCTAGATTGCCCTTTCAGGTTTTCAATCTACCGGGATAATTATTTCTGTTTATGTCTCTAATTTTTACCTGGATCGCCCTTTCGGGTTTTCAATCCACCGAGACGCTCATTTTTGCCTAAGCCGCCCTTCCGGGTTTTCAACTTAGCGAGCTGTTCTTTTATTTTTTAGGAGAAGTATTTCTTGACTGCATCCGCATTCACAGGGCGAGTGATCTCCTCACCATCCATAGTTGCAAGAA
Source organism: Lathyrus aphaca (assembly GCA_963966055.1). Taxonomy (NCBI): domain Eukaryota; kingdom Viridiplantae; phylum Streptophyta; class Magnoliopsida; order Fabales; family Fabaceae; genus Lathyrus; species Lathyrus aphaca. The sequence continues at coordinate 471,495,335 of OZ014523.1, forward strand.
TTAATGAACTTCCAGAGAAGGCTTTCTTAACAACATATGGGCCATCATAGTTCGGAGTCCACTTGCCCCGAGAATCTTTAAGGAAAGACTGAATCTTTTTGAGCACGAGGTCGCCTTCTCTGAATACACGAGGTTTGACCTTCTTGTCAAAAGCTTTCTTCATTCTTTGCTGGTACAACCGACCATGACACAAAGTTGTTATTCTCTTTTCCTCAATCAAATTCAACTGATCAAATCTACTCTGACACCATTCAGCCTCAGTCAACTTGGCTTCCATCAGAACTCTCATTGATGGGATCTCAACTTCAACGGGGAGCACTGCTTTTGTACCATAAACAAGTGAGAAAGGGGTTGCCCCTGTTGAAGTGCGGACAGATGTACGATACCCATGCAAAGCAAAAGGGAGCATCTCATGCCAGTCCTTGTATGTTACAACCATCTTCTAAATGATCTTCTTAATGTTCTTATTCGCAGCTTCAACAGCTCCATTCATCTTCGGTCTATAAGGAGAGGAATTATGGTGTTGAATCTTGAATTCTTCACAAAGCTCTTTCATCATCTTATTATTCAAGTTCGAACCATTATCAGTAATAATTCTATTCGGAACACCATATCTGCAGATAATATTATTCTTGATAAACCGAACCACAACTTGCTTGGTCACGTTAACATACGATGTTGCTTCCACCCACTTAGTGAAGTAGTTAATTGCCACGAGAATAAAACGATGTCCATTCGAAGCCTTGGGTTCAATCATACCAATCATATCAATTCCCCACATAGAGAAAGGCCATGGGGAAGAAATCACATTGAGATAAGCTGGTGGCACGTGAATATTATCAGCATACACTTGACACTTATGGCACTTTTTCACATATTTGCAACAATCAGATTCCATTGTCAGCCAATAGTAACCTGCTCTCAACATCTTTTTAGCCATTGCATGCCCTTTAGCATGAGTGCCAAAAGATCCTTCATGAATTTCTTTCATCATCATGTCTGCTTCGTGTCTATCCACGTATCTGAGCAAGACCATGTCAAAATTTCTCTTATAAAGCACATTTCCATTCAAGAAGAAATTGCCTGCCAATCTCCTCAAAGTCCTCTTATCTTTATCGGATGCCCCAAGCGGGTATTCCTGATTCTGGAGAAAACACTTAATATCATGATACCAAGGCTTGTCATCATGGACCTCTTCAACTGCAAACACATGAGCTGGTCTTTCAAGTCACATCACACTGATCATGGGAACATCATTCCACTGGTGCACCTTTATCATAGAAGCTATGGTTGCTAAAGCATCTGCCATCTGATTCTCATCACGAGGAACATAATGAAACTCAACTTTAGTGAAGAAAGTTGATATCTTCCTGGCATAATCTCTATAAGGGATCAAGTGGGGTTGATGGGTTACCCACGTACCCTGGATCTGATTGATTACCAAGGCGGAATCTCCATACACATCAAGATGCTTAATCCTCAAATCGATAGCTTCCTCAAGACTCATAATGCAGGCTTCATACTCAGCTTCATTATTGGTACAAGGAAAAGTCAACCTTGCGGCAAAAGGAATATGTGAACCATGGGGAGTAATGATCATTGCCCCAATTCCTCTTCCACATGCATTCACGGCACCATCAAAAACTAAACCCCATCGAGATCCAGGCTCCGGCCCTTCCTCAATCAAAGGTTCATCACAATTTTTCACTTTCAAAAACATCACATCCTCATCTGGAAAATCAAACTTGATTGGTTGGTAATCATCAATCGGTTGATGTGCCAAATGGTCAGCCAAGATACTACCTTTTATAGCTTTCTGAGCTCGGTACTCAATATCATATTCTGATAATAACATTTGCCAACGAGCAATCCTCCCAGTCAAAGCAGACTTTTCAAAGATATACTTGATTGGATCCATTTTAGAGATCAACCAAGTTGTATGATTCAGCATATACTGGCGAAGACGCTTTGCAGCCCAAGCTAAGGCACAACAAGTTTTTTCAAGCATGGAGTACCGAGACTCACAATCAGTGAATTTCTTAATCAAGTAGTAAATTGCATATTCTTTTCTTCCAGATTCATCTTGCTGACCAAGCACACAACCCATGGAATCTTCCAACACAGTCAAGTACATGATCATCGGTCTACCTTCCACCGGAGGAGACAAAATAGGAGGTTCCAGCAGATATTCTTTGATACTTTCAAATGCCTTCTGACAATCATCTGTCCAGACACAACCTTTGTCTTTCCGAAGCAACTTGAAAATCGGAGCACATGTGGCAGTCATGTGAGAGATAAACCTCGAAATATAATTCAAACGGCCCAAGAATCCTCTTACTTGCTTTTCGGTTCTTGGAGAAGGCATTTCCTGAATAGCTTTCACTTTATCAGGATCAACTTCAATGCCTCTTTGGCTGACAATGAAATCTAACAACTTTCCAGAACTTACACCAAATGTGCACTTGTTTGGATTCAAACGAAGCTTAAACTTCCTTAACCTCTGAAACAACTTCAGCAAATGCTCAACATGATCCTCTTCAGTCCTCGACTTAGCGATCATATCATCAACCTATACCTCGATTTCTTTATGCATCATATCATGGAAAAGTGTGGTCATAGCTCTTTGGTATGTCGCACCAGCATTCTTCAATCCAAAGGGCATCACTCTGTAGCAGAATGTTCCCCATGGTGTAATAAATGTGGTTTTTTCCATGTCTTCGGGTGCCATCTTTATTTGATTATAACCGGAAAATCCGTCCATAAAAGAGAACACATCAAACTTAGCCGTATTATCTACCAGCATATCGATGTGTGGCAATGGAAAATCATCTTTCGGACTGGCTTTGTTCAAATCTCTGTAATCAACGCACATTCGGACTTTTCCGTCTTTCTTCGGAACAGGAACAATATTGGCCACCCATTTAGGATAAGTTGATGTCACAAGAAAACCTGTATCAATCTGCTTTTGAACCTCCTCTTTGATCTTTACTGCCATATCAGGATGAGTTCTTCTCAGCTTCTGCTTTACAGGTGGACATTCAGGCTTCAACGGCAATCTATGCTCCACAATATCAGTATCAAGACCTGGCATGTCTTGATAAGACCAAGCGAATACATCAACATACTCTCTAAGAAGCTCTACAATCCTCTTCTTAACATCAGGACCAAGCAATGCTCCAACTTTGACTTCTTTCTTTGCATCTTCAGAACCTAAGTTGACCATCTCTATAGACTCTCCATGAGGCTGAATAACTTTCTCCTCGTGCTCAAGCAACCGAGAAATTTCATCAGGAATCTCTTCAACATCCTCTTCCTCAGCTTCAAACACAGGGAATTCAAAGTTGGGAGAGGGCATAGGATCATTGTTTTCAATGGGTTTATCAATCAATCTGCACAATGATTTTATTTTTATTTTAGAGTATGAACAAAAGTGAAAACATTATGCAGATAAACAATCATTATTATTTTGGGTTTTTTATGTTACCATTTTTCAGAATAAAGCAAAAAGGAAAAAACACATATGGAAATGACAAAATAACATTTTATTGATGATGATAAAATTTGAAACAAAGCCCGACAAACATCACTTTCACCTTGGGCAGAGTGAAAGGATTTTTGAAAGAAAATAAAACAAATTACTTTGAAGCATGAACAATAAAAGGAACATCAACAGCAATCCAGTTCTGGAAAATCTTTCCATGCGTAACAAAGTCAGGCATTTCTTCGTCTTCATCATCTTCAATGATGGCAGCAGCGGAATGATCGTTGATAAATCCAGCACTTCGGAAGCCTTCCTGAATAGTCTTCGGGTCATTAAGAACCGCACCTGGTGCAAAGCCGATACCAAATCCTTCCTTGTTGTCGACAGCATCAATAACTCGTCCCCAACCATCAGACTGACCAGCTTCAAGCACTCGCAGAGCATCCTTGAAAGAAGACATGGGCATGGCATTCTTCTTAGCAACATTATCCACAACAGAAAGAGCTTGAAACGAAGTTCCCACCTCTTCTTCAGCATCAATATAGGAGAAAGAAGACAAATTGCTCACAAGCATCGCCCTTTCACCTCCAATGGTCACCAATTTCCCCTCTTTCACAAATTTCAACTTCTGATGAAGAGTGGATGTCACAGCTCCTGCCTCATGGATCCAGGGTCTTCCAAGGAGACAACTGTAAGCGGGACGTATATCCATTACTTGAAAAGTAATCTTGAATATAAACGGTCCAATAAGAATAGGAAGATCCACTTCACCAATCACTGTCTTCTTCGACCCATCAAACGCTTTCACAATAATCACATTATGCCTCATGGTAGCACCTTGATACACAAGCTTTGACAAAGTCGACTTCGGCATTACGTTCAGAGAAGATCCAGTATCAACTAGCGCCTTGGACATAGCATCTTCCTGACAGTTCACTGAAATATGCAAAGCCAAGTTATGATTCCTTCCTTCTTCAGGCAAATCATCATCACAAAAGCTTAAATTGTTGCATGATGTGATATTAGCCACAATACTATCAAACTGATCAACAGTCACATCATGGTCAACATAAGCTTGATCAAGAATCTTCTGCAAAGACTGCCTATGAGCCTCAGAGCACATCAAGAGTGATAAAACTGATATCTTCGACAGAGTATGCAACAACTGCTCAGTAACGTTGTACTCACTCTTCTTTATCAATTTTAGCACCTCATCTTCACTATCACCAGGTTGGCCTGATTGGGCAACAACATCCATAATCTGCTTACTTGCACTTGTATCTTCAACTCTCTTCGGAGGGTCTGAAGCATACACTATACCACTTCGAGTAACCTTTGTCACATCAGCAATACTAACCATATACTTTGGAGTAGGAATAGGAACTTCCCTACCATTTTCTATCATCGTAGCATTATACCGGTACGGAACAGCTTTATCAGACTCATATGGCACTGGACCAGGAAAATTGATCACCAATAGAATAACAACATTTTTGCGACTATCAAAAGAAATAACCACCCTCTCAGGAACAACTCTCTCAGGAAGATTGAACTGAAGCATAATAACATTCACTTCATTTTCATATTCATCTCTTTTTGTTGTCACTTCAATCAACTTATCATCCATCATCTTTTGAATATCTCTCTTAACAATCACGCAACCACGAGGATTCACTGAGCAGATACAACATCCAGCATAATCGTGATCAATATCATGATATTCACTTAAGAAAGCATGCATCTCAACCAAAGACCTTCGAATATGACGGACCTCATAGATCTTGAACAAACCAGGACAACCATCAACCATATTCACAGACGCATTAGCATGCTTCGGCAACGGATTTTTCTGCACATTTGGATTAACATCATTGAAATACAGAACATTGTTCCTCATCAATTTCTGTACTTCAAATTTCAATGGATAACAATTCTCAACATCGTGACCCGGGGCACCTTGATGAAAAGCACAGCGAGCCTCTGGCTTATACCACCATGGGATAGTCTCTGGAACTGGAGATGGAGGACGGGTTTGCACAAGATTCTTTGCAATCAAAGATGGAAGCAAGTCCGCATACGACATCGGAATAGGATCAAAACTTGGCTTAGCCCGAGCCTGTTGATTACCACTTTGTTGCACAAAAGGTTGTTGATAACGAGGTTGGTACTTTGGAACTGTTGGCACAGTTGGAGCCACATTAATCATTGGAGTTACAGAAGCTACATGCTGTGAATGGTGATTCCCACGACTATGAGGTCTTCTATAACTTTCACGAGATACTGCATTAGTCTCATTTTCTTTCTTTTTCCCAAAATTGAACCTTCTAGAGCTTGAGCCATTACTATTCTCTTGACTTAACCGTCCCTCACAGACACCTTCTTCTAAACGCATCCCCATACCCACCATTTCAGTGAAATCAGAAGGAGCGCTTGCTATCATCCTCTCATAATAAAAAGAACCCAAAGTCTTCAAGAAGATCTTCGTCATTTATTTTTCTTCCAGTGGAGGAACAATCTGGGCTGCCAGCTCGCGCCATCTCTGCGCATATTCTTTGAAAGTCTCTTTGTCCTTCTGGGACATAGCACGAAGCTGATCTCTATCTGGCGCCATATCAACGTTATACTTGTACTGCCTCACAAACGCTTCTCCCAGATCATTGAAGGTCTTGATTTTGCTATTATCCAGACTCATATACCACCTCATGGGTGCACCGGTCAAACTATCCTGGAAATAGTGAATCAGTAGCTTATCATTATCTGTCTGAGCAGACATCTTCCTAGCATACATAGTCAAATGACTCAACGGACAAGTGTTGCCTTTGTACTTCTCAAACTCAGGCAACTTGAATTTGTAAGGAACTTTAACATTAGGGACCAGACAAAGGTCATAAGCATCTTTTCCGAACAAATCCTTATGCTTCAGAGCTCTCATCTCCCTCTGTATTTCAACAAAGCGTCCCTGGAAATCATCAAGTCTTTCAGCCACTCCAGCACCTTCACTAGGCTCAGCATGGTAAATCATTTCATTATGGTGCGGAATAGTATGCACCACAGGCGGTGCAATAGTCACAACTGGAGGAAGAATAGTCCATACTGGTGGGAGAGTATTAAATGCAGCAGTCTCAGGATGATGAGGAGGACGATGACCAGCAGGAACAAAATCAACCGGCATGTCCCAAGGTATGCTAGCAGGCATACAATAGCGAGGAGAGATAACAGTTTCAACAGGAATTGATGTGGTAACAACCTCGGATATAACGGTATTCTGAACAGGAGAATTAGGAGGTGGCTGATTCTGAGCAGCCACCAAGCTTTCCATCATAGCAGAAACTCGTTCCAAGCTTTCCCTCAGAAATGTAACCTCTTCAAGCAGCTCGCGATTCTCTTGTTGTAAAGTTTCCATCACCCTTCTCTGATTAGCTCGAGTATCAAATCGGTGAGTCAGCTTGACAGGAGAGCTGGATGAAGACCAAGAAACAACATAAGATCCCTGGAGAACACTCAAAAAGCAAGACAAATGCGGGTATGATGCATGGTATGCGTATGCAAATGCAAGGATTTCAAAGGACTATAAGATAATTTGCAATATTTATAAAGAAACATTTTTGAAGTACTTAAAAAAACTCATTCTCATTATGATCAAAGTGAGGATTACAAGTGAAGTACAAGCCTCAACAATCCTAATACATGAGAGAAAAAATAAACTAGGCCTAGGGAATCATATCCGAAGAAGTTCTGAATCCTGGCTGATACTTCATGCGAATCCTCTTGATCTCTTTCTTGTACCGATCTTCCATATCTCCCTTATCCTTTACCAACTTGTCAATAATGGCCTTCCAAGCGCCGGATGGATGAGGAATAGTAGATGGAGTACTAGAGGAAAGTAAATCCTCTCTTGGCCTCTTCGTGACACGCCGCTCAAGTAACTCAATGAGATCATCCTTCTCCTTCAGTTGCTCTTGCATCGTAGCCCTCTCAAGTAGCCATTCTTCTTTCTCTTTCTTCATCTTGTCCAACTCTTCTTGAAGAGCCACCTTCTCATCAACGGGAGGTAGAAAAGCAGACAATGGTAATATGGAAAACAAAGGCTCCTCAGGTGGATAAGGCATCTTGAGCTTGGAAGCCCTAGATCGAACCCACTGAATATAACACTCGGAAGGAGCAAGGTGTTGTCTTCCCAATTGACCTTTCTCTTTCCGATGAACCGCATGCCAAGAATGAGCAATCATTTTCTTCATTTCTACATGATCAACACCATTAAGAAAGAAGAAACGAGATAAGGAAAAATTGTTTGGTATGTCCTTCAAACAATAGCCCAACTGTCGTCTAGCAAGAATGGGGTTGTAGCTAATTACCCCACGTGTACCAAGAAGAGGTACATTAGGAAATTCTCCACAACTATCAATAAGCACTCCCGTGTCATAATGAGAACAATACCATGTCATATCCTTATGAGAAAGTGACATCATCCTTTGAGACCATCTTCGATTCTCTCTATTGTCCTTGAAGACATCGGACTTCGGTAGGTGCGAAATAAACCACCTATAAAGAAGAGGCGCACAACATACAATCTCTCCATCACCTTTGGAGGTCCTATAGTGAAAAGCATGATACATATCTCCAAGCAAAGTAGGCACCGAGTTCTTCTTCAAGAAGATCTGAATAGCATTCTCATCCACAATACCATCTAAGTTCGGAAACAAGACAATCCCATAAATGAGCAAAGCAAGAATAGCCTCAAATTCCTCCTTATGACCCAAAGTAAGTGAAGTAGAAGCCTTTCCCATCAAGAACTTAGCATTAATACCACGAACACTCCCCTTTGGAAGAAACTTCCCATTAAGATCGGATTCCTTAAGAAAAAGTGCTTTGGCGATGACCTTGATAGTAAGCTCCTTCTCTAACCCACTGAAGAGAAATTCCTTGTCCAAAATAGGTAGGCCTATCCAATGAGAATACTCTTCCAAAGTCGGCACAAGATGATAATCAGGAAAAGTGAAACAATGATGCAATGGATCATAAAACTGAGCTAAAGTAGGGAGAATCCCCTCAGGTACATCGGTATCCAACATATACAAAAGCTTCCCATGACATCTCCGGAAGTCCTGGGTATCAACAACCAAAGCTCCTAGCTTTCTCAACTCTACTACATTAGGATTCTTGAAGGTGTACTTTTTTGTGTTCCTCCTTTCAAACTTCATAGCCATAGACATCTGAAATTTTGCAAAAGTTCCTTATAAGTCCCTTGAAATCTTACAAACAATGCTCATGAATGCATGATGGCATGTATGCAACAACCACAAACAAGATCACACAAAACACACGGGCTTAGGTTCCGAGTCACGAGCATGAAGTCAAGGTAACAGAACACCAACCCACACAGGTAAGTACTAAGGTTTTGTCTTCATTGTACCTGCAGAAAACCAAAAGGGTACTAACAGAGGTGCCCGGAGTTAACAGCCATCTTTAGAATATCATCGGTACGTTGGATTACTCCCCAACCGATAACATTCTTAAAATAGACCTCGTCCGAATGTAGTATCGTGTGAAAACCACCTTAGATTTACACCCAGACAGTTTCCGCACTACGTTCCTAAATTGGCTTAGATGGGTTAAGGGTTCTACGGTCCTCAGTATGATCAGCTCAAGGTCGGAAAATAATGCCACGTACGATTACTCGTCATGACATTGATAGTCCAAGAGAGCCTAACCGAGTGGAGATTATCAAATTGATATAGCTTTGGACTACTCCATCGCTTATCGCTTCGAATATCGCCGTCCTATCATAAGTTCCAATCAGATCCGGGTTAGAATCTATCTCACATAGAGGATCACCAAAACCGAAACAGAACAACCAAGTAACAAACAAATCAAACCAAAGCAATAAATAAATCAAAGTAGGCTGAATCCGCTTAGAGATGTATTCCCCAGCAGAGTCGCCACTTTTCTGTAGCGGTAAAATCGTGAGTGTAAGCTATTGATTAACTTAACTCAAGGATACACAGAGTCGCCACCGCGCTTTTGTTTATTTCCAAAAGGAAAAAGGTAAAAGAACGAATAAAAACCTAAGGAATCTAAAAGCAAAAGCTAAAAGAAACAAACAGAGAACGGGTAAGGGGATTGGTTACAAATCGGGAAGGTTTTACGCACCCAACTTGTCTGTGGTACTCCACGGGAGCCCTTTGACATATTTATTGCTTTTTTGGTTTGAAATTGGTTTGCTTAAAAAAGATTGAAGGGATGAGAAGAAGAATGTTTTTTTTTAATGTTTTGTGTTTGAAGAGGTTTAACGCCTCATGCCTACGTACCCACAAAGTGCAATGCGAGATCAAAACCTCGTAGTTCGTGGTACAAAATTTGAAAAGAAACAATGAGTTGCATTAATTTTAAAATGTAGAGATAAGTCGTCATTCTTTAGCGAATAATTCCGCTAGAAATAATGAATCATATCTAAACATATGAAAAGAAAAGGGTGCACAAAGGCACAAAAACAATTGAGTGAGTTTTTGGATTTTTTAAAGTATTTAAGAAAAGGATTTCGATATATTTACATGGATTAACATTTATTAAGAAAACAAAGTGAAAAGGTTAAAATCACTTGACCTAAGTCAAGGTTTGATTGCGAAAGCGTTTGAAGTTTGAAAACCAAGAAGATTTGAAAATAGGGAGAAGTTTTGAAAATTTAAGAATGGGGAGGAGATGAAGGGACTATCCTAAGACTAGAATTTAAAAGTTAAGAGAAAAGCGATCAAACCATATTATGAACACTTCTTCAAGGTAAACGGAATTCCATCTTCAAAGACAATATGAAGTTAATTCGAGGCCAAGGTCTTCAATCGATCACAACTTGAGCAAAGGGAGAGATCCTAAAATCTAAGTCCAAACTCCAATGCTAAGGATAGTAACCATAGTCCGAAATTAAAGTCACCAATCTTTTTAATGTTTAATCCTTTATTAATGTTTTGGTGTCCAAATGGACAAAAGAAAAATCACAAGCAACAATATAAACATAAACAATATGATATATGATATAATATGATAATAGCATAATAAAAGAGATAAGGAGCGAGAAATTGAAATAAAGAGGATAAGGTGCGAGAGATTGAATTTAAATGGATTATATTCACATTATTATAATATTTACATATAAGTGGTATGATGAACTTAATAAAGCACAACCACGGAAGATAATAAAAAAATCGAGGCAACCGGATCCAAGTGGATCTTATTCCGAATCGGGACAAATTTAGGTCTATGTTAAGCAATCGCCGAGTAATTTACGAAGTAATTACCCTACAAATGAGGCCGACCACCACTAATTAAAGTGGAAAATATTTGTGCTAATACATGTTAGAGAAATGATATTATGAATCATTCTCCGAAAACATGTCACACTAAAAGAAAAAGAACGGTCTAATCTTAATCGAGATTTTCGTTGAATTTATAGAAGGCAACCTATCACGATCTCAAAGTATGGAGAATGATCCAAATGATCATTCATCCATAGATTTGAAATAATGAAGATTAAATCTCTTCGAAAAAACAACAATCTACGAATCGGAGATTGTCATCGACCAAAAAATAAAAAAGGGATGGAAAAGAAAACATGGATCTAAAAATAAATCCATAAAGGAAATTGAAATATTTTTTAAATCCTTTTCTTAAAATATATTTTCTAAATACTTTCTAAAATACTTTTTTCTAAATTGTTTATCAAAATAGAATTTGAAAACAAAAAAAAATTAAAGAACAAAACTAATAATAATAATATAAAAGAAAAGAAGAAATTAATAAAATGGAGGGGGGAAGGATCCGCGACATGTGGCAGACAGCAACATAAACAAATGGCCATAGGCCCAAAGCTGCAACACATTTATTGAAAAAAAAGTGAAATACAAAGGAAATTAAAAAAAAAAGTAAAACACAGCAACTAGAAGCACACAAAGCTTCTTCTTCTTCTCTTATGAGATCACGTGAACCTTCAAACACAGACAAGGCCGAAAAAAATCGTCGCTACCTCACCTTCACAAAAACAGATCGGCGGCAGAAAATCAATCTACAAATCGTCCTTCTTCGCGAATCTCTCTCTTCTTCCGCGAACCTCTCTCTTCGAACCTCAAGCTTCTTGTTCTTTTGATTTTGTGATGAGGGGAAAGGATTAAAAGAAAATGGATTCAGTTGTTTTCTTTGAAGTTAACGAGATTTGGGATGAAAATGGAAGATGATACGAAACAAATTTTTTAGAAGAAGAACAAACTTTCTTCTGTTTTTTGAAGAAATTTCAGATTAGGATAAAATTCTATTTTGATTTTGGGCAGAAATTCGGGAGGGCTTTCAAAGCTTGAAATTGAAAGAGGGAGAGGCTCTATTTATAGGGGGAGTAGTGAGATTGATGCTGCCGTTTTGACACTTTTGCTCGCGTTTTGCTTCACGAAATCAGCGTGTTTGCGTTTGATATTTTGGATGCGTTTTGGGTTGGTGTGATACTGAAGTCATGTTGCTTGCGTTTATTGCTTTGCTGTTTGCTATGTTTCTGCGTTTTGAGTGCAGGTGAATATCTCGTGCGTTTTGCGTTGTGACGCTATGGCTTGCGAAGATGCGAAGTTGCGGCTTGAGCTTATTGTTTTGTTCGCTTGGGCTTGTTGTGTTGTTGTTCGTGTTGAGCTGATGCTTAGTGAAACGATGCGTTTTGAAGTCATGGCTTGTGGTGCGGGAAACGGAAGGAAAAGCCGGGGGTTGGTATTGCTTCGGCTTGCGGATAGCTGAGAGTTTTGTTGAAGTTTGCTATTGCTTGCTTGGCATATCAGGCTTGTGCGTACGGAAAGCTTGGCTAGAGCTGTTGTTGTTTTCGGCTGGAAGTGACTTGTGAACTTGTGCAGTCCGTGTTGCTTTGTGTGGCTAGTTGAAAAGTAATTCAAATGAACTTAAATGGGATCACGTGGCTGTATGAATATGTGGTGTATAATGGATTTATGAAAAACTCACGTGCGGTTGAAAAAACAAACAAGTGTTGGTTCTCATTTTTTATATTTATTTTATAATAGAAATAAAAAATGAATGGGCTAGTGTAATGGGCCTTGAATCCATATTTTCATTATTATTTTGGTGAGAAAAAGATTGTATGGTGATATAAAAAAATGGTTTTAGAAAATCAATAAAAATGGATGATAAAAATAAATGGGATTATAAAAATAAAATAAAATGAATAATCGAGAAAAAAAAAGTATGGTAGAAAAGATGGTCATTGGATAAAAATGGATAATAGAAAAATTGGGAAATTAAAAAAAAATGGTTTAATCGAAATTGGGCAATGGATATGAAATGGTGATTTTTTAAGGCCCACAACCAACTTCTGATTTTCTTCACAAGCCACTTGATTAAATGAACACAGTCACCAAGAAATCACTGAACAACTCACAACTCAAGTCACAAACATCGTCTGAAATTTGCCTTGAATGATCGAAACCATGCTGAGGAAAATAAATCGACAGATGAATCACTGATGAACTGATGAACCAATGAACTGATAAACATTGAAGATTCAAACCAAACTTCACACAGAACACTGTCTGATAACTGATGCCTTTCACACACAACACAATCTGAACTTTTGAAAACCCACTATCTGAGGAATAAACCTCTGGCACACATAATTTACAGTCGAAACAATCTTTTGATAGTTTGACCAATATTAGGTCAAACATCCATCTGAAATCGAATAGTGACTGAACAAACGCATCTGAATTGAAATCACTGTCTTATCTTTGAAATCCTGCAACACAGACAACAAGAAGAAGAAGCAGACTGCCACATATTTTTGGTATTTTGGTTAGAAGTCAGTAAATATAAACAAATATAAAGAAGTAAAAACAATGGTGATCCCCTGTGAAGCATAGACCCTACATCTGAGGAGAAACTCGAAAGCCAGTGCGATCTTGTTTGTATGCAAAATGCAGATGAAATGCGAAGAAATCTTAGGGCAAAAATTAGGGTGTTACATTATGACTTAGAGAAATCATTTCTTAGAGATTTGAAAATTCTCTATTCATGATTTCTGACTTCTTCTACAGACTTCATCATGAAGTTCTTTTGCATCAACATCATGAGCCAACAATATTTCTTCTTAACATGAAAAAATCCCTAATGAGATTTTTATGAGAAATTCAAAGGTGGACTAATCCTATTTTTAAAAACATCTCATACTCACAAAGAATTAATCTTCTGCAAACAAGATTTTCTTTCTTTCTAGTGATTTGATATTTGAGCAAAATATGTTGTTCAACCAATCGTATTTCAAGAATAGAATTCAACATATATTTCTCCTTATCTGATGAATTTATCTTATTAGTTAATTCTTCTATCTTCTTGCAAGCTTCAACACAAAGGAGACTTGATGTTGATAAATTCAATATTCAAGAATCAATGACTTGATCAATGTAATCCTTTTTGTTTTCACAACTCAGTTATCATCTTCATTCATTTCCAAATGAATATTTGAACATATGAGACTGACATTGCAGATGTAGTGGAACATTACCTAGAGTATTGCTCACAGAGCATTTAGATCTTTATTTGACATTGTTAAGTGTTTGATATCCATCAAAAACAGAATCGGAGCTCTGATACCAATTGAAGGTGTGAGAAAACCACAAGAAATTGGGGTTGAATTATATTTTTTCACTCTTGTTAACTTTTTTCGTCTTTAACGTTATTGTGTTGCGGAAGCATAAGTAAATACACTAAGGCAAAAACAAGAGAAGAGACACATGTTATATCCTAGTTCACTTGTCAACCACAAGCTTCCTCCAGTCCACCCTGCAGGGTAATTTTCCTTACACAAAGACTTTATCCACTATAACCAAACTAATTACAACACACAACTACCTGTCGTGACTAACTGCGCATAGATATGTGATTTCCTTGCATAACTACCTATCGTGACTGACTGCACAACCAACTAATGCGACTTACCACATTGCACAACTAGCTTATGCAAATTCATGGCACCATAACACTAAACCATGAGCAATCACCAAGACCCCAAGTCCTGAGAAAGTACCAAGCGCTAAGTTCTGAGCCTCTTAAAGTTCTGACCTTCACAAGGTCCTTTACGGATAAGGGTAACGCTTACAAATATTTACTTCTTACATAAGCAAGTTTAAACACAATTAAGTACATTAGAAGATCACCTAATACATACTAAGATATTACATTGTATTGTGACACGTATGTGTGGAGTCTTATTCTTCTTCAAGTAGCTTCTCACGGAAAATAACCCAAGCTTCTTGAATTGTTGGAAGTTTTCTTCTTCATAAGCTTTAGAAGGCTTTTTTTATCTTTGATGAGAAGGTAGAAAAACTTATTCATATTGATTCATATTAGAACATTATGGACATCAAACTTTATTCTATTCAATCCAATGATCACTTCAGAACACAACATTCAATTGTGGATTTGTAATTTAAGCTTCCATGGTCATCTTCTTGTTTCATATGTGACTTTACAAGTCTTCTGCAACATATGAAATTAGGCACATCTTATGAAATAGTGACTTCCGTAAACGCAGATTGTTGTCAAATCATAACCAGCCTTTGGCTGCATATTGATTTTCACACATCATGGTTTGTACCACTGTTATCTTGTAATCACCAACCTCATGTGATTGTATGAAAACATCAACAACATGATTCAAGAATCCTCTTGACAACTTCTATAGTTCAAAACCATATACATGTTTTTGGTTGCTAATAAACAACTTTGTGAACAATAACAACATATAAACATGTGATCCTTTCCTTTTATAGCCAAGTAAAATAGAGTCGTTGGAGAGTAGATGGCTACTGAGGAATGTCATTACACAAGGATGAAATAGTATTGTCACGTCTGTCCTTTTTCCACAAATTAAGGTTAGTGGATAGGTAGTAGGATAAAGCATTTTGTATTTTGTACTATCCTTGATAACAGTAACATTGTCTTCTGAACTTTTGAGGCTTCTAATTTTAGATGATTGGAGCATGAGTAGAGACGTGTTAACTGGGTCTTTAGAATCTCAAGTCTTTAGTGTCTTCAGAACTTTGTTCACTCAGAATCGTGTCTTAAGAACTTCAACACTTGTCTTCGAAACCCTTGGTCTTCAGAACTTCAAGTATTTAGAGTCTTCAGAACTTCGTTCAATCAGAACTATATCTTCATAGTCTTCATAACTTGGTCTTCAGAACCTTAATCTTCAGAACCCTTAAGTCTTCAAAGTCTTTCTGCACTTGGTTTTCAGAACCTTCAGTCTTCAGAACTTCAAGTCATCAGAGTCTTCAACACTTGGTTCTCAGAAGATGGTAACTTCAAAAGCTTCACTAGCTTCAGAATCAGAACCACTCTCAGAACAGAATCTACAAGAGTATTGCAACAATAACATCAGGCATCTTTGGATATTTCTGATTGTGATCATATACAGAAGCATCCTTACTTCTTTAGCATGCTTGCGATTTATGTTTCACATAGTAACTCACATATCATCTTTAGCGCACATCTTGAGTATGCTTGTTAGATCTGATTGCTTCATGTCATGATCTGCACAGTAATAAACATTAGAACATAAAATTGTTCTTTCACAAATACTTCATTGTTATCATTAAAACATATAGATGAAATGAAAAAAAAACTCTTGTTCTTACAGTGTCAAGCTCAGGACAATAAATAAGCCTTTGATAGGCTACATGCTAGACTTAGGCTTTGAATTTTTTAGTAGGTCAGGCTCAGGCTTGACAAAGCATAGCTCGACCTAGCCTATTCCCACTCTTAGTGGCATAGTCTATATGCCTTATATTCAATATAGACATGAAGGAAAAGGATAATTGTAGACAATAATATTATCACATAAAAGTTTTGTCAGATCACATGATATTTTCTTAACTTGAGTAATAGTGATGTATTGTTAGATACCGCTCACTGTTTATTATTTTAAATATATGATTTAATATAACTGTTTATGTCACGATAACATATAGGGTCACACACATAAGGATAAACTGATGAAAGATAAAATAAATAAGGATTAATATAAGGTACGGTGTACTTGAAAGAATTATGAAACACCGTAAGGTACGACGTACTTAAGTAGAATATTAAACACCTAGTAATAATAGTTATTATTATTATTATAGTTACTAAAAATGTGTTAATTATAGTAATAGTTAATATAATAATATAATATTATTACTATATGGTGCATTTAAGTTGACATTTTTTAGTTTATTATCCATACAATATAAGTGGTTCTATAAATATAACCCTTGCGTATAAGCTAAAATACTTGATGAAATTAGGTTTTTGAAACCTCGCTGTAATCTCTCTCTCTCTCTATCTCTCTCTCTCTCTCTCTCTCTCAAAGTCTTCATTCATAACATCTAACACTGAGATTGAAGGCATGTTGTTCGTGTTGACTGAGTAAAGGCGTTGATCATTGTTCATCGGTTGTGATCATTCTTCCGGATCTGCATCAAAGTTTTTAATCACTACTAGAGGTAATTGTTCTATCACTGATCATGCATCATTCGTAAGAATTAACAAAAGGGAAAAAATATTTTCTGTTGCGTTTTGAATTGATTTTTTTTCCTTTAGTGGTATCTAAGCCACTTACAAAACTATGATCAGATAGTTTTTTAAATTTTGTAATTTGTGTATTTATTCGATTAAAACACATAATGAATTAAATGATAATAAGAAATTAAATATTGACATCATGTTGAGTACAATTTGGTTGATTTGATGTTCACTATGCTTCAGAACCGACTTTTGTATGGTGCAACAACAATACTTTAATCATCCATAAGTTACACAAATTTGATTGATCAATCTTATAAATATAAGTAATTCTAGTGTAACTCTGGTATATTTGATATATTGTTTCAATTTTTGTCTATTCGATTACACAATGATCGTTAGATTAGAAGATTGGCCAGGGATCTTCGATGTGATCTTGGAGGTAATTGCCTCTACTCGTTGATCATTTTAGTGCAAATCTGGGTTTGGATTCAAAATCCTCTATTCACAAAATTTTTGTGGGAATCAAAGTTGAAACGATGCTTGATTGGATCGAACACGACGAATCTTCACTTTCAATTTTGGCTGCTTCTAATTCGGTGACCTAAAAAGGTTACGAACTAGTAAATTGAAGATAAAACTTGAAATTGTGGAAAATTTAAGAATCATAAGTTGATTTCCAGACGACACCACTATTTCGTACTGGAACCAGGAATAATTGAAGTAAGCATTAAGGAATCTTGAACCATTGGTGTTGATCTCCGATGCGGTGGGGTAGTGTGAACCTGCAAAATTAGCACTCCAAAATCCAAATTAATTTAAAATTTAAGACGATTGTATTGAAGAGTTGATATCATAAAATATACCTTGTTTTCCATGTAAAACGAATTTTATACATTACATAAAGTAGAATAGATTTGAGTTGGTTTGAACTTTTGGCATACCCATAACAAATGCATTAAGTGAAATTTTAATTTTAATAGTATCATCAAGTTCATTTATTATAAAATTTTCAAAATCTACGTTGTATTTTGTTTTTTTTCTTCGAAAAAATGAGAGCCGAAGCCCAAACAACATTAAGAACTATCCAATTAGAGAAATATCAATCCCAGAAGCAACCCGTTGAACAAACCTAATCAGAAAGGGGAGACAATTAACAAAATTAGAAAGTGGATCTGCACACCTGTTAGCTTCACGAAGGATGTGCTTAGCACGAAAATCATGTAAGCTCATGAGACAATCTTGAATCTTTCGAACCATACTCATATCATGTTTTCTTCTTAGATTAAAACTAGTAATGACATTGACAACTTCCAAATTATCCACCTGAAGCTCAACTTTATTAAGCCTACATATTTTAACCAACTGAATACTTTCAAGAATACCATCGATGAAGCCAGAGCATCCCCAAAAACACAGTCAATGAAGCCGGAGCAACCCACAAGGGATGTTTGTGCGCAACCCAAAATATTAATTTTGAAAGTAACCTTACACTCTTATTTAATTTATGCAATCTCTAGCTTTCATTTACTATCTAACGCTACTTAGTTACCCACATAATTTTATTAGCCATATTTACATTCTAGTTATGGGATGTGGATGCAAAAGTGAAAATATTACTAGTACTAATATTTATTGACCAATTAAGACTTTGAATTAAAAAAGCCAAAATAGTGTCAGAAATGAAAATCCCTGCGCAGCATATCGCACACGCACAGCACAACAAGGGCCCAATAATTCATCCGCGCGTGCTCCTGTAACCACTTTCTTTCTTCCCCTTTCTTACATTTGACACAATAATTTTCTAACATATCTCTCTTCATTTTTTTATTATCACAAAAATAAAAACTTAAAAAAAAAAATACATATATTTCACATTATTATTATTAGTATTATTATCTCTTTTACACTGTGCTTTGACGAGACAACGCTTTCAAACTCTTCATAAACTTCAAAACCTACGCGTCCCTTCCTTCTCACAACCACCAACACTCCATAACACAAACCCTAATTCTCTCTATCTCTCTCTTCGCGTTTTCTAGAAACTCCGAAGAATCTTCATTCCAGATTTGTGATTTCGATTAGCATGTTCTGCATACTGTACACTTTTCGTACGTAATCCATGTATGGAAGACAAAGACAGAGCACCTACCGATCCCGCAATTGCCGGAGAGTTTATCGGCAACTCGAGCTGGTCTCTCGGCGTCGATGATTCCGATGGAAGTCATTTCTTCTCCGGCGATAGAGATAGAACCATGTTTGGTGACATCGGCTGGGATCTCGTCCCGGACCGAGTGGAAACCAGCGAGGGATCGTTGCCACCGGTTCAAACCGGTTCGATCGAACCTGCACCGACGACTTCTTACAGGTCTAATAATCAATCCGTTTCTTCAAGCTCCAGTGAGGATCTGCCGGAGAAACCTTCCGTCTCTGACGAAAAACCGCCGGAAATACCGTGAGTTGATGAAATCGTAACAAACTTTCTTCCACTGCCTTTCAACTTTCTGCTTTCTGTTTCCGTTTTGTGTTTTAGTTTCTCCACGCGGTTAATTCGTTATTAACGTGAATTTCTGAGGACAAAAATGGAATGAAAATAACTGAATTCCACATCAATCCTATCAAAATCGAATCAACTCTAATCAACTTGCGTTTTGTTTGTTTGTTACAGTATTTTTCATTTTATTTTTAAATTCCTTTTCATTTTTTAATAACTTCTTCGGGATCGGTGCAAATCTAAGTCCGTACAATCTGGAATCTTCTTCCCAAACGGAACATAATCCGAGTTAGATTTTTTGCGTGCGTTTTCCAATTTTTAAAAAGTCAGGGTTGAATATATTCAAAAGTGAAAAATTGATGTGGAAAAAGGATAAAAATAATTATGAAGTTACCTTTTCGAATTTGTGAAGCTTTAGTCCACATGCACCACCGTTATCGCGGCGGGAATAGCGTGCTCTGAGCCATCCAAACTTTTTTCTGCTTTATTTTCAGAACATAATTATTTACGCATTATTTTTAATGTAATAATTGCATTTTTTAATTATAGTTGGAATATTTAATTAAAAATAAATGCCATATTAAAAAGTGGGATGGACCTCCACTTTTTTAAGGGCTAAATAAATTTTTGATCTATTATATATTAACTTAAAGATAATATTTTTCCTCTAAAAAATTTCTTGAATAATTTTTTCTATAAATTTAAAATAAATTTTTATCTTAAAAATATATCATCATATTTAATTTTTTGGCATAGTCTTGGTTTTACTGCTTTTTTGTTTTGGGCATTAATATGATGCTAACCACTTGCAGCTTTATATGCAAACTATACTCATTTAGTCATTTTTACATTCGGATGAATAAAAGAAAAACTATATACTTTCTTGGCATGATGCTTATTCATTTTACTGCCATAGGATAGTAGGACTAGCATTAATTTGCACTTTATGCTTATAATTATAGTAATGTGGAGTACTAGCTAGTATATGCAATGCATTTTGATCAAGAGTATGACATATTGCTTCTTTTCCTAAAATAATGTTTGCGTGTTTTTTCATTGTAAAGCGGGACCTCTCCATTTTTTATATAATCTTGTGGTCCTTATTTTATGTGAATTATTAATCTTATTAACCGAAGATTATGATAATTGATATTCTCTTTATACCATGCAGAAATAATGTAGTGTCTTTTGGCCCCTTTACATTGTGGCTCATATTTTGCAGGAGTAAAAGTAAAAAGAAAGGGCAAAAGCGAATACGGCAGCCGCGGTTTGCATTTATGACCAAGAGTGAAGTTGATCATCTCGAGGATGGCTACAGATGGCGAAAGTATGGTCAGAAGGCAGTTAAAAATAGCCCATTTCCTAGGTCTACATCTACTTCTAATCATATTAACCTTTAATTCTTCCCATGACTATGCATATATTCTAACTCCATAACAAAATATTTGAAACAATTTTAAACTACAATAAATATTTGCATATAAAAAAAAAAACTACAATACATATTTTTTTTCATTATACTTTGTTACAGATGAAGTACATACAATAGATTATTTCATGCACATTTTGTTTCTTAAATTTATGTAAAAGATTTAATATATCATGACAGCATGCAAAGAGATATGTTTTGACACTTAGAACTTAGAATATATGCTTGTAAAATTTCCAATAATAACATCTGAAGCTTTTTTTCTAATATGTGGAATCAGTTCTATATGTGGATCAATAGATATTAAGATATTCTGCTGTGGACATGTTTATTGAGCTGTTTTTTTTTTTAAATGAGCTGTTTAATGAGAATTTGAATATTTTGCAGCACCGCGGTTTGAATCATTGGATAGGAACCAAGATGGTATACTTGGATATGGAAATATCCAAACAAAAATAAATTGCATTTTACATTTCTTATTGTTAAACCCTACTGGTTTAATGATCTATTTAAATTTAAATATCTTTCTCAATTTTTTTTTACCATATTTTTCATGTTCCTTTACATCTCATTATTCTACTATTCTTCATCTTCTCTATATTCTATTTTGGTTGTTGAGTAAAAAAAGAAGAAACCTGAGAGAGATAGAGTGTAACCAAATTTCAAACTTCTCTCATGTTAATTTTCTCATAACTAGCTTTTTTTTTCGGATTATAGAAATAACAACAATTTGAAAGGAATTATGCAAATTATTAGGATTGTAGACATAAATACTTGTCTATTGAAACTAGAAATGTTAGCCCAAAAGGATTTTATTAGTCATCTACATGAAAAAAGATTCACATTATTTTTTTTTAGATTTCTTTTGGAAATTAGAAGGATAGGGCTTCAGAGAGAGGAAAAGAAAGAGAAATCTTTCACTTTATTCGAAAGAATGATTTTGTAGTCAATTCAAGTGGATTTTAATAGGTGGCCATCTGCATGAATAAAAATTCAATAGTGTTTGAGAGTTTGGAGGAGAGAGCATTAAGAAAAAAGAAAATAGAGACAAAGAAGTAGTAATCTTTCACCAAAATTGAGAAAATGATCTTGTACAAAATGATAAGAAAATATTTATAATTACTATATTTTTTATTGTAAGAGTATTATAATATTATGGGAATGATTTGAAGCATATGTTTTATACCTTATAAAATCTCTTTCCAATACATTTCTTGAAGCATGTCTTTATTTTTTACTTTCTTCATTTTTTTTCAAATTAGTCTCCCTCCCTTTCAAAACTACATTAAAATAAATGATTTTATTTATTACTATCTCTTATAAAAATATTTATAATATGAATATAAAAAATGACTTTAAAGAAAGAACCTTAACATTTTTAATTAAATAGTAAATTCGGTATTATTAGAAATTAATTTGTGGATTCTTAAATCTATTTAATTTTGTTTTATTAATTGAGGTAATTGATTACAAAAGTGTCATCTGCAGTAGTAGATCACCCTATGATAAGTTGAGAGGTGTTAGTCACACATGTATGGCTGTCATAATTATCTTCATGATTGATTATGTTAGACTTAGGCTATATTCTCAAATAGGTATTAGGAAAAAGAAAAGCAAAGGATTCTAGTAGGAGTACAAAATAAGAGTAAAGGATTGATGAGTATTAAAAATGGTGAGGGGTGCATAATTTAGGCATTTTTTGAAAGGCACATTTAGAAGCATCCTTTTTTGAGTGCATAATGATTCAATTGATGCCATCAATTCCAAAAAATGTGTATTTTATAGTCTAAAATACAATAAAATTAATTGACCTCAATATTTGTCATGCAAAATGAAGATGATTATTCTAATGCATGTATTTGTCTTGCTGCAGAAGCTATTATAGATGCACAAATAGTAAATGCACGGTGAAGAAAAGGGTTGAACGCTCTTGTGAAGACCCAACTATTGTTGTAACAACTTATGAAGGACAACACTGTCATCACACAGTTGGATTTCCTCGAGGCGGAATCATTAGTCATGAAGCTTCCTTTACTGGCCAATTTACTCCAACAATGCCTCAATTCTATTATCCTATTCAAATACCTACAGAATCAAACACCTGCACCACTCCTGTTTCTCAGCCTAGCCAACCACTTGATGATCATGAAGCTGGAAGATCGGGCAGCGCTACAATGGCTGTGTCTGATGCATCGCTGCCGCAGCATCCAACCGATGAAGGACTACTTGGAGATATTGTGCCCCGTGGAATGCGCAGCAGGGATGAGAGAAATATTTGATGGTACATATATATTGAATGGTTATTTATCTATTTTGATCTTTAAATGAATTTAGACTCCTTTAAATCAAGTTATATACTAATGATGAAAAAGTTCTATAGTTATAGATTAAGATGTTAATATTATAAATGCGATTAGAGGTACCAGATTTTGTGTCAAATGATGTCACTCGTGTATTTTGTGTCAAAAGATATGGTAGCTATTTAAACTTCATTTCAATTTTCAAAATCGGAGTCAAACTTTTTATGTATAAAATAACGAAATTATAGTGTTATTCTTGAAATTGAAAACCCTTAAGTACATTAAGTCTATTTGCATATGTCAATTTAGTCTGGAAATTGTGTCTAATAGACTAAGGGTATCTATCATTTTTAATTCCAGAGTTTTGTTAATATTATTAGTCGTTTTTTAGGCAATTAATATTAATATTATTAGTCATTTTGCACCATCCATGCAATTTCCACAACTTAAATTGGTTACCCACTATAGAGTGTATTATTTAGGTTGAAAATGATAGATGGGCATCCAAACACTTGAAAGAGCCTATGAGAGAGAAATAGACAACAATACTAATAGATATAATATGTTTGTGTGGTATATAAAATAAAGTACTGAAAAAGTCTATAAAATATATATTAGAGAACTTAGAGTTTGATATAATGTTTCTATTATATATATCATCTTTTTTAAATTTCATATAAATTATATATTATAAACTTTATTTTTAAAAGTGCATCTAATATTGAGCTAAAATAAAAGATTTGGACTCTAACTTATTGTAGTATAATAGGATATTTTATAATATAAAATATGTGAAGATTTATTTTCCTTTGAATATATTTTTTAGTCTATATTAGAATGTGCCTCAATTTGTATAATAAAATGGTGTGTAATAAGAACTTGGTTCAAAAGTGTGTCTTATTATGTTTAATAAATTTTAATAAAAAATAATATGTATCTCATTTTTAATTAAAAATGGTAAATACCTCTCTTTTTTGAGAGATTTATATGAGACACATTTATAGTACATATGTGATATTTTAGAAATTCAAATCTCATTTTATTTTTTGACAAACCAGAAGTTTAACAATTTGATTTTAGAATATAAATAAATGGTATAGAATATGTGTGTATTCTTGCTAATGCTGAGGGAATATTTGCCTTGTATTTTTATAACTTTTATGTGGAAATACGTACACCTTAAGATATATACTGATTTATATTGCAATAGGAAAATAATTGAGATGCTGGTCAAGACAAATGGCAGAGAATACAGCATAATATATTGGTTTACAACGAAGAATACATTTTGGTGCATCAAATTTATAATTTGTGAATATGTACCTTCTGATATATACTCTACATTGGAGATGCTGATTAAGACAAATGGCAGAGAATACAACTTAATATATTGAAATACAAAAGTAAAAAAATTGTAGCTTCAAATCTACATCTTAAAAATTGAACTGTACATACAAGATATATGACCTCATATTGTATAATTAGGGAAACTTAAAGATCTTATAGCTTCTGATAGTTTGTGGTGGTAACATGCGCATACCTAGCAGCATCATATGCATATATCTTTATGTGGATATGGCCAGCTACAAATTTCTATGCCAATGCCTTATCTTTGCTACTCACTTATATCATGCTCAGCACCTAGACATTATTTTCATTTATCAAAAATGTATAAAGATTATCTATATAATATAAAATTTTAATTAGAGGTAAGTTTTATTTTATTTAAAATAATCAAATCAAAATTGTTGGTTTGAATTACTTCAAACATACTGATATGTAAGGAAAATTTTAATTTATTATAAAAAGATAAATATAATGAATATACAACAACATAGTTTTTAAAAATAAAACTACTAAAATAGTTTAAATAAAAAATTACTAGTTATGTGTAATAATTTGATTCGGATTACTTTTGAAATTAATAAATTGATTTTAATTAATTTGATTTGATTTAAACTGTAACATGAAAAGAAAAACACAAATCGGATCATTCGATTTTATTAGAATCTTGTCTTACAGATTTTTTGTGTGTGATCATTACATTCTTACCCCTTTCCATTAAGTACTATAGAGAACATTGAGTGAGGGAGGGAAAGAAAAAGAGAGTTATTTTTCTTATTCTGTAATTGATTTTTTTTTTCCTTATGGGGGTTTGAATTCTTGCATCTTTTTGGGACTTCATACTCTTGTATTTGAAAAGTTAGCTAGCTTATAGGCGTGACATATCTTTAGATGAAGAAACTTTGCTTGGTCTTGAGCTGTCTCCAAAAAGCCAATTCGATTATTATATATACATTTAATAAAAAGTTCAATGTTTGTCACTTTCAAAAGGATTATGACATGACTCGATCAGTTCACATTCAAAGTGAGGAATCAACTTATTTGCACATATAATAAAGTGCGTTTTATTATTGGATTAAGTTATTTTTATCATATTCATTTAGGTGAATTTTGAAGAAAAAAAATCTATAACAAAATTAGACTCTATCTGACATTTGAATATTCTTTTCCTGGTCATTTATGTTAGTTTTGGAAAAATCCTATAAAAAATAAATTTTCTTGATATTTGAAAATTTTATGCTTTTAATCTCTTAGCAAATTCAGTCACATTTTCGATTAAGTGGGCACGGAAATTTTTATCTATTAGAGATTTGAAGTTGTTATGGTACTCCATTCTCGTGTCCAAATACGGCGACATTAAGGGCTTCATCCTAGATTCTTCTTAGTCGATTAATACGCGCAATTGATCCATATGGGATGGGGGGGGGGGGGATATTAGGATTTCATTAGGGGATTGTGGTAGTGATTTCAACTAGTTTGACAATTACGTGTCCAACAAGCTAGGCAATGGCTCTAATATCGACTTTTGGCATAGCAAATGGCTTGGCAAGAATCAGTTGATGCTGCAATTCCCTGCACTGTTTGATTGTTTGCAAGTTAATCGTATCAAGGTGTGCAATCCAGACGCTTGAAGTCATGAATCTTGGATATGGGTCATTCAGGGAGTTCTGTCTTTTTTGGACAATTCAACAACTTTGGAGTGGGAAGATCTTTAGTGCATTCTTTCAGCCATCAAACTTTCATTTATGATCATGATACTTTTGTTTGGTGGAAAAATTTAGATACCTTCAGCCTCGAATCCGCTTTTTCTAGCTTGCAAGACCTTTCCTCCACATTTTCGGTTATCTCTCTAAATCTGTTATGCGCCCTCAATTTACTATGGAAGTCAAATTTTCCTTCCAACATTCAAGTGTTTACATGGAGGTTTTTCCTCAATCGCCTCCAAACAAAAGAGGAATTAACGAAGCGTGAAAAAGTATCAGGTTAATATAACACATTATGCCCTCTTTGTTTTGCTGAAAGTTAATCACATATGCATCTATTTCTATTTTGTACAAAGACTATGTTGGTTTGGCAAAAAATCCTGGATTGGATTGGTCTTGGCTCCATTCCTCCTTGTATTAACATCCTTATCCATGTGAATGAATTTAACAAGAAATTGAAGGGTAATATCAAGAAAGACTTTTGGTTGATTATCTGATTGGCAACTGTTAGGGTTATATGGTTATCCAAGAACAATATCTTATTAAATAAGGGGCATAAAGATGTTAATGATGTTTTAATTTTGGTCAAAATTGTTAGAACAAGATTTTGATTCTACATCTTGTAATAATTTTGATGATAACAAATACATAATATTGGTAAAGAACAAATATGCTTTCTAATCATTTATCTTGACTTGTAGAGAAGTTATGATATATAAGCATAAAAAGTTGGAAAACAAATCTCTAACTAGAAGATCTGTTAACAAGATCTGACCAAGCTTAATTGAAATATCACAAAGTTCTAAGATATAGGCGAAAGTAGATGGCTAAAAAGAACCGTTAAGAAGCTCTGAACTCAATATCATGCGTAAGCACCAAAGTTGCAATATTAGAAAAGACTCTGATGATCTCAAGAAGCAAACTCTGATGCGTTTTATTTCATTTATTGAGAATCAAGAAGTAACGGCCAGTATCAGACAAAAATCTGTATTTTTGGAAAGTGCATTAACAACATTTATTTGGAAAGTGCATTAACAACATTTATCAAACCTCCAAAAATAGCTTTCATTTCTCCAATGGATCCAAGATGGCCTCATCTCTATAAAGGAGTTCTTTGGAAGGATGAAAGTACACTTGCGCGTATACGAAACAAATTTCTCTCAAATTATTACTTTTCTTTTTATTTTGTGTAAACACCACAGTAGTGATACAACTTATTAGAAGCATTAGTTAACACAATAATTTTTGTTATTCTTGTAATAACTTGAGTGACTAAGGTTTAGTCAGTAAACTCAAGAAGACATTGACAATTGGTCTTTGTGTTGTAAAAGATTTTTTATTAGTGGATTAAGACCTCGCTTGAGAGAGGAAAAATCACCTTGGTGGGTGGACTGGAGTAGTTTGAGTTCAAACGAACCAGGATAACCAAACGTGTTATTGCTTTTATTTTTGAAAACCCCAATTCAAACCCCCTTTCTTGTGTTTTTTATTACTTCAATTGGCTTCAGAGCGCCTGGTTCTGGGTGCTAACACTTAACTGTGTCAGAAAAAGATCTTACAAGAAAAACACTATGGCAGAACAAATTCAGAACAACAATGACAACCAAAATGAAAAAATCAACGACAAACCCCCAGTGCTCGATGGTCAAAATTTTGATTACTGGAAAGACGTACTTGAAAGTTTCTTTTTGGCTCATGACGGTGATCTCTGGGATATGGTGACTGATGGTTACACTCATCCAGTTGGAGATAACCGTCAGAAGATTGAAAGAAGAAATATGACAGTTTAACAAAAGAAAGATTTCATAAATCATCACAAGGCCAGAACAATTATCCTAAGCGCTATCTCACACATAGAATATGAGAAGATCACAAACAGAGAATCTGCCAAACACATATTTGATTCTCTGAGAATGACGCATGAAGGCAAAACTCAAGTCAAAGAGACTAAAGCTCTTGCTCTCATCCAGAAGTATGAAGCCTTCAAAATGGAAGAAGATGAAACAATTGAGAAAATATTCTCAAGGTTTCAAATTCTGGTTGCTGGACTAAAAGTTCTGTATAAAGGATACTCAATAGCAGATCATGTGAAGAAGATCATCAGAAGCTTACCAAAGGCATGGAGACCCATGGTCACAACCCTAAAGCTTTCCAAAAATTTGAACGAGATATCTCTTGAAGAACGGATCAGCTCACTTAAAAGTCATGAGATAGAACTAGAAGAAGATGAACCTCAAAAGAAAGGTAAGTTTGTTGCTCTTAAATCTAATAAATATGAAACTAAAGCTTTTCAGGCAGAAGAAGAAAGCTCTGGTGGCTCCTCAGAAGAAGATGAACTACCACTCCTCTCCAGAAGGGTTCAACAAATCTGGAAGCATGGACAAAAGAAATTCAGAAACCCTAGAAGATCAAACAGTTATTCTAAATCATCCTCTAGCTACAAAAAGTCAAGAAGAAAAGAGGTGGTCTGTTATGAATGCAAGGAGCATGGACATTACAAAAGTGATTGTCCTAAACTGCATAAAGAAAAGCCAAAAAAGAAATTTAACAAAGACAAGAAGAAAAGTATTATGGCTACTTGGGATGACTCAGAATCTTATGAAGTAGAATTCGAATTAGAAAATTAACAAGTCAACATCACTTTAATGGCCAACATATTAGATGATACCAACACTTCATAATCAGGATCAGACTCAGGAGCAGAAGAGGTATTCTCTAAACTTTCTAGATCTCAATTAGAAGATAGCCTCTAAGAAATTCTTGAAAAATATCAGCAACTTCCACTCAAATACAAGAACCTGAAACATGGTCTAGTATCTGAGTATGAAGAGACTAGGAAACTAAAAGCTGAAAATTCTGAGCTAAAAGAAACCATTTCAAAACTTCAAAAATATTTTGAAATACAAAAAGTTCAGAAAGAATGTGACTCACAAGTTTCAACTAGTTCTAATAGCATCATAAAACATTATGATTATAGTTTTCAAAAATTTCTAGCTAAAAACATAGACAAAAGCAAAATGGCTTCAATGATCTATGGAGTTAGCAGAAACGGAAGAAAAGGCATAGGATATGTGAAACCAAAAGGAGAAACACTATATCAATCCAAGCAAGTTGATGATATGATCATAAAATACACACCTTTAAACTCCCACTTCACATATGGACACACACATGATTTAAAATATACCAGTGAATCTTCTTACTCCATAAATTCTATTGAGAAACCAAAACTCAATCCGAGTTATGTAAACTCTAACAAACAAGGACCCAGAAAGATATGGGTACCCAAGGATAAAATCTTTTATGTTGCAGATGTCTTTAACAGTAAGATTGAAACACCAATCTTGGTACATGGACTCTGGATGCTCGCGACACATGATGGGAATAAAGCATATGTTCCAAATTCTAGAACTTAAAGCTAGAGGTTACGTAGGTTTCAGAGGCAATAAAAAATGAAAAATTATTGGCTCTGGAACCATTGGTAACAGTACTCTACCCTCTATATCTAATGTTCTATTAGTAGATGGATTAATGCATAACTTGTTATCTGTAAGTCAATTAAGTGATAATGGTTATAATATAATCTTTAATCAAAAGTTCTGTAAAGCAGTTAGTCAGAAAGATGGAACAATCCTCTTTAATGGAAAGAGAAAGAATGACATTTACAAAATAAAAGTTTCTGAACTAAAAAGTCAGAATGTAAAATGCCTTATGTTTGTTAACGACAAGCAATGGGTCTGGCATAGAAGATTGAGGCATGTTAGTATGAGAATAATATCTCATATTAATAAACTCAATCTGGTCAGAGGACTTTCTAACCTGATGTTCAGCTCAGATGCTCTGTGTGAAGCATGTCAAATAGGCAAGTTTTCTAAACCTTCTTTTAAATCAAAAAATGTTGTTTCTACCTCAAGAACATTAGAACTTCTACACATAGATCCATTTAGATCAATGAAAACTGCATCCATCAGCGGTAAGAAGTATGGATTAGTGATCGTAGATGACTATAGAAGATGGACATGGGTAAAGTTCTTAAGACATAAGGACGAGTCACACTATGTATTCTCTACTTTATGTAACCAAGTTCAAAACGAAAAAGAGTTTAAAATTGTAAAAGTCAGAAGTGATCATGGTGGGGAATTTGAAAACAAAAAGCTGGATTTTTTTTATGAAAATGACATTTCTCATGATTTCTCTTATCCTAGAACTCCACAACAAAATGGAGTTGTAGAACGAAAGAACAGAACTTTACAAGAAATGGCTAGAACCATGATCAATGAGACTAACATGGCTAAACACTTTTGGGTAAAAGCAGTTAATACAACGTGTTATATTCAGAATAATCTCTATAAGACCTATTCTGGAAAAGACTCCATATGAATTGTGGAAAGACAGAAAGCCCAACATTTCTTATTTTCATCCATTTGGATGTACTTGTTTTATTTTAAACACTAATAATCCTCTGAACAAGTTTGATTCTAAGACACAAAAATGTTTCATGTTAGGATACTCTGAACGTTCAAAAGGATACATAGTATATACACAGAAACACAAATTATGGTAGAATCTATTTGTGTCAGATTTGATGATAAGCTTGGCCTTCAAAAGCCAAAACATGGTGAATCTCTTGCAGAAATAGATGTTCAAATTACAGGTACTGAAATCAGATCATCAGAAGAACAACCAAATACAGAAAAAGAAAATACAAATGTCACAACAACTTCTGAAGAACCCATACATAAAAGACAATCTAGAAGTATATTAGCACATCCTGAAGATAAAATTATGGGAAAGAAAGATAATCCAATCAGAATAAGATCTTCACTCAAAAATACTGAAGAGTCTCTCATGGGATTAATATCTCTGATTGAACCCAATTCTATTGATGAAGCCCTCTCAGACAATGATTGGATACTCACAATGCAGGAAGAACTAAATCAGTTCACCAAAAATGATGTATGGGATCTAGTTCCTAAACCCACAGGTTTCAACGTTATTGGAACCAAATGGGTCTTCAGCAAAAAGCTGAATGAATAAGGAGAAGTTGTCAGAAACAAAGAATGATTGGTTGCACAAGGTTATAGTCACCAAGAAGGGATAAACTATACAGAAACCTTAGCTCCAGTCGCAAGGTTAGAATCTATCAGACTTTTAATTTTATTTGTTGTAAATAATGACATAACTCTTTATCAGATGGATGTCAAGAGCGCCTTTTTAAATGGTTACATTGATGAAGAAGTTTATGTACATCAACCCCATGGCTTTGAAAACACAAAACATCCATAATATGTTTATAAACTTAAGAAATCGTTATATTGTCTGAAACAAGCTCCCAGAGCTTGGTATGAAAGACTGAGTAACTTTCTCTTAGAAAATGATTTTACCAGAGGGAAGGTGGACACAACTTTATTCTATAAAATATTTAAAAATAACATTCTGATCTGTCAAATATACGTAGATGATATAATTTTTGGATCTACTAAAATCTCTTTGGGCAAAGAATTTGCTAAGACTATGCAGACAGAATTTGAAATGAGCTTAATGGGTGAACTGAAGTTCTTTCGGGGAATTCAAATTAATCAAACTTCAGAAGGAACCTACTTAAATCAAATGAATTATGTTAAAGAACTTATGAAGAAATTTGATATGTCAGAAAGTAAGCCATCCAAAACTCCTATGCACCCCACATGCATTCTGGAAAATGAAGAAGTAAGTAAGAAAGTGGAACAGAAGCTCTATAGAGGCATGATTGGTTATCTCCTATATTTAACTTCTTTCATACCTGATATTCTAT
Organism: Lathyrus aphaca; assembly: GCA_963966055.1. Classification (NCBI taxonomy): domain Eukaryota; kingdom Viridiplantae; phylum Streptophyta; class Magnoliopsida; order Fabales; family Fabaceae; genus Lathyrus; species Lathyrus aphaca. The sequence continues at coordinate 471,527,419 of OZ014523.1, forward strand.
ATAGTGTTTGCCTCTGTGTCAGATTCCAATCAGATCCTAGAGAATCTTACTTAACAGCAGTTAAACGATTTTTCAAGTATCTGAAAGGTACTACTAATCTCACTTAATCAGAAAGTTATGACTTAAACATTTCACAACATTAAGAAAAATATTATTCTAACTAAAACCAACTTCTAATTAGTAGAAATATTTTTATCAGAATATCCTAAAGAATGCGTCAAAGATAAAAGGAGAACATACCTTAGCATTTCAGAACTTCTTCCTTGTTGATTCTGATCCACTATTGTTCTACTTCTGACTCGATATTGTCTTCTAACCATTTTTCCTCTTTTCTTCAGAATTGACACCTTGAAGGTTCTGATGAGATATGTTCTAGGTTCTCATACATCTTCAGAACATCTTTTGTTCCTTCTGCTAGGCATCTGAGTATCTATAGTAGTTCTGTCAGAGAATAATCACTTAGACATTTTGTCCTTTTGATTATGATTCCTGACATTCCTTTTGCAGACTCATTCCGAAGAACTTATAAATCAGAATCATAAGTTAAAAATCATTTGTTTTACTTCAGAAAAACTTCTAATGAGCTTAATATGAGAAAGTCAAGGGTGGAATAATTTGTTTCTTGAAAACATCCCATACTCATTTAGAAATAATCTTCAGCAAACAAGATTTCTTGTTTTCTGATGATTTGATTCTTTGAGAAAAATATGTTGACCAATCAATAATATTTAAAATAAGCATTCAACAGATATGTAACCTTATCAGAATAATCTATCTTGTCAGCTGATTCTGCCAAATTAGTGACTTGCTCAAATGTAATCCATCTAGATACAATTCATTATACTCTCAATATCATTAACTGATATGAGACTGAAATTGTCAGTGGACTTTCACCTCAGGTGTTTTCAACACACAACAATGAATTTTTATCTGACACTATTAAGTGTTTGATATCCATCAATAACAGAATCAGAGCTTTGATACCAATTATAGGTGTGAGAAAAACACAAGAAATTGGGGGATTGAATTGATGTTTTCTCTCTTGGCTACCTTTTGCACTTTGATGAGTTGCGTCAAGCTATGCTATAAATGCATTACAAAAGCATAAAAGAATATAAATCATAAAGCCAGAGTAAAGAACACACAAAATATCCTGGTTCACTTGAGAACTTCTCAAGCTAGTCCAATCCACCCGCCAAGGTGATTTTGCCTTAAACATGGAATTAATCCACTATAACCAAGATCCATGATTACAATCGCACAACAACATTGTGACTAACTCAATGAACCATTTAGGGATCCTACCGGATATAACATTCATTGACCCAACGGAACCTCTGCCAAGATTTCATCTCAACTCACAACTAGACCTTTAAGGAATCCCACCGGATATAACATCTACTTGAAGAGGCACATGCGCGGAAACCTATCGTGACTAACTATACAACACCAAGTGTCATGACTTCCTGCGTGACGACCTACCGTGACTAAATGCACAACAAACTATTGTGACTTAAGGCTCAACAACCAACTGTTCTGAGCTGCATCAGAACCTTAGCATCAAAATATATCATCAGAAAACATAGTTCTATGAATGCACTAGCAACTAATTTTCGTGCCTTCTTAAAGTTCTGACCTTCACTAGTTCCTTTAGGGAAAGGTTGTTTACAAATATTGTGCTTCTTAATAAGCATATTATAAACTCACTTAAGTACATCAGAAGAACCTAAATACACACTAAGAATATTACATTTTATTCTTGCTTCGTTGTGTGGTCTTCTGCTTCTTCAACTTGCTTCTTCATTGAGCACTTGAAGGTTGAAATCCTCTTCTTCTTCAAAAGCTTTGCTAGCTTGATCTTCATTGAGGCACAAATAGGACTTCTTCGTCTTGATTCACATAAGAACACTTTTGGACAGCAACCCATGTTCTTCTTCAATCCAATGATCACTTTAGTAGTTGATTTGTTATTGAAGCTTCCATGATCATCTTCATTGTCTTCTGCGACTTTTCAAGTCTTCTGCAACATATGAAGTTAAGAACATTGTGAATTCAATATTTCTCTGCTTTCAGCAGATTATTGTCAAAGAGTAATTAGCTAGAAGATCTGTATATTCAGGTAAACTCTTTGTGGCTTGTTCCGATGTTATCTTTGTTTATCATCATCCTTATGTGATTGTATGACAACATCAACAACATGGTTCAAAGACCATTTGACAACTTGGTTATATGTGTGTGTTCATAAAATTTTCGGTTATATCAATCAACAACAACACATAAACCAAAATGGTTGTATCCTTGATTACTTCACATAGAAGAATATTCAATTTGTGGATAATCAACCATGTTGTATTTCCATTGTGAACCACCAAGGGTTCTATCAGAAATCAACAACATCAAAGCATGTGGTTGTGTTTCCTTTAGGAACCAACTAGGATCCAAGCGGAACCAACAACATCACAAAGCATGTGATGTTTTTCTTTTATAGCCAAACATAAAAGAGTTGTTACAGCCCAATTCGGCTACTGAGGAATCCGTTACACGAGTAATAAAATAGTATAGTCACGTATTTTCCTTTTCCATAATTCAAAGATAGTAGAGAGGTGGTGGGATAAAACATTATCCTACTGTGTACTATCCTTGCCAACGGTAACATTGTCATATGAACTTCAGAGGCTTCTGATTATAAATAAATGAATGAATCATGAGCTAGAGACGATGATACTTGCGGTATTCAGAGAACCTAAGTTTTTAGTGTTCAGAACTTGTTCACATAAAACTACGTTCTTCAGGACTTCAGCACCTGGCTTGAAACCCATGGTTTTCAGAACTTCAAGTCTTAGAGTCTTTAGAGCTTTGTTCACATAGAACATTGTCTTCAGAGTCTTCAGCACTTGGTTCTTCAGAACCATTTTTCAGAACTTCAAGTCTTCGAGTCTTCAGAACTTTTTTCACATAGAACATTGTCTTCATAGTCTACAACGCTTAGTTCTTCAGAATCTTAATCTTCAGAACTCGTAAGTCTTCAAACTCTTTTAGGCATTTGGTCTTCATACGTTAAGTCTTTAGAACTTCAAGACATCAGAGTCTTCAGAACTTAGTTCTTCAGAAGATTAATTTCAGAAGCTTCGCTTCACTATCTGATCAGAACCACGTTCAACACAACATCCACAAGAGCATTGCCAACGCAACATTCGTATCTTTGGATCTTTCTAATTGTGTTCAGATTCAGAAGCACACTTGCTTCTTCAGCACGCTTGCGACTAATGTTACACATAGTAACTTCGCATGTTAGCATTCGCGTACTCATTCACAATGTTTGTTTGATCTTAATATATAAAATATTCATGATCTACACTTTAACAAACATCAGAATATAAAATAGTTCTTTCATAAATACTCAATTGTTATCATCAAAACATAGAGATGGAACGCATAAACAACTCTTGTTCTTACAATTGATCCTCGGGAGAGATTAAAAAGAGGCTATGATTGATCCTTCATAGATTTGGTTAGATTTTGTGCTTCTCTTGAGGCATTTTAGTGAAAAATGAGAATATTTTAGGTTAGTTGAATTGAAGTTCTGGGTGAAATTGCTAACTGATTTTGGCAATTAATTGATGGTTTGGGCAGGGTTTGTAACAAGAGGGTTTTGTTAATTGTCTTGTTAGAAATTGTTAAGGTTAATGAACTATTAGTTAGTTGTTAGTTAGGGTAGTTAGTGTAACTGAGTTAATAGTTAGAGGTAGTTGGTGTAGCTGGTTTGACAGTTAGAGGGGATTAGTACAACTGGTTTGACAGTTAGAGTTAATTTGAGGATTAGGGTTAGTTTTGGCTAAATGAAAACAATTAGGGGTTAATTTGGAAGGACTTGGTTAACTTCTTAGGTTAACAGTTTAACTAGTTTTCTTGCTGACAGTTTTGATTATAGCTAAGGCAATGTTAGAAATTAGGTTAGTTAGCTGAGTTGGAACAATTGGAAATTGGCACGAGTTCTCGATTCCTTGAATTGGAATTTTCATAACTTGTTTATGAACTGTGTTGGTCCTGCATTGCATTGTGAATGTCACAATTTGCTGTATAAATTTGATGGTGTATTGTTGATTTTTGGTGTGTTGATGTATATGGGGCTTGACTTAATGTTGTAATCATAACTGTTTAGAATTGTCCACATGATTGCTTATGGTGTTTTGCCTCTTAAAATTGCCTTGGTGTTTGAACCTGCATTGCTTGATTACTTTGTTTTAAACTGCCATCATCCTTGTACTGAGGAGTTTAGTATTTGTTTGAGATGCATTTGTGAAATTTGTTATGCATTCAACTTGTAATGATTTCTTGAATCAACCTTAGTTTTGAATATTTGTTATAGTAATGCAAGCTTGTGTACTGATATATACAGGACTGGTGAATGAAGACATAGAAATAACTAGAAAGCATTTGGTCAACTGGTCCAGGGTCTGGTCAACAGGGTCAACCATGTTGATTGAAAAGTAAATTATCCTTTCTTTTGAATTTTTTCCTTGAAATGTCCACAGAGCTCATTTGGAACATGTTACGTGTAGGTTTTGGTGCTATTAGTGAATTGCTTGCTCATGAAGTCACTTTAAAGAAGATTGAAGCATTGGACTTGGGTTGCTTGAGTGCCAAGCTTAGAATCTTAGTATTATGTCATGTTTGTAGAAGAATTTGATTGTATGTAGGTTCATGTACAAGAAGAATAGATCAAAATGCAACATTGTAAATTGGATTATGTAAAAGCTAACATTGTACTCATGGAATTTTGAATATGTCATTTGGTGCTCTTGTATTTTGTTCGAATTTTAGAATGAAAATGTTCAAACTTAATTTTTGCAAGTCTTAGAATGAAATGTATGAATGTGGTTTGTATGAAAATATGAATGTCCAAACTTTATTCTTGCAAATTTAAATGGATGAATGATAAGCTTAAAAAATCTTCAATAATAAAACCAATGATAGATGAATGTATGAGAATAAAGGATGCGACTCATAGTTGAAAACTCTTTCACTAATGGAACCATAATGGATGAATGTGACTTATAATTTGTGAAGAACTTGTGCATTGAATGCCATGATTAAAAAAAATGAAAATGACCAGATGCATTAGTTCAACAGTTGACTTTTCTTCCTTTGACTCTTATGTATATATTGCCTTGAATTTTTGACTTATGTGTGCATATGAGATTCAACGAAAAAAATGAGATAATCATAATAACATGATGCCTATGAGCTAAATGCAAATGAGAAATCTTGAGATAAAATTTAGGGTATGATGAAATCTTACTAAGAATCCCATTGCACAAGAGAGAAGTAAGCACATAGAGATTATGTTCCAATACTTGAGAGAATTTGTCAATGAATGATTTTTTTTTGAAGTCTTGGTATCTGGCCTTGCGACCGATTAATCTAAGAGGACCAATCCCACCTTAAATGGTTGATTTGATAACGAAATGGTAACAATTAAAGTGTTTAAGAGGGTATAGAAACACATGAGCATCTCATGGAAGAATGAGAAAACTTGAATTAAGGTGGTGTGTTGTTAAATATGTAATTCAAGTATTGTGGTAGTGATTAAAAAGAGCATATAATTGATTACAAATGTTAAATTTTGGTTTTTTGGTTAGCTGAGATATTTATCCAATATTTTATAAATTGTGAAGAACTTGTACATTGAATGCCATGACTAACAAAAATAAAAATGACCAGATGCATTAGTTCAACTGTCGATTTTTCTTCCTTTGACTCTTATGTACATATTGCCTTGAACTTCTGACTTATTTATGCATATGAGACTTAACAAAAAAAGAGATAATCATAATAACATGATTCCTATGAGCTAGATGTAGATGAAAAATCTTAGGTAAAATTTAGGGTATGACAAAACCTTACAAAGAATCCCATTGTGCAAGGGAGAAGTAAGCATATAGAGACGAGATTCCACTACTTGAGAGAATTTGGGAATGGAGGAAAATTAAAGTTGAAGTATTGAAAAAATGAATATTAAATGGATGATTTGATAACCAAAATGTGTGACAATTAAAGTGTTTAAGAAGGTAAAGAAACACATGAACATCTCATGTAAGAACGGGAAAAATTGAATTAAGATGGTGTGTTGTAAAATGTTTAATTCAAGCATTACGGTAGTGATTAAAAATGACATATATGAAATTGTGGTATGACAGATCACAGATGTCCTACAGGATGTCGAGACATCTGGTCTAACAAAAACAACAAGGTAATGCATATAACAAAAACAATACTAAAAAGCATAAACAACACAAGGATTGTTAACCCAGATCGATGCAAACTCACCTACATCTGGAGGCTACCAATTCGGGAAGGAAATCCATTATTAGTAGTATCAATTCGAAGCTAAAGAATCCCAGTTCACAACTTCTCACTTAATCTCCACCAAATGAAACTTCTACCTAAAATTTCCTCACTCCTAGTATATGAGCATTTCCACTCACTTCCCTTTAATCACACACTGTGATTATAACAGAACCTTACAAAGAAAAGAAGAACACTCTTCCAAGACAAAAACTTGATATTGCTTAAAAGCTTCAATCAAGAACAAACACGCATGCTTAAAAGCTTAGAGTGGACAACATACAACTCAATAAAATCAGTCCAACCCTAATATCAGAATGATAAAAGAGTGGCTCACAAATACCAACTCTCATAGAGAGTGGTTTACAAACAAATCCTTAATGTTTACATATTTTCTATTCATGGCTTGTTCATAAAACTAGGTTACAATGCTTCTATTTATAACTTATTTCCCAACTGGATTTGGGCCTTCAAAATAACTCAAATTTGTTGTTACAAATTTGCAGAAGATTCTGATACAAAATTGGCATTCAATCAAATCTTCCAAAGTTTCTCCTTATTATGAAAGTATATATTTCTTTTTGAATTCTGATTGAATCTTCCAGACCTTTAAATCAGCACCCCTTTAAATCAGCGCCACATAAGATTGCATAATATCTCCAAAATATTATGCATCTGTTAAAATATAACAGAACCAAACACTTTAGTTCAGCACAGGCACGATGTTGTAGGACATCTTCTTCGACATGTTCTAGAACAGCAAAAGAAACCTCCAAGATATTCTCTTCAAATTTAGGTTTTCTATCATTAGCTCCAGAATATCTTCAAAATTAGAACCTAAGGATTCTCCTTGAAAATACCTTGAATAACAACTCCACCTTGAATCTCTTAGTCTTTTAAAAGATCTCCACATGTGATAGCATAATATTCTATAGAATATTCTGCATAATTCAAATCATAAACCCATCACTCCATCTCCACAGACCAAGACGTCATGACATTTGTCTTTGACATCTGTCTGTAACACTTGACAGTAATACTGTCATGACAGTTGTAGATGTTTCAACATTTGCCTCAACATCTGGCTCAATATCTTCCAGTTATTATAACCCCATCGATACTGATGTTTATGCCACCATGTCAGAACATCTTGTTCAACATGTTCCATCCATATTAGTCTTACCAAACATAATGTTAATCATAAAATCATAGAATTAACAATCTCCCCCTTTGGCTTATTTTGGCTAAAACTAATTTACATATCACAGGTGTAGTAGTGCCTCATGTAGTAGTACCTCAACATCACATATTCATATCAGACCTCTCAACACCTGTTACAGAGAAAAACATCACTCCATCAATAGTACACACTGTACTTCTCCCCCTTTTTAGCCATAAAAATACAAAGACATACTTCATAAGCTTGACACACACACAAGCTTCACAATAACTATATCACAGCAGCGACAAACTACACACTTCACAAAAATGTCAATAAAACAAGACCATAACTCCCCCTGTTTTATACAATTATTTCTCCCCCCTCAAGAAAAACCACATCAAAGAGAATAACATAGAGCCACATTGAACCAGTCATAATTAACTACTCCTCTTCAACTCAGAATCACCAGACTCATAAACTCTCTCGATATCAGCAGTAGAACAAATCACAAAAACTAACACCAACTGAAATCAAATCAAAACTTTATGCAATAAAATGTCCCAGATCAGAAAAACAGTTGTTACGACATCTGAGCTGACATCGCAAGTAAACTAGCACAAATGTTATTCAACCATGCCAAAGACATCCAACTTGACATTAGGAGTCAGCATAATGTTTTACTATATATGCAACCAAAGTAATAACCTTAAATCTCTTCTATGTCACATTATGGATAAAACATTATCAGAACCATACAACCAGAAAAACCAGAAAAACACAGAACACAGAGATTAATGCAACATAAGAAAAATTCTGGTTAGCACCTATTAGAACATCTGGTTAGACATCACCCAAACAGAACAACAACTCTCCCCCTGTCATGGATAACCAACGCTCCTGACCCCTTCTTCCCATATTTGTTAAACATTTTATTAAACACATTCATAAATTGTAAAATCAATCCTGACTTTTATAGATTCAGATACCCCAGATCCTTGTGAATAACTTCAAGCTCCTTGAGCTCTTGACACAAAAAGGACATAACTGAAAAATGACTCTTAGATCCACACATTATCATGACCTTTTTATTAGACAATTTGTCATGCATACTTGGTTTGACATCACTGCAGTGCCAAAATAGATAGTTTCCTTGCTCCACAGGAAACCACTCCTCCGCACATACTTAGTTTGTTTAAAATCTTTACTGAGGTCTAGACTAACCCAATCTCAGGTAGGGTTCCTTGTAGTAGAAGAAAATAACATTTTATCAAAATCTTCCCGATCATATCCTCACTATCTGACACATTCTTCTGATGTATATCTACTAGAAATTGCTTGCACTAGTGGAGTCTTCAACATAGTAGCCATGTATTCACCAAGCATATTGCTGTAATCTGCATATTCTGATCCACAAAGTCCGAACTTCATTTTCTGACAACAACGTTGATCCTCGATCCTCCATATCATAATCTTAGACCTCCTTCAGGGATAACACAAAGTGATGTTACAACATCATTTAGGACATCAATTTTTCTTCATAGAACCCAATCAATTGGTTCTTGATATATCATTCAAATATCTCATTAAACTTGATAGTACTTTAATACCAGAAGATCTTCAAAAGGTCACACCTTCAACATCTAATTCAGGTCGTCACACACCAAAACACCATGAAGAGAAATAAACAGCCACATAAAGAAAAGTAAATTCTCTACACTTCTTGAATTATAATGTTCAGACTGTAGTCCTACACTTTTACATCAGACATATACATAGTCTCCCGTCAATGTATTTTTTCATCAGTTGAAAGCACAACATCTTTCATAGACAGATAAACACTCAGCTCCCGTCAGAGTATTCACTACTGGTGAGATGCACATCCTTATCAAAAGCAGACAAATACTCAACTCCTGTCAAGGTATTTATCATATGTGATAAGGTAAACTTCTCACACAAGGTATGACATTTGGTATGACATTCTTTTCCTGCACAATTGTGGTACTAGCTAATCCTTCTTTGATTGAACCACACCACTGATCAATTCAGATTAGGTAAGTGGCTTGACCTGATACTCCACCCTGAGCACAACTAACTTCCTTGGCTGAAAACTCAATAGTTTTGAGATTTGTTCTAATATCATATCTCACAACAATCTCAAACACATGGATTTGACACTTACTATGGTTTTGGAGGAACATTTGTAGCAATCCATGTACAACTCTTTGCAGGGGATACAAGAGTTTACCAGTAGCTGATCATCCAATCTCATCAGACCATAAGTACATGCAGTAACTTGCATGATACACACTTTCAACACGTCTACATCTTCTATTCTTCCAAGTGTTCCATCATGTGGGGACAACACATAACTGGACCTAAGCTTGATGAAGACTTCCCTTGATCATACACAAATAACAATGGTTAGTTGCAACACACTCCTAATTTCTTCAACCTGAGACCTTCTTCAACACATAACAAAGATGCCTCCTCTTCCAGGTTAGGAGTAGGTTCCAAACATACGTGATCATCACACATTTTTCTAGCACCCAAAGCATCCATCATGTTAGCAGGATAACACAGCCGTTTCTTTCTTCTGGAACACAAAACTGAGCTTGGTTATGAAGTCATTACTGCTTTCAGAAAACCAACACATCCCTTGATGACCTTAAAGGTCTACAAAACTAATCCAAGCTCCAACAAAACTAAACAATAGCAAGACTCATAATCACTTTCCTAATTAGGTCAAGACTTAGAAGAATCTTCTAGAGACAAAAATAAATCGCTTTATCCCTTCTTCAATAGATTTCTTAAAGAGTATATCAACCACATGATCACGACTTTCCGAGTATAAAGATTCTAACTCCAAGTATACAACCTAATCATAGTAATAAAAGATATTGGTCCCACAGAGACTCGATAATCAACCTAGCGCTATCGGGTGTTACTATGTTTAGCGAAGGCGAGTGGTATTTTAGTTTTAAGGTGCGAGGAGGTAAGAATTTTGGATTAAATTAAATTATAATAAGGATATCCGTATGTAATTGGTATGCCTTCTCAAATTCGGTAAAAGGTCGACTTATTAAGATTTGTCAAGTTATCTTTCCATAGAAACTGTCAGTTTAAAAGTCGTTGACTCCCACTCTCGTGGTCTTGCCTATTACTATAATTCTAAGTTTGATTGAGCGCTCTCGCTGTGTCAATTCAAGTTAGAAATACTTTTTGGAAGCCTAAAGATTCTAATTGGTTTTAAAGCGCTTCCGCTGTATTTAAAAGCAATGCTTAATTTCAGCTATCTGGTTACAATCTCACACTCATGTGGTCTTAATTCTAAACTTTTATACTTTCTAACTCTCATAACAAAATTTTTTTTATAAATAAGAAATCGAAACCAAAAAGTAACTTGAGTTAAGATTTTAGCCTAGGTTTATTGAATTCGTTCCAGTTATACAATCACATACTGATCAAACGGTTTAGCTAGACATATTAAATAAATACATAGAAAGGTAGAAGAAGTGCATAAAAATAAATGACATAATAATTAAATGGTAAAACATTAAATTAGGAAACCTGGCTGAAGTACTCTTGATCAAGCAATCTTGTAGAAACTTAAACTAAAACAAATATAGTGGCTAGTAAGAAAATAAATGGTGATAGCTTCCCAAGGAAGGAGGCTATCACTTTGGTTCGGGAAATAGAAAATAAAGTAAATGTTGAAAATAATACTAAAGAAAGCTCTGAACGTAAATAATCGGCTTCGAACATAAATTTGGCAGTAATTCAATATGGTAAAAGAAGCTCTCTTTGGAACTTGTAACAACTAATATATATAGCTTCTATGAATTAAGTTTGTTGAGAATAAATTGGAATCACATTTTCTGAGCCTTGACTAGTAGGGTTTGACTAAGACTGTGTAGGGTTGAGGAAAAATCTCTTCTGAATGAGAAGAATTCGTTAACGGCTATCTGTCATTTGACTGAACTAAGGCGCATTTTAGGTTTATGATATAAGCATTGGGACGATCATCTTGGATTCATGATGTATGTCTGGGAGGTGAGACGGTCGTCACCTTTCTTTGACGGTCTTCATACAGTAAAAATGCAGAATCTTCATTTCTTCAGCTTTCTGCTTCATTTCTTGTGCTAAAAGTCTTATTTCTGTCTCATTTTCATTCTTTTCTTCCACAAGTCAAATATAACTAAATACCTGCAAAATAGACACAAAATTCGCATAATAATGTTCGAAATAAAGAAAATAATAACTTAAATAAACAGAAACCACACTAATAAATCGATACAAAATCGTGTTATCAAACTCCCCCAGACTTGAATATTTGCTTGTCCTCAAGCAAACAATCAAGTAGGTTTTGAAAAATATCCTTCAAACACATACACGAAACACATTGCCTATCCATACGTGGTTGTGCGACATTTTGCTAAATGAACTAATATATTTGAACACTAAGGATACACTAATGACACTAAAACATATAATATTCATAAACCCCTTATACAAACCACTCCGAATCATCCCATTATAGCTCAACCTAATGCTCTTAGTTCTATTTCACCTGGTTTCATTCTGACGCAATCACATTAAGCCCTTTACCTTTACACACGCATAATGGAATAACCTGTTGGTGAATTTTGATCTTTTTCTAACACGGGGTCTGGTACACAAGTGCGGTAACCCTTTAACATACTAAGTGCAAGTTGCAGGGGATCGAATCTTAATTCTCCCTACCGAGTTCAGAACCAAATTCCTCTGAACCAACTAACATCAGACTTTGCCTTTCCTTTCTCACTTATTTTTTTTTGCATTCTTTAGAAGATGTGCAACTTGATTGTTTTACCAATGGCTTGCAATATCTTAAGATTATTCTTTTTCTTCTTTTTTGGCATTTTTAAGAACAATCACTTATTTGCATTGGATTTCCATGTAGCTTGTGCCTCTGGCGGTGCTGACTGCTAATATAAACTACTCGGGGCTAATTTAGAACTAAAGCTTCAGATTTCGGTATAAAAGGTATCAAAATCGATATCGCATATCTAAGGGTCTAAGGTGTCAAGACTGTATCAATCTTGTTAGGTCTTATCTCAGTTTTCTAACAAAGCCTATCAACTTATATACTCGTAGGGTATGTTGAATGAAAGAATTCTAAAAGGAATAAAATTTTTGTTATAGCTAAAAATACTAGAGAGAATTTAAATAACGAAATATTTCAATTAATAATAAGGTTTTGTACAAGGAAATGAAATACTAATAACCCCTTTCCCACACTATCTCGGACATTGTCTTCAATGTTGCGATATATAGGTAAACTACAAAAGAAAAACAACAAGGAAAAACAATAAAAGAAATAACTAAACTAAACTACTGTTGCGGTGACTGTGGTCCTCAGCCTCTAGCTATGCCTCGCATGTTCCTTTTCCTGTACATTGTTACATGATCAGATATATCCATATGATGGATATACTCATGCAGTTCCTACACTTGCCTTTCCATAACACCTAATCCTTCAATAGCACCAATGATTCTTCCGTCTTATGCTATTTGTTATATCTGAATCTTTTCCATCCACTCCATCATCTTAGTGTACTGGTTCTGGTTTTGCTTCAAACTTTGAACGATCTCCGCAAGGATGTCATCCATAGACGCGGGTTGTTGATTCCTATGTCGGCATCTGGTAGAGGTGTTAGTGCTGGTGAAATCAGTAGTCGACGTATTTGCAGCTTCTTCATCATCCATAGCCTACTAAGTCTCATCAATGTTTTCCTCCGGTTATGCTTCTGGAGAAGCAACATCTAGTGAAGGGGCATCGAGATCGTAATGCCAGTTGGATCTGGTCTATGCACTTGTGCAGGCTGGACAAGGTAAAGTGATACTCCGAATAACTCGGTTATGAATTACCAAGTTGTACCTTCCATCTCTCCTCTGCTTGATCATGTGACTATTCTTGCAGTATTCCATGTCAAGAAACAAGGCGGGAGTGGCTCACAAATGACCGAGACAATCACCTAAACCGAGCTTCAGCGCGATGTCAATGACAATCCCGCCACAACAAAGTGGAGCCTTCACTCTTGTACAGGAAGATTGGATGGTGGACAACAAGAAGGCTATTGGGTTTACAAGGATAGATTCAAAATCATAATGGAGTAGAAAGAGTTCCCTCTGATTCACCTTATGATTGTTGAATCTCCCGAATATGGTGTTGCTCAACACCATATGAAAGTAACGGATGGAGGGGTTGTGAATATGAGTAGCATAGAGATCTTCCCACGCCGAAACTCTTGTACTTGTTAGATTCTCCCACAATTCAAAAGCATCTGCCTTCCAGTTTGCATCACCTGGAAGGCCGTAGAACACACTGACGCCTCGTTGAAATCCAAACCACTTGTTGAAGGTCTCCTGTGTAACGATATACTCCGTTCCGAGTAGCCGAAATGTAGCATTACTGACTAGGTACTTGATTGCATCGTTTGGAGTGTTGTAAGCATATGAGCTTAGGAACTTCAACGTCAGTGTCGCGTAAGTCGGACGGTTGCTCTTGCAAAGTGATGTCAAGCCGGTATTCGAGAGTAACTAGTTAACACTGTCGAGGAGCCCTGGGTTAGACACTCCTTGTCAATATAACGAGTCACTTCAAACGTTCATTCAGTATAAGTGATGAATCGAGCGCGTTAGAGTTTTCTGGCTTCGCCATCACGGGAAGGGATATTGATAGGAACATGGTTTGCCATAATTAAGAAGGTATAAAAAATAATGAAAGAAGATGAAAAGAAAATAAGGTGTTGGTTCTGTGAACAAGAATATGGTGTGGTGAAATAAAAGGCTTGTACTAATGTTATATAAAGAAATAGAGTGGTGAAAATGGTTACCGAAGTGCTACAGAAATGAGCAGTGAAGGAGTTGGTGAGAAAGTGGCTATGAAGGCAGCTATAAATAGGGGTGGAATAAGAACGTTGAGAGGAAATGGAGGGGTGGTGGTCCAACATTCTTCTGAACGTTGCAAACATAACCGTTACGGGTTATAATTGTGTAACACTCGTCTGGCTAAGTTGACGGTCGTCAGGATGCCAAGATGATCATCCTAAAGTTGAGACGGTTGTCACCCTTGCAGAATGGGAAACGTGCTAACGACTCTTTTCCTCTTGGTTTTCTTCCCACTTTAATTCAATTAATATTATTAATTTTTCTTCTTCTCACAAATATTTTATGTAGCACATTTTTAATTATATAGCAGTAGCAATCATAATGATAGCAGTGCAATATGCATGTAACACAAAAGAATAAAAAATGACAGTAGCAATGCATATAAATAATAGACAGTGGTTAAAATGCATTCAAAGAAAAAATATTTGTAACACTGTAATTGAATAAAACACTACTGAACACTTATAATTTCAGGCACAAATAAATAAAGCAGAACCAAATTTTTTTATTGAAACTTAGAGTAATGCAGTAGTCAAAAATTTAAACAAACTAAAAATTGAAAACAACTGAAAATCAAATTAAACTAAAATTAAAATGTTGAATTTAAACAAAAGTGCAGGAAAATTCTGAATAATACTGGAATTGGATATTAGCCACGATGTTTGCAGATAAACTCTAATGATTGACTCAGATGGTCAAATTTTTCTACGACCATATCTCTCAAAGTAATGATGTCTATATGAAAATCATGTATGTCATATTGTACAATTTTCGTCTCGGTACGAAGAGTCTCTAAGGTAATCTCAGGATTGGTTGGAGCGGGAGTAGGTGTAGGTATGACAACTGGCTTAGGTGTTTCCTCTTCTTCAATCATATCCTCAGGGTAGTCCGAATCATAATAATTCGAAGGAGTCTTAGGATCAATCTCAACCTCATACCAAGCATCTCCTGGTTTATAAATTGGCTCATCCAGATCATATAGCCAGTTGTGCTTATTATGCACACTCGTGCGCTCATGGTCGGGTAAAGTTAAATGTGGCATAACTACGCCATTGATCAGAAGCTTAAAATGATGTGGTCCACGGTCATACAACATAACTCTCTCAAAATAGAAGGTGATATTCATTGGTCTGAATTCTCCTAGCGGGTTAATCTGAGAAAGGCGGGTCCTAAATCCCATTGCATCAGCAATCTTGGTAACTAGGCCACCTATTAGGATTGGATGGTGTTCATTTTGAATAATCCTATAGAAATTGGCAAACACGAAAGTCGCCCCATTAATCCTTCTGGATGTAAAAACACAAAATATGACAAATAATTCATCTCTCAAGACATTGTTATCACTTTCGGTTTTTCCGAACAATGTGTAGGCCAGAATGATATGCAAATACCTAATTGCTAGATTGTGGATCTCAGTGGACAACATAGGGTATAAATCATGGTCAGGTCGTCCTGAGATACTACTCCAAAAGCGGTCTATCTCATCCCGCACAAGCACATTCTCCCGTGCTTCCGAGAAAACAGTAGGGCCATCTGGGAAAACTAAAAGGTTAGTCATCTCATGAATGTTAAAATCACAGGGATATCCAAATAGTCTGAATGATATCATTCCTCTTGTAAAAAGTTTTCCATAATTAGGATTGTAAACCAGTGAACTCAGGAATTCTAGAGTCAACTCATAATGAGTTCTATGATTCCTAGCTGCAAATCATTCCCAACCCATCTAATTAAACATATAGTCAATTCTTGCACCTATGCCTAAAGCTTTCATGGTAGGTCCATGGGAAATTTTGGTAAATGCCATAGGTCTCTGAGCTAAGGCTTCATAACGGCGCCTCTGGGTGCCATCTCTAAAGTCCACAATCAAGTTGGTGGTCATTGTTAGAGTCAATAAACAGAATGAAATCAGAGAAGGAGTAGAAGGTAGAAAAACTTTAAATATCCTAGAATCACATCATAAAACAAACCAACACAATAATCAGTGAATTTAAAGCATAACTTGATCGCGACTTTCCAAGTCTAAAGATACTAACTGCAAGTTGTCGCTCCCGGGATTTTCATCCTAGTACAAACGCGAAAGTGCACGGAAAAGGTAGAGTCGCCAACCAGGCATTTTTATCCCGAAGGAACGGGAAAGGTAATGATGCACAAACCTGAGGAAGAAGGAAAAAGACGAGGCCTTGCAAACCAAATATTTGGGTCCGGAAGTCGGTTACGAACTGGGAAGGTATTAGCACCCCAATTCTTCCGCCGTACCCGATGGGATCCACACTTGTAAGTCTGTTTCAAAGGGTGAGAAATAAGATGTTGTTTGAACGAAAGAATTGCTATATGGAAAGGGAGTGAAATGAGAAAGGGAATTGAAAATAAAATGGAAAGAAAGGGGGAAAATGTAGGGGAAATAAAGAATGTGCTCGAACGGGCCCTACCCCGCTCCCTACGTACCTCATCGGGAAAATGAGGATCAGAGTCGACGTAGTTCGTCTAACTAAGGCGGGAACTATTTTGTGTTTTGGATGACGTTGCCATAGCTCTAGCTCAGGTGTTACCGGCTCTGACTCGAGGGTGTTTACAGTATCGCTGTTTGAACTGTCGAGGCAAGTCGTGTTCGTCCGTAAAGAATGGGAGATGAAAAGAGAAGATGTGTTGTCTTGTTGGTTTATTGTCTTTTAGAATAAGTGTTTTGACTTTATGTTTATCGCGGGTATAACACTAAAGACTATGGTACAGGAGCGAATACTTTCCAAGATCTCCCCCAATGGAACGTTTGTAAAACATTCTAGAAGAGTGGAGGAGACCTCCGCTAATCATTTCCTATATGGCTTAAGGATCGTGGCGTATTGTACCTACTTTCCTTTTAAATGTTTTTCATTTTCTTTAAAGGATAAGAAGTGAGACTCAAATTGTAAAAGGAAAAACTCTAAGGGAAACTAGACTTTACCCTAGGTTAATTGAGTTTAATGGTAACCTATGGTTAGTAGAGCTTGAAAGAATAAAGCTACCTAAGTGGATATTAGACTAGAAATGCGAGTACAACAAGTAATAGTGAATAATATGATCCTCCTATGTCATGGTGGGTAAAAACGTGTGTAAATCGTAAATAGGATGAAACGATGGATCGGGTGGATTGATTGCGTGGTGCTGAGATGCACGACTTATGGTGTGCGACATACAAGGCTTGCTTTTGGGTGTATTGGAGTGGAGCGATGATAATCGAGGGATCCTAATGTCACATGAAAATCTATTTATTTATTTATTTATTTGAAATTCTTCGATTTTGGATCGAATAACTCCTTTTCTTTATTTTTGAAAATTGGTTATCTAATGCTTCATTTTATCTTTTTTCTATCCTAATTATAGGTATCGCACATAAAATTCCAACTATTACATCACAAAGTATAAACCACAAAAATATAATCAAGGCATAATATAAAATATAGTCCAAATCCATAAGCGAATCCTCGAAAAATACCTTGCACAAAAAGAAGATGTTAGTAAATGAGATCAACATGAATATGCAAAAACATGACAAAAAATGAATTAATGTAAAAAAAAATTGTAAGAATTTCTAAAGCATATAAGGCATAAAACCGAAATAATTGCGAAAATAATCGAAAAAAAGAAATAATAAAAAAATAATCTATTTTTTTTATTATGTCTAAGAATATTATTTAATTTTCTAGAATTTTTATTATGAGAAAAAAACTATTTTTATATTGATTTTTAAAAGGAAAATAAAAGAAAATTAAAGAAAAGAAAAAGGGGGTGCGGCATTAGCACAATTTTGGTTAAAAATGGCATGGGCTTGAAGACAGGGGGTGCTGAAAGTGAAATTTCCAGGCCCATTGCGCAGGGTGAGTCTAGATGCATTGGAAGCAATTTTCCAGTTAAAAAAGAGATGGGCCAACAAACAAGGGTGTCAATATCAATTCTCCTAGGCCCATATTCGAATGGAGGGAAAAGAGAAAATCACAGAAAAATGGTCCAACCGGACGGTGACAAGTGTCACCGTCGGATTGGACCCAAAATCAACCTTATCTTATGAGAATCAAAACACGGTAGGGATTGAAAGCAGCTTTTAATGGCCATAAACAAATTTTCCCTTTTTTATGTGCTTAATCCTTTTTTAACGCTGCATTAAAGCATGATTTATGAGTTTTAATGATTTGTATTCCCTAATTAACATTAGATTATAATCAAATTAACTTTAAACAAACCAAACGTTATAATCAGTCTTCCCTTCTCTCTATTTCTTAACAACACGTTTTATCTCCTTCTCTCTCACATGAGTTCATCTTCAATGGAAACCAAAAACCCTAGCCGCCGTCGTGCGACGTCCTCCCCCTCCGATCATCCGAACCGAAAATGATATACACGAATCTACCTCCTTTTCCATCCCTCTCTTGAATCCGAAAACAATCTCCTCTCAGGCTCACCAAAATGTTCGGATCGAAGCATATACAGAATCGAAAGATAATAAGAAATCAGAATCAAGGTTGAGATTCACGTACCTACACTCGAGAATGTGTGACGAACGACGTTTGCTCGCGAGTCCAAGTCGTTTGCTCGCGAGTCCAAGTCGTTGAGGTTTGTCGTTGTTCTCGGTGATGATGCACTTGCGACGATTATGATGCTGACGAATGCTCCTCAAGTATGAATGTCTTCTTTATGGGTACATTTTTTATATAGTCTACCTATATGAGAATGAAGTGGTGTCGCTTCATAGAGTTTTAGGGTTTGACTCTTAAATTCTCATTAAAAGGATATGAGACACAAGACCTTATTAAATGTGTCATATTAATAATTAGATCGATGGTACCGAGATTTCATGTGTGAATTATGCATGCTTGTTCTAATGAATAATTGGTTAAAGCTTGTCCACCAATCTATTTAGGAATGAGTGAAAACTTAACTTACTAAGTAATTGTACTAATCGTAAGATACATTTATCTAAAACCATGAAATTTCATGAATAATGGATTTAGATATATTTTGAAAATGATGGGGGTTGTTGGAGAAATTTTCAAAATATTAATAAAATAAATGGTCAAAAATTGCAATTGTCTAGAATCGAACCAAAAACCCTATGATGATTGGGTGCGTGGTCATAAGGTGCAACCACCATACCAATACAACTTTTCGTGAAAAAAATTGTTGTTATTGATATACAATGGTTCGCGAATGATCATGTTGAAACCATTGACAAATTGTTTCTCTTCACCAATTGGTACAAGTTTTTCTATAAATAGAGATACTTGTTAGACATAAAATACATACGAAAATTACTTGTTTCAAGTGGTAAAAATTATATCTAAATCATTCTTTTATTTTTCTAGTGCACAAGAATAAGTAAATGAACTTTATTCTGTAAAATATCGTTGGTCGATATGCTTAATATGAATATGCGATTCATGTTAAGGTTTTCAAAGTATCCCGAAGGAGATTCTCCGGTTCATTTATATTCAATTTACCTAAATTGGTGGGGGCGAATCGAACATAAAATTTAGTGTAAACACGCGCTTTAGTATTTATTTTGTGCAACTTTCATCGTATCATTTTCATATTCTTCTTATTTATATTTTACAACAGACCCCCAACATAAGATCTAACACTTACAGTCTGTAGCTGTAGGCAACAATTACTGGAAAATTAGTCTGATTTATTTTTTATTTCTTCAAATCCAAACCAGATCAATGGTTATTTCATTATAAGGAAAATCCTTTTATCATCTCATCTAGATTTTTGTGTACTACTTTAGAAGCTTTCCTTGTGTGAATATAAAAATCTGCAATTTTTTTAACTCACTTATTTTATAATCTCTTCTATCACTAGCTTGTTTTACTCCATTATTATTATAGTAATTATAATGATGTGTTACATATTGGTGTTGATTATCCAAAAAGTAAATATTTATATACCTTTATATATGCCTATCAATATCCACCTTCATTGTAATTTCTTAGCTTTGGCATTTTGGTATCCATCGAAGAGAATTTCTCTTCAATTTAAACATTTTATGAAAAATATTCGGTGAAATGAAGTTTTATAACATGATGATACCAGTAAGTAATTCAACCTATGATGTACACTAAACGCTGGCCGCTTGATCCGAGTCAGATGTAATACAGAGTAAGCATTTAAATATCCGAAACTACGGTGTTACTGGACACCAACTTTTTAAGGATATATATATATATATATATATATATATATATATATATATATATATATATATATATATATATATATATATATATATATATATATATATATATATATATATATATATATATATATATATATATATATATATATATATATATATATATATATAAATCTTTTTTTTGATTAATATATACAAAAACACGGAATAATCTTAGAAGTGATTTAAGGTATGAATTGTTAAAAAAAATGATCCTAAAAAAGATGTGTCAATTGTGAATGATCCTAAAGATATTATTGATATGCATTTTTCATCCTCAAATTACATTCATTATTATGCAATGGAGAAAACCAAAATATGAGTTGTCTTGCTTATTCCAAAGAATTTGATAAAGTTTTATGTTTATGTTGTAAGATGTTTTGTTGAAATCCTAAAACAAATCACTTAGCTTAAAAATGTTTCAATGATCGGTGTCATCTTACGATTAGAATTAAAGAACATGAATCAAGCGGTGCATACATGACTTTTATCGGTGAATGGATTGACTTACTAATCAAATTAAAAAAAACATAACAATTGATAAACATCATCAAAAGCTTATAAGAAAAGAAGAAAACAAACATTGGAAGAATGTTTTGGTTAGGATAATTTCTATTGTTAGATATCTTTTTTGATAAAATTTAACTTTTCATTGAACAAAGAACAAAATCAATGTACAAAATAATGTGGATTTTTTTTCTCTTGTTGAGTTGATTGCCGAATAGGATCTTGTTATGCAAAGCCACCTTGATCGCATCAAGAATAATGAAATCAATCCCATTATCAAGAATATTGTTTTGCAAAGGCTATTGCTATTGTTGAAATAATCGTAAATGAAATGAATATGGAATGTGTGTTTACTCAAAAACGTCAAATTCGTAGAAATATATACTATGATGAAAATACATCTGAATGCACACAATCAAATATTGAGTATGCTAAGGAGTCTTTTAGGATTCATTATTTTTTATGCATTGTAGATCAAGCAATTGGTTCACTTAATAAAAGATTTGAGCAATATAACACATATGAGAATATTTTTGGATTTTTGTTTAATATCGAAAGACTTAAGTCATTTTCTGATGAGAACTTGAAATTGTTTCGCATAAATCTTGAAACTTATTTTAAACATAGAAATTCTTATGATCTTGATGGTGAAATTTTATATGAAGAATTAAAGGTCATTAGAGAGATTTTAATAGTTGATTCAAAATCTAGTTTTATGATATTGAGTTCTCTTAAAACATTCAATTGTTTTTCTAATGGATGTATATCTTATAGAACAATATTAACTATTCTTGTTATTGTTGCATTAGCTGAGAGAAGTTTCTCAAAATTAAAATTGCTAAGATCTTATTTGTGATGACAATGTCGCAGATTAGATTAAATAGTCTTGTTTTGATTTCACTTGAAGATGATTTTTTTTAAATAATCTCGACTTTGATCAGATTATTGGTGATTTTGCAGCAAAAAATACTAGGAAGATGATATTCAAAGATTAATAGTCGGAGGTTGCAACTAATGTGAAAATTAGAATGCTACTAATACATTCGAATTGATAGATACGTTATAATTACTTTTGTTATAATAAATTTTCAATATTAATGTAATTTTTTTTACTTTTTTTACAATGACATATTTAAAATTACATATTTATATTTATATGATTTATAAATCTGATAAAAAATTATAAATTAAGAAAAAAACATCAAATTCATAATGAAGGTACCACTCGTCAATTTAACAATCGTGATTCATATTTAGTCCTAGTTTTATCATCATTATTCATAGTTTACCAATTTAACCAACATTCGTTAAGAAATACTCACCAATTTATTTACACAAATTAAGGCACTTATTGTGTTATTCTTTTCCTTGCAATGATTCCACATCCCATACTAGATGGGTTTGAATCTTCTGGATGACTTGTACGGACTGAATCTGATTGGGCCCACATATGACCATAGCTCTTAGTATTAAATTATATGTGGTCCACTCATATAATATGTCAATGACTAAAACAATTAATGTATATGCAACAAAATTTACAGAATTTGTCATGCACAGAGAAAAAAAGTCATGCAACTATTTAAATCTACATGCTGAAAAGTACATGTCGAGTCATTTTAAGCATTGCTACCTTAATTGGTAGGCGACCTTACAACCACCTCTACCCACAAATTTCATTATTTTGAAAAATAATAATATCAACCAACTATTATTATTCTATTCATTATGTTATTATAAATCGTATTTGATGAAATAATATCACTATTATTATATCACAAAACAATATCATGTCTTCTTGACTTACACCAAGATCACCAACTATTCCTTTAAGCCATGAAGCTTCTTTCACTGCTTTTGTTGCCATATACTCAATATCCATAATTGACAAGAAAATTATAAACTATAAAGTTATCATCCAACTTATAGCACTACCTCTAAGACTGGAAATATAATCGGTCAAGGACCTCCTATGGTCAAGATCACCAACATAACCTAAGTCACAAAATCTAGTAACATGATTGATAGCTTAAGATGCTCTTTTTCCGAACACCACATCAAAGTCTGCTAAATCCTTCAAGTATCTAAGAATCTATTTGACATCTTTCTAGTGATTTTTTTGTGGATTATATAATGACTAACAATACTTATTGCATGAACAATATTTGGTCTAGTGCAAATCATAACACACATGAGACTCCCCCACCGTGTTAGAATAAGGCACTCGAGACATGAATCTATTCTCATCTTCTGCCTGTGATGACATTTTTTCATATAGCTTAAAATGAGTTGCAAAGGGAGTATTGGCCGTCTTTACATCTTGTATTTTGAATGCCTCTAGAATTTTCTCAATATAATCTTTTGAGATAAGCATAAGCTTTCAGCTTATCGATCTCATGTGTGTGGATGTATGTGTTTGTAGGTATTGTCAAGATGATCCAAGGTGATGAAGTTTATGGATAGAAAAGTTGCAAGACAAATGAATAGCAATTTAGTTTTAATAATGACAACACTTAATATCAAACGATATCTAGTGTAGTCAAGTATTTGCTGAAGATAGCTTAGGAGGTCAAAGATGCACAAGATGGTTGATTAAGATATCCTCCTGAACCAAGCTATGCTCTTGAAGATCAATACATTTATTTAAAGACAACGTTATGGTCAAATGAATTTCAAGTGAAGACTTATATTTCAAGGGTCACAATAGTTTAACCTCTCAACTCCCAAATGATGATAATCAACATAACAATATCTCAAGTCTTATTAAGAAGATTCAAGGCTCTTGTATATTGTTAAACTCAAAGATAATGAGGCCAAAACTTGATGCTTCAGAGTTGTGAAAGAGAGGAAATGTGAAAGCTCACCTGGTAGTGTCTATCTAAGTGACTAGTGTCTTGTAAAGACACCATGGTATTTGTGTAAATACTATGGCTATAACACACATGCACACAATAAAACATTTGATAAGTCTCTAATATTTAATTTAAAATGCAAAAAACAATTTTTAAGGCCTAGGCATTTGCTTAAGGGAGTGTCTGATTAATTTGAAGACTTTTTATAAATATCTAATCGATTAGACCAATAATCTAATCGATTGTTTTGTCTAGGTTGAGTCTAAAATCGATTGGGATAGACTATTTATGATTGGTGATGGCTAAATATCAAAACCTTCCATTTGTAGCTTGACAAATCGATTAATGAAGGTCAATAATCGATAATGGCATTGATTTGTCGTATGAATTATTTCTAAATTTATACCAGGCCTTAACATATATATATATATATATATATATATATATATATATATATATATATATATATATGTGTGTGTGTATATATATATATATATATATATATATATATGTGTGTATATATATATATATATATATATATATATATATATATATATATATATATATATATATATATATATATATATATATATATATATATATATATATATATATATATATATATATATATATATATATAGAGAGAGAGAGAGAGAGTTTATTTATTTGTTTTCACATCCAGGAAATGAGTTTTGATCTCACTTTCAGTTCTCTCGTCATTTTTGTTAAATCTCTTGTTTTTCTCACACATATTTTTCCATAGTGCTTCGAGAGTATTCTTGGCTCTAAGTTAGGATCTTTGTTCTGGGTGATGTCTTATTTGTAAATTTACTAAGAGTCTGTTATCTCTTGATTAAATATTTCCCGTGTAGGAAATTATTATTTTGATTGAGAGCAAAACCAGTTAAAAGCTCATATTTGGTTTGGGATCGTCTTAGGAAGTCTCCGCTTGGTTCGCGAGTTTTGACTTGAAGGAAAATATCTCTTTTGGTCTGTGGAGATCAACAAATAAAATATCCACAATGATTCTTGAGTTTAGCCCGATTAAAATCTCTATTGATTCTAGACCAGCCTAGTTAAAATCTCACTTGGTTCTTGAGTTTTGCCTTGTAAGAACTCAGTTAGTTCGAGATTAGCCAGTATAAAATCTCACCTAGGTTCATGGACATCCTATTCAAAACTCAAGTTCAATTTAATGGATAGCCAATTCAAAACTCTATCTTAGTTCGAGATCAGCCTGCGGGAAATCTTTGTTTGGTTTTCAAGGATAACCACTATAATCCATGTTCATTTTTTGGTTAGAATTTAGCCTTAAAACTTTATTTCCATGTATAAGGAGGTTGGTGGGCATATCTTCTAAAAGCTCTCAAGTTTATTAGATACTCTCAAGGATAATTCTTAGGGAAAGTAATATTTCTATTAAGTCTGAACCTGTATAAATCTCTGGTGTGTCTCTATATCCTTTATCTCTTTACTTATTGTTCTTTTTTTGTGCTTATTCATTCACTTGTTTTAAAATATTTTCAAACTCTGATTTTGCAAATAATTTTATTTTAAATAAATGTTTTTTAAACATCCACAATTCACCTTTCTCTTTTGTATGGAGTCATATGTTCAACACTATGATCTTCATACCAAGAATTTTCTTCATTTGACCCAAATATTTCATCTCAAATTCTCCTCTTAATTATACCTTTACTTTGTTGATTTTAGATTAATGCTTACATGCAGTTAGCATGTCATTAACATAAAGTAGCAAGTAAACATAAGATTCATCAGATAATCTCTCATGATAAACATAATTATCATACTCACTTCTTAAATACCATATCAACCATAAATGATATCATGTTAGATGATATGCTTTGATCTAGAGGGGGTAAATAGATCACAAAATAAAATGTTTTTGGCAAAAAACCGATTATTAAGAGTTTTATGGCACTGCAGAAACATTCCGAATCGAATCGTCTAACCGAACCTCTATCAAAAAGCTAAGATATGCGTAAAGGTGCACAATATAATGATAACAAACACAAATTGTTCAACAACAATTAATCATAAACAATTAAATACTAGGCTACACGTAAAGCTTATTTCCAATGATAAAAAACAAACAAAAACACAAATATGCAATTTATCAAACACATTGTGTGTAATCGATAACGTTTGGAAATTTGAGTTGTTTTGTTGATCTTAAAACCAATCATAATCAAAGTGATTATGATTATGTCAAAAATACTTAATTCAAAATGTAATCAAAAACTGATTTCTAAACGAATTAATAAAAACAACAATATATTCAATAATTTGCTAACACAAAATAAAAGAGAAAGAGCAAGCGAGAGAGAGAGAGAGAGAGAGAGAGAGAGAGAGAGAGAGAGGGATTTATTTAGGAAGTTCCCCGATTTTCCTCGATATGGGTACGTCTACCTTTAATTTGAAATTGAATTTAGATACTTGCAATTAACCTTACTTTGCAAAAAACGTATATACAAGAGATGAAAAACTCTAACCCTACAAATCCTATGGTTTGTTATTGATTCTACCACCTCTAAAAACCCCGAACAAAGATTGATCAAGTCACCAACAATGTCGCTTCAATTTACCAATTGTTGTTATTACCCTGCAAAGCAAGGTTTTCACTCGGTCGAATTAATTCCAAGCGCACTTGTTAAACCCAAGATTTACCAACACGATCTGCTGTCTCATGCTAATCCATTGTAAGGCACCCCTTGTCCCAAGGCTTTCACTCGATCGGATCCAAATTGAGTAATCTTTTCCAAAACCTTTAAATCCTCAATGATCTTGAAGGAAAACCCCAACTCGGTTTTCTTATTTGAAACACTAAAAGAACTCAACCCAATATTCTCAGTACAACAACCTAATTGGATGTTATCAACCATAATCTAGATGGTCATTCAAATGCATAGAAGAGAGGTTGAAGAGGATGGGTATGCTTTGAAATTTTGGTTTCATGTAGGTTTTACTCTAGAACCTTACTAGACAATGATGCATGTAAAGGTGTGTGTGTGTGTGTGTGTGTATATATATATATATATATATAAGTTTGATAGAAAATGGCAAGCAAATGAATAGAGGAAAATATGAATTTTTGAAAGAAAGCATAGTATGTGTCAACTTATAAAAGCTATAGGTCGACCTATCAAAGCAATTGAGTCGACCTGTAGAGGTCTTGTGTCGACCTATGTGTAACACCCCAAAACTTTCCCTCTTATTTATTACTAATTTCAAGTAGCTTATGCTTCATTTCCATGTCATTTAGCATATCCTTTCATACATTTCATTTAAATCATAATAAAAATAAAAAATAATAAAAAATAAATATAATTCCTACAACATCGGTCGAGGCATGGGGCATGTGATCAAGGGTTATTCGGTGATAATATCAATTATCAGGTCTCAAGGTCAATACAGGGTCCGAACGGATGGCACAAGTGAATTTTCAGGGTTTCCTACCAAAAGGAGGGAAAATTCAAATTTGGCGTGTGTTAACCGATTAACACATTGGTTAACCGGTTAACGTGTGTAATTTTTAGGCAAAAAGTTCAAAATTCAGCATGAAGGATTTTTCTCACTTTTCCACTTCACCTTGCACTTCATTTTACCACTTTCCAATGGAACCTTCTAGAAGAATCTACCACTTTCCAAGGGAAGGTTCTAGAAGTTTCTTAACTAACTCCTAAGCTATCTCCAAACCCAATTCCTAAACTACTGTCAAATCCTATTCCTAACCCAAACCACCCTCCAAGCCTAGGATGTATATAATAATTTTTCTCTCCAAACCAAAGAACAACCATTCATTTTTCACAATTTCTCTCATCACTCTCAATTTTCTCTCACGTTTTCTCTCATTTCCCAAAACTCACACAAAGCTTCACCTTCCGAAATTCTTCAATTCTTGCATTGAAACTTGAAGAATTTGAAGCTAAACCTTCATTATTGCATTAATTTCATTGACTATTGAAGGATTTGCTACTGTTTTGGTGTGAATGTTTTCTTCTTGTAAGTGATTTTTGAAGAAGGTCATCAAATTTCATCAAATCGCATTTATTTTGTGTATTCTCGTGGAAGAGCTTTGGATCTACGGTTTTCTCTTCTATAGCGTGTCGATTCTTCATAACAACAATTACCAAAGCAAGCCTCTTCTTTGTAGGTTGGTGAACTTAATCGTTTTTGTTTTACGTTATTTCGTGTTTTCTTGACATATGCGTTCTTCGCGTTATGTTGATGTTAAATGCATTGATTATTCTGATTGTTAAGTTTTAATTTCTTGATGCAGTTGTGGTTCCGATTAGTGATAGATCGGTGCATTTAGGTGTTACTTTCGTGCTCACTTGATAGGTATTGTGTTAGGGACTTTTGAAATAAGCTGGTTGCTAGAAGTACTTTTTTCTGCATTATTTTTTTATTCTGTTTCAGTGTTAATCGGTTAACACATCTGTTAACCGGTTAACACAATGCGTTTTTGGAAAATCTGCATAATTTAGCAGTGTTAACCGGTTAATGTTACACCCAAATTACCCCACGAAATTATTAATAAAAATTATATTAATTTAAATTTTATCAAAATATTTGAGTGTCACAATTCAACAACCACACATGACTCAAGTGATACGTTTTACAAAATTTGTTCAACATGCAGCGAAAAACCTCAAATAACATATAAAGTAATATCTCAATTACAAAATAAAATGTTTTTCTGAAAGAGAAAATAAACAAAAGCAAACTTCGTCCCGACACCCAAAGCGACGTATCAGAGCCAACTTCTAAAGACGCGAAGTACATCGACGTCACTGACCGCCACTCGACTTATCCTGCTCACCTGCATGTTACCAACATGGGGGTAACATTCAAATAGAAGGGGTGAGATACTTACATCAGAAAAGAGTAAAATAATAAGAATAAGAAAGTATCATAATTAGACACCACTTCTCAACAACAAAAATTACACAAGCACATCATACACACATCAACATCATACACAACAACAAGAATTATGCAATGAGACTCTACTTGACTCTATGCATGTGGTACCATAATCCGATCTCTATTTCAAGATCCAGTTTTCGTCGGAACTCTCGACCCCTCTTTCGTGGTCCAGTATGATCCTTATTTCATGATCACACCCTTGACCCCTATTTCATGGTCATGTATGATCCCTACTTCATTATTGCACCAACACCACAAAGATACCACTCGGATCCAATGAACATACCCTAACTTGTTATATTGTTCCAACTATGCACATGTCATGCAACATCAATGACATACATGCATAAATACAACAACTATATTCTACAACTCAACAACAATAACTATCATACAACAATTCACCACAACAACTAATATCATCTACATCATGCATATTCTAATACAACAACTTATACTAACATCACCCACCATATACGCAACAATATCACATACGACAACATATTACATATACATGTATCAACAACAATATTAGGTAACTATCACAGCAACAACACATAATAACAATCACAAAACCAACAAACATACCAATCTATATTCATTTTCAATTTATACTAATTATCCCTTTAATTACATGTATAACTTCTCTCTAACTGCCTTTAACTACACCACTTCAATTCCTAATCATTACTAAAGTAATTAGATAATTTTAAGGAATTTTTCAGACTTAATTTATAACATTTTTACCTTCAGGTCTCGCTAAGCGAGGGGGCTTGCTCGCTAAGCGAGCAACTCTCTGTATTTTCACTCTTCCAAAATTCGACCTGCTCGCTAAATGAGCTATGTGGTTTTTCGCAGTTCTCCCTTCTGCGATCTGCACTCATCTTGCTACGAAATTTCCACAGAAAAATACCAATTCCAGCCAGAAAATTATAAAATTATCATTATCGACCTCTAGTCCATACAATTATCACACAACAACAACGAATTCCAACGATTCTACACAATTTTGACTCAATCACCAAAACGCCAAACCTCTAATCATCAACTTACCTAATTCATACTATAAAACCCTTAAGAGACGGAAGAATCCCACCATTACCTTGGTTTTGACGAGAATTCTCTTCCTCGGTCTCGAAATCTTCTTCATGCTCCAAACACGAATGTTTTCCTTCTTACAATTTAACCCCTTAGACCCAATCTATGATCTTCCGCATTTACCCTTAGTATCTCCACCAAATAACCACCTTACCACTTATCCCTTATTATTCCAATTTATTTTATTTTATCCAATAATAATATTATTCAATATAATATAATTCCCTTAATTAATATTATACTCAATAATAACATATTCCTCTAAACACCAAAAACACCACAATCTCATCAAAATAATTAAATAAAATTTGGGGCGTTACAACTCTCCCCACTAAAAAAGTTTTCTTCCTTGAAAACTTACCTCAAGCAAAGAAATTCGGATACGAATCTCGCATCCTGCTCTCCGATTCCCAAGTCATGTTCCCACCAACATCTCCTCCCCAAAACACTTTCACAAGGACATTCTCCTTTCCCCTCAACTGCTTTACCTCATTGTAATACCCCATAATTTGCCCTCTCATTTTCATCGGCATCTAACATATTGCATTGCATTAGTAATTCCATACGTTGCATAATAAACATGATAATAAAATAAAAATATATATTCATTGACATACTCATGAGGCATGTGGTCGGGTGTTACTTGTCGAGTATTGGACCTCAAGAAGGAAAATAATATCAGAAGCATAACCAAGTGTATTCCCAAGATGTCCCACCAAAGGAAAGAAAAATTCACATTTTTCATCCGTTAATCGGTTAACGCCAGGGGTTAACCGGTTAACGGCTGCGAAATTTGAATAAAAAATTCAAAAGTTAGTTGGTTTTCCCTCTTCCCTCCAATTTTCACTTTGCTTGTGTTTCTACCAAGTTCTAGCACTTTCCACCAAGTTCTAGACCCTTCCACCATATTCCAAGGAATATTCCAAGGAATATTCTAGAAACCCGAACCAACTTTAACTAACTCCTAAGCTAGCTCCTAAACTCACTCTCATATCCCAATGCCAAACCTAATTCCTAACCCAAGCCTCATGCCAAACCTAGCTTCTATATAAGCTCAGTTCACTCCAAACCTCACAACTTCACCTTCATTTCAGAATTTCATCTCATTTCTCAACTTTTTCTCTCATTTTTTCTCTCTATTTTCCAAATTCACCAAAGCTTATTCATCATAAGTTCTTCAAGTTTTGTATTGAAGCTTGAAGAACTTGAAGCTAAACCTTCATTCAAGCATTGATTCCATGGTTTATTGAAGATTAATTGGAGTAATTACTACTATTTGTGGCTGATTCTTCACCTTGGAAGTGCGTTTGTGGTTGCTCATCAAGATCTTCAACAATTGCATTTATTTTGCATTCTTACGGATCGAACCTAGGAATCTCTGGTATTCTCTTCGTTTATGCATCGATCAACTCACAACAATCATCAAAGCAAGCCTCTTCTTTGTAGGTTAGTGTCGCTCCCGAAGATTTGCATCCCGGTACAAGCGCGAACGGTCGGCGAGAGGAGGAAATGAAATGAAGATGAATAGAGTTTCCAGCTAGGCATTTTTATCCCGAAGGAAAGGTAATGCTGCATAAACCTAGAAAAAGATGGATAAGACGGTTGCGAATCAGAGAAACTAAGAAAGGGGGTTGGTTACAACCTAGGAAGGTATTAGCACCCAGATTGTCCGTCGTACTCGACGGGATCCACGTTTGAAATTTGTGTTTAAAGGGGTAGTGTATGTGCTGTCTGTGTGCAAAAGCTGGAAAGGAAACATACAAGTGTTAGTGCAAAAAGGAAGTGAATTTCTCAGGAATGAGGCCTAAAAAGAATGCTGAAAGAGGGGGAAGACACATAGACTTTTGTTCGATAACAGTTAAGTTATGCCTACGTATCCTCTCGTGCAATGAGGAAGTCAGAACACCGTAGTTCGACTCAAAGAGACTGAAAGATAAATTGACTGATGAACTGCCTACTTGTCTATGCTCAAGTGTATGACTCATCTGGCTCGAGTGCTAACTGTCTTGCATTAGACGGAAGAAGCGAGTTCTCGTTTATGAGTGAGTGTGATGAGAAAAGAATCCCGAAGGAGACGTTTATTGTTTGTTTTTGTGTTTTCAGTCTTTTATTGTTTTTTTTGGGTATTTGTCATAAGTTAATGAGCTTAAGCCCAAACATAGGGTTAGTAAACTCATTATATCCTCCTTTTGATTAGGGATAATGAGAATATTTTAAGTATGAGATAAACATATCAACTTAATTACCATGATGGTGTAGGATTAATATCATTAACCTACTTGTGATCATTTAGATGTTTTTTTGTTTTTTTTTGTTTAGTGTTAAGTAATGAGTTTAAGCCATAATCAAAGATTAGTGAACTCATTACACCACCCTAATAGAAGGATAATAGATGAGCACACTTAAGCTGGGGAAGATACCTCAACTTAATCCATGATTAGGGATTAACCTCATGACAAAACAAGCCTTTATTAAAGTGGATTTTAATTAAGAGTGAGATTAAGAAGTGAGTTTTATGGTTTGTAAGACAACATGAGGGGGACTTGTCCATTAAAGACTAGGGTTAGTCCTTCTTAACCAATAAAGGAAGAATTAGAACCCTAATGTAAGGCCCAAGTTACAAGTTAATGTCTTAGTGATTATTAGATGGATTGATTAAGAGGTTTAAACAAATTAAGGGTTTAACACTTAGGATTAAAGTTATACACTCCATCCTAAGAGAAGGATGCATGCATAACCCTTATTCCAAAGTCCTAAAGCCTTAAAGGTTTAGTCTCTAATGATGAGATGAGAAGAGAGACACAAAGAAGACACAAAGGTAAAATCTAAAGGGGGACTAATCACAACCCTAATTATTGTCATGCTTGGGTGTTCCTATGGTTTGTGAGGCATAAGAGATCTTCAAAGAAGCCACCAATGGAAGAAAGCAGATGGAAGGAGGAAGAATCACTATCAACAGAGGATGATAGGCGAAAGATTGAAAATAAAATCACTTATCAACAGAGGATGATAAGGCGAACGACAGAAAATAAACTCACTTATCAACAGAGGATGATAAGGCGAATAACTAAAAATAAACTCACTTATCAACATAGGATGATAAGGCGAATAACTGAAAATAAACTCACTTATCAACAGAGGATGATAAGGCGAATAACTGGAAATAAAATCACTTATCATCGAAGGATGATAAGGCAACAGACTGAAAATAAAATCACTTATCAATAGAGGATGATAAGGCAACAGACTGAAAATAAAATCACTTATCAACAGAGGATGATAAGGCAACAGAATGAAAATAAAATCACTTATCAACAGAGGACGATAAGGCAACAGACTGAAAATAAAATCACTTATCACCAGAGGATGATAAGGCGAATGACTGAAAATAAAATCATTTATCACCAGAGGATGATAAGGCGAATGACTGAAAATAAAATCACTTATCAACAGAGGATGATAAGGCAACTGACTGAAAATAAAATCACTTATCAACAGAGGATGATAAGGCAAATGACTGGAAATAAACTCACTTATCAACAGAGGATGATAAGGCGAATAACTGAAAATAAACTCACTTATCAACAGAGGATGATAAGGCGAATAACTGGAAATAAACTCACTTATCAACAGAGGATGATAAGGCGAATGACTGAAAATAAACTCACTTATCAACAGAGGATGATAAGGTGAATAACTGAAAATAAACTCACCTATCAACAGAGGATGATAAGGCGAATAACTGAAAATAAACTCACTTATCAACAGAGGATGATAAGGCAACTGACTGAAAATAAAATCACATATCAACAGAGGATGATAAGGCAAATGAAATTTAAACACGGCCATTGAACCCGCCAAGAGGATGCCTGGAATTTTCGATTGATATGATCCTGACTTCCGCTGGGGAAAGGACTGGAAACTTGTGTTGATCCTGGATCCTGAATTATGCAACTATGCTTGTTTGTTTTTGAAATGGTATTCCATAAAGATGGAAATACGATGCAAATGTTTATGCACTGAGATATAGGTTGAAACTGTTGAGGAATGTAAAAAGTCTAATTTATTTAGGTATGCACATGATGCATATGTTGTAAATGATTGATGTAAATGATGCTTATGACGCGTAATGATGCATATGAGCGATTGAAAGGTGCCAGCTTGGTGGACTTTTGGTTTGGTAGTTGCCAATAATGATTGGACTTTGGGTGGGTGGAGGGATTGATTTCCCGACACTCGATCTTCAACGATGTATGATCAGAAGATGGATCTGAAGATTCCAAGTTTGGTTAT
Source organism: Lathyrus aphaca (assembly GCA_963966055.1). Taxonomy (NCBI): domain Eukaryota; kingdom Viridiplantae; phylum Streptophyta; class Magnoliopsida; order Fabales; family Fabaceae; genus Lathyrus; species Lathyrus aphaca. The sequence goes on from OZ014523.1 coordinate 471,561,761, forward strand.
TTGCTGATGAGCGAAGCGACATAATTGACACATGAAGGTTGATTTTGCTTCGAATTATTGCCAACGTCTAGCAAGAACTGCCTGTTTAGCTGGGGAAAAGAGATAGGAAGATTTGCTCCTTGCTTGCTGCCCCTGTCAATAGGGTACTTGAAATAAATCTGGTGGGGAGCTTTGACAATGGCCATGGCATGATCTGCCCCCAGTATCTGGATTTGATAGGCGCCTGCCCCTGATGGAGCTGTTTGAAGATAATTTGCCCCTGATTGGGCTGATTTTGAAGCATTATTGATTCAAATTCCTCTTTTGATTGCCCTTTGTTGGGATTGCACTGATGTCAAGCACTGAATTGAAATTAAATTATTCATACACAAATGGTAATGTTAATGTAAAGTTCATGTAAGTTTTGAAAAAGTCAATTATTTGAATGCCGTGATAGTGTGACGAATGGACCATTGGTCCAAACGAGGTGCTGATTTAGAAAGTGCGTAAAAGATGCAGCAAGAATAATGTGCAAACGAGATTGAAGATTAGCAAATATATGGGAGTCATCTTACGCAACCTTGTTGGTAACATGCTTTTAGAATAAACCGTGCCTCAATTAGGACTTTTGAGGGTTGTAACGTGGTTTGGTTATTGGTTTTGAGAAATAAAGGTATAAGGCTCAAATGATTTGTACCCACCCCTCTTCATGATATTCTCCAGTCCTACGTTCAGTTTAACTTTACATATGCATTTGTTTTGACTTTGCAAGAATGAAGATTAAGCTTTAAGGTTCGCTTGAGAATGGCAGTCATCTTTTTTTGCTGGTGACCCTTTGATTCTTAATTTGGTGGTCTTTGATATATTTTTTTACTTTTGCTGAGGATTTGAGTTCCTCTTTTGATTTTTTTTCCGACTAAAACCCTTTGGGTGCTCAACTTAGTGTTTTTTCTTTTTCTATTTTTTTGTATTTTGTTGAATATTGTGACTGCCAAATCATTTGTCGATGGTCCTCTGACGGGATGTCTCATCTTGTAATTCAAAGGTGTAGTCATGTTAACTGAACAACTACCCTGCCCCGGGTTAAATGTAAGGGTTTGTATCCGAAAGAAACTCCTGCTTCTAGGCTCGAAGTGGTTGACTAGGGATTAACTCTTTATATCTCCAATGTTTGGGGATTTGAAAGAATGCCTATACATCGTTGACATGGCTCTATCCGAAAGCATACCGCAACAGTTATGGGTATTTTGTTTTCATCATCCTCCCTCAAATACTTGCTAAAGTGAAGTGAGGAAATATTTTTGTGATTTTTGCGATAAATGATAAATAATGAGCGAATGCGAATAGATTGATTCAAAACATGCATAAACATAACATTAACATAACCAAGTACAAATAACAATGTTCAGAGAAAATAGTACTTAAACAAACATTACAAAATAACAGAAATGCGGAAATCATAAATGGCACTGGCTGCCTTGATTTGAGGAATGAACTTCTCTTGATTAAATGCTTCAAAGTTGGTGACTACTCAGCTTGGTCTTCAACAACCCTTTCGAATGTTTTCACTTGTTGGCACCGTGCGGCGGCATTGGATCGTTCTGGACATTTGCATTTCTCGGAGTGAGAGTGAGGTCCTTAGAGTTGATCATATCCTGAATCATGTGCTTGAAGGCATGGAAGTTCTCGATTGTGTGACCTGGAGCGCCTTTGTGATACTCACAGCGGGCATTGGCATCATAATTCTGGGCATTACCAGTCTGAGGTGGCATATCTCTCAAAGTAAGAGGTCCTTTTGCCATTAGCTGATTAAAGATTTCGGTATATGACATAGGCAGGGGATCAATGTGCCTATTATATCCTCTTTGTTGATATGGTGGACGCTGTTGAGGAGCGCATTGTTGTTGTTGACCAGGTCGTGGTGGATAAGCCGGTTGCTGGTATGGTCCAGGTGCATATTGCGTGGCTGCAACCATAGGACGTGGACGTGGTTGATGACCCATCTGAGGCGGAAATAGAGCTTGAAAGGCCTGCTGATAAGGCATTGGAGGAACTGGATGATATGGCATAGGAGCATATTGTGCAGCACCAACATAGGGGTACTGGTAGTAGGGAACTGACATAGGTGCACTCTGTTGAAAATTCCCACTTGCAGCAGAAACGACATTTGTTTCGCCCCTTTTGTACCCGTTGAAAGGCTTCTTGGTTCCATATTGGATGCTAGAACCTCCTTGAATCTTTCCACTTTTCAAACCTTCTTCAATTCTTTCTCCTACCATTACCATGTCTGAAAATCCAGAAGATACACTGCTGATCATCTTCTCGTAGTATTGCCCCTATAGGGTACCCATGAAGATATCGATCAATTCACGGTCAACCAATGGAGGATGCACTCTAACAGCTAACTCCCTCCAGCGTTGGGCGTACTCCTTAAAGGATTCGCTCTCCTTTTGAGACATACTCTGAAGTTGAGTACGGTTAGGAGCAAGGTCAGTGTTGTACTTGTACTGCTTTTTGAATGCATCAGATAGATCAAGCCAAGTACGAACATTGTTGCGCTCGAGCTGCATGTACCATTCTAGAGATGCTCCAGACAGGCTGTCTTGGAAGCAATGGATCATAAGCTTATCATCTTTGGCATGAGCGGCCACTTTTCTACAGTACATCCTCAAATGAAGCTCCGGACAGCTGAGGCCTTTGTATTTCTCGAATTCTGGCAGTTTGAACTTAGCAGGGATCACAACATCTGGAACTAAGCACATGTCTGAGGCACTCAGAGAAGTTGAGTTGTGTCCTTCCATGATTCGGAGTTTTTCAGCTAACTCGCGAGACATATTCATAGCTTCGGACTCTTGAATAACATGAGGATTGGTGATTGGAATAGCAGTATGCATCTCATACTCAACTTGATGATCCTCTCCGGCAAGAGGAAACTGGACTTGCGTTTAAATAAGTTGAGCTTGAGGAATAGCACCAACAATAACACCAGAAGCGGGTATTGGTTGGGAAGTGACCTCTTCAACAGCAGGAGTGAAGCCTGGAGGCAAACCATAGACCAAAGGATTTGGAACGGGAACTGAAGGCATTGCTCGTGAGGTAGATCCTTGCACTTGAGCATTGTTCACTATGGCAGCAGCTTCGCGACGTTCTTCCATTCTGGCCAAAGCTTGTATGGTCTTGTAAATCTGGTCAATCTTGTTTTTGACCGAGTCAATCTCTTCCCTCATGGCAGCTTGCTCTTATTGAATTACGTCCATCAGTCTTCTAGTGTTGGCTCGAGTTAGGTATGGGCGTCTAGCACGATACGGGCGTCGGGAAACCAGCTTGATTTACTGAAGATGGAGGAACATGAAATGAGTTCTCGGCTCTTGGAATGAAATGCAAAATGAATAAATAATGAAAATGAGATGATATGCAATGTCAGAATCCAGGATCACAAGATCAAGGTCTCACGAGTCCAAGGTACAGATGGATGATACTCTGATCAGGAACTCACTGGGTAGACTCTAAAGTTTTAGGGATCCCAGCGTTATCAACTCATATGGTTGTTCATCACACACGCCATAAGCATGACGGTTGATTGACTCCCCCATATGAATCTATTTTGGGTGAGATCTTCGTATCGACAACCCACGAGAGAAAATTTTCTCGGGAGCCTATACTACGCAATCATCGACACAAGGTTTAAACAAAGCCTCAGAGTTATAGACTTTGCTCAAATGTTTGATGCACATGTCAGCTCTTGACATTCAATCAACTCCATTGAGAATGTCTATTCCGAGTGAGGTCTTCGTATTGACAACCCACGAGAGCAAATTTCTCGGGAGCCAATACTACGCGACCATCAATCGATGTTTTAACCAAAAGGTTCTAAAGGTCCTCAGAGTTGATGACCCTAATTAAAGCAATTGAGCACACATGTCAAGTACTTGACGGTTGTCAGTATTCTCATTAGAATCTACTCCAAGTGAGGTTTTCGTATCGACAACCCACGAGAGTGGTTCCCTCGGGAGCCCATACTACACAACCTCGCTAACTTATGTTTGTACTTGTAAGCCCGGGTATAGAGCCTTTCCCTCAAGTTTCTTTTGCAAAGTATCGATCCAAATTATAGTACCAAGGAGCCACAAGATATATAAGATGAAATGCGATAAAGAAAGCGATAAAAATAAACAAGTAATGCATAAAAGCAAACATCCAAACAAGCATGGGAACCTAGACTAGGCTTGACTCGCATAGGGGTGAACCATTCCCCAGCAGAGTCGCCAGCTGTCGTACCCCGAAAAATACGACCTCACGCGATCCGAAAAGACGGGAGCCGCGCGCTGGACGGACTGAAGTGTCGCCACCTAATTCTATTTATTCCCGAGGAGGGAAAGGGAAGATATAGATACAACCCGGGAGGAGAGAGATAAGGACAAAGGTCAACGGAACCATTGCCTGGGTTCGGAAGTCGGTTATGCAGGGGGGAAGGTATTAGCACCCCCTACATCCATCGTACTCGATGGGAACCATCTAAGTTATCACGCGCGAAAGGATGTCTATGCTTAAACGAATTACTTGCTAGAGGGAAATGAGTTCAAATTATAAGTTAGATTGATCTTAGGTGCTCGGCAAGGATTGAGATCCTCGTGCCTACGTACTCCCGTGTGCAATGGGAAAGTCAGAGCCTCGTAGTTCGGCCTACTAAGGGTTATGGTTGTTGATTTTATTACCTTTCTTCGATGAAAGGGTTTGGGAGTTGAAATGTACTAAAGACTATGGATAGTTTATCTCGTCCAACAAGACGAGCGTCTTGCGTCGAAATAATCGGAGCGAGTAACGAGAGCTTGTTATCCTCCTTTCTACCGCTTAAGGCTCGTGGCGTACAAATCTTCTCGTATTATTAAAGTGTTTTATTTCCTAAGACTGCTTGACGTTGGATCAAGGGTTTGGACCTAATTGAAACATTTTGGTTTTTGAGGTTTGAGGGTACATGCAAGATGGAGGTTTATTTTATAGTTTGTCAGCGAGGTACAAAGCGCTCGGCTCACAAGGATAGGTGGATCCTAGTAAACGAAACAATAACTGGAAAATAAAGTGTGAGTGTGAAAGTGCAATCGCTTGGCGTTGGACCAAGGATTCAAAATTAAATAAAATACGGAAAATAGAATGCGTACATAGTAATGGGAGAGGGATACAAAATAAATACAGGGGATTGCGCGAAATAAATGGTATCATTGTAGTTTGCCCAAGAGGAAGCATGTGTGCAGTGTTTTCGAACTATTCGAAGGCGTTCGGCCTTTTTGATCGGAAACAACTATTCGAAGGTGTTGGACCTTTTTGGGACGCATCGAAATTTGGTTCATTTACTTCCTTAGAATCGATTAAAGGTTAGAATCATTCTATGAGGAGTTGAACATTGTTTTGAAATGCGGGAATGAATAAACAAATTGAATTGCAAAAAATAAATAGAATAATAAATACAAATAAATAAATAAATTAAATAATATTGAGAATAATGAATAAAATAAATTAAATTACATTACAAGTTTTTGTTCAAAATAAAAATAATAGGATAAAATAAAATAATAAAAAAGAGGGCCTCATATTAACCGAGTATCACCGATTTAACGAAATCGGGCGAACATCGGCCTTTTATTATGTCATTGCCCCAAAAAGTATTTAAAAAAAAAACATAAATGATAGAGAAATAGATCAAGAAAAATAATAAATAATAATGGAAATGTATCAAGGGCTCACAAAACCAAATCAAAATTAAATAATAAAACAAAACAAAATTCTATAAAAAAGGAAGGGTGCATCGCAGGCCCAGGTGTGTGTTTAGGAAAATAGAGTGGGTTTGGTCCATGAGTTTTACAGTCCATCTCATAAAACTGTGGCATCCAGAATAATAATAAATAAACCAAAAAAAAAGAAACTAAATAATTGAAAAGAAGGAGATGATGTTCGCAGGGTTCTATGTGTGTGGATAGAAAACAGACATGGGCTTATGAAGCCCAAACATCCATAAAATTTAAACAAAATAAAGTCAGCACAAATAAAAATGAAAGCGAAAGAAACAAAAGCTCAGAAATTGTTTTTACGCTTCAAGTTCAACGTGAAACCCACCGTCAAATATGCTTCTCAACGACGGTCTTACTCTGAATCACGGTGGATCTCTCAGGTTCGACGTTCTGTTTGCAATCGCCGGTGGCTTTCGCTCGTCAACCTCTCAACCGCGTTTAAGGTTTGTTCATGGTTCGTCGCCGGCTACTGCGATTCCGTTTTGGATCGGTTTTGGTTCTGGGTCAATGGTGGTTTTGTCGTGGTGGTGAGGAGACGGGTTACGGCGGTGTTCAGGGCGATTCGCGGTGGTTTGGTTTAGGTGGTTTTGGGTGAAGCGGTGGTAAGTTTTTGTTGCGTTTTTCCGAATCCGGTTTGCTCTGGTTTTGATGGTTTGTTTCTCTTCTTCTCGGTTATTTCGGATTTTTTTGCTGGGTTTGTGGTTTGGAGAGATTGAAGCTCTGGGCTTGTGAAAGGAGCGGGTTTGGTGCCGGTAGAATGGCGGAGGGTTTTTGCGTGGTTGAAGATGAACGAATGAAGGTGTAATAATGGTCTGAAGGTTAGTGAAGGGGTTTGAAGGAGGATAAAGGTTCTGTATTTTTTAAGGTGAGTTTTTTTGTGTCTTTTTGAAGGATTGTGCGAACAGGTTGGGAATTTTTTTTTGGCTGAGATATATGGTTTTATGCAGGTCTTAATTTTTGCAGAATTTGTTTTTTTAATCCCCCTTTGCAGTGAAATGATCATTGGATTTATAGAAAAAGAAAAAAAGAATGAAGGGTACTAGAGAGATTTGAGATGAAGATTGGATTAGGAGGAATTTTGGTGAGCTGTTAGTTGCTTTGAGTGGTGATGTGGGTGGTACACCCTTGCTGCGGAAGATTGACAGGCTGTGAATTGGTTGTGTTGGTAGTGTGGTGCTTTGCAGAAATGGATAGTGGGATTGATGTATTAGGAATGTACCGGTAAAGAATAAGCTGTTAGAATCAAAATGAAATCATAATAATGATAATAGTAAAAATAGTTAATAATAAAAACAAAAGAAATAGAAATAATTAATAATAATAATAATAATAATAATAATAATAGTAATAATAATAGAGATGATAATAATATTAATAAGAATAATAGAAATAATAGTTACAATAAAATAATATTAGAAATAAAAGTGAAATTTTTTAGAAAAAATATAGACCTATGAATTGGTGATTTATTAAAATGTAAAAAACAAAATTTGCTAATAATACTAAAAAAAATGAATAATAGTAAAGAGAATGATAGTGATAATATGGATGCCAAAAGAAATACAAATGGATATATATATATATATATATATATATATATATATATATATATATATATATATATATATATATATATATATATATATATATATATATATATATATATTAAAGGAAAAGTGGAGAGATAAATCGAATTCATTTTGTAATAAAATGATTAATGAAAAATAAAAGTGATAATTAAATAAAAGTCCTCCACACAACACAACGAGCTATTGAATCTTGTTTCTTGCACAAACCACGATTTTGAAAAGACAAATTTTGGATTAAAATTAATGATTAGACAGAGAAATAAAATGATACATATTTTGATTTTTTCGAATACTAGACAGAAAAAAAAATACATTTTTTTTAAAATATGGTTAAATAAATAATAAATAAATAAAAAAAGCACAGCTAGGACAAATTTGGGGTATGACACTTGTGCAAAGTGTTTCGAAGAGAGGAAGGTTGAGGGTGATTTTTGTGAACTTGGCTTATGAGAGATTCTGAGCTCCAAGATTATGTGAAGTAGTTTGCTTTGAGTTGTCAGACCCTAATTTTTGACCCTAAGATTTTTCGCATCTCATCTGCATTTGCATACAAACAAGATCACGCACTGGTTCGTTTATCCTTTTTCAGATGCAGGTCTTTGCCTTGCAGAGGATCGCCTTGTTTAATTTCTGTTATCTGTTTATATTTTACTGACTTCTAACCCAAAATACAAAAAAAAATATGTTGCAATTGCTTCTTTTTCTTCTGTGTTGCAGGATTTTAAAATAGGGCAGTGATTTCAATTCAGATGCGTTCGTTCAGTCACGATTTGATTCAGACGGACGTTTGACCTAATCCTGGTCAAACTATCAAAAGATTGTTTCGACTGCAAGTCGTGTGGGCCAGTGGTCTGTTTCTCATACTGTGCGTATTCAAAAGTTCAAAGACTGTGTTATGTGCGAAGTTATCAGTTATCAGGCAGTGTTTTGTGTGAAATTCGGTTTGAATTAGTCAGTTCATCAAGTTTATCAGTGATTCATCTGAGAATTTATTTTTCTCAGCATGAATTCAAAGTTTCAGATAGATTTCAAGTGGTTGTGGCTCAATGTTGTGATTTGTTCAGTGGCTTGGGGTTGGTTTCATTCATCACTTGTGTGGAAGATTCAAATTTGCTTATGGGCTTAAAGTAAAAAAAAAATCATTGTTTCATCCATTATTCGATTCATATATTTTTTCTAGATTACCATTTTTTTTTACCTCATCCATATTTCCATTATCCCATTATTTTCTATCCATCTATTTCTAACCATTGTCTATATTTCTATTTTTCATTTCCAAATATCCAATTTAATATTCATCATCATTTTAATTCATTTCTCAATATCCATTTTTTTTTATTATTGTTACTTACCAAAATTATCATAATCTTTTAATCATAATCCAATTCATTTTCATTCTCTATTGCCTTTTTTATTTTAAAATTCATATCCAATTACTAATTTTATCCATAGTTTTTTAAAAAAAAAATTCAATTCAATTTTTACCAAATTTTATTTTCTCCACCTTTATTAATATCCAAGTTTTATATTTTTTTTTTCCATATTCAAATCCATTTCTCAATTCATTTCAACTCCCATAATCCATTTAATAAATAATTCACTTTTTTATTTTTATTTTTCTATACATCATTCAAATTTTATTTTTCTAAGAAAATCCCATAAAATTGTTACAATTCCCATTACTAAACCATAGCTTTTTTTATTAGGCCCATGTATTGTTTTCTTTATATCAAATAAATGAATAAATAAATAAATAAAAAAGAAAGTAATGGTGCATCAATTACAAGACAATGCATATTAGCTTTTCCCAAGCCACACTTGAAGCACACGTGACCTTCTTTCAGCCTAGTATCAAAGCAAGTACCAACCACATCAACAAGTATACATCACGTTTTTACAAGCACACAAAACGCAAGGCATCAAGCAATAAAACGCAGCACAAGATTTCACCATGTTCAGCTCCAAAACGCAGGCGGATAGTGAATAAAACGCAGAAAAATTACAAAATTCAGCAACAAAGCATGCATATTATGATCACTGAAAACGCACGAAATTGGTTCAAAACGACTTCAAAAAATTTCATTCAAATCACTCTAATTCCTTTATAAATAGAGTGTTATTCTTCATTCAATTTCAAGCTTAAATAGCCTCTGAAAATGCTCTCAAATTGCCACCACAAACCAACACCATTCTCCTCCATAATCTCATCAATTTGAACCAAATTCATCAATAAAAAATCCAAAGTAATTCGCCAAATTTGAATCATCACAATACAAGAAGAGTAGAGGAAGAGTTTGGAAATATTTCTCACCATTTCTTTTGAAGGTATTGAAGTTTTGACGAAATTTTCGAGACTCCGATTCGTTTAATTTATGTAACGAAGGGAGAAACTAACCGCATATCCGAGATCCTCTCACTTTACCGGTCGAAACGACACCTTGACGGAGCTCCGCCGCTCCGATTGGGCGGGGCTCCATTTTCCCCTTTTACGGTGAGCAGTGCCGCGGTTCCATTTTCTCACGAGGAAGAAGCTTGCTGTACTTTATTTCATTTGTTTCTTTTCATATTTCTATTCAATTGTTTTTTAAAAGCTTTATGTAATGTGTGGGCTAGCAACAGTATGTGATCCCATTCTATTATGGTTACTACATCCACTCCATGTTTCTACTCTACATCCCTCTTTTCTATTTTTTTTTTCCTTTTCTACAAATTCTGTTTCTTTTAATTTTTTTTAAGAGCTTATGTGTTTTGGGCTTACATTTTGGATCACTATACTAACCACCATATTTCAACATCTCACCCATGCCTCCAATATTTCTTTTGATTTTATTTTCTAGAAATATGAGAGCCATTAGAAAATATTTTTAAACAAAACTTTTAAAAAGTAGAAATTACTTTTAATATTTTTTTCTTTCTTTGAATTTTCTTTATGAGTATTTTTTTACTTCATTTATTTTGTTTTGGTTAATTTTTTTTTTTAGTGTATTTTAATTTTAGATCCACTTTCTTATTCATCTTATTTTTCTTTTTGGTCGATGACAATCTCCGATTCGAGATTGTTGAATTTCGAAGAGTTTAATCTTCATTATTTCAAATCTATGGATGAATGATCATTTGGATCATTCTCCATACTTTGCGATCGTGATAGGTTGCTTTTCGATAAATTCAACGATAATCTCGATTAAGATTAGACCGTTCTCTTTCTTTTAGTGTGGCATGTTTTCGGAGAACGATCCATAATATCGTTTCTCTAACATGTATTAACACGAATATTTTCCACTTTAATTAGTGGTGGCCGGCCTCATTTGTAGGGTAATTACTCCGTAAATTACTCGGCGATTGCTTAACATAGACCTAAAGTTGTCCCAATTCGGAATGCGATCCACTTGGATCCGGTTGCCTCGATTTTATTTTCTTTTCGTGGTTGTGCTTGATTAAGTTCATCATACCACTTTATATTGAATATTAATAATGTGAATATACTAACATTTAATTAAATCTCTCGCACCTTATCCTTTTACTTTAAATCTCTCGTTTCTCTACTTCTCTTATTATGCTTCTATATTCATTCATCATATTGCTTATTGTATATATTATTGTTGCTTGTTATTTTTCATTTGTCCATTTTGACACGAAAATACTAATAAAGGATTAAACATCTAAAAAATTGGTGACTTTTAATTTCGGACTATGGTTACTATCCCTAGCTTGAGACTTGGAGTTTCGGACCTAGATTCTAGGATCATCCCTTTGCTCATTTGTTATGGATTGAAGACTTTGGTTCCGATTAAGTTTACTTGTTCATGAAGATGGAAATCCAATTGTTTCAAGAGTGCTTGCCATATTGGTTTGATCTTTTCTTCCCTTAGCTTTTATTTTCAAGTTTTAGGATAGCCCCTTCATCTCCTCCTATCTTTCTTCAATTTTCAAATCTCATTCCTATTTTCAAAACTTTCTTTGTTTTCTAACTTCAAACATTTTTCTCAATCAAACCTTGACTTCGGTCATTGCTTTTACCTTTTCATTTCATTTCCTTAAATAAATGCTAAACCACATAAGCATATCGAAACTTTCTTTTCTCAAAAAACCTAAAAACTTTCAAACTCATTCAAATGCTTTTGTGCCCTCGTGCACGTTTTTCTTAACTCTTTTTTATGTTTAGATATGATTCATCCTTTCTAGCGGAATTATTCGCTAAAGGATGACGACTTATCTTTACATTTTAAAATCAATTCAACTCATTTTCCTTTTTCACAATTTGTACCACGAACTACGGGGTTTTGATCTCTCATTGCACTTTGTGGGTACGTAGGCATGAGACGTTCGTCTCTTCAAACACCAAAATCTTAAAAAACATTTCTCTTCTCATCTCTTCAATCTTTTTTCAAGCAAACCATTTCAGACTAAAAATGCAGTAAATATTTCAAAGGGTTCCCGTGGAGTACCACGGACAAGTCGGGTGCGTAAAACCTTCCCGGTTTGTAACCAATCCCCTTACCCGTTCTCTGTTTGTTTCTTTTAGCTTTTGCTTTTAGATTCATTAGGCTTTCTTCGTTCTTTTTGCCTTTTTCCTTTTGGAAATAAATAAAAGCGCGGTGGCGACTCTGTGTACTTGAGTTAAGCTAATCAATAGCTTACACTCATGATTTTACCGCTACATGAGTCCACATAACATGTCTTGATAGGTCAGAAAGTGGGTGGTGGCCTGTGGTGATTGGTATGGGGTGATTTGCAAAAAGTCAACAAATGGTGTACTTGAGGTATGGGCTTTGGCAGGAGTTGTTCAAGAGCATGTCTGGCCTCAACATTGATCAAGGAGAGCCATGGGATTGAAATTATGTAGTTGGCACAAGTGGAAGCATGGCTGCAAGAGATTTTGCAAGTGTTATGCAATTTGCCCCTTTTGTGATTTCTTGTGATGCAAGCCATAGAAACTTGTGATTCCTTGGGAAATTATGGTCATAATAAGTTGTATTATGTTTGTATTATGCTTAGAGGTTGATTAGAGGTCACAAAATGGCTTGGTATGTGAAATTGCAAAAATCCTCTTTGGTGTGAAAGTGAGAATTATAGGATTTTTGCCAACTTTGCAAGGCCATAACTTGAGTTCCATAATGAATTAGGACATTTTCTTGTACTTTTTGAAAAGGGAATGATCCAATCTACAAATTTCATGACCAACAATTTTTCATTTGAAGCATTTTTGGTTGAGAAAGAGGAGGTTGAAGAACTTTCCCAAAATGGAAAGTTTCCATTACAAGTCATTTCCAAATTTGGCAACGTTTGGTTTAGCTCAAATTTCTTCAATTTTGTGAACTTCCAAGCACTTCAATGATCAAATAAAGATCATATAACTTCAATTTGATGAAAATACCACTTTGGTTCCATTGTTGGGGGCCTCAGATGCCCTAATTTTGCTCTGACTTGTTCAAGCAGTTACCTAGTGAACAGATGACTTCCACAATGAATTTCTTCATCAAACTTGGTACACATGATCCTTATAATATATTGAGACTATTAGAAACAAGAATGACCAAAAAATTTGGAGTTATGGCCTTTGAAACCAAAACCCTAATTTCAGGTCAACTGTGTAGTGAAACCCTAGCTCTGCTTCCATGCTTTCCAAGTTCTTGTGATTTCTTAACTTCCTTGATCTTTAAGGGATATAATATGATGATGGAACACACATAGACCCTCTTGAAATGGTTGGAGACCTTTGGAGTGGCTCAGATGGATCCTTGGATTGCCCAGATCACAAACCCTAAATGCAGATGATCTTGAACTTATGTAGTGAAACAAAAATGCAATATGAGATGGTATGCTTATGCTAATGCAAATATGAAAGATCACAAGCCATGGTGTGAAATGAGTGAGGGAAAATTTGGGGTGTTTACAGCTGGCCCTATTCAAACATGAGTTAGCTGTGCAGGATGTAAGCGCCTGGCTTAACAGACAAACAAGATAACTTGTGTTTGAATACCAAAGACAGTCCAAAATTTGCACTCACTGGGGAGAAGAAGAAAAGGGATATAAATTGTAAAAGATAGTATAGTATGATTACTAAGTGCAGGCGATGGAGGACGACCATCGAGCAGAGGACGAATTCTGGGATAAAGCAATGACGGGGATGGCCGACAAGCTGAGGAAATAAAGATACCATGATGGGGACAACCATCGGGTAAGGAAGTAATATTCTCTGGGGATTAAAACAAAGGTAATGATGGGGACGGCCACCAAGTTCATAAAGTAATGTAAACAACGACGGGGACGACCATCGGTTTAAAGAATAAATGAAATATTGATGAGGGACGATCATCAAAGGTGAAGGACGATCACCTAGCAGGGGACGACTGCTCTTTATCATGACATAAGGCGAATGTCAGATAGAAAAGGTCGACGATGGGGACGGCCATCGGATAAGCATGATGAAGGACGATCATCAAGAGGTGAAGGACGATCACCTAGCAGGGTACAACTGCTCTCAAGGTTTATCACGACATAGGACGAATGTCGAATAACAAAGTCAACGATGGGGACGACCATCGGATAAAATGATGAGGGACGGTCATCAAAAGGTGAATGACGATCACCTAGCAGGGTATGACTGCTCTGTTGGGGAAAGGATGAGGGACGGTCATCCGAGGTGAAGGACGATCACCTGACAGGGGACGGCTGCTGAAAGATATCACGACATAAGACGAATGCCGGATAGAAAAGTTCCAACAATGGGGACTCCACTGGGGAAAGGGATGAGGGACGGTCATCCAAAGGTGAAGGACGATCACCTGGCAGGGTACGACTGCCGAAAGTATCACGACATAGGACGAATGTCGGATAGGAGAAAAGTTGCTTTGCTGGCGACTTACTGGGGAATGGTAAACACGGACGAGTGCTTACGCTTAAGAAATAAAAGGTATAAGTGTTTTGACGCTGTGTATAGATTAAAGATGCGAACGAGCATCCTTAAGACCATGATACGGACGAGTATCGGTAGAAACAAACGCTGACGCGTGTTCAGAGATGATGATACGGACGAGTACCAACTGGTTAACAAAGAACACGAACGAGTGTCAGATCTGTTGAAGAGCGATATGTATATACGAGATACGGACGAGAATCTGTATAAGTATCGATGAAGTATGAGCAAGACACGGACGAGTGTTCGACTTGCTGGGAAGATTTTGACACGGACGAGTGTCAGAAAGTGAATGGGTATAAGTTATGAACAATCATTTTTATATGAGAGTGTAAAAGGTGTTTCGGAGACCTGGTGGGGATAAGATGACACTGACGGGTGTCGAAAGGAGTGTCTTATAGAGAAGTGTTTGGTTCGCAACAAGTGATCGGGAAACCGTGCTGGGGGAAAGGTGACACGGACGAGTGTCAGAAGAGTATATAGGTATCTGTATTTGGGAATGCAAAGAGGGTATTTGGCTTATATTTGCAGGGGAAGGATATGACATGGACGAGTGTCGAAAGAAGTGTATATGAACAGGCATTTGTGTTGGAGAGTGCAAAGGGGACGCTTTGGCTTTTATTTTTGTAAGGGATGTGAGTTTTTATATACATAGCTGATGAAATGCTGGTGGTATTTGCAGGTGACTGGTTCGAACCAGGCTTGTGATCATGCAAATGTTTGATTTTTTCCGTAATGCTCCGTATTAGACGGAATGCTACGCTCTGTGGGAAAAAATGATGCGAATGCTATGATTATGCAAAAAAGAAAACGATCCGGGATTCGGATCCCGCTGTTGTGAAGATCTCTGGCTGATCTATTTGGAGGAATATCCCAGCTGGGGGGAGATCTTTGGTAGATGTGTTAAGATATATAGCTCTGCTTGGGGAACTAGATCATTGCTAGACCTATCCTGTAAGGAGAAACCCAGCTGAGGGTAAGGAAACTTCCGTCACTTTGTTGTGTAAGGGTTTCAGGCATTGCTCTTCTGAGGAAAGGCTGGAACTCTGCGGGGAGATAGTCCCTTTTATCTTTGAGAGACCTGGCACTCTGTTTAGGGAAGAAAAGATCACTGAATGATCTTCCTAGAGAACTCTGTGGGGATCCCGGCTGGGGGAAGCTCCTGTTGAATAGACTTATGCTGGGGATGAGGAGGCTTTTGACAACTCCGCTGGGGAAAAGCGTTCTGGATGCTGCTCGGGGAGGAGGTGCGCTGGGGAAACGTGCTTGGCATGCCCCATGCTGCGTATTTGAATACCTGTAATGCTGTTAAGACAAAGAAACACACGAGTATCCCGAGGCATCCCTTACCGGATTCCTTCATAGGAGTTAGATATTCCTGAGAGTAAATACATTTCTTGCAAGCATTTATTAAGAATGGCTCATTTGTTTTATGCAAATATTATATCATGGATAATGGACATTTTGCAAACGAAATAGAAATGTGCAAGAAGAGGTGTGACTGAAAATTTAATTTTATTAATCTAGGTGCCCTGAATTGGAAAATACAATCAAAGAAACAAATCCCCTGGAATGAGGAGATTGTTACAAATTGGAAAAGTAAAAGTGTGGGCAATGTTGACGATGCTCCGGTGTGCTTTCCTTGCTATGACCCATATGACCTTGACGCTCTTCTCATCTTGCTTTCTGAAGAAGGTTGATTCTGACCGATGCTTTAACTTTTTCGAAGCTTGTTGTGTTGTAAGTGATACAGACGAATTCAGAATGCAGTTGTTCGCTTATTCCCTAATTTTGCGTGGATCGCCCTTTCGGGTTTTCAATCCACCGGGATACCCATTTTTGTCTGAGCTGTCCAATGCGGCTTTTCAACTCAGCGGGTGTACATTTTTTTTAATTTTCCCTTATTTTTTCCCGAGTATTTTATTCAGTTTTTGACTCGCCGGGATGCCCTATTTTTGCCTGGACTTACATTCTGTTTCTTAAGTCCAACGGGTCATTTTATGCGAAGTATTTTTTAACTGCACCTGAATTCACAAGGGACAAGAAATCTTCACCATCCATAGTAGTGAGCATCAGTGCTCCACCAGAGATAACCTTATTTACTATGAATGGACCATCATAGTTTGGAGTCCACTTGCCCCTGTGGTCTGTATGAGGAGGAAGGAGTCTTTTCAGCATAAGATCTCCTACTTGGTATTCCCGAAGTCTGATTTTCTGATTGAAGGCTTTCTTCATCCTTTTCTGATATAACTGCCCATGACATATTGCAGCTAATCTCTTTTCTTCGATCAAATTCAGTTGATTGTACCGAGATCGGACCCATTCTGCTTCACTCAGCTTTACATCCATCAGTACTCGTAAGGAGGGTATTTCAACTTCAACAGGTAGGACAACTTCCATACCGTAAACAAGCTGATAAGGTGTTGCCCCAGTAGACATTCTGATTGAGGTTCGATACCCATGCAAGGCAAATGGTAGCATTTCATGCCAGTATTTGTAAGTAAACACCATCTTTTGCACAATCTTCTTGATGTCCTTGTTAGCTCCCTCAACAGCGCCCTTCATCTTTGGCCTATATGGAGAGTTGTGATGTTGAATTTTGAAGTCCCGGCACATTTCTGCCATCATTTTATTGTTCAAATTGGAACCATTATCAGTAATGATTCGCTCGGGTACTCCATATCGAAAAATGATGTCTCTTTTCAGGAATCTGGCTACCACTTGTCTGGTGACGTTTGCATACGAAGCTGCTTCAACCCACTTGGTGAAGTAATCAATGGCCACCAGGATGAATCTGTGGCCATTTGAAGCAGTCGGTTCGATCTTTCCAATCATGTCAATGCCCCACATGGTAAAGGGCCAAGGTGAAGACATCACATTCAAAGGATTTGGAGGCACATGCACCTTATCCGCGTAGATCTGGCATTTGTGGAATTTCCTGGCATAGGCACAACAGTCTGCATCCATTGTGATCCAGTAGTAACCTGATCTCAACAATTTCTTAGCCATTGCATGTCCTCCGACATGGGTACCGAAAGATCCTTCATGCACCTCGTGCATCAGCAAGTCTGCTTCTTTCTTGTCAACACATCTGAGCAGAACCATATCAAAGTTTCGCTTGTATAATGAGCCATCAGCATTAAGGAAGAAACTACCAGTCAGCCTTCTCAATGTCTTCTTATCATTGGATGATGCCCCAGGTGGGTATGTATGATCCTCTAAGAAGCTTTTGATGTCATAGAACCACGACTTGTCATCTCTAGCAATGTCCACAGAGAATACGTATGCTGGTTGGTCTAGTCTGGATATAGAAATCTGAGGCACAAAATTGGCAGTTTGAACCTTGATCATGGAGGAGATGGTAGCTAAAGCATTTGCGAACTGATTTTCATCTCGAGGGATATTCTCTAGTTTGACTGTTGTGAAGAAAGTCAATAATCTCCTCGTATATTCACGGTAGGGGATCAGATTCTCTTGGTGAGTGTACCATTTGCCGTTGGTCTGATTGATTACCAAAGCTGAATCTCCGAATACAATTAATGTCTTGATCCTGAGGTCAATGGCTTCCTCGAGACCCATGATACATGCTTCGTATTCAGCTTCGTTGTTAGTGCATGCAAAGGTGAGTTTTGCCGAAAAAGCCATATGTACTCCTTTAGGTGTAATGAGCACTGCACCAACTCCACGACCATTCATATTGACAGCCCCATCAAACATCATTGTCCATTCTTCTTCCGGGTCGGGCCCTTCAGTGTGAATAGGCTCTTCATGATCTTTTGCTTTCAGGAACATGATGTCTTCATCAGGGAAGTCAAACCTCATTGGTTGGTAATCCTCAATGGGTTGCTCAACCAGATAGTCAGACAATACACTGCCTTTGATGGCCTTTTGAGATGTGTACTGAATGTCATACTCTGTCAGAATCATTTGCCATCTTGCAACCCTTCCGGTAAGCGCCGGCTTCTCAAATATGTACTTGACAGGGTCCATCTTTGAGATCAACAAAGTAGTGTGAGTCAACATATATTGTCTTAGTCGGCGAGCAGCCCACGCTAAAGCACAACAAGTTTTCTTGAGCAGTGAATAACGTTGTTCACAGTCGGTAAAATTTTTGCTTAGGTAGTATATTGCATACTCTTTTCGATCAGACTCTTCATGCTGGCCCAACACACACCCCATTGATCCTTCTAATATTGTCAGGTACATTATTAGAGGTCTTCCTTCAACTGGAGGCATAAGAATTAGAGGTTCTTGTAAGTACTCCTTGATTTTGTCAAAAGCCTTCTGACAATCTTCGTTCCACCTGACTGTTTGTTCCTTTCTTAACAATTTGAACAGGGGCTCGCAGGTCGCAGTAAGATGAGATATGAACCTTGATATGTAGTTCAATCTACCTAAGAACCCTCAAACTTCTTTTTCAGTCCTAGGTGCAGGCATCTCCTGAATGGCTTTGACTTTTTCAGGATCAACTTCAATTCCCTTTTCACTTACGATGAATCCCAGCAGTTTACCAGACCGTTTCCCGAATGTGCATTTGTTGGGGTTTAGCTTCAGCTGATACTTTCTCAGACGCTTGAACAACTTCAGCAGATTTACCAGATGATCTTCTTCAGTGAGGGACTTGGCAATCATGTCATCCACGTAGCATTCATTTTCTTTGTGGATCATATCGTGGAATAATGTTACCATAGCCCGTTGATAAGTGGCTCCAACATTCTTCAGTCCAAAAGGCATCACCTTGTAACAGAATGTGCCCCAAGGTGTAATGAAGGTAGTCTTTTCCATGTCTTCGGGTGACATTTTGTACTGATTATACCCTGAAAATCCATCCATGAAAGAGAACACCGAGAATTGATCCGTGTTGTCGACCAATACATCAATGTGAGGTAGAGGGAAGTCATCCTTTGGGCTAGCTCTGTTCAGATCCCGGTAATCCACACACATCCGTACTTTGCCATCCTTCTTAGGCATTGGTACAATATTAGCGACCCATGGCAGGTAACTAGTTATACCAAGGAAACCGGCATCCCATTGTTTTTGTACTTCTTCTTTAATCTTCATGGCCATATCTGGACGGGTACGGCGTAGCTTCTGCTTCACTGGAGGGCAATCTTCTTTCAAAGGCAGCTTGTGCATAACAATATCCGTATCTAGACCTGGCATGTCTTGATAGGACCAAGCAAAGACGTCAACGTATTCTCGAAGCATGTCGATGAGTTGTTCTTTTACTGAAGCCTGCAGATTGGCCCCAATCTTCACCTCTTTCAAATCCTCTTCGGTACCAAGATTAACTGTTTCAACCTCCTCCTGATGAGGAGTAATCACTTTCTCTTCTTGCCTCAACAACCTGGATAACTCTTCAGGTAACTCATAGTCTTCTTCAACCCCTTCAACAACTTGATTAATTGGATTGTCGAAGTCATACAAGGTCATAACAGTGCTGTTGTCGGTGCAATCTGGAGGATAATCTCTGCAAGGGTTGAGATTTGTTCGTTTTAGTGATCAGTTTTAATCTTGTTTAGAAAAAGTGAAAATGAAGTTATTTATTTTGAAAACATTTCCATTTTATTGTTTTGTACAAAAAGTGAAAAATGAAAAGACAGTGAGCGTAAAAGAGACTCGTTTACAAAAGATGTCCGATATTCATTGATTAATCCATTTGCACAAAATTACAATATAGCCCTATCACAAAATGAGTCCTGACACCTTGGGCAAGATGTAGGACTTGATGCATGCTAAAAAGACAGGAAATAATAATTACTCTGCAGGAGTAACCCTTATAATTTCCTAGGAAGACCAGTTAAGGACTTGGTTCCCCGGGATCCTTGGACGTATCCAGCTCTCCAGGTTGCAGTCGCTTTCCGCCTCGTCTTCCAGGTCGTTAACAGCATCTGGGGTGAGCATCCCCCCACTGATGAATTTGGGCTCCTTTGCAGCCTCTGATTGATCTTGTCGGAATGGTCTGTAACCCAAACTGAATTTGTCTTCCTTCTTCTCTACTGGCAACAGCTTGCCCCAGCCTTGGGCATTACCATCTTCAACAACCTTCCGGGCTTGTTGGTAGGAGACAATTGAAGTGCCCATCTTATCCTCCTGGGATGCAGTAAATACTTCAGTCGTCGCCTCATTGACATTCAGGGCCTCGAACCCTTGGCTCATAGTTTCATGGATTTCACCATCCATCTCAATATATTTGTAAGTATCCAGATGGCTAACAAAGATATCCTCCTCACCACAGATGGTGATAATTTGTCCTTCCCATTCATATTTCAGTTTCTAGTGAAGGGTTGACGTTACTGCGCCTGCAACGTGAATCCATGGTCGACCTAACAAACAACTGTAAGCAGGCTGTATGTCCATCACGTAGAAAGTGGTCTTAAAGACTTGCGGACCGATTATCACTGGTAGCTCCACCTCCCCAAGGACAGATGGTTTGGAGCCATCAAAAGCCCTGACCACAAGGTTACTTGGTCGGAGAGCTATTCCATCATATTCGAGCTTGACGAAAGCTTTCTTGGGTAAGACATTGAGTGAGGACCCGATGTCTACAAGAACATGAGATAGTACAGCTCCTTTGCACTCAAGGGTTATGTGCAAAGCTTTGTTATGGTGACGCCCTTCCGTTGTTAAATCAGCATCAGTGAAACCTAGCCCATGGCTAGTATTGACATTAGATACCACTGTTTCAAGCTGATTCACTGTGATCTCTTCTGGCACGTAGGCAGCATGCAGAACTTTGAGTAGTGCATCCCGATGGGATTCAGAACACAACAACATGGATAGTATAGAGATCTTAGAAGTAGTTTGGTGGAGCCGGTCCACAAATTTATAGTCACTTTTTTTAATTATCCTCATAAACTCATCCACATCCTGATCGAAGGATGATTTATGAGTCTCTTTTGATGCAGGTTCTTCAGGTATCACACTCTTCCCCTTAGCTTTTGCAGCAGCTTCTGCCTCAGTATTAATCCTGGGAGCTTGTGACGCAAAGAGACGTCCGCTTCGGGTGAAGCCTCCGCCTCCCCCGACATTGTCCACTTAGGGAGTGAGAACTGGAGAATCCAGAAGGAATTTTTCTCCGTTGCAGTACAGGTCAGCACCATAATGCCATGGTATGGCACTGTCTTTATCATATGGAATTGGCCCGGGCACCGTGATGGTGACTGGGCTTACTGCAGCATATGTTGGAACTGTAATCGTCTGTGGATCATAGAAAATAGTAACAGGACCCCGGGTGGGTGTTGGTAGTGGTGAATTGAAGCTTGGTTGAAACTGTTGTCGAGATTGTTGAAAATTGCTGGAGTTCGGGACCGTTGCCGGGTCGTAATAAATTGTAACTGTGGAGACATCATTGTTGGTGGTTGCTGAAGTTGTAGAAGGAGATGAAATGGAACTGTTGTTTGCTGAAGAGACGGAAGAAATGGTTGCTGAAGTTGTAGTTGAATTAGTGGGAACAATGCTTGTTGTAGTTGTAGAAGACTCCCTTGTTGTTGACAAAAGAGTTGCTGGTGTTGTAGAAGCTGTTGTGGTAATTAGCAGAGTGCCTTCTTTAATCAAACTATTAATTCCACTCCTCAAGCTTGCACACCCATTCTCGGAAAGTTTGCATTTTTCACAGCAGGCCTCACAACCTGGAAACACTTGGCATTTCAAAAGCTGGGCTTTAACCTCTGCCAGAGGTGTCTGAATACATGCAATGTCTTCTATTAAACTCATGGGTGAGCCTTCCTCTATAGCATTAATCCTTGGCCCACTGTGGATTGGCATAGGATTTTTCATGACATTGGGAGGTGTTGCAAAGTTCAGGGCCTTTGAATCTACCAGATCCTGGACCTTCATATGCAGAGCTCTGCATTTTTCCGTAGAATGACCAGGTGTGTTGGAATGAAAAGCACACCTAGCATTGACATCGTAGTTTCTTGGAAGGTTCTGAGGATCAGGTGGAGCCAATGTCCTCAACTCAACAAGATTGAGCTTTAGGAGTTGTGGCAGTAGTGTAGCATATGGCATTGGAATGGGGTCAATCACCCTGTTGATCTAGGATGGCCGCTGTTAAAAAGGGCGTTGTTGTTGATTGTTGTTATTGTTGTTGCATGATCTCTGTTGTGGAAACTGTTGTTGTTGCGGAAAGTGATGTGGTTGTTGAGTATACTGAGGAGGTGGAGCAGGGATATTAATAGCAGCAACTGATCTGGGCATATATTGGGGCCTTCCTCTCCCCATGTGCACAGAATTTTTTTCCACCAGATCTACGGGGTCCAGCAAATGGCTTCCTTGTACTGCTTAAACAGGCACCGTTGTCGGAGATCTTTCCCATATTTAGTAGGCTCTCTATCCTTTCCCCAGCTATCACCACATCTACAAAGCTGGTGGAAGAAAATGCAGCCAATCTATCAATGTAGGTTCCTTGGAGAGTATTCATGAACATGTCTGCCATCTCCCTTTCAGACATTGGGGGTTGAACCGCAGCAACCAGTTACCTCCATATTTGGGCATATTCTCTGAAGCTTTCACGGGAAGATTGAGACATTCCCATCAGAAGGGTCCTGTTTGGAGCCATGTCCAAGTTATATTGATACTGACGGATAAAAGCTTCAGCCAAGTCTTTCCAGTTTCTTATTGTGGCTCTGGTCAAGTGGGAATACCATTCTCGGGATGCCCCTGTTAGACTATCCTCGAAGTAAAACATCTACAGCTTTTCGTCCATGGTGTATGCTTTTAATCTTCCCAAGAATGATTGAAGGTGGGTGTGTGTCGCTCCCACTAAATGAAGCCGGGTCAAATAGGGTATAGACGCGAACGGTCGGCGAGAGGAGGGTGCGAGGGCACACAGGAGTGAACTCACAGGGAATGAAAAGAGTCTCCAGCTAGGCATTTTTATCCCGGAGGAAAGGTAATGCTGCATAAACCTAGAAAGATATGGATAAGATGGTTGCGAACCAGAGAGACTGAGAAAGGGGGTTGGTTACAACCTGGGAAGGTATTAGCACCCAGATTGTCCGTCGTACTCGACGGGATCCACGCTTAAAAGATTTGTGTTTTAAAGGGGTAGTGTCAGTGCAATTTGTGTATAAAAGAGATGGAAAAGGATGTACAGGTGTCAGTGTGAAGGAAGTGCAAAGTGTATAAATGATGTGTCAGTGTAAGAATGAGAGTGAATTGCTCAAGATTATGAGGCTTAAAGAATAAAGCTGGAAAGAGGAGGAATATACAGAGACTTTTGTTCGATAACTGTTAAGTTATGCCTACGTATCCTCTCGTGCAATGAGGAAGTCAGAACACCGTAGTTCGACCCAAAGAGACTGAAAGATAAATTGACTTGTGAACTGCTTACTAGTCTATGCTCAAGTGTATGACCTGTCTGGCTCAGGTGCAAACTGTCTTGCGTTAGACGGAAGAAGCGAGTTCTCGTTTGTGAGTGAATGAGATGAGAAAAGAATCCCGGAGGAGACGATTATTGTTTGTTTTTGTGTTTTCAGTCTTTTATTGCTTTTGAAAGTTTGTCATAAATTAATGAGCTTAAGCCTAAACCAATGGGTTAGTAAGCTCATCACATCTTCCCTCTGTTTAGGGGTAATGAGAATACCTTAAGTGCGAAGTCAGCTTCTCACACTTAATCACCTTTGATATAGGATTAAGATCATTAACCTACTTGTGATTATTTAGATGTTTTTGGTGTTTTTGTTTAGTGTTAAGTAATGAGATTAAGCCATAATCAGGGATTAAACAGACTCATTACACCATCCTAATAGAAGGATGATAGATGAGAATGTTTAAGCTGAGGAAGGCTCCTCAACTTAATCCATGATTAGGGATTAAACTCATGACAAAACAAAGCCTTTATTAGGTGGATTTTAGTTAATGATATGATGAAGAAGTGGATTTTATGATTTGTAAGACAACTTGAGGGGGACTTGTCCATTAACACTAGGGTTAGTCCTTCTTAACCAATTAAGGAAGAATTAGAACCCCAATGTAAGGCCCAAGTTACAAGCTTGATGTCTTGATGATTATTAAGTGGATTGATTAAAGGAGTTAAGCACATTAAGGGTTTAACACTTAGGATTAAAGTTATACACTCCATCCTAATAGAAGGATGCAGGCATAAACTTAATCACAAAGCCTTAAAGCCTTTAGGGTTTAGTCCCTGATTATGAGATGAGAAGAGAAGACTCAAAGATGACACAAAGGTAAAATCTAAATGGGGGACTAATCAAACCCTAATTATTATCATGCTTGGTTGTTCCTAATGTTTGTGAGGTTTTCAAGAAAGATCTTCAATGGAACCACCAGGAAGCAGATGAAAGGATCAAGAGAAACAAAGCAACTTGCTTCATTTAAGAAGACAAGTCACTTGAAGAAAGAAAGTAAGATGAAGAAGAAAGAGCAAGCCCAATCTCAAACACAAATCAAAATGAAGCAAGGATGCATAAGGGAGATGAAAAGAAGTTGTGAGAAGTGAAGGCAAATTCACTTCTCAAAGTGACTTACCACCTGAAAAGTTAGTGAAAGAAATGCAATGCAATGCAAAATGGGATGAAATGGCATGATGAAAACCAAAACCAGAAGCACATGTGTGATGATAATGATGTTATGAGATGATGCAAACATGAAACAAGGCATGAGGATGATCATATGAACATATGGATGCAAGAGAAGCAGGCTTAGAACCATGGACATACATGAAAAGTTATGGGATGCAAATGACATACAACATGGCAAATGAAAGATGCAATGATCAAATATGATTCTAATATGTCTTAAGATGTATCATGAATCAAATGAATGCATAAAATGTCATGGCAAGTCATGGTATGCAAGCAAATGTGAGAATTTTCAGAATTTTTAAAATTGTTTTGCTATTTTAAATAAAATGGAGAAAACAAATGAATTAAAATGAAAAATAAAATGAATTAAAACTGAAAAAAGAAAAGTATGCAAGATCAATGGCCAGAATTTAAAACCACACGCGCGCGAATTGACCTGGCGCCATATCCAAGGGCTGAGATTCAAACTTCCCTAATTAATGTCATTAACCCTAATCCTGCCCTAATCACTTTCAGGCGACCGGAACACTGTTCCGGTCGTCTTCTCCGGCTAGCTCATTTCTCAATCTCTCTCTACACGCAATGAAAACGAAATCTAACTGCCCAGAACTCATCCCCATTCAAAAACGAATCAAAACCCTCAATCAAACATCATTTTTCATTCATTAAACAGCCAAATCGAATCAAAACATTCTTAGGGCAAAAAGTTTCAGACAGTTCATACATGCTGGTTTTTCAACCATTTTCAAAAGTAAACACATATTCATGATCAGGGAAGTGCATAGAAGGTTTTAAGAACTTAAAATGAAGCTTCTGGAAAAAAAGTTTGAGATGGCTACCTGAACTAAAGCTTTGATTTCTGGTACTTTCTGGCTGGTTTCTTGCTTCCAATCACCTCCAATGGACCTCCTGAGAAGCTTTCAATGTTTGTTTGAAGTTTATAATGGATGGTTTGAGAGATGGCAGAAGTTCTGTTCAATGGCAGGTGGTGATCGTGTTTTTGATTCTTTGAGTTTCAGGCTATGGTGAGGGGTGGGTTGTGATCAGGGAAGTGTGTTGAGTTGATTTGTGAAGTTAGTTTTTGTGTTGGAGGCTTGTGCAATCAGTTTCGAATGCTCTTGCAAGTTGGTGTGAAAATGAGGATGCTGAGTTAGAGAGTGCTTCAGGCTTCTGTTGTGTATGCTTTGGCTTGCTTTTTGTTTGCAAAAACAAATGTGATAGGTCAGATGAAGTGATGTGTGCTTTTGTGATAGGTATGGCTCAAGTTGCCAAAATGTCAAAGTTGTGTAAGAGAAGCATGGGCTACTTTCTAGCCAAGGACAAAAGGTGTGTCCTGCGCAGCATGATGTGGGGAGAACCCTAGGATTGATCAGCAAGTCAGTAAGCAAGTGGATTGTAACTTATGATGAGTTTTGCAAGTTGCTTCACTTTTGATTCTTATGAGATATCTTGTTCCATAGGCCATAAAAATGTGTGATCTCTTGGCCCAATCTGACTTTTAGGTCTTGTATGATCATGTTGTGAAGTTTAGAAGTCCATTTGATAACTTAATTTGCCTTGAGAAGTGAATTTGCAACTTTGCCTCTTTGGTAGAAACTTTGAAATTTTGTGATTTTAGCCAACTTTGACAAGCCATAACTTTTGATCCAAAATGAATTAGGTCATGTTCTTGTACTTTTTGAAAAGGGAATGATCCATTCTACAACTTTCATGACCAAAGTTTTTCCATTTGAAGCATTTTTGAATCAAAAAGCAAGGGTTGAAAAAGTTTCCTAAAATGGCAATTTCATTAAAAGTCAAACTTTCCCAAAAAGTCAACTTTGCAAAAGACTTGAAATTCTTCAATTTTGTGAACTTCCAACATCTTCTATGATCAAATAAAGATCATACATAATCAAAATGATGAAGAACACCCTTTGGTTGGGTCATTGGGGGCCTCAGATGCCCTGATTTTGCACTGACTTGCTTGAAAAGTCAACTCTTGATCAGGTGACTTCCCCATGGAATTTCTTCATGAAAATTGATATGCATACTCCCTATACCATATAGAGACCAATAGAAACAATAATGACCAAATAATTTGGAGTTATGGCCTCTGAAACTAAAACCCTAATTCTAGGTCATCTGTGCAGTTAAACCTGGCTCTGCTTCCATGCCAATCTCAGTTCTTGTGATTTTTTGACATTCTTGACTTTGAGAGGATATAATATGATGCTTGAACCTACATGGACCCTCTTGAAGTGATTGATGGCCTTTGGAGTGGCTCAAGAAGCTCTTGGATTGCTCAGATCACAAACCCTAGATGCAGATGACTTTGAATCTATGCAGTGAATCAAAAATGTGATATGAGATGCTATGATTGAGTTTATGCATATGAAATGATCACAAGCCATGGTGTGAATGGGTGAGGGCAAATTTGGGGTGTTTACAGCTGCCCCTATTCAAACATGAGTTAGCTGTGCAGGATGTAAGTGACGGCTTAACAGGCAAACAAGATAACTTGTGGTTGAATACCAAAGACAGTCCAAAATTTGCACTCACAGAATGAAGAAGAAAAGGGATATAGATTGTAAAAGAAAATAAAGTATATTGTAAAGTATGGGCGACGGTGGACGACCGTCGAGCAGAGGACGACCGTTGGGTAAAGAGCAATGACGGGGACGACCGACATGCTGGAAAAAGTGCGGGAAATAAAGCAATGACGGGGACGACCGACATGCTAGGGATAAAGCAGGAAATAAAGCAGTGACGGGGACGGCCGACATGCTGGAAAAAGTGCGGGAAATAAAGCAATGACGGGGACGGCCGACATGCTGGGGATAAAGCAGGAAATAAAGCAGTGACGGGGACGACCGACATGCTGGGGATAAAAGCGATTATGATGGGGACGGCCATCAAGTAAAATTATAAGATTCTCTGGGGATTAAAAAATGATGGGGACGGCCATCAAGTTCATAAAGTAAAGTAAGCAAACGATGGGGACGGCCATCGGGCTAAACTGATGAAGGACGATCATCAGGAAAAGGAAAAGGGACCACGACGGGGACGGCCATCGGGTTAAAGAATAAATAAAATAATGATGAGGGACGGTCATCAAAGGTGAAGGACGATCACCTAGCAGGGGACGGCTGCTCTGAAAGGGGTAAGATGAGGGACGGTCATCTTAAGGTGAAGGACGATCACCTGGCAGGGTACGGCTGCCGAAAATATCGCGACATAAGACGAATGCCGAATACAAAGTCAACGATGGGGACGGCCATCGGACGAGCATGATGAAGGACGATCATCAAGAGGTGAAGGACGATCACCTAGCAGGGGACGGCTGCTCTCAAGGTTTATCATGACATAGGACGAATGTCAGATAACAAAATCAACGATGGGGACGGCCATCGGATAAAATGATGAAGGACGATCATCAAAAGGTGAAGGACGATCACCTAGCAGGGGACGGCTGCTAAAAATATCACGACATATGACGAATGCCGGATAGGAAAAGTCAACGATGGGGACGGCCATTGGATGAGCATGATGAAGGACGATCATCAAGAGGTGAAGGACGATCACCTAGCAGGGTACGGATGCTCTCAAGGTTTATCATGACATAGGACGAATGTCAGATAGAAAAGAAAATTTGCTTTGCTGGCTATCTACTGGGGAATAGTAAGCACGGACGAGTGTTTATATCCAAGAAACAAAAGGTATAAGTGTTTAGATGTTTGTGTATAGATTAAAGATGCGGACGAACATCCTTAGACTACGATACGGACGAGTATCGGGTAGAAACAAAAACCGATACGTGTTCAGAGATGATGATACGGACGAGTATCAACTGGTCAACAAGGAACACGGACGAGTATTGAATCTGAAGGGATTCTTCTGGGGAATAGTAGCCACAGACGAGTGTCTAAATTCAAGAAGACATAAGTGTTTGACACGTGTATGGATTAAAGATGCGGACGAGCATCCTTAAGACCATGATACGGACGAGTATCAGATAGAAACAAACGCTTGACACATGTTCTGAGATGATGGTACGGACGAGTACCAACTGGTTAACAAAGAACGCGGACTAGTGTTGAATCTGCGGGGATATAAATGGTGTATACAAGATACGGACGAGTATCTGTATAAGTGAGATAAGTATGAGTGGTGTATAGACGGGTATTTAAACTGCTGGGGAGAGTGACACGGACGAGTGTCGAAAGGAGAAAAGTATAGTATAAACAAAATCTGACATACAAAGTGTTTTTGTTACTGTGCTGGGGAAGGTGACACGTAGGAGTGTCAAGGAATTGTATATATACAAGTATCTGTGAGTGCAAAGGGGACGCTTTAGCTTTATGCAAGGGATGTGACACGGACGGGTGCCACGAGGAATATATACTGGTGTTTGTGAATGCAAAGCAACTGTTTTAGCTTTAGTTCTCCGCTGGGGAATTTGTGGGAGTTTTCTGTATGTTGATGGATTATCATTATTCACAAGTGTTTGATTCGGATCATGGCTTATGATTATGCAATATGTTTGACTTTTGCCGTAATGCTCCGTATTAGACGGAATGCTACGCTTTGTGAGTGAATATGATGTGAATGCTTATGATCATGCAAGGATACCAATCCGGGATTCGGATCCCGTTGCCGTAAAGATCTCTGGCTGATCTGCTTGAAGTGGACATCCCAGCTGGGGATGAGATCATTGGTAGATCTAACGCATATGATTCTGCTTGGGGAAATGGGTCAATAACCTATTCCAGTAAATGGAGGACCCAGCTGGGGTTTGTAGAAGCTCTCGTCACTCTGTTGTGATTCCTTCATGCGTTGCTCTTCTGGATAGAGGCTGAAACTCTGTGGGGAGATGGTTCCCTGGCTTTTATATTTGGCTGAGGAGGAAGAATGATTGGCACCTCGGCTGGGAGAAGTAACAAGTGGCAACTCAGCTGGGGAGAAAACACTTTGAGTGAGTGTTGATTTGCCAGCTTGCTGGGATGAAGCTCACATGCCCCGTGTTGTGCCTTGAGTATCTGCAATCCTGAAAAGACAGAGAAACGCACAAGTAATCCCGAGGTATCCCTTACCGGATTCCATCACAGGAGTTTAGACACTCCCGAGAGTAAGTATATTCCCTGCAAGCATGTATTTTTAGAAGAAAAACATCTGTACTTATGCAATCAGTTTTTTAGAGACATCAGACATTCTTTGCAAAATAAGATGTACAAGACGAAACATGACTGAAAATCTGATTTCATTAATTCGTGTGCCCTGAATTGGCAAGATACAGTCAAAGAAACACATCCCCTGAAATGAGGAGATTGTTACAAATTGAGAAACAAAATGCTGGCAATGTTGACGACGCTTCAAGGATCTTCCCCTTTTTCTATGACTCGTATGACATTTGACGTTCTTCACGTCTTGCTTTCTGAAGAAGGCTGATTCTGAAAGAAGCTTGATCTATCCGAAGCTTACCAAGTCGTAAATGATACAGACGAATTCGCTTATTCCCTTATTTTGCATGGATCGCCCTTTCGGGTTTTCAATCCATCGGGATACCCATTTTTGCCTGAGTTTTTCAATGCGGCTTTTCAACCCAGCGGGTGTACACATTTTTTTTTGTTTATTTTCCCTTATTTTTGCCCGAGTCTTTTATTCTGTTTTTGACTCGCCGGGATGCCCTATTTTGCCTGGACTTACATTCTGTTTTTGTGTCCAGCGGGTCATTTTATGCGAAGTATTTTTTAACTGCATCTGAATTCATAGGGGACGGGAAGTCTTCACCATCCATAGTGCTGAGCATGAGTGCTCCGCCAGAGAAAACTTTCTTTACTACAAATGGTCCTTCATAGTTCGGAGTCCATTTGCCCCTGTGATCTGTATGAGGAGGGAGGATTCTTTTCAGCACAAGATCTCCTACTTGGTACTCTCGGTGCCTGACTTTCTGATCGAAGGCTTTCTTCATTCTTTTCTGATACAACTGCCCATGACAGATTGCAGCCAACCTTTTCTCTTCAATCAGACTTAGTTGTTCGTATCGGGACTGGACCCATTCTGCTTCGTTCAGCTTAACATCCAACAATACCCGTAAGGAGGGTAGCTCAACTTCAACTGGTAGGACTGCTTCCATACCATATACAAGTTGATACGGTGTTGCCCCAGTGGATGTTCTGATTGACGTGCGGTACCCATGCAAGGCAAATGGTAGCATTTCATGCCAGTCTTTGTATGTGACTACCATCTTCTGCACAATCTTATTAATATTCTTATTAGCTGCCTCAACAGCGCCATTCATCTTTGGCCTGTAAGGAGAAGAATTGTGGTGTTGGATCTTGAAGTCCCGGCACAGTTCTGCCATCATTTTGTTGTTCAAGTTGGAACCATTATCAGTAATGATTCGCTCGGGAACTCCGTATCGACAGATGATGTCTCTCTTCAAAAATCGGGCTACCACTTGTCTTGTAACGTTTGCATAGGAAGCTGCTTCAACCCACTTGGTGAAATAGTCAATGGCAACCAAGATGAATCTGTGGCCATTCGAAGCAGTTGGCTCAATCTTGCCAATCATGTCAATGCCCCACATAGCAAAGGGCCAAGGTGAAGACATCACATTCAAAGGATTGGGAGGTACATGCACCTTATCCGCATAAATTTGGCATTTATGGCATTTTCTGGCGTAGGCACAACAGTCAGCATCCATTGTGATCCAGTAATAACCCTACCTCAGCAATTTCTTGGCCATTGCATGCCCTCCGGCATGGGTACCAAAGGATCCTTCGTGCACTTCATGCATTAACAAGTCTGCTTCTGTTCTATCAACGCATCTGAGGAGTACCATATCAAAGTTCCTTTTGTACAGGGAACCATCAGTGTTCAGAAAGAAACTACCAGCAAGCCTTCTCAAAGTCTTCTTATCATTGGGAGATGCCCCAGGTGGGTATGTTTGATCTTCCAAGAAGCACTTAATGTCATGGAACCAAGGCTTATCATCTTTGACAATATCTGTTGCGAACACATATGCTGGTCTGTTAAGTCTGGACACTGAAATTTGAGGTACAAAGTTGGCAGCTTGAACTTTGATCATGGATGAAATGGTAGCCAGAGCATCTGCGAACTGATTCTCGTCCCGAGGGATATACTCAAGCTTGACTGTTGTAAAGAAAGTCAATAACCTCCTTGTATAATCCCGGTAAGGTATCAGATGATCTTGGTGTGTGTACCATTTGCCGTTGGTCTGATTAACTACCAGAGCTGAATCTCCGAATACAGTCAATGTTTTGATCCTGAGGTCAATGGCTTCCTCAAGACCCATAATGCAAGCTTCGTATTCAGCTTCGTTGTTAGTGCAGTTAAAGGTGAGTTTTGCCGAGAAAGGAATGTGAACTCCTTTAGGTGTAATGAGTACTGCACCAACACCACGACCATTCATGTTAACAGCCCCATCAAACATCATAGTCCATTCTTCTTCCGGGTTGGGCCCTTCAGTGTGAACAGGCTCTTCATGATCTTTTGCTTTTATGAACATGATGTCTTCATCAGGGAAGTCAAATCTCATTGGCTGGTAATCATCAATGGGTTGCTCAGCAAGATATTCCGACAATACACTGCCCTTGATGGCTTTCTGAGATGTGTATTGGATGTCATATTCTGTGAGGATCATTTGCCATCTTGCAACCCGTCCGGTAAGTGCTGGCTTCTCAAATATGTATTTGACTGGATCCATCTTTGAGATCAACAAGGTAGTGTGGGTCAACATATACTGTCTCAGTCGGCGAGCAGCCCACGCTAAAGCACAACAAGTTTTCTCGAGCAGTGAATAACGTTGTTCACAGTCGGTAAACTTTTTGCTTAGGTAGTAAATTGCATACTCTTTTCGACCAGACTTGTCATGCTGGCCCAACACACACCCCATTGACTCTTCTAATACTGTCAAGTACATGATTAGAGGTCTTCCTTCGACTGGAGGCATGAGGATTGGAGGTTCTTGTAAATATTCTTTGATCTTGTCAAAAGCCTTCTGGCAGTCTTCGTTCCACCTGACCGTTTGTTCTTTTCTCAGCAGTTTGAACAAGGGTTCACAGGTTGCTGTAAGGTGAGATATGAACCTTGAAATGTTGTTCAATCGACCTAAGAACCCTTGAACTTCTTTTTCTGTTTTCGGTGCAGGCATTTCTTGAATAGCTTTGACTTTATCGGGGTCAACTTCAATCCCTTTCTCACTTACAATAAATCCCAGCAGCTTACCAGATCGCACCCCGAACGTGCATTTGTTGGGGTTCAACTTCAGTTGGTACTTCCTCAGACGTTTGAAAAGCTTCAGCAGATTCACCAGGTGATCTTCTTCAGTGAGGGACTTGGCAATCATGTCATCCACGTAACATTCGATTTCTTTATGGATCATATCGTGGAATAATGTCACCATAGCCCGTTGATACGTTGCGCCAGCATTCTTCAGTCCGAATGGCATCACCTTGTAATATAACGTGCCCCAAGGTGTGATGAAGGTTGTCTTCTCCATGTCTTCAGGTGACATTTTAATCTGATTGTATCCTGAAAATCCGTCCATGAAGGAGAATACCGAGAACTGAGCCGTATTATCCACCAATACATCGATGTGAGGTAATGGGAAGTCATCTTTTGGGCTGGCTCTATTCAGATCCCGGTAGTCAACACACATTCTTACTTTGCCGTCCTTCTTAGGCACAGGTACTATATTAGCAACCCACGGTGTATAGCTAGTTACAGCAAGGAACCCGGCGTCCCACTGCTTTTGTACCTCATCTTTGATTTTCATTGCCATGTCAGGACGAGTACGGCGCAGTTTCTGTTTAACCGGCGGGCAATCTTCTCTTAAAGGCAGCTTGTGCATAACAATGTCGGTGTCCAACCCTGGCGTATCTTGATAAGACCAAGCAAACACATCTACATATTCTTGAAGCAGGTCAATCAGTTGTCTCTTCACTGAGTCTTGTAAGCAGGACCCGATTTTAACCTCTTTCACGTCTTCATCTGTACCAAGATTAATCGTTTCGACCTCCTCCTGATGAGGAGTGATAACCTTTTCCTCTTGTCTCAACAACCTGGCTAGCTCTTCAGGAAGCTCATACTCTTCTTCAACCCCTTCATCAGCTTGATTGATTGGATTGTCAAAGTCATACGAAGTCATAGTCGTGCTGTTGTCGGTGCGGTCTGGAAGGCACTCTCTGCAAGGGTTCAGTTTGTTCATTTTAGTGATTGATTTTAATCTTGTTTAGAAAAGTAAAATAAAGTTGTCATTTTGAAAATATTGCCATTTATTTTTTTGTACAAAAAGAAAAATGGAAAAAACAGTGAGCGGAAAAGAAAGACTCATTTGCAAAAGATGTCTGATATTTCATTGATTAATCTTGTTGCACAAAATTACAGATGGCCCGATTACAAAATGAGTCTTGTCATCTTGGGCAAGATGCAAGACTTGATGCATGCTTAAAATACAGGAAATAATAATTACTCTGCAGGAGTAACTCTTATAATTTCCTGGGAAGACCAGTTTGAGATACTGCTCCCCGGGATCTTTGGACGGATCCAACTCTCCAGGTTGCGGTCGCTTTCATCCTCGTCTTCCAAGTTGTTCACGGCATCTGGGGTGAGCATTCCCCCACTGACAAAATTGGGCTTCCTAGCAGCCTCTGCTTGATCTTGTTGAGTTGGTTTGTAACCCAACCCAAATCTATCCTCCTTCTTCTCTACGGGCAGCAACTTGCCCCAGCCTTGGGCAGTCCCTTCTTCAACAACCTTCCGGGCTTGTTGATAAGATGTCATTGAGGTTCCAGATACAGCGGATGCTTCATTTATGTTCAAGGCCTCAAACCCTTGACTCATAGTTTCGTGGATCTCCCCATCCATCTCAATGTATTTGTATGTAGCCAGATGGATAGCAAAAATATCTTCCTCTCTACAAATAGTAACGACTTGGCCCTCCCACTCGAATTTTAACTTCTGGTGAAGGGTAGACGTAACTGCGCCAGCGGCATGAATCCAAGGTCTACCCAACAAACAGCTGTAGGCCGGCTGAATGTCCATCACGTAGAAGGTCGTTTTGAAAGTTTGTGGGCCAATCGTTATAGGCAACTCAATTTCTCCCAGAACTGATCTCTTAGAACCGTCAAAGGCTCTAACTACCAAGTTACTGGGGCGTAATGCCAATCCTTCATACTCTAGCTTCACAAGGGCTTTTTTAGGTAAGACATTGAGGGATGATCCTGTGTCTACCAGCACATGGGAAAGAACTGCACCCTTACACTCCATGGTAATGTGCAAAGCCTTGTTATGATTGCGACCTTCCGTAGTCAAATCGGTGTTGGTAAATCCTAGTCCATTACTAGCATTAACATTTCCAACCACAGCCTCCAACTGATTGACGGTAATCTCCTCTGGCACATAAGCTGCGTGCAAGACTTTTAGTAATGCGTTCCGATGAGCCTCGGAGCACATTAACAATGATAAAATGGAGATCTTGGAAGGTGTCTGGTGAAGCTGGTCCACTATCTTGTAATCACTTTTCTTGATGATTCTCATGAATTCATCAACCTCTTGATCAAACGGGGTTTTCAAAGCTTCTTTAGCAACTTGATCTTCTTGCACCATGCTCTTCCCTTTTGCCTTGGCAGCAGCTTCTGCTTCGGCACTGGGTCTTGGAATTTGTGGGGCAAAGAGACGTCCGCTTCGAGTGAAGCCTCCGCCTCCCCCCACATTGTCTATTTGTGGTGAAGAAGTTGATGATTCCAAAGTGATTTTCTGTCCTTCGCAGTATAGATCGGAGCCGTAATGCCAAGGAATGGCATTACTGCTTTCATAGGGTACTGGTCCAGGCATCGTGATAGTGACTGGACTGATGGCAGCTGCAGAAGGGACCGTGATAGTCTGTGGATCATAGTATATTGTAACCGGTGCTCTGACAGGAGTGGTACTTTGTGAGTTGTAGGCAGAATCATTTGCAGGATCATAATAAATTGTAACTGTTGAGACATTTTCACTATTTGCTGTTGAAGTTGTAGGAGACACTGTTGGATGGATGAGTGTTGCTGTTGTAGGAGATTCTGAATGAAGGGGTGCTGAAGTTGTAGAAGGGATGTTTGTTGATATTTGGTCCTTTGAAGTAACAGATGAAGCATTTGTTGATGAAACTGAAGAGTTGTTTGGAACAATTTTTGTTGCAGTTGTAGAAGATTCGGGAATTGCTGTTAAGGAGATTGCTGGATTGGTAGGTATTGATGTTGTGATTTGAAGCAGGCCACTCTGGATGAGACCATCTATGCCATCTCTCAAGTTATCACACCCATTCACTGAAATGTTGCAATAAGCACATCCTAGCTCACATCCAGGGAACATTTGACATTCAAGGAGTTGAGCTTTAATCTCTACCAAGGGTGTCCGAATCTGCCCCACACTGGTTATCAAATAAGACGGCTTATCTTCTTCAATAGCATTGATTCTGGGTCCACCGTGGTTGGGCATAGGATTTTTACTGACATTTGGTGGAGGTGCAAAGTTTAGAGCTTTGGAATCCACTAAATCCCGTACTTTCATGTGCAAAGCTCTACACTTCTCTGTACTATGGCCGGGTGCATTTGAGTGAAAAGCACATCTGGCACTGGCGTCATAATTTCTGGGTAGACTGGCAGGATCTGGAGGTGCCAATGTCCTTAGCTCAACCAGGTTGAGTTTCAGGAGTTGTGGCAATAATGTGGCATAAGGCATAGGGATCGGATCGATCACCCTATTGGCCTGAGATGGTCTCTGTTGATACGGTCTTTGCTGATTGTTGTTGTTGTTGTTGTTATAATTTCTCTGAGGTGGATATTGAGCTTGTTGCTGGTAGTGGGATTGTTGTTGAGGTTGGTATGCCGGTTGTGGATGAATTGGAGCGGGAATGGTGACAGCTGCCACAGACCTATGAACATATTGGGGTCTGCCCCTGCCGGTATGGATAGCATTAGTCTCACCAGTTCTTCTTGGGCCCACAAAAGGCTTTCTCGAGTTGTTGGAAGAGCTTGCACCGTTGTCAGAAATTTTGCCCATCTTTAATAGGCTCTCAATTCTTTCTCCAGCTATAACCACATCTGCGAAGCTGGTAGAAGAAAAGGCAGCTAGCCTGTCAATGTATGTTCCTTGAAGGGTGTTCATAAACATGTCGGCCATCTCCCTCTCCGACATGGGTGGCTGGACAGCAGCAGCAAGCTGTCTCCACCTCTGGGCGTACTCCCGAAAGCTTTCTCTGGATGATTGTGACATTCCCATCAGGAGGGTCCTGTTGGGAGCCATATCCAAGTTATACTGGTATTGTCTAATGAAGGCCTCAGCCAGGTCCTTCCAGCACCTAATGGTTGCTCTAGTCAAATGAGAGTACCATTCCCTTGAAGCTCCTGTTAAGCTATCCTCAAAATAAAACATCCACAACTTTTCATCCATGGTATATGCCTTCAACCTCCCCAGAAAGGATTGTAAGTGGGTCCATGGACAGGAAGTCCCGTTGTACTTTTCAAAGCACGGTGGTTTAAATTTGTGGGGAATCCTGACCCCATCCACTAAGCCCATGTCCATGACGTCAAAACCCAAGGAGTTTTGAGACTCCAGGGATCTTAATTTTTCAGCAATTTCATCCAGCCTTCTGTCATAGGCCTCATCCCCAGCTCCCATCACTGTGAACTGATCTTCCTGGGGGTCTTCTTGCAGCACCCTACCTGTAGTAGCATTCCCTTGTACATTAGCAGGGATGTTGATCTCTGAATGAAGGTGGGGTCCAAATACAGGTGGGTTGATATGAGGTTGAACCCTCTCATTGTTGCTTGTCCCACCAGTCCCCAGATGGGGGTCTTCCTGAGTCTGCCTTTCTACCAAAGCTCTTAATCTTTCTTGACTCTGTGCCAATCCATTCATCACCTCCATAAACTGAGTCATCTGATTCCTCATTTCCAATCTCTCATTGGCCATTTGGGTCCTGACCTCTGTAAGGTCCTGTTGTACCTGGTCCATCTGTATACCCGAAAGGTTGTTGCGGGTTGGATATCTGTGTGGACGGTTGAGTGGGAACACCCGACGTCGAGCAATAGTTCCTGAACCACAACAGAGTTAGTAACAAACAAAACAAAAACCTACAAAACAAAAACAAAGGTTAGTATGCAATGCAGTATGCTTATTTGTTTCCAAGGTATCCGGCTTGGCACTTGGTTTTGACCTTTCCAGACCCCTGAGGAAGATGCTTTTGATGTTGCTTGAAGAACTCAGATAAAACAAACCAACACATATATTACAAAAGGTAAATGATACATAGTTTGTTTTTTACAATACATGCCCTCTGAGGGGTCAAAATACAACATAATAAAATAAAATTACATGAAATGAAAGCAACAACAAGCAAAAGTCAGACACCAAGACCAAACTCATCCTCCTGGACTTCCTTTAGAAGTGCTTCAGTTACAGGATCAGCTGGACGCTCTGTGAGGTTCCTGATAAGAAGATTCCTGGTAGCAACAGCTGCAGTTAGCTTCTTGTGTCGACTCTGGTCTTTTGAACTTTTCACACCAGCTCTAATCTTCAACTCTGAGATCTCTCTCTGGGCTGCTAGCAGGGCTTCCTGTTGCTCCTTTGCACTAGCTTCCAACTGCTCAATCTTGTCCTGAGTCCTCTTATCTTCCTGAGTACGAGCTTCGGTGATCCTGACCCACCTAGCTTGACTCTCTTTCAGATACAAATCAGTCCTGGCCTTCTGGAACTGAGCCTCCTTGAAGGCATTCTTCAAGATCTGTTCTCCAGCCCTTGACTTCTTGATGTAATCCTCTGACTTCTCAATTCTGGCTAGATGCTCCACCTTTAGCTTTTCCAACCTTTCAATGTCCAGCCGACCATCACTCCTCTCCCAGAGGGTCTTCTGTAGAGCCTGAGTCAGATTCTCATTCCTCTCTTTCAATTTCTCAAACTCCTCCAGGCTGACAGTAGCTGGAGGTGGTTCTGTGGATGGCCCAGGTGCATCCTCAATAGTGAAGGGCATCCCAGAAATTTGAGCCCTGGCATGAGACCACTCATAGTACTGAGCTGAGGCCACATTGTTGCATCTTCCAAGAACAACCATTCCCTTGGTCTGGACATTGTCCCAAGCCCAGGAGGCTTGCCTGACAATAGCTAGATTAGGCTTAATCTCACAATAAAGGGTCTCAGCCAAGTCTTGTGCTCTAGGAGAGTGGACCAATGCATAGCCCAACTGTCTTTTGAATAGCAGAGGGTTGTAGTTGATGCAACCCTTTACTCCTATCAGGGGTACATTGGGGAACTGCCCACAACTAGTAATGATGTCCCTGCCTTTGGTGCTCTGAGTGCACCACCTAATTTCAGCTGAAGTCAAAGAAATGAGTCTTCTATCCCAATTCTTTTGCTGGTGAGGATTCAAGAATGCATCAGTCTTGGGCAAGTGTCTGAGCAGCCAGGTATGGAATAGGGGAGCACAGCACCTCACCAACCTTCCTCTCTGCTTTTCATTCCTTTGGTGGATAGAGTAGTAGAAATCTCCCAGTAAGGTGGGAACTGGGTTCCTCAGAATGAAAAGGTGAATGGCATTCTTGCTAATAAATTTAGGCTCGTCTGCAAAAAGTATGACCCTATATATGCTAAGGGCCAACAAAGCACAGACTGCCTTCCACTCTCCTAAAGAGGCCTTCAGGATGGCCTGAG
The DNA here is from genome assembly GCA_963966055.1 of Lathyrus aphaca. Taxonomy (NCBI): domain Eukaryota; kingdom Viridiplantae; phylum Streptophyta; class Magnoliopsida; order Fabales; family Fabaceae; genus Lathyrus; species Lathyrus aphaca. The sequence goes on from OZ014523.1 coordinate 471,601,269, forward strand.
AAGTCAAGAAATCCAAATGTAGGCCTGAGATTCCAGCCTTGGTAGCCATATTCTGCCCAATCAGAACTGGTTCCAGATACAAGGCCTTTGCCACCTCTTCATTACTAGGAAAAGCCAACTCAGGGTTGAAGGGGACTCCACCCCTGATAGGTACACCAACCAATGATGAATATTCCTCTAATAAGGGCCCCAACTGAAAATTCTGAAAGGTGAAGCACCTCAGGGGGGGATCATAGAACTGCAGGCAAGTATGAATCAAGCTCCTCTGGGAAGGGTCCAAATCCATAACCACATCAAGTATGCCTCCATAATGTTCTCTGAACAGTGGTATATGGTCTGGAGTAATCAAGGCCTGGACCTTCCTGATGTTAGCCAACTCAGGTTCAAAGAAATGGTAGGAGATGTTACTCTTCTTGGGTGCCATGTTGCTGAAGAAAAGCTGAGACAGATGCTGATGATGACTGATACTAGAAGAAGGGCCACTGACAGGCTGAGACTGGTGATGCAGGTGACTAAAGCAGGTAGCAGATGGGGATAGCTGAAGCAGATACTGATGAAGATAAGTCTATGCAGATGAAGGGGTCAAAACCAAGCCAAATATATGATGGATACCCTGAAAAACAAATAGGCAAATGTTAAAATGATGCAATGATGATGTATGCAAATGATATGCTAGGGTTTGTGATCAAGCTGGATCTGATCAAGTGCTCTGATATAAGTCCATGTATGTTCAAGAAATCCAGATGGAGGTTCATAAGTCCAGTAACCAAGGTGGGGGACTCAAATAAAGAGTCACATGTCCAGGGTTAAAATCACAAGAACTGTTCCAAAATGGAGTACTCTTAATCAAAACAAAGTAATAGGGTATGCTGAGGCCAAGGGTACCTGCAAACCTGTAAACAGCCCAACCCCCTCACAGGTGGTGTTCTAAAACAAGGATCCTCAGACTTGGATCACTTATGAGAAGTGTAAACACTTCTAACCCGGAGGTACAGTGTTTACAATAACCATAAAAGATCCTCCTCTAATTCACCTCAGTTTCTGAATGTCATAAAAAGGTCATCCAGACTTAGCAGGCTTCCCAGATAGCCCTAGCACTACAGGAAATATGTAGCACAGAGTTCTCAAGAAGAAACCCATATCTGAACTGTGCTTCATATTCCCGCACCAGACCGAAATGGAATGGGAAAGAACATGAACCACTCTAGCCTAGGTGTCACTCAGGTCCCCGGTATAGGACCTTAGCTCTCAATAGAACCCCACCCACCAAAGCAACAAACCAAATCCAGCCAGCACAGTATGACAGTATGATATATGTAAAGCTATAAAGAAAGCAGTAAAGCAACTGTACATAAAGCAAATATAAATACAAATATACAAACACAAATAACACATAACACCCCAGTAAACACAAAATCAAACAAGCGCTAGGAGGAACCCACAAAAAGAACCAGAAGCCCTGGTTGCAGTATAAGGCATCCCCAGCAGAGTCGCCAAGCTGTCGCTCCCACTAAATGAAGCCGGGTCAAATAGGGTACAGACGCGAACGGTCGGCGAGAGGAGGGTGCGAGGGCACACAGGAGTGAACTCACAGGGAATGAAAAGAGTCGCCAGCTAGGCATTTTTATCCCGGAGGAAAGGTAATGCTGCATAAACCTAGAAAGATATGGATAAGATGGTTGCGAACCAGAGAGACTGAGAAAGGGGGTTGGTTACAACCTGGGAAGGTATTAGCACCCAGATTGTCCGTCGTACTCGACGGGATCCACGCTTAAAAGATTTGTGTTTTAAAGGGGTAGTGTCAGTGCAATTTATGTATAAAAGAGCTGGAAAAGGATGTACAGGTGTCAGTGTGAAGGAAGTGCAAAGTGTATAAATGATGTGTCAGTGTAAGAATGAGAGTGAATTGCTCAAGATTATGAGGCTTAAAGAATAAAGCTGGAAAGAGGAGGAATATACAGAGACTTTTGTTCGATAACTGTTAAGTTATGCCTACGTATCCTCTCGTGCAATGAGGAAGTCAGAACACCGTAGTTCGACCCAAAGAGACTGAAAGATAAATTGACTTGTGAACTGCTTACTAGTCTATGCTCAAGTGTATGACCTATCTGGCTCAGGTGCAAACTGTCTTGCGTTAGACGGAAGAAGCGAGTTCTCGTTTGTGAGTGAATGAGATGAGAAAAGAATCCCGGAGGAGACGATTATTGTTTGTTTTTGAGTTTTCAGTCTTTTATTGCTTTTGAAAGTTTGTCATAAATTAATGAGCTTAAGCCTAAACCAATGGGTTAGTAAGCTCATCACATCTTCCCTCTGTTTAGGGGTAATGAGAATACCTTAAGTGCGAAGTCAGCTTCTCACACTTAATCAACTTTGATATAGGATTAAGATCATTAACCTACTTGTGATTATTTAGATGTTTTTGGTGTTTTTGTTTAGTGTTAAGTAATAAGATTAAGCCATAATCAGGGATTAAACAGACTCATTACACCATCCTAATAGAAGGATGATAGATGAGAATGTTTAAGCTGAGGAAGGCTCCTCAACTTAATCCATGATTAGGAATTAAACTCATGACAAAACAAAGCCTTTATTAGGTGGATTTTAGTTAATGATATGATGAAGAAGTGGATTTTATGATTTGTAAGACAGCTTGAGGGGGACTTGTCCATTAACACTAGGGTTAGTCCTTCTTAACCAATTAAGGAAGAATTAGAACCCCAATGTAAGGCCCAAGTTACAAGCTTGATGTCTTGATGATTATTAAGTGGATTGATTAAAGGAGTTAAGCACATTAAGGGTTTAACACTTAGGATTAAAGTTATACACTCCATCCTAATAGAAGGATGCAGGCATAAACTTAATCACAAAGCCTTAAAGCCTTTAGGGTTTAGTCCCTGATTATGAGATGAGAAGAGAAGACTCAAAGATGACACAAAGGTAAAATCTAAATGGGGGACTAATCAAACCCTAATTATTATCATGCTTGGTTGTTCCTAAGGTTTGTGAGGTTTTCAAGAAAGATCTTCAATGGAACCACCAGGAAGCAGATGAAAGGATCAAGAGAAACAAAGCAACTTGCTTCATTTAAGAAGACAAGTCACTTGAAGAAAGAAAGTAAGATGAAGAAGAAAGAGCAAGCCCAATCTCAAACACAAATCAAAATGCAGCAAGGATGCATAAGGGAGATGAAAAGAAGTTGTGAGAAGTGAAGGCAAATTCACTTCTCAAAGTGACTTACCACCTGAAAAGTTAGTGAAAGAAATGCAATGCAATGCAAAATGGGATGAAATGGCATGATGCAAACCAAAACCAGAAGCACATGTGTGATGATAATGATGTTATGAGATGATGCAAACATGAAACAAGGCATGAGGATGATCATATGAACATATGGATGCAAGAGAAGCAGGCTTAGAACCATGGACATACATGAAAAGTTATGGGATGCAAATGACATACAACATGGCAAATGAAAGATGCAATGATCAAATATGATTCTAATATGTCTTAAGATGTATCATGAATCAAATGAATGCATAAAATGTCATGGAAAGTCATGGTATGCAAGCAAATGTGAGATGGATGCAAAAGAAAGCCCAAATTAGGGTTCATGATCAATGCACAAAACAAAATTCAAAACTAGAAGCAAACATCATGATAAAAATTTGAAAATGCATTCAAAGGAACCCTAAACCTATACAAACTCACTGCCCAAAGGAGGGGTTCTAACTCTTAACCTAATTAGGGTTATGAATTTCCTAAGATTTCTAGGGTTTTAAGGTATCTTGTCAAGAAAAATGTCAAACAAATTGAAAATGAAAGATCAAATCATGCCAATTTAATCTCACAAACTACATGATATGCAAGACACAATGCAAAAAGAACCAAAGTCCAACTCTCAAAAACTAGGCAGAAGTGAATTTTCAAAGATTGGATCAAAATAATGCTTTGAAATAGAATTAATTCCATGGAAAATTATCAAAATGCATCAAGATCAAAAAATAAATTTGGTTTGAGGGTTGGACAATGTTTCTAAATGTTTTTAAATGTTACATGAATTTTTTGTGATTTTTAAATACCTAAAAGTATTTTTAATTAATTAATTTTCATTAACTAATTAAAAATAAACTTTTAAATGATTTAAAAATATTTTTTAATGCAAAAAATAAAAATAAAAATGTTTTTGGTTTCTGAAAATTAATAAGAGTTTGTACAAAAATTTTCAGAATTTTTAAAATTGTTTTGCTATTTTAAATAAAATGGAGAAAACAAATGAATTAAAATGAAAAATAAAATGAATTAAAACTGAAAAAAGAAAAGTATGCAAGATCAATGGCCAGAATTTAAAACCACACGCGCGCGAATTGACCTGGCGCCATATCCAAGGGCTGAGATTCAAACTTCCCTAATTAATGTCATTAACCCTAATCCTGCCCTAATCACTTTCAGGCGACCGGAACACTGTTCCGGTCGTCTTCTCCGGCTAGCTCATTTCTCAATCTCTCTCTACACGCAATGAAAACGAAATCTAACTGCCCAGAACTCATCCCCATTCAAAAACGAATCAAAACCCTCAATCAAACATCATTTTTCATTCATTAAACAGCCAAATCGAATCAAAACATTCTTAGGGCAAAAAGTTTCAGATAGTTCATACATGCTGGTTTTTCAACCATTTTCAAAAGTAAACACATATTCATGATCAGGGAAGTGCATAGAAGCTTTTAAGAACTTAAAATGAAGCTTCTGGAAAAAAAGTTTGAGATGGCTACCTGAACTGAAGCTTTGATTTCTGGTACTTTCTGGCTGGTTTCTTGCTTCCAATCACCTCCAATGGACCTCCTGAGAAGCTTTCAATGTTTGTTTGAAGTTTATAATGGAAGGTTTGAGAGATGGCAGAAGTTCTGTTCAATGGCAGGTGGTGATCGTGTTTTTGATTCTTTGAGTTTCATGCTATGGTGAGGGGTGGGTTGTGATCAGGGAAGTGTGTTGAGTTGATTTGTGAAGTTAGTTTTTGTGTTGGAGGCTTGTGCAATCAGTTTCGAATGCTCTTGCAAGTTGGTGTGAAAATGAGGATGCTGAGTTAGAGAGTGCTTCAGGCTTCTGTTGTGTATGCTTTGGCTTGCTTTTTGTTTGCATAAACAAATGTGATAGGTCAGATGAAGTGATGTGTGCTTTTGTGATAGGTATGGCTCAAGTTGCCAAAATGTCAAAGTTGTGTAAGAGAAGCATGGGCTACTTTCTAGCCAAGGACAAAAGGTGTGTCCTGCGCAGCATGATGTGGGGAGAACCCTAGGATTGATCAGCAAGTCAGCAAGCAAGTGGATTGTAACTTATGATGAGTTTTGCAAGTTGGTTCACTTTTGATTCTTATGAGATATCTTGTTCCATAGGCCATAAAAATGTGTGATCTCTTGGCCCAATCTGACTTTTAGGTCTTGTATGATCATGTTGTGAAGTTTAGAAGTCCATTTGATAACTTAATTTGCCTTGAGAAGTGAATTTGCAACTTTGCCTCTGTAAACACCCCAAATTTGCCCTCACCCATTCACACCATGGCTTGTGATCATCTCATATGCATAAATACAATCATATCATCTCACATCTCATTTTTTGATTCACTGCATAGTTTCTAAGGCATCTGCACCTATGGTTTGTGATCTGAGCAATCCCAAGGCATCTTGAGCCATTCCAAAGGCCACCAATCATATCAAAGGGGTCCATGTGTGTTCATATGTCATATTCCATCTCTTCAAAGTCAAAAATGCAGAGGAATCACAAGGACTAGGGTTTGAGTGGATGCAGAGCCAGGTCAAACTGCATAGTTGACTGAAAATTAGGGTTTTGTTTTCAGAGGCCATAACTCCAATTTTTTTGGTCATTCTTGTTTCCATTGCTCTTTATATGGTATAGGGAGTATGCATACCAATTTTCATGAAGAAATTCCATGGGGAAGTCATCTGATCAAAGGTTGACTTTTCAGACAAGTCAGTGCAAGATCAGGGCATCTGAGGCCCCCAATGACCCAACCAATGGGTGATCTTCATCATTTTGAGTGTATATGATCTTTATTTGATCATGGAAGAAGGTTGAAGTTCATAGAAATCAAGAATTTAGGGTTTTTGCAAATGTTGACTTTTTGGGCATAGTTGACTTTTCAAGAATGCATCATTTTAGGTCATTTTTCAAGCCTTGATTCTTGATCCAAAAAGGCTTCAAATGGAAAAACTTTGGTCATGAAAGTTGTAGATCTCATCTTTCCCTTTTCAAAAAGTACAAGAACATGATCAAACTCTTCTTGGATCAAAAGTTATGGTGTGACAAAGTTGGCTAAAATCATTGATTTTCAAGGCATGTTTCAAATGGAAATTTTGCAAAATCTTGGACCAATGCATATTGCAGCCTCTAATTCATTTCAAACCAGCACATAAACTTTCTCTAAGTCCTAAAAATCAGAAATGAACTAATAATGCCCATGGTTTTATGTTTGGTTGGACAAAAAAGGTCACATGTGAACAAAAAGTCACAAGTTGCAAAACTCATGATCATTCTTCCTACAACTTGCAGCCTTGGATGCTGAGCTTTGCTAGCCTCTCACCTCACCTTGCTGCACCAGAACCAGCCCATGTACTTGCCTAGATCATGAGCCATACCTCTCTTACACATTATTTGACTTTTTGCAAAAGGTAACTTACCAATCAATAAAGGGCATGTCTTGTCAACTGACCAATGAGAGAGAGTTATGTGGACAATTTGCAAGCTAGACATAACACAAGGCAAGGCTGAAACATCCTCATTCATCACATACACAAAAACCTACCAAGTTGCAAGTTGCTTCGAATCTCTCTGCCCAGCCACAAAACACTCAAGCCAACTTCACCATTCAACTCACCTTGCTCCATAGACCACAAAGCACCAAGAACACAAGCCTGGAACAACCAGAATACTCCATAGCCATTTCTCACCTCAGCCTGCATTTCTCTTCGAAACTCTCACCACAGCTTGCAAACACCTAAACAAACTTTGCAAAGCTTCTCCATTCACCCTCAGGATCACAAACAACCCCTTTCCATGGCCTGAAACTGCTTAATACCCCATAGCCATTTCTGACTGAGTTGAAGCAGGAGCTTTCGAAACTCATTATCCAGCCAACTTAAACTCTCATTGAGCATTCAAACATCATCTGGGGATCAAGTGGAGTAGATTGCACAAGGAGAAGTGGCCAGAAAGTCCTCAAGTTGAAAGCTCCAAATCTCAGGTAGCTCGAAAATTATTTTTCCAGAAATCATTTCTTTTGTTCCAAACTTGTTCTATGTGATTCACTGATTATCCTGATGTTCTTAGTTTTTGAAATGGCTTTGATTTGAGCATTTAATTTGTCTCTGAAGCTTGCGTGCCCTAGTTTTTATTTCTTTCGATTCAGTTTGTTTAGGAAGAAGAAATTTGTTTTGAGAGAGGGGTTTGATTCGTGAGAGGTTGGAGATCATTTCCCAGTTCTTAGTTTTCATTTTTGATACAATTTGAGGGGTTTGGGGATTTCTCAGGTGAGATGCTGGCCGGAGAAGACGACCGGAAGTCTTCTCCGGCCACCTGAAAGTGATTTGTGCCCTAATTGCGTAATTAACTCCAGTTTGAATTTTGGCCGTAGATGGCCTTTGACTTGTTGACTTCCCTCCCTTTTGGATGGCCCAGATCCTTTTCATTAGCCCTAATCTCTCTCATTAGTTTAATTAATCTTTAATTAAGTTAATTAATTCAGGAGCCATCTGGGCCCTTCATTCACGCGCCAGTCAACACATTTAAACTCAGGCTCCATCCTGGCCCTCCATCTAGCTTACTTTCTTTTTTTATTTGATTTTTAATTCATTTTGTTTCATTAAACTTGCATAATTATTTTAAAATAGTTAAAAATTCTTAAAAATTATGAAACTTTTTCCTAAAAGTTTTATTAATTTTTAAGACCCAAAAACATTTTTATTTTATTTTTTATCATTAAAAAAGTATTTTTAAATATTTAAAAGATTATTTTTAATTGATTAATGGGAATTAATTAATTAAAAATACTTTTAGGTATTTAAAAATTACAAAAAAATTCATGAAATGTTCTAAGACATTTAGAAACATTGTCCAACCTTCAAACCAAATTTCTTTTTTGATCTTGATGCATTTTAAGAATTTTTCATTGAATTAAATCATTTTTTATGCATTATTTTGATCATGGGTTCAAAAATTCATTTCTGCCTATTGGAGAAGGTTTGGACATTGATTCTTTTTGCTTTGTTTTGTGTTTAGCATATAGTTTCTAAGATAAAATGGCCATGATTTGATCTTGCATTTTCCAATTGTTTGACATTTCTTTTGTTAAGAACCCTAAAAAACCCTAATAACTTATAAAATTCATATCTTGAGATTGGTTAGGAGTTGAGAATTCCCCTTTGGGCAGTGGTTCATTATAGGTTTAGGGTTTCTTTGGATGGCATTTTCCATTTTTTATCTTAGGGTTTGCTTCTGTTTTGAGTTTTTGTTTGATGTTTGTTCCATAAACCCTAATTTGGGCTTTCACTTGCATCCCTCTTGCATTCTCTTGCCTAACATGACTTGCCTTTGCATTTTGTGCATTCTTGTGATCCATTTGACATCTCAAGACATATAGAAAGCATGTTTGATCATTGCATTGCATATTTGCCATGTCATTTGTCTTGTATGCTTCATAACTTTTCATGTTCATTCATGCTCCTTAACCTGCATCATCTGCATCCATGATCTTGTATGAACATATCCATGTCTTGCCTCATGTTTGCAGCACCCCATAACATCATAATCATCATCAACATGCTTCTGGTTTGGTCTAGCATCATGTCATTTCATTTCATTTAGCATTGCATTGCATTTCTTTCTAACATTTCAGGTGGTAAGTAACTTGAGAAGTGAATTTGCCTTCACTTCTCATAAATTTTCTTCTCATCTCTCTTGCATCCATTGCTGCATTTCTATTTGTGTTTGAGATTGAGCTTGCTCATTCTTCTTCCTCCTACTTTCTTTCTTCAAGTGACTTGACTTCTTGAATGAAGCAAGCCACTTTGCTTCTCTTGATCTTGTTCATCTGCTTCCTGGTGGTTCTTCTGAAGATTGTTCTTGTAAACCTCACAAACCTTAGGAACAACCAAGCATGACAATGAATTAGGGTTTTGATTAGTCCCCCTCCTAGTTTTTACCTTTGTGTCTCTCTTTGAGTCTTCTCTTCTCATCTCATAATCAGGGACCAAACCCTAAAGGCTTTAAGACTTTGTGATTAAGCTTATGCCTGCATCCTTATTTTAGGATGGAGTGTATAACTTTAATCCTAAGTGTTAAACCCTTAATGTGTTTAAATCTCTTAACCAATTCACTTAATAAATATCAAGACATCACACTTGTAACTTGGGCCTTGCATTAGGGTTCTAATTCTTCCTTAAGTGGTTAAGAAGGACTAACCCTAGTGCTAATGGACAAGTCCCCCTCAAGTTGTCTTACAAATCATAAAAATCACTTCATCACCATATCATTAAATAAAATCCACTTAATCAAAGGCTTGTTTTGTCATGGGTTTAATCCCTAATCATGGATTAAGTTGAGGAGTTTTCCTCAGCTTAAACATTCTCATCTATTATCCTTCTATTAGGATGGTGTAATGAGTCTGTTTAATCCCTGATTATGGCTTAACCTCATTACTCAACACTAGACAAAAACCACAAAAACATCTAAATAATCACAAGTAGGTTAATGATCTTAATCCTACACCAAAGGTGATTAAGTGTGAGAATCTGACTTCACACTTAAGGTATTCTCATTACCCCTAATCAGAGGGAAGATGTGATGAGTTTACTAAATCCATTGGTTTAGGCTTAAGCTCATTAACTTATGACAAACTTTCACAAGCAATAAAAGACTGAAAACTCAAAAACAAACAATAATCGTCTCCTCCGGGATTCTTTTCTCATCACCTTCATTCACAAACGAGAACTCGCTTCTTCCGTTTAATGCAAGACAGTTTGCATCTGTGCCAGACAGGTCATACACTTGAGCATAGGCAAGTAAGCAGTTCACAAGTCAATTCATCTTTCAGTCTCTTTGGGTCGAACTACGGTGTTCTGACTTCCTCATTGCACGAGAGGATACGTAGGCATAACTTAACAGTTATCGAACAAAAGTCTCTGTATATTCCCCCTCCTTCCAGCATTATTCTTTAAGCCTCATGATCTTGAGCATTTCATTCTTGTTCTTACACTGACACTTCATTTATATACTTCACTTTACACTTCTTTTACACTGACACCTGTACATTCTTTTCCAGCTATTTTATACACAAATTGCACTGACACTACCCCTTTAAAACACAAATCTTTTAAGCGCGGATCCCGTCGAGTACGACGGACAATCTGGGTGCTAATACCTTCCCAGGTTGTAACCAACCCCCTTTCTCAGTCTCTCTGGTTCGCAAACCGTCTTATCCATATCTTTCTAGGCCTATGCAGCATTGCCTTTCCTCCGGGATAAAAATGCCTAGCTGGCGACTCTATTCATCTCCAGTGAGTTCACGGCTGTGTGTTCTCACTGTCCCTCTCGCCGACCGTTCGCGCTTGTACCGGAATGCAAATATTTGGGAGCGACAGCTTGGCGACTCTGCTGGGGACCCTTATACTGCAACCAGGGCTTCTGGTTCTTTTTGTGGGTTCCTCCTAGCGCTTGATTGATTTGTGTTCACTGGGGTGTTATGTGCTTGTATTTATTTTTGTTTATTGCTTTATGAACAGTTACTTTACTGCTTTCTTTATTGCATTTATATATATCATACTGTCATTGTTGCTGGCTGGATCTGTTGTTTGCCTTGGTGGGGTGGGTGTTTCATTGAGAGTTAAGGTCCTATACCTGGGACCTGAGTGACACCTAGGCTAGAGTGAATCATATTCTTTCCCATTCCATTTCGGTCTGGTGCGGGAATATGAAACACGGTTCAGATATGGGTTTCTTCTTGAGAACTCTGTGTTGCAGATTTCCTGCAATGCTAGGGCTATCTGGGAAGCCTGCTAAGTCTGGATGACCTTTTAGTATTGACCTTCAGAAACTGAGGTGAATTAGAGGAGGAATTGTTATGGTTATTGTAAACACTGTACCTCCGGGTTAGAAGTGTTTACACTTCTCATAACTGATCCAAGTCTGAGGATCCTTGTTCTAGATCATCACCTGTGAGGGGGTTGGGCTGTTTACAGGTTTGCAGGTACCTTGACCTCAGAATACCCTGTTACTTTGACTTTGTTGAGAATACTCCATGTTGGACAGTTCTTGTGATTCTAAAACCTTGGACTTGTGGCTCTTTATTTGAGTCCCCCACCCTGGTTACTGGATTTTTTAGACCTCCATCTGGAATTCTTGAACACACATGGATCTATACCAAGGTAGTTAATCAGATCCAGCTCAGGCACAAACCCTTGCATATCATTTGCATACATAACCATTGCATCATATTAACATTTGCTTATTTGTGTTTCAGGGTATCCACCTTCATCTGGTTTTGGTTTTGACCCCATCTGCAGTATTGACCTATCTCCACCAGTACTTGTTTCAGCTTGTCAGCCATATACTTCAGTTACTTGCACTAGCCAGCCAGTGGCCCACTTCTCAACATCTTCATCAGCACCCTACTCAGTCTTCAGCATCATGGCTCCAAAGAAAAGCAACATCACCTATCATTTCTTCCAACCAGACTTATCAGACATCAGGAGGATCCAAACCCTGATCACTCCAGATCACATACCTTTATTCAGGGAGCATTATGGGGATATACTTGACTTGGTCATGGATCTGGACCCATCTCAGAGGAGTTTGATCCACACCTGCATTCAGTTTTATGACCCTCCATTGAGATGCTTCACCTTTCAAGACTTCCAGTTGGGCCCTCTATTAGAAGAATACTCATCTTTGGTTGGTTTGCCTATCAAGAGGGAAATCCCTTTCAACCCTGAAATGGTCTTTCCCAGCAATGGAGAGGTGGCAAAAGCTCTGCACCTGGAACCTGCTTTGATTGAGCAGCATATGACCTCTAAAGCTGGGATCCCTGGCTTTCATCTGGACTTTCTAATTTCTCAAGCTAGTCTGAAGGCTTCCCTGGGGGAATGGAGAGCTGTTTGTGCTCTGTTGGCCTTAAGTGTATATGGAATTGTGTTGTTTGCAGATGAGCCTCGATTCATTAGCAAGAATGCAATCCATTTGCTCATCCTGAAGAACCCAGTGCCAACTTTGCTAGGAGATCTCTATTACTCAGTGCACCAGAAGAATGAGAAGCAGAGGGGAAGGCTAGTGAGGTGTTGTGCTCCATTATTCCATGCTTGGCTTCTTAAGCATCTACCCAGGACAGATGCATTCCTAAATCCTCATCAGCAAAGCAACTGGGCTAAGAGGCTCACTACTCTCACTTCAGCAGACATCAGATGGTGTACTCAAAGCACCAAGGGTAGAGATATCATCACCAGCTGTGGGCACTTTCCCAATGTGCCCTTAATAGGAGTTAAGGGAAGTATCAATTACAACCCTCTGCTGTTCAGGAGGCAACTGGGCTATGCACTGGTCCATACTCCTAGGGAGCAAGACTTGGTGGAGACCCTCTACTGTGAGAACAAGATAAGTCTGGCAACTGTTAGGCAGGCTGCCTGGGCTTGGGATCATGTTCAAACCAAGGGAATCACCATTCTGGGGAAGTGCAATAATGTGGCATCAGTCCAATATTATGAGTGGTCCCATGCTAGGGCCCATTTCTCTGGAATGCCCTTCACCATAGAAGACATGCCCGAGTCATCTTCAGCACCACCCCCTGCCACCATCAGTTTGGAGGAGTTTGAGAGCTTGAAGGAAAGAAATGAGAAGTTAACCCAGGCTTTGCAGAAGACCCTCCGGGAGAGGAGTGAAGGTGTGAGGGAGATTGAAAGATTGGAGAAGTTGAGGGTGGAACACTTGACTAAAATTGAGAAGTCTGGAGATTATATCAACAAGTCTAAAGCTGGTGAGCAGATTCTGAAGAATGCTTGTAAAGAAGCCCAGTTCCAGAGGGCAAGAACAGACTTGTATTTGAAAGAGAGTCAAGCCAGGTGGGTCCGGATCACTGAGGCCCGTACTCTAGAAGACAAGAGAGTCCAGGACAAGATGGAGCAGATGGAAAAAGCCCTGGCAGCAGCCCAGAAGGAAATATCAGAGCTAGAAATCAGAGCTGGAGTGAAGAGGTCTAAGGACCAAAGTCAGAACAAGAAGTTGACTGCAGCTGTTGCAACAAGAAACCTTCTCATCAGAGGTCTCACGGAGCGTCCGGCTGATCCTGTGACCGAAGCACTTCTTAAGGAAGTTCGTGAGGATGAGTTTGGCCTTGGGGTTTGATCATTTGCTTGTTGTTATTCCTTTTCATGTACTTTTGCTTGTTGTGATGTATTTTGACCCCTTTGAGGGCTTGTGTTGTAAAAAAGAACAAATTGTATTACTTCACCTTTTGTAATATATTTGTGTTAGTTTCCATCTGGGTTACTTCAAAAGCAACTTCAACAGCATCATCTTCAAGGGTCTGGAAGGGTCAAAACTGAAGGCCAAACCGGATACCTTGAGAACAAATAAGCATAACTGCATTGCATACTAACCCTTTTGTTTGTTTTGTAGGTTTTTTTGTTTTGTTGTTACTAACCTCTGTTGTGAATCTCAGGAATTATTGCTCGCCGTCGGGTATTTCCCCTCAACAGGCCACACAGGTACCCAACTAGAAACAACCTTCCGGGAATTCAGATGGATCAGATGCAGCAAGACCTTACGGAGGTCAGAAACCAGATGGCAAACGAAAGGTTGGAGATGAGAACGCAGATAACACAGTTCATGGAAGTAATGAACAACTTGGCTCAAAGCCAGGAGAGGCTCAGAGCTTTGGTAGAAGGGAGGAATCAAGAGGAACCCCATGTGGGAACTGCTGGCACAAGTAACAACGAGAGGGTCCAACCTCATGTCAATCCCCCAGTTTTTGGACCCCATCTCCATCCAGAGACCAACATCCCTGTCAATATACAAGGGACTGCCACAGCAGGGAGGGTACTACAGGAAGACCCTCAAGAAGACCAGTTCACAGTAATGGGTGCTGGAGAAGAAGCTTACGATAGACGGTTGGATGAAATAGCTGAGAAGTTGAGGTCCTTAGAATCTCAAAACTCTTTGGGATTCGACGTTATGGATATGGGCTTGGTAGACGGGGTCAGGATCCCCCATAAGTTCAAGCCTCCTTGTTTCGAAAAGTACAATGGGACTTCATGCCCCCGGACTCATCTACAATCATTTCTGGGAAGGCTGAAGGCCTATACAATGGATGAGAAATTGTGGATGTTCTATTTTGAAGATAGCTTGACTGGAGCTTCGAGGGAGTGGTATTCCCATCTGACAAGAGCAACAATTAGATGCTGGAAGGACCTGGCAGAGGCCTTCATCAGACAATATCAGTATAATCTAGACATGGCACCCAACAGGACTCTCCTAATGGGAATGTCACAGTCTTCGAGGGAGAGTTTCCGAGAATATGCTCAAAGGTGGAGGCAACTGGCTGCTGCTGTTCAACCACCTATGTCTGAACGGGAAATGGCAGATATGTTCATGAACACCCTTCAGGGAACATATATTGACAGGTTGGCTGCTTTCTCTTCTACTAGCTTTGCAGATGTTGTCATAGCTGGGGAGAGAATTGAAAGCTTGTTGAAAATGGGAAAGATCTCAGACAATGGTGCAAGCTCGTCCAGTAGTACAAGAAAGCCTTTTGCAGGCCCGAGAAGAGCTGGCGAGACCAATGCCATCCATTCAAACAGGGGTAGGCCCCAATATGCTCAGAGGTCCATAACAGCAGTCACCATCCCTGCTCCGGCTCATCCTCAACCTGTCTATCAACCTCCTCAGCAAAGCTATCAACAACAACCTCAGTACCATCAGCAAAATCAGTATCCTCCAAGGAATTACAACAACAGCAACACCAGCAACAACAGTCAACAGAGGCCATTTCAGCAAAGGCCTTCTCAAGCTAACAGAGTGATCGATCCGATCCCGATGCCATATGCTACATTGCTGCCACAGCTTCTGAAACTCAACCTGGTTGAGCTAAGAACGTTGGCACCTCCGGATCCCAACAGTCTACCAAGGAACTATGACTCCAATGCTAGGTGTGCTTTTCATTCAAACGCACCTGGTCACAGTACAGAAAAATGCAGGGCTCTGCATATGAAGGTACAAGACCTGGTAGACTCCAAGGCTCTGAATTTCGCACCACCACCCAATGTCAATAAAAACCCGATGCCAAACCATGGTGGTCCCCGGATTAACGCTATTGAAGAAGACAAGCCGTCTTATTTAATAACCAGTGTGGGACAGATCAGGACACCATTGGTAGAAATCAAGGCTCAGCTCTTGGAATGTCAGATGTTCCCGGGGTGTGAGTTAGGCTGTGCTTACTGCAATATCTCGGTAAATGGGTGCGATAATTTGCGGAATGGCATAGATGGCCTTATTCAGAGTGGCCAGCTTCAGATCACTACATCATTTCCAACAAATCCAGCAATCTCATCAGCAACAGTTTCAGAACCTCCTACAACTGCAGCAACCATTGTTCCTGACAATTCTTCGGTTACGTCAACGAGTACTCCATCTATCGTCTCGACTGATCAGCTTTCGACAATTTCTCCTGCTACAACTTCAGCTTCATTCCATCTTGAATCTCCTACAACAACAACATCCGTACTTCCAACAATGTCTCCTACAACTCCAACAATCAATCATGAAGATGTCTCTACTGTCACGATATTCTATGATCCGGAAAACAACTCTGCCTACCATTCAGAAGGTGCTGCTCCCATCAGAGCACCAGTTACAATCTTTTATGATCCACAAACAATTACTGTCCCTTCAGCAGCAACAATCAGTCCAGTCACTGTCACGGTGCCTGGACCAGTACCATATGAAAGCAATAGGGCCATCCCTTGGCACTATGGCTCTGACGTGTACTGCGAAGGAAAAAGAATCACTCTTGAAACGCCAACACCTGCACCACAAATTGACAATGTGGGGGGAGGCGGAGGCTTCACCCGAAGCGGACGTCTCTTCGCCCCACAAATTCAAAGGCCTACAGCCGAAGCAGAAGCTGCTGCTAAGGCAAAAGGAAAGAGCCCTGTGCAGGAAGATCAAGCTGTCAAAGAAGCCTTGAAGACATCGTTCGATCAAGAAGTTGATAAGTTTATGAGAATCATCAAAAAGAGTGATTACAAAATTGTGGATCAACTTCACCAGACGCCATCCAAAATCTCTATCCTCTCACTGCTTATGTTCTCCGAAGCCCATCGGAATGCACTATTCAAGGTCTTGCACGCAGCTTACGTGCCTGAAGAGATTACTGTCAACCAGTTGGAAACCGTGGTTGGAAATGTTACTGCTAGCAATGGGCTAGGGTTCACCAATACTGACCTGACGGCGGATGGCCGCAACCACAACAAAGCCTTGCACATAACCATGGAATGCAAAGGAGCTGTCCTTTCTCATGTGCTGGTAGACACAGGTTCATCCCTGAATGTCTTACCAAAGACGGCTCTGGTGAAGTTAGAATATGATGGATTGGCATTGAGACCCAGCAACCTGGTAGTAAGAGCCTTTGATGGCTCTAAGAGATCGGTTCTGGGAGAGATTGAGCTGCCCGTGACAATTGGCCCACAGACCTTTAAAACTATCTTTTATGTGATGGACATTCAGCCCGCCTACAGCTGTTTGTTGGGTAGACCCTGGATTCACGCCGCCGGCGCAATAACGTCTACCCTTCACCAAAAGTTAAAATTTGAGTGGGAAGGCCAAGTTGTCACAATCTGTGGAGAGGAGGACATTTTTGTCAGCCACCTGGCAACCTATAAGTACATTGAAATGGATGGGGAGGTCCATGAAACAATGAGCCAGGGGTTTGAAGCTTTGAATGTGCATGAGGCATCTGCTGTATCTGGTACTCCAATGTCATCATACCAACAAGCCCGGAAGGTTGTTGAGGAAGGAACTGCCCAAGGCTGGGGCAAACTGCTGTCGGTGGAGAAAAAAGAAGACAAGTTTGGGTTGGGTTACAGACCAACTCAACATCAAGCAAAGGCTGCTGCAGAGCCTGGTTTTGTCAGTGGGGGGATGCTTACCCCCGATGCTATCAACTGTCTGGAAGACGAGCTGGAAGAGGAGCGCAACCTGGAAAGCTGGATTCGTCCAAAGATCCCGGGGAGCAGTGTCTCGAACTGGTCTTCCCAGGAAATTATAAGAGTTACTCATGCAGAGTAATTATTATTTCCTGTATTTTTATAAGCATGCATCAAAGTCTTGCATCTTGCCCAAGATGACAAGACTCATTTTGTAATCGGGCCATCTGTACTTTTTGTGCAAACAAGATCAATTAATGAAATATCAGACATCTTTTTGCAAACGAGTCTTTTCTCTTTTCGTTCACTGTTTTTCCATTTTTCTTTTTGTACAAAAAATAAATGGCGGAATTTTCAAAATGATAACTTCATTTCACTTTTTCTAAAGCAAGATTAAAATCAACCACTAAAACGAACAAACTTAACCCTTGCAGAGAGTGCCTTCCTGACAGCACCGACAACAGCACGGCTATGACATCGTATGACTTTGACAATCCAATCAATCAAGCTGATGAAGGGGTTGATGAAGAATATGAGCTTCCTGAAGAGCTAGCTAGGTTGTTGAGACAAGAGGAGAAGGCTATTACTCCTCACCAGGAGGAGATTGAAGTGATTAATCTTGGTACAGACGAAGACGTGAAGGAAGTAAAAATCGGGGCCTGCCTGCAAGACTCAGTGAAGAGACAACTGATAGATCTGCTTCAAGAGTATGTTGATGTGTTTGCTTGGTCGTATCAAGATATGCCAGGGTTGGATACCGACATTGTTGTGCATAAGCTGCCTTTGAGGGAAGAATGCCCACCAGTTAAACAGAAGCTGCGCCGAACTCGCCCAGACATGGCTATGAAAATTAAGGAAGAGGTACAAAAGCAATGGGACGCCGGGTTCCTTGCTGTAACTAGCTATCCGCCGTGGGTTGCTAATATAGTGCCTGTGCCTAAGAAAGATGGCAAAGTAAGAATGTGTGTTGATTACCGGGATCTGAACAGAGCCAGCCCGAAAGATGACTTCCCATTACCTCACATTGATGTATTGGTGGATAACACGGCTCAGTTCTCGGTATTCTCCTTCATGGATGGATTTTCAGGATATAATCAGATCAAAATGTCACCTGAAGACATGGAGAAGACAACATTCATCACACCCTGGGGCACGTTCTGCTACAAGGTAATGCCATTTGGGCTCAAGAATGCTGGTGCAACATATCAACGGGCTATGGTGACATTATTCCACGATATGATCCATAA
Source organism: Lathyrus aphaca (assembly GCA_963966055.1). NCBI lineage: Eukaryota > Viridiplantae > Streptophyta > Magnoliopsida > Fabales > Fabaceae > Lathyrus > Lathyrus aphaca. Next base: position 471,619,717 of record OZ014523.1, read on the forward strand.
AGAAATAGAATGTTATGTGGATGATATGATCGCCAAGTCCCTTACTGAAGAAGATCATCTGGTGAATCTGCTCAAGTTATTCAAGCGTCTGAGAAGGTATCAGCTGAAGTTGAACCCCAACAAATGCACATTCGGGGTGCGATCCGGTAAGCTGCTGGGATTTATTGTAAGCGAGAAAGGGATTGAAGTTGACCCTGATAAAGTCAAAGCCATCCAAGAGATGCCTGCACCGAAAACTGAGAAAGAAGTTCGAGGGTTCTTAGGTCGATTGAACTATATCTCACGGTTCATATCTCACCTCACAGCAACCTGCGAACCCTTGTTCAAGCTGTTAAGAAAAGAACAAACGGTCAGGTGGAACGAAGATTGCCAGAAGGCTTTTGACAAGATCAAGGAATATCTGCAAGAACCTCCAATCCTCATGCCGCCAGTTGAAGGAAGACCTCTGATAATGTACTTGACAGTATTAGAAGAGTCAATGGGGTGTGTGCTGGGCCAGCATGACGAGTCTGGTCGAAAAGAGTATGCAATATACTACCTAAGCAAAAAGTTTACCGACTGTGAACAACGATATTCACTGCTCGAGAAAACTTGCTGTGCTTTAGCGTGGGCTGCTCGCCGACTGAGGCAGTATATGTTGACCCACACTACTTTATTGATTTCAAAAATGGACCCAGTCAAGTACATATTTGAGAAGCCAGCGCTTACCGGACGGGTTGCAAGATGGCAAATGATCCTTACAGAGTATGACATCCAATACACATCTCAGAAAGCCATCAAAGGCAGTGTATTGTCTGAATATCTTGCTGAGCAACCCATCGATGATTACCAGCCTATGAGGTTTGACTTCCCTGATGAAGACATCATGTTCATTAAATCAAAAGATCATGAAGAGCCTGTTCACACTGAAGGGCCCGACCCGGAGGAAGAATGGATTATGATGTTCGATGGGCTGTTAACATGAATGGCCGTGGTGTTGGTGCAGTCCTTATTACACCCAAAGGAGTTCACATGCCTTTCTCGGCAAAACTCGCTTTCAACTGCACTAACAATGAAGCTGAGTACGAAGCTTGTATTATGGGTCTCGAGGAAGCCATTGACCTCAGGATCAAGACATTGACCGTATTCGGAGATTCAGCTTTGGTAGTCAATCAAACCAACGGCAAATGGTACACCCATCAGGATCATCTGATACCTTACAGGGATTATACAAGAAGGTTATTGACTTTCTTCACAACAGTCAAGCTTGAGTATATCCCTCGGGACGAGAATCAGTTCGCAGATGCTCTTGCTACCATTTCATCCATGATCAAAGTTCAAGCTGCTAACGTTGTACCTCAGATTTCAGTATCGAGACTTGATAGACCAACATATGTATTCGCAGCAGATGTTGTCAAAGATGATAAGCCTTGGTTCCATGATATTAAGTGCTTCTTGGAGGATCAAACATACCCACCTGGGGAATCTTCCAATGATAAGAAGACCTTGAGAAGGCTTGCTGGAAGTTTCTTTCTGAACACTGATGGGTCTTTATACAAGAGGAACTTTGATATGGTACTCCTCAGATGTGTTGACAAGACGGAAGCAGATTTGTTGATGCATGAAGTGCACGAAGGCTCCTTTGGTACCCATGCAGGAGGGCATGCCATGGCTAAGAAATTGTTAAGGTCAGGCTATTACTGGATCACGATGGATGCAGACTGTTGTGCTTATGCCAGAAAGTGCCATAAATGCCAGATTTATGCAGATAAGGTGCATGTGCCTCCCAATCCCTTGAACATAATGTCTTCACCCTGGCCCTTTGCCATGTGGGGCATTGATATGATTGGCAAGATTGAGCCGACTGCTTCAAACGGCCACAGATTCATCCTGGTCGCCATCGACTATTTCACTAAATGGGTTGAAGCAGCCTCATATGCAAATGTTACAAGGCAAGTGGTAGCCAGATTTCTGAAGAGAGATATCATCTGTCGATACGGAGTTCCCGAGCGAATCATCAGTGATAATGGTTCCAATCTCAACAACAAAATGATGGCAGAGCTGTGCCGGGACTTCAAGATTCAACATCACAATTCTTCTCCTTACAGGCCAAAGATGAATGGTGCTGTTGAGGCGGCAAATAAGAATATCAAGAAGATTGTGCAGAAGATGGTAGTCACTTACAAAGACTGGCATGAAATGCTACCGTTTGCCTTGCATGGGTACCGCACGTCAATCAGGACATCCACTGGGGCAACACCGTATCAACTTGTGTATGGTATGGAAGCAGTCCTACCAGTTGAAGTTGAATTACCCTCCTTGCGAGTCTTGATGGATGTCAAACTGAGTGAAGCAGAATGGGCTAGGGCCCGATACGAGCAACTAAGTCTGATTGAAGAGAAGAGATTGACTGCAATCTGTCATGGACAATTGTATCAGAAGAGAATGAAGAAAGCCTTCGATCAGAAAGTCAGGCACCGAGAGTACCAAGTGGGAGATCTTGTGCTAAAAAGAATCCTCCCTCCTCATACAGACCACAGGGGAAAATGGACTCCAAACTACGAAGGACCATTCGTGGTAAAGAAAGTTTTCTCTGGTGGAGCACTGATGCTCAGCACCATGGATGGTGAAGACTTCCCGTCCCCTGTGAATTCAGATGCGGTTAAAAAATACTTCGCATAAAAATGACCCGCTGGACATAAAAACAGAATGTAAGTCCAGGCAAAAATAGGGCATCCCGGCGAGTCAAAAACAGAATAAAAGACTCGGGCAAAAATAAGGGAAAATAAGCAAGAAATGTACACCCGCTGAGTTGAAAAGCCGCATTGGACAGCTCAGGCAAAAATGGGTATCCCGATGGATTGAAAACCCGAAAGGGCGATCCATGCAAAATAAGGGAATAAGCGAACAACTGCATTCTGAATTCGTCTGCATTATCTACAACTTGGTAAGCTACAAAGGATCAAGCTTCAATCAGAATCAACATTCTTCAGAAAGCAAGATGAGAAGAACGTCAAAAGTCATACGAGTCATGGTAAGGAGGAAGCTCCTCAAAGCGTCGTCAACACTGCCAGCATTTTGTTTCTCAATTTGTAACAATCTCCTCATTTCAGGGGATTTGTTTCTTTGACTGTATCTCGCCAATTCAGGGCATATGAATTAATAAAATCAGATTTTCAGTCATGTCTCGTTTTGTACATTTTTATTTGCAAAGAATGTCTGATGTCTCAAAAAAAATCAATTGCATAAGTACAGATGTTTTTCTCCCAAAAGTAATAATAATAAAACACATGCTTGCAGGGAATATACTTACTCGTGAGAATGCTTAACTCCTTTGACGGAATCCAGTAAAGGATACCTCGGGACCTTTTGTGCGTCTCCTTATCTTTGCAGGATTGCAAGTATCCAGAACGCAACCTGGGGCATGCAAGTTACGTCTCAGCAAGCAGGCGAATCATTATCAACTCGGTCTATCTTCCACGTGGCACTGGAGAGTGCCCACTTCCCCAGCAAAGTTGCCAAATCAACATACACTCAATCTCGGCATCCGAAATGCTCTATCCCCAGCCGAGTGGCCTCTTGTTGCTCTCCCCAGCTGAGTTGCCTCTCATAAATTCCCCAGCCGAGTTGCCATTTCATCCTCAGCTGAGTACAGAAGTCAGGGAACCATCTCCCCACAGAGTTCCAGCCTCTATCCAGAAGAGCAACGCATGAAGAGATCACAACAGAGTGAAGAAAGCTTCTACAAACCCCAGCTGGGTCTCTCATTTATAAGGATAGGTCTATTAATGACCCGTATCCCTAAGCAGATATCATATCATCAGATCTACCAGTGATCTCCTCCCCAGCTGGGAGGTCCTTTTCAAACAGATCGACCAGAGATCTTCGCAGCAACGGGATCCGAATCCCGGTTTGTTATCTTTGCATAATCATAGCATTCGCATCATACTATCCCCTCAGAGCGTAGCATTCCGTCTAATACGGAGCATTACGGCAAAAATCAAACGCATAGCATAATCATAAGCCATGTTATGAATTAACGCTTGTGAATAATAACCGTTCATCATCATTGTACAGAAAAACCCCCACCAGAGTCCCAGCAAAAGCAGTTGCCTCACAAATCACAAACACCAGTATATACACCTTTTGGCACCCGTCCGTGTCATCACTCCCCAGTAAAGTCGCCTGAACTTTCTCTACAAACAAAATCACCCGTATTACAGATACTTCATGACACCCGTCCGTGTCATATTACCAGCAGAAAGCCAAAGACATCCTCTTTGCACCCACACATATCTATATATACACTTTCCTGACACCCGTCCGTGTCATATCCCCAGCGCAGTCGCTTAGACTTTGTATAGCAGATACTTGCTCATATTACACTTTTCTCTCTTGGCACCCGTCCGTGTCAGTCTCCCCAGCAGTTAAACACTCATCTATATATACTCTTACTACTCACTTATACAGATACTCATCCGTATCTTGTATACACCACTCATAACCCCACAGATTCAACAATAGTCCTTGTTCTTTGTTAACCAGTTGGTACTCGTCCGTATCATCATCTCAGAACATTGCGTCTAATGTTTGTTTCTACATGATGCTCGTCCGTATCATAAGTCTTAAGGATGCTCGTCCGCATCTTTAATCCATACACTGTGTCAAACACTTGTGTCATCTTGAACATAGATACTCGTCTGTGTCTACTATTCCCTAGAAGAGTCCTTTCAGATTCAACACTCGTCCGTGTTCCTTGTTAACCCGTTGATACTCGTTCGTATCATCATCTCTGAACATGTGTCAGTTTGTTTCTACATGATACCCGTCCGTATCATAGCCTTAAGGATGCTCGTCCGCATCTTTAATCTATACAATACCAAACACTTATACCTTTTGTTTCTTGGATGTAAACGCTCGTCCGTGTTTACTATTCCCCAGTAGATCGCCAACAAAGCAAATTTCCTTTTTATCTAACACTCATCCTGTGTTATGATAACTTTGAGAGCAGCCGTACCCTGCTAAGTGGTCGTCCTCCACTTCTTGATGGTCGTCCTCCATCATGCTCATCCGATGGCCGTCCCCATCGTTGATATTTTAGCAGCCGTCCCCTGCTAGGTGGTCGTCCTCCACCTCTTGATGATCGTCCTTCATCACTTTATCCAATGGCCGTCCCCATTGTTGATTTTTGGTTATCTAACACTCGTCCTGTGTTATGATAAGCCTCGAGAGCAGCCGTCCCCTGCTGAGTGGTCGTCCTCCACTTCTTGATGGTCGTCCTCCATCATGCTCGTCCGATGGCCGTCCCCATCGTTGACCTTTTCTATCCGATGGCCGTCCCCATCGTTGATATTTTCGGCAGCCGTACCCTGCCAGGTGGTCGTCCTCCACCTTTGATGGCCGTCCCCATCATATTCCTTTTATCCCCAACAGAGCAGCCGTCCCCTGCTAGGTGATCGTCCTTCACCTTTGATGGCCGTACCCCATCATCTGTTTATTTCATTTATTCTTTAACCCGATGGCCGTCCCCGTCGTGGTCCCTTTTCCTTTTAGCCCGATGGCCGTTCCCATCGTTGGTTACTTTACCTTTATGAACTTGATGGCCGTCCCCGTCATGTTTCATTAATTTCCAGAGAATTTTACAGCTTTATCTCGATGGCCGTCTCCATCACGATTTTATTTTCCCCAGCTAGTCGGCCGTCCCCGTCTTGGCTTTACCTTTTATCCCCAGCATGCCGGTCGTCCCCGTCATTGCTATTTACCCAGCAATCGTCCTCTGCTCGACGGTCGTCCTCCGTTGCCCACACTTTACAATGTACTTTATTTTCCTTTTACAATCTATATCCCTTTTCTTCTTCATTCTGTGAGTGCAAATTTTGGACTGTCTTTGGTATTCAACCACAAGTTATCTTGTTTGCCTGTTAAGCCGTCGCTTACATCCTGCACAGCTAACTCATGCTTGAATAGGGGCAGCTGTAAACACCCCAAATTTGCCCTCACCCATTCACACCATGGCTTGTGATCATCTCATATGCATAAATACAATCATATCATCTCACATCTCATTTTTTGATTCACTGCATAGTTTCTAAGGCATCTGCACCTATGGTTTGTGATCTGAGCAATCCCAAGGCATCTTGAGCCATTCCAAAGGCCACCAATCATCTCAAAGGGGTCCATGTGTGTTCATATGTCATATTCCATCTCTTCAAAGTCAAAAATGCAGAGGAATCACAAGGACTAGGGTTTGAGTGGATGCAGAGCCAGGTCAAACTGCACAGTTGACTGAAAATTAGGGTTTTGTTTTCAGAGGCCATAACTCCAATTTTTTTGGTCATTCTTGTTTCCATTGCTCTTTATATGGTATAGGGAGTATGCATACCAATTTTCATGAAGAAATTCCATGGGGAAGTCATCTGATCAAAGGTTGACTTTTCAGACAAGTCAGTGCAAGATCAGGGCATCTGAGGCCCCCAATGACCCAACCAATGGGTGATCTTCATCATTTTGAGTGTATATGATCTTTATTTGATCATGGAAGAAGGTTGAAGTTCATAGAAATCAAGAATTTAGGGTTTTTGCAAATGTTGACTTTTTGGGCATAGTTGACTTTTCAAGAATGCATCATTTTAGGTCATTTTTCAAGCCTTGATTCTTGATCCAAAAAGGCTTCAAATGGAAAAACTTTGGTCATGAAAGTTGTAGATCTCATCTTTCCCTTTTCAAAAAGTACAAGAACATGATCAAACTCTTCTTGGATCAAAAGTTATGGTGTGACAAAGTTGGCTAAAATCATTGATTTTCAAGGCATGTTTCAAATGGAAATTTTGCAAAATCTTGGACCAATGCATATTGCAGCCTCTAATTCATTTCAAACCAGCACATAAACTTTCTCTAAGTCCTAAAAATCAGAAATGAACTAAGAATGCCCATGGTTTTATGTTTGGTTGGACAAAAAAGGTCACATGTGAACAAAAAGTCACAAGTTGCAAAACTCATGATCATTCTTCCTACAACTTGCAGCCTTGGATGCTGAGCTTTGCTAGCCTCTCACCTCACCTTGCTGCACCAGAACCAGCCCATGTACTTTCCTAGATCATGAGCCATACCTCTCTTACACATTATTTGACTTTTTGCAAAAGGTAACTTACCAATCAATAAAGGGCATGTCTTGTCAACTGACCAATGAGAGAGAGTTATGTGGACAATTTGCAAGCTAGACATAACACAAGGCAAGGCTGAAACATCCTCATTCATCACATACACAAAAACCTACCAAGTTGCAAGTTGCTTCGAATCTCTCTGCCCAGCCACAAAACACTCAAGCCAACTTCACCATTCAACTCACCTTGCTCCATAGACCACAAAGCACCAAGAACACAAGCCTGGAACAACCAGAATACTCCATAGCCATTTCTCACCTCAGCCTGCATTTCTCTTCGAAACTCTCACCACAGCTTGCAAACACCTAAACAAACTTTGCAAAGCTTCTCCATTCACCCTCAGGATCACAAACAACCCCTTTCCATGGCCTGAAACTGCTTAATACCCCATAGCCATTTCTGACTGAGTTGAAGCAGGAGCTTTCGAAACTCATTATCCAGCCAACTTAAACTCTCATTGAGCATTCAAACATCATCTGGGGATCAAGTGGAGTAGATTGCACAAGGAGAAGTGGCCAGAAAGTCCTCAAGTTGAAAGCTCCAAATCTCAGGTAGCTCGAAAATTATTTTTCCAGAAATCATTTCTTTTGTTCCAAACTTGTTCTATGTGATTCACTGATTATCCTGATGTTCTTAGTTTTTGAAATGGCTTTGATTTGAGCATTTAATTTGTCTCTGAAGCTTGCGTGCCCTAGTTTTTATTTCTTTCGATTCAGTTTGTTTAGGAAGAAGAAATTTGTTTTGAGAGAGGGGTTTGATTCGTGAGAGGTTGGAGATCATTTCCCAGTTCTTAGTTTTCATTTTTGATACAATTTGAGGGGTTTGGGGATTTCTCAGGTGAGATGCTGGCCGGAGAAGACGACCGGAAGTCTTCTCCGGCCACCTGAAAGTGATTTGTGCCCTAATTGCGTAATTAACTCCAGTTTGAATTTTGGCCGTAGATGGCCTTTGACTTGTTGACTTCCCTCCCTTTTGGATGGCCCAGATCCTTTTCATTAGCCCTAATCTCTCTCATTAGTTTAATTAATCTTTAATTAAGTTAATTAATTCAGGAGCCATCTGGGCCCTTCATTCACGCGCCAGTCAACACATTTAAACTCAGGCTCCATCCTGGCCCTCCATCTAGCTTACTTTCTTTTTTTATTTGATTTTTAATTCATTTTGTTTCATTAAACTTGCATAATTATTTTAAAATAGTTAAAAATTCTTAAAAATTATGAAACTTTTTCCTAAAAGTTTTATTAATTTTTAAGACCCAAAAACATTTTTATTTTATTTTTTATCATTAAAAAAGTATTTTTAAATATTTAAAAGATTATTTTTAATTGATTAATGGGAATTAATTAATTAAAAATACTTTTAGGTATTTAAAAATTACAAAAAAATTCATGAAATGTTCTAAGACATTTAGAAACATTGTCCAACCTTCAAACCAAATTTCTTTTTTGATCTTGATGCATTTTAAGAATTTTTCATTGAATTAAATCATTTTTTATGCATTATTTTGATCATGGGTTCAAAAATTCATTTCTGCCTATTGGAGAAGGTTTGGACATTGATTCTTTTTGCTTTGTTTTGTGTTTAGCATATAGTTTCTAAGATAAAATGGCCATGATTTGATCTTGTATTTTCCAATTGTTTGACATTTCTTTTGTTAAGAACCCTAAAAAACCCTAATAACTTATAAAATTCATATCTTGAGATTGGTTAGGAGTTGAGAATTCCCCTTTGGGCAGTGGTTCATTATAGGTTTAGGGTTTCTTTGGATGGCATTTTCCATTTTTTATCTTAGGGTTTGCTTCTGTTTTGAGTTTTTGTTTGATGTTTGTTCCATAAACCCTAATTTGGGCTTTCACTTGCATCCCTCTTGCATTCTCTTGCCTAACATGACTTGCCTTTGCATTTTGTGCATTCTTGTGATCCATTTGACATCTCAAGACATATAGAAAGCATGTTTGATCATTGCATTGCATATTTTCCATGTCATTTGTCTTGTATGCTTCATAACTTTTCATGTTCATTCATGCTCCTTAACCTGCATCATCTGCATCCATGATCTTGTATGAACATATCCATGTCTTGCCTCATGTTTGCAGCACCCCATAACATCATAATCATCATCAACATGCTTCTGGTTTGGTCTAGCATCATGTCATTTCATTTCATTTAGCATTGCATTGCATTTCTTTCTAACATTTCAGGTGGTAAGTAACTTGAGAAGTGAATTTGCCTTCACTTCTCATAAATTTTCTTCTCATCTCTCTTGGATCCATTGCTGCATTTCTATTTGTGTTTGAGATTGAGCTTGCTCATTCTTCTTCCTCCTACTTTCTTTCTTCAAGTGACTTGACTTCTTGAATGAAGCAAGCCACTTTGCTTCTCTTGATCTTGTTCATCTGCTTCCTGGTGGTTCTTCTGAAGATTGTTCTTGTAAACCTCACAAACCTTAGGAACAACCAAGCATGACAATGAATTAGGGTTTTGATTAGTCCCCCTCCTAGTTTTTACCTTTGTGTCTCTCTTTGAGTCTTCTCTTCTCATCTCATAATCAGGGACCAAACCCTAAAGGCTTTAAGACTTTGTGATTAAGCTTATGCCTGCATCCTTCTTTTAGGATGGAGTGTATAACTTTAATCCTAAGTGTTAAACCCTTAATGTGTTTAAATCTCTTAACCAATTCACTTAATAAATATCAAGACATCACACTTGTAACTTGGGCCTTGCATTAGGGTTCTAATTCTTCCTTAAGTGGTTAAGAAGGACTAACCCTAGTGCTAATGGACAAGTCCCCCTCAAGTTGTCTTAAAAATCATAAAAATCACTTCATCACCATATCATTAAATAAAATCCACTTAATCAAAGGCTTGTTTTGTCATGGGTTTAATCCCTAATCATGGATTAAGTTGAGGAGTTTTCCTCAGCTTAAACATTCTCATCTATTATCCTTCTATTAGGATGGTGTAATGAGTCTGTTTAATCCCTGATTATGGCTTAACCTCATTACTCAACACTAGACAAAAACCACAAAAACATCTAAATAATCACAAGTAGGTTAATGATCTTAATCCTACACCAAAGGTGATTAAGTGTGAGAATCTGACTTCACACTTAAGGTATTCTCATTACCCCTAATCAGAGGGAAGATGTGATGAGTTTACTAAATCCATTGGTTTAGGCTTAAGCTCATTAACTTATGACAAACTTTCACAAGCAATAAAAGACTGAAAACTCAAAAACAAACAATAATCGTCTCCTCCGGGATTCTTTTCTCATCACCTTCATTCACAAACGAGAACTCGCTTCTTCCGTCTAATGCAAGACAGTTTGCATCTGTGCCAGACAGGTCATACACTTGAGCATAGGCAAGTAAGCAGTTCACAAGTCAATTCATCTTTCAGTCTCTTTGGGTCGAACTACGGTGTTCTGACTTCCTCATTGCACGAGAGGATACGTAGGCATAACTTAACAGTTATCGAACAAAAGTCTCTGTATATTCCCCCTCCTTCCAGCATTATTCTTTAAGCCTCATGATCTTGAGCATTTCATTCTTGTTCTTACACTGACACTTCATTTATATACTTCACTTTACACTTCTTTTACACTGACACCTGTACATTCTTTTCCAGCTATTTTATACACAAATTGCACTGACACTACCCCTTTAAAACACAAATCTTTTAAGCGCGGATCCCGTCGAGTACGACGGACAATCTGGGTGCTAATACCTTCCCAGGTTGTAACCAACCCCCTTTCTCAGTCTCTCTGGTTCGCAAACCGTCTTATCCATATCTTTCTAGGCCTATGCAGCATTGCCTTTCCTCCGGGATAAAAATGCCTAGCTGGCGACTCTATTCATCTCCAGTGAGTTCACGGCTGTGTGTTCTCACTGTCCCTCTCGCCGACCGTTCGCGCTTGTACCGGGATGCAAATCTTTGGGAGCGACAGCCTCTTTGGTAGAAACTTTGAAATTTTGTGATTTTAGCCAACTTTGACAAGCCATAACTTTTGATCCAAAATGAATTAGGTCATGTTCTTGTACTTTTTGAAAAGGGAATGATCCATTCTACAACTTTCATGACCAAAGTTTTTCCATTTGAAGCATTTTTGAATCAAAAAGCAAGGGTTGAAAAAGTTCCCTAAAATGGCAATTTCATTAAAAGTCAAACTTTCCCAAAAAGTCAACTTTGCAAAAGACTTGAAATTCTTCAATTTTGTGAACTTCCAACATCTTATATGATCAAATAAAGATCATACACAATCAAAATGATGAATAACACCCTTTGGTTGGGTCATTGGGGGCCTCAGATGCCCTGATTTTGCACTGACTTGCTTGAAAAGTCAACTCTTGATCAGGTGACTTCCCCATGGAATTTATTCATGAAAATTGATATGCATACTCCCTATACCATATAGAGACCAATAGAAACAAGAATGACCAAAGAATTTGGAGTTATGGCCTCTGAAACCAAAACCCTAATTCTAGGTCATCTGTGCAGTTAAACCTGGCTCTGCTTCCATGCCAATCTCAGTTCTTGTGATTTTTTGACATTCTTGACTTTGAGAGGATATAATATGATGCTTGAACCTACATGGACCCTCTTGAAGTGATTGATGGCCTTTGGAGTGGCTCAAGAAGCTCTTGGATTGCTCAGATCACAAACCCTAGACGCAGATGACTTTGAATCTATGCAGTGAATCAAAAATGTGATATGAGATGCTATGATTGAGTTTATGCATATGAAATGATCACAAGCCATGGTGTTAATGGGTGAGGGAAAATTTGGGGTGTTTACAGTGCGTGGGCAGGATGTGCCATTATACCTTTCAAAACACGGGGGTTTGAACTTGTGAGGAATCCTCACCCCTTCTGTAACACCCCGATTTCATAATTTATTCAATAAAATAATTATTATTTATATGGGTGGTGTTTTTGAGATTATAAGTGAAGAATTGTTTATTTAAATAATAATATAATGATAATATGGTATTATTTGAATATTATTACTAAATAAATAAAATAGTAAGAATTGGAGGTCTAAGGGGAAAGGTGGTAAATTGATGTGGTTTTATGAGAGGGGAAAAATGAATCATTTTCATTCATCGTGTTTTGGGTGGAAATAAGAAGTTGGCTCCGGAGAAAGAGGAAAAAGGGATAGAAGAGCAAGAGACCTAAAGCTCCAAGATCAAGATTGTTCAAGGAATCGATTGAATCTAAGGTAAGGGGGGAGAAAGGGTTCTTTATTGGTGATCTAACATGAAAGGGTAGTTGAGTGGTCCTTACTCTCCTAGGGATTGTGTGATTTGATATAATTTGAAGAATTGTGGTATGAATATGGAATTACATGATTGATTGTTGTAGTTGGAATAATCGTTGTTTGAATTGTATAATTGGATTAATATGAAAACTGTTATATGAATGTTGTTGTTGATGATGTGAATTGAGAAGAGGAAGAGAAACTTAAAATCCCTAATTTGATTAGTAATATTAGGTTGGAAAGATATGTGGTGTTAAAGGTCTTAAAATCAGTATAAGAATGACATTGGGACTGTTTTGAGTGATAAAAGTGGGATATAATCAATAGAACCCGAACTGGTATGAGATGGGGAATGAAAAGTGATTTTTGGGAAAAAGCTGATTTTAGGTGCAGGGCTCCTGACACGGGCCGTGTCATACGACACGGGTGGCCGTGTCAGGCTACGGGAACAAGATTGGGAGGATTTTTGGGAAGATTGGAGATCAAAGGGTGTGACACAGGCCGTGTCACACGACACGGGTGGCTGTGTCACACGACACGGGTGGCCGTGTCACAGTTTTGTACTTTGGAAAATGATGTTTTCAGGATGGTTCGTCAGGCCGTGTGACACGGGCCGTGTCAGGGGACACGGGGGGGGGGGGGGGGGGGGGGGGGCGTGTCAGGCCTCTGAATTTAGGAAATTCGCGATATTTTAAGCCGGTTTCGTCCTGTTCCCTTGGTCTACTTTCTTACCATTAGTCTAAAGCTTTGAGAATAACATCCATGAGTAACTATAGGACCTGACAACCGATAATTAGTGTGTGAGTTTTATATGATTATTGTGTATAGTATAACTTTATTAATTGGTTATTTAAAATGTGTTGAGTATGGTGATGTTATTATAATTCTTGTACAAACTATATGATGGGCTGGTTAATAACCGATGAAGATCACGAGGATCATGTTGATTGGTAATATTGTTGATTGTATGCTTTGCGTAGACCCCATGAGGTAAGGTTGGTAGCGGTGAGGATCAGAAGGATCATGTTATATTGGAAAATGTATGGAAAATCATTGAGAGTGGAATTAATGAGGAATTCATAGGATATGATAATTGGTAATTAGGGTGTAGGAATATACATGCTTATGTTGATTTATATGACTCTTGATGATGAACCATATGAATTGTGTTGATAATATGTGTGAATATTGTCTGATTGTTTATGTGACCCATGTGATGGGATGTGTGATAATTGATGAAGATCATGAGGATCGTGAAGGCATGACTGTTGTCATGCGTATTTGTATTATGGTGTATGTGTTTGAGTCTGCATATGCATACACATTTGGTGGAATGATCATGTCTCGGTGGAGCGTAAGTGATCATTCGGGATTCGTTGAGGATCGTGGTTGCATGGATGATCGTGTCTTGTTGGAGACGTTAACGATGCATTTGGGGTTCTATTTGATGAATCGTTATTGTGAGTCGGTACCGCATTTATATTGTGTCATTGAGTCACTTTGCATTGATTGAATTAATGATGTATGATATGTGTTGATGAACTATGTGAGATATTGATTAATTGTATGATGTATGATGTGTATTTGATGAATAGAGGTGAGACTACCCTTTTAGATGTTATTTGCACCGTTAATATATTGAATTGTTTTCTCACCCCTTTGTTGTTTGGTGGCGTCTGTGCTTCTTTGGAAGTACAGATGATTCAGGTACTTGAGTATGCTCGGAGTACAAGTTGTTTGGTCGAGTCCTAGGAGTCGCTCTGATACGTAACACGGGAAATAGGGATATTTGTTATTTAATTATTCTTGTTAGTAATAGTTACGTATCATATTTTGTTGAAACTTATAAATTAAGTGAATTGATGAATTTTGTGGATATTTGGCAAATTGCCGATTGTTGAATAAATGAGATTTTTCCGTTGTTTTAATAAAAAAAGTTATGATGAATTAAGTACTTCCGCTATTTTTGTAAAGACTATGATATTGTTGGTTATTGGTGAAAATGTAGCATTCCACTTTTGATAAAAACTCTGATTTTCTTAATAAAATAGTTGTTTTATTTAATCTGGGAATAATGGGTGTTACACCTTCCACCAACCCCATGTCCATCACATCAAAACCTAGGGAGTTTTGGGATTCAAGAGACCTCAATTTCTCTGCAATCTCATCCAACCGTCGGTCATAAACTTCGTCTCCTGCCCCGACCACAGTGAACTGCTCTTCTTGAGGATCTTCCTGCAAGATCCTTCCTCCAGCAGTGTTACCCTGGGTATTTCTTATGGCATTGACTTATGGGTTTAGATGAGGCCCAAACTCTGGTGGATCAGTGTGAGGCTGCACGGATCGTTGTTACTGGTACCTCATGTACCTGGATGGTGTTCTTCAGGAGTTTGTCTCTCAACCAACTCCCTTAGTCTTTCCTAGCTCTGAGCTAGACCAGTCATCACTGTCGTGAATTGAGTCATCTGATTTCTCATCTCAACCCTCTCATTGTCCATTTAGGTCCTTAATTCATTCAAGTCTTGCTGAACTTGATCCATCTGGAGTCCCGGAAGGTTGTTTCTTGTCGGGTACCGGTGTATTCTGTTGACAGGGAACACTCTTCTGCGAGCAATGTTTCCTGAAACCACAACAAAGTGAGAAACAAAAACAAAACAAAGACCTACAAAACAAAGAAAATGTTAGTATGCAATGCAGGATGCCTATTTGTCTTCCAAGGGTATCCGGTTTGGTTCTTTGGTTTTGACCTTTCTAGACCTCGAGGAAATGCTGATGATGTTGTAGAGATAGATAAAGCCCGCCAAAAATGAAACTGATATATTACAAAGAGTGAAAATACATAGTTTTATTACAATACATTCCCATGGTGGGTCAAAATACAACAACAAAATCCAAAAGTACAACAAAAGGAAAGTACAAGCAAAAGAGTCAAACATCTAATCCAAAGTCATCCTCTCTGACTTCCTTCAGGAGGGCCTCAGTCACTGGACCAACCGGGTGCTCTGTGATAGTCCTAATGAGGAGGTTCCTGGTAGCAATGGCATTGGTTAACTTCTTATGCTTATCCTGATCCTTTGACCTCTTTAACCCCGCCCAGAGTTTCAATTCTGAGATTTCCTTCTGTGCTGCCAATAATGCCTCCTGATGCTTCTTCTCACTAGCCTCCAATTGCTCTATCTTAGCCTGATTTCTTTGATCTTCCTGTGCACGGGCTTCAGTGATCCTGATCCACCTAGCCTGGCTCTCCTCTAGATAATGCTCTGCCCTAGCCTTCTGAGTCTTTGCTTCCTTGCAAGCATTCTTCAGTACTAACTCCCCTGCTCTAGCCTTCCTGATGTAGTCATTCGTCTTCTCAATCTTGGTTAAGTGCCCATTCCGGAGCTTCTCTAACCTCTCATTATCCAGACGGCTGTCATTTCTCTCCCAGAGAGTCTTCTTCAAGGCTTTAGAAAGCTGAGTATTCCTTTCTTTCAGCTTCTCAAATCCTTCCAAACTGACAGTAGCTACAGGTTGCACTGTTGAGGGTCCAGGTACATCCTCTAAAGTGAACGGCATCCGGGTGATCTGAGCTCTGGTACGAGACCAATCAGAATACTGTGCTGAAGCAATGTTGTTGCATTTTCCCAAAATGGCTGTCCCTTTGGTCTGGATGTTGTCCCAAGCCCATGCAGCTTGTCTGACAATAGCAGAGTTGGGATGGATTTCACAATAGAGAGTCTCATTCAAATCTTGCCCCCTTGGAGGATGAACCAAAGCATACCCTAATTGTCTCTTGAAAAGTAAAGGGTTGTAATTGATGAAACCTTTTACTCCAACCAAAGGCACATTAGGATACTGCCCACAGCTAGTAATGATGTCTTTGCCCTTGGTGCTCTGAGTGCACCATCTGATGTCTTCTGATGTCAAGGCAATAAATATATTAGCCCAGTTCCTTGGCTGGTGAGGGTTCAGGAAAGTATCTGACTTTGGCAAATGTCTTAGCGGCCAAGAGTAATAAAGAGGAGCACAACATCTGACCAGTCTTCCTCTTTGCTTCTCATTCCTCTTGTGTACTGAATAATAGAAGTCTCCAAGCAAGGTAGGAACTGGGTTCCTCAGTAAGAACAGGTGAATAGCATTCTTGCTCACAAACTTTGGCTCGTCTGCAAACAAGATAATCCCATATATACTAAGTGCCAAGAGTGCACAAACAACATCCCACTTTCCTATTGCAGCATGCAGGGTGGCCTGGGAGATCAAGAAATCCAAGTGAAGGCCTGGAACTCCAGCCTTGGTGGTTATGCTCTGATCAATGAGGGCAGACTCCAAATGCAATGCCCTAGCTATGTCTTCATTTTTGGGAGCAACCATCTCATGATTGAAAGAAATCCCTCTCCTGATAGGAACTCCTAACAACATGGAAAAGTCTTCTAGCAGAGGTCCCAACTGGAAATCAGGGAATGTGAAGCATCTGAGAGGAGGATCATAAAACTGTAAGCAAGTATGGATCATGCTCCTCTGGGATGCATCCAGGTCCATGATCATGTCCAATATGCCCCCATAATGTTCTCTGAATAGTGGGACATGATCAGGAGTGATGAGAGACTGGATTTGTCTGATGCCTGTCAGAGTGGGATCAAAGAAGTTGTATGTGATGTTGCTCTTCCTAGAAGTGTCCATGCTGACAATGGATGTTGGTGAAGGTAACTGCTGAAGACTGATGCTGAAGAGGGTTCTATGATGAAGATAGCTGGAGAAGAGTCTCTAATGAAGACAAACTGATGAAGGTGCTGGAGAAGGAACTCTGATGAAGATGCTGGTGCAGATAACTGAAGAAGTCTGAGCAGCAGAACAGGTCAAAACCAAACCAAAGATAAGAAGGTGGATACCCTGTAAAACAAATAGGAAACTGTTAAATGATGCAAAATGATGTATGTAGAATGATATGCAAAGGGTTTGTGATCAAGTGTTGGATCTGTTATCTGCCTTGATAGGGTCCATGTGTGTTCATAAGTCAGGATGGAGGCTTAGAAATCCAGTAACCAGGTGGGGGACTCAAATAAAGAGTCACAAGTCCAGGGTAATCACAAGAACTGTCCAAATTTGTGCATTCTTAAAACAACAATAGTAACATGGTATGATGTGGCCAAGGGTTCCTACAAACCTGTAAACATCCCAACCCCCTCACATGTATTATTCTAGAACAAGGATCCCCAGACTTGGATCAGTTATGAGAAGTGTAAACACTTCTAACCCGGAGGTATAGTGTTTACAATAACCATAAAAGATCCTCCTCTAATTCACCTCAGATGCTGAAGGTCATAAAAAGGTCATCCAGACTTAGCAGGCTTCCCAGATAGCCCTAGTAGTACAGGAAATCCGCAGCACAGAGTTCTCAAGAAGAAACCCATGTCTAAACCGTGTTTCATATTCCCGCACCAGACCGAAATGGAATGGGAAAGAATATGAAGCCACTCTAGCCTATGTGTCACTTGGGTTCCCGGTATAGGACCTTAATCACTCAATGATCCCCACCCACAAAGGAAAACACAGATCCAGCACACGACAATGACAGTATGAAATGCATAAAAACTGTAAATGAAAGCAGTAAATAAAGCTATACAGAAAGCAATAAATAAAGCAATAAATAAATAAGCACAAGTAGCACATAACACCCCCGTAAACACAAATCAAACAAGCGCTAGGAGGAACCCACAAAAAGAAGCAGAAGCCCTGGTTGCAATGTAAGGTTCCCCAGCAGAGTCGCCAAGCTATCGCTCCCGAAGATTTGCATCCCGGTACAAGCGCAAACGGTCGTCGAGAGGAGGAAATTAAATGAAGATGAATAGAGTCGCCAGCTAGGCATTTTTATCCCGAAGGAAAGGTAATGCTGCATAAACCTAGAAAAAGATGGATAAGACGGTTGCGAACCAGAGAAACTGAGAAAGGGGGTTGGTTACAACCTGGGAAGGTATTAGCACCCAGATTGTCCATCGTACTCGACGGGATCCACGCTTGAAAGTTTGTGTTTAAAGGGGTAGTGTATGTGCCATCTGTGTGCAAAAGATGGAAAAGAAACATACAAGTGTCAGTGCAAAAAGGAAGTGAATTGCTCAGGAATGAGGCCTAAAACGAATGCTGAAAGAGGGGGAAGACACAGAGACTTTTGTTCGATAACAGTTAAGTTATGCCTACGTATCCTCTCCTGCAATAAGGAAGTCAGAACACCATAGTTCGTCTCAAAGAGACTGAAAGATAAATTGACTGATGAACTGCCTACTTGTCTATGCTCAAGTGTATGACTCGTCTGGCTCGAGTGCTAACTGTCTTGCATTAGACGGAAGAAGCGAGTTCTCGTTTATGAGTGAGTGTGATGAGAAAAGAATCCCGAAGGATACATTTATTGTTTGTTTTTGTGTTTTCAGTCTTTTATTGTTTTTTTTGGTATTTGTCATAAGTTAATGAGCTTAAGCCCAAACCAAGGGTTAGTAAACTCATTATATCCTCCCTTTGATTAGGGATAATGAGAATATTTTAAGTATGAGATAAACATCTCAACTTAATTACCATGATGGTGTAGGATTAAGATCATTAACCTACTTGTTATCATTTAGATGTTTTTGGTTTTTTTTGTTTAGTGTTAAGTAATGAGTTTAAGCCATAATCAAAGATTAGTGAACTCATTACACCATCCTAATAGAAGGATAATAAATGAGCACAATTAAGGTGAGGAAGATACCTCAACTTAATCCATGATTAGGGATTAACCTCATGACAAAATAAGCCTTTATTAAAGTGGATTTTAATTAAGAGTGAGATTAAGAAGTGAGTTTTATGGTTTTTAAGACAACTTGAGGGGGACTTGTCCGTTGAAGACTAGGGTTAGTCCTTCTTAACCAATAAAGGAAGAATTAGAACCCTAATGTAAGGCCCCAAGTTACAAGTTAATGTCTTAGTGATTATTAGATGGATTGATTAAGAGGTTTAAATAAATTAAGGGTTTAACACTTAGTATTAAAGTTATACACTCCATCCTAAGAGAAAGATGCATGCATAACCCTAATTCCAAAGTCCTAAAGCCTTAAAGGTTTAGTCTCTAATGATGAGATGAGAAGAGAGACACAAAGAAGAAACAAAGGTAAAAGCTAAAGGGGGACTAATCACAACCCTAATTATTGTCATTCTTGGGTGTCCCTATGGTTTGTGAGGCTTAAGAGATCTTCAAAGAAGCCACCAATGGAAGAAAGCAGATGGAAGGAGGAAGAAGCAGATGAATAAGCTACTTACTTCATTGAAGAAGATAAGTAAGTTAGAGAAAGAAAGTGAAAGATAAACATGAATGGGAAAGCCCACTCAAAGACAAATAAAAATGCAGCAAGGATGCATATGAAGAAGATGAAGAGAAATGAGAAGTGAAGGCAAATTCACTTCTCAAGTTAACTTACCACCTGGAAATGTTAGCACAAGATGCATAAGGAAAGAAATGAAGTGAAATGAAACATATGAATGGGAAAATGCCAAAACCAGAAGCAATTACATGATGCAAATGATTCTATGACATGATGCAAAGGCATACCAAGTGCTATGAATGTTCATACAAATAGAAAGAATGCAAATCAAGCATGTGGGAAGCATGAACACACATGGATGTTTATGAAATGAAGTTGATGCAAAGCATAGAAAATGTATGAATAAATGACCAAGAAATGTTCAAGCAATGTCTTAAGATGTCTAAGATGGCATACAAGTGCTTAGAATGTCATGGCAAGTTCATATATTCATGCAATGCAATGTAAGATGCAAGTAAGGATGCAAAATTAGGGTTACATGAAAGGATGAGATGCAAATGGTCAAAACAAAAACAAATCACATGATAAAAATTTGCAAATGAGCTCAAACAAACCTTAACCCCATATGATATCACACCCCAAAGGAGAAGGTCTAACTCTTAACCTAAAGAAAGTTGTGATTTTTCTAAGTTAACTAGAGTTTTTGGGTACCTTAAAAGAGAAAATGCAAATCAATTTGAAAATGAAGGATAAATTCATGAAAAAAAATACCCTAGAAACTACATGTTAAATAGAAAACAATTCAAAAAGAATCATTGTCAAACCCTTCATGGTTAGGCAGAAAAGAATTTTCAAAGTTAGGGTTCCAAAAAGGGAATTTTATGAACCCTAAATTCAAGAAAAATGTCAAAATTGGATCAAAACCAAAAAGAAATTTGTATGAATGGTTTGACAATGTTTCTAAATATCTTAAGATGCAATATGAATTTTTTTTGGGATTTTTAGAAACCTAAATGGTATTTTAATTAATTAATTTCCATTAATTAATTAAAATAAACATTAAAATATTTTAAAAATTATTTTTTAATGAAAAAAATAAAAATAAAAATGTTTTTGGGTGAAGAAAAATATTTGGAATTGAAATGCAGAAGGAAATATTTTTATGATTTTTCTAGGTATTTTAAATAAAATGATAAAGAAAATACAATTTAAATGAAATAAAAATGAAAATAAATGAAAGTATAAGGATCCAAAGGCTGAGGTTCAAAGCTGAGAGATGAGGGTTGACTGACGCGCAGATCAAAGGCCAGGATTCAAACTGGCTTAATTCCAATTAATTAATTAAATTAATCCTAATTAATTCCTAATGATTAATCTCAACCGTCCAAACACGCGCGAGAAGCCTAATCCAACGCTCCTCATTCAAACTCACACTAAACCCTAATTAATCCCTAATCACTTTCAGATGACCGGAACAGTGTTCCGGTCATCTTTTCCTGCGACACCTCAACATCAACGTCTTCCCTAGGCCATTTCCAGAGCTCTAAAGCTCCAAATCACATCCCTAAACCTTCCCCAGCAAGAATCAACCCTCAAAATCAATTTTTCTAATGCATCAAACTCAAGATACGAATCAAAACTGAAAAACTGAAAAAAGTTTCAGAGACACGGTACAACCTTAATACTCAACCATTTTTAAAACCAAACATATCACAATGATCAGGGAGACACAAGGAACAATCTAAGAACTTAAAATAACATTTATGGAAAAAAAGTTCATGAGGTATACCTGAGCTTGAGCTTTCTCAGTTTGAGCTATCTGGACCTTTCTCTTGTGCAAATGACCCCCACTTGATCCCCTGATGATGTTGAAAGACTTTGAATGAGTTGAAATGAGTTGATTTGAGTGGTTTCACATCAACTGGTCTGAAACCGTGTTGGTGTTTGGTTGGCTTTTAGGGCTTGGTAATGGTTGTGAATTGATTTGTGGGTGATGGTGAGTTGATCTATGGAAAAAGAATGGAGGTTTGATGCTTGTGCAGAGTGTTTCGAAGAGAGGAAGGTTGAGGGTGATTTTTGTGAACTTGGCTTATGAGAGATTCTGAGCTCCAAGATTATGTGAAGTAGTTTGCTTTGAGTCCACATAACATATCTTGATAGGTCAGAAAGTGGGTGGTGGCCTGTGGTGATTGGTATGAGATGATTTGCAAAAAGTCACAAATGGTGTACTTGAGGTATGGGCTATGGCAGGAGTTGTTCAAGAGCATGTTTGGCCTCAGTATTGATCAAGGAGAGCCATGGGATTGAAATTATGCAGCTGGCACAAGTGGAAGCATGGCTGCAAGAGATTTTGCAAGTGTTATGCAATTTGCCCCTTTTGTGATTTCTTGTGATGCAAGCCATAAAAACTTGTGATTCCTTGGGAAATTATGGTCATAATAAGTTGTATTATGTTTGTATGATGCTTAGAGGTTGATTAGAGGTCACAAAATGGCATGGTATGTGAAATTGCAAAAAATCCTCTTTGGTGTGAAAGTGAGAATTATAGGATTTTTGCCAACTTTGCAAGGCCATAACTTGAGTTCCATAATGAATTAGGACATGTTCTTGTACTTTTTGAAAAGGTAATTATCCAATCTACAACTTTCATGACCAACAATTTTTCATTTGAAGCATTTTTGGTTGAGAAAGAGGAGGTTGAAGAACTTTCCCAAAATGGAAAGTTTCCATTACAAGTCATTTCCAAATTTGGCAACTTTTGATTTAGCTCAAATTTATTCAATTTTGTGAACTTCCAAGCACTTCAATGATCAAATAAAGATAATATAACTTCAATTTTATGAAAATACCACTTTGGTTCCATTGTTGGGGGCCTCAGATGCCCTGATTTTGCTCTGACTTGTTCAAGCAGTTACCTAGTGAACAAATGACTTCCACAATGAATTTCTTCATCAAAATTGGTACACATGATACTTATAACATATTGAGACTATTAGAAACAAGAATGACAAAAAAATTTGGAGTTATGGCCTCTGAAACCAAAACCCTAATTTCAGGTCATCTGTGTAGTGAAACCCTAGCTCTGCTTCCATGCTTTCCAAGTTCTTGTGATTTCTTAACTTCCTTGATCTTTGAGGGATATAATATGATGATGGAACACACATAGACCCTATTGAAATGGTTGGAGACCTTTGGAGTGGCTCATATGGATCCTTGGATTGCCCAGATCACAAACCCTAAATGTAGATGATCTTGAACTTATACAGTGAAACAAAAATGCAATATGAGATGGTATGCTTATGCTAATGCAAATATGAAAGATCACAAGCCATGGTGTGAAATGAGTGAGGGCAAATTTGGGGTGTTTATAGTTGGTGAATCCAAAACCGTTTCGCGATTTAATTTAATTCTCTTCATCTCGTCGTAAGGCATTCTTTGATTCATTGATTTGCTTTTGCGATTATGTTGCTTTGTTCTTTTTAACCGTTAGTTGCTAAAATTGTAGCTTGTTCATAGTGCTAATAGGTGTTAGAAGACCACATTTAGGTAGAAATTTCTTGCTATCATGTTCATGGATGTATTAGGAGTTTTTAGAAATAAGTTGTTAGCTAAGAAGTGTTTTTCATAACTAATTTTTCAGCTTCTGTTCAGTGTTAACTGGTTAACGCCAGTGTTAACCGGTTAACATGTGTTTTGCTTTTCTGTTTGGATGAGTTTGGGGTCTGTTAACTGGTTAACGCTGTACAGATTTCAATTTTTGAATTGTTTCATGGCATGTTTGTGCATCACTCTTCCTCTTACCACCTTAGATTGATAGGTCTTGATTTTAGGGAATTTTTAGGAGCTAGTTTGACACAAGTTCATGTAGTTTTGGTAGCTTTCGACATGCGTTTCTTTAGTTTTCGTTTTTGTGCATGAAGGTTGCATAAATGTTCCTAGCTTTGATTGGCTCTTTGTTTGCATTGTTTAGCATCACTCATAGCATGTTAATAAATGTGTACATTTCTGTTTTTTGCATTGCATTTGAAGTCCATTCATGTTTTGGTTTAATCATGTGCATGTTGAAAATTGCATAATGTAAAAAATCACATAAATCATCTAGTTTGCATCATGTAATTGCATGATGATGTTGCATTTCATTGGTAATAATTCATTACATGTTGCTGCATTAATTTGCATAATTTTTGCATTCCATTGAGTGCATCAAAATTCATTGTTTTGTGCATTTGAAAAATAATGAAATTTGCCTTGTTTACATAGCTGCATTTTGAAACAGGGGCTATAAAAACATGTTGCATTCATGCTGTTTTTGATATTTTACACCTATTTTGCATGTTGTTTGATAGCTGTAATAGGTTGTTTGCATTTTGCATGGCATTTAGTAGTTGTTTGTGCTATAGGAGTTGTAGTAGCTGCTGGATTTTAACTTTACCTAGTTTTTAGGTCCCTTAGACTTAGGATCGAGTCTAGATTAGGTCCTAGATGCATTAGGATTTGTTTGGTACTTGTTTACATTCATTCCTATTATGCTTTATCCTACTAACCTTTATTTTGTTGGGAGGTGGAGGTAAGTTTATTCACAACTTATTCCTTGTAAATTCTTTACGCTTTCTAAGTGTATTTGTTTTAGCATTTTGTGCTTAGTATACATAACTTCATGTTAATCCCCTTTAGAAACGACTTAGCTTCCTTAGGAAGTAAGTTGCTTTCTAAGTCCCTTTCTTCTTTTCCCTTTTCTCATTAGGATTAGAAAACCACACTAACCTAGGTTCATCGATGCATGACAACACTTAGGATTTTTAGTCCCCTTAGACTTTTACCTTTGGTCCGCTTTGTTTTCTTTCTGATCTCAAAGAACAATAAAACATTTCTTTAAAAGACAATTCATAAACAACACTCGTCTTTTCCTGCGGGAATTATTTTCTCATCCCACTCTTTCTCAACGCGAACTTGCTCCTACTTGCCTCATTTGCAAGACGGTAACACACTCATACCAGACGAGCCTGCAACACCTGAGCATATTGTCGCTCCCGACAAATGAAATGGATCAGATGAAGGTACAGACGCGAACGGTCGGCGAGAGGGGAGAGTACACACAAGGGTGAACTCAGAAGACAAGAGTCGCCAGCTAGGCATTTTTATCCCGGAGGAAAGGTAATGCTGCATAAACCCGGAAAGATATGGATAAGACGGTTGCGAACCAGAGATACTGAGAAAGGGGGTTGGTTACAACCTGGGAAGGTATTAGCACCCAGATTGTCCGCCGTACTCGACGGGATCCACGCTTAAAAGATTTGTGTTTTAAAGGGGTAGTGTCAGTGCAATTTGTGTATAAAATAGCTGGAAAAGAATGTACAGGTGTCAGTGTAAAAGAAGTGTGAAGTATGAAAGTGTCAGTGTAAGAAAGAAGTGAAATGCTCAAGATCATGAGGCTTAAAGAATGAAGCTAGAAGAAGGGGGAATATACAGAGACCTTTGTTCGATAACTGTTAAGTTATGCCTACGTATCCTCTCGTGCAATGAGGAAGTCAGAACACCGTAGTTCGACCCAAAGAGACTGAAAGAAATGACTGGTGAACTGCTTGCTTGTCAATGCTCAAGTGTATGACCTGTCTGGCTCAGGTGCAAACTGTCTTGCATTAGACGGAAGAAGCAAGTTCTCGTTTATGAGTGAATGAGATGAGAAAAGAATCCCGGAGGAGACGATTATTGTTTGTTTTGGAGTTTTCAGTCTTTTATTGCTTTTTGGATGTTTGTCATAAGTTAATGAGCTTAAGCCTAAACCAATGGATTTAGTAAACTCATCACATCTTCCCTCTGATTAGGGGTAATGAGAGTACCTTAAGTGTGAAGTCATATTCTCACACTTAATCACCTTTGATGTAGGGTTAAGATCATTAACCTACTTGTGATTATTTAGATGTTTTTGGTGTTTTTGTTTAGTGTTGAGTAATGAGGTTAAGCCATAATCAAGGCTTAAACAGACTCATTACACCATCCTAATAGAAGGATAATAGATGAGGGTGTTTAAGCTGAGGAAAACTCCTCAACTTAATCCATGATTAGGGATTAAACTCATGACAAAACAAGCCTTTGATTAAGTGGATTTTATTAATGGTATGATGATGAAGTGAATTTTATGATTTGTAAGACAACTTGAGGGGGACTTGTCCATTAACACTAGGGTTAGTCCTTCTTAACCAATTAAGGAAGAATTAGAACCCTAATGCAAGGCCCAAGTTACAAGTGTGATGTCTTGATGATTATTAGATGGATTGATTAAGAGATTTAAACACATGAAGGGTTTAACACTTAGGATTAAAGTTATACACTCCATCCTAAGAGAAGGATGCAGGCATAAGCTTAATCACAAAGCCTTAAAGCCTTTAGGGTTTAGTCCCTGATTATGAGGTGAGAAGAGAAGACTCAAAGAGAGACACAAAGGTAAAACTATGAGGGGAGACTAATCAAAACCCTAATTCATTATCATGCTTGGTTGTTCCTAAGGTTTGTGTGGTTTGCAAGAACAATCTCCAAAGGAGCCACCAGGAAGCAGATGAACAAGATCAAGAGAAGCAAAGTGACTTGCTTCATTCAAGAAGTCAAGTCACTTGAAGAAAGAAAGTAAGGAGAAGAAGAATGAGCAAGCTCAATCTCAAACACAAGCATAAATGCAGCAAGGATGCATGAAAAGAGATGAAGAGAAGTTATGAGAAGTGAAGGCAAATTCACTTCTCAAAGTCACTTACCACCTGAAAGGTTAGAAAAGAAATGCAATGCAATGCAAGATGAGATGAAATGACATGATGAGAAACAAAAACAGAAGCATACACATGATGCAAATGATGTTATGAGATGATATAAACATGAGGCAAGGCATGGAGATGTTCATACAAGATCATGGATGCAAATGATGCAAGTTAAGAAGCATGAACAAGCATAGAAAGTTATGAAACATACAAGGCAAATGATATGGAAAATATGTGATGCAATGATCAAACATGCTTCCTATATGTCTTAAGATGTCAAATGAAACATAAGAATGCATAAAATGCAAAGACAAGTCATGTTATGCAAGAGAATGCAAGGAGGATGCAAATGAAAGCCCAAATTAGGGTTTATGAATCAAACAACAAACAAAAGCCCAAAACAGAAGCAAACCCTAAGATAAAAAATGGAAAATGCCACCCAAAGAAACCCTAAACCTATACTAAACCAAGGTCCAAAGGGGAGGTCCCAACTCTTAACCAATCTCAAGTTATGAATTTTCTAAGTTATAAGGGTTTTTTAGGGTTTCTAAACAAAAGAAATGCCAAACAATTGAAAAATGCAAGATCAAATCATGGCCATTTTATCTCAAAAACTACATGCTAAACTCAAAACAATGCAAAAAGAAACAATGTCCAACTCTTCCTAGATAGGCAGAAATGATTTTTTGAACTTATGATCAAAATAATGCACAAAAAAATGATTTAATTCAATGAAAAATTCTTAAAATGCATCAAGATCAAAAAAGAAATTTGGTTTGAAGGTTGGACAATGTTTCTAAATGTCTTAGAACATTTCATGAATTTTTTGGTGATTTTTAAATACTTAAAAGTATTTTTAATAAATTAATTTTCATTAATCAATTAAAAATAATCTTTTAAATATTTAAAAATACTTTTTTAATGATAAAAAATAAAATAAAAATATTTTTGGGTCATAAAAATTAATAAAACTCAGAAGAAAAAGTTTCATAATTTTTATGCATTTTTAACTATTTTTAAATAAATGTGCAAATTAAATGAATAAAAATGAAAATAAAACTAATTAAATGAGAAGTATGCAGGATGGAAGGCTCAGATGCAATCTGGGTTAAAATTGTTTGACTGGGCGCGCATCTGGACGGCCCAGGTTCAAACCTGCCTAAACTTAATTAATTAAATCATAATCCATAATTATCACTTAATGAAATGATCCTGACCCTTCATACACGCGCGGGAAATGAAATCCAGTGGCTCACGTTCAAACCTGGTGCCCTAACCCTAATTACCAGCTAATCACTTTCAGGTCACCGGAGACGAGCTCCGGTCGTCTTCTCCGGTGACCTTCTCCCCTGAAAACTTCCAAATCCTTCCCTAGGTCACTAAAATGAAATCTAAAATTATGGAAATGCTTCCCACAACCTACTGAACCAAAACCCCATGCCCAAATTCATTTATTTTTCCCCAGAAGCAAGAATCGAGCAAAACAAGTTTTAGGTCACAAAATTTCAGGGACATCATACATGCTCAAAACTCAATGATTTTCGAAACCAAACACATCATCATGACCAGTGGAACGTAGAGAAACAATTAAGAACTTAAAAACAAGCTCCTGGGAAAAAAGTTCATGAAGCTCACCTGAACTGGAGCTCTGACTTCTGGCACTTTCTGGCTACTTTCTTCAGTGCAATCCACTCCACTTGATCCCCAGATGATGTTTGAATGCTCAAGAAGAGTTTATGTTGGCTGGATAATGAGTTTCGAAAGCTCCTGCTTCAACTCAGTTGAAAATGGCTATGGTGAAATAGGCAACTTCAGGCCATTGTGAGGGGTTGTTTGTGATCCTGAGGGTGAAGGGAGAAGGTCTGTGGTGTTTGTTGGTATGTTTGTGAGCTATGGTGAGAGTTTCGAAGGAAACTGCAAAATGAGGTGAAGAATGGCAGTGGGATGTTCTTGCTTGCTTTAGGCCAGGCTCTTGGTGGTTTGAGGTCTATGGAGTGTGATGAGTTGGATGGTGAAAATGGTTTGAGTGTTTGAAGGCTGGGCAGAGAGATTCGAAGCAACTTGCAGCTTGGTGTGTTTTTGTGAATGTTGTGTATGAGAGAGTTTCAGCCTTGCTTCTTCATATCTTTGGCTTGCCAAGGGATATTGTATTATAATCCTATAGGTCAGATGATGTGACCTGGCCTATAGTGATTGGTAAGTTTGCTTTTGCACAAAGTCCACCTTTTGTGTAAGTGAGGTATGGCTCATGATTTAGGCAAGTACAAAGCATGGTTCTGGTGCAGCATGGTGTGGTGAGAGGCTAGCTTAGTGCAGTAACCAATGCAGCAAGTTGTAGGAAGAATGATCATGAGTTTTGCAACTTGTGGCTTTTTGGTTCACATGTGATTCCTTTGTCCAACCAAACATAAAACCATGGGCATTCTTGGTTCATTCTGAATTTTATGACTTAGAGAATGTTTGCATACTGGTTTGGAGTGAATTAGAAGTCACATTGGGCTTTGGTTCATGATCTTGCAAAATTTCCATTTGAAGCATGCCTTGAAAATTAATGATTTTAGCCAACTTTGTCACACCATAACTTTTGATCCAAGAAGAGTTTGATCATGTTCTTGTACTTTTTGAAAAGGGAAAGATGAGATTTACAACTTTCATGACCAAAGTTTTTCCATTTGAAGCATTTTTGGATCAATAATCAAGGCTTGAAAAATGACCTAAAATGAAGCATTCTTGAAAAGTCAACTATGCCCAAAAAGTCAACATTTGCAAAAACCCTAAATTCTTGATTTTTATGAACTTCAAACTTATTCCATGATCAAATAAAGATCATATACACTCAAAATGATGAATATCACCCATTGGTTGGGTCATTGGGGGTCTCAGATGCCCTGATTTTGCACTGACTTGTCTGAAAAGTCAACCCTTGATCAGATGACTTCCCCATGGAATTTCTTCATGAAAATTGATATGCATACTCCCTATACCATATAGAGACCAATGGAAACAAGAATGACCAAAAAATTTGGGGTTATGGCCTCTGAAACCAAAACCCTAATTTTCAGTCAACTGTGCAGTCTATCCTGGCTCTGCATCCACCCTAGTTCTTGTGATTCTTTTACATTTTTGACTTTGAGAGGGTGTACTATGATGCTTGAACACATGTATCCCTTTTAGGTGATTGGTAGCCTTTGGAGTGGCTCAAGATGCCCTGAGATTGCTCAGATCACAAACCCTAGGTGCAGATGACTTAGAAACTATGCAGTGGATCAAAAATGAGATGTGAGATGATATGATTGTGTTTATGCATATGAAAATGATCACAAGCCATGGTGAAATGAGTGAGGGAAAATTTGGGGTGTTTACAGCTGCCCCTATTCAAACATGAGTTAGCTGTTCAGGTTGTAAGCAACGGCTTAACAGGCAAACAAGATAACTTGTGGTTGAATACCAAAGACAGTCCAAAATTTGCACTCACAAAATGAAGAAGAAAAGGGATATAGATTGTAAAGGAAAATAAAGTATATTGTAAGGTGCGGGCGACGGAGGACGACCGTCGAGCAGAGGACGACTGCTGGGTAAGGAGCAATGACGGGGACGGCCGACATGCTGGGAAAAGTATATGGAAATAAAGCAATGACGGGGACGGCCGACATGCCGGGGATATAGTGTAAAGCTAAGGCGGGGACGGCCGACTAGCTGGGGAAAATAAAATCATGATGGGGACGGCCATCAAAACTGTAAAAATCTCTGGGGATTTAATGAAACATGACGGGGACGGCCATCAAGTTCATAAAGCAAGGTAACCAACGATGGGGACGACCATCGGGCTAAAAAGGAGAAGGGACCACGACGGGGACGGCCATCGGGTTAAAGAATAAATGAAATAAACAGATGATGGGGGACGACCATCAAAGGTGAAGGACGATCACCTATCAGGGGACGGCTGCTCTGTTGGGGATAAAAGAAATATGATGGGGACGGCCATCAAAGGTGGAGGACGACCACCTGGCAGGGTACGGCTGCCGAAAATATCGCGACATAGGACGAATGTCGGATAAAAGGTCAACGATGGGGACGGCCATCGGATGAGCATGATGGAGGACGACCATCAAGAAGTGGAGGACGACCACTCAGCAGGGGACGGCTGCTCTCAAGGTTTGTCATGACATAGGACGAATGCCAGAAAACCAAAAAATCAACAATGGGGACGGCCATTGGATAAAGTGATGAAGGACGATCATCAAAAGGTGGAGGACGACCACCTGGCAGGGGACGGCTGCTCTCAGGGTTATCATGACACAGGACGAGTGCCAGATAAAAAGAAAGTTGATTGTTGGTAATCTACTGGGGATATAGTGAACACGGACGAGTGCTCACAACCAAGAAAGGAAAGTGTAAGTGTTTGGTATTGTGTATAGATTAAAGATGCGGACGAGCATCCTTAAGACTACGATACGGACGAGTATCGGATAGAAACAAACTGACACATGTTCAGAGATGATGATACGGACGAGTATCAACTGGTTAACAAAGAACACGGACGAGTGTTGCATCTGAAAGAATCCTTCTGAGGAATAGTGGACACAGACGAGTATCTATATTCAAGAAGACATAAGTGTTTGACACGGTGTATGGATTAAAGATGCGGACGATCATCCTTAAGACTATGATACGGACGAGTATCACGTAGAAACAAACACTAGACGCAATGTTCTGAGATGATGGTACGGACGAGTACCAACTGGTTAACAAAGAACAAGGACTACTGTCGAATCTGTGGGGATATAGAGGATATATACAAGATACGGACGAGTATCGGTATAAGTAGGAGTAGTATGAGTATATAGATGAGTGTTTATCTGTTGGGGAGAGTGACACGGACGAGTGTTAAGAGAAAAGTGTAGTATAAACAAGTATATGGGTGATGAAAGTGTAAGCGACTGTGCTGGGGATATGACACGGACGGGTGTCAAGGAGATGTATATATAAGTACATGTGAGCGCAAAGAGGATGTCTTTGGCTTTCTGCTAGTGATTTGACACGGACGGGTGTCAGGAAGTATCTGTAGTACGGGCGATTTTGCTTGTAAAGTGTATTCAGGCAACCTGTTTGGGGAGGTGATGACACGGACAGGTGTCAAAAGGGAAATATATACTGGTGTTTATGATTTGTGAGGCAACTGCTTTTGCTGGGACCCTGGTGGGGGATTTTTGTATAATGATGATGAACGGTTATTATTCACAAGTGTTACCTCAGAACATGGCTTATGATTATGCTATGCGTTTGATTTTTTTGCCGTAATGCTCCGTATTAGACGGAATGCTACGCTCTGAGGGGATAATATGATGCGAATGCTATGATTATGCAAAGATACAGATCCGGGATTCGGACCCCGTCGCTGCGAAGATCTCTGGCCGATCTGTTTGAAATGGACATCCCAGCTGGGGATGAGATCATTGATAGACCTGGAGAGATGTATCTGCTCGGGGATATAAGTCGATGGTCGACATATCCTTATAATATAGGACCCAGCTGGGGTTTGCAAAAGCTTCCGTACTCTGTTGTGACTTCTTCGTGCGTTGCTCTTCTGTATAGAGGCTGAGGATTCTGTGGGGAGATGATTCCCTGACTTCTGCATTCTGCTGAGGAAGAATGATTGGTATTACGGCTGGGAGAGTTGTTGGTCATTCAGCTGGGGAAAGTAATGAGAGGCAACTCAGCTGGGGAAATGGGCACCTCCCAGTGCCACGTGGAAGATAGACCGAGTTGACAATGATCTGCCAGCTTGCTGAGGGTGGAGCTTTCATGCCCTAAGCTGTGCTCTGGATACCTGCAATCCTGCAAAGATGAGGAAACGCACAAATGGTCCCGAGGTATCCCTTACTGGATCCCGTCATAGGAGTTAAACATTTTCGAGAGTAAGTATATTCCCTGCAAGCATGTTTCTTTATTTTCTTAGAGAAGAACATCTGTACTTATGCAATCAGTTTTTCTTTTCTTTTAAGACATCAGACATTTTTTGCAAAGAAAATGTATAAAATGAGACATGACTGAAAATCTGATTTTATTAATTCATATGCCCTGAATTGGCGAGATACAGTCAAAGGAACATATCCCCTGAAATGAGGAGATTGTTACAAATTGAGAAACACAATGCTGGCAGTGGTGACGATGCTTTGAGGAGCTTCCTCTTCTGCTATGACTCGTATGACTTTTGACTCTCTTCTCGTCTTGCTTTCTGAAGAAGGCTGATTCTGATTGAAGCTTGATCCTGTTGAAGCTTACCAAGTTGTAGATGATACAGACGAACTCAGAATGCAGTTGTTCGCTTATTCCCTTATTTTGCATGGATCGCCCTTTCGGGTTTTCAATCCATCGGGATACCCATTTTTGCCTGAGCTGTCCAATGCGGCTTTTCAACTCAGCGGGTGTACATTTTTTTATCTATTTTCCCTTATTTTTGCCTGAGTCTTTTATTCTGTTTTTGACTCGCCGGGATGCCCTATTTTTGCCTGGACTTACATTCTGTTTTTATGTCCAGCGGGTCATTTTTATGCGAAGTATTTTTTAACTGCATCTGAATTCACAGGGGATGGGAAATCTTCACCATCCATGGTGCTGAGCATCAGTGCTCCACCAGAGAAAACTTTCTTTACAACAAATGGCCCTTCATAATTTGGAGTCCATTTGCCCCTGTGGTCTGTATGAGGAGGGAGGATTCTTTTCAGTACGAGATCTCCTACTTGGTACTCTCGGTGCCTGACTTTATGATCGAAGGCTTTCTTCATTCTCTTCTGATATAACTGCCCATGGCAGATTGCAGCCAATCTTTTCTCTTCGATCAGACTCAGTTGTTCGTATCGGGCCCTAACCCATTCTGCTTCGTTCAGTTTAACATCCATCAATACTCGTAAAGAGGGTAGTTCAACTTCAACAGGTAGGACTGCTTCCATACCATACACAAGCTGATACGGTGTTGCCCCAGTGGATGTTCTGATTGATGTGCGGTATCCATGCAAGGCAAACGGTAGCATTTCATGCCAGTCTTTGTAAGTGACTACCATCTTCTGCACAATCTTCTTGATATTCTTATTTGCTGCCTCAACAGCGCCGTTCATCTTTGGCCTGTAAGGAGAAGAATTGTGATGTTGGATCTTGAAGTCCCGGCATAATTCGGCCATCATTTTGTTGTTTAAATTGGAACCATTATCAGTAATGATTCGCTCGGGAACTCCATATCGACAGATGATATCTCTCTTCAGAAATCTGGCTACCACTTGTCTTGTGACGTTTGCATATGAGGCTGCTTCAACCCACTTGGTGAAATAGTCAATGGCAACCAGGATGAATCTGTGGCCGTTTGAAGCAGTCGGCTCAATTTTGCCAATCATATCAATGCCCCACATAGCAAAGGGCCACGGTGAAGACATGATGTTCAGAGGATTGGGAGGCACATGCACCTTATCCGCGTAGATCTGGCATTTGTGGCATCTCCTGGCATAAGCACAACAGTCTGCATCCATCGTGATCCAGTAATAACCTGATCTTAGCAATTTCTTAGCCATGGCATGACCTCCTGCATGGATACCAAAAGACCCTTCATGCACTTCATGCATCAATAAATCTGCTTCCGTCTTGTCAACACATCTGAGGAGTACCATGTCAAAGTTCCTTTTGTATAAAGATCCATCAGTGTTCAAGAAGAAACTACCAGCAAGCCTTCTCAAAGTCTTCTTATCATTGGAAGATGCCCCAGGTGGGTACGTTTGATCCTCCAAGAAGCACTTAATGTCATGGAACCAAGGCCTATCATCTTTAACAACATCTGCTGCAAATACATATGCTGGTCTGTCAAGTCTGGACACTGAAATTTGAGGTACAAAGTTAGCAGCTTGAACTTTGATCATGGATGAAATGGTAGCAAGAGCATCTGCAAACTGATTCTCGTCCCGAGGGATATACTCAAGCTTGACTGTTGTGAAGAAAGTCAATAACCTTCTTGTATAATCCCTGTAAGGTATCAGATGATCCTGGTGGGTGTACCATTTGCTGTTGGTTTGATTAACTACCAAAGCTGAATCTCCGAATACAGTCAATGTCTTGATCCTGAGGTCAATGGCTTCCTCAAGACCCATGATGCAAGCTTCGTATTCAGCTTTGTTGTTAGTGCAGTTGAAAGTGAGTTTTGCCGAGAAAGGCATGTGAACTCCTTTAGGTGTAATGAGCACTGCACCAACACCGTGACCATTCATGTTAACAGCCCCATCAAACATCATAGTCCATTCTTCCTCCGGGTCAGGCCCTTCAGTGTGAATAGGCTCTTCATGATCTTTTGCTTTAATGAACATGATATCTTCATCAGGGAAGTCAAATCTCATTGGCTGGTAATCATCAATAGGTTGCTCAGCAAGATATTCAGACAATACACTGCCCTTGATGGCTTTCTGAGAGGTGTATTGGATGTCATATTCTGTAAGAATCATTTGCCATCTTGCAACCCGTCCGGTAAGCGCTGGCTTCTCAAATATGTACTTGACCGGGTCCATCTTTGATATCAACAAAGTAGTGTGGGTCAACATATACTGTCTCAGTCGGCGAGCAGCCCACGCTAAAGCACAGCAAGTTTTCTCGAGAAGTGAATAACGCTGTTCACAGTTGGTAAACTTTTTGCTCAGGTAGTAAATTGCATACTCTTTTCGACCAGACTCGTCATGCTGGCCCAACACACACCCCATCGACTCCTCTAATACTGTCAAGTACATTATCAGAGGTCTTCCTTCAACTGGCGGCATGAGGATTGGAGGTTCTTGTAAATACTCCTTGATCTTGTCAAAAGCCTTCTGGCAATCTTCGTTCCACCTGACCGTTTGTTCCTTTCTCAGCAGCTTGAACAAAGGTTCACAGGTCGCTGTAAGGTGAGATATGAACCGTGAGATATAGTTCAATCGACCTAAGAACCCTCGAACTTCCTTCTCTGTTTTCGGTGCAGGCATCTCTTGGATGGCTTTGACTTTATCAGGGTCAACTTCAATCCCTTTTTCGCTTACAATAAAGCCCAGCAGCTTACCGGATCGCACCCCGAATGTGCATTTGTTGGGGTTCAGCTTTAGTTGGTACTTCCTCAGTCTCTTGAACAACTTCAGCAGATTCACCAGGTGATCTTCCTCTGTAAGGGACTTGGCAATCATATCATCCACATAACACTCGATTTCTTTGTGGATCATATCGTGGAATAATGTTACCATAGCCCGTTGATATGTTGCACCAGCATTCTTGAGCCCAAATGGCATTACCTTGTAGCAGAACGTGCCCCAGGGTGTGATGAATGTTGTCTTCTCCATGTCCTCAGGTGACATCTTAATCTGATTGTATCCTGAAAATCCGTCCATGAAAGAGAATACCGAGAACTGAGCCGTATTATCAACCAATACATCGATGTGAGGTAAAGGGAAATCATCTTTCGGGCTGGCTCTGTTCAGATCCCGGTAGTCAACACACATCCTTACTTTGCCGTCTTTCTTGGGCACAGGTACTATGTTAGCGACCCATGGCGGATAGCTAGTTACAGCAAGGAACCCGACGTCCCATTGCTTTTGTACCTCTTCCTTGATCTTCATAGCCATGTCTGGGCGAGTTCAGCGCAGTTTCTGTTTGACTGGTGGGCATTCTTCCCTCAAAGGCAACTTGTGCATGACAATATCGGTGTCCAACCCTGGCATATCTTGATACGACCAAGCAAACACATCCACATATTCTTGAAGCAGATCAATCAGCTGTCTCTTCACTGAGTCTTGCAGGCAGGCCCCGATTTTAACCTCTTTCACGTCTTCGTCTGTACCAAGATTAATCACTTCAACCTCCTCTTGGTGAGGAGTAATAACCTTTTCCTCCTGTCTCAACAACCTGGCTAGCTCTTCAGGAAGCTCATATTCTTCTTCAACCCCTTCATCAGCTTGATTGATCGGATTGTCAAAGTCATACGATGTCATAGCCGTGCTGTTGTCTGTGCTGTCTGGAAGGCATTCTCTGCAAGGGTTTAATTCGTTCATTTTAGTGATTGATTTTAATCTTGCTTTAGAAAAAGTGAAATAAAGTTATCATTTTGAAAACACCGCCATTTATTTTTTGTACAAAAAAGAAAAAAAATGGAAAAACAGTGAGCAGAAAAGAAAAAGACTTGTTTGCAAAAAGATGTCTGATATTTCATTAATTGATCTTGTTTGCACAAAAGTACAGATGGCCCTGATTACAAAATGAGTCTTGTCATCTTGGGCAAGATGCAAGACTTTGATGCATGCTATAAAAATACAGGAAATAATAATTACTCTGCATGAGTAACTCTTATAATTTCCTGGGAAGACCAGTTTGAGATACTGCTCCCCGGGATCTTTGGACGAATCCAATTCTCCAGATTGCGCTCCTCTTCCAGCTCGTCTTCCAGACAGTTGATAGCATCAGGGGTAAGCATCCCCCCACTGACAAAACCAGGCTCTCCAGCAGCCTTTGCTTGATGTTGAGTTGGTCTGTAACCCAACCCAAATTTGTCTTTCTTCTCCTCCACAGCTAAAAATTTGCCCCAGCCCAAGGCAGTTCCTTCCTCAACAACCTTCCGGGCTTATTGGTAAGATGACATTGGAGTACCAGATACAGCAGACGCTTCATTCACATTCAAAGCTTCAAACCCCTGGCTCATTGTTTCATGGATCTCTCCATCCATTTCGATGTACTTATAGGTTGCCAGGTGGCTGACAAAAATATCCTCCTCCCCACAGATTGTAACAACTTAGCCTTCCCACTCAAATTTTAACTTTTGGTGAAGGGTAGACGTTATTGCGCCAGCGGCGTGAATCCAGGGTCTACCCAACAAACAGCTGTAGGCGGGCTGAATGTCCATCACATAAAAGATAGTTTTAAAGGTCTGTGGGCCAATTGTCACAGGTAGCTCAATCTCTCCCAGAACCGATCTCTTAGAACCATCAAAGGCTCTTACTACCAGGTTGCTGGGTCTCAACGCCAATCCATCATATTCAAGCTTCACCAGAGCCTTCTTTGGTAAGACATTCAGGGATGATCCTGTGTCTACCAGCACATGAGAAAGGACAGCTCCTTTGCATTCCATGGTTATGTGCAAGGCTTTGTTGTGGTTGCGGCCATCCGCTGTCAAGTCAGTATTGGTGAACCCTAGCCCATTGCTAGCAGTAACATTTCCAACCACGGTTTCCAACTGGTTAACAGTAATCTCTTCAGGCACGTAAGCTGCGTGCAGGACTTTAAGTAGTGCATTCCGATGGGCTTCGGAGCACATAAGCAGTGAGAGGATAGAGATTTTGGATGGCGTTTGGTGAAGTTGATCCACAATTTTGTAATCACTCTTTTTGATGATTCTCATAAACTCATCAACTTCTTGATCGAACGGCGTCTTCAAGGCTTCTTTAACAGCTTGATCTTCCTGCACCGGGCTCTTTCCTTTTGCCTTGGCAGCAGCTTCTGCTTTGGCAGTAGGTCTTTGAATTGGTGGGGCGAAGAGACGTCCACTTCGAGTGAAGCCTCCGCCTCCCCCCACGTTATCTACTTGTGGTGCAGGTGTTGATGTTTCAAGAGTGATTCTTTTTCCTTCGCAGTACACGTCTGAGCCATAGTGCCAAGGGATGGCCCTATTGCTTTCATATGGTACTGGTCCAGGCACCGTGACAGTGACTGGACTGATTGCCGCTGCTGAAGGAACTGTAATTGTTTGTGGATCATAAAAGATTGTAACTGGTGCTCTGGTGGGAGCAGCACCTTCTGAATGGTAGGCAGAGTTGCTTTCAGGATCATAGAATATGGTGACAGTAGAGACATCTTCATGATTTGTTGCTGGTGTTGTAGGAGATATTGTCGGAAGAAATGATGTTGTTGTTGTAGGAGGTTCAAAATGGAGTGAAGCTGAAGTTGTAGCAGGAAAATTTGTTGAAAACTGATCGGTTGAGATGATGGATGAAGTACTTGTTGATGAAACCGAAGAATTGTCGGGAACAATGGTTGCTGCAGTTGTAGGAGGTTCTGAAACCGTTGTTGATGAGATTGCTGGATTTGTTGGAAATGATGTAGTGATCTGAAGTTGGCCACTCTGAATAAGGCCATCTATGCCATTTCTCAAATTATCGCATCCATTTATGGAGATATTGCAGT
The DNA here is from genome assembly GCA_963966055.1 of Lathyrus aphaca. Classification (NCBI taxonomy): domain Eukaryota; kingdom Viridiplantae; phylum Streptophyta; class Magnoliopsida; order Fabales; family Fabaceae; genus Lathyrus; species Lathyrus aphaca. The sequence continues at coordinate 471,658,302 of OZ014523.1, forward strand.
AAGCACAACCCAATTCACAACCTGGGAACATCTGACATTCCAAGAGCTGAGCCTTGATTTCTACCAATGGTGTCCTGATCTGTCCCACACTGGTTATTAAATAAGACGGTTTGTCCTCTTCAATAGCGTTGATTCGGGGACCACCATGGTTTGGCATAGGATTTTTGTTGACATTGGGTGGTGGTGCAAAATTCAGGGCTTTAGAGTCCACCAGGTCTTGTACCTTCATGTGCAAGGCTCTGCACTTTTCTGTACTATGGCCAGGTGCGTTTGAATGAAAGGCACACCTAGCATTGGAGTCATAGTTCCTGGGTAGACTGTTGGGATCAGGAGGTGCCAACGTTCTTAGCTCAACCAGGTTGAGTTTCAGAAGTTGTGGCAGCAAAGTAGCATATGGCATCGGGATCGGATCGATCACTCTGTTAGCTTGAGATGGCCTCTGTAGGAATGGCCTTTGCTGGGTATTGTTGTTGGTGTTGCTGTTGTTGTAGTTTCTTGGAGGATATTGATTTTGCTGATGGTACTGAGGTTGTGGCTGATAGCTTTGTTGAGGAGGTTGATAGACTGGCTGAGGATGAGCTGGAGCAGGGATGGTGACTGCTGCTATTGACCTTTGAGCATATTGGGGCCTACCCCTGTTGGTGTGGATGGCATTGGTCTCGCCAGTTCTTCTCGGGCCTGCAAAAGGCTTTCTTGTACTACTAGACGAGCTTGCACCGTTGTCTGAAATCTTTCCCATTTTTAGCAAGCTTTCAATTCTCTCCCCGGCTATGACAACATCCGCGAAGCTAGTGGAAGAGAAAGCAGCCAGCCTGTCAATATATGTTCCCTGAAGGGTGTTCATGAACATATCTGCCATTTCCCGTTCAGACATAGGTGGTTGAACAGCAGCAGCCAGTTGCCTCCATCTCTGTGCATATTCTCGGAAACTTTCCCTTGACGACTGTGACATTCCCATTAGGAGGGTCCTGTTGGGTGCCATGTCGAGATTGTACTGATACTGTCTGATGAAGGCCTCTGCCAGGTCCTTCCAGCATCTAATAGTTGCCCTTGTCAGATGGGAATACCACTCCCTCGATGCTCCTGTCAAGCTATCTTCAAAATAGAACATCCACAATTTCTCATCCATTGTATAGGCCTTCAGCCTTCCCAGAAATGATTGTAGATGAGTTCGGGGACAGGAGGTCCCATTATACTTTTCGAAACAAGGAGGTTTGAACTTATGGGGGATCCTGACCCCGTCTACCAAACCCATGTCCATAACGTCGAAGCCCAAAGAGTTTTGAGATTCTAAGGACCTCAACTTCTCAGCTATTTCATCCAATCTTCTATCATAAGCCTCTTCACCAGCGCCCATTACCGTGAACTGGTCTTCTTGAGGGTCTTCCTGTAGTACCCTCCCTGCTGTGGCAGTTCCTTGTATGTTGACAGGGATGTTGGCCTCTGGATGAAGATGGGGTCCAAAAACTGGGGGATTGACATGAGGTTGGACCCTCTCGTTGTTACTTGTGCCCGCAGTTCCCACATGGGGCTCCTCTTGATTCCTCCCTTCTACCAAAGCTCTGAGCCTCTCCTGGCTTTGAGCTAAGTTGTTCATTACTTCCATGAACTGTGTTATCTGAGTTCTCATCTCCAACCTTTCGTTGGCCATCTGGTTTCTGGCCTCCGTGAGGTCCTGCTGCATCTGATCCATTTGAATTCCCGGAAGGTTGTTTCGGGTTGGATAACGGTGCGGACGGTTGAGGGGAAATACCCGGCGCCTAGCAATAGTTCCTGAACGTCACAACAGAGGTTAGCAACAATAAAACAAAACCTACAAAACAAACAAAGGGTTAGCATGCAATGCAGTTATGCTTATTTGTTCTCAAGGTATCCGGTTTGGTCTTCAGTTTTGACCCTTCCAGACCCTTGAAGATGCTGCTGATGTTGCTTCCGAAGTAAACTCAGGTGAAGCAAACTAACACAAATATATTACAGAAAGTGAAATAATACAACTTGTTCATTTTACAACACAAGCCCTCTAAAGGGTCAAAATTCATTACAAGAAAAATAAAAGTACATGGAATAGAAACAACAACAAACAAATGGTCAAACACCAAGGCCAAACTCATCCTCACGAACTTCCTTGAGAAGTGTTTCGGTCACAGGATCAGCCGGACGCTCCGTGAGATTCCTGATGAGGAGGTTCCGGATAGCAACAGCTGTGGTCAACTTCTTGTTCTGATTTTGGTCCTTAGACCTCTTCACTCCTGCTTTGATTCTTAGCTCTGATATTTCCTTCTGGGCTGCTGCCAGGGCTTCTTCCATCTGTTCCATCTTATCTTGAACTCTCCTGTCTTCTAGAGTACGGGCCTCAGTGATCCGGACCCACCTGGCCTGACTTTCCTTCAAATACAAGTCTGTCCTTGCTCTTTGGAACTGGGCTTCTTTGCAAGCATTCTTCAGAATTTGTTCACCAGCTTTAGACTTTTTGATATAATCTCCAGACTTCTCAATCTTAGTCAAGTGTTCCACCCTCAACTTCTCCAATCTTTCAACCTCCCTCACACCTTCACTCCTCTCCCGGAGGGTCTTCTGCAAGGCCTGGGTCAGCTTCTCATTTCTTTCCTTCAAGCTCTCAAACTCTTCCAAACTGATAGCGGCAGGGGGTGGTGCTGAAGATGACTCAGGCATGTCTTCTATGGTAAAGGGCATTCCAGAGAATTGGGCCCTGGCACGGGACCACTGATAATACTGTGCTGATGCCACATTGTTACACTTCCCCAAAATAGTTACCCCCTTAGTCTGCACATTATCCCAGGCCCAGGCTGCCTGCCTAACAACAGTCAAACTAATCTTGTTCTCACAATAGAGGGTCTCAACCAAGTCCTGTGCCCTAGGAGTATGGACCAGTGCATAGCCTAGTTGCCTTCTGAACAACAGAGGATTGTAATTAATACTGCCCTTAACTCCTATCAAAGGCACATTAGGAAAATGCCCACAGCTGGTGATGATATCCCTGCCCTTGGTGCTCTGAGTGCACCATCTGATATCTGCTGAAGTTAGAACAGTGAGTCTCTTAGCCCAGTTGCTCTGCTGATGAGGGTTTAAAAATGCATCTGTCCTGGGTAGGTGCCTGAGAAGCCAAGTATGGAACAATGGAGCACAACACCTCACTAATCTCCCCCTCTGCTTCTCATTCCTCTGATGCACTGAATAGTAAAGATCCCCCAATAAAGTTGGCACTGGGTTCTTCAGGATGAACAGATGGATGGCATTCTTGCTAATGAATCGAGGCTCATCTGCGAACAACACAATTCCATATATACTCAAAGCCAACAAGGCACAGACAGCTTTCCACTCTCCCAAAGAAGCCTTCAGACTAGCTTGAGAAATTAAGAAGTCCAGATGAAAGCCAGGGATCCCAGCTTTAGAGGTCATATGTTGTTCAATCAGGACAGGCTCCAGATGCAAAGCCTTTTCTACCTCTCCATTGCTGGGAAAGACCATCTCAGGGTTGAAAGGGATTCCAGCCCTGATAGGTATGCCAACCAAAGATGAGTATTCTTCCAATAAGGGTCCCAACTGGAAGTCTTGAAAGGTGAAACATCTCAGTGGGGGATCATAAAACTGAATGCAGGTATGGATCAGGCTTCTCTGTGAAGGGTCCAGATCCATAACCAAGTCAAGTATATTCCCATAATGTTCCCTGAACAAAGGTATGTGATCTGGAGTGATCAGGGTTTGGATCCTCCTGATGTCTGATAGCTCTGGCTGGAAGAAGTGATAGGTGATATTGCTCTTTTTAGGAGCCATGATGCTGAGACTGAGTAGAGACAGGTACTGTTGATAATGCTGAAGAAGTGGGCCACTGATTGGCTAGTGCTGGTGATAACTGAAGTAGATGCTGGTGAAGATAGATCAATACAAAAGATGGGGTCAAAACCAAAACCAGATGAAGATGGATACCCTGAAACAAATAAGCAAATGTCAATATGATGCAATGATTATGTATGCAAATGATATGCAAGGGTTTGTGACTGAGCTGGATCTGATCAAACTGCTCTGATATAAGGCCATGTATGTTCAAGAAATCCAGATGGAGGTCTATAAATCCAGTAACCAAGGTGGGGGACTCAAATAAAGAGCCACAAGTCCAGGGTTTAGAATCACAAGAACTGTCCAACATGGAGTATTCTTAACAAACCAAAGTAACAGGGTATTCTGAGGTCAAGGTACCTGCAAACCTGTAAACAGCCCAACCCCCTCACAGGTGGTGTTCTAGAACAAGGATCCTCAGACTTGGATCAGTTATGAGAAGTGTAAACACTTCCAACCCGGAGGTACAGTGTTTACCATAACCATAAAAGTTCCTCCTCTAATTCACCTCAGTTTCTGAAGGTCAATACTAAAAGGTCATCCAGACTTAGCAGGCTTCCCAGATAGCCCTAGTACTGCAGGAAATCTGCAACACAGAGTTCTCAAGAAGAAACCCATATCTGAACCGTGTTTCATATTCCCGCACCAGACCGAAATGGAATGGGAAAGAATATGATTCACTCTAGCCTAGGTGTCACTCAGGTCCCAGGTATAGGACCTTAACTCTCAGTGAATCACCCACCCACCAAAGCAAACAACAGATCCAGCCAGCAGCATGACAGTATGATATATACAAAAGCAATAAAGAAAGCAATAAAGCAACTGTACATAAAGCAAAAGTAAATACAAATATACAAACACAAACAAGCACATAACACCCCAGTAAACACAAATCAAACAAGCGCTAGGAGGAACCCACAAAAAGAACCAGAAGCCCTGGTTGCAGTATAAGGCTCCCCAGCAGAGTCGCCAAGTTGTCGCTCCCGACAAATGAAATGGATCAGATGAAGGTACAGACGCGAACGGTCGGCGAGAGGGGAGAGTACACACAAGGGTGAACTCAGAAGACAAGAGTCGCCAGCTAGGCATTTTTATCCCGGAGGAAAGGTAATGCTGCATAAACCCGGAAAGATATGGATAAGACGGTTGCGAACCATAGATACTGAGAAAGGGGGTTGGTTACAACCTGGGAAGGTATTAGCACCCAGATTGTCCGCCGTACTCGACGGGATCCACGCTTAAAAGATTTGTGTTTTAAAGGGGTAGTGTCAGTGCAATTTGTGTATAAAATAGCTGGAAAAGAATGTACAGGTGTCAGTGTAAAAGAAGTGTGAAGTATGAAAGTGTCAGTGTAAGAAAGAAGTGAAATGCTCAAGATCATGAGGCTTAAAGAATGAAGCTAGAAGAAGGGGGAATATACAGAGACCTTTGTTCGATAACTGTTAAGTTATGCCTACGTATCCTCTCGTGCAATGAGGAAGTCAGAACACCGTAGTTCGACCCAAAGAGACTGAAAGAAATGACTGGTGAACTGCTTGCTTGTCAATGCTCAAGTGTATGACCTGTCTGGCTCAGGTGCAAACTGTCTTGCATTAGACGGAAGAAGCAAGTTCTCGTTTATGAGTGAATGAGATGAGAAAAGAATCCCGGAGGAGACGATTATTGTTTGTTTTGGAGTTTTCAGTCTTTTATTGCTTTTTGGATGTTTGTCATAAGTTAATGAGCTTAAGCCTAAACCAATGGATTTAGTAAACTCATCACATCTTCCCTCTGATTAGGGGTAATGAGAGTACCTTAAGTGTGAAGTCAGATTCTCACACTTAATCACCTTTGATGTAGGGTTAAGATCATTAACCTACTTGTGATTATTTAGATGTTTTTGGTGTTTTTGTTTAGTGTTGAGTAATGAGGTTAAGCCATAATCAAGGCTTAAACAGACTCATTACACCATCCTAATAGAAGGATAATAGATGAGGGTGTTTAAGCTGAGGAAAACTCCTCAACTTAATCCATGATTAGGGATTAAACTCATGACAAAACAAGCCTTTGATTAAGTGGATTTTATTAATGGTATGATGATGAAGTGAATTTTATGATTTGTAAGACAACTTGAGGGGGACTTGTCCATTAACACTAGGGTTAGTCCTTCTTAACCAATTAAGGAAGAATTAGAACCCTAATGCAAGGCCCAAGTTACAAGTGTGATGTCTTGATGATTATTAGATGGATTGATTAAGAGATTTAAACACATGAAGGGTTTAACACTTAGGATTAAAGTTATACACTCCATCCTAAGAGAAGGATGCAGGCATAAGCTTAATCACAAAGCCTTAAAGCCTTTAGGGTTTAGTCCCTGATTATGAGGTGAGAAGAGAAGACTCAAAGAGAGACACAAAGGTAAAACTATGAGGGGAGACTAATCAAAACCCTAATTCATTATCATGCTTGGTTGTTCCTAAGGTTTGTGTGGTTTGCAAGAACAATCTCCAAAGGAGCCACCAGGAAGCAGATGAACAAGATCAAGAGAAGCAAAGTGACTTGCTTCATTCAAGAAGTCAAGTCACTTGAAGAAAGAAAGTAAGGAGAAGAAGAATGAGCAAGCTCAATCTCAAACACAAGCATAAATGCAGCAAGGATGCATGAAAAGAGATGAAGAGAAGTTATGAGAAGTGAAGGCAAATTCACTTCTCAAAGTCACTTACCACCTGAAAGGTTAGAAAAGAAATGCAATGCAATGCAAGATGAGATGAAATGACATGATGAGAAACAAAACCAGAAGCATACACATGATGCAAATGATGTTATGAGATGATATAAACATGAGGCAAGGCATGGAGATGTTCATACAAGATCATGGATGCAAATGATGCAAGTTAAGAAGCATGAACAAGCATAGAAAGTTATGAAACATACAAGGCAAATGATATGGCAAATATGTGATGCAATGATCAAACATGCTTCCTATATGTCTTAAGATGTCAAATGAAACATAAGAATGCATAAAATGCAAAGACAAGTCATGTTATGCAAGAGAATGCAAGGAGGATGCAAATGAAAGCCCAAATTAGGGTTTATGAATCAAACAACAAACAAAAGCCCAAAACAGAAGCAAACCCTAAGATAAAAAATGGAAAATGCCACCCAAAGAAACCCTAAACCTATACTAAACCAAGGTCCAAAGGGGAGGTCCCAACTCTTAACCAATCTCAAGTTATGAATTTTCTAAGTTATAAGGGTTTTTTAGGGTTTCTAAACAAAAGAAATGCCAAACAATTGAAAAATGCAAGATCAAATCATGGCCATTTTATCTCAAAAACTACATGCTAAACTCAAAACAATGCAAAAAGAAACAATGTCCAACTATTCCTAGATAGGCAGAAATGATTTTTTGAACTTATGATCAAAATAATGCACAAAAAAATGATTTAATTCAATGAAAAATTCTTAAAATGCATCAAGATCTAAAAAGAAATTTGGTTTGAAGGTTGGACAATGTTTCTAAATGTCTTAGAACATTTCATGAATTTTTTGGTGATTTTTAAATACTTAAAAGTATTTTTAATAAATTAATTTTCATTAATCAATTAAAAATAATCTTTTAAATATTTAAAAATACTTTTTTAATGATAAAAAATAAAATAAAAATATTTTTGGGTCATAAAAATTAATAAAACTCAGAAGAAAAAGTTTCATAATTTTTATGCATTTTTAACTATTTTTAAATAAATGTGCAAATTAAATGAATAAAAATGAAAATAAAACTAATTAAATGAGAAGTATGCAGGATGGAAGGCTCAGATGCAATCTGGGTTAAAATTGTTTGACTGGGCGCGCATCTGGACAGCCCAGGTTCAAACCTGCCTAAACTTAATTAATTAAATCATAATCCATAATTATCACTTAATGAAATGATCCTGACCCTTCATACACGCGCGGGAAATGAAATCCAGTGGCTCACGTTCAAACCTGGTGCCCTAACCCTAATTACCAGCTAATCACTTTCAGGTCACCGGAGACGAGCTCCGGTCGTCTTCTCCGGTGACCTTCTCCCCTGAAAACTTCCAAATCCTTCCCTAGGTCACTAAAATAAAATCTAAAATTATGGAAATGCTTCCCACAACCTACTGAACCAAAACCCCATGCCCAAATTCATTTATTTTTCCCCAGAAGCAAGAATCGAGCAAAACAAGTTTTAGGTCACAAAATTTCAGGGACATCATACATGCTCAAAACTCAATGATTTTCGAAACCAAACACATCATCATGACCAGTGGAACGTAGAGAAACAATTAAGAACTTAAAAACAAGCTCCTGGGAAAAAAGTTCATGAAGCTCACCTGAACTGGAGCTCTGACTTCTGGCACTTTCTGGCTACTTTCTTCAGTGCAATCCACTCCACTTGATCCCCAGATGATGTTTGAATGCTCAAGAAGAGTTTATGTTGGCTGGATAATGAGTTTCGAAAGCTCCTGCTTCAACTCAGTTGAAAATGGCTATGGTGAAATAGGCAACTTCAGGCCATTGTGAGGGGTTGTTTGTGATCCTGAGGGTGAAGGGAGAAGGTCTGTGGTGTTTGTTGGTATGTTTGTGAGCTATGGTGAGAGTTTCGAAGGAAACTGCAAAATGAGGTGAAGAATGGCAGTGGGATGTTCTTGCTTGCTTTAGGCCAGGCTCTTGGTGGTTTGAGGTCTATGGAGTGTGATGAGTTGGATGGTGAAAATGGTTTGAGTGTTTGAAGGCTGGGCAGAGAGATTCGAAGCAACTTGCAGCTTGGTGTGTTTTTGTGAATGTTGTGTATGAGAGAGTTTCAGCCTTGCTTCTTCATATCTTTGGCTTGCCAAGGGATATTGTATTATAATCCTATAGGTCAGATGATGTGACCTGGCCTATAGTGATTGGTAAGTTTGCTTTTGCACAAAGTCCACCTTTTGTGTAAGTGAGGTATGGCTCATGATCTAGGCAAGTACAAAGCATGGTTCTGGTGCAGCATGGTGTGGTGAGAGGCTAGCTTAGTGCAGTAACCAATGCAGCAAGTTGTAGGAAGAATGATCATGAGTTTTGCAACTTGTGGCTTTTTGGTTCACATGTGATTCCTTTGTCCAACCAAACATAAAACCATGGGCATTCTTGGTTCATTCTGAATTTTATGACTTAGAGAATGTTTGCATACTGGTTTGGAGTGAATTAGAAGTCACATTGGGCTTTGGTTCATGATCTTGCAAAATTTCCATTTGAAGCATGCCTTGAAAATTAATGATTTTAGCCAACTTTGTCACACCATAACTTTTGATCCAAGAAGAGTTTGATCATGTTCTTGTACTTTTTGAAAAGGGAAAGATGAGATTTACAACTTTCATGACCAAAGTTTTTCCATTTGAAGCATTTTTGGATCAATAATCAAGGCTTGAAAAATGACCTAAAATGAAGCATTCTTGAAAAGTCAACTATGCCCAAAAAGTCAACATTTGCAAAAACCCTAAATTCTTGATTTTTATGAACTTCAAACTTCTTCCATGATCAAATAAAGATCATATACACTCAAAATGATGAATATCACCCATTGGTTGGGTCATTGGGGGTCTCAGATGCCCTGATTTTGCACTGACTTGTCTGAAAAGTCAACCCTTGATCAGATGACTTCCCCATGGAATTTCTTCATGAAAATTGATATGCATACTCCCTATACCATATAGAGACCAATGGAAACAATAATGACCAAAAAATTTGGGGTTATGGCCTCTGAAACCAAAACCCTAATTTTCAGTCAACTGTGCAGTCTATCCTGGCTCTGCATCCACCCTAGTTCTTGTGATTCTTTTACATTTTTGACTTTGAGAGGGTGTACTATGATGCTTGAACACATGTATCCCTTTGAGGTGATTGGTAGCCTTTGGAGTGGCTCAAGATGCCCTGAGATTGCTCAGATCACAAACCCTAGGTGCAGATGACTTAGAAACTATGCAGTGGATCAAAAATGAGATGTGAGATGATATGATTGTGTTTATGCATATGAAAATGATCACAAGCCATGGTGAAATGAGTGAGGGAAAATTTGGGGTGTTTACACATATGCATAAGCAGTTCAAGCCTAAAAAATACAAACAAATGAGTTCCCACCTTAGTTAGGCGAATTACGTCGACTCTGATCCTCATTTTCCCGATGAGGTACGTAGGCAGAGGGGTAGGGCCCATTCAAGCACACTCGTGATTTTCCCTACATTTTCCTCATGCTTTCTTTTCATTCCAGTTCCAATCAACAGTTCTTTTGTTCAGCAACATCTTATTTCTCACCCTTTGAAACAGACTAACAAGCGTGGATCCCGTCGGGTACATCGGATGGTCTGGGGTGCTAATACATTCCCAGGTAGTAACTGACTCCCGAACCCAGTATCTTTGGTTCGCATGAACTTTTCCTTTCCTTCTTCCTCTGGTTTGTGCAACATTACCTTTCCCATCCATTCGGGATAAAAATGTCTGGCTTGCGACTCTACCTTTTCCGTGCAACTTTCGCGTTTGTACTAGGATGAAAATCCCGGGAGCGACAATTGGCGACTCTGCTAGGGATCGAACCCAAAATCTCTGGTTTCCCATTTGAGAGTCAATCCTAGCGCCTGTTTGTTTCTATTTCCTTGGGTGTTTATCTATTTGTTGTTGTGTGCTTTAGTTTAGCTTTACTGTTTTCATTTACAGCTTTACTTTACAACATTTATTTACCACTTTCAGTATTTATTTTCCATGCATCATATATACTGGATTGCGTTGGTTTGCATTTTTTTCTGTGGGTGGGAGTTACTGTGAGATAAGCCAATTACCTGGTATGAGTGCACTCTAGGATTAACATGGACATACATTGTACTTGCATGGTATCATGATGAGTGGCGGTGTGTTCCACACCCAGATTGCGACAGTCTCGGAACTATTCTGTGTGGGGATCTCCTCCACTTCAGGGTACGACCTTGATAGTTATGTGCATCTGGGGACTGATTATTGAGGACCTTAGTGGAAACAACCCTCAATAGTGATGATAGTAGCAGACCACATTTGTTGGCAAACCCACTCGCATTCGAGGGCACACTGGGAACTCGCATAGGATGGCCTGGTTCTCTCATAGGAACTCAGTTAAAGAAAAATGTTCATATGACGATAGTACTGTATCCCAAGGGCTGAATGTACTATTGTTTCTCGATTCAGTGCTTGAAGCTGGGGACTTATGAGGGATGCTTATTTCCTTGGACTCAGCTGAGACCTCCCTGAGTTGTACATAATGCCAAACCGATTCCCTGATTTGGTCATGAGCCATTTCTCGAAAATGGTGAACGTATTATTACTATTCAAATTTGAGAGTCAGTAATGTTGACTCGAGTAGCACACCCGTGAGATGGGAGGGGTTTACAGGTTTGTAGGAACCCTAAAACCTTCAACATACCCGTTTTTCCAGTACTGTTCAGTGTTATGATCTAGTTTTGTGATTCTTTGGTTCTGAGATTCGGGATTTCTGTTCAGAGAAACTATTATTGTGATTGCTATTGTGACTATGCACAGAAACTTGATTATTTGATATGCATAACACAGACACGTCACTGATCACATGCCTTGCCTTGCATAAGCATCAGAACATCATTAATCATTTGTGTTCTTTTTCATTCTCAGGGTTGATATTATTCCCAGTTCCCGGTCGGACCTCTGCTTCAGAAATGGAAGATATCAGAAAGAAGAATGCGCACTACAAGTTCTTTGATACCAAAGTGGACCTGCTTAACCAGACGGTGTCTCTTATTACCCTGGGTCATATGGGATACTTCAAAGAGAGATATGGTGCTATTATGGATCTGGTAGTCAATCTGGATAGTTCTCAAAGGAGTGCAATTCATACCTTGTTGCAGTACTACGATCCTAGGCTCCGATGCTTCACTTTTTCTGACTTCTAGTTAGGTCCCATACTTGAAGAGTATGCTATGATTCTGGGTGTGCCACTCAAAGGCAAGATTCCCTTCAATTCATAAATGACCAGACCAACTCATCATGATATTGCCAAAGGTCTTTATTTGAGCTCATCTGAAGTGAAGGCAAACTTGACTGCTACCAAAGCCGAAGTACTGGGATTTTCTCTTGACTTTCTAGTTAGAAGAGTTGGAGAACTTGTTGTAGATGCTCAGTAGGATTCAGTTTGTGCTATCTTAGCCTTATCCATCTATGGGATCATCCTGTTTGCTGACATGGATAAATTTGTGGATATGAATGCCATCCACTTGTTTGTGCTAAAGAATATTGTGCCCACTCTTCTAAGAGATTTGTATTATTCAGTACATTAAAAAAATGAGAAGAAACGGGGTGGTATAGTTCGGTGTTGTGCTCCTCTATTCTATAATTGGTTTATAAGACACCTACCCATTATTGAAGTCTTCAATGATCCCGATGTGATCTGGGCGTAGAAACTTAGCATGTTGTCTGCCAAGGACGTCAAATGGTTTACCTTGAGGCTGAAGGGAAATAACTTCATCACTAGCCGTGGAAGATATCTCAATGTACCATTACTAAGAGTATCTGGGGGCATTAGTTACAACCCCATACTCTTGAGAAGACAGTTGGTATATGTGATCAAAGATGTTCCTGAAGAATCAGAGTTATACCCAACTTTTTACTTCCCTATGAAAGACAACCTCCCTTTGGTCAGGAAAGCTATAGGTTCCTAGAAGCTTATCAGAAGGAAAGGGGTAGCCTGTCTAGGCAGAAGCAACAATCAGATGTTCCCCGAATATGAAGCTTGGATAAGGGAGAAAGCCCAAGTGGTCCTAATTCCCTTTTCTGCACCAGTTCCAGCTCCTGCTACTGTGAGATTGGAGGATTATCAGAAATTGGAAGCTTTGTTCCAACAACTTAGAGCTGAAAATCTGGAAGCCAATAATTCTTGCCAGAAGTTGATGATCCACAATAAGAGGTTAGAGGAAAGATCTCATCAAGTTGAAGAGATTGTCAGGCTCAAGCAAAAGTACTTTGAAGAGAGGGAGCTCTACTTCAAGAAGAGGAGGTTGGATGAAACCCATGAGGCGAGTCGGCGCCGGAAGGACAAGAAGCCTTTAGAAGAAGCTAACGAATTTGTGACCCTCTGGCAAGAGAAGTGGGAGGATAATATGAAAAGGAAAAAAGAGGTAGAAACCGAGTACCATCAGAAGATCAAAAACCTTCAAGAGCTCCTGGATGAACAGAGAGAGCTACTTAAGAAAGCCCACAAGCAGCATGGAGATTACCTTTAAAAGATAGCCTAAGGCCAAGGAGCTGTTGAAGATATCCAGAAAGAGGTAGAAGAGCTGAAGCTTCAGGCTGAAGTCAAGAAAGTCAAGACTGAACCAAGTCCTAGTAAAAAGAATAAAGAGGTGTTCCTTCAACAGATCAATGAACTGCATGCTTCCTTTGATCAGAGGGATCTCCTTATTCAGAAGCTCATCCAGGAGCCGGGTCATCTAGACATAGCTCAGGTATTCCAGGTGGTCAAGCGTCTCAGTTGGAGGCTTAAGGACATGGAGTTTCCTAGGGCTTAGTTTCATTTGCTTGTATCAAGACTACCCACAGGTCTGTTGTGGGATTCCCTTTATGTTTTGTTATTTCTTATTGCTATATGAATTGGCACCCTTCGAGGAATTTGTTATCTTCAGATTTCAGTTTATGATATTTGACTTGGTTTGAATATCTAGTTGTTATCCTTGCACTGGCACATGGTTCTAAGCACCACTTCTCCACAATCATTTAAAAATATGAACGTTCAAAGGCTATCTGAATTCTTAAATACCAGAACAAGAATGTAAAAAACCTTGAGAATGAAAAGAACACAACATTGCATGCATTCATATCATTTGCATTTTTTTTCTTACAGGTTATCCAAATTTCTTAACTTATCTGTTTATTCAGGAAAGATTGTGAGAGCCGCCAAAAGCTATCTCCTCCGAAACGACACTCCTCTACACCGGTACGCTACCCGCCGCAACCAAAGAAACATCATGGATACAATACAGACTGAGATGAATGAGTTCCGCACCAGGATGGCGAAGTTCATAACGATGATGCAGGGCATGGCCCAGGGGCAGCAGGAGTTAAGAGTTGTCGTTCTCAGACTTGATCCTCCATGGGCGGACCCTCCCGTTGTTACTTTGGATGCTCAGGGCAATCTAATAAATAACATTGTTGTTCAACCTAGGGGAAACAAACCTCCAACTCCAGGGTGGCGGCCCTATTCCTGTTCATGTGGAAGACCGTTAGGAAGATCAGTTCACTTTGGTCAATGAAGATATGGGATTTGGTATCGGAGCTAATAATCAAGACTTTAAGATGCTGGTTGAGAAGGTTAGGGCTTTGGAATGTCGGGATACCCTAGGCATTGATGTTTCCGACATGGGCCTGGTCTAGGGAGTAATCATCCCTCCAAAGTTTAAGCCTCCGGGTTTCGACAAATACAACAGAAATTCTTGCCACAAAACTCACTTGCAAGCTTTTTACCTTAAGATTGTTGCACACACCAAAGATGAAAAGCTTTGGATGTACTATTTTCAGGACAACCTGTCAGGGGGCTTATTAGAATGGTACATGAAGTTAGAGAAGACCACTGTCCGCAATTGGAAAGATCTCTGGGAGGCTTTCCTTAAGAAGTACCAATATAATATTGACATGGCCCCAAGTCGGACCCAATTGCAAAGTTTGTCTCAAAAGAATTCTGAAAGCTTCAAAGAATATGCATAGAGGTGGAATGAAGTTGCGGCTAGAGTTCAACACCCATTGCTGGAGAGAGAGATGGTTGATCTTTTCATGGATACCGTCCCTGGGCACTTCATGGAAATATTAGCAGGTTGTTCATCTAGCGGCTTTTCTGACATCATCCTAACTGGGGAGAGAATTGAAAGTTGGATGAAGCAAGGGAAAATTCAAAATAGCGGAGCATTGACCTCTGGAGTTAAGAAACCTTTTGCAAAGCAAAGAGAAGGTGAAGTCGGGGCCGTATACACCCAGAGGAAGAGGGGAAATCGGAACTCCTATCATCAGGTGGCTTCTGTTACCATTTTTGCTCCCGCAAATCAACAACAGGTTCAGCAACAATATCAGCAGAACTTCCAGCAGCAACGAGCTCCTCATAAATACTATCCTCCCAAACCAAAGGATATGCATCTTGAGACGCCTCTGATGTCTTACTCCTAGCTTCTGCAGAACCTTCTTCAGCTTCAAATGATCCAGTTGAGAACCTTGCAGCCTCTGAGACCAGGGCAGATTCCTAAGGGCTATAATGCTAATGCTCGTTGTGGGTTCCATTCCGGAGCTCCGGGCCATAGCACTGAAACCTGTAAGGCTTTGAAGCATGTCATTCAGGACCTGATAGACTCCAAGGCATTCAATTTCGCTCCAACCCCGAACGTGTTACAAAACCCCATGCCTCCACATGGAAGGATCGTAGGAGCTTTTGGTAATGGTGAGAGATTGAATCTGATATCCGATGTTAATGCTTTGAAAACTTCATTGTTGGCCGTGAAGAGTTGCTTAGCCAAGAAGAATATATTTCCGGGCTGCAAAGAGGGTTGTTCATATTGTGAGAATTCTATTGATGGTTGTGACCGATTGAGATCGAGGATACAAAGAATGATTGACGAGGGCAGTATCCAATTTGACAGAATTGTGAAGGAAGATGAAGTCTTGACAGTGACTATCTACTATAATCCAGCACAGGTTCCAGTTCCAGCTAAGGTGGCACTCGTAACAATCACTACTCCTGGACCAATTCCATACCAAAGCGAAAGAGTCGTCCCATGGTCCTATGGGGAGGAAGTTTATTATAATGGTCAGAAGCAGGATTTGGCCTCTTCCAGTTCAGCTCAACACCAGATTGAAAATGTTGGAGTTGGAGGGTTCACAAGGAGTGGGAGACTATTTTCACTGGAGACATTGAGGATTAATGTGGTGCCGTCAAAATACAATGAAGAGGCTCAAGCCAGGGCCAAAGGCAAGCAACCTATGACAAGTGATGCTCCTGCGCCAACGCCGAATCCTGATATTACCTTTGACAAGGAGGCGGAAGAATTTCTGAGAATCATTAAAAAGAGTGATTAAAAAATAATGGATCACTTGCAACAAACTCCCTCTAAGATTTCAATCTTGTCCTTATTGATATGTTCAGATGCGCACAGGAAAGCCTTGATAAGGATTTTAAACAATGCCTACGTGTCGCATGATATATCAGTAAATTAGCTTGAGACGATGGTGTCAAGTGTGAACGCCAGCCATGGTTTAGGATTTACTGATATGGACCTGACCACTGAGGGATGCAGCCACAATCGAGCTCTACACATTTCTATGGAATATAAAGGAGTTGGGCTCTCTCATATGCTTGTGGATACGGGGTCATCCCTGAATGTTCTACCGAAGAAAGCAATGATCAAGTTGGATTATGACGTGGTTGTGCTTAGACCGAGCGACTTGGCGGTCCGTGCTTTTGATGTCTCAAAAAGGTCAGTCTTTGGAGAGGTGGAACTGCCAATCAAGGTAGGGCCACAGGTTTTCAATACTACCTTTTATGTTATGGATATTCAACCAGCTTACAGCTGTTTGCTGGGACAACCCTAGGTACGTGCAGCAGGGGTAATGTCTTCAACCCTCCCCAGAAACTCAAATTTTTTTGGGAAGGCCAGATTGTTACTGTGTGCGGAAAAGAGGATATCTTTATCAGTCACCTGGCTTCGTTCAAATATGTAGAGATGGATGGAGAGATTGTCGAGAATCCTTGTCAAGCCTTCGAGCCAGTCAAAATCGAGGGTACATTGTCATCGGTTGCCTTGTCAGAGGATAAGAAGAAAGGAGCGTCCATAACGTCCTACAAACAAGCCCTGGAGGTTGTGAAATCAGGCACAAATGAGGGCTGGGGCAGAATGGTAGAAGTCCCAGAGATGAAGGATATGTTCAGGGTTGGCTACCATCCTGGTCAGGCAATGCCAGATCAAAGCGCTAGAGGTCGGAAAGGCCCGATTACCTTCACCAGTGCAGGATGGTTTGATCATGGTAGCATTTGTGCGATGCAAGATGAAACGGTTGACAATGACTATGAATTGGATGAGTGGATAAAGCCCTGTGTCCCGGGTACACAAGTCAGCAACTGGTCGCTCGAAGCGATCATCTCTGTCACGCAACCAGAAGAGTAATAGTCTCGTGTTTCTATTCTCTTGTATGAAAGCTCTATGCCTTGCCCGGGGCATAACATCTCATTGTAAGGGTTCATCATTTCATAACGCAATATCATCATTAATAAAGTAGATGTTTTTACAATTCATTCATGGTTTTCCTTGTCTTTCATTTTACTTTTGTTTTAAAAAACATAAATGGCAATGTTTTTCCATGTCTCCAACTTTTTCTAAAATTTAGAAAGAATAATCATTCATGCAGATGTACCTCATAGGGTCTCATCAGTGACGACCTTGTTATGGCTCAATATGACTTCGACAATCCAATTTACCTAGTCGACGAGGAAGGTGAAGAAGATTGTGAATTACCCAAAGAATTAGCTAGAATGCTCAAGCAATAGGAGAGGGTGATTCAGCCACATGAAGAGGCCATTGAGGTGATCAACCTATGCACCGAAGAGGACAAAAAAGAAGTTAAGATCAGGGCTGCACTGGAAGAACCTGTCAAGAGCTGTTTGATTTCCTTGCTCCAGGAGAATGTTGACATCTTTTTCGGGTCTTACCATGACATGCCAGAGTTGGACACCGATATCGTAGTGCACAAGCAGCCGCTCATAGAAGATTGCCCGCCGGTGAAGTAGAAATTGAGAAGAACTCGACCAGACATGGCCATCAAAATCAAAGAATAGGTGCAAAAGCAGTTTGACGCCGAATTCTTGGTTGTGACAAGTTATCCTCCGAGGGTCGCAAACATTATGCCAGTTCCTAAAAAAGATGGTAAGGTCAGAATGTGCATGGATTATCGAGACTTGAATCGGGTGAGCCCCAAAGATAACTTCCCGCTTCCACATATTTATGTGCTAGTTGACAACACTGCCCAATTTTCCGTGTTCTCTTTCATGGATGGCTTTTCAGGCTATAATTAAATTAAGATGTCTCCAGATGACATGGAGAAGACAACTTTCATTACCCCATGGGGCACCTTATGTTATAAAGTAATGTCGTTTGGTTTGAAAAATACTGGAGCCATATACCAACGTGCGATGGTGACTCTATTCCATGACATGATTCATCACGAGATCGAGGTCTACGTTGATGACATGATCGCGAAGTCACAGACAGAAGAAGAACATCTAGTCAACCTAGCCAAGCTGTTTGACAGGCTTCGGAAATTCAGATTGAGATTGAACCCGAACAAATGCACGTTCGGGGTGCGTTCCAGAAAGCTATTGGGCTTTATCGTCAACAAGAGGGAGATTGAGGTCAACCCCACCAAGGTGAAAGAAATTCCAGAGATGCCTGAGCTGAGAATAGAGAAGGAAGTATGTGGCTTCTTAGGGAGGTTGAACTACATTGCAAGGTTCATCTCTCACCTAACGGTCACGTGTGAGCCTATTTTCAAGCTTCTGAGGAAGCATCAGGCCATCACTTGGAATGATGACTGCCAATTAGCTTTCGACCGAATCAAGGAGTATTTGCAAGAAATTCCCGGTTCTCATACCTCCAGTTCTAGGGAGACCTTTGATCATGTACCTCACAGTGCTCGCGGGATCAATGAGATGTGTGCTAGGTCAGCAGGAAGAGTTTGGTCGAAAAGAGCAGGATATCTATTACCTTAGAAAATAGTGTACCGACTGTGAGACACGATACTCACTGGTCGAGAAAACTTGCGGCACTTTGGCATGGGTTGCTCGCCGACTAAGACAGTACATGCTGACTCATACCACTAGGCTGATTTCCAAGATGGACCCCGTAAAGTACATATTCAAAAAGCCAGCTCTAACCGGAAGAGTAGCCCGATGGAAAATGATTCTGACAAAATACGACATACAATATACTTCACAAAAAGCTATTAAGGGAAGTGTACTGTTGGATTATCTGGCTCAACAGCCGATTGAGGATTACCAGCCTATGAGGTTTGAGTTTCCGGATAAGGACATCATGTTCATCAAGTCGAAAGATTGCGAAGAACCACTCCCGGAGGACGGGCTAGACCCCGAATCCAAATGGAGTCTGATGTTTGACGGAGCTGTTAACATGAACGGAAGTGGAGTTGGTGCTGTTATTATCTCATCAGAAGGGATCCATATGCCTTTCATTGCCCGGTTGACACTCGAGTGCACCAACAATGAAGCAGAGTACAAAGAATGCATAATAGGGATCGAGGAAGCAATTCGTTTGAGAATCAAGAACCTCGAGATCTTTGGTGATTTGTCTTTAGTCATCAATCAGGTTAACACGAAATGGCTGGTGCATCAACCTCATTTGATTCCTTATAGGGACTATACCTGGAGGTTGTTAACGTTCTTCACAAAGGTCAAGATGCACTATATACCTCGGGACGAGAATTAGTTTTTTAATTCCTTGGCAACCTTATCCTCCATGATCAAGGTTCTCCAAGAAATTATGTGCCCAAAATCGATGTATCTCGTCTCGAGTGACTGACATACGTGTTTGCAGTTGATGGGGCTAATGATGACAAACCTTGGTACTACGATATCATGTGCTTTCTGAAATCTCAGGAATACCCGACAGGGGAATCAAGTAAAGACAAGAAAACCCTTAGGAGGTTGGCAGGTGGGTTCTTCTTAAACCAGGATACCGTGCTTTATAAACGGAACTTCGACATGGTCTTGCTCAAATCCGTGGATAGACACGAAGCAGACATGTTAATGCAAGAAGTTCACGAAGGCTCCTTCGGTACCCATGCTGGAGGGCATGCTATGGCAAAGAAACTTCTCAGGTCGGGTATTATTGGATCACCATGGAATACGATTGCTGTAAATATTCCCGCAAGTGCCACAAGTACCAAATTTACGCTGATAAGGTGCATGTGCCTCCAAATCCGTTGAGTGTCATGTATTCACCTTGGCCTTTCTCCATGTGCGGAATTGATATGATTGAAAAGATTGAGCCAACTTCCTCCAACGGTAACCGCTTTATCCAGGTTGCCATAGACTACTTCACAAAGTGGGTCGAAGCGGTGTCATATGCCAATGTCACCAAACAAGTGGTAGCCTAGTTCATCACGAAGGATATCATTTGTCGATATGGGATTCTCGAAAGAATCATTACTGACAATGATTCTAATTTCAATAATAAGATGATGGAAGATCTGTGTCGGGATTTCAAGATCGAGCATCACAACTCTTTGCTGTATCTCCCGAAGATGAATGGCGTCGTCGAGGCGGCCAACAAGAACATTAAAACGATCATGCAGAAGATGGTTGTGACGTACAAAGATTGGCATGATATGTTTCCATTTTCATTGCATGGATACCGAACATTTGTGCACACTTCAATCAGGGCAACCCCGTTCTCGCTTATGTATGGCATATAGGCAATCCTGCCAGTTGAAGTCGAGATTCCTTCTTTAAGGTTAATGATGGATGTCAAGCTTGACAAAGCTGAATGGCTCTGATCCAGGTACAATCAGTTGAGCCTCATTAAAGAGAAACGCCTAGCAGCTATGTTCTATGGACATTTGTATCAACGGAGAATGAAACGGGCGTTCGACCAGAAAGTACGGCCTCAACGCTACATACCCGGCGACTTAGTGCTGCAAATGACCCTTCCTCATCTAACAGATCATAGAGGAAAGTGGACGCCCAACTATGAAGGCCCATTCGTGGTTAAAAAGGTCTTCTCGGGTGGAGCCTTGATGTTAACAACCATGGATGGTGAAGACTTCCAATCCTCTGTCAACGCAGACACAGTTAGAAAATACTTCGTATAAAGAGACCTGCTAGACAAAAACAAAATAAAAGTCCAGGAAAAAAGGGGCATCCCGGCGAGCCAAAAACAGAACAAAAGGCTCGGGCAAAAATAAGGGAAATATCTGGAAAAAATGTACGCCCGCTGAGCTGAAAAGTCACATCGGACGGTTCAGGCAAAAAAGGGTATCCCGGTGGATTGAAAACCCGGAAGGGCGATCTACACAAAAGAGGGACTAAAAGAACAACTGTGGTCTGCGAGATCTGTGATGCATCATCAGCAATCAAAGTCAATCTGAGGGTTAAGGATCAATCCAATCATTTTCCTGAAAAGCGAAGCATGCAGAGAGTCTTAAGGACATACAATTCATAGCCAGGTCGGAGTTTGATGTTGTTATAACCCAAAATTTTCCCTTACATATTCAAGATAATGTGTCTCAAGAGGTCTCCTAATGGTCATAAGATTCTCAAATTGCTCAAAGGGATTCAAGGCTTCATCAGACAAAGCCTCCTCATAAGCAATGAATCTTAAACTAGGGTTTTGATTTTCCCAAGGTAAATTGGACTTCGAAAGACTCAAGTGGACTTAATTACATCCCACATACTTCAAATAATCCTCATGTCAAGTTTCAAGACTTTCCCCAGGGGCTTGGTCAGTCAGATACTCAGATAATAAAAAATCAGTTAACTTGGTCAAAAAGTCAACTATGGTCAACATTAAGTCAAACTTCAAGATTTTTGGTCAACATCAAGATTATGAGGTTAAATTCATCATTTGATCAAGGGTTGATCATGATTCATCAAGGAAGCCTCAGAATCATCAAGAATTAGGAGTTACTAAATTATGGTTTTTACAGGAAAAGTCAAATGTACTTTGACCAGCCATAACTTTCACATAATTCATAAAAAATTTCTCATTCAAATCTCATTTTGAAGGAAATTCAATTCCGTACAACTTTGTGTCTCACAAGCCAAGGCCAAAAATGCTTCATTTGAGAGGTATGAGTCAAGACATTACAGGTCCTTTAAAAAGTCAACAAAAAGTCAACTTTTACCAAAGCTCATAATTTGAAAATGGTAATTGATATGGACATGGGACCAAAAGGGTTGATTAGAGGACACTCTATGCTTTCTAAAAAGTCCAAGAACACCTTCATGGGGTCAAAATTGAAGAAGTTATGTATTGTCAAAGTTGGGAAAGTTTCAAGAGGTTTATGAAGCAAAAAGGGTATAAACTCAAGTTTCTTCCAAATGGGCCCTTATTTTTCTAACCCAAACTCAATTATAAGATCATGCACGACCATAGATCATAATATCTTATTTTTTATATTTATTTTATATTATATTGGATTTAATTCATTTAAATTCAATTTTAATTAAGATAAATATTGAAAAATCAAATATTTGATCTTATGACTATTTTAGGATCAAATATTTGATGATTATGATCATTGTAAGGATCCAATTTCGTTCAAAACCAAAAAAGTATGTCTTAATACCAAATTTTAACCAAAATGGAAACTTCCTAACTTCATACTCAAGCAACCTCAAATCCATCAACAAGGCCCAACTTTTTAAACCTATTTTCTTCTCCTATATAAACTCATGAACTTCACCAACCTCAAGGACAGAGAGTAGCCTCCAAATCTAGACAAAAAAATCTCAAATTTTCAAAAGAATAGTGCAAATTCGTGTTCCATTTTCTAGGCGGATTCAAAGCCAACCAACCCTTCCATTCAACCTCTGAGATATCAAATAGTAAGTTTATATCAAAGAGTAAGTTCATGAATTTCGGATTTTAATTGTGTTTGATTTAAACTACTAATCTAATTGTCTTCCTGATATCTAATAGAAAAAGTTAAATGTATCGTATGAAACCAAAGACTTCGAGTTCGATACCCAGCGACCCTCCCCCTAATTTTTATTGTTGTTTTTCTTGATGTTTTTTTCCTAACCTTTTTTTTCCTCTTCTTATTTTTTTTTCTTTTAGCTTTTTATTTTATATTAATTAAATTAGTAACCATTAAACTATTTTCTAAAATGTTAATAAAATTAATAACCTTTTTTAAAATCCAAAAAATACAAAAAAAATAATTTATTATCTAATTAAACTAATAACCAAATTAAATTTATTGTCTTAAAAATCAATTTTTCTTAAAAAAATCAATTATTAAACTTATTTTTTTCTAAGAATCCCGTTAATCTATTTTACGCGAAGTTCGATATTTCTTCCTTCTTCATCCTTTCTTTTTCTACCATTTTCTTATTTCTCTTTTCTTTTGTCTGTATTATTATTATGTTTTCTTAATTAATTTACTAATTAATCATACTAATCACCTTAATAATTTCATAAAACTTTTAATCATTTTCTTAATATTTTTCTTATAAATAAAAATTTACTTTTTTAGGTTTTTTTAATTAATTTTGTAAATTAATTTATAATTAACTTTGTAATTAGGTTTCAATTAATTTTAACTTTAATCCTGATTTTTCTAAACCCTATTTTTTTTCATAACTCTAAAACATTTAATTTTTATGGACCTAAATTTTAATTAGTTTCTTTATTTACTTTCTTATTATTTTTTTTTAGAGAAATTGCATAGGATGTACAAAATCATGTAACTTTATTTTTCTCGCTTTTTCGATTATGTAATTGCTCCTAATCTGTAATAACTTATTAGGTTTATTTTCCGCACTCTATTTTCCGCAATCCCCTAAAGACAAATGTACCCCCTCCCCATGATGTAATTGTAATGTCAAGCTTCTCCATGGTCAACACTTGTTTTGATGAAGACACATCTCTTAGTTTCAATATGATAAGAAGGAAAAGATTATTTTCAAGATTAAAGCATCATGTTCAAGACTTAGATTTCGAGAAGATGTTTCATAAAGGTATATTAACAATTATACACAAACATTAAAGTCTTAGATGCTCAATCAAGAACTAACATCATTGCATAAATGTTTCTTAACCTTGGCATGTTTCAAATTTGCATTTTTCAAAGTTAAGGATATGTAAATCGATTTACATTTATATGCAATCGATTTACATATGCTATTTTAAAGCATTTTTCACTTTTTAACTAGGTGCAATCGATTTACATCTTGATGCAATCTATTTCAT
Organism: Lathyrus aphaca; assembly: GCA_963966055.1. Classification (NCBI taxonomy): domain Eukaryota; kingdom Viridiplantae; phylum Streptophyta; class Magnoliopsida; order Fabales; family Fabaceae; genus Lathyrus; species Lathyrus aphaca. The sequence continues at coordinate 471,682,148 of OZ014523.1, forward strand.
GCTGCAAAATTTTGAAAAATTGGTTAACGTTGGCATGTGCAATCGATTTGCATTATAGTGTAATCGATTGCAACCTGTACAGATTTGAAAAATCATTATTTTTCATAACACCTCTTCATATGTCTTTTCATGGAACCTTTTCATGATGCATTGGCATTTGTTCATGAAATTCTTACTGTTATTACATTGTTTCATAAGGGTGTTATGTGCATATAAATTCTAAACTTTATCAAATCATTTCACACCTCTTTCTAAAATATTTTCATAGTAAAAAATTCACAAAAACTCTTTAACTTTTAACAAGAATTTTTCTGCATTACTTCATATCATATAATCAGAAAATTCTTGAGCTATGTAATACTTTATGTCATTGTGAATTATTGTTGGTGAAAGAGAAGATCAATTGTTATATTGATAAAGAATCAAAACTTCAACTTTCTATCTTATAAAAATTCAGAATTATTGTTTTTCTTGTTATCTGGATTATGGATACAAGAAGTATTTTATTGAGAGGATTGTTCTCAATAAGACATAGTGGAAAATTCCAAGAGGATTGATCTTGGTGAGTATAGTTTAGTGACTTGTATAGAAAAACTAGGAAGAGTCTTGTATTGTCCAAAACTATAGTAAATTCTCCTTCATGTTGAAAGGGGAGTGGAGTACGCTCGGATTGTGAGGGGAACCACTATATATCGCCGTGTCCATTTTACTTTTCCTCTTTACTGCTTTTTAACTTAGAACAATAATCAAAATTATTCAACCATCGATAAAACTCCGAAAAAATATCTAAGAACCTAATTCACCCCGCCCCCTCTTAGGCGCACTCTTATACTTACAATTGGCATCAGAGCAAGTTATAGGTAACTTGTTCCTAGTAATCCAGCATGGCTTCCGCAAGCACACATCCAGTTTTCAAAGACGGTGGAAGTAGCAACAAGCCCCCACTCTTCTCCGGAGAATATTTTGATTTTTGGAAAATCAGAATGAAAGCACATCTTGAAGCCCAAGGAGAAGGTATATGGGAAGCAGTTGAAGACGGTCCACATAATCCGATGAATGTTATCAATGGCATTGGAACCGCGAAATTGAAAAACACTTATGACGAAGATGATAAGAAAAGGATTCTAAATGAGAAGAAGGCAATCAACATACTCCAAAGCGCTCTTAGTATGGATGAGTTCTTTCGCATATCTCAATGTAAATCGGCAAAGGAAATTTGGGACACCTTGGTAGAAACACATGAAGGAACCACCGAAGTGAAGAGATCGAGGCTAAACACACTAAGTCAAGAATATGAGATGTTCCGCATGCAGCCCGGTGAATCTATAGTTGCATTACAAAAGAAATTTGTTCATCTTACAAACCATTTGATTGCTCTTGGAAAAACATTTACAAATGAGGATCTCAATCTCAAAGTCCTAAGATCCTTAACAAGAGAATGTCAACCGAAGGTGACCGCTATTTCGGAAAAGAAGAGTCTCTTAACGATGACATCCACGTCTCTATTTGGCAAACTTCAAGAACACGAATTGGAACTTGGAAGGCTCGAGAAGCACGGAAGTCAAGAAAAGAAGTCCAAAGGGATTGCCTTGAAGGTTGATACAAAAGATGACAAAGATGACGAGACCTCCGAAGATGAGAATTTTATGCTTCTTGTAAAGAAGCTTGGTAAGTTCTTTAATAAAAATAAAAATTCCTCTTATGCTAAAAAGAATAGACATTTCAGGAAAAAGGAAACACCCACATCGATACAAGATGTCACATGCTACGAATGTGGGAAGCAAGGTCACATAAAGCCGGATTGCCTGAAATTTGCAAAGAAAGGAGGATTCAAAGGCAAGAAGGAATTCAAGAACAAAAAGGCTTATATTACTTGGGACGATAATGAGATAAGTTCCTCGTCGGAATCGGAAAGCGATGAATGTGCGAATATGGCTCAAATGGCTTCACATCACTCCGATGAAGAAAACGATGAGGTGAGCAACAACTTTTCTATTTATGATAATGATGCACAAGATGTAATAGATGAACTCTTAAAAGAATGCAAGACTTTGTATAAAAGTATTTCATCCCAAAAGAAACGAATTTCATCTTTAGAAGAATATAATATTGCTTTAGAAAAATATATTGAAAGTGAAAAGCAAAAGTTGATGAATGAAAAACAAAGTCTTGTATGTAAAAATTGTGAGTCTTTATCTTTCCAAATTGTTCAACTTAAAAGAGTTTTAGAAAGATATGAAAAAGGTCAAATTGGCTTGGAGGAAATTCTTAGGAACCAAAGGTATCCTAATGATAAAAGTGGATTAGGATATTCTAAGTTTTCCAAACCAAGCACAAATGAGACTATTTTTGTTAAAGCAAGTGAACAAGTTGTTAAAGAAAAGGCAAAAAATTCTAAAAGTGTGCATAAAAGTCATAGAAAGAAAAGAATTGTTAAGAAAAAATGTTATGTTCCTAGATATAGAAGTCATTTTCAACCTACTTGTTTTTATTGTGGAACTAAAGGACACACACCAAATGCTTGCTATGTGCGCAACATTGGCGTTGCTAAAGGGCATTATGTGTGGGTTGAAAAGGGTACTAACTATCAAGGACCCAAAGAAATTTGGGTACCTAACAATACTTGATCCTGTTTTGTAGGTATGCTTGAAAACAACTTCGAATCAATGGTATCTTGATAGCGGTTGTTCAAAGCATATGACGGGTGACATCAACAAATTTTCAAATCTATCTTTAAAGGCCAAAGGATACGTTACTTACGGTGATGATAATAAAGGAAAGATCCTTGGAGTAGGAACCGTTGGTGCATCTCCATTTACAATCATCGAAGACGTTATTTATGTTGAAGGCCTTAAACACAACCTACTTAGCATAAGTCAAGTGTGTGACAAAGGGTTCCGAATCAACTTCACTAAGAATGAATGTTTGATAGAACATGAAGTCACCCACAACATTTTTCTAAAAGGTAAACGAATAAACAATATTTTTATGATTTCTTTTGATGACCCTTCCTTGAAGGTAAAATGCCTTTTGGCGAACAACAACGAGGCGTGGCTATGGCATAAAAGGTTCGCTCACATTCACATGGAGAACTTAAACAAATTGATAAAGCATGACCTAGTTGTTGGTTTACCAAAGATAAAGTTCATCAAGGATAAGCTTTGTGACGCATGTCAAAAGGGAAAGCAAACCAAGACAACTTTCAAAGCCAAGAATGTGGTATCCACATCAAGACCACTTCAATTGTTGCATATGGATCTCTTCGGTCCATCAAGAACGAAAAGCTTCGGAGGTAATCTTTACGCTTTAGTTATTGTTGATGATTTTTCTCGATATACATGGACATTGTTCTTAGTGCAGAAAAGTGATGCTTTCAAAGCATTCAAGAAGTATGCAAAGCAAATACAAAATGAGAAGTCACTCACTATAGCCTCCATTAGAAGCGATCATAGTGGAGAATTCCAAATTTCATCCTTTGAAGAATTTTGCGAAGAGCATGGAATTTCTCACAACTTTTCCGCACCAAGAACTCCTCAACAAAACGGTGTCGTAGAAAGGAAGAATAGGGCATTGGTGGAGCTTACTATAACAATGCTTAGCGACTCAAATCTTCCTAAGTATTTTTGGGCGGATGCGGTAAGCACAACTTGTTTCGTAGGCAACCGTGTCAACATTCGACCAATTCTCAAGAAGACTTCGTATGAATTATTCAAGGGTAGGAAAGCGAACATATCATTCTTTCACATTTTTGGATGCAAGTGTTTCGTTCTCAATAACGACAAGGACAATCTCGGTAAGTTTGATGAAAAGTCCGACGAAGGTATATTCCTTAGTTATTCCCTCTCTAGTAAAGCTTTTAGAATATTTAATAAAAGAACTCTTACTATTGAAGAATCCATTCATGTTTCGTTTGATGAGACTAACCCCTCGAAAGAGGATAATATTATTGTTGTTGATGATGATGATATAGTAGATACGCAACAACAACAAAAGGAGATTCCAAATTTTCAACCAATATCACAAGAAGATGACTCACCAATCATTGAAGAACATAATGATCTTCCGAAGGAAAGGAGAACTCATAGAGATCACCCGATAGATAAAGTTATTGGTGATATTAGCCAAGGCATCGCAACTCGACTAAATCTCAAGTATGCTTGTCTCAACATGGATTTTGTGTCTCAAATCGAACCAACCAAAATTGATGAAGCCTTAGACGACAATCAACGGATAGTAGCAATGCAAGAAGAACTTAACCAATTCGAAAGGAATCAAGTTTGGTGTCTTGTACCAAGACCGGACAACAAGCACATCATAGGAACAAGATGGGTGTTCAAGAACAAACTTGACGAGAACGAATCATAGTTCGTAACAAAGCAAGATTGGTCGCACAAGGCTACAACCAAGAAGAAGGAATCGACTTTGATGAAACGTTCGCTCTGGTAGCAAGGTTAGAAGCAATTAGATTATTACTTGCTTATGCTTGTTCAATGAATTTTTAGTTGTACCAGATGGATGTCAAAAGCGCTTTCCTGAATGGCTACATAAATGAAGAAGTTTATGTCAAACAACCTCCGGGTTTTGAAGACTTCAAGAATCCCTCTCATGTCTACAAGTTGAAGAAGGCTCTTTATGGCTTAAAGCAAGCACCAAGAGCATGGTATGATCACCTTAGCAACTTCCTATGTGAGAAGGGTTTTACAAAAGGAAAGGTTGACAAGACGTTGTTCATAAAGAAGCTCAAAGGTAACACCTTATTGGTTCAAGTCTATGTCGACGACATCATCTTCGGTTCAACAAACAAAGATCTTTGCGAAGAATTTTCACTTATGATGCAAGGAGAATTCGAAATGTCCATGATGGGAAAAATGAACTATTTTCTTGGACTACAAATCAAGCAAACAAAGGATGGCATCTTCATCAACCAATCCAAGTATTGCAAGGAACTATTAAAAAGATTCGATATGGATAGTTGCAAGGTGATGTCCACTCCTATGGGATCCGGAACGTACGTTGATCAAGATGAATCCGGCACTTCAATTGATATCACAAAGTATCGAGGTATGATCGGTTCATTATTATATTTGACGGCAAGTCGTCCTGACATTATGTTTAGTGTATGTCTGTGTGCACGCTTTCAAGCAAATCCGAAGGAATCACATCTCACTGCCGTAAAAAGGATTATGAAGTATCTCAAAGGAACAACGAATGTCGGATTATGGTATCCAAAAGGTAGTACATGTTCTTTAATTGGTTATTCTGACGCTGATTATGCAGGATGTAAGACCGATAGAAAAAGCACAAGTGACACTTGTCATAGTCTCGGGAATGCACTAGTATCATGGGCATGCAAGAAGCAAGCTTGTGTCGCACTTAGCACGGCAGAAGCGGAATACATTGCAGCTGGCAGTTGTTGTGCACAAACGTTGTGGCTTAAGCAACAACTTCTTGACTATGGCGTAGATCTCGGTTGCATTCCTCTTCGATGTGACAACACAAGTGCCATCAACATCACAAAGAACCCGGTCATGCATTCAAGAACAAAGCACATAGACATTCGACACCATTTCCTTCGTGATCAGGTGTAACACGGTGGGAGAACTGACTTTAGTTATGTTGCGGATAGCAAGAGTCGCCACCGACTTTTATTTTATCCAAAAGGAAAGGGTATAAAAGAACAGGAAAGACCTTAAGAGATATTTTTGGGTCCGGGGGGTAGGTTATGTAAAGGGAAGGTGTTAGCACCCTTTACATCCATGGTTATCCATGGGCTCTTAGTTACTTAGCTCACTTTTGAATTGTTTTTGAAAGTGTAGTGTGTGAATAGAAAAATTTTCATAATAGTTAATAATGATCCATGTACGGATGCGTAAAAACTTGTATTTGAAAATTTGTTTGAAATTGTGAAAAGTTTGAAAAGTTTTTGAATAGTGAGCAAGTAACTATGAGAAACCTACCCTAAAGTTTAAGTCTTTTTTGTTCTTTATCCTTTAAATGGTAAGACTATCCCTATTATTAAGGAATAGGTAGTCATTACCTTGGATGTGAGGGACATGTAAGGGACATCTGTTTTGTGAAGGCAACTGTGAGGTGTATTAAGCATTTAGGAGGGACTATCATCATTTATTCGAAAAGGGACTTGATCTTTAAAGGCAACCATTAGGGACTTGATGATTTTTCTTTTAAGGGACTTGCTTTATACACCCCACTTGACCTTATGATTAGGCAACATTGAGGGATAGCCTTAGAAAGTGTAGGATGGCGATTAAAAAATCGACTTACGTGTGTGAGTGTTTAATATTATTTATCTTTAATTAAAGTGATCTAAATTAATTTTTTAAATAGAATACATATTTGCACTCCCTAAATTACTAACCATAGCATAAAAATTAAATATTACAAAATTTACACCAAGGAGCAATTACAAAATAATTATAAGTAATTAAAATAAATAGCAAATAAATAAATAATAAGCAAAATATAAATAAATAAGCAAAGATAATAAATAAACAATAAATAAATAAATAGGGGTTAGTAATAATAATAATTAAAAATAGGGTTAGTAAAAATATTAAAAATAAATAAGGTTAGTGAAATAATAATAATAATAAAATATATAAGATTAGTGAAGCAAAAATAATAAATAATAATATGGTTAGTAACAATTAAAATAAATAGAATTAATAAAAATATTATAATAACATGATGAGAATAATAAACACAAAATTAAATTTTAACATATAAACATTTATAAGAATAATTAAATAATTATTATAACATAAAATTTTTAAAACATAATATAATTATAAATTTTAATCATTACAAATTTAATTATTTCTAAACATATATTAACAATTATTTATTAAAAAGATATTTACACATTATATAAAGAAAATAAGTTTTAAATATCATATTCACAAAAATTAATCATATTTACAAAATTTAATTTTTATTAATTATTACATCTACAAAAATTATATACATAATAATTATATTAGAAATAAAAATTATTTAGAAAATAAAATTAGGTTTTACAAAATTAAAGTTCATTTAGAAAATATTTTTAGGGTTTATAATATAATATACAAATATTTATAATTTAATGTCATATATGTTTATTAATAAAATATAAATCAAAAAAAAAAAGAAGAAACAAATAGAAAAAAAAATAAAAGGCAAAACATACCTGGCTGGGATTTGAACCCAGGTCACCAGGCTCACAAGCAGCAAGACATACCACCAGGCCAGCCCACACGCAGGCAACAAGGAGAGGGTTTTAATTTGTTTTGTTCTTTGTCACAAAAACCTGGAAAAATAAAAGAAATAAAAAGGCCTGAGGTGGTGTTGAACCCAGGACCTCATAGATATACATACGCGCGCATTACCACCTGGCTGGGAGAGCCTACCTGATAACCAAACAACTACAGATAATAATATATTAGGAATGCAGTTTAAATGAAAAAATATCAAAAAATTGGCTGGATGCAGGATTCGATCCCCTCCCCTTTTGTCAAACGCAAGCATACTTTTCCACTGGGCCAAGCACTGGCTTATGCTAACGAACCAACAACATAAAGTAAAATATTTTAAACAAACATTCAAATTTCCTGAGCGCGCCAAGCTTCTTCTTCAACCTCAGGATCTACGAAATTAGCTGCGAATCCAGCTACAATATTTCCTGCGAAAAATAAATCCCAGCAAGACCTACGAAATTCAATGGGCAACAAAACTGTACAATTTCGCAAAATTAAACACAGCAATATGATCCAGACATTCACACGATTCATTCTATGTTTTTAGAATCTATTTATGTTCCTTAAATCAGAAACCCCCAAACCTAAGTCCAAACCCTAACAATGGCGTTTCACGGTTTAGCCATGGTTCTTTTGATTTTCTTGCCCAGAAACGTTCTACACACCATCATAAACAAGATTATGTTAACAAAATTCATTAATATACAATGAAATAATGCAATCGAAAAAATCAAAATCAAGAACAACTATGGCTCGGGTTGAACAATATGGCGTGTATGGGATGCATATGAGCATTGGTTTTGCTTCATGGATGATCAAGGAACATGTCTATGTTCTTATTTTACCTTCTAGAGCCCTGGAAGATGAAATCCGAATTTCAAATTTGGAGTGGTTTTTCAATTTGTGAAGCTTACCTTGGAGGCAGAAAATTCGTGCCCTTGTGATTGAATTAGGTTTAGTACTTATAGATGAGTGAACTTAGGTCATAAAATTGAATTGTTGTGTGGAGATTTTGATTCAAAAAGATTGAAATTGATCATGTCTTAAAAGTTCAATATTCTTGCATAAAGGCTTACTATTTTAAGACAAATCTCATGATTTCTTTCCTCTTCAACTTAAATCAATAATTAAGACTTTCTAGAAGCTTAATCTCCATTAAATATCATATTTTCATATTTTATATTTATTTAAAATGATTTTTTATGAATTAAATCAAAATAAATAAAAATAAAATAATAAAAATTCTGATTTTTAATCATTTGGGTCGTGCATGATGATAGTGTATGGATTGGATCATAATTTGGCAGGCCCATTTGGCAAGAATTGGTTTTACACCTCCATTTTCATCATAAACCATCACAAAATTTCCCAACTTTGCAAGGGCACATCTCCCTCAATTTTAATGTTATGAGGGTGTTCTTGGACATTTTGGAAAGCTTGAAGAGTCCTCTAAACAAAACCATTGGTTTCATGTCCATATCATTTACTAATCTCAAGTTATGCCCTTTTGAAGTTGTTGACTTTTTGTTGACTTTTGAAATGACCTATAATGTCTTAGCTCATACCTTCCAAATGAAGCATTTTTGGGCTTGGCTTGTGAGACACAAAGTTGTAGAGAATTCAATTTCCTTCAAAATGAGCTTTGAGTGGAGACTTGGTGATGAAGCATGTGAAAGTTATGGCTGGTCAAAGTTCAGTTGACTTTTACTAAGGAAACCCTAATTTAGAAACTCCTGATTCTTGATGATCTGGAATCTCCTTGATGAATCATGATCAACCCTTGATCAAATGATGAATTTTACTTCATATACTTGATGTTGGCAAAAAAATCATGAAGTTTGACTTTGGTTTGACCACAGTTGACCTCAGTTTGACTTTTTAACTGCTTTGACTGATTTTGACTTATCTGATCATCTGACTGAGCAAACTTTTGAGAAAAGTCTTGAAACTTGTCATGGGGGTTCTTACATACATATAAGATGTTATGAAGCTCACTTGAGGTCTTGGAAGTCCATTTAGCCTGATTAAAGTCAAAACCCTAGTTTTGGATACACTGCTTAGGAGGTGCATTGTCTGAGGGAATTGTCAACTCTTCTGACCAATTGTGAACTTTGTGAACCTTGTGAACCATCATAAAATGTCTTGTGAACCTCATGGGAGGTATCTTGAAGCTTGTGAACCTTGTGAACTTCATAAAGTGGCTTTGTAGACTTCATGAACCTCATGAAAGGTCTTGTAAGTGTTGGGAAACTTGTGAACCTTGTGAACCTTCAAGAAGTAACTTGTAGACTTCATGAACCTCATGAAAGGTCTTGTAAATGTTGAGAAACTTGTGAACCTTGTGAACCTTCTTAGGACACAAAGTCTTGTATTGTGAGGGCAAATTTTGGGGTGCAACAGCTGCCCCTGTTCAATTTTCTGAAACCTGAGGGGTTAGATTGGTATGTCTGCCAGTCGTGACCTGGAAGGTTGAAGGGGATTGAACATAAAAGCCCAAAAATTTGCACTCACCAGTACATAGCATGATATTGATTTTTTTGGTTGTATATGCTTGAGTGGGCTTAAAGATGCCACTTGGAAGAACGGGAGATGGGCTTAGAGATGCCATCTAAAGAACTGGATGTGATGATAGCTTTGTGTTGATACTGGATTTCAGTACCAGGTCTTTGTATAGGCCGTCTCTGAATCATTTATGCAACATGACTTGAGTTATTGGATGGACCAGTAGAAATAAATCTTGTGATGATTATCTCTTCTGGAAGTATTTTGGATTAGGGAATGGATCTTTGTACAGATCATTTGTCTGTTATTCAAGGGGCCAAAAGAACGTCAGGATTTGTTCTTAAGGGTCAAAAGAACGTCAGGATTAGTTCCTCTGAAAAGTATCTTGAATAATGGGCCAAAAGAGCGTCAGGATTTGCTCTTAAGGGTCAAAAGAACGTCAGGATTTGTTCTTCTGAAAAATGTCTTGAACAAGGGGTTAAAAGAGCGTCAGGATTTGCTCTTAAGGATCAAAAGAACGTCAGGATTTGTTCTTCTGAGAGATGTCTTGAACCAGAGAATGGATCTTTTTACGGACCGTTTTCCTGCTATTCGAGGATATCTTGAGTAGTGTATGGATCATTTCTGACCTGTTGTAAATTGTTGATATTGTTTTATCTGTATATAACTATCCTGCAAGGAGAATGTTAGTTTATGCGATATGTATGCATGCATAGTATGATGCACCTAAGTAAATGTATTATGTATTTATGGATTTGTATGTTATGGTATGATGTAAATGATGTATGTATGATATGATACTGCCGGAAGTGTCTGGATGTCTTTGTACAACAACTGCTGGCCGGGGAAAATAAATCCCGATTCGTTGCTGAAGAATATGAGGAACTTATTCCCATCTTGTTGATAATATACATAACCTTCCGTATGCTGGGGATAGTAAGGTATATATAACCTCCCGTATGCTGGGGATAACAAGGTATATATCACCTCCCGTATGCTGGGGATAACAAGGTATATATAACCTTCGTCTTCGTTTGATGGTAGGGCAGATATAACATCCCGTCTTCGTTCGTCGTGCCCTTATTGGAAAGTAAATTCCCGAATATCCGTATGAGGATAAAAGAGATGGATATAAATTCCAGGGGAGATAAGACTTTGTGAAGATGGATTCGTCCTACTGAGGGTTTTGTAGTTTTCTTGTAAAGAGGAACCGGCGAAGCTTTGTTGAAATCCTTCCCTCGTTCGTCCTTAGTAAATACTATTACTGCATTTTTATGCATTTCTGGTAAACATCAATCATATTAAGCATACATGCATTTCTGGTAAACATCAATCATATTCAAAAGCATACATACATTCAAACACAACCAATGGACGTTTCGCTTATGTAAATAGGGTAAAAGTAAATCTGGATTCAAAAGATGGAATTTATTTATATCAAAAAGTGTCCCATACACGGGCAAGTTTGTACAAGGAGACATAAACCCTAGTAAGAGGATTTTGTCATAAAGTTTTTTTTTTTTTTTACAAAACAAAGAGAATCAGCTATGTGGGAAACAATCCTATTGAGTTTCAATTCTACTATTGCCATTATCTTCAAGTATCTCATCTTCTGCTGTTGGGATGGAAACGATTGGATTGAGCTTTATCTGTTCGAGCTTGAGTAAGTAGTACAACTGGTTGCAGTTTCATGGGTGATCCAAACGAAACATAGTCATACGCTTTAATCCCTAACTTTTGCCTGGATTGCCCTTTCAGGTTTTCAATCCACCGGGATACCCTTTTTTGCCCAAGCCGCCTTTTCAGGTTTTCGACTTGCCGGGTGTACATCTTTTTATATATATCCCTAATTTTTGCCCAAACCCTTTTGGTTTGCCGGGATGCCCTTATTTTTGCCTAGGCCTGTCAACCTAGCAGGTCTCTTTTTATGCGTAGTATTTTTTAACTATGTCTGCGTTTACAGGCTGTGGGAAGTCATCACCATCCATAGTAGTCAGTATCATGGCACCTCCTGAGAACACTGTCTTGACTACAAATGGTCCTTCATATGTTGGAGTCCACTTGCCCCTAGGATCACCCTGTGGTAATATGATACGCTTGATTACCAAGTCACCAGCCTGATATACCTTTGGCTTAACCTTCTTATCAAAAGCTTTGATCATTCGTTTCTGGTACATCTGGCCATGACAAACTGCTGCTAGCCTTTTCTCATCAATCAAATTTAACTGGTCCAGTCGAGTCTGAATCCACTCATCTTCATTCAAACCTGCATCCTTCATAATTCTTAAGGAGGGAATCTGAACTTCAATGGGCAGAACTGCTTCCATACCATAGACTAAGGAGAACGGGGTTGCCCCTGTTGAAGTACGTATTGTAGTACGATAACCATGAAGAGCAAATGGTAACATCTCATGCCAATCCTTATAAGTAATAGTCATTTTCTGTACAATCTTCTTAATGTTCTTATTAGCAGCTTCAACTTCCCCATTCATCTTTAGACGATACGAAGAAGAGTTGTGATGCTTAATCTTGAACTGCGTGCAGAGATCAGTAATCATAGTGTTGTTCAGATTAGAGCCATTGTCAGTGATAATCCTTTCAGGGATGCCATACCTACATATGAGATTATTCTTAATGAACCGAGCCACCACATTCTTAGTAACAGATGCAAATGAAGCTGCCTCTACCCACTTCGTGAAGTAATCAATAGCAACCAGGATGAAACGATGCCCATTAGAAGCAGTAGGCTTGATCTCACCAATCATATCAATGCCCCACATGGCAAAGGGCCAAGGAGCAGTCAACACATTCAATGGTGATGGAGGTACATGTACTTTATCAGCATAAATTTGACACTTATGACATGTTCTGGAATGTTGATAGCAGTCAGCTTCCATAGTAGACCAATAGTAACCTGCTCTCAATATCTTCTTTGCCATGGTATGTCCACTAGAATGAGTGCCAAATATCCCATCATGCATATCTTCCATAATCTCAGTTGCTTCCTTCTTATCCACACAACGAAGCAAAGTTGAATCATGATTGCGCTTGTACAAAATGCCATTGCTCAAAAAGAACTTAGCAGAGAACCTTCTCAGAAACTTCCTATCTTTGACGGATGCCCCTTCAGGGAACTCCTGAGCTTCAAGATATCTTTTCACTTCATAGAACCAAGGTTTCTCCTCTGCCCCTTCTGTGTCAATCTCATTGCAGTATGCAGGCTTTTCAAATCTATCAATAGTAATCTTGGGAGCTTCATCATCCCAACTGATCTCAAACATAGATGCCATGGTGGCCAATGCATCTGCCAACTGATTCTCTCTTCGTGGAATGTGTTCAAAGGTAATCTCTTTGAAATGTGGGATCAAAGACAACACATTCTCTCTGTAAGGAATGAGGTTATCATGTTTGGTATCCCAATCTCCTTTAATCTGACTTACTACCAGGGCTGAATCTCCATACACATCAAGGAACTGAATCTTCATATCAATAGCAGCTTTAATACCCAGGATACATGCCTCATACTCAGCCATGTTATTGGTACAATAGAAACAAAGTCTGGCAGTAATCGGGGTATGACAACCTTCAGGGGAACTAATCACAACACCAACACCATTACCAAGTGCATTAGAGGCACCATCAAAAACCATAGTCCATCGGGATCCTTGTTCAGGTTCGTCATATTGTCCAGGTTCTTTGGTAATAATCAAAATGTCTTCATCAGGGAACTCAAAATTCATTGACTGGTAATCATCCACTGCTTGATGAGCCAAATGATCAGCAACAACACTTCCTTTAATGGCCTTCTGAGTAGTATACTGTATGTCATATTCTGTCAAGATCATTTGCCATCTTGCAATTCTTCCGGAGAGAGCAGGTTTCTCAAATATGTACTTGATTGGATCCATCTTTGAAATCAACAAGGTAGTATGGGTCAACATATACTGTCTTAGTCGGCGAGCAGCCCATGCCAAAGCGCAGCAAGTTTTCTCGAGCAGTGAGTATCTTGTTTCACAGTCGGTAAACTTTTTGCTAAGGTAGTATATTGCCTTCTCTTTTCGACCAGACTCGTCATGTTGCCCCAATACACACCCCATTGAGTTGTCTAACACCGTTAAGTACATAATCAAGGGTCTTCCATCAACTGGTGGCATCAAAATTGGAGGTTCTAGCAGATATCTCTTGATTTCATCAAAGGCAGTCTGGCACTCATCATTCCATTCCATCACCTGATCTTTCTTCAACAACTTGAAGATTGGCTCACAGATGGTAGTTAATTGGGAGATAAATCTTGCAATGTAGTTCAATCGTCCCAAGAAGCCTCTAACCTCCTTCTCAGTACGGGGAGCTGGCATCTCTCGTATAGCTTTCACTTTTGCAGGATCCACTTCAATACCTTTTCCACTGACAATGAAACCCAGGAGTTTTCCAGATCTAACTCCAAAAGTACACTTGTTTGGGTTCAATCTCAACTTATATTTCTTCAACCTCTCAAACAACTTGTGCAGATGATCAAGATGTTGCTCTTCATTCTGAGACCTGGCTATCATATCATCTACATATACCTCTATCTCATGATGAATCATATCATGAAACAAAGCCACCATAGCGCGCTGATATGTTGCCCCTGCATTCTTCAAACCAAATGGCATTACCTTATAGCAAAAGGTGCCCCACTGTGTCACAAATGTTTTCTTCTCCATATCTTCAGGTGCCATCTTGATCTGATTGTAACCAGAGAAACCATCCATAAAAGAGAATACCTTATGCTGAGCAGTGTTGTCTACCAGAATATCAATATGAGGAAGTGGAAAGTCATCTTTAGGGCTAGCCTTGTTCAAATCTCTGTAGTCTACACACATACGTACCTTACCATCTTTTTTAGGAACTGGTACCACATTTGCAACCCACTGAGGATAAGAAGTCACTGCTAAGAACCCTGCATTGAACTGTTTCATTACCTCTGCCTTGATCTTTTCTGACATTTCAGGACGCATACGACGAACCTTCTGCTTCTTTGGACGACAATCTTCTTTCACTGGCAAACGGTGAACCACAATGTCTGTATCCAACCCTGGCATATCTTCATAAGACCAAGCAAAGATCTCCACATAGTCGCGTAACATCTGAATCAATCTGCTCTTGATACTGTCCTCTAAATCAGCCCCTATCTTGACCTCTTTTCTGTTTTCTTCAGTTCCCAGATTCACAACTTCGACTGGCTCTTCATGTGGCTGTATAGCTTTCTCTTCTTGTTGTAACAACCTAGCAAGCTCTACAGGTATTTCACAATCGTACTCATTTCCGTCTTCAGTTTGATAGATCAGATTCTCGAAATTATAATTGGCAATAGTAGAACTGTTATCAACAGGATCCAGAGTGGATGAGGATCTGCATTTTAGTGATGTGGGTGTGTGTAAGAACACATAGCTGATAAAACAAAAATAAAAGAAAAGAAAGACAAGGAACACAATATTTACGAAAACGAAACGTCCACTGATTTTATTGAATGAAGTATGCAAATGAAATGACAGCCCGTAACAAGCGCACCATTGTGCCCCGGGTAAGGCACATGGCTTGAAAGTTTTATTGTTCAAGAAATTACAAATTTAAAAAACACAACACAGTAATAGTATTTACTCCTGACTAAAGGAGATAGGGATAACATCTTCAGCTTTCCAATTATTGAGTCCAGCACCCACAGTAGGAAAAATCCATGCATCCAGGTTGTAGTCTTCCTCATAGTCTCCCACAGCATTGATCTGATCTTTCGTAACCCCTTGATCGGTGATTCGAACAGCACGAGCACGACGAACAGCCTTCTGGGACTCTGCAGTGAAACCCAAACCAAACTTGTCAGACTTGTATGGAATATCAGGAAGCTGACCCCAAATAGTACAACCACCTTCATCCACCACAGCTCTAGCATCATTGAGGGAAGCCATTGCCATTGTTGGAGGCTTTCTGGTGACCACAGGAACTTTCTTCGCAACAGGAGGAGCTACATAATCATTAACAACCCAGGGAACCACTTCAAATGTCTGACACGGAGTTTCAATGTATTCACCTTCCATTTCCAGATACTTGAAAGTGTTTACATGGCTGACAAAGTATTCTTCTTCTCCATAGACAGTAACAACCTTTCCATCCACCGGATATCTCAACTTTTGGTGCAATGTAGAGGTTACAGCACCTGCCCCATGGATCCAGGGACGACCAAGCAGACAAGAGTATGAAGGACGAATATCCATCACAAAAAATGTAGCAGTAAACACCTAGGAGCCAACTTTGATTGGAAGATCAATTTCCCCATGCACTACTCTTCTAGAACCATCAAAAGCCTTTACCACAATGTTACTGGGCTTCAACACAGCATCTTCAGGACTCAGCTTGTTCAGGACTTCCTTTGGCAACACATTCAAAGAGGAACCATTGTCTATCAGCACATGTGACAGGGTAGTGCCCCTGCATTCAATTGAAATATGCAAGGCCCTGTTATGATCCCTCTTGGAAGGGGTCAAATCAGCATCAGAAAATCCTAACCCATTGTCATAGGTCAGGTGGGCAACACAGTTCTCAAATTGGTCAACAGAAATTGCACTGGGTACATGAGCAGCTTTCAGAAACTTGATCAAGGACTTGGCATGAGCCTCAGAACATAACAACAAGGACAACATAGAAATCTTTGAGGGAGTATGCCCCAGTTGGTCAACAATGTCATAATCACTCTTGCGAATGATTTTCAATACTTCTTCCATCTGCTTAGAGAGATCATCAGCAGCTGGCACATCAATAGATACAGGCTCAATAACAGGACCCTTGCCCCGAGCATCAGTGGTGGAGGTAGCAGCAGGAGTAACTGCATTCTTAGAAGCAACTGGAGGAGAGAAGACTCTTCCACTACGAGTGATCTTGCTAGATCCAGCAATATTATCAATGTCAACAAGTACATCAGCTACAGGCTCTTGCTTAACACCATGGATGTAAACATCAGACCCATAGTGCCAAGGCACAACTTTGTCAGACGTATACGGGATAGGACCAGGAGTAGTAATGACCACAGGAGCTACTCTGGCTTCAGCAATAACTTTTACGGGACCTTCAGCAGTAATTTTGATTGGACCCTGGTGAGTGATTTTAATGGGACCCTTTGAAGTGATTCTTATTGGTACTTTGTCAACCATGTTGACCTCTTCAATCTTCTTACCTCTGGTAATATGCTCTACCATACTCTCCACAGAAGACGGTCTTCTTTCAAACACTATGGTGTAATTATCCATGAGATGCTGAATTCCGTCTTTCAATCTGAAGCACTTCTCTGGATTATACTCACAATAAACACAATCTTCACGACAACCCGGAAAGAACCCAACTTGTACCAACTTCTTTCTGATGACGGACAATGGTGTGGTCAACTCATCAACTGAGTGGATATGCAGATCTTCCTCAATGGAATTGACAGTCTTCTCGTGATTTGGCATTGGAGCAGTAATCACATTCGGAGTACCCGGAGGATCAAACTCAATTTCTCCAGCATCAATCATATCTTGAATTTTATTCTTCAAGATCCAGCAGTTATTAGTATCATGTCCCTGACAGTTTGAATGGTATGCACACCGTGCATTGGGATTGTAACTGGGAGAGGTAACATTAGGATTCTGAGGAGCCTCTTTCAAGGTAATGAGTTCAGCCTTCAACAAGTGTTGCAATGCCTGAGCCATTGACATGTTGATCTTCGTGAACTGCCTTCTAGCCCTCTGTTGGTTGCCCTGTGGCTGCTCTGTTGGTGCAGGAGTTGGATTTGAAATATGCACTGCACTAACAGACTGATGTCTTCTGTTACGATCAGGTTGACCATAAACAACATTGGATTCTTTCTTCCCAGTGGGAGGCTTCTTTGCAGTACCTGATGAAGAAGTGCCCACATGGATTTTACCATTCTTTATACCATTCTCTACTCGCTCTCCTGTCATGATCAACTCAGTGAAGCCAGATGATGAGCTTCCAATGAGATGACTGTAAAACGGACCATTCAGCGTACACATGAACATATCAACCAGCTCCCTATCAGTCAAAGGGGGTTGAACTCTTCCAGCTAAATCTCTCCACTTCTGAGCATACTCCTTAAAACTTTCTTTGGCACCCATGGACATGCTCTGAAGTTGCATGCGAGTGGGGGCTAAGTCAGCATTGTATTGATACTGCTTATAGAAAGCCTCAGCAAGATCATTCCAGTCTCTGATGTTGACACTCTCCAACTGATAATACCACTCCAACTGAGCTCCAGATAAACTCTCTTGAAAGAAATGGATCCACAACTTCTTATCAGCAGTGTGGGGTTGAATTCTTCTGACATAGGACCTCAGATGCAGCTTGGGACAAGAGACCCCATCATAAACGACAAAGGTAGGAACCTTGAAACCAATGGGTATGACTACCCCAGATATCAAACTCAAATCCACAAAATCCAACCCAGATGATTTCTGCAACTCCATGGCATCCATTCTATCCACCAACATCTTGAATTTGTCTTCATTAGGCTCATGGTAGTAGTTAGCCTCAGAATCAGAGTCCCCCATTGTGTTGTGGAGACTGCCTCCCTCTTTTTCAGATTCCTCAGATTCATAGTCTTCAACCTGCTCTTTGGTCTTGACAGGACCTTTGAACCTTCTTCCCATGTTGAGCAAACCAGCAGACCTTCTAGTCTTCTTAGTCTTCTTGGCCAGCAGTGCCTTCAATTCATCCTGCCCCTTGGACAGGTTCAAGATCAGCTCTTGGAACTGTGCATTTTGTGCCTGGAGATCCTTAACTGATTGTTCAAGAGCCATTGCTGAAATAAACAGCGAGAAGATGAGAAACCTGTGCACAATTATAAACCTGTGATGCAATGAAATGATATGGTAATGCATATGCAATGTTTTCAAGGACTGCAGGATTTAAATTTGCTTAGACAAACAAGAAAGTAAACTTTTATTAGTAATAACTTTGTTTTGCCTTTTAGGCTTACAAAAATGAAATGAAATAAGTACAAAAGATGGGGTTTTAAGTCTCCCATGGACGTTTCCTCTTTGTATTGAGGTATGAGTTGAGGTTCCGTTCCTCATGAAGTTGCTTTGTTAGTTCTAGGATCCTTGCTTGGCTTGCTTTGTAATGAGCCTCAAAAGTATCCCTTTGCTCCTTCAGTTGGATCCATGATCTCTGCAAGTCTTCCATATCAGTAGGCATGTCTGGGTGAAGGATGGTATAAGCAGTGTCTCCTTCAGCAACAGGTTCCATGGTAACTGGTAGGACGGCAGGATATGGCATCATGAGTGTCTGAGCACGAGATCGTACCCATCTGAGATAAGCCTCCATAGGAATAGTGTACTTAGGCTCCAGTGTCTTGCTGTCAACCTTGTTTACTTTTCCCCATGCTCGTATGAATCTCTGACGGTAACCCTGAAGATCGTTGTCGTAATCAAACACAATGCCCTAAATCAACATGTCATGTGGACCATCGCTCCGGGCGTAACCAAACTGTCGTAAAGCTAGAGAAGGGTTGTAGGTGATGCCTCCTCTTATGCCTAGAAGTGGCACATTAGGAAACTCCCCACAACGGTCAATGATGGTGACATTCTCCATAGATCTGGAGCACCAATGGATATCTGAGTGAGAAAGTGACATGATCCTCTTGGACCATCTGAACCCTTGCTCATTCTTCATTACTGAGCGAGGAAGGTGAGAAATAAACCACCTAGAAAGCAAAGGTATGCAGCACATCAAAGTTCCTCTTGCCCTTGTAGTACGGGTGTGAAGAGAATGCAGGATGTCTCCAAGCAATGTAGGCACTGGATTGTGACTCAGGAAAATGTTGATGGCATGAACATCTATGAACTGATCTGGATTGGGGAACAATACTAAGCCATATATCAGCAAGGCTAAGATATCCTCAAAAGCATCATAGCTCATGGCCTTCAAGAACATTTGAGCCTTATCCATTAGCACCTTGGCAAGAATACCCTTGACTCCACTTCTCGTTTCTAGAACAATATCAGACTTCTTCAGATGTAGAGCTGCAGCGATTATCTCAGGTTTAAGCTCCTTCTCCAAGCCTGTGAAGGGTCTTTGATCAAGAACAGGTATACCCAGAAGTTTAGAGAACTCCTCCATTGTAGGAACCAGCTGGTAGTCAGGGAATGTAAAGCAGTGGTGCTTAGGGTCAAAGAACTGAAACAGGACACTCATCATGTCTTCATTGAACCCTGAAGTGACTAGATCCAATAGGTGACCATGTCTCTTGATGAACTGGGAGTGATCAGACACTTGAGAAACCAACTCTTTAAGCTTAGCAAGTATGCCCACAAAGTTGATCCTGATGGTGTTTCTACGAGCAGAAGCCATGACCTGCAACAAAGAACAAAGATAAATCCTTTGGTCCTTGAAATGGTTAGTGAAAATGCTATGCTTATGATGCATGATGATGTCATGATGTTATGCTCAATCAAAGACATGTGGCACACACAAACAAGTCACACCATAGCCCTAGGTTTAAAGGCTTGCATGAGGTTCAAAGGTAAGTACCCTCCCCTGAAGTTAGATGGTTCATCCTGTCCAACAAAAGTAACCAGGTTCTAAGGGATCTCAATATCATTGATCCTTCACAAGGGTGGTTGTTCAGAAGGCAACTTACTTGCCAACCAAAACCCTCCAAGTTTAGAATCTTAATGAGCGTAGTATCGAGTGTCAACCAACTTCAGTCTGTACCAAAGCCGGTTACCTCACTACTTTCTAAAGGCCAAGATGAGTTAACTAGGGTTCTAAAAGTTAGTTAGTGCATTGACAACATATGGCAGCCTCATATTATCCTCAACTTGACTTAAGGAACATAAGCACCAACCAAGAAGTCGCACTAACTATGGCCACCAGATCAACCGTATCGATATACGTCGTACAGTTTCCTTGGTCTATTGCCATTTACCTAAGGTACACTAGATCCGGGTTAGGATCTTTCACACATAAGAGCCCAACAAGTAATATAAAGCAAACAAGGCAAACAATTTAAAGTGATCTAATTCCTAAGGGTACCCCTCTTAAATTTAAATCCCCAGCAGAGTCGCCAGTTCTGTAACACGGTGGGAGAACTGACTTTAGTTATGTTGCGGATAGCAAGAGTCGCCACCGACTTTTATTTTATCCAAAAGGAAAGGGTATAAAAGAACAGGAAAGACCTTAAGAGATATTTTTGGGTCCGGGGGGTAGGTTATGTAAAGGGAAGGTGTTAGCACCCTTTACATCCATGGTTATCCATGGGCTCTTAGTTACTTAGCTCACTTTTGAATTGTTTTTGAAAGTGTAGTGTGTGAATAGAAAAATTTTCATAATAGTTAATAATGATCCATGTACGGATGCGTAAAAACTTGTATTTGAAAATTTGTTTGAAATTGTGAAAAGTTTGAAAAGTTTTTGAATAGTGAGCAAGTAACTATGAGAAACCTACCCTAAAGTTTAAGTCTTTTTTGTTCTTTATCCTTTAAATGGTAAGACTATCCCTATTATTAAGGAATAGGTAGTCATTACCTTGGATGTGAGGGACATGTAAGGGACATCTGTTTTGTGAAGGCAACTGTGAGGTGTATTAAGCATTTAGGAGGGACTATCATCATTTATTCGAAAAGGGACTTGATCTTTAAAGGCAACCATTAGGGACTTGATGATTTTTCTTTTAAGGGACTTGCTTTATACACCCCACTTGACCTTATGATTAGGCAACATTGAGGGATAGCCTTAGAAAGTGTAGGATGGCGATTAAAAAATCGACTTACGTGTGTGAGTGTTTAATATTATTTATCTTTAATTAAAGTGATCTAAATTAATTTTTTAAATAGAATACATATTTGCACTCCCTAAATTACTAACCATAGCATAAAAATTAAATATTACAAAATTTACACCAAGGAGCAATTACAAAATAATTATAAGTAATTAAAATAAATAGCAAATAAATAAATAATAAGCAAAATATAAATAAATAAGCAAAGATAATAAATAAACAATAAATAAATAAATAGGGGTTAGTAATAATAATAATTAAAAATAGGGTTAGTAAAAATATTAAAAATAAATAAGGTTAGTGAAATAATAATAATAATAAAATATATAAGATTAGTGAAGCAAAAATAATAAATAATAATATGGTTAGTAACAATTAAAATAAATAGAATTAATAAAAATATTATAATAACATGATGAGAATAATAAACACAAAATTAAATTTTAACATATAAACATTTATAAGAATAATTAAATAATTATTATAACATAAAATTTTTAAAACATAATATAATTATAAATTTTAATCATTACAAATTTAATTATTTCTAAACATATATTAACAATTATTTATTAAAAAGATATTTACACATTATATAAAGAAAATAAGTTTTAAATATCATATTCACAAAAATTAATCATATTTACAAAATTTAATTTTTATTAATTATTACATCTACAAAAATTATATACATAATAATTATATTAGAAATAAAAATTATTTAGAAAATAAAATTAGGTTTTACAAAATTAAAGTTCATTTAGAAAATATTTTTAGGGTTTATAATATAATATACAAATATTTATAATTTAATGTCATATATGTTTATTAATAAAATATAAATAAAAAAAAAAAAGAAGAAACAAATAGAAAAAAAAATAAAAGGCAAAACATACCTGGCTGGGATTTGAACCCAGGTCACCAGGCTCACAAGCAGCAAGACATACCACCAGGCCAGCCCACACGCAGGCAACAAGGAGAGGGTTTTAATTTGTTTTGTTCTTTGTCACAAAAACCTGGAAAAATAAAAGAAATAAAAAGGCCTGAGGTGGTGTTGAACCCAGGACCTCATAGATATACATACGCGCGCATTACCACCTGGCTGGGAGAGCCTACCTGATAACCAAACAACTACAGATAATAATATATTAAGAATGCAGTTTAAATGAAAAAATATCAAAAAATTGGCTGGATGCAGGATTCGATCCCCTCCCCTTTTGTCAAACGCAAGCATACTTTTCCACTGGGCCAAGCACTGGCTTATGCTAACGAACCAACAACATAAAGTAAAATATTTTAAACAAACATTCAAATTTCCTGAGCGCACCAAGCTTCTTCTTCAACCTCAGGATCTACGAAATTAGCTGCGAATCCAGCTACAATATTTCCTGCGAAAAATAAATCCCAGCAAGACCTACGAAATTCAATGGGCAACAAAACTGTACAATTTCGCAAAATTAAACACAACAATATGATCCAGACATTCACACGATTCATTCTATGTTTTTAGAATCTATTTATGTTCCTTAAATCAGAAACCCCCAAACCTAAGTCCAAACCCTAACAATGGCGTTTCACGGTTTAGCCATGGTTCTTTTGATTTTCTTGCCCAGAAACGTTCTACACACCATCATAAACAAGATTATGTTAACAAAATTCATTAATATACAATGAAATAATGCAATCGAAAAAATCAAAATCAAGAACAACTATGGCTCGGGTTGAACAATATGGCGTGTATGGGATGCATATGAGCATTGGTTTTGCTTCATGGATGATCAAGGAACATGTCTATGTTCTTATTTTACCTTCTAGAGCCCTGGAAGATGAAATCCGAATTTCAAATTTGGAGTGGTTTTTCAATTTGTGAAGCTTACCTTGGAGGCAGAAAATTCGTGCCCTTGTGATTGAATTAGGTTTAGTACTTATAGATGAGTGAACTTAGGTCATAAAATTGAATTGTTGTGTGCAGATTTTGATTCAAAAAGATTGAAATTGATCATGTCTTAAAAGTTCAATATTCTTGCATAAAGGCTTACTATTTTAAGACAAATCTCATGATTTCTTTCCTCTTCAACTTAAATCAATAATTAAGACTTTCTAGAAGCTTAATCTCCATTAAATATCATATTTTCATATTTTATATTTATTTAAAATGATTTTTTATGAATTAAATCAAAATAAATAAAAATAAAATAATAAAAATTCTGATTTTTAATCATTTGGGTCGTGCATGATGATAGTGTATGGATTGGATCATAATTTGGCAGGCCCATTTGGCAAGAATTGGTTTTAAACCTCCATTTTCATCATAAACCATCACAAAATTTCCCAACTTTGCAAGGGCACATCTCCCTCAATTTTAATGGTATGAGGGTGTTCTTGGACATTTTGGAAAGCTTGAAGAGTCCTCTAAACAACCCCATTGGTTTCATGTCCATATCATTTACCAATCTCAAGTTATGCCCTTTTGAAGTTGTTGACTTTTTGTTGACTTTTGAAATGACCTATAATGTCTTAGCTCATACCTTCCAAATGAAGCATTTTTGGGATTGGCTTGTGAGACACAAAGTTGTAGAGAATTAAATTTCCTTCAAAATGAGATTTGAGTGGAGACTTGGTGATGAAGCATGTGAAAGTTATGGCTGGTCAAAGTTCAGTTGACTTTTACTGAGGAAACCCTAATTTAGAAACTCCTGATTCTTGATGATCTGGAATCTCCTTGATGAATCATGATCAACCCTTGATCAAATGATGAATTTTACTTCATATACTTGATGTTGGCAAAAAATCATGAAGTTTGACTTTGGTTTGACCACAGTTGACCTCAGTTTTACTTTTTAACTACTTTGACTGATTTTGACTTATCTGATCATCTGACTGAGCAAACTTTTGAGAAAAGTCTTGAAACTTGTCATGGGGGTTCTTACATACATATAAGATGTTATGAAGCTCACTTGAGGTCTTGGAAGTCCATTTAGCCTGATTAAAGTCAAAACCCTAGTTTTGGATACACTGCTTAGGAGGTGCATTGTCTGAGGGAATTGTCAACGCTTCTGACCAATTGTGAACTTTGTGAACCTTGTGAACCATCATAAAATGTCTTGTGAACCTCATGGGAGGTATTGTGAAGCTTGTGAACCTTGTGAACTTCATAAAGTGGCTTTGTAGACTTCATGAACCTCATGAAAGGTCTTGTAAGTGTTGGGAAACTTGTGAACCTTCAAGAAGTAACTTGTAGACTTCATGAACCTCATGAAAGGTCTTGTAAATGTTGAGAAACTTGTGAACCTTGTGAACCTTCTTAGGACACAAAGTCTTGTATTGTGAGGGCAAATTTTGGGGTGCAACATCAGGTACTTAACGGAGACGTAGATGTTACCTTCGTGGATACGCATAATCAATTAGTGGACATTTTCACAAAACCGCTCGCAAGAGAACCTTTTTACAAGATTAGAAGAGAACTTGGAATCTTAGATGAAAAAGATATATATATATATCATCCATTAACAAAGGTGCACAAAATTCATTCTTCTCTTGTTTAAGCAAAATATTTCAATATGTTTCTGCTTCTACTCCCTTCTTATATGTGCCATATATTTTTATGATACAATAAATATGTTTAAGTTATATTTTAGAATGTTTGTTTTTCAGTTTCAGTAAGTTTTTTAATGTTGCAATCGATTTCATGATTACTGCAATCGATAGCAGTCTATAAATTTTATGTATTTTTCAAAACTGGGTTTAGTGCAATCGATTGCATGTTAATGCAAATCGATTGCAGTCTGGAAAAATTGTCATTTTCACGTAATTTTTATATAGTGCAATCGATTGCATGCTAATGCAAATCGATTGCAGTCTGGAACTTTTTGAAAAAAATTTATTTTTTTATTATTCCCTCCTATTTACTTTGGTCCATGGTGTCATAATCTCATACCCTTCATTTCACATCATTTCCTAGACCAACTCTTTAGATTTTGTTCCCTCTTAGCCTTAACCTACAAGATTCCCTACTTTGACTCATTAACTCACTTTTCAAATTCTCTTAACCACCCAAATAACTCACAATAACTTCTCTCATCAAATTCCCATAATTTTATATCCTTAAAAATTTTGTTTTTTCTCTATCTCACTATCAATTTTCGTTTTCCCCATTTAACCTACACAAAAAATACCAAAACTTCATCCTTCTCACTCAACTTCCCCATTTCTCACCAACTCTCACCCATGGCTTCAAGGACCAAAAGAAAGGCCTCTGCTGCAGAAAAAGGAAAGGGGAAGTCCTCCTCATCATCCAACACTCCACTTTATGAAGGATTATCTAATGAGAAAATTGAGAAGTTTGAAAAGTTCTTCCAAAGAAAGATTGTTCAACAACCCAAGTATGGTGATCTTTCTTCCTTTTCTGAAAATTGCTTTACTTTTCAAACTACTTTAGACAACATAAAGTTAGGGACTGCTATTGCTTCCTCTGGACCATATTACCCGGATCTTGTTAGGCTATTTTACTGCAATATGTGTATAGAAGAAGGAAAGTTTGTTACCTATGCTTTAGGAAAAATACTTGTCTTGAACTCAAGACTTCTTAGAACAATCTTAGGGGTACCTTCATCCGGTAGTCTCCTATATGATCCTGAAGATGAAAAATGGAATGACTATAAGAAGAGATCTTTTTTCTACAAAATCGGTAGGATGACCGAAACAAAATTTTATGAACATAGAGTGAAGTCTCTAGGTGGTATTGAACCTTCTCGTAGTTCTTGGTCGGCTGGAAATTTCTATATTGATGATCGCATGCTTCACTACTTCCTTGCCTATGTTGTGTTTCTGAAAAGTGGTAACTATTGTTCTATTAATGATACGGAAATGCAGGCCATCTATGCTATCAAGAACAATATTGAAGTTAATTGGGCTCGGATGATTCTGCATCACATGCTGTCCCATTCCGAGAGATCAAAAGTTCTGCCCTATGCATGGTTCATCACCCGGATTTTGCAACACTTTGAGATTCAAGTTTATGGTTTTGAATTTCTTTTGATGGATACACCTTCTCACAAGATTTCTATTAGGAATTTGGATAGAAGAATGAGAGTCTATTATGATCGAGAATCCGATACTATCACTTATCTTGGTGATGATGGTGGAGAACAAGAGGATAATGAACAACAACAACAACCCCTTAATGAAGAGGTTCCAACTTCTCATGGTGTGAATGGCCCTTTGTAAACACCCCAAATTTGCCCTCACCCTTTCACACCATGGCTTGTGATCATTGCATATGCATAAGCACAATCACATCATCTCATACCACATTTTTGATTCACTGCATTGGTTCTAAGTCATCTGCATCTAGGGTTTGTGATCTGAACAATCCAAGAGCCTCTTGAGCCATTCCAAGGGCCACCAATCAACTCAAAGGGGTCCATGTGTGTTCTTATATCATATTCCATCTCCTCAAAGTCAAAAATGCAAAGGAGTCACAAGAACTAGGGTTTGAGTGGATACAGAGCCAGGTTTGACTGCACAGTTGACTGAAAATTAGGGTTTTGGTTTCAGAGGCCATAACACCAAATTTTTTGGTCATTCTTGTTTCCATTGATCTTTATATGGTATAGGGAGTATGCATATCAATTTTCATGAAGAAATTCCATGGGGAAGTCATCTGATCAAGGGTTGACTTTTCAGACAAGTCAGTGCAAAATCAGGGCATCTGAGGCCCCCAATGACCCAACCAAGGGGTGATCTTCATCATTTTGAGTGTATATGATCTTTATTTGATCATGGAAGAAGGTTGAAGTTCATAGAAATCAAGAATTTAGGGTTTTTGCAAATGTTGACTTTTTGAGCATAGTTGACTTTTCAAGAATGCATCATTTTAGGTCATTTTTCAAGCCTTGATTCTTGATCCAAAAAGGCTTCAAATGGAAAAACTTTGGTCATGAAAGTTGTAGATCTCATCTTTCCCTTTTCAAAAAGTACAAGAACATGATCAAACTCTTCTTGGATCAAAAGTTATGGTGTGACAAAGTTGGCCAAAATCATTGATTTTCAAGGCATGCCTTAAATGAGAATTTTGCAAAATCATGAACCAATGCATTTTGTAACTTCCAATTCATTTCAAACCAGCACACAAACATTCTCTAAGTCATGAAAATCAGAATTGAACCAAAATCACATGTTCATGGTTCATGTAACAAGGCTTTCTTTCATGAAGTACAAAAAGGCAACAACTTGCAAAAACACTCATGACACTTCTACCACTTGATGCATTGGCTGCTGAACCAAGCTAGCTTCACACACACACACCATGCTGCACCAGAACCAGCCTTGTACTAGCCTAGATCATGTGCCATACCTTCCTTACACAATTTTTGAATTTTTGCAAAAGGTGACTTACCAATCAATAAAGCACATGTCCAATCATCTGACCAATGAGAGAGAGTTATGTGGACAGAGGGCAAGCCATTCCATACATCTAGCAAGGCTGAAACACACTCATTAAACACATACACAAAATCACCTCATCTTGCAAGTTGCTTCGAATCTGCCTCCACAGCTTGCAAAAACAAAAACCATCTTCACCATTCAACTCACCACACTTCATAGACCTCAAACCACCAAAGCTCAAGCCTGAAACAAGCCTGACCTGAGCTTCACCATTTCTCACCTTCCAAACCAGAACTCATCGAATCCCTTCATCCAGCCATCAAACACCTCACCTTTCTTCACTAACAAGTCAAGCATACCACAAGGAGTCAAAACCACCCTTCACTTTGGTCTAAAGCTGCCTGTACACAGATCCCCATTTCTGCTACACCAGAGTTGGATCTTTCAAGCCAGCCACTCTCCAAGCATTTTGAGTCTCATTTTGCCCTCAGGAGGTTCAAGGGAGCAAGCCTGTGCAAGAAAAAAGTCCAGGGAGCTCATAAACAGAGAAGCTGCATCTCAGGTGAGCTTCATGAACATTTTTCCCAGAAACTGATTTTTTAGTTCTTTTATGATGCCTTGTGTTCCCCTGATCATGAATGTATGCTTGCTTTTGAAAATGGTGTAGAAACCAGCATGTATGGAGTTCCTGAACATTTGCCCGTGTTTTATCTTTTGTTTCGATTCATGCTCATGGATGAAAATAAATGAATTTAGGCTTAGGGTTTAGGTTTAGATTGATGAGAGAGTCAGTTTGATGGAAGAAATTTGTGATTTGGTGACCTATAGAAGAATCTAGGGTTTTGGCTGGCCGGAGAAGACGACCGGAAGTCTTCTCCGGCGGCCTGAAAGTCATTTAGCCCTAATTACAGTCATTAAGGGCATTTGAATGTGGAGCGTGGATTCCCTTTGACCTGTTGACTTCCCTCCAGTTTGGATGGCCCAGATCAATCTGCTTAGCCCTAATCTCTCTCATTAGTTTAATTAATTTTTAATTAGGATAATTAAATCAAATGCAATCCACACCCTTCATTTGCGCGCTGGTCAACCAGTTTGAATTCAGAGCCCATCCTGGCCCTCCATCCTGATTACTTCCTATTTTATTTAATTTTTATTCATTTTCTTTTCCTTTTATTTGCACATTTATTTTAAAATAGTAAAAAATTCTTAAAAATCATGAAACTTTTTCCTAAGAGTTTTAATAATTTTTATGACACAAAAATATTTTTATTTTATTTTTTATCATCAAAAAAGTATTTTTAAATATTTAAAAGATTATTTTTAATTGATTAATGGAAATTAATTAATTAAAAATACTTTTAGGTATTTAAAAATTACAAAAAAATTCATGAAATGTTCTAAGACATTTAGAAACATTGTCCAACCTTCAAACCAAATTTCTTTTTTGATCTTGATGCATTTTAAGAATTTTTCATTGAATTAAATCATATTTTGTGCATTATTTTGATCATAAGTTCAAAAAATCATTTCTGCCTATTTAAGAAGAGTTGGACATTGATTCTTTTTGCTTTGTTTTGTGTTTAGCATGTAGTTTCTAGGATAAAATGGCCATGATTTGATTTTACATTTTCCAATTGTTTGGCATTTCTTTTGTTGAGAACCCTAAAAAATCCTAATAACTTAGAAAAATCATATCTTGAGATTGGTTGAGAGTTGAGACTTCCCCATTGGACCTTGGTTTAGTATAGGTTTAGGGTTTCTTTGGGTAGCATTTTCCATTTTTTATCTTAGGGTTTGCTTCTGTTTTTGGTTTTTGTTTGTTGTTTGATTCATAAACCCTAATTTGGGCTTTCATTTGCATCCCTCTTGCATTCTCTTGCATAACATGACTTGTCTTTTGCATTTTATGCATGCTTGTGTTTCATTTGACATCTTAAGACATGTAGGAAGCATGTTTGATCATTGCATTACATATTTGCCATGTCATTTGTCTTGTATGCTTCATAACTTTTCATGTTCATTCATGCTCCTTAACTTACATCATTTGCATCCATGATCTTGTATGAACATCTCCATGTCTTGCCTCATGTTTGCAGCACTTCATAACATCATAATCATCATCAACATGCTTCTGGTTTTGCTAGCATCATACCATTTCATCTCATCTTGCATTGCATTGCATTTCTTTCTAACATTTCAGGTGGTAAGTAAACTTGAGAAGTGAATTTGCCTTCACTTCTCATAACTTTTCTTTTCATCTCCCTTGCATCCATTGCTGCATTCCTATTTGTGTTTGAGATTGAGCTTGCTCATTCTTCTTCCTCCCACTTTCTTTCTTCAAGTGACTTGACTTCTTGAATGAAGCAAGTCACTTTGCTTCTCTTGATCTTGTTCATCTGCTTCCTGGTGGCTCCTTTGAAGATTGTTCTTGCAAACCTCACAAACTTTAGGGACAACCAAGCATGATAATTAATTAGGGTTTTGATTAGTCTCCCCTCATAGTTTTTACCTTTGTGTCTCTCTTTGAGTCTTCTCCTCTCATCTCATAATCAGGGACTAAACCCTAAAGGCTTTAAGACTTTGTGATTAAGCTTATGCCTGCATCCTTCTCTTAGGATGGAGTGTATAACTTTAATCCTAAGTGGTAAACCCTTAATGTGCTTAAGTCTCTTAATCAATTCACCTAATAATCATCAAGACATCACACTTGTAACTTGGGCCTTGCATTAGGGTTCTAATTCTTCCTTAATGGGTTAAGAAGGACTAACCCTAGTGTTAATGGACAAGTCCCCCTCAAGTTGTCTTACAAATCATAAAATTCACTTCATCATCATATCATTAACTAAAATCCACTTAATCAAAGGCTTGTTTTGTCATGAGCTTAATCCCTAATCATGGATTAAGTTGAGGAGTTTTCCTCAGCTTAAATATTCTCATCTATTATCCTTCTATTAGGATGGTGTAATGGGTCTGTTTAATCTTTGATTATGGCTTAACCTCATTACTTAACACTAAACAAAAACACCAAAAACATCTAAATAATCACAAGTAGGTTAATGATCTTAACCCTACATCAAAGGTGATTAAGTGTGAGAATCTGACTTCACACTTAAGGTAATCTCATTACCCCTAATCAGAGGGAAGATGTGATGAGTTTACTAAATCCATTGGTTTAGGATTAAGCTCATTAACTTATGGCAAATTCTCAAAAGCAATAAAAGACTGAAAACACAAAAACAAACAATAAACGTCTCCTTCGGGATTCTTTTCTCATCACCTTCATTCATAAACGAGAACTTGCTTCTTCCGTCTAATGCAAGACAGTTTGCATCTGTGCCAGACAGATCATACACTTGAGCATAGACAAGTAAGCAGTTCACAAGTCAATTCATCTTTCAGTCTCTTTGGGTCGAACTACGGTGTTCTGACTTCCTCATTGCACGAGAGGATACGTAGGCATAACTTAACGGTTATCGAACAAAAGTCTCTGTATATTCCCCCTCTTTCCAGCCTTATTTTCTTAGCCTCATTATCATGAGCATTTCACTCTTGTTCTTACACTGACACTGTACATTTATACACATCACTTTCTTTTACACTGACACCTGTACATCTTCTTCCAGCTCTTTACACACAAATTGCACTGACACTACCCCTTTAAAACACAAATCTTTTAAGCGTGGATCCCGAGTACGGCGGACAATCTGGGTGCTAATACCTTCCCAGGTTGTAACCAACCCCCTTTCTCAGTCTCTCTGGTTCGCAAACCGTCTTATCTATCTTTTTCTAGGCCTATGCAGCATTGCCTTTCCTCCGGGATAAAAATGCCTAGCTGGCGACTCTTTTCATCTCCAGTGAGTTCACTGCTGTGTGTTCTCATTGTCCCTCTCGCCGACCGTTCGCGTCTGTACCTTTATTTGACCCTGGTGTCATTTATCGGGAGCGACACCCTTCTAACCAAGATCTTTTGGATTTCATGACACAACAATTCTCCAACATGAACAACAACACCAATGACCGCTACAATGTTGTTAATGCATCTGTCAACACAATAATTTCAAACTTTCAGCATGATGTCAACCAACAATTCTCATACATTTATTCCCATCTCTTCATACCACCTTATGATCCATCCAACCCGGCTGCCCCACCACCTCGTCAACCACCTCTCAGCCAACAGTTTCCTAACCAAGACCCTTTTGACCCCAATATGGATCTGTTTTAAAAATGTTTTCCTGTTTTTGTTTGGATGCTTTCTTTATGTAGTCGTTAATGCTTAATGGTTGTAATGTCTAATTTATGTTTCTTTATGTTTCCGTATGTTTCGTTATGTTTCTTTAAGATGTAAAATTCTGCACTTATGCTATGTATGCACTTCAAGTTTTAATCTATGATAAGTTATTTCTAGTTTCATTATTTCTTATTTATAGCTTTCATTATGTTCACCCATCTTTCCCTTCTTTTTGATAATGTCAAAGGGGGAGAAAGGGGTTATGCTTGTATATTTACTTGTATTGAATTTCTTAAAGGTACAAAGCTCCGCTTCACATACAAAGGGGGAGATATACATCTTAGGGGGAGAAGTTTTTCCGGAAATTTCAAAGCATCTAAGAAGATTGTTTGTCATCATCAAAAAGGGGGAGAATGTGAAGTCAAGCTTCTCCATGGTCAACACTTGTTTTGATGAAGACATATCTCTTAGTTTCAATATGATAAGAAGGCAAAGATGATTTTCAAGATTAAAACATCATGTTCAAGACTTAGATTTCGAGAAGATGTTTCATGAAGGTATATTAACAATTATACACAAACATTAAAGTCTTAGATGCTCAATCAAGAACTAACATCATTGCATAAATGTTTCTTAACCTTGGCATGTTTCAAATTTGCATTTTTCAAAGTTAAGGATATGTAAATCGATTTACATTTATATGCAGTCGATTTACATATGCTATTTTAAAGCATTTTTCACTTTTTAACTAGGTGCAATCGATTTACATCTTGATGCAATCGATTGCATGCTGCAAAATTTTGAAAAATTGGTTAACGTTGGCATGTGCAATCGATTTGCATTATAGTGCAATCGATTGCAACCTATACAGATTTGAAAAATCATTTTTTTCATAACACCTCTTCATATATCTTTTCATGGAACCTTTTCATGATGCATTGGCATTTGTTCATGAAATTCTTACTGTTATTACATTGTTTCATAAGGGTGTTATGTGCATATAAATTCTAAACTTTTTCAAATCATTTCACACCTCTTTCAAAAATATTTTCATAGTAAAAAATTCACAAAAACTCTTAAACTTTTAACAAGAATTTTTCTGCATTACTTCATATCATATAATCAGAAAATTCTTGAGCTATCTAATACTTTATGTAATTGTGAATTATTGTTGGTTAAAGAGAAGATCAATTGTTATATTGATAAAGAATCAAAGCTTCAACTTTCTATCTTATAAAAATTCAGAATTATTGTTTTTCTTGTTATCTGGATTGTGGATACAAGAAGTCTTTTATTGAGAGGATTGTTCTCAATAAGACATAGTGGAAAATTCCAAGAGGATTGATCTTGGTGAGTATAGTTTAGTGACTTGTATAGAAAGACTAGGAAGAGTCTTGTATTGTCCAAAACTATAGTAAATTCTCTTTCGTGTTGAAAGGGGAGTGGAGTACTCTCGGATTGTGAGTGGAACCACTATATATCGCCGTGTCCATTTTACTTTTCCGCTTTACCGCTTTTTAACTTAGAACAATAATCAAAATTATTCAACTAACGATAAAACTACGGAAAAATATCTAAGAACCTAATTCACCCTCCTCTTAGGTTCACTCTTATACTTACAGTAATAGCCTAGGACCCTTTACTTTCTGCTTTTATTTTCTGCAAAATATTATTACTTGGTTAGTAAACTAGGGTGTACAAAAGATTGTATGCTTAAATAATTGGACTTAGCCCATTAAATTCAAGATAAATAACCGGAATTGATATTCATACATGTATGTCGATCGTTTTACGATTGCCATCTGCACCTCCTATGGTTTCATCTTTTGGTTGCCTTTAAAATATGGTCAAGTCCCTCGAATGTGGGGGTGTCTTAGTAAATGTCCATTCAAATAAAAAAATCATCAAGTCCCTTCAGATAAAAGATCATAGTCCCTACGAGTTGCCTACGAACAAATGATCTAGTTCCTCGATGACCCTACGGAAAAATGATGATTGTCCCATCGAATTACTAAGACACCCCTACAAGTTGCTTTCTCTGACCATACGATGACCCTACGCCCGTCCCTTAATAAATCCAAGGTAAGGACTACCTACTCCTTAATAGTAGGGACATTCTTACCCTTGAAAGGAAATAAAGAAACATGAAAGACCAACTTAGGGTAGGTAGTACTTAATTTCTTGCTCACTCTTTCAAAAACTCTTAATCACACCCCACTTTCAAAATATTTTCAAACTTAAGACTTTGTATACATCCATATGAGGATCATTACAAAGAACTTCTGAAAATATTTTCTAAACACACACTGCACTTTCTTTTTCAAACAAACAAGTGAGCTAAGTAACTAAGATCCCATGGATAACCATGGATATAAAGGGTGCTAATACCTTCCCTTTATATAACCTACCCCCCGAACTTAGAATTTTAAAAAAAGGTTTTTCCTGTTCATTTATACCCTTTCCTATTGGATAAAATAAAAGTCGGTGACGACTCTTGCTATCCGCAACATAAATAAAAAGTCAATTCTCCCACCGTGTTACAGAATTGGCGACTCTGCTGGGGACTTACAAAATAAAAGAGGGGTACCCTTAGGAATTAGATCACTTAATTGTTTTCTTTGTTTGCTTTATGTGTTCTGTTGGGTTTTTGTGTGAAAGATCCTAACCCGGATCAAATGTACCTTAGGTAAGTAGAAATAGACCAAGGAAACTGTACGACGTATACCGACATGGTTGATCTGGTGGCTACGTTAGTGTGACTTCTTGGTTGGTTCTTATGTTCCTTAAGTAAGTTAAGGATAACCCAAGGCTGCCATATGTTGTCATTACATTAACTGACTTTGTAGAACCCTAGTTAAACCATCTTGGCCTTTAGAAAGTAGTGAAATAATCGGCTTTGGTGAAGACTAAAGTTGGTTGATACTCGATGCTACGCTCATTGAGATCCTAATCTTGGGGGGTTTTGGTTGGCAAGTAAGTTGCCTACTAAACAACAACCCTTGAGAAGGTTCAGGGATATTGAGATCCCTTAGAACCTGGTTACTTGTATAGGACAGGATGAACCAACTAAACTTCAGGGGAAGGGTACTTACCTTTAAACCTCATGCAAGCCTCTAAACCTAGGGCTATTGTGTGACTTGTTTATGTGTGACACGTGTTTGTGATTGAGCATAACATCATGACATCATAAGCATAACATTTTCACTAACCATTTTAAAGACCAAAGGATTTATCTTTGTTCTTTGTTGCAGGTCATGGCTTCTGCTCGTAGGAATACTATCCAGATCAACTTCGTAGGGATACCTTCTAAGCTTAAGGAATTGGTATCTAAAGTTTCTGAAAGCTCCCAATTCATCAAGAGACATGGTTACCAACTGGATCTAGTTACTTCAGGTTTTAATAAAGACATGATGAGTGTCCTATTCCAGTTCTTTGATCCTAAGCATCATTGCTTCACATTCTCCGACTATCAGTTAGTACCTACAATGGAGGAATTATCCAAGCTACTGGGAGTGCCTATCCTTGATCAGAGACCCTTCACAGGCTTAGAGAAAGAGCCTAAACCTGAATTCATTGATGCGGCCCTGCATTTGAAGAAATTAGACATTGTCCTAGAAACGAGAAGCGGAGTTAAGGGATTTCTTGCTAAGGTATTGATGGAGAAAGCTCAGGTGTTCTTGGATGCTTTGAGCTATGATGCTTTTGAGGAGATCTTAGCCTTATTAATCTATGGCTTAGTGTTGTTTCCTAATCCAGACAAGATCATAAATGTACACGCCATCAACATATTTCTGACTCACAATCTTGTGCCTACCTTACTTGGAGATATCTTACACTCTCTTCACACTCGTACTACGAAAGAGAGAGGAACTTTGATGTGTTGCATACCTATACTATCTAGGTGGTTTATTTCTCACCTTCCTCAATCTGTGATGAAGAATGAACAAGGGTTGAGGTGGTCTAAAATGATGATGTCATTCTCTTATTCAGATATTCACTAGTGTTCTCGATCTATGGAAAATGTCACTATCATTGACCGTTATGGGGAGTTCCCTAATATGCCACTCCTTGGCATAAGAGGGGGCATTACTTACAACCCTTCTTTAGCTCTACGTCATTTTGGTTATGCTTGGAGTAATGTTCCTCATGACATGCTTATTCAGGGTATTGTGTTTGACTATGACAATGATCTTCAAGGTTACCGTCAAAGGTTTATACGAGCTTGGAGTAAAGTGAACAAGGTTGATAGAAAAACTAAGGAACCAAAGTACTCCATTCCTATGGAACCTTACCTCATATGAGTGCGATCTCGTGCTCAGACTCTTATGATGCCATATATTGTTGTTCTACCGGTTACAGGGGAACCTATTGTTGAAGGAGATGTTCCTTACACCATTCTCCATCCTTATATGCCTACTGATTTAGAGGAGCTGCAGAAGTCTTGGATCCAACTGAAAGAGCAAAGGGATACTTTTGAGACTCAGTTCAGAGCTAACCAGGAGAAAGTTCTAGAGCTGACAAAGAAACTTCATGAGGAGCGGAATCTCAACACATACCTCAAAACAAAGAGGAAGCGTCCATGGATACCTAAGTCCCATATATTTATTTCTTTGTACTTTATTCTTATTTCCTTTCATTGTAAGCCCAATGGGTAATTTATATTAAACATTTACAAACAAAAGTTTTGTTTTTTAAACAAATTTAAATCCAATATGGTCCTTGAAAACACTGCATATGCATCTACATACCATTCCATAACAGGTTTTCACTACAGGTTTCTCATCTTCTCGATGTTTATTTCAGCAGAAATGGCTCTCGAACAATCTGTCAAAGATCTTCAAGCTCAGATTGCTCAATTTAAAGAGATGATCCAGAATTTATCCAAAGGGCAAGAAGAGTTGAAAGCACTCCTCTCTAAGGATATGAAAAAGAAGAATCCTGAAGACAACGAGGGTGATCAGTTGGAACAATTACAAACTGAGATAGCAGAGATGAAAATCCAGATGAATGGCCAGGTGGCTCTTATCCA
Source organism: Lathyrus aphaca (assembly GCA_963966055.1). Classification (NCBI taxonomy): domain Eukaryota; kingdom Viridiplantae; phylum Streptophyta; class Magnoliopsida; order Fabales; family Fabaceae; genus Lathyrus; species Lathyrus aphaca. The sequence goes on from OZ014523.1 coordinate 471,719,359, forward strand.
GAGCTTAGCCCAGGGGCAAGAAGAGATGAGAATCTTTATCAATAAACTTCAAGATAACAGAGTCGGGAATCAAATCATTAGTCAACCTCTGATGAAACAAGCTGACTTTGTTGAAAGGAAGATAAGAATAAGACAAGGAAAAAGACATGTTACTACTGATAGTTCTTCAATTGAAGAAAAAAAGGTCTTGTAAGGTCAATCCACCTCGACACAAGGAATGTAGAAGATAGTTCATCAAATTCAGCACGCCAATGTCACAAATTTTTCAATTCTTGTTGGAGATGGAGCTAATTTCCTTGGAAAATTCTCCTAAAAAACCCAATACTTCCTCCCCTCGCTATAATCCCAATGCAATGTGTGTATATCACTCCAACTATCCTGGACATGACACTGATAACTATTGGGCATTGAGGAATAAGATTCAAGATATGATTGACGAAGGAATCCTCAAGGTTATGCCAGAAGATCAAGTTGAATTCATCCTATCATCCACCAAACATCGAAGCTGCAAGCCAAATCACCTGAGGGAACCAGAAATAAAGCTCACTATCCCCTGCTGAAGTTTGGGACACCTTGAGACAACCAAGTGGAAAATTTGATTGCATGGTAAAATATACTGCTCCTGAAAGTTCACAGATTGCAATCGAAGACATTCAGCCGACTGGATGGGACATCATTTGATTTATTTAGTTGTAATTTCTTTTGTTTTCTCAAGCACTTACTATTATGTCGAACTTTGTTTTACATTAATGCATTGTGTATGTTTTTCTTGAATTAATCCATTCATTTCACTATATTTAAGACTATGCTTCTTACTTCAAAAGCTGTAAGCCTTTAGAGGGAGGATGACGAAGACGATACCATAATCTTATGCAATATGCTTTTGAACAAACTATGCTGACGATGTACAAGCATTGTTTCAATTCCTAAACATTGGAGATATAAGAAAGTTAATCCCTAGTCAACCCTTTTGAGCCTATGAAGTAGGATTTTTCCTTCTCACTCAAATTAAAACCCTTAATCATAACCTGGGGCAGGGTAGTTCCTCGGTTAACTCAATTATGCTAGTTGTCCTTCTTGTACACAACTAATGAGGGTTCCATGTAATCATTAAGCCTGGTAGTCAATATCTAGAAAAAGAAAAGCTCCCTAAGTCAAAACCTATGAAGGAGACTTATTAAAAAAAATTGAGAAATCCCGCTGACTATAATCTTGAAACAAACCTTTTAGGCAAAAAGAAAGGATAACAAAGTCATAAGAGAAAAAGAGGTCACTACAAATCCTCAACCAAAAAAAAGGGGTGACTGGTTTTTCAAATAAACTTTTGTCAGTGTTACAATTCCAAACTCTTTTGGAGCCTCAATGCATAAGTTAACCGAATATAGGGCTGAAGAACATCATGAAGAATGGGTTGGGTACAAATAAAATTTGAGCCTTTATCTTTTAAACCATGAACCAGACCACATTACAACCCTTTAAAAGTCCTAATTGAAGCATGGTTAGTTTGAAAGTGTATTGCTACAAAAAGGTATCCTGACTCCTTTAGGGCTTATTATAAATCTTGAGTTAATATCATAGTTTTCATAAACATTATTTTACTAAAATAACCCTTTTTTCAAAACTTCAAGACAAACATAAGCATTGCATTTTGAATATCATTGTTTGCATATAACTAAGTGTTTGACAACAGAGAAACTTATATGATGAATAGTCAATGAATCAAAGTCCTCTCTACAGGAAAAGTTGCTTCCTGGATCAAAGCCAATATATACAAGGGGGAATTTTCACTATCTTCCACTCAAGGGGGAATGCTATGTCATTGTCTAATTCATTTGGGGAAATCAGGTCAAGATTCAACAATGCTTAAGTAGCCATGGGCGGGTCTCCTCATCTGAATTATCAAAGGTAACATTATCGAGTTCACGATGCCAGGGGCATATTATTGTGGGGGCACTTTGCTTGTTTCTCTTGAGGTAGATTTTCAAATACTTCCATTTTGGGACAAGTCATCCTCAGCTAGGGGAAACGCTCTCTTTTCAAACCTAATTAGATCAAATCTAGTTGCAAGCTCCTTAACCATTGATTGGGACGTACACGATCCACCGCAGTCTGAAAACACATTCATGTCATTATATTGCCTTGATATTGGATTTAAGCAGAAGTGTCGCTCCCGACAAATGAAAATGGATCAGATGAAGGTACAGACGCGAACGGTCGGCGAGAGGGACAATGAGAACACACAGCCGTGAACTCACTGGAGAATGAATAGAGTCGCCAGCTAGGCATTTTTATCCCAGAGGAAAGGCAATGCTGCATAGACCTAGAAAAGAATGGATAAGACGGTTGCGAACCAGAGAGACTGAGAAAGGGGGTTGGTTACAACCTGGGAAGGTATTAGCACCCAGATTGTCCGCCGTACTCGACGGGATCCACGCTTAAAAGATTTGTGTTTTAAAGGGGTAGTGTCAGTGCAATTTGTGTGTAAAAGGGTGTAAACACCCCAAATTTGCCCTCACCCATTCACACCATGGCTTGTGATCATTTCATATGCATAAACACAACCACATCATCTCATATCTCATTTTTGATTCACTGCATAGTTTCTAAGTCATCTGCACTTAGGGTTTGTGATCTGAGCAATCCAAGAGCCTCTTGAGCCACTCCCAAAGGCCATCAATCACTTCAAAGGGATCCATGAGTGTTCTTATATCATATTACATCCTCTCAAAGTCAAGAATGCCAAAGAATCACAAGAACTGGGATTGGTATGGATGCAGAGCCAAGTTTGACTGCACAGTTGACCTAAAATTAGGGTTTTGGTTTCAGAGGCCATAACTCCAAATTTTTTGGTCATTCTTGTTTCCATTGGTCTCTATATGGTATAGGGAGTATGCATATCAATTTTCATGAAGAAATTCCATGGGGAAGTCATCTGATCAAGAGTTGACTTCCTGGACAAGTCAGTGCAAAATCAGGGCATCTGAGGCCCCCAATGACCCAACCAAGGGGTGATCTTCATCATTTTGAGTGTATATGATCTTTATTTGATCATGGAAGAAGGTTGAAGTTCATAAAAATCAAGAATTTAGGGTTTTTGCAAATGTTGACATTTTGGGCATAGTTGACTTTTCAAGAATGCATCATTTTATGTCATTTTTCAAGCCATGATTTTGGATCCAAAAATGCTTCAAATGGAAAAACTTTGGTCATGAAAGTTGTAGATCTCATCTTTCCCTTTTCAAAAAGTACAAGAACATGATCTAATTCATCTTGGATCAAAAGTTATGGTTTGTTAAAGTTGGCAAAAATCACTAAAATTCAAGTTATGCACCAAATGGGAAAACTTGCAAAATCATACACCAAGTCAAATTGCAACCTCTAATTGGTATCAAACCAGCACATAAGCATTCTCTAAGTCCTAAAAGTCAAGTTTGAACCAAGATCACATGTTGTTTAGTTCATGTAACAAGGCATTTTTCATGAAAATCCACAAAGTAACCAAGTTGCAAAATTCATGATCATGCTTCACCAACTTGCTGCATTGGTCCTTGAATCAAGCCAGCCTCACACACTCACCATGCTGCGCCAGCCCTAGCCCTTGTACTTGCCTAGAACCAAGCCCATGCCTCTCTTACAACCAAGTTGACATTTTGCAAAAGTAAACATCCCAATCAATAAAGGGCAGGTCACATCATCTGACCAATGAGAGAGGTTTATGTGGACAAAGGGCAAGCCATTCCATACATCAAGCAAGGCTGAAGCTCACACATTCACAACATACACAAAACACTCCCCTTTTGCAAGTTCCTTCGAATTTCTCTCCACAGCCTGAAAACACTCAAACTTTCTTCATCATCCAACTCAACACACTTCATAGACAAGAAACCACCCAAAGCATAAGCTTGAAACAGCCAGAAAACCCCATTGCCATCATTCACTTCAGTTTGCAGTTTCATTCGAAACTCTCACCTTAGCTCACAAACACACAAACAAACACCATAGACCTTCTCCATTCACCCTCAGGATCATAAACAACCCCTCACCATGACCTGAAAGTGCCTATTTCACCATTGCCATTTCTGATCAAGCTTGAACAGAAGCTTTCGAAACTCATCAACCAGCCAACTTAAACTCCTTTTGAGTATTCAAGCATCTTCTGTGGACCAAGTGGAGTGGATTGCACAAGGAGAAGTGGCCAGAAAGTACCCAAACTGAAAGCTCCAAATCTCAGGTAACTCGAAATTAATTTTTCCAGAAATGTTTTTTTAAGTTACAAACTTGTTCTTCATGTCTTGCTGATCATTCTGGTGCCATTGGTTTTGAAAATAGTTTTGAAATGAGCATTTAATTTGTTTCTGAAGCTTGCGTGACCTAGAACTTATTCCTTTCGATTCAGCTTATTTAGGAAAAATAAATTTGTTTTGTTTGAGGGTTATGATTCGTGAGTGAGTGGGAAGCATTTCTGTTCATTTAGATTTCATTTTCGTAACGTGTAGAGTGAGTTTGAGGTTTTGAGTGAACGGAGAAGATGACCGGAACACTGTTCCGGTCATCTGAGAGTGTTTAACGGCGTAATTAGGGCATAAGCATTTAATTAGCTGATTTTGAATCTGAGCCGTGAGATGTGGCGCGCAGTCAACTCCCGCGCGTGTGAGTTTGAATCTCCACCCTAGGATGTGCTGACTTCTCATTAATTCATTTTAAATTCATTTATATTCATTTTCTTTTCATTTGTTTTGCATAATTATTTAAAAATAGCAAAAATGTCTTAAAAATTATGAAACTTTTTCATGGAAGTTTTATTAATTTTTAAGACCCAAAAATATTTTCATTTTATTTTTTATCATTAAAAAAGTATTTTTAAATATTTAAAAGATTATTTTTAATTGATTAATGAGAATTAATTAATTAAAAATACTTTTAGGTATTTAAAAATTACAAAAAAATTCATGAAATGTTCCAAGACATTTAGAAACATTGTCCAACCTTCAAACCAAATTTCTTTTTTGATCTTGATGCATTTTAAGAATTTTTCATTGAATTAAATCATATTTTGTGCATTATTTTGATCATAAGTTCAAAAATTCATTTCTGTCAATTGGTGAAGGTTGAGACATTGATTCTTCTTGCATTGTTTTGTGTTTAGCATGTAGTTCCTAGGATAAAAGGCCTTGAATTGTTCTTGCATTTTCAAATTGTTTGGCATTTGTTTTGTTAAGAACTCTAAAAAACCCTAATAACTTGCAAAAATCATATCTTGAGTTTGGTTGAGAGTTGAGAGCTCCCCTTTGGGCAGTGGTTTATTATAGGTCTAGGGTTTCCTTGGGTATCATTTTCCATTTTTACTTTAGGGTTTTGCTTCTGTTTTTGGTTTGTGTTTGATGTTTGATCCATAAACCCTAATTTGGGCTTTCATTTGCATCCCTCTTGCATTTCCTTGCATAACATGACTTGTCTTTGCATTTTGTGCACTCTTATGATTCATTTGACATCTTAAGACATGTATAAAGCATCCTTGATCATTGCATTACATATTTGCCATATCATTTGTCTTGTATGATTCATAACTTTTCATGCTTGTTCATGCTCCTTAACTTGCATCATTTGCATTCATGATCTTGTATGAACATCCCCATTGTCTTGCCTCATGTTTGCAGCACCTCATAACATCATAATCATCATCAACATGCTTCTGGTTTTGCTTAGCATCATATCATTTCATCTCATCTTGCATTGCATTGCATTTTCTTTCTAACATTGCAGGTGGTAAGTAAACTTGAGAAGTGGATTTGCCTTCACTTCTCATACCTTTTCTTTTCATCTCTCTTGCATCCATTGCTGCATTCTTATTTGTGTTTGAGTTTGAGCTTGCTCATTCTTCTCCTCCCCACTTTCTTTCTTCAAGTGACTTGACTTCTTGAATGAAGCAAGTCATTTTGCTTCTCTTGATCCTGTTCATCTGCTTCCTGGTGGCTCCTTTGAAGATTGTTCTTGAAAACCTCACAAACCTTAGGATCATCCAAGCATGACAATGAATTAGGGTTTTGATTAGTCCCCCCATAGTTTTATCTTTGTGTCTCTCTTTGAGTCTCCTCTTCTCACCTCATAATCAGGGACTAAACCCTAAAGGCTTTAAGACTTTGTGCTTAGGGTTATGCCTGCATCCTTCTCTTAGGATGGAGTGTATAACTTTAATCCTAAGTATTAAACCCTTAAGGTGTTTAAATCTCTTAATCAATTCATCTAATAAATATCAAGACATTACACTTGTAACTTGGGCCTTGCATTAGGGTCCTAATTCTTCCTTAAGTGGTTAAGAAGGACTGACCCTAGTGTTAATGGACAAGTCCCCCTCAAGTTGTCTTACAAACCATAAAAAAAAACACTTCATCATCATACCATTAAATAAAATCCACTTAATCAAAGGCTTGTTTTGTCATGGGTTTAATCCCTAATCATGGATTAAGTTGAGGAGTTTTTCTCAACTTAAACATTCTCATCTATTATCCTTCTTTTAGGATGGTGTAATGAGTCTGTTTAATCCTTGATTATGGCTTAATCTCATTACTCAACACTAAACAAAAACCACAAAAACATCTAAATAATCACAAGTAGGTTAATGATCTTAATCCTACACCAAAGGTGATTAAGTGTGAGAATCTGACTTCACACTTAAGGTACTCTCATTACCCCTGATCAGAGGGAAGATGTGATGAGTTTACTAAATCCATTGGTTTAGGCTTAAGCTCATTATCTTATGAAAAACTTCAAAAAGCAATAAAAGACTGAAAACTCAAAAACAAACAATAATCGTCTCCTCCGGGATTCTTTTCTCATCATCCTCACTCACAAACGAGAACTCGCTTCTTCCGTCTAATGCAAGACAGTTAGCACCTGAGCCAGACAGGTCATACACTTGAGCATAGGCAAGCAAGCAGTTCATCAAGTCAATTCATCTTTCAGTCTCTTTGGGTCGAACTACGGTGTTCTGACTTCCTCATTGCACGAGAGGATACGTAGGCATAACTTAACAGTTATCGAACAAAAGTCTCTGTTCATTCCCCCTCTTCCAGCTTCATTCTTTAGCCTCATGATCTTGAGCATTTTACTCCTGTCCTTACACTGACACTTTCATACTTCACATCACTTATACACTTTACACTGACACCTGTACATTCTCTTTCCAGCTATTTCATACACAGATTGCACTGACACTACCCCTTTAAAACACAAATCTTTTAAGCGTGGATCCCGTCGAGTACGACGGACAATCTGGGTGCTAATACCTTCCCAGGTTGTAACCAACCCCCTTTCTCAGTCTCTCTGGTTCGCAAACCGTCTTATCCATCTTTTTCTAGGCTTATGCAGCATTGCCTTTCCTCCGGGATAAAAATGCCTAGCTGGCGACTCTTTTCATCTCCAGTGAGTTCACGGCTGTGTGTTCTCACTGTTCCCTTCGCCGACCGTTCGCGTCTGTACCTTCATCTGACCCGGTGTCACTTGTCGGGAGCGACAGCTTGGCGACTCTGCTGGGGAGCCTTACACTGCAACCAGGGCTTCTGGTTCTTTTTGTGGGTTCCTCCTAGCGCTTGATTGATTTGTGTTTACTGGGGTGTTATGTGCTTGTATGTGCTTGTATTTATTTTTGTTCCTTGCTTTATGTACATTTGATTTATTGCTTTCTTTATAGCTTTATATTTTTCATACTGTCATACTGTGCTGGCTGGATCTGGTTTTTCTTTGGTGGGTGGGTGTTCCATTGAGAGTTAAGGTCCTATACCTGGGACCTGAGTGACACCTAGGCTAGAGTGAATCATATTCTTTCCCATTCCATTTCGGTCTGGTGCGGGAATATGAAACACGGTTCAGATATGGGTTTCTTCTTGAGAACTCTGTGTTGCAGATTTCCTGCAATGCTAGGGCCATCTAGGAAGCCTGCTAAGTCTGGATGACCTTTTAGTACTGACCTTCAGAAACTGAGGTGAATTAGAGGAGGAATTGTTATGGTTATTGTAAACACTGTACCTCCGGGTTAGAAGTGTTTACACTTCTCATAACTGATCCAAGTCTGAGGATCCTTGTTCTAGATCACTACCTGTGAGGGGGTTGGGCTGTTTACAGGTTTGCAGGTACCTTGACCTCAGAATACCCTGTTACTTTGACTTTGTTAAGAGTACTCCATGTTGGACAGTTCTTGTGATTCTAAAACCCTGGACATGTGGCTCTTTATTTGAGTCCCCCCACCCTGGTTACTGGATTTATAGACCTCCATCTGGAATTCTTGAACACACATGGATCTATACCAAGGCAGTTAATCAGATCCAGCTCAGTCACAGACCCTTGCATTTCATTTGCATACATACTCATTGCATCATATTAACATGTGCTTATTTGTGTTTCAGGGTATCCACCTTCATCTCTGGTTTTGGTTTTGACCCCATCTGCAGTATTGACCTATCTCCACCAGCACTTGCTTCAGCTTGTCAGCCATATACTTCAGTTACTTGCACCAGCCAATCAGTGGCTCATTCTTTCAGCATCTTCATCAGCACTCTACTCAGTCTTCAGCATCATGGCTCCAAAGAAAAGCAACATCACCTATCATTTCTTCCAACCAGACTTATCAGACATCAGGAGGATCCAAACCCTGATCACTCCAGATCACATACCCTTGTTCAGGGAGAATTATGGAGATATACTGGACATGGTTATGGATCTGGACCCTTCACAGAGGAGCCTCATCCACACCTGCATTCAGTTTTATGATCCCCCATTGAGATGTTTCACCTTTCAAGACTTTCAGTTGGGTCCTCTTTTGGAAGAATACTCATATTTGGTTGGTTTGCCTATCAAGAGAGAAGTCCCATTCAACCCTGAAATGGTCTTTCCTAGCAATGGAGAGGTAGCAAAAGCTTTGTATCTGGAGCCTGTTTTGATCGAACAGCATATGACCTCTAAAGCTGGGATCCCTGGATTTCATCTGGACTTCCTGATTTCTCAAGCTAGTCTGAAGGCCTCCGCGGGGGAGTGGAAAGCTGTTTGTGCTCTATTGGCCTTGAGTGTATATGGAATTGTATTGTTTGCAGATGAGCCTCGATTCATTAGCAAGAATGCAATCCATTTGTTCATCCTGAAGAACCCAGTGCCAACTTTACTGGGTGATCTTTATTACTCAGTCCATCAGAGAAATGAGAAGCAGAGGGGAAGGTTAGTGAGGATTTGTGCTCCATTATTTCATGCTTGGCTTCTCAGGCATCTACCCAGGACAGATGCATTTCTCAATCCTCATCAGCAAAGCAACTGGGCTAAGAGACTCACTGTCCTAACTTCAGCAGATATCAGATGGTGTACTCAGAGCACCAAGGGCAGAGACATGATCACCAGCTGTGGGCACTTTCCCAATGTGCCATTGGTAGGAGTTAAAGGAAGTATCAATTACAACCCCCTGCTGTTCAAGAGGCAATTGGGCTATGCACTGGTCCACACTCCAAGGGAACAAGACTTGGTGGAGACCCTCTACTGTGAGAACAAGATTAGTTTGGCTGTTGTTAGGCAGGCTGCCTGGGCCTGGGATCATGTTCAAACCAAGGGAATCACCATTCTAGGGAAGTGCAATAATGTGGCATCAGTCCAATATTATGAGTGGTCCCATGCTAGGGCCCAATTCTCTGGAATGCCCTTCACCATAGAAGACATGCCTGAGTCATCTTCAGCACCACCCCCTGCCACTATCAGTTTGGAAGAGTTTGAGAGTTTGAAGGAAAGAAATGAGAAGTTAACTCAAGCCTTGCAGAAGACCCTCAGAGAGAGGAGTGAAGGTGTGAGGGAGATTGAGAGATTGGAGAAGTTGAGGGTAGAACACTTGACCAAGATTGAGAAGTCTGGGGAGTATATCAACAAGTCTAAAGCTGGTGAGCAGATTCTGAAGAATGCTTGTAAAGAAGCCCAGTTCCAAAGAGCAAGAACAAACTTGTATTTGAAAGAAAGTCAGGCCAGGTGGGTCCGGATCACTGAGGCCCGTACTCTAGAAGACAAGAGAGTTCAGAACAAGATGGAGCAGATGGAAAAAGCCCTGGCAGCAGCCCAGGAGGAGATATCAGAGCTGAAAATCAAAGCAGGATTGAAGAGGTCGAAGGACCAAAGTCAGAGCAGGAAATTGACTGCAGCTGTTGCAACAAGAAACCTTCTCATCAGAAGTCTCACGGAGCATCCGGCTGATCCTGTGACCGAAGCACTTCTTAAGGAAGTTCGTGAGGATGAGTTTGGCCTTGGAGTTTGATCATTTGCTTGTTGTTGTTCCTTTTCCATGTACTTTTGCTTTTTGTGATATATTTTGGCCCCTTTGAGGGTTTGTGTTGTAAAATGAACAAATTGTATTATTTCACCTTTGTAATATATTTGTGTTGGGGTTCACATCAAAAGCAACTTCAACAGCATCATCTTCAAGGGTCTGGAAGGGTCAAAACTGAAGGCCAAACCGGATACCTTGAGAACAAATAAGCATAACTGCATTGCATGCTAACCTTTTATTTGTTTTGTAGGGTTTTGTTTTGTTGTTGCTAACCTCTGTTGTGATGTTCAGGAATTATTGCTCGCCGCCGGGTATTTCCTCTCAACAGGCCTCACAGGTACCCAACTAGAAACAACCTTCCGGGAATTCAGATGGATCAGATGCAACAAGACCTTACGGAGGTCAGAAACCAGATGGCAAACGAAAGGTTAGAGATGAGAACGCAGATGACGCAGTTCATGGAAGTTATGAACAACATGGCTCAGAGCCAGGAGAGACTGAGGGCCATGGTGGAGAGGCAAAATCAAGAGGAGCCTCATGTAGGAACTGCAGGCACCAGTAATAATGAAAGGGTGCAACCACATGTTACCCCCCCTGTGTTTGGCCCACATCTACATCCTGAGATTAACGTTCCTGCAAATGTTCAAGGAACAGCCACTGCAGCCAGAGTACTTCAAGAAGATCCTCAGGAGGACCAGTATACAGTAATGGGTGCCGGAGAGGAAACTTATGATAGACGATTGGAAGAAATAGCTGAGAAGTTGAGGTCCTTAGAATCTCAAAACTCTTTGGGGTTTGACGTCATGGACATGGGTTTAGTAGAAGGGGTCAGGATTCCCCACAAGTTCAAGCCTCCATGTTTCGAAAAGTATAATGGGACTTCATGCCCCCGGACTCATTTGCAATCATTTCTGGGAAGGCTGAAGGCCTATACAATGGATGAGAAACTGTGGATGTTCTATTTTGAAGATAGCTTGACTGGAGCATCGAGGGAATGGTATTCCCATTTGACAAGGGCAACTATTAGATGCTGGAAGGACCTGGCAGAGACCTTCATCAGACAGTATCAGTATAATCTAGATATGGCACCCAACAGGACCCTCCTAATGGGAATGTCACAGTCGTCCAGGGAGAGCTTCAGAGAATATGCTCAGAGATGGAGGCAACTGGCTGCTGCTGTTCAACCGCCAATGTCTGAGAGAGAAATGGCAGACATGTTTATGAACACTCTTCAGGGAACCTATATTGACAGGTTGGCTGCTTTCTCTTCCACTAGCTTTGCGGATGTTGTTATAGCCGGGGAGAGAATTGAAAGCCTGTTAAAAATGGGAAAGATCTCAGACAACGGTGCAAGCTCGTCCAGTAGTACAAGAAAGCCTTTTGCAGGCCCGAGAAGAACTGGCGAGACCAATGCCATCCACACCAACAGGGGTAGGCCCCAATATGTTCAGAGGTCAATAGCAGCAGTTACTATCCCTGCTCCAGCTCATCCACAGCCAGTCTATCAACCTCCTCAACAAAACTTCCAACAACAACCCCAGTATCATCAGAATCAGTATCCTCCAAGGAACTTCAACAACAACTCCAACAACAACAATCAACAGAGGCCATTCCAACAAAGGCCATCCCAAGCTAACCGAGTGATCGACCCGATCCCAATGCCGTATGCTGCTTTGCTGCCACAACTTCTGAAACTCAACCTAGTTGAGCTAAGAACGTTGGCAACTCCGGATCCCAACAGTCTACCAAGAAACTATGACTCCAATGCTAGGTGTGCTTTCCATTCAAACGCACCTGGTCACAGTACAGAAAAATGCAGGGCTCTGCATATGAAGGTACAAGACTTGGTAGACTCCAAGGCTCTGAATTTTGCACCTCCGCCCAATGTCAATAAAAACCCAATGCCAAACCATGGTGGTCCTCGAATTAACGCTATTGAAGAAGACCAACCGTCTTATTTAATAACAAGTGTGGATCAGATCCGGACACCATTGGTGGAAATCAAAGCTCAACTCCGTGAAAACAATATATTTCCGGGGTGTGAACTAGGGTGCCCATACTGCAATATTTCATGGAATGGGTGTGAAGATTTAAGGAATGGCATTGACGGCCTTATTCAGAGTGGCTTGCTACAGATCACTACATCATTTCCGACAAATCCGGCAACTTCATCAACAACGGTTTCAGACACTCCTACAAATACAGCAACTATTGTTCCCGACAATTCATCAGCACCATCAACAAGTACTTCACCTGTCCTCCCAAATGATCAGTTTTCAACAGTTTCTCCTGCTACAACTTCAGCTTCATTCCATTTCGACTCTCCATCAGCAACAACAACAGTCCTTCCAACGGAACCTCCTACAACACCAGCAATCAATCACGAAGATGTCTCTACTGTTACCATATTCTATGATCCTGAAAATAACTCCGCTTACCATTCAGAAGGTGCTGCTCCCACCAGAGCACCAGTTACAATCTTCTATGATCCACAAACAATAACAGTCCCTTCAGCAGCAGCAATCAGTCCAGTCACTGTCACGGTGCCTGGACCAGTACCATATGAAAGCAATAGGGCCATCCCTTGGCACTATGGCTCTGACTTGTATTGCGAAGGAAAAAGAATCACTCTGGAAACAACAGCACCTGCACCACAAATAGATAATGTGGGGGGAGGCGGAGGCTTCACTCGAAGCGGACGTCTCTTTGCTTCACAAGTTCAAAAACCTATTGCCGAAGCAGAAGCTGCTGCCAAGGCAAAAGGAAAAGGCCCGGTGCAGGAAGATCCAGCTGCCAAAGAAGCCCTGAAAACTCCATTTGATCAGGAAGTTGATGAGTTTATGCGCATCATCAAAAAGAGTGATTATAAAATTGTGGATCAGCTTCACCAGACGCCATCCAAAATCTCTATCCTCTCACTGCTTATGTGCTCCGAAGCCCATCGGAATGCACTACTTAAAGTCCTGCACGCAGCTTACGTGCCTGAGGAGATTACTGTCAACCAATTGGAAACCATGGTTGGAAATGTTACTGCTAGCAATGGGCTAGGGTTTACCAATTCTGACTTGACAGCGGATGGCCGCAACCACAACAAAGCCTTGCACATAACCATGGAATGCAAAGGAGCTGTCCTTTCTCATGTGCTGGTGGACACAGGTTCTTCCCTGAATGTCTTACCAAAGAAGGCTCTGGTGAAGCTCGAATATGATGGATTGGCATTGAGACCCAGCAACCTGGTAGTAAGAGCCTTTGATGGTTCTAAGAGATCGGTGCTGGGAGAGATTGAGCTGCCCGTGACAATTGGCCCGCAGACCTTTAAAACTATCTTTTATGTGATGGACATTCAGCCCGCCTACAGCTGTTTGTTGGGTAGACCCTGGATTCACGCCGCCGGCGCAATAACGTCTACCCTTCACCAAAAGTTAAAATTTGAGTGGGAAGGCCAAGTTGTCACAATCTGTGGAGAGGAGGACATTTTTGTTAGCCACCTGGCTACTTATAAATACATTGAAATGGATGGAGAGATCCATGAAACAATGAGCCAAGGTTTTGAGGCCTTGAATGTCAATGAAGCATCTGCTGTATCTGGTACTCCAATGTCATCTTACCAACAAGCCCGGAAGGTTGTTGAAGAAGGAACTGCCCTAGGCTGGGGCAAGGTCTTAGCTGTGGAGGAGAAGAAGGACAAATTTGGGTTGGGTTACAAACCAACTCAACATCAAGCAAAGGCTGCTGCAGAGCCCGGTTTTGTCAGTGGGGGGGTGCTTACCCCCGATGCTATCAACTGTTTGGAAGACGAGCTGGAAGAGGAGCGCAATCTGGAGAATTGGATTCGTCCGAAGATCCCGGGGAGCAGTGTCTCGAACTGGTCTTCCCAGGAAATTATAAGAGTTACTCATGCAGAGTAATTATTATTTCCTGTATTTTTTATAGCATGCATCCAAGTCTTGCATCTTGCCCAAGATGACAAGACTCATTTTGTAACCAGGGTCATCTGTACTTTTGTGCAAACAAGATTAAATTAATGAAATATCAGACATCTTTTTGCAAACGAGTCTTTTTCTTTTATGCTCACTGTTTTTCCATTTTTCTTTTTGTACAAAAATAAATGGCGGTGTTTTCAAAATGATAACTTCATTTCACTTTTTCTAAAGCAAGATTAAAATCAATCACTAAAATGAACAAACTTAACCCTTGCAGAGAGTGCCTTCCTGACAGCACCGACAACAGCACAACTATGACATCGTATGACTTTGACAATCCAATCAATCAAGCTGATGAAGGGGTTGATGAAGAATATGAGCTTCCTGAAGAGCTAGCCAGGTTGTTAAGACAGGAGGAAAAGGTTATTACTCCTCACCAGGAGGAGATTGAAGTGATCAATCTTGGTACGGAAGAAAATGTGAAAGAAGTTAAAATTGGGGCCTGCCTGCAAGACTCAGTGAAGAGACAGCTGATAGATCTGCTTCAAGAGTATGTTGATGTGTTTGCTTGGTCGTATCAAGATATGCCAGGGTTGGATACCGATATAGTTATGCACAAGCTGCCTCTGAGGGAAGAATGCCCACCAGTGAAACAGAAGTTGCGCCGAACTCGCCCAGACATGGCTATGAAAATCAAAGAAGAGGTACAAAAGCAATGGGACGCCGGGTTCCTTGCTGTGACTAGCTACCCGCCGTGGGTTGCTAATATTGTGCCTGTGCCTAAGAAGGATGGCAAAGTAAGAATGTGTGTTGACTACCGGGATCTGAACAGAGCCAGCCCGAAAGATGACTTCCCATTACCTCACATTGACGTATTGGTGGATAACACGGCTCAGTTCTCGGTATTCTCCTTCATGGATGGATTTTCAGGATATAATCAGATCAAGATGTCACCTGAAGACATGGAGAAGACAACATTCATTACACCTTGGGGCACGTTCTGTTACAAAGTGATGCCATTCGGACTGAAGAATGCTGGTGCCACATATCAACGGGCTATGGTGACATTATTCCACGATATGATCCACAAGGAAATAGAATGCTATGTGGATGATATGATCGCCAAGTCCCTTACAGAAGAAGACCATCTGGTGAATCTGCTCAAATTATTCAAGCGTCTGAGGAAATACCAATTGAAGCTGAACCCCAACAAATGCACATTCGGGGTGCGATCCGGTAAGCTGCTGGGCTTTATTGTAAGCGAGAAGGGGATTGAGGTTGACCCAGATAAAGTCAAGGCTATACAAGAAATGCCTGCACCTAAAACTGAGAAAGAAGTTCGAGGGTTCTTAGGTCGATTGAACTACATCTCACGATTCATATCTCACCTCACAGCAACCTGTGAACCCTTGTTCAAGCTATTAAGAAAGGAACAGACGGTCAGGTGGAACGAAGATTGCCAGAAGGCTTTTGACAAGATCAAGGAATATCTGCAAGAACCTCCAATCCTTATGCCTCCAGTTGAAGGAAGACCTCTGATTATGTACTTGACAGTATTAGAAGAGTCGATGGGGTGTGTGCTGGGCCAGCATGACGAGTCTGGTCGAAAAGAGTATGCAATATACTACCTAAGCAAAAAGTTTACCGACTGTGAACAGCGTTATTCACTGCTCGAGAAAACTTGCTGTGCTTTAGCGTGGGCTGCTCGCCGACTGAGACAGTATATGTTGACCCACACTACCTTATTAATCTCAAAAATGGATCCAGTTAAGTACATTTTCGAGAAGCCAGCTCTTACCGGACGGGTTGCAAGATGGCAGATGATTCTCACAGAATATGACATACAGTACACATCTCAGAAAGCCATCAAGGGCAGTGTACTATCTGAATATCTTGCTGAGCAACCCATTGATGACTACCAGCCAATGAGGTTTGACTTCCCTGATGAAGACATCATGTTCATTAAAGCAAAAGATCACGAAGAGCCTATTCACACTGAAGGGCCTGACCCGGAAGAAGAATGGACTATGATGTTTGATGGGGCTGTTAACATGAATGGCCGTGGTGTTGGTGCAGTACTCATTACACCTAAAGGAGTTCACATGCCTTTCTCGGCAAAACTCACTTTCAACTGCACTAACAACGAAGCTGAATACGAAGCTTGCATTATGGGTCTTGAGGAAGCCATTGACCTCAGGATCAAGACATTGACCGTATTCGGAGATTCAGCTTTGGTAGTCAATCAAACCAACGGGAAATGGTACACCCACCAGGATCATCTGATACCTTACAGGGATTATACGAGAAGGTTACTGACTTTCTTTACAACAGTCAAACTTGAGTATATCCCTCGGGATGAAAATCAGTTTGCAGATGCTCTTGCTACCATTTCATCCATGATCAAAGTTCAAACGGCCAACTTTGTACCTCAAATTTCAGTGTCTAGACTTGATAGACCAGCATATGTATTCGCAGCAGATGTTGTCAAAGATGATAAGCCTTGGTTCCACGACATTAAGTGCTTCTTGGAGGATCAAACATACCCGCCTGGGGCATCTTCCAATGATAAGAAGACTTTAAGAAGGCTTGCTGGTAGTTTCTTTCTGAACACTGATGGGTCTTTATACAAAAGGAACTTTGACATGGTACTCCTCAGATGTGTTGACAAGCCATAAGCAGATTTGTTGATGCATGAAGTGCACGAAGGATCTTTTGGTACCCATGCTGGAGGACATGCAATGGCTAAAAAGTTGTTAAGATCAGGCTATTATTGGATCACGATGGATGCAGACTGTTGTACCTACGCCAGAAAATGCCATAAATGCCAGATCTATGCAGATAAGGTGCATGTGCCTCCTAATCCTTTGAACATAATGTCTTCACCCTGGCCCTTTGCTATGTGGGGCATTGATATGATTGGCAAAATTGAGCCGACTGCTTCAAATGGTCACAGATTCATCCTGGTCGCTATTGACTATTTTACCAAGTGGGTTGAAGCAGCCTCATATGCAAATGTTACAAGACAAGTGGTAGCCAGATTTCTGAAGAGAGATATCATCTGTCGGTATGGAGTGCCCGAGCGAATCATTACTGATAATGGTTCCAACTTAAACAACAAAATGATGGCAGAACTGTGCCGGGACTTCAAAATCCAACATCACAATTCTTCTCCTTACAGGCCAAAGATGAACGGCGCTGTTGAGGCAGCAAATAAGAATATCAAGAAGATTGTGCAGAAGATGGTAGTCACCTACAAAGACTGGCATGAAATGCTACCATTTGCCTTGCATGGGTATCGCACATCAATCAGAACGTCCACTGGGGCAACACCGTATCAGCTTGTGTATGGTATGGAAGCAGTCCTACCTGTTGAAGTTGAACTACCCTCGTTGCGGGTATTAATGGATGTTAAACTGAGTGAAGCAGAATGGGTTCGGTCCCGATTCGAACAACTGAGTCTGATCGAAGAGAAGAGATTGGCTGCAATCTGCCATGGACAGTTATATCAGAAAAGAATGAAGAGAGCCTTCGATCAGAAAGTCAGGCACCGAGAGTGCCAAGTGGGAGATCTTGTGCTGAAAAGAATCCTCCCTCCTCATACAGACCACAGGGGCAAATGGACTCCAAATTATGAAGGACCATTTGTTGTAAAGAAAGTTTTCTCTGGTGGAGCACTGATGCTCAGCACCATGGATGGTGAAGACTTCCCGTCCCCTGTGAATTCAGATGCAGTTAAAAAATACTTCGCATAAAATGACCCGCTGGACATAAAAACAGAATGTAAGTCCAGGCAAAAATAGGGCATCCCGGCGAGTCAAAAACAGAATAAAAGACTCGGGCAAAAGTAAGGGAAATAAATAAAAAATGTACACCCACTGAGTTGAAAAGCCGCATTGGACAGCTCAGGCAAAAATGGGTATCCCGATGGATTGAAAACCCGAAAGGGCGATCCATGCAAAATAAGGGAATAAGCGAACAACTGCATTCTGAATTCGTCTGTATCACCTACAACTTGGTAAGCTTCAAAGGATCAAGCTTCAATCAGAATCAACTCTCTCCAGAAAGCAAGACGAGAAGAACGTCATTGTCATACGAGTCATAGCAGAAGAGGAAGCTCCTTGAAAGCGTCGTCGACACCGCCAGCATTTGTTTTCTCAATTTGTAACAATCTCCTCATTTCAGGAAATATGTTTCTTTGACTGTATCTTTGCCAATTCAGGGCACATGAATTAATAAAATCAGATTTTCAGTCATGTTTCGTTTTTTACGTTTACGTTTTGCAAAGAGTCGTCTGATATCTCTAAAAATACAATTGCATAAGTACAGATGCATTTCTCTAAAGATGAAAACACATGCTTACAGGGAATGTGATTATTCTCGAAAGTACTTAACTCCTATGACGGAATCCGGTAAGGGATACCTCAGGACCTTTTGTACGTTCCATTATCTTTGCAGGATTGCAGGTATCCAGAACGCAACCAGGGGCATGCAGGTTACGTCTCAGCAAGTAGGCGAATCATTATCAACTCGGTCTATCTTCCACATGGTACTAGAAGGTGCCCATTTCCCCAGCGGAGCTGCCAAATCAGCATACACTCAATCTCAGCATCCGAGATGCTCTATCCCCAGCTGAGTTGCTCCCCATTGCTCTCCCCAGCTGAGTTGCCTCTCAATTCCCCAGCCGAGTGGCCATTCTTCCTCAACAGAATACAGAAATCAGGGAATCATCTCCCCACAGAGCTTCAAGCCTTTATTCAGAAGAGCAACGCACGGAGAAGTCACAACGGAGTACATAAAGCTTCTACAAACCCCAGCTGGGTCTCTCATTTACAAGGATATGCCAACCGGTGACATATATCCCCAAGCAGATACATCATTAGATCTACCAATGATCTCACCCCCAGCTGGGACGTCCATTTCAAGCAGATCGACCAGAGATTTTCACAGCAACGGGATCCGAATCCCGGATCTGTGCCCCTTTGCATAATCATGGCATCCGCATCATATTCACCCCCCCCAGAGCGTAGCATTCCGTCTAATACGGAGCATTACGGCAAAAATCAAATACATAGCATAATCATAAGTCATGTTGTGAATTGAACGCTTGTGACTAGTAACCATTCATCAGGATACAGATTACTTTCCCCCAGAATCCCCATCAGAGTCCCAGCAAAAGCAGTTGCCTCATATTCACAAACACCCGTATATACACCTTTTGGCACCCGTCCGTGTAAAGTCGCCTGAACACCCTTTACAAACAAATCACCCTCATTACGGATACATTCTGGCACCCGTCCGTGTCATAACTCCCAGCAGAAAGCCAAAGACATCCTTTTTGCACTCACATACCTTATATGCACCCCTTTTTGACACCCGTCCGTGTCATATCCCCAGCGCAGTCGCGTACACCTTCATCACCCATACACTTGTTAATATTATACTTTTCTCTTTTTGACACTCGTCCGTGTCACTCTCCCCAGCAGATAAACACTCATCATCAATACAATACTCACCACTCAAGGTACGCTTATACAGATACTCGTCCGTATCTTGTATACATCACCACTCATATCCCCGCAGATTCGGCAGTAGTCCTTGTTCTTTGTTAGCCAGTTGGTATTCGTCCGTACCACCATCTCAGAACATTGCGTCTAGTGTTTGTTTCTACATGATACTCGTCCGTATCATAGTCTTAAGGATGCTCGTCCGCATCTTTAATCCATACACCGTGTCAAACACCTTTGTCTTCTTGAATATAGATACTCGTCCGTGTCTATTACTCCCCAGAAGAATCCTTTCAGATGCAACACTTGTCCGTGTTCTTAGTTAACCAGTTGATACTCGTCCGTATCATCATCTCTGAGCATGTGTCAGTTTGTTTCCACATGATACTCGTCCGTATCATAGTCTTAAGGATGCTCGTCCGCATCTTTAATCTATACACAATACCAAACACTTATACCTTTTGTTTCTTGGATGTAAACGCTCGTCCGTGTTTACTATCTCCCCAGTAGATTGCCAACAAATTTTCTTTTTATCTAACACTCGTCCTGTGAGAGCAGCCGTACCCTGCTGAGTGGTCGTCCTCCACTTCTTGATGGTCGTCCTCCATCATGCTCATCCGATGGCCGTCCCCATCGTTGATTTTAGCAGCCGTCCCCTGCTAGGTGGTCGTCCTCCACCTTTTGATGATCGTCCTTCATCACTTTATCCAATGGCCGTCCCCATTGTTGATTTTGGTTATCTAACACTCGTCCTGTGTTATGATAAACCTCGAGAGCAGCCGTCCCCTGCTGAGTGGTCGTCCTCCACTTCTTGATGGTCGTCCTCCATCTTGCTCGTCCGATGGCCGTCCCCATCGTTGACCTTTTCTATCCGATGGCCGTCCCCATCGTTGATATTTTCGGCAGCCGTACCCTGCCAGGTGGTCGTCCTCCACCTTTGATGGCCGTCCCCATCATATTTCTTTTATACCCAACAGAGCAGCCGTCCCCTGCTAGGTGATCGTCCTTCACCTTTGATGGCCGTACCCCATCATCTGTTTATTTCATTCATTCTTTAACCCGATGGCCGTCCCCGTCATGGTCCCTTTTCCTTTTTTAGCCCGATGGCCGTCCCCATCGTTGGTTACTTTACCTTTATGAACTTGATGGCCGTCCCCGTCATGTTTCATTAATCCTCAGAATTTTGCAGCTTTATCTTGATGGCCGTCCCCATCATGATATTTTATTTTCCCCAGCTAGTCGGCCGTCCCCGTCTTAGCTTTACCTTTTATCCCCAGCATGTCGGCCGTCCCCGTCATTGCTTTATACACTTTACCAGCATGTCAGCCGTCCCCGTCATCGCTTTGCTTCACATACCACCTTACCCAGCAGTCGTCCTCTGCTCGACGGTCGTCCTCCGTCGCCCATACTTTACGATATACTTTGTTTTGCTCTTACAATCTATATCCCTTTTCTTTTTCATTCTGTGAGTGCAAATTTTGGACTGTCTTTGGTATTCAACCACAAGTTATCTTGTTTGGCCTGTTAAGCCGTCGCTTACAACCTGCACAGCTAACTCATGTTTGAATAGGGGCAGCTGTAAACACCCCAAATTTGCCCTCACCCATTCACACCATGGCTTGTGATCATTTCATATGCATAAACACAACCACATCATCTCATATCTCATTTTTGATTCACTGCATAGTTTCTAAGTCATCTGCACTTAGGGTTTGTGATCTGAGCAATCCAAGAGCCTCTTGAGCCACTCCCAAAGGCCATCAATCACTTCAAAGGGATCCATGAGTGTTCTTATATCATATTACATCCTCTCAAAGTCAAGAATGCCAAAGAATCACAAGAACTGGGATTGGTATGGATGCAGAGCCAAGTTTGACTGCACAGTTGACCTAAAATTAGGGTTTTGGTTTCAGAGGCCATAACTCCAAATTTTTTGGTCATTCTTGTTTCCATTGGTCTCTATATGGTATAGGGAGTATGCATATCAATTTTCATGAAGAAATTCCATGGGGAAGTCATCTGATCAAGAGTTGACTTCCTGGACAAGTCAGTGCAAAATCAGGGCATCTGAGGCCCCCAATGACCCAACCAAGGGGTGATCTTCATCATTTTGAGTGTATATGATCTTTATTTGATCATGGAAGAAGGTTGAAGTTCATAAAAATCAAGAATTTAGGGTTTTTGCAAATGTTGACTTTTTGGGCATAGTTGACTTTTCAAGAATGCATCATTTTATGTCATTTTTCAAGCCATGATTTTGGATCCAAAAATGCTTCAAATGGAAAAACTTTGGTCATGAAAGTTGTAGATCTCATCTTTCCCTTTTCAAAAAGTACAAGAACATGATCTAATTCATCTTGGATCAAAAGTTATGGTTTGTTAAAGTTGGCAAAAATCACTAAAATTCAAGTTATGCACCAAATGGGAAAACTTGCAAAATCATACACCAAGTCAAATTGCAACCTCTAATTGGTATCAAACCAGCACATAAGCATTCTCTAAGTCCTAAAAGTCAAGTTTGAACCAAGATCACATGTTGTTTAGTTCATGTAACAAGGCATTTTTCATGAAAATCCACAAAGTAACCAAGTTGCAAAATTCATGATCATGCTTCACCAACTTGCTGCATTGGTCCTTGAATCAAGCCAGCCTCACACACTCACCATGCTGCGCCAGCCCTAGCCCTTGTACTTGCCTAGAACCAAGCCCATGCCTCTCTTACAACCAAGTTGACATTTTGCAAAAGTAAACATCCCAATCAATAAAGGGCAGGTCACATCATCTGACCAATGAGAGAGGTTTATGTGGACAAAGGGCAAGCCATTCCATACATCAAGCAAGGCTGAAGCTCACACATTCACAACATACACAAAACACTCCCCTTTTGCAAGTTCCTTCGAATTTCTCTCCACAGCCTGAAAACACTCAAACTTTCTTCATCATCCAACTCAACACACTTCATAGACAAGAAACCACCCAAAGCATAAGCTTGAAACAGCCAGAAAACCCCATTGCCATCATTCACTTCAGTTTGCAGTTTCATTCGAAACTCTCACCTTAGCTCACAAACACACAAACAAACACCATAGACCTTCTCCATTCACCCTCAGGATCATAAACAACCCCTCACCATGACCTGAAAGTGCCTATTTCACCATTGCCATTTCTGATCAAGCTTGAACAGAAGCTTTCGAAACTCATCAACCAGCCAACTTAAACTCCTTTTGAGTATTCAAGCATCTTCTGTGGACCAAGTGGAGTGGATTGCACAAGGAGAAGTGGCCAGAAAGTACCCAAACTGAAAGCTCCAAATCTCAGGTAACTCGAAATTAATTTTTCCAGAAATGTTTTTTTAAGTTACAAACTTGTTCTTCATGTCTTGCTGATCATTCTGGTGCCATTGGTTTTGAAAATAGTTTTGAAATGAGCATTTAATTTGTTTCTGAAGCTTGCGTGACCTAGAACTTATTCCTTTCGATTCAGCTTATTTAGGAAAAATAAATTTGTTTTGTTTGAGGGTTATGATTCGTGAGTGAGTGGGAAGCATTTCTGTTCATTTAGATTTCATTTTCGTAACGTGTAGAGTGAGTTTGAGGTTTTGAGTGAACGGAGAAGATGACCGGAACACTGTTCCGGTCATCTGAGAGTGTTTAACGGCGTAATTAGGGCATAAGCATTTAATTAGCTTATTTTGAATCTGAGCCGTGAGATGTGGCGCGCAGTCAACTCCCGCGCGTGTGAGTTTGAATCTCCACCCTAGGATGTGCTGACTTCTCATTAATTCATTTTAAATTCATTTATATTCATTTTCTTTTCATTTGTTTTGCATAATTATTTAAAAATAGCAAAAATGTCTTAAAAATTATGAAACTTTTTCATGGAAGTTTTATTAATTTTTAAGACCCAAAAATATTTTCATTTTATTTTTTATCATTAAAAAAGTATTTTTAAATATTTAAAAGATTATTTTTAATTGATTAATGAGAATTAATTAATTAAAAATACTTTTAGGTATTTAAAAATTACAAAAAAATTCATGAAATGTTCCAAGACATTTAGAAACATTGTCCAACCTTCAAACCAAATTTCTTTTTTGATCTTGATGCATTTTAAGAATTTTTCATTGAATTAAATCATATTTTGTGCATTATTTTGATCATAAGTTCAAAAATTCATTTCTGTCAATTGGTGAAGGTTGAGACATTGATTCTTCTTGCATTGTTTTGTGTTTAGCATGTAGTTCCTAGGATAAAAGGCCTTGAATTGTTCTTGCATTTTCAAATTGTTTGGCATTTGTTTTGTTAAGAACCCTAAAAAACCCTAATAACTTGCAAAAATCATATCTTGAGTTTGGTTGAGAGTTGAGAGCTCCCCTTTGGGCAGTGGTTTATTATAGGTCTAGGGTTTCCTTGGGTATCATTTTCCATTTTTACTTTAGGGTTTTGCTTCTGTTTTTGGTTTGTGTTTGATGTTTGATCCATAAACCCTAATTTGGGCTTTCATTTGCATCCCTCTTGCATTTCCTTGCATAACATGACTTGTCTTTGCATTTTGTGCACTCTTATGATTCATTTGACATCTTAAGACATGTATAAAGCATCCTTGATCATTGCATTACATATTTGCCATGTCATTTGTCTTGTATGATTCATAACTTTTCATGCTTGTTCATGCTCCTTAACTTGCATCATTTGCATTCATGATCTTGTATGAACATCCCCATTGTCTTGCCTCATGTTTGCAGCACCTCATAACATCATAATCATCATCAACATGCTTCTGGTTTTGCTTAGCATCATATCATTTCATCTCATCTTGCATTGCATTGCATTTTCTTTCTAACATTGCAGGTGGTAAGTAAACTTGAGAAGTGGATTTGCCTTCACTTCTCATACCTTTTCTTTTCATCTCTCTTGCATCCATTGCTGCATTCTTATTTGTGTTTGAGTTTGAGCTTGCTCATTCTTCTCCTCCCCACTTTCTTTCTTCAAGTGACTTGACTTCTTGAATGAAGCAAGTCATTTTGCTTCTCTTGATCCTGTTCATCTGCTTCCTGGTGGCTCCTTTGAAGATTGTTCTTGAAAACCTCACAAACCTTAGGATCATCCAAGCATGACAATGAATTAGGGTTTTGATTAGTCCCCCCATAGTTTTACCTTTGTGTCTCTCTTTGAGTCTCCTCTTCTCACCTCATAATCAGGGACTAAACCCTAAAGGCTTTAAGACTTTGTGCTTAGGGTTATGTCTGCATCCTTCTCTTAGGATGGAGTGTATAACTTTAATCCTAAGTATTAAACCCTTAAGGTGTTTAAATCTCTTAATCAATTCATCTAATAAATATCAAGACATTACACTTGTAACTTGGGCCTTGCATTAGGGTCCTAATTCTTCCTTAAGTGGTTAAGAAGGACTGACCCTAGTGTTAATGGACAAGTCCCCCTCAAGTTGTCTTACAAACCATAAAAAAAACACTTCATCATCATACCATTAAATAAAATCCACTTAATCAAAGGCTTGTTTTGTCATGGGTTTAATCCCTAATCATGGATTAAGTTGAGGAGTTTTTCTCAACTTAAACATTCTCATCTATTATCCTTCTTTTAGGATGGTGTAATGAGTCTGTTTAATCCTTGATTATGGCTTAATCTCATTACTCAACACTAAACAAAAACCACAAAAACATCTAAATAATCACAAGTAGGTTAATGATCTTAATCCTACACCAAAGGTGATTAAGTGTGAGAATCTGACTTCACACTTAAGGTACTCTCATTACCCCTGATCAGAGGGAAGATGTGATGAGTTTACTAAATCCATTGGTTTAGGCTTAAGCTCATTATCTTATGACAAACTTCAAAAAGCAATAAAAGACTGAAAACTCAAAAACAAACAATAATCGTCTCCTCCGGGATTCTTTTCTCATCATCCTCACTCACAAACGAGAACTCGCTTCTTCCGTCTAATGCAAGACAGTTAGCACCTGAGCCAGACAGGTCATACACTTGAGCATAGGCAAGCAAGCAGTTCATCAAGTCAATTCATCTTTCAGTCTCTTTGGGTCGAACTACGGTGTTCTGACTTCCTCATTGCACGAGAGGATACGTAGGCATAACTTAACAGTTATCGAACAAAAGTCTCTGTTCATTCCCCCTCTTTCAGCTTCATTCTTTAGCCTCATGATCTTGAGCATTTTACTCCTGTCCTTACACTGACACTTTCATACTTCACATCACTTATACACTTTACACTGACACCTGTACATTCTCTTTCCAGCTATTTCATACACAGATTGCACTGACACTACCCCTTTAAAACACAAATCTTTTAAGCGTGGATCCCGTCGAGTACGACGGACAATCTGGGTGCTAATACCTTCCCAGGTTGTAACCAACCCCCTTTCTCAGTCTCTCTGGTTCGCAAACCGTCTTATCCATCTTTTTCTAGGCTTATGCAGCATTGCCTTTCCTCCGGGATAAAAATGCCTAGCTGGCGACTCTTTTCATCTCCAGTGAGTTCACGGCTGTGTGTTCTCACTGTTCCCTTCGCCGACCGTTCGCGTCTGTACCTTCATCTGACCCGGTGTCACTTGTCGGGAGCGACAAAGGGCTGGAAGGCAAAATGTACAGGTGTCAGTGTAAAAGAAGTGTGAAGTGTATAAATGCATGGTGTCAGTGCAAGGATAAGAGTGAAATGCTCATGACTATGAGGCTTTAAAAGAATGAAGCTGGAAGGAGGGGGGATATACAGAGACTTTTGTTCGATAACTGTTAAGTTATGCCTACGTATCCTCTCGTGCAATGAGGAAGTCAGAACACCGTAGTTCGACCCAAAGAGACTGAAAGATAAATTGACTTGTGAATTGCTTGCTAGCCTATGCTCCAGTGTATGATCTGTCTGGCACAGATGCAAACTGTCTTGCATTAGACAGAAGAAGCAAGTTCTCGTTTGTGAGTGAAGATGATGAGAAAAGAATCCCGAAGGAGACGATTATTGTTTGTTTTTTGTATTTTCAGTCTTTTATTGCTTTTGAAAGTTTGTCATAAGAAAATGAGCTTAAGCCTAAACCAATGGGTTATTAAACTCATCACATCTTCCCTCTGATTAGGGGTAATGAGAATTACCTTAAGTGTGAAGTCAGATTCTCACACTTAATCACCTTTGGTGTAGGATTAAGATCATTAACCTACTTGTGATTATTTAGATGTTTTTGTGGTTTTTGTTTAGTGTTGAGTAATGAGGTTAAGCCATAATCAAGGATTAAACAGACTCATTACACCATCCTAATAGAAGGATAATAGATGAGAATGTTCAAGCTGAGGAAAACTCCTCAACTTAATCCATGATTAGGGATTAAACTCATGACAAAACAAGCCTTTAACTAAGTGGATTTTATTAATGATATGATGATGAAGTGAGTTTTATGATTTGTAAGACAACTTGAGGGGGACTTGTCCATTAACACTAGGGTTAGTCCTTCTTAACCAATTAAGGAAGAATTAGAACCCTAATGCAAGGCCCAAGTTACAAGTGTGATGTCTTGATGATTATTATGTGAGTTGATTAAGAGATTTAAACACATTAAGGGTTTAACACTTAGGATTAAAGTTATACACTCCATCCTAAGAGAAGGATGCAGGCATAAGCTTAATCACAAAGCCTTAAAGCCTTTAGGGTTTAGTCCCTGATTATGAGGTGAGAAGAGAAGACTCAAGGAGAAACACAAAGGTAAAACTAGGAGGGGAGACTAATCAAAACCCTAATTCATTGTCATGCTTGGTTGTTCCTAAGGTTTGTGAGGTTTTCAAGAACAATCTTCAAAGAGAACCACCAGGATGCAGATGAACAAGATCAAGAGAAGCAAAGTGACTTGCTTCATTCAAGAAGTCAAGTCACTTGAAGAAAGAAAGTAAGAAGAACAAGAATGAGCAAGCTCAAACTCAAACACAAACAAAATGCAGCAATGGATGCAAGGGAGATGAAAAGAAAAGTTATGAGAAGTGAAGGCAAATTCACTTCTCAACATCACTTACCACCTGAAATGTTAGAAAAGAAATGCAATGCAATGCCAAATGAGGTGAAATGACATGATGAAAAATAAAACCAGAAGCATGTTGATGATGATAATGATGTTATGAGATGCTACAAGCATGAGGCAGCACATGGGAATGTTCATACAAGGTCATGGATGCAAAGGATGCAAGCTAAGGAGCATGAATGAACATGAAAAGTTATGAAACATACAAGGCAAATGACATGGCAAATATGAGATGCAATGATCAAAGATGCTTTCTACATGTCTTATGATGTCAAATGGATCACAAGGATGCACTAAATGCAAATACAAGTCAAGTTATGCAAGAGAATGCAAAAAAGATGCAAATGGAAGCCCAAATTAGGGTTTATGGATCAAACAACAAACAAAAACCAAAAACAGAAACAAACCCTAATATAAAAAATGGAAAATGCCACCCAAAGAAACCCTAAACCTATACTAAACCAAGGTCCAAAAGGGGGGGTCCCAACTCTTAACCAATCTCAAGATATGATTTTTCTAAGTTATTAGGGTTTTTAGGGCTCTTAAACAAAAGAAATGCCAAACAAATTGAAAATGAGGAAACAAATCATGGCCATTTAATCCTAGAAACTACATGCTAAACACAAAACAATGCAAGAAGAACCAATGTCCAACTCCTCTTAGATAGGCAGAAATGAATTTTTGAACTTATGATCAAAATAATGCACCAAAAATGATTTAATTCAATGGAAAATTCTCAAAATGCATCAAGATCAAAAAAGAAATTTGGTTTGAAGGTTGGACAATGTTTCTAAATGTCTTAGAACATTTCATGAATTTTTTGGTGATTTTTAGATACCTAAAAGTATTTTTAATTAATTAATTTCCATTAATCAATTAAAAATAATCTTTTAAATATTTAAAAATACTTTTTTTAATGATAAAAAATAAAATAAAAATATTTTTGGGTCTTAAAAATTAATAAAACTTTTAAGAAAAAGTTTCATAATTTTTAATCCATTTTTGCTATTTTAAAATAATTATACAAAACAAATGAAAAGAAAAGAAATTAAAATGAATTTTAATGAATTAATGGGAAGTAATCAGATCCTAAGGTGGAGATTCAAACTCACACGCGCGGGAGTTGACTGCGCGCCACATCTCACGGCTCAGATTCAAATTTGCTAATCAATGCTTAAAACCCTAACCCTGCCGTTAATCACTTTCAGATTACCGGAACAGTGTTCCGGTCATCTTCCCCGTTCACCTCAAAATGCTATCTCTCTCCCCAGGCCATTTTAGAAGCTCTAACTCTCCAGAAATCATCTACTAACTACCCTAAGCACGAATCCAGCATCAAATCACATTTAAACTCACACACAAACAAGAATCGAAGCAAAGAAATTTCTAGGTCAAACTTTCAGAACACCATAACATACTCATTTCTTGCTCATTTCAAAAAGTAAATAGATCCCAATGATCAGTGCAACATGCTAAACAAGATTCTAACAAGAAAATGGAGTTCTGGAAAAAAAAAGTTCATGGTGTCACCTGAGATGGAGCTTTTGATTTAGGAGCTTTCTGGATGATTCTTTGGCTCAATCAGGTCCCAATGATCCACCTTTGAAGCTCTGGATGCTTAGTTGGAGTTTAAACAACCTCTGGAGTGAGTTTGCAGAAGCTCTGACCAAGGGCATGTGAAAATCGTATTTGAGACATGGGGTGTTTCAGGCCAAAGCAATGGTTGGTTTCTGGTCAGTGAGGTGAGTAGAGATTGTTGGTGGAGTTTGTTCTTGTGTTTGAGGTTTGTGGAGAGAGATTCGAAGGAAAATGCAGGCTGAGGTGAAGAATGGCAATGGGGTGTTCTTGCTCAAATCAATCCTGGCTCTTGGTGCTTTGAGGTCTATGAAGTATGGTGGGTTGAAGTGTGGAAATGGTTTGAGTGTTCTGAACTTGTGGAGGCAGATTCGAAGGCTTATGCAAAAAGGAGTGTTTTTGTGAATGTGTTGGATGAGTGAGTTTCAGCCTTGCTAGATGTATGGAATGGCTTGCTCTTTGTCCACATAAACTTCTCTCATTGGTCAGATGATTGGACATGTGCTTTATTGATTGGTAAGTCACCTTTTGCAAAAAGTCAAATTTTGTGTAAGGAAAGTATGGGTTGATCTATAGCTAGTACATGGGCTGGTTCTGGTGCAGCAAGGTGAGGTGAGAGGCTAGCCAAAGTGCAGCATTCAATGCATCAAGTGGGTGAAGTGATCATGATGATTTTGCAAGTTGTTGGCTTTTTGGTTCATATGTGATTTCCTTAACCCACAAACCATAACACATGAGCATTCTTGGTTCAAATCTGATTTTTATGACTTGTAGAATGTTTGTGTGCTGGTTTGAAATGAACTAGAGGTTGTAAAAGGCATTGGCTCATGGTTTTGCAAAATTTCATACTTGGTGCATAACTTGAAAATCAATGATTTTTGCCAACTTTGTCACACCATAACTTTTGATCCAAGAAGAATTTGATCATGTTCTTGTACTTTTTGAAAAGGGAAAGATGAGATCTACAACTTTCATGACCAAAGTTTTTCCATTTGAAGCTTTTTTGGATCAATAATCAAGGCTTGAAAAATGACCTAAAATGAAGCATTCTTGAAAAGTCAACTATGCCCAAAAAGTCAACATTTGCAAAAACCCTAAATTCTTGATTTTTATGAACTTCAACCTTCTTCCATGATCAAATAAAGATCATATACACTCAAAATGATGAAGATTACCCATTGGTTGGGTCATTGGGGGCCTCAGATGCCCTGATTTTACACTGACTTGTCTGAAAAGTCAACTCTTGATCAGATGACTTCCCCATGGAATTTCTTCATGAAAATTGATATGCATACTCCCTATACCATATAGAGACCAATGGAAACAAGAATGACCAAAAAATTTGGAGTTATGGCCTCTGAAACCAAAACCCTAATTTTAGGTCAACTGTGCAGTCAAACCTGGCTCTGCATCCACTCAAACCCTAGTTCTTGTGATTCTTTTACAATTTTGACTTTGAGAGGATGTAATATGATACTTGAACACACATGGACCCCTTTGAAGTGATTGTTGACCTTTGGAGTGGCTCAAGAAGCTCTTGGATTGCTCAGATCACAAACCCTAGATGCAGATGACTTAGAACCAATGCAATGAGTCAAAAATGTGATATGAGATGCTATGATTGAGTTTATGCATATGAAATGATCAAAAGCCATGGTGAAATGGGTGAGGACAAATTTGGGGTGTTTACAGCTTCCCCTATTCAAACATGAGTTAGCTGTGCAGGGTGTAAGCGACGGCTCAACAGGCAAACAAGATAACTTGTGGTTGAATACCAAAGACAGTCCAAAATTTGCACTCACAGAATGAAAAAGAAAAGGGATATAGATTGTAAAAGAAAACAAAGTATATTGTAAAGTGTGGGCGACGGAGGACGACCGTCGAGCAGAGGACGACTGCTGGGTAAAGGGCGATGACGGGGACGGCCGACATGCTGAGAAAAGTGCTGAAAATAAAGCAATGACGGGGACGGCCGACATGCTGGGGATAAACGGTAAAGCCAAGACGGGGACGGCCGACTAGCTGGGGAAAATAAAATATTATGATGGGGACGGCCATCACGATAAAACTGTAAAATTCTGGGAGTTAATGAAACATGACGGGGACGGCCATCAAGTTCCTGAAGCAAAGTAACCCACGATGGGGACGGCCATCGGGCTAAAAAGAAAAGGGACCACGACGGGGACGGCCATCGGGTTAAAGAATAAATGAAATAAACAGATGATGGGGTACGGCCATCAAAGGTGAAGGACGATCACCTAGCAGGGGACGGCTGCTCTGTTGGGTAAATAAAGGAAATATGATGGGGACGGCCATCAAAGGTGGGGGGACGACCACCTGGCAGGGGACGGCTGTCGAAAATATCAACGATGGGGACGGCCATCGGATAAGAGGTCAACGATGGGGACGGCCATCGGACGAGCATGATGGAGGATGACCATCAAGAAGTGGAGGACGACCACTCAGCAGGGTACGGCTGCTCTCAAGGTTTATCATGTCATAGGACGAATGTCAGATAACCAAAATCAACAATGGGGACGGCCATTGGATAAAATGATGAAGGACGATCATCAAAAGGTGGAGGACGACCACTCAGCAGGGTACGGCTGCTCTCAAGGTTTATCATAACACAGGACGAGTGTCAGATAAAAGGAAAATTTGTTTTGTTATCTACTGGGGAATAGTAAACACGGACGAGTGTTCACATCCAAGAAACAAAGGGTATGAGTGTTTAGATGTTGTGTATAGATTTAAAGATGCGGACGAGCATCCTTAAGACTATGATACGGACGAGTATCAGGTAGAAACAAACTGACACGTGTTCAGAGATGATGATACGGACGAGTAACAACTGGTTAACAAAGAACACGGACGAGTGTTGAATCTGAGGTGACTCTTCTGGGGAATAGTAGACACAGACGAGTATCTATATTCAAGAGGATATAGTGTTTGACACAGTGTATGGATTAAAGATGCGGACGAGCACCCTTAAGATTATGATACGGACGAGTATCTTGTAGAAACAAACACTAGACGCAATGTTCTGAGATGATGGTACGGACTAGTACCAACTGGTTAACAAAGAACAAGGACTACTGTCGAATCTGTGGGGATATGAGTGATGGTGTATACGAGATACGGACGAGTATCTGTAATGAGTATGAGTGATGTATAGGTGAGTGTTTATCTGTTGGGGGGGTGACACGGACGAGTTTCGAAAGGAGAAAGGTATAGTATCAACAAGTATATGGGTTGTGGAAGTATAAGCGACTGCGCTGGGGAAATGACACGGACGGGTGTCAGGAAGGTGTATATACTGGTGTTTGTGAGTGCAAAGAGGATGTCTTTGGCTTTCTGCTGGGGTATGACACGGACGGGTGTCAGGGCGTATCTGTAATACGGGTGATATTGTTGGTAAAGAGTGTTCAGGCGACTTTACTGGGGAAAGATGGCACGGACGGGTGTCAAAAAGGTGTATATACTGGTGTTTGCGATTTGTGAGGCAACTGCTTTTGCTAGGACTCTGGTGGGGACTTCTGTACAATGATGAACGGTTATTATTCACAAGTGTTAATTCAGAACATGACTTATGATTATGCTATATGTTTGATTTTTGCCGTAATGCTCCGTATTAGACGGAATGCTACGCTCTGAGGGTGAATATGATGCGAATGCTATGATTGTGCAAAGATACCAAACCGGGGTTTGGATCCCGTTGCTGCGAAGATCTCTGGCCGATCTGCTTGAAATGGACCTCCCAGCTGGGGATGAGATCATTGGTAGATCTAATAAGATGATATTTGCTTGGGGATACGGGTCACTGATAGACCTATTCTAATAAATGAGAGACCCAGCTGGGGTTTGTAGAAGCTTTCTTCACTCTGTTGTGATTTCCTTCGTGCGCTGCTCTTCTGAATAGAGGCTGAGGATTCTGTGGGGAGATGATTCCCTGATTCGCATCCTGCTGAGGAGGAATGATTGGTATTACGGCTGGGAGAGTTGTTGGTCATTCAGCTGGGGAAATTAATGAGAGGCAACTCAGCTGGGGATGGAGCCTTTCAGATGCTAAGATTGAGTGTATGTTGATTTGGCAACTTCGCTGGGGAAATGGGCACCTCCCAGTGCCACGTGGAAGATAGACCGAGTTGACAATGATCTGCCAGCTTGCTGAGGGTGGAGCTTTCATGCCCCAAGCTGTGCTCTGGATACCTGCAATCCTGCAAAGATGAGGAAACGCACAAATGGTCCCGAGGTATCCCTTACTGGATCCCGTCATAGGAGTTAAACATTCTCGAGAGTAAGTATATTCCCTGCAAGCATGTTTCTTTATTTTCTTAGAGAAGGACATCTGTACTTATGCAATCAGTTTTTTTTCTTTTAAAACATCAGACATTTTTGCAAAGAAAATGTATAAAACGAGACATGACTGAAAATCTGATTTTATTAATTCATATGTCCTGAATTGGCAATATACAGTCAAAGAAACATATCTCCTGAAATGAGGAGATTGTTACAAATTGAGAAACAAAGTGCTGGCAGTGTTGACGACGCTTTAGGGAGCTTCCTCTTCTGCTATGACTCGTATGACAATTGACGTCCTTCTCACCTTGCTTTCTGAAGAAGGCTGATTCTGATTGAAGCTTGATCCTGTTGAAGCTTAACAAGTTGTAGGTGATACGGACGAATTCAGAAGGCAGTTGTTCGCTTATTCCCTTATTTTGCATGGATCGCCCTTTCGGGTTTTCAATCCATCGGGATACCCATTTTTGCCTGAGCTGTCCAATGCGGCTTTTCAACTCAGCGGGTGTACATTTTTTTTATCTATTTTCCCTTATTTTTGCCCGAGTCTTTTATTCTGTTTTTGACTCGCCGGGATGCCCTATTTTTGCCTGGACTTACATTCTGTTTTTATGTCCAGCGGGTCATTTTTATGCGAAGTATTTTCTAACTGCATCTGAATTCACAGGGGACGGGAAATCTTCACCATCCATGGTGCTGAGCATCAGTGCTCCACCAGAGAAAACTTTCTTTACCACGAATGGTCCTTCATAATTCGGAGTCCATTTGCCCCTGTGGTCTGTATGAGGAGGGAGGATTCTTTTCAGCACAAGATCTCCTACTTGGTACTCTCGGTGCCTGACTTTCTGATCGAAGGCTTTCTTCATTCTCTTCTGGTACAACTGCCCATGACAAATTGCAGCCAATCTTTTCTCTTCAGTCAGACTCAGTTGTTCGTATCGGGCCCGAACCCACTCTGCTTCACTTAGTTTAACATCCATTAATACCCGTAACGAGGGTAATTCAACTTCAACTGGTAGGACTGCTTCCATACCATACACAAGTTGATACGGTGTTGCCCCAGTGGATGTCCTGATTGACGTGCGGTACCCATGCAAGGCAAATGGTAGCATTTCATGCCAGTCTTTGTAAGTGACTACCATCTTCTGCACAATCTTCTTGATATTCTTATTTGCTGCCTCAACAGCGCCGTTCATCTTTGGTCTGTAAGGAGAAGAATTGTGATGTTGGATCTTGAAGTCCCGGCATAATTCAGCCATCATCTTGTTGTTTAAATTGGAACCATTATCAGTAATGATTCGCTCGGGCACTCCATACCGACAGATGATATCCCTCTTCAGAAATCTAGCTACCACTTGCCTTGTAACGTTTGCATATGAGGCTGCTTCAACCCACTTGGTGAAATAATCAATGGCGACCAGGTTGAATCTGTGGCCATTTGAAGCAGTTGGCTCAATCTTGCCAATCATATCAATG
Source organism: Lathyrus aphaca (assembly GCA_963966055.1). Taxonomy (NCBI): domain Eukaryota; kingdom Viridiplantae; phylum Streptophyta; class Magnoliopsida; order Fabales; family Fabaceae; genus Lathyrus; species Lathyrus aphaca. The sequence continues at coordinate 471,754,462 of OZ014523.1, forward strand.
CCCCACATAGAAAAGGGCCATGGTGAAGACATGATGTTCAAAGGATTGGGAGGCACATGCACTTTATCGGCGTAGATCTGGCATTTGTGGCATTTTCTGGCGTAGGCACAACAGTCTGCATCCATTGTGATCCAGTAATAACCTGATCTTAGCAATTTCTTAGCCATGGCATGCCCTCCTGCATGGATACCAAAAGATCCTTCGTGCACTTCATGCATCAACAAATCTGCTTCTGTCTTGTCAACACATCTGAGGAGTACCATATCAAAGTTCCTCTTGTATAAAGACCCATCAGTGTTCAGAAAGAAACTACCAGCAAGCCTTCTCAAAGTCTTCTTATCATTGGAAGATGCCCCAGGTGGGTATGTTTGATCCTCCAAGAAGCACTTAATGTCGTGAAACCAAGGCTTATCATCTTTAACAATATCTGCTGCAAATACATATGCTGGTCTATCAAGTCTAGACACTGAAATCTGAGGTACAAAATTGGCCGCTTGAACTTTGATCATTGACGAAATGGTAGCAAGAGCATCTGCAAACTGATTCTCGTCCCGAGGGATATACTCAAGCTTGACCGTTGTGAAGAAGGTCAATAACCTCCTTGTATAATCCCTGTAAGGTATCAGGTGATCCTGGTGGGTGTACCATTTGCCGTTGGTTTGATTGATTACCAGAGCTGAATCTCCGAATACGGTCAATGTCTTGATCCTGAGGTCAATGGCCTCCTCAAGACCCATGATGCAGGCTTCGTATTCAGCTTCGTTGTTAGTGCAGTGGAAAGTGAGTTTTGCCGAGAAAGGCATGTGAACCCCTTTCGGTGTAATGAGTACTGCACCAACGCCACGACCATTCATATTAACAGCCCCATCAAACATCATAGTCCATTCTTCTTCCGGGTCAGGCCCTTCAGTGCGAATAGGCTCTTCATGATCTTTTGCTTTAAGGAACATGATGTCTTCATCAGGGAAGTCAAATCTCATTGGCTGGTAATCATCAATGGGTTGCTCAGCAAGATATTCAGACAATACACTGCCCTTGATGGCTTTCTGAGAGGTGTATTGGATGTCATATTCTGTAAGAATCATTTGCCATCTTGCAACCCGTCCGGTAAGCGCTGGCTTCTCAAATATGTACTTGACCGGGTCCATCTTTGATATCAACAAAGTAGTGTGGGTCAACATATACTGTCTCAGTCGGCGAGCAGCCCACGCTAAAGCACAGCAAGTTTTCTCGAGCAGTGAATAACGTTGTTCACAGTCGGTAAACTTTTTGCTCAGGTAGTAAATTGCATACTCTTTTCGACCAGACTCGTCATGCTGGCCCAGCACACACCCCATTGACTCTTCTAATACTGTCAAGTACATGATTAAAGGTCTTCCTTCAACTGGCGGCATGAGGATTGGAGGTTCTTGTAAATACTCCTTGATCTTGTCAAAAGCCCTCTGGCAATCTTCGTTCCACCTGACTGTTTGTTCTTTTCTTAACAGCTTGAACAAGGGTTCACAGGTTGCTGTAAGGTGAGATATGAACCTTGAAATGTAGTTCAATCGACCTAAGAACCCTCGAACTTCTTTCTCAGTTTTCGGTGCAGGCATCTCTTGAATGGCTTTGACTTTATAAGGGTCTACTTCAATCCCTTTCTCGCTTACAATAAAGCCCAGCAGCTTACCGGATCGCACCCCGAATGTGCATTTGTTGGGGTTCAGCTTTAGCTGGTACTTCCTCAGTCTCTTGAACAACTTTAGCAGATTCACCAGGTGGTCTTCTTCAGTAAGGGACTTGGCAATCATGTCATCCACATAACATTCTATTTCTTTATGGATCATATCGTGGAATAGTGTCACCATAGCTCGTTGATACGTCGCACCGGCATTCTTGAGCCCGAATGGCATCACTTTGTAGCAGAACGTGCCCCAGGGTGTGATGAAAGTTGTCTTCTCCATGTCTTCAGGTGACATCTTGATCTGATTATATCCTGAAAATCCATCCATGAAGGAGAATACCGAGAACTGAGCCGTATTATCCACCAATACATCAATGTGAGGTAAAGGGAAGTCATCTTTCGGGTTGGCTCTGTTCAGATCCCGGTAGTCAACACACATTCTTACTTTGCCGTCTTTCTTAGGCACAGGTACTATATTAGCAACCCACGATGGATAGCTAGTCACAGCAAGGAACCCGGCGTCCCATTGTTTTTGCACCTCTTCTTTGATTTTCATAGCCATGTCTGGGCGAGTGCGGCGCAATTTTTGCTTAACCGGCGGGCATTCTTCTCTCAAAGGCAGCTTGTGCACGACAATATCGGTATCCAACCCTGGCATATCCTGGTAAGACCAAGCAAACACATCCACATACTCTTGAAGCAGATCAATCAGTTGTCTCTTTACTGAGTCTTGCAGGCAGGCCCCGATTCTAACCTCTTTCACATCTTCATCCGTACCAAGATTGATCACTTCAACCTCCTCCTGGTGAGGAGTAATAACCTTTTCCTCCTGTCTCAACAACCTGGCTAGCTCTTCAGGAAGCTCATATTCTTCTTCAACCCCTTCATCAGCTTGATTGATCGGATTGTCAAAGTCATACGATGTCATAGCCGTGCTGTTGTCGGTGCTGTCTGGAAGGCATTCTCTGCAAGGGTTAAGTTGGTTCATTTTAGTGATCTGATTTTAGTCTTATTTAGAAAAGTGAAATGAAGTTGTCATTTTGAAAACACCGCCATTTATTTTTTTGTACAAAAAGAAAAATAGAAAAACAGTGAACGGAAAAGAAAAGACTCGTTTGCAAAAAGATGTCTGATATTTCATTAATTGATCTTGTTTGCACAAAAAGTACAGATGGCCCGATTACAAAATGAGTCTTGTCATCTTGGGCAAGATGCAAGACTTTGATGCATGCTTATAAAAATACAGGAAATAATAATTACTCTGCTCGAGTAACTCTTATAATTTCCTGGGAAGACCAGTTCGAGACACTGCTCCCCGGGATCTTTGGACGAATCCAGCTTTCCAGGTTGCGTTCCTCTTCCAGCTCGTCTTCCAGACAGTTGATAGTATCGGGGGTAAGCATCCCCCCACTGACAAAACCGGGCTTCTCAGCAGCCTTTGCTTGATGTTGAGTTGGTCTGTAACCCAACCCAAATTTGTCTTTCTTCTCCTCCACAGCCAAAACCTTGCCCCAGCCTAGGGCAGTTCCTTCCTCAACAACCTTCCGGGCTTGTTGGTATGATGACATGGAGATCCCAGATACAGCAGATGCTTCATTCACATTCAAGGCTTCAAATCCTTGGCTCATTGTTTCATGGATCTCCCCATCCATCTCAATGTATTTATAAGTAGCCAGATGGCTAACGAATATATCCTCCTCCCCACAGATTGTGACAACTTGGCCTTCCCACTCAAATTTTAACTTTTGGTGAAGGGTAGACGTTATTGCGCCGGCGGTGTGAATCCAGGGTCTACCCAACAAACAGCTGTAGGCGGGCTGAATGTCCATCACATAAAAGATAGTTTTAAAGGTCTGTGGGCCAATTGTCACAGGCAGCTCGATCTCTCCCAGAACCGATCTCTTAGAACCATCAAAGGCTCTTACCACCAGGTTGCTGGGTCTTAATGCCAATCCGTCATATTCTAACTTCACCAGAGCCTTCTTTGGTAAGACATTCAGGGATGAACCTGTGTCCACCAGCACATGAGAAAGGACAGCTCCTTTGCATTCCATGGTTATGTGCAAGGCTTTGTTGTGGTTGCGGCCATCCGCTGTCAGGTCAGTATTGGTGAACCCTAGCCCGTTGCTAGCAGTAACATTTCCAACCACGGTTTCCAACTGGTTGACAGTGATCTCTTCAGGCACGTAAGCTGCGTGCAAGACCTTGAGTAGTGCATTCCGATGGGCTTCGGAGCACATAAGCAGTGAGAGGATAGAGATTTTGGATGGCGTTTGGTGAAGATGATCCACAATTTTGTAATCACTCTTTTTGATGATTCGCATGAACTCATCAACTTCTTGATCGAATGGTGTCTTCAAGGCTTCTTTAACAGCTTGATCTCCCTGCACCAGGCTCTTTCCTTTTGCCTTGGCAGCAGCTTCTGCTTCGGCAGTAGGTCTTTGTATTGGTGGAGCAAAGAGACGTCCGCTTCGAGTGAAGCCTCCGCCTCCCCCCACATTATCTACTTGTGGTGCAGGTGTTGATGTTTCAAGAGTGATTCTTTTTCCTTCGCAGTACACGTCAGAGCCATAGTGCCAAGGGATGTCCCTATTGCTTTCATATGGTACTGGTCCAGGCACCGTGACAGTGACTGGACTGATTGCTGCTGCTGAAGGGACTGTAATTGTTTGTGGATCATAAAAGATTGTAACTGGTGCTCTGGTGGGAGCAGCACCTTCTGAATGGTAGGCAGAGTTGTTTTCAGGATCATAAAATATGGTGACAGTAGAGACATCTTCAAGATTTGTTGCTGGAGTTGTAGGAGATATTGGCGGAAGAATGGATGTTGTTGTTGTAGGAGTCTCGAAGTGGAGTGAAGCTGAAGTTGTAACAGAAAAATTTGTTGAAAGCTGATCAGTTGAGATGATAGATGAAGTACTTGTTGATGAAACCGAATAATTGTCAGGAACAATAGTCGCCGCAGTTGTAGGAGGTTCTGAAACCGTTGCTGATGAGATTGCTGGATTTGTTGGAAATGATGTAGTGATCTGAAGCTGGCCACTCTGAATAAGGCCATCTATGCCATTCCTCAAATTATCGCACCCATTTACCGAGATATTACAGTAAGCACAACCCAACTCACACCCTGGGAACATCTGACATTCCAAGAGCTGAGCTTTGATTTCTACCAACGGTGTCCTGATCTGTCCCACACTGGTTATTAAATAAGACGGCTTGTCTTCTTCAATAGCGTTAATCCTGGGACCACCGTGATTTGGCATCGGGTTCTTATTGACATTGGGTGGTGGTGCAAAATTCAGAGCTTTCGAATCTACCAGGTCTTGTACCTTCATGTGCAGAGCTCTGCACTTTTCTGTACTGTGGCCAGGTGCGTTTGAATGAAAAGCACACCTAGCATTGGAGTCATAGTTCCTGGGTAGACTGTTGGGATCCGGAGGTGCCAACGTTCTTAGCTCAACCAGGTTGAGTTTCAGAAGTTGTGGCAGCAAGGTAGCATATGGCATTGGGATCGGATCGATCACTCTGTTAGCTTGAGATGGCCTTTGTTGGAATGGCCTTTGCTGATTATTGTTGTTGCTGTTGCTGTTGTTGTAATTTCTTGGAGGATACTGATTTTGCGGATGGTACTGAGGTGGTGGCTGATAGTTTTGTTGAGGAGGTTGATAGACTGGCTGTGGATGAGCTGGAGCAGGGATGGTGACTGCTGCTATTGACCTTTGAGCATATTGGGGCCTACCCCTGTTGGTGTGGATGGCATTGGTCTCGCCAGTTCTTCTCGGGCCTGCAAAAGGCTTTCTTGCATTACTGGACGAGCTTGCACCGTTGTCTGAGATCTTCCCCATTTTCAACAGGCTTTCAATTCTCTCCCCAGCTATGACAACATCTGCGAAGCTAGTGGAAGAGAAAGCGGCCAGCCTGTCAATATAAGTTCCCTGAAGGGTGTTCATGAACATATCTGCCATTTCCCTTTCAGACATAGGGGGTTGAACAGCAGCAGCCAATTGCCTCCATCTCTGGGCATATTCTCGGAAACTTTCCCTTGACGACTGTGACATTCCCATTAGGAGAGTCCTATTGGGTGCCATGTCCAGATTATACTGATACTGTCTGATGAAGGCCTCTGCCAGGTCCTTCCAGCATCTAATAGTTGCCCTTGTCAAGTGAGAGTACCATTCTCTCGAAGCTCCTGTCAAGCTGTCTTCGAAATAGAACATCCAGAGCTTCTCATCCATTGTATAGGCCTTCAGCCTTCCCAGAAATGACTGTAAATGAGTCCGGGGGCATGAAGTCCCGTTGTATTTTTCAAAGCAAGGAGGCTTGAACTTATGGGGGATCCTGACCCCGTCCACCAAGCCCATATCCATCACGTCGAAACCCAAAGAATTTTGAGATTCTAGGGATCTTAACTTCTCAGCTATCTCATCCAATCTCCTATCATAAGCTTCTTCCCCAGCACCCATTACTGTGAACTGGTCCTCTTGGGGGTCTTCTTGAAGTACCCTAGCTGCGGTGGCGGTCCCTTGAACATTTGCAGGAATATTGACCTCAGGATGGAGATGTGGTCCAAACACCGGAGGGTTGACATGAGGTTGTACCCTTTCATTGTTACTGGTACCGGCAGTCCCTATATGTGGATCCTCTTGATTTTGCCTTTCCACCATGGCCTTCAATCTTTCCTGGCTCTGAGCCATGTTGTTCATAACTTCTATAAACTGAGTCATTTGATTCCTCATCTCTAGCCTTTCATTTGCCATTTGATTTCTGACCTCAGTAAGGTCCTGCTGCATCTGATCCATTTGAATGCCCGGAAGGTTGTTTCGGGTTGGATAACGGTGCGGACGGTTGAGGGGAAATACCCGGCGCCTAGCAATAGTTCCTGAGGCATCACAACAGAGGTTAGCAACAATAAAACAAAACCTACAAAACAAACAAAGGGTTAGTATGCAATGCAGTTATGCTTATTTGTTCTCAAGGTATCCGGTTTGGTCTTCAGTTTTGACCCTTCCAGACCCTTGAAGATGCTGTTGATGTTGCTTCCGAAGTAAACTCAGGTGAAGCAAACTAACACAAATATATTACAGAAAGTGAAATAATACAACTTGTTCATTTTACAACACAAGCCCTCTAAGGGGTCAAAATACATTACAAGAAAAATAAAAGTACACGGAAAGAAAGCAACAACAAACAAATGGTCAAACACCAAGACCAAACTCATCCTCACGAACTTCCTTGAGAAGTGCTTCGGTCACAGGATCAGCCGGACGCTCCGTGAGATTCCTGATGAGGAGATTCCGGGTTGTAACAGCTGTTGCTAGCTTCTTGTGCTGAGTTTGGTCCTTTGACCTCTTCACCCCTGCTTTGATCTTCAACTCTGATATCTCCCTCTGGGCTGCTGCCAGGGCTTCTTGCTGTTCTTTTGCACCAGCCTCCAGTTGCTCCATCTTGTCTTGAACTCTCTTGTCTTCCATAGTACGAGCCTCGGTGATCCTGACCCACCGAGCCTGACTCTCCTTCAGATACAAGTCTGTCCTTGCTCTCTGGAACTGGGCTTCTTTGCAAGCATTCTTCAGGATTTGTTCACCAGCCTTAGACTTTTTGATGTAATCCCCAGACTTTTCAATCTTAGTCAGATGCTCTACTCTCATCTTCTCCAACCTCTCAATCTCCCTCATACCTTCACTCCTCTCCCGGAGGGTCTTCTGCAAAGCCTGGGTTAACTTCTCATTCCTTTCCTTCAAGCTCTCAAACTCCTCCAAACTGATAGTGGCAGGGGGTGGTGCTGAAGATGACTCAGGCATGTCTTCTATGGTAAAGGGCATCCCAGAGAATTGGGCCCTGGCATGGGACCATTCATAATATTGTGCAGATGCCACATTATTGTACTTCCCCAGAATGGTGACTCCCTTGGTTTGAACATGATCCCAGGCCCAAGCAGCCTGCCTAACAACAGTCAAACTGATCTTGTTCTCACAATAGAGAGTCTCAACCAAGTCCTGTGCCCTAGGAGTATGGACTAAGGCATAGCCCAGTTGCCTTCTGAACAGTAGAGGATTGTAATTGATACTACCTTTAACTCCTATCAAAGGCACATTGGGAAAATGCCCACAGCTGGTGATGACATCTCTGCCCTTGGTGCCTTGAGTGCACCATCTGATGTCAGCTGAAGTTAGTATAGTGAGTCTCTTAGCCCAGTTGCTCTGCTGATGAGGGTTTAAAAATGCATCTGTCCGGGGTAGATGCTTGAGAAGCCAAGCATGGAACAATGGAGCACAACACCTCACTAACCTTCCCCTCTGCTTCTCATTCCTCTGATGCACTGAATAATAGAGATCCCCCAATAAAGTTGGCACTGGGTTCTTCAGGATGAACAGATGGATGGCATTCTTGCTAATGAATCGAGGCTCATCGGCAAACAATACAATTCCATATATGCTCAAAGCCAGTAGAGCACAAACAGCTTTCCACTCCCCCAGGGAGGCCTTCAGACTAGCTTGAGAAATTAAGAAGTCCAGATGAAAACCAGGGATCCCAGCCTTAGAGGTCATATGCTGTTCAATCAGGACAGGTTCCAGATGCAAAGCTTTTGCTACTTCTCCATTAGCAGGAAAGACCATCTCAGGGTTGAAAGGGATTCCACCCCTGATAGGTATGCCAACTAATGAGGAGTACTCTTCCAACAGAGGGCCCAACTGAAAGTCTTGAAAGGTGAAACATCTCAGTGGGGGATCATAAAACTGAATGCAGGTGTGGATCAGGCTTCTCTGTGATGGGTCCAGATCCATAACCAAATCTAGTATATCTCCATAGTTCTCCCTGAACAAGGATATGCGATCTGGAGTGATCAGGGTTTGAATCCTCCTGATGTCTGATAACTCTGGCTGGAAGAAGTGATAGGTGATATTGCTCTTTTTAGGAGCCATGATGCTGAGACTGAGTAGAGACAGGTACTGTTGATAATGCTGAAGAAGTGGGCCACTGATTGGCTAGTGCTGGTGATAACTGAAGTAGATGCTGGTGAAGATAGATCAATACAGAAGATGGGGTCAAAACCAAAACCAGATGAAGATGGATACCCTGAAACAAATAAGCAAATGTCAATATGATGCAATGATTATGTATGCAAATGATATGCAAGGGTCTGTGACTGAGCTGGATCTGATCAAACTGCTCTGATATAAGTCCATGTGTGTTCAAGAATTCCAGTTGGAGGTTTATAAATCCAGTAACCAAGGTGGGGGACTCAAATAAAAAGTCACATGTCCAGGGTTTTAGAATCACAAGAACTGTCCAACATGGAGTACTCTTAACAAACAAAGTAACAGGGTATTCTGAGGTCAAGGTACCTGCAAACCTGTAAACAGCCCAACCCCCTCACAGGTGGTGTTCTAGAACAAGGATCCTCAGACTTGGATCAGTTATGAGAAGTGTAAACACTTCCGACCCGGAGGTACAGTGTTTACAATAACCATAACAGTTCCTCCTCTAATTCACCTCAGTTTCTGAAGGTCAATACTAAAAGGTCATCCATACTTAGCAGGCTTCCCAGATAGCCCTAGCATTGCAGGAAATCTGCAACACAGAGTTCTCAAGAAGAAACCCATATCTGAACCGTGTTTCATATTCCCGCACCAGACCGAGATGGAATGGGAAAGAATATGATTCACTCTAGCCTAGGTGTCACTCAGGTCCCAGGTATAGGACCTTAACTCTCAATGAATCACCCACCCACCAAAGCAAAACCAGATCCAGCCAGCAGTACAGTATGATATATACAAATGCAACAAAGAAAGCAGTAAAGCAAACTGTACATAAAACAGTAAACAAAAATAAATACAAGCACAAATAAGCACATAACACCCCAGTAAACACAAATCAATCAAGCGCTAGGAGGAACCCACAAAAAGAACCAGAAGCCCTGGTTGCAGTATAAAGGTTCCCAAGCAGAGTCGCCAAGCTGTCGCTCCCGACAAATGAAAATGGATCAGATGAAGGTACAGACGCGAACGGTCGGCGAGAGGGACAATGAGAACACACAGCCGTGAACTCACTGGAGAATGAATAGAGTCGCCAGCTAGGCATTTGTATCCCGGAGGAAAGGCAATGCTGCATAGACCTAGAAAAGAATGGATAAGACGGTTGCGAACCAGAGAGACTGAGAAAGGGGGTTGGTTACAACCTGGGAAGGTATTAGCACCCAGATTGTCCGCCGTACTCGACGGGATCCACGCTTAAAAGATTTGTGTTTTAAAGGGGTAGTGTCAGTGCAATTTGTGTGTAAAAGGGCTGGAAGGCAAAATGTACAGGTGTCAGTGTAAAAGAAGTGTGAAGTGTATAAATGCATGGTGTCAGTGCAAGGATAAGAGTGAAATGCTCATGACTATGAGGCTTTAAAAGAATGAAGCTGGAAGGAGGGGGGATATACAGAGACTTTTGTTCGATAACTGTTAAGTTATGCCTACGTATCCTCTCGTGCAATGAGGAAGTCAGAACACCGTAGTTCGACCCAAAGAGACTGAAAGATAAATTGACTTGTGAACTGCTTGCTAGCCTATGCTCCAGTGTATGATCTGTCTGGCACAGATGCAAACTGTCTTGCATTAGACAGAAGAAGCAAGTTCTCGTTTGTGAGTGAAGATGATGAGAAAAGAATCCCGAAGGAGACGATTATTGTTTGTTTTTTGTATTTTCAGTCTTTTATTGCTTTTGAAAGTTTGTCATAAGAAAATGAGCTTAAGCCTAAACCAATGGGTTATTAAACTCATCACATCTTCCCTCTGATTAGGGGTAATGAGAATTACCTTAAGTGTGAAGTCAGATTCTCACACTTAATCACCTTTGGTGTAGGATTAAGATCATTAACCTACTTGTGATTATTTAGATGTTTTTGTGGTTTTTGTTTAGTGTTGAGTAATGAGGTTAAGCCATAATCAAGGATTAAACAGACTCATTACACCATCCTAATAGAAGGATAATAGATGAGAATGTTCAAGCTGAGGAAAACTCCTCAACTTAATCCATGATTAGGGATTAAACTCATGACAAAACAAGCCTTTAACTAAGTGGATTTTATTAATGATATGATGATGAAGTGAGTTTTATTATTTGTAAGACAACTTGAGGGGGACTTGTCCATTAACACTAGGGTTAGTCCTTCTTAACCAATTAAGGAAGAATTAGAACCCTAATGCAAGGCCCAAGTTACAAGTGTGATGTCTTGATGATTATTATGTGAGTTGATTAAGAGATTTAAACACATTAAGGGTTTAACACTTAGGATTAAAGTTATACACTCCATCCTAAGAGAAGGATGCAGGCATAAGCTTAATCACAAAGCCTTAAAGCCTTTAGGGTTTAGTCCCTGATTATGAGGTGAGAAGAGAAGACTCAAGGAGAAACACAAAGGTAAAACTAGGAGGAGAGACTAATCAAAACCCTAATTCATTGTCATGCTTGGTTGTTCCTAAGGTTTGTGAGGTTTTCAAGAACAATCTTCAAAGAGAACCACCAGGATGCAGATGAACAAGATCAAGAGAAGCAAAGTGACTTGCTTCATTCAAGAAGTCAAGTCACTTGAAGAAAGAAAGTAAGAAGAACAAGAATGAGCAAGCTCAAACTCAAACACAAACAAAATGCAGCAATGGATGCAAGGGAGATGAAAAGAAAAGTTATGAGAAGTGAAGGCAAATTCACTTCTCAACATCACTTACCACCTGAAATGTTAGAAAAGAAATGCAATGCAATGCCAAATGAGGTGAAATGACATGATGAAAAATAAAACCAGAAGCATGTTGATGATGATAATGATGTTATGAGATGCTACAAGCATGAGGCAGCACATGGGAATGTTCATACAAGGTCATGGATGCAAAGGATGCAAGCTAAGGAGCATGAATGAACATGAAAAGTTATTAAACATACAAGGCAAATGACATGGCAAATATGAGATGCAATGATCAAAGATGCTTTCTACATGTCTTATTATGTCAAATGGATCACAAGGATGCACTAAATGCAAAGACAAGTCAAGTTATGCAAGAGAATGCAAAAAAGATGCAAATGGAAGCCCAAATTAGGGTTTATGGATCAAACAACAAACAAAAACCAAAAACAGAAACAAACCCTAATATAAAAAATGGAAAATGCCACCCAAAGAAACCCTAAACCTATACTAAACCAAGGTCCAAAAGGGGGGGTCCCAACTCTTAACCAATCTCAAGATATGATTTTTCTAAGTTATTAGGGTTTTTAGGGCTCTTAAACAAAAGAAATGCCAAACAAATTGAAAATGAGGAAACAAATCATGGCCATTTAATCCTAGAAACTACATGCTAAACACAAAACAATTCAAGAAGAACCAATGTCCAACTCCTCTTAGATAGGCAGAAATGAATTTTTGAACTTATGATCAAAATAATGCACCAAAAATGATTTAATTCAATGGAAAATTCTCAAAATGCATCAAGATCAAAAAAGAAATTTGGTTTGAAGGTTGGACAATGTTTCTAAATGTCTTAGAACATTTCATGAATTTTTTGGTGATTTTTAGATACCTAAAAGTATTTTTAATTAATTAATTTCCATTAATCAATTAAAAATAATCTTTTAAATATTTAAAAATACTTTTTTTAATGATAAAAAATAAAATAAAAATATTTTTGGGTCTTAAAAATTAATAAAACTTTTAAGAAAAAGTTTCATAATTTTTAAGCCATTTTTGCTATTTAAAAATAATTATACAAAACAAATGAAAAGAAAAGAAATTAAAATGAATTTTAATGAATTAATGGGAAGTAATCAGATCCTAAGGTGGAGATTCAAACTCACACGCGCGGGAGTTGACTGCGCGCCACATCTCACGGCTCAGATTCAAATTTGCTAATCAATGCTTAAAACCCTAACCCTGCCGTTAATCACTTTCAGATGACCGGAACAGTGTTCCGGTCATCTTCCCCGTTCACCTCAAAATGCTATCTCTCTCCCCAGGCCATTTTAGAAGCTCTAACTCTCCAGAAATCATCTACTAACTACCCTAAGCACGAATCCAGCATCAAATCACATTTAAACTCACACACAAACAAGAATCGAAGCAAAGAAATTTCTAGGTCAAACTTTCAGAACACCATAACATACTCATTTCTTGCTCATTTCAAAAAGTAAATAGATCCCAATGATCAGTGCAACATGCTAAACAAGATTCTAACAAGAAAATGGAGTTCTGGAAAAAAAAAGTTCATGGTGTCACCTGAGATGGAGCTTTTGATTTAGGAGCTTTCTGGATGATTCTTTGGCTCAATCAGGTCCCAATGATCCACCTTTGAAGCTCTGGATGCTTAGTTGGAGTTTAAACAACCTCTGGAGTGAGTTTGCAGAAGCTCTGACCAAGGGCATGTGAAAATCGTATTTGAGACATGGGGTGTTTCAGGCCAAAGCAATGGTTGGTTTCTGGTCAGTGAGGTGAGTAGAGATTGTTGGTGGAGTTTGTTCTTGTGTTTGAGGTTTGTGGAGAGAGATTCGAAGGAAAATGCAGGCTGAGGTGAAGAATGGCAATGGGGTGTTCTTGCTCAAATCAAGCCTGGCTCTTGGTGCTTTGAGGTCTATGAAGTATGGTGGGTTGAAGTGTGGAAATGGTTTGAGTGTTCTGAACTTGTGGAGGCAGATTCGAAGGCTTATGCAAAAAGGAGTGTTTTTGTGAATGTGTTGGATGAGTGAGTTTCAGCCTTGCTAGATGTATGGAATGGCTTGCTCTTTGTCCACATAAACTTCTCTCATTGGTCAGATGATTGGACATGTGCTTTATTGATTGGTAAGTCACCTTTTGCAAAAAGTCAAATTTTGTGTAAGGAAAGTATGGGTTGATCTATAGCTAGTACATGGGCTGGTTCTGGTGCAGCAAGGTGAGGTGAGAGGCTAGCCAAAGTGCAGCATTCAATGCATCAAGTGGGTGAAGTGATCATGATGATATTGCAAGTTGTTGGCTTTTTGGTTCATATGTGATTTCCTTAACCCACAAACCATAACACATGAGCATTCTTGGTTCAAATCTGATTTTTATGACTTGTAGAATGTTTGTGTGCTGGTTTGAAATGAACTAGAGGTTGTAAAAGGCATTGGCTCATGGTTTTGCAAAATTTCATACTTGGTGCATAACTTGAAAATCAATGATTTTTGCCAACTTTGTCACACCATAACTTTTGATCCAAGAAGAATTTGATCATGTTCTTGTACTTTTTGAAAAGGGAAAGATGAGATCTACAACTTTCATGACCAAAGTTTTTCCATTTGAAGCTTTTTTGGATCAATAATCAAGGCTTGAAAAATGACCTAAAATGAAGCATTCTTGAAAAGTCAACTATGCCCAAAAAGTCAACATTTGCAAAAACCCTAAATTCTTGATTTTTATGAACTTCAACCTTCTTCCATGATCAAATAAAGATCATATACACTCAAAATGATGAAGATTACCCATTGGTTGGGTCATTGGGGGCCTCAGATGCCCTGATTTTACACTGACTTGTCTGAAAAGTCAACTCTTGATCAGATGACTTCCCCATGGAATTTCTTCATGAAAATTGATATGCATACTCCCTATACCATATATAGACCAATGGAAACAAGAATGACCAAAAAATTTGGAGTTATGGCCTCTGAAACCAAAACCCTAATTTTAGGTCAACTGTGCAGTCAAACCTGGCTCTGCATCCACTCAAACCCTAGTTCTTGTGATTCTTTTACAATTTTGACTTTGAGAGGATGTAATATGATACTTGAACACACATGGACCCCTTTGAAGTGATTGTTGACCTTTGGAGTGGCTCAAGAAGCTCTTGGATTGCTCAGATCACAAACCCTAGATGCAGATGACTTAGAACCAATGCAATGAGTCAAAAATGTGATATGAGATGCTATGATTGAGTTTATGCATATGAAATGATCACAAGCCATGGTGAAATGGGTGAGGACAAATTTGGGGTGTTTACAAGAAGCCATTATGGAAATTAACTCTTTGTGCCAATAATATCAGACGGTATCAGTATCATGTCTTCGGATTCAGTCATGATAATTCCTAGAAAATTACTCTGGGTATATCAAAAGTTCTAAATCCATTGGTTACTTTGAATAAGTATACACTTTCAAAATTGATACAAATCTATCTCCGAATTCATGTTTACTTTTCCCTTTTACTTAAGCGAAGACGTCTGTTTATTATGTTTGAATGTATATATGCTTTTAAATATGATTGATGTTTACCAGAAATGCATAAAATACAATAATAGTATTTACCAAGGACAATCGGAGATAGGAATCCAAAGAATCTTCGCCGGTTCATCCCCACAGTGTAATCTTTATGGATATTCTTACGGAATACTTCAAGTAGTATCTTGTACTTCAAACTCTAAAAAGTCTTCAAGCAGTTTCATATCCTCCGAAGAATTGATACTTGACCGGATAAGTCTCTTGGGGAAATGTCCATCTCTTTTATCCTTAATCAGGATATTCAGGAATTTAATCCTTCAATAAGAAGTACGACGAACGAAAACGGGAGGTTCTAAGTACGATATTTCAAAACAAGACAGAAATGAAGTCTTCATATTCCTCAACAACAAATCGGGATTTATTTTCTCCAGTCAGCAGTTGTTCTACGAAGCTACTCATGCGCCTCAACTACATAATTCATACATACATCATCATATCATATCATACGCATACAACATTCTCATAAGAATATCATCTTGCAAAGTGTTATATATATCATGATATTTGCATAGAATTAATCATGTTTTTCAGGTTAATTCTCTAGCAGACAAACGTCATCAATAACCATACCTTGGGCTGTTTTATCTTCCCAAAAGCTATATCACAATACCTTGGGCTGCTTTATCCTCCCAAAAGCTATATCACAATACCTTGGGTTGCTTTATCCCCCCCAAAAGCTATATCATAATACCTTGGGTTGCCTTATCCCCCCAAAAGCTATATCACAATACCTTGGGTTTCTTTATCCCCCAAAAGCTATATCACAATACCTTGGGTTGTTTTATCTTCCCAAAAGCTATATCACAATACCTTGGGTTTTTTTATCTCCCCAAAAGCTATATCACAATACCTTGTGCTGCTTTATCCTCCCAAAAAGCTATATCACAATACCTTGGGTTGCTTTATCCTCCCAAAAGCTATATCACAATACCTTGGGTTGCCTTATCCCTCCAAAAGCTATATCACAAAACCTTGGCTTGCTTTATCCCCCCAAAAGCTATATCACAATACCTTGGGCTGTTTTATCCCCCCAAAAGCTATATCACAATAACTTGGGCTGTTTTATCTTCCCAAAAGCTATATCATAATACCTTGGTTGTTTTATCTCTCCATAAGCTATATCACAATACCTTGGGCTGCTTTATCCTCCCAAAAGCTTTATCACATTACCTTGGGTTGCTTTATCCTCCCAAAAGCTATATCACAATACCTTGGGCTGCTTTATCCTCCCAAAAGATATATCACAATATCTTGGGCTGCTAGACCCCCAGGATAATCTTGAACTGCTATATCCCCAAGATTGCATCAATTTACACTTTGGACTGCTCTATCCTCCAAGAAGTATATCTGAAGAACTTTTTCTCCGAATGGCATCTTTAATCTCATTCAAGCAATACAACCAACCAATAGTGTTACTCTACGCACCATCGAGTGCAAATTTTTGGGTTTTTGTGTTCAATCCCCTTCAACCTTCAAGTCATGAATGGCGTACATGCCAATCTAACTCCTCAGGTTTCAGAAAATTGAACAAGGGGAAGTTGTTGTACCCCAAAATTTTCCCTCACATATTCAAGATAATGTGTCTCAAGAGGTCTCCTAATGGTAATAAGATTCTCAAATTGCCTAAAGGGATTCAAGGCTTCATCAGACAAAGCCTCCTCCTAAGCAATGAATCTTAAACTAGGGTTTTGATTTTCCCAAGGTAAATTGGACTTCGAAAGACTAAAGTGGACTTAATTACATCCCACATACTCAAAGAATCCTCATGTCAAGTTTCAAGAATTTCCCCACAAGTTTGGTCAGTCAGATGCTCAGATAATAATAAATCAGTTAACTTGGTCAAAAAGTCAACTATGGTCAACATAAAGTCAAACTTCAAGATTTTTGGTCAACATCAAGATTATGAGGTTAAATTTATCATTTGATCAAGGGTTGATCATGATTCATCAAGGAAGCCACAGAATCATCAAGAATCAGGAGTTACTAAATTATGGTTTTTACAACAAAAGTCAAATGTACTTTGACCAGCCATAACTTTCACATAACTCATCGAAAATTTCCCATTCAACTCTAATTTTGAAGGAAATTCTATTCCGTACAACTTTGTGTCTCACAAGGCAAGGCCAAAAATGCTTCATTTGAGAGGTATGAGTCAAGACATTACAGGTCCTTTAAAAAGTCAACAAAAAGTCAACTTTTTCCAAAGCTCATAATTTGAAAATGGTAAATGATGTGGACATGGGACCAAAAGGGTTGATTAGAGGACACTCTATGCTTTCTAAAAAGTCCAAGAACACCTTCATGGGGTCAAAATTGAAGAAGTTATGCATTGTCAAAGTTGGGAAATTTTCAAGAGGTTTATGAAGCAAAAAGGGTCTAAACTCGAGTTTCTTCCAAATGAGCCCATATTTTTCTAACCCAAACTCAATTATAAGATCATGCACGACCCATAGATCTTAATATCTGATTTTTTATATTTATTTTATATTATATTGGATTTAATTCATTTAAATTCAATTTTAATTAAGATAAATATTGAAAAAGCAAATATTTGATCTTAGGACTATTTTTGGATCAAATATTTGATGTTTATGATCATTGTAAGGATCCAATTTCGTTCAAAACCAAAAGAGAATGTCTTAATACCAAATTTTGACCAAAATGGAAACTTCCTAACTTCATCCTCAAGCAACCTCAAATCGATCAAGAAGGCCCAACTTTTTAAACCTATTTCCTTCTCCTATATAAACTCATGACCTTCACCAACCTCAAGGACAGAGAGTAGCCTCCAAAGCTAGACAAAAAAAATCTCAAATTTTCAAAAGAATAGTGCAAATCCGTGTTCCATTTTCTAGGCGGATTCAAAGCCAACCAACCCTTCTATTCAACCTCTGAGATATCAAAGGTTAAACGTATCGTATGAAACCAAAGACTCTGGGTTCGATACCCAGCGACCCTCCCTCTAATTTTTATTGTTGTTTTTCTTGATTTTTTTCCCTAACCTTTTTTTCCTCTTCTTATTTTCATTTTTTTCTTTTAGCTTTTTATTTTATATTAATTAAATTAGTAACCATTAAACTATTTTCTAAAATGTTAATAAAATTAATAACCTTTTTTTAAATCCAAAAAATACAAAAAACTATTTTTTTATTATCTAATTAAACTAATAACCAAATTCAATTTATTGTCTTAAAATTCAATTTTTCTTAAAAAAATCAATTATTAAACTTTTTTTTTCCTAAAAATCCCGTTAATCTATTTTACGCGAAGTCTCGATATTTCTTCCTTCTCCACCCTTTCTTTTTCTACCATTTTCTTATTTCTCTTTTCTTTTGTCTTTATTATTATTATGTTTTCTTAATTAATTTACTGATTAACTTTTTAATCACAATTAACCAATTAACTAACCTATTAATCATACTAATCACCTTAATAATTTCATATAACTTTTAATCATTTTCTTAATATTTTTCTTATAAATAAAAATTTACTTTTTTAGGTTTTTTTTATTAATTTTGTAAATTAATTTATAATTAACTTTGTAATTAGGTTTCAATTAATTTTAACTTTAATCTTGATTTTTCTAAACCCTAATTTTTTTTCATAACTCTAAAACAATTAATTTTTCTGAGCCTAAATTTTAATTAGTTTCTTTATTTACTTTCTCATTATTATTTTTTTAGAGAAATTGTATAGGATGTACAAAATCATGTAACTTTATTTTTCTCGCTTTTCCGATTATGTAATTGCTCCTAATCTGTAATAGCTTATTAGGTTTATTTTCCGCACTCTATTTTTCACAATCCCCTAAAGACAAATGTACCCCTCCCCATGATGTAATAGCATATGACCCTTTACTTTCTGCTTTTATTTTCTGCAAAATATTATTGCGTGGTTAGTAAACTAGGGTGTGCAAAAGATTGTATGCTTAAATAATTGGACTTAGCCCATTAAATTCAAGATAAATAACTGAAATTGATATTCACACACGTAAGTCGATCGTTTTACGATTGCCATCTGCACCTCCTAGGGTTTCATCTCTTGGTTGCCTTTAAAATATGTTCAAGTCCCTCGAATGTGTGGGTGTCTTAGTAAAAGTCCCTTCATATAAAAAAATCCTCAAGTCCCTTCAAATAAAAGATCATAGTACCTACGAGTTGCCTACGAACAAATGATCTAGTCCCTCGATGACCCTACGAAAAATGATGATCGTCCCTTCGAATTACTAAGACACCCCTACAAGTTGCTTTCTCTGACCATACGATGGCCCTACGCCCGTCCCTTAATAAATCCAAGGTAATGACTACCTACTCCTTAATAGTAGGGACATTCTTACCCTTGAAAGGAAATAAAGAAACATGAAAGACCAACTTAGGGTAGGTAGTACTTAATTACTTGTTCACTCTTTCAAAAACTCTTATTCACACCACACTTTCAAAATATTTTCAAACTTAAGACTTTGTATACATCCATACGAGGATCATTACAAAGAACTTCTGAAAATATTTCCTAAACACACACTGCACTTTCTTTTTCAAACAAACAAGTAAGCTAAGTAACTAAGAGCCCATGGATAACCATGGATATAAAGGGTGCTAATACCTTCCCTTTATATAACCTATCCCCCGAACTTAGAATTTTTAAAAAAGGTCTTTCCTGTTCATTTATACCCTTTCCTATTGGATAAAATAAAAGTCGGTGGCAACTCTTGCTATTCGCAAAATAAATAAAAATTCAGTTCTCCCACCATGTTACAGATGTGATTTGACTTTCACATTGCCATTAGGATAGTTTATTTTCCTTTTATGCAGTCTCCTCCATCCATGGATTGCTTCCTGTTGTAATGCCTATTCATGGCCAATTTCCAATCAATAAAAGTGCAATTTCATTCAAATTCACTCTCATTTGTTTTTTTTCATCTACCGTTGATTGATTACAAAAACATCCAAAAAAATGTGATAAATATTGCATTGTGGATACATGAATGCTTTACAATACGTGCATGCGAGTAAAAAATTTGACATATATTTGATGTGTTGAGTGACCAGGATGGTGATTCATGCCACGAACCCTAGGGCATGCAGGCCAAGATTACTCTCCTTTTTGCAGGTACTATCAGTTGTGTTCATTAACCTGCAGGTATAAGTGTTGCAAGCAAAGCCATTGTCAGCACGAGACTTCAGGAAGCTTCCCTTGGCTTATCATTGAGCAAAATTCCTCAGCAAATCTCATCAGACCATCCTTTATCCAGCAGAGCAGCAGAAAGAAGGAGGCTTCCCGAGCAGAAGGGTATCATTACCTCTCAAACCCATCATGAGGTGATATCTCTTCCCCAAGCAGAAGATTGTGTATTTGAGGGATTCCCCAGCAGATCGTTTCCTCAGTAGAGTACCAATACATCTGATTTCCCAGCCGAATCAGAAGGATATCACTTCCCCAATGAAGTTCAACGGATAACGTACCTCTCAAGTCCAGTTCATCCCCAACAGGGTCTTGGCTCCCCAATCTCAAAGTCCAATTTATTTTTGGAAATGACGGAAATTTAGAGTCGGCGTATCATCAACATTCTTCCCCCGCAGAATTGCTTCTCCCTGCAGGGGTTCATCAAATCTATTCAATGATTATTTTCTTCCCCAGTAAAGCTACTTGGGATGCCTGTTATCTCCTCGTTAGGAGATCCCCTTTGCATTAGCATCTAGTAATCATCATTACATTTGCATCCTCTAAAGCATAACATTTCCATCATTATGGAGCATTACACCATGGAAAAATTCAAACATATGCATACGAAGCATAAGCTAGTTTTGGTACCTTACACAAAAGCCTGAAACATCATATCTTTGATCAGACTGAAGTATCCCCATAAAATGTCGATTCATTCCTCAATGTGGCTGCTTATACCAGCATTTGTCATCCCCAGTTGAGTTTTCGTTTAAGTACAACAGTCTCATTTTCCTCATTTCCGTTTCAGTATAAATGTCTCGTTTCGGTTTATCATTTAAGTATAAGGATCCCGTTTCTTTGATTTCATCTAAGTACGATGATTTTTTTTTATTCCATTTAAGTACAATGGTTTCATATCTTTGAGTCTCCGTTTAAGTACAACGATCTCATTTTCCACGTCTCCGTTTAAGTACAACGATCTCGTGTAGGGATATCATTTAAGTACAATGATCCCATTTCTTTGATTTCACTAAGTACGATGATTTCATCTTTCTTTGGTTCCATTTAAGTACAATGGTTTCATATCTTTGAGTCTCCTCTTAAGTACAACGGTCTCATTTTCCGCGTCTCCGTTTCAGTAAAATGGTCTCGTGTCGGGCTATCATTTAAGTACAATGATCCCATTTCTTTGATTTCATCTAAGTATGATGATTTCATCTTTGTTTTGATTCCATTTCAGTACAATGGTTTCGTATCTTTGAGTCTCCGTTTAAGTACAACGGTCTCATTTTCCGCATATCCGTTTTAGTACAACTGTCTCGTGTCGGGTTATCATTTAAGTACAATGATCCCATTTTATTTGAGTTCATCTAAGTACGATGATTTCATCTCTTCGATTCCATTTAAGTACAATGGTCTCGTATCTTTGAGTCTCCGTTTAAGTACAACGGTCCCTCATCTTTTCGCGTTTTCGTTTAAGTACAACGGTCTCGTGTTGATTCCATTTCAGTACAATGGTCTCATCTTTCTGATTTCGTCTAAGTACGATAGCCTCGTTTCTTGTGGGTTATCATCTAAGTACGATGAGCTCATCCCCTTGATTCTGTCCGAGGTTAGTTTCATGTCTTGAGTTGTCATCCAAGAATGGCGTTTTTCCTAATATATTTCATTTCCCATAGAGTACAAATTTTCTGGTCTATTCGGGTATTCAATCCCTCCATACCTTGAAACTATGAAAGCCATTGCTACCATCCCTTTAGGTTTGCAGTTGATTGAATAGGGGCAGTTGTAATACCCCAGAATTTTCCCTCTCATTTTCATCGATATCTAGCATATTGCATTACATTAGTAATTCCATACATTGCATAATAAAAATGATAATAAAAATAAAAAATCATCTTCATTGGCATACACATGAGGCATGTGGTCGGGTGTTACTTGTCGAGTATTGGACCTTAAGAAGGAAAATAATATCAAAAGTATAACCAAGTGCATTCACAAGATGTCCCACCAAAGGAAAGAAAAATTCAAATTTTTCACCCGTTAATCGGTTAACGCCAGGGGTTAACCGGTTAACGGTTGTGAAATTTGAATAAAAATTTCAAAAGTTAGTTGGTTTTCCCTCTTCCCTCCACTTTTCACTTTGCTTGTGTTTCTACCAAGTTCTAGAATTTTCCACCAAGTTCTAGACCCTTCCACCATATTCCAAGGAATATTCTAGAAACCCTAACCAACTTTAACTAACTCCTAAGCTAGATCCTAACCTCACTCTACTAACCCAATGCCAAACCTAATTCCTAACCCAAGCCTCATGTCAAACCTAGCTTCTATATAAGCTAACTTCACTCCAAACCTCACAACTTCACCCTCATTTCTGAATTTCATCTCATTTCTCAACTTTTCTCTCACTTTTTCTCTCCATTTTCCAAATTCACCAAAGCTTCTTCATCATAAGTTCTTCAAGTTTTGCATCGAAGCTTGAAGAACTTGAAGCTAAACCTTCATTCAAGCATTGATTCCATGGTTTATTGAAGATTAATTGGAGTAATTGCTACTATTTGGGGCTGATTCTTCACCTTGGAAGTGCTTTTGTGGTTGTTCATCAAGATCTTCAACAATTGCATTTATTTTGCATTCTCGCGGATCGAAGCTAGGAATCTCCGGTATTCTCTTCGTTTGTGCATCGATCAACTCGCAACAATCACCAAAGCAAGCCTCCGATTCATCTTCAAAAATTCTTCAAGTCTTGCATTGAAACTTGAAGAATTTGAAGCTAACCCTTCATCATTGCATTGATTTCATTGATTATTGAAGGATTTGCTACTGTTTTGGTGTGGATTTTTTCTTCTTGGAAGTGATTTTTGAAGAAGTTCATCAAATTTCATCAAATCGCATTTATTTTGTGTATTGTCGTGGAAGAGCTTCGGATCTGCGATTTTCTCTTCTATAGCATGTCGATTCTTCATAGAAACAATTGCCAAAGCAAACCTCTGATTTGTAGGTTGGTGAACTTAATCATTTTTGTTTTAAGTTATTTTGTGTTTTCTTGACATATGTGTTCTTCGCGTTTTGTTGATGTTTAATGCATTGATTATTCCGATTGTTAAGTTTTAATTTCTTGATGCGGTTGTGGTTCCGATTAGTGATAGATCAATGCATTTAGGTGTTAATATCGTGCTCACTTGATAGGGACTATATTAGGGACTTTTGAAATAAGCTGGTTACTAGAAGTGCGTTTTTCTGCATTATTTTTTATTCTGGTTCAGTGTTAATCGGTTAACACATCTGTTAACCGGTTAACACAGTGCATTTTTGGAAAATTTGCAGAATTTAGTAATGTTAACCAGTTAATTTAACACCCAAATTACCCCCACGAAATTACTAATAAATATCAGATTAATTTAAATTTTATCAAAATATTTGAGTGTCACAATTCAACAACCACACATGGCTCATGTGATACCTTTTACAAAATTTGTTCAACACGCAGCGAAAAACCTCAAATAACAAATAAAGTAACATCTCAATTACAAAATAAAATGTTTTTATAAGAAAATAAACAAAAGCAAACTTTGTCCCGACACCCAAAGCGACGTATCAGAGCCAACTTCTAAAGACTCGAAGTACACCGACTTCACTGACCGCCACTCGACTTATCCTGCTCACCTGCACGTTACCAACATGAGGGTAGCATTAAAACAGAAGGGTGAGATACTTACATCATAAAAGAGTAAAATAATAAGAATAAGAAAGTATCATAATTAGACACCACTTCTTAACAACAACAATTACACAATCACATCATACACACATCAACATCATGCACAACAACCAGAATTATGCAATGAGACTCTACTTAACTTTATGCATGTGGTACCATAATCCGATCTCTATTTCAAGATCTAATTCCAGTCGGAACTCTCGACCCCTCTTTCGTGGTCCAATATGATCCTTATTTCATGATCACACCCTTGACCCCTATTTCATGGTCACATATGATCTCTACTTCATGATTGCACCAACACCACAATGATCCCACTCGGATCCAATGAACATACCCTAACTTGTTATATTGTTCTAACTATGCACATGTCATGCAACATCAATGGCATACATGCATAAATACAACAACTATATTCTACAACTCAACAACAATAACTATCATACAACAATTCACCACAACAACTAATATCATCTACATCATGCATATTCTAATACAACAAATTATACTAACATCACCCACCACATACGCTACAACATCACATACGACAACATATTACATATATGTGTATCAACAACAATATTATGTAACTATCTGTTCGCTGGTGATTTTCCGTTGAACAACCGCTGGTTTATAATCCAATTTTAGATTAGTTTACTTGCAGGATCAACCATACAAATCCTAGGACATAAGTGCTTTGATCAAAAGTGATGACTTAGCTATATTGTGTTGCATCACTCTTACTAAGTTTTTTATTATATTTATATGATTCTTATGAGACGAAGAACAAAAAATAAGGTTTCTTGGCGAAAACTTAAACTAAGTAAATTCTAGTAATGTGAAAGGATAAATGGCAAGGAAAGTAAAGTTTGACAAAGGTAAAGAACTTGTAAATTTGCAGGAATCATAAAAATGAACAAAATGTTAAATAACATGAAATTGTATTAAACTTAATGAAAATGGTGTTTCACACGTACATTTTTCCAGAAATCAAACTCTTTTCTCTCACACGGGTACTTTGAGTAATTTTAACAGGAATTTGTACATAAATTTTTCACACACTAAATCTAACAAAAGTTATCCTATTTATATACAAATAAAATAACTGCTATCAACGGAAAAATCCTAAGGCTAATGACACTTGGCTTTCTGCATGTTTTCCTTTCTTCAAAAGCTTCCACGCGCCCTTCTGCCAAACAAAATAACTGCCTGAATTTGAATTTATCCATAATGTCGAAACAACACGTCCCTTTAGGCTTGTCAAATTTCCGAAACATAACATATCAACCAAATCTGTAGAAACAATGCATCATCTCTCTTTGTCGAAATGTCAAACACTTCAAATGTCACCCAATTTCTGTCGAACTGTCGAAAACAACATGTCAACTGAAACTGTCGAAATATCTCTTCAAATATATTTCTTCAGTTCTCTTCCTTTGTAAATACCTTCCTCTATCAAAAAAACATCATTTTATCTTTCAAATCATGGTGTCGAAAATATGTGTCTACAAATTGCCCCCCAGCAAAGATGTTTCAACTGTCTCTGGAGAGACCATCATTTGTTGTCGAACGAATTTCGACGCCATGGTACCTGCATTAATTACGCTGGTTTTCAAGACGTGACTTTTGTCAGTTCATCAGACTGATTAATCATTACACTTTTTTTCTAAATGTCTCTTCTAGCTCACGTTTGGATATGACCCCCATCACCCTAAAACCTAGCTAGTCACGATCTTTTCAACCTCCATCACTTTTCATCATCACTGTTGAGATTTTTACATGTGTCCTATGATCATCTGAAAACTCAAACGTTTTCATCACCTTCTTCTTTATAAATACCCTGTTTCATTTCTTATGAAACTTTTCCCATCTTCTGAACTTATTCCTTTCACAATCTATTTCCAAATCTTTTTCACCTTTTTGAAAACAAAACTTTCTCTGCTCTCAACAATGGCGTCTTCATGAAAAAAGAAAATCAAGGACACAACTTCTCTTCCTCCTGCGCACAAATTATCTGGACCAGTGATTGTGGGCAACAATCAGTATGTTCCTGAGCCTCCAAATGAAAGAGAGAAAACAAGTATTTATCAATCCTAGGTATTAATCCCAATTTTTATTTCTGGTACTTGCCATGCAATGTTAGGTCCACTTCCTAACCCAAATACTGACCAAACTCGCTTAAGAGTTCTTTCCCACATATTCCCACTCAAGACCCATAGGTGTTGGAGTAAAATCCAAACCTAGTGGAACGTCTACTGAAAATCCTGAGAATGCATCTGCTTCTGCATAAATAGATTTAACTTATTTGAACCAAACTATAATTTTTAGGAGTTTTCCCCTAACAAAATACCCTTCTGACTATTTAGCTTGGCTAACTAAAGTCGAAAAAGTTAAAGGAAAATTTTGGAAACACACTGGCATTTTCAACTTGATTCAACTGTCGAAGGTAGGCCCCAATTATTTCCCAAACATGATATTATTTTCCCTTTACTTTTGGGATAGCACCTATAACAACTTCCATCTTCCTTGTGGGATGGTCACCCCAAACTTCTTCTACGTAGCTGCCATAGTTGGCCTTAGCCCTATAGGAATAAACTTCGACCCCGCTGTTTTGGATGACAATTCTATAGCTTTCGACACTAGCGTTTCCTCCTATTCTCTATTCATTGCTCACTATCATGATAAAGATACCACTGAAGTTTCTGATGTAGAGCATATACCCTTTTTAACCCTCTGGTTGTCGAAGTTTGTTTTCTACTCCCGTTCCATTCAAGTTGCCAAGAAATACATCACCATAGCTAACCAACTCCATGCTGGGAACAACCTTTGGAATTTCTGAAAACTTAGTGAGAGTTTGGAATTCCTGAAAACTGTCAAAGAAAAAGGCAAGTTGAGCTTGGCAGGACCCTTTTGGCTTCTAAAATTATGGCTTAATGCAACTTTTGAAGCTTCTCATCCTGTCAAGAACAAGGTGGACGAGGAAGGAGTAAAGAACAGGATTGTCGAATGGCCTAGGTTAGTACAACTAACCCCATCTGATGAGGGAACTGGCCTTCGACGATCTTTCACCAACTACATGATGATGTTTTCCAAAAGGTACAATTTTACTTCAACCATGGCACCCTTTGCCAACAGAGCCATTGGACCTAAATGGTTCACTAAACAACTCCCTTTTGAGATGCAAAAAGATGAAGATACCTTTTTGGTTATTTGGGAATCATTTTTGACACCAAGGCTCCTTTTCTCCCATCACAACATGAACAACACCAAGATTGCTCTTATTGTTTATCAGCCTAACCTTGTTGCTCGACAGTTTTGGTTGATTCAAATAAAACCAAAATCCATCTACCCAAAGAAAGGCTCCATCATCTTTCACAATTCTTTCCACAATGCAGAAAAGAGCGTAGAGTTGTCGGAGAAGTTAACTGATGAAACTCTAGAGATTCGACCAGTGGTTTTTCGACCCTCCTTCCTCTGTACTCAAGAATTTGATGTTTGGTGGAAGGATTATTACCTCAACATTTTTTTTGACATGACAGTGTTTACAACCCATCTGACGAACGCTTTTGCTTTTGTTCAGGATCGAACAAAGAAAGGTACTCAACAACACATTAAAGAAATCCAAAGATTTCAAAAGTATTTTGAAACCATTTACAGACCAAATGATCTTAGTCGAACCATAGGCGAAGCAGCAATGACTTTAAAACACAAGTTCACAGAAAAACTGGGGAAACTGACGTTGCCTTCGTATGTTCGACCAGAAATATGTTATGATTTGACGTACTGCTATTGTCCACCCAAATTCCCCCCTCTACCTTCTTCTGAATTTGGTGTGGCATTGAGCCCTCCATTCCCAGATTGGTTTGATTTTGGATATGATCTGAAGCTGCTTCGTGAATCTTGTAAAAAACCTGCTGAGCGTGTGGTTCCGACTAACTACCATTTAGACAATTTCCCAGGGCACCTTCATATTGGAATAGAACACGTTCACGTGGAATCTCCCATTCTTGAAGGTGTTAAAGAAAACAAAATTTTCTATTTTGTTCTAACTTCATTCTTATACGTTTATTTATTTCTCTATTTCTCTATTTTTTAGCTGTCAAGATTACTGCCAAGAAAGCTCCTGTCGAAAGTAGCCCAAGAAAGGTGGTCAAAAAACCAACCTCCACTGTAAAAAAGGTTCCAACAAAAACATCAACCTTTCTCTTTGGTGTTTTAGGTGAATCGAAAACCACCAACTACCCAAAAAAGAAAACAAGAGGAGGCAAAGGTGATTACTGAAGAATCTGGGGACGAATCTCCAGAATAACAACCTCTTAAAAGAAAGAAAGCCCTGAAGATCAAGACGGTCGCCTCCCAGAGGTCACTTGTCAAATCAAGGAAAACTCCCCCACCAGTCCAATTACCAGAGTTCATACAAAAGATGCAGAGAATGAGGATTCTAGCTTCCATACTGAGATCCCTCAGGTAATTTTTATTCGACTAATGGGATTCATTTTTTCTTGCATTTTCTTTGTTTTCCTTAACTTTTTCTTGTTCTCACGTCCAGGTTATGGTCGAAGAACACCCTGCAGCAGAAGGAGCACCACAATTTCACAGTGCTTCTGCTTTTAAGGCTATTAGTTCTACTCCCAATTCTACAAGGGGTTCGACTAAAGAGTCAGGGGCAGAAGTAGATCAATTAGAAACTAATCCTAAAGATGAGACAATTTTGACAGAGAAAGTCCAAGAGGAGGCTGACCCCAAAGATGACGAACCTGAACCACATACCATAGCAGATTTCGACACCAATATGGATGACCAATCTGATGATAACTCTCCTCTTCATCCAGGATTAAATACTGAAAAGGATGATGATGCTAATATGGATGATAAGGTCGAAAATGCTAATGAAGGAAAGACTGATGAGGAAGAAGGTGATCAGACGAAAGACCAAGACGTTGGGGTTGGGGAAAGCAACGACGAAAATATTGTTGAGGAAGAGGAAAACCAATCGAAAAAACAAAATGATGGACTGACTTCTGGACAAAATGGTCAACCAATTCCTTCCCAAACCCAAGGAACTTCTCCATCAATTGGTTCGACCAGTCTTTCTCGCGAGGAACTTGAGAGCTTAAAAGTGAGAAAACCTTTAGACTATCTGAAGGCTATGCTCAATGCTCGCTACAACTTTCAATACTCTTCCTACAAAAGTTCGACTACCTCTGGGGCCACTTACGAGGTCAGGCCACTTGATGCCATCATGACTGAAATTAAGACCAAAATACTTGGTGTGGATTTATTCAAGATTTTGTGCGAAAACCCTACTACCCAGTTCGACCTGAAGAAAATACTCAAACTAGTAAATGTTCTGGAGGCCTCTTTTGAAGAAATTCGCCCGGTGATGGATTTAACCCACATGATTGCCATGGTGAGTGCAAATCTGCATCGTCAACAAGAGTTTTCCCAACAAATCTCTTCAAAGTATGATATTCAAATTGCAGAGTGGGATGTTGTGGCTGCTTCAACTGATAAGGTTTCAGAGCTACAAAAACTTTCTGAAGTTTATTCTAAAGATGTTGCTGAATGTGACATCAACATCCAAAATTTGGAGAGGCAGATAACCAATCTTCAACAAAATATTTCTCAAGAAAAACAATGCAAAGCAAACCTCCATCAACCCAAGCAAGATGAAATTGACGAAGAGATTAAAGTGGGACTTCACCATGCAAATAAAGCTCAACAATTAAGTCAAGAGCTCGACAACCTTTCTCAAAACAAGAGCATCTGCGAACGTCGACTCCAGATCCAAAAGAGAAAATTTGTAGAGCTTAAAGAGTTTTTTCTTAAAGATTAACTTGTAATAGGAGTAGGCTTCTTATTTACTGGCAGCCTTTGAGGCTTTTCTTTGTAATGACATTGACGACATCTGTTTGGCGAAATAAATCATTTTCTTTATATGATTATTATGTTTCTATTTTAACTTCTTGCAATGTTGGCTTATACTTTTTTAAATACTTGCCATTTATCTTTAGTATTCTTTTATCTTTATCTATCTCTTCGACCTCATATGCGCCATTTGAAAAAACTCTTAAAATTTAGAAAGGTCCTTCCCACTTAGGAGACCATTTTCCCATTAATCTATCTTTTCGATCCATAGGGATAATTACTTTCCAAACAAGATCACCCACTAAAAAGGTCTTAAATTTCACTTTCTTGTTGTAAAAAGTTTCGACTTTTTTTTTGCCTCTTTATCAGATCTAATGCGCACAACCTCTCTTCGTCCAAATTAACTAATTCATCCATCATCATGCTCCAATAAATTTTTGACGGGATTTCATGATGCCTTTGAACTCGTATCGACTGTAAATAAATTTCGACTGGTAGCACTGCATCATGTCCATAAGTTAATTTGAATGGGGTAGAATTTGTTGCTTCTTTGGGAGATGTTCGACAAGCCCATAAAATTCAATCCAAGGTCTTATGCCAGTTTCTAGGTTTTCTACCCACATGCTTTTTGATCAAATTTATCACAACCTTGTTTGCTGCTTCGACTTGTCCATTTGCCTGGGCATAATAAGGTGTCAAAGTTAAGAGTTTAAAACCTGCTTCTTTTGCAAATATTTGCATGTTTTTCCCAATAAATACATATCCTTGATCAGTAGTTATTGTTTCTAGTATCCCAAATTTGTACATTATATATTTTTGGATAAACTCTATAACCGTCTCCTGATCCAAGTTTACCAATAAAATAACTTCAATCCATTTAGTGAAATAATTTATTCCAACTAAAATGTACCTCTGCCCTTTTGAAGAAGTTGGTCGAGTTTCTCCAATTAAGTCCAAAGCCCAACTCCTGAATGGCCAAGGCTTTATAATTGAATGCAAATCACTTGCAGGGACATGTGGTATACCTGCATGTACTTGGCATTCCTGACAAACTTTTTCAAATTCGACACAATCTTTCAACATTGTTGGCCAGTACATACCTTGTCGAAATAATAACCATTTCATTTTATGGCCTGCTTGGTGCGTGCCACATGCACCACTGTGCACGTTCGACAGAGCTATGTAAGCTTTATCTTCGCCCAACCACTTCAATAAAACTCCTTCTACAGTCTTTTTACATAATTAATTTCCAAAAAGCACATAGCTTAAAGCTTTGTACTTTACCTTTCTTTCAACTTTCTGATCTGGGTCTTGTAGATAATCCTTAATAGGTTTTCTCCAATCTTCAATTTCAGAATCATCTACATTGAAGACTTCAAAGTTTTCTTTATCCCCATAACCTAATTTTATTGTCTCCAAATCTGATGGGGACTGTTTGGTGGATATAACTCTTCCCCTTACTTCAATAGTTTTCTCCAAGTTTTCTTTCGACACTTTGTAGCCTGATGCAAGTTGAGCTAGATCATTTGCTTCTTGATTTTCCACCCTAGGAATATGTTTAATGACTACATTATTGAATGTTTTAAGGAGTCTGTTAGCTATTACAAAGTACATAATCAAATTCTCTGACACATTTATATTATTTTGTCAATTGTTTTATCACCAACTCAGAGTCACCCATTATTTCGACTCTAGTTGCCCCCAATTCCAACAAGATTTCAAATCTTGCAATCAGAGCTTCATATTCTGCTTCATTATTTGAACATAAGCCTTCAATCTTGTACTTGAACTTTGTTGGAATTTTTTCAAGAGAAATAATTAGTATTCCAATGCCAGTTCTGCTCTTATGACTGGAACCGTCGAAATACAACCTCCGTGGCTCTAATTCGACACATTTTATTTCACTTTCATTTATTGAGTGGTCATCTATGAAGTCAGCAACCACTTGTCCCTTAACAGCCTTTAAAGGCAGATATTTTAAGGAATATTTTTTCAATGCCAAAGCCCATTTCCCAATTCGACTATGTAAAATAGATTTAGATAACATATACTTTATTACGTCGAAATGAGAAGAAACATATACATCAACTGGTTTTATATAGTGCTTTAACTTTGTACAAGAAAAATATACACACAAACATAATTTCTCTATCACACTTTATCTAGTTTCAACATCATTTAAGACCCTGCTGAGATAATAGATGGCCCTCTCGACGCCATTTTCATCTTCTTGACACGACATGATTCCTAAGGTTTTGTCTGATGCTGAAATATATAACCTCATACTTCTTTTTCTACAAGGGGACATCAAAACTGGGGGACTAGCTAGATACTCTTTGATCTTGTCGAAGGCATCTTGTTGTTCTTGCCCCCATGCAAAGTCTTCCTTCTTTAGTCGAAGTAGAGGAGAGAAGGCTTGTGTTTTTTCACTAAGGTTGGAGATAAATCTTCTGAGAAAGTTGATTTTCCCTAGCAGAGACTACAATCCCTTTTTTGTTGATGGCGCTTTTGCTTCCATTATGGATTTGGCTTTGTTTTCATTTATTTTGATCCCTTTCTTGTGGACCACAAAACCTAAGAAATCACCCGCCTGCACACCAAAAGCACATTTAAGGGGGTTCATTTTTAAACCAAACTTCCTCATCCTTTCAAAGGATTGTCGAAGATTATCTAAATGATTTTTTCCTGAAATAGACTTTATTACAATATCATCAATATAAATTTGCATGAAAGTTTCAATAAAATCATGAAAAATTGAATTCATAGCCCGTTGGTAAGTTGCTCCAGCATTTTTTATACCAAAGGGAATTACCACCCATTTGTAAGTCCCTATTGCTCCAGGACAACAAAATGTTGTTTTAGAAACACCTTCTTCTACAATAAAGATTTGATTATAGCCAGAGTATTCGTCTAACATACTTAAGTACTCATGGCCTGCTGCAGAATCTATAAGCACTTTTGTTACTGGCATAGGATATTCATCCTTTGGGGTAGCTGAGTTTAAGTCTCGAAACTCAATACATACCTTAGTTTGCCATTTTTCTTAATTGCAGGCACTATATTTGCAATCCATTCGACATACCTGGTTGTGCGGATGAATTTGCATTTCAGAAGTCTTTCGACCTCTTCTTTTATTTTCGACAGAATTTCTGGTGCGAAGCATCTTGGAGTCTGCTTTACTGGATTTTTTCCCTCAATTATTGGTAGCTTCAATTCAACAAAACTTCTATCTAAACCAGGCATCTCGTCGTAGTCCCATGCGAAGCAGTCTTTGAACTCTTTCAACAAACAGACTATTTCGACCTTGAACTGAGGGTCCATCTTGGCGCTTATGTAAGTTGGCCTTTTTTTTGCCCCTTGTCCCAAGTCTACCTCCTCCAATGGGTCTTGAGCCACCATCTTCATGTTGGTTATCATTGGATCCTGTTCGAACCCAAAGGTTCGTCATCATAAATGGCGTCGAGCTTCTGATTTTTCCATTCTCCACCTGGGATTTCCTTAGTATTTCCTTAGACATGTTTTGGTTGGCTTCGACAACCATGAATTTCACTTCAACTTCGAGTGCCGTTTTGAGTCTATTTTCGGCTATGTAAGCCGTAATTCTTTCTAATGCAGATGTTTCAGTCATCATCTACAAATTCACTTCCCCACCCAGTGGGTTGTATGTGGGCAGTTCCCCATATATAATTCGAATCTCCCACCACTTTTTTTATCCCACTAGAAGCCATAGGTAGGGTGGAGGTACACGGAGAAATATGCATTGTCAGTCTTTTTGAGGTCAAAATTGGCTGCACTATATGGGGGAATGTGAGCCAAATTCCTATCGAAACTGAGGTGGTCGACGTGATTTACGTCTGTCATAAAATAGCTTTGATCTGCCTCTATATTCTCTACTATAACATCTGGTCTCTAAAGAGAAATCCTCTGGTGCATTGACGAAGGTACAACTCATACGCCATGTATCCACTCCCTCCCTAGGAGGAGGTTATAGTTTGCTTTCGACGCAATCTGTAACACCCTTCTACCCCAAAACAAAATATTTAAATAATATCAGAGTAATCATCGAAAAAGGGTATCACATATCATCATAATTCAACACAAACAGTGTCCTGTCCCGTAACACGAGTTAATCAACATCAAGAATATCATAAATCATTTTGCAGCGGAATTTAAACTTCATAATTCAAAACTTCATTAGTTTACTTCATAAATATAATTTTCACCATCCTGAATTTAAAATCATAAAATGGAAAACATTTATCCAAATAATAACATAACTGAAAACAATTTAGCAAAAGAAAACCCATCCCAGTGTTACATGACACAGAGCAGGACACATTGACCAAAACCACTTGTAAGGAATACTAAAGCACGCTCCGAGACTCATGAGAAACTCCTATTGCACTACAAGACTATTCTTCGACATCTGCAAGTTACCCACGAAGGAGGTAACATTTCCAAGCAAGCAGGGTGAGTAATCATAATATATCATAAACGCACAAGAATATAGAACATAAATAAATTAGAGCATCGTATCATGACATCATCAACTATAAAATTCAGCAACAACAACAACCCGATCATGAAATTAAGCAACACCAACAAAGTCATGAAATTCATCCAGAATATGCAATTCTAACATCCTGATATGCAATATGCCTGTTGTACCATTTTCATCGTGAGATGGATACATGACCATCAACCCTCCACAAAGGAGCACATCGTAAATCATCGTAACACTTCAATCCACACAATGGGATTGAAGCAATTAAATAGGCCGAAGCCCCATCGTGAATGTTATGAAATGCAATGATGCGCTACATCATAAAATTCATCAAAATAATTCGCATCATTCATTTCAATCAGCAAAACAATCATCAAATAATCATATATATCACCATGACATTACACCCAGAACACTAGTCCTATAACCACTCCGACATATCAAGAATCAACCCGTACCCGGTAAATTATGAGTCAGTTACAAGGTTATTTTATAAATTCATTTATAAAAAAAACTATTGCATTTTTCTCATTTTTATTCATCAAAATAATGTTCAGTTTATGCTCGTACCAACGCTTCAAACGAAATGT
The DNA here is from genome assembly GCA_963966055.1 of Lathyrus aphaca. Taxonomy (NCBI): domain Eukaryota; kingdom Viridiplantae; phylum Streptophyta; class Magnoliopsida; order Fabales; family Fabaceae; genus Lathyrus; species Lathyrus aphaca. The sequence goes on from OZ014523.1 coordinate 471,789,228, forward strand.
GAATCGGATTTACGGTTTGAAAGTTACGGATTTTTCAAGAAATAAAATTTGTCATCTAAACAGTGTTAACCGGTTAACGCCTACGAAATTCCAGAAATTCATCAAAATTACAATGGTTAACCCATAGCGTTAACCGGTTAACGCACGTTTTCCAGCAGTTTTCTGCTATACAATTGCAGACTGCTCCAACACCCAAAACCCCCAAATCCCATTACGGGTTTCACATCAAAACACTCACAAACCATTCAAAAACATCAATCAAACATCAACAACATCAAGATAACAATTATATAAACAAACATATGTTTATAACTCAATCTAATCACTCTAAGTCATCAAGATTTCTCTCATAAACTCCACCTAAATCAAAAACCCCTAAAAGTCATAAACTCATACAATCCTAATCTATTCATAGTCTAATTCCTACATATTTATGATCGATTATAATAACTCCCCATACCTTGGAGAATTTCGCCGCTTTACACTCTTCTCTGGGGTTCTCCACAACCTCCTGACTCTGAGCTTCCTCTTTCTTCAGAGCACTTCACCAAACACGATAGAAAACCAAATGAGAAAACTGATCGTGTATTCCTTTTTACCAAAACACATCCCAGTTAAGTCTTTTCCCACTTTACCCTCATAATTTTCACAAAAGGACCACCTTACCATTTTCTTTAATATATTTTTAATAATAATAATAAAATAGTATAATAAAACACTATTTATCCTTATTATATAAAAATACTCTTTTTCTCCAAAATTCTCTAATTAATCCGAACTCTCCAATTTTTCTAAATTAATTAAATAAATGACTAAATAATTAAATTTGGATTTTTGGGGCGTTACAACTCTCCCCTACTTAAAGAATTTCCGTCCTCGAAAATTACCTGAAGTAAATAGAGTCGGATACGACTCCCTCATCTGATCTTCCCGCTCCCAAGTCCAACTCTCTCCAGCTGGTCCTCCCCACAATACCTTCACTAAAGCAATTTCTTTGCCTCGAAGTTGCTTCAATTCTCTACCATCAATCCTCACTGGTAAAGCTTCAATCGTCAGATTATCCCTCACTTGAACATCATCTATCTGAATTACATGCGACGGGTCCGGAATGTACTTCCTCAACTGTGATACATGGAATACATCATGTAAATTTGCAAGAGAGGGAGGTAAAGCCACTCGATAGGCCACTTCCCCTATCCTCTGCATAATCTGATACGGACCGACAAAACATGGAGTGAGCTTTCTAGACTTCAAAGCTCTTCCCACACCAGTCATAGGAGTAACTCTTAAGAACACGTGATCTCTCTCTTAGAACTCAAGTGTTTTCCTTCTCTTATCGTGATAATTCTTTTGACGACTCTGTGATGTTTTCATCCTTTCTTGAATCATTTTTATCTTTTCAGTTGTTTCTTGGACAATCTCTGGCCCAAGCACTAAACTCTCTCCTAACTCATACCAACATAATGGAGTACGACAACATCTACCATACAACGCCTCATATGGAGCCATCCCGATACTAGCATGAAAACTGTTATTGTACGTAAACTCGACCAATGGAAAATGACTATCCCAAGACCCTCCTTGATCTAATACACAAGCTCTCAGCAAATCTTCTAAAGATTGGATTGTTCTTTCCGTATGACCATCCATTTGCGGGTGATAAGTAGCACTCATCCTCAACTTAGTACCTAAGGCATTCTGCAAACTCTTCCAAAACCTCGACGTAAACCGCGGATCTCTATCCGATACAATACTTGAAGGTACACCATGCAACTTCAAAATTTCTTCAATATAAATTTCAGCTAACCTTTGCATGGAATGGTTAATCTTCATCGGCAAGAAGTGTGCCGACTTAGTTAACCGGTCAATAATTACCCAAATCGAATCATTACCTCTAGCAGTCTTAGGTAACCCAGTCACGAAATCCATGGAAATACTATCCCATTTCCATTCAGGAACATTCAATGGTTGCATCATACCTGAAGGTCTCTAATGTTCTATCTTTGACTTCTGACATGTCAAACAGGCATATACAAATTCAGCAATGTCTTTTTTCATACCCGGCCACCAAAACAACCTGCGTAAATCATGATACATCTTCGTAGCACCAGGATGAATACTCAGTCGACTCTTGTGCCCCTCTTCTAAAATAATCTTTTTAATTCCTATAATATCCGAAACACATACTCTATCTCGGAATCTCAAAACTCCATCTTCATCAACTCGAAAGTCACATGCATTACCTTGATCAACCAACATCAATTGATCAACTAATTTCAAATCATATTTCTGACCCTTACGAATCTCTTCCAAAATCTCACTGGTCAGCTTTAACATTCCCAATTTCACACTATCAGTAATAGTTTCACACAACAAGCTCATGTCTCTGAATTGCTCGATCATTTCTAATTCTTTCACCATAAGCATCGAAATATGCAACGACTTCCTACTCAAAGCATCAGCCACAACATTTTCCTTACCAGGATGGTAATTCAAATCAAAATCAAAATCTTTCAATAATTCAAGCCACCGCCTCTGTCTCATATTTAACTCTTTCTGATCAAACAAGTACCTTAAACTTTTGTGATCACTAAATACTTCAAATTTCGAACCAAACAAGTAGTGCCTCCAAATCTTAAGCACAAACACCACAACTAATAACTCTAAGTCGTGAGTAGGATAGTTCCTCTCATGAACTCTTAACTGTCTAGAAGCATAAGCAACCACCTTATTATCCTGCATCAAAACTCCACCAAGACCCATCTTAGAAGCATCACAATAAACTACAAAGGACTCATCTGGGTTCGGTAAGACCAACACTGGCGCGGTCGTTAATCTTTTCTTCAGTTCGATGAAACTCTCTTCACAAGAAACATCCCACACATACTCTTGACCCTTCCTAGTCAATTGCGTCAACGGTAAAGCTATCTTAGAAAAACCTTCAATGAACTTACGATAGTAACCATCCAACCCAAGAAAACTACGAATTTCTGTAGCTGACTTCGGAGTCTCCCACTGCAATACCGCATCAATCTTTGAAGGATCCACCAAAATTCCACCACTTGAAATTACATGGCTGAGGAAGCTCACTTCCTTTAACCAGAACTCACACTTAGATAATTTAGCAAACAATTTCTTTTCTTTCAACACTTGCAACACAACCCTCAAATGCTCGGCATGTTCCTCTTCTGATCTAGAATATACTAAGATATCATCTATGAAAACCACCACGAATTTATCAAGATACTCATGAAAGATCCTATTCATATATTCCATAAACACGCCAGGCGCATTAGAAACCCCAAACGGCATCACCGTATACTCGTAATGCCCATATCTCGTCCTGAAAGCTGTCTTCGGAGTATCATCAGCTTTAACTCGAATCTGATGATAACCAGACCTCAGATCAATTTTACTAAAGACACAAGCACCTACTAGCTGATCCATCAAATCATCGATCCTCGGAAGTGGGTACTTATTATTGATAGTCACTTTATTCAACTGTCGGTAATCGACACACAATCTCATACTACCATCCTTCTTCTTAACGAGCAACACCGGAGCACCCCAAGGAGAAACACCGGGTCTAATGAACCTCTTCTCTAACAATTCTGCTAATTGTTTCTTCAACTCATTCAACTCTGAAGCCGACATTCTATAAGGAGCCATCGAGACAGGACTCGTACCCGGTACTAAGTCCACAGAAAAATAAATTTCACGTTCTAGTGGTAAATCACTTATATCACCAGGAAACACATCTTGAAATTCACAAACCACATGCAACTCTGCACAGACAGTCTTATCATCATCTTGCAATGATGCAGACACTGCAAACATCAAAGCTTCGTCCAATACAAGTTCATCCACTTGCCTAGCAGATAAAAACATCAACTCACCATTCTCGCTCAATTCAGGGAACTTCACTGTCTTACTATAACAGTTAATATGAACATAATTGAATTCCAACCAGTTCATACCAAGGATAACATCGATTTGGTGTAATGGTAGGCACACCAAATCCATCACAAAATTCTTCTCAAAAATTGTCAAAAGACACTTCAAGCAAACAAGCATGGTAGTCACAGTACCATTAGTAGGAGTCTCTATTATCATATTACCGTTCATATTAGACAACTTTAAACCCAATCTATTAGCACACTCAAGAGAAATAAATGAATGTGTAGCTCCAGTGTCAATAATAGCAATCAACTCAGTGTTATTAATAAAACAGGTACCTTTGATCAAGTTGTCCTTCTTTGGAGCTTCTGAACCAGCTAACGCAAAAACTCTCCCAGCATTCTGAGCAGTAGCAGCATTCTTCTTTGGTTTCTGGCATTGGGCGCTGATATGCCCCTGTTCACCACAATTGTAACAGGTTGGACCCTCATTAGGACAATCACTCATCTTATGCCCAAGCTTGCCACAACGGTAACATTTCATAACTCTGGCGGTACACACATTAGCCTTATGACCTGCCTCTCCACACTTGTAACACTTAACAGGTACATTAGCAGCTTCCCTACTTTGCTTCTTCTCATCAGATGCCTTCTGCTTCCCTTTATCACTAGTAGTCACATAAGGTTTCCCTCTATACTAACTCTTGTTTTTCTTCTCGCTCAGCTGTTTATAGTGAGCTGACCGAGCTCGGCTGTCCTCGTCATAAATACGGCTCTTATCGACCAACTCTGCATACTTGAAAATTTGTTGGCATCCAATTCCCTGCTTAATTTCAGGTCTCATCCCATTCTCAAACTTAAGGCAATTGGAAAGTTCATCATCTGCCCTGTTGTAGTGAGGACAAAACTTCACCAGCCTTTCAAATTTGGCAGCATAGTCTGCCACTGTCATGTTTCCTTGCTTCAGCTCAAGGAATTCTACCTCTAACTTACCACGAGCATCTTCCGGAAAATACTTCTTAAGGAACTCCGCCTTAAACACAGCCCAAGTCACCACAACAGCCTCATCCTCTAGACGCTGATGAGTATTATCCCAACAGTCTTCAGCTTCCTCAGACAACATATGAGTCCCAAATTGAAATTTCTACGCGTCAGCACATGCCATCACTCTGAAAATATTCTCTATTGCCTTGAGCCACTTCTGTGCGCTCGCCGGGTCATGCGTTCCTTCAAACACAGGTGGATTATTCCTCTGGAATTTCTCCAACGCACGAAACTCATCATGCGTATTGTTACGAGCAGCAGTCTGAGCAAGAGCTGCAATAGCATCAGCGAGAGCACGCGTGTTATTTCCAGCCATTCTGCACAACACTTACCACATAAGAAAAGGATAATCATTAACTAAATAATGACTTGACAACAGACTGACAACAACAAGACTTGGCCGGACAGACTGACCTTCTCTGATACCACTAATGTAACACCCTTCTACCCCAAAACAAAATATTTAAATAATATCAGAGTAATCATCGAAAAAGGGTATCACATATCATCATAATTCAACACAAACAGTGTCCTGTCCCGTAACACGGGTTAATCAACATCAATAATATCATAAATCATTTTGCAGCGGAATTTAAACTTCAAAATTCAAAACTTCATTAGTTTACTTCATAAACATAATTTTCACCATCCTGAATTTAACATCATAAAATGGAAAACATTTATCCAAATAATAACATAACTGAAAACAGTTTAGCAAAAGAAAACCCATCCCAGTGTTACATGACACAGAGCAGGACACATTGACCAGAACCACTTCTAAGGAACACTAAAGCATGCTCCGAGACTCATGAGAAACTCCTATTGCACTGCAAGATTATTCTTCGACATCTGCAAGTTACCCACAAAGGAGGTAATATTTTCAAGCAGGCAGGGTGAGTAATCATAATATATCATAAACGCACAAGAATATAGAACATAAATAAATTAGTGCAACATATCATGACATCATCAACTATAAAATTCAGCAACAACAACAACCCGATCATGAAATTAAGCAACACCAACACAGTCATGAAATTCATCCAGAATATGCAATTCTAACATCGTGATATGCAATATGCATTTGGTACCATTTTCATCGTGAGATGGATACATGACCATCAACCCTCAACAAAGGAGCACATCGTAAATCATCGTAACACTTCAATCCACACAATGGGACTGAAGCAATGAAATAGGCCGAAGCCCCATCGTGAATGTTATGAAATGCAATGATGCGCTACATCGTAAAATTCATCAAAATAATTCGCATCATTCATTTCAATCAGCAAAACAATCGTCAAATAATCATATATATCACCATGACATTACACCCAGAAGACTGGTCCTATAACCACTCCGACACATCAAGAATCAACCCGTACCCGGTAAATTATGAGTCAATTACAAGGTTATTTCATAAATTCATTTATAAAAAAACTATTGCATTTTTCTCATTTTTATTCATCAAAATAAAGTCCAGTTTATGCTCGTACTGACGCTTCAAACGGAATGCGAATCGGATTTACGGTTTGAAAGTTACGGATTTTTCAAGAAATAAAATTTGTCATCCAAACAATGTTAACCGGTTAACCCATAGCATTAACCGGTTAACGCCTACAAAATTCCAGAAATTCATCAAAATTACAATGGTTAACCGGTTAACCCATAGCGTTAACCGGTTAACGCACGTTTTCCAGCAGTTCTCTGCTATACAATTGCAGACTGCTCCAACACTAAAAACCCCCAAATCCCATTACGGGTTTCACATCAAAACACTCACAAACCATTCAAAAACATCAATCAAACATCAACAACATCAAGATAACAATTATATAAACAAACATATGTTTATAACTCAATCTAATCACTCTAAGTCATCAAGATTCCTCTCATAAACTCCATCTAAATCAAAAACCCCTAAAACTCATAAACTCATACAATCCTAATCTATTCATAGTCTAATTCCTACACATTTACGATCGATTATAACAACTCCCCATACCTTAGAGAATTTCGCCGCTTTACACTCTTCTCTGGGGTTCTCCACAGCCTCCTGACTCTGAGCTTCCTTTTTCTTCAGAGCACTTCACCAAACACGATAGAAAACCAAATGAGAAAACTGATCGTGTATTCCTTTTTACCAAAACACATCCCAGTTAAGTCTTTTCCCACTTTACCCTCATAATTTTCACAAATGGACTACCTTACCCTTTTCTTTAATATATTTTTAATAATAATAATAAAATAGTATAATAAAACACTATTTATCCTTATTATATAAAAATACTCTTTTTCTCCAAAATTCTCTAATTAATCCGAACTCTCCATTTTTTCTAAATTAATTAAATAAATGACTAAATAATTAAAGTTAGATTTTCGGGGCGTTACACAATCACCATAAACATTGTTGGTCTTGTTATTGTACCAATTGTTAAATCAACCTGGATCACTCTCATGGTAGTTCCTACCTTTCCTTCATAATTCAATAATACCATATTGTGGGGTTTGGCATCAGAGTCATTTTTGTCAATCTTTCTCAACATGAAATGGGGAATTAATTTTACTGTTGCCCCTCCGTCCACTAATATTTTGTTTATTCCAACATTCTCAATCTTCCCTTTTATAAACAAGGGTTTCAAATGTCCTTTCAGCGAGTCATCTGGTCTTTAGAAGAACGCATTTTGCTCCTCTACACAGCCATTGTACATGATGTAGTAGCATACGGGTTTGTGAGTCATTCGTTCCTCTTCGACATCATCATCTTCGTCTTCCATCTGCATTACTCTGTCATAATCCCTTAGTAGCACTGAGACAACATTGCACACTACGTCGAAAGAGGCTTCAGAACTAGACGCAAAGTCGTCAGTCATCTCTTCGTCATCTTGGACTTGCTCTCTTAGCTTTTTTTGCCCCATACTTGTAATTGGGGCTTTGTTTTCTGAAATCTCTTTCTTCTCTGCTTCCTGGGTGTTGTGAGTATGTGCAACATCACCTTTTTCGCCAAAATGCACGAAATGTACAAAATGCACAAAATTTTAAATAACATGAAATTTCACAAAATGTTAAATAAAAATGCACAAAATGTTAAATAACATGAAATTGTATTAAAATGAATGAAAATGGTGTTTCACACGTACATTTTTCCAGAAATCAAACTATTTTCTCTCACACGGATACTTTGAGTAATTTTAACAGGAATTTGTACATAAAATTTTCACACACTAAATCTAACAAACATTATCCTATTTATATACAAATAAAATAACTGCTATCTGTAAACACCCCAAATTTGCCCTCACCCATTTCACCATGGCTTGTGATCATTTCATATGCATAAACACAATCATATCATCTCATATCTCATTTTTTGATTCACTGCATAGGTTCTAAGTCATCTGCACCTAGGGTTTGTGATCTGAGCAATCCCAGAGCTTCTTGAGCCACTCCAAAGGCCACCAATCATTTAAAAGGAATCCATATGTGTTCAAGTATCATATTACATCCTCTCAAAGTCAAAATTCCCAAAGAATCACAAGAACTAGGGTTTGAATGGATGCAGAGCCAAGTTTGACTGCACAGTTGACCTAAAATTAGGGTTTTGGTTTCAGAGGCCATAACTCCAATTTTTTTGGTCATTATTGTTTCCATTGGTCTCTATATGGTATAGGGAGTATGCATATCAATTTTCATGAAGAAATTCCATGGGGAAGTCATCTGATCCAGGGTTGACTTTTCAAGCAAGTCAGTGTAAAATCAGGGCATCTGAGGCCCCCAATGACCCAACCAATGGTTGATCTTCATCATTTTGAGTGTATATGATCTTTATTTGATCATGGAAGAAGGTTGAAGTTCATAGAAATCAAGAATTTGGAAGTTTTGCAAATGTTGACTTTTTGGGCATAGTTGACTTTTCAAGAATGCTTCATTTTAGGTCATTTTTCAAGCCTTGATTCTTGATCCAAAAATGCTTCAAATGGAAAAACTTTGGTCATGAAAGTTGTAGATCTCATCTTTCCCTTTTCAAAAAGTACAAGAACATGATCAAATTCTTCTTGGATCAAAAGTTATGGTGTGACAAAGTTGGCAAAAATCATTGATTTTCAAGTTATGCACCAAGTGTGAAAATTGCAAAATCATGTACCAAGGCAAATTGCAACTTCTAATTGGCATCAAAACCTCATATAAACATCATGTAAGTCCTAAAATTCAGAATGGACTAGGCATTGCTCATGTTTCATGGCTTTTGGGACAAGATCTTTCCATGTGAACCATAAGGCAACAACTTGCAAAATCATCATGATCACTTCACCAACTTGCTGCATTGGCCCTTGAACCAAGCTAGCCCTTTCCCTTCATTTTGTTGCGCATCACACAGCCCATGTACTAGCCTAGAAGCTGCCCATACTTTCTCTTACACAAGAGTTGACAAATTGCAAAAGTGGCCATACCAATCAATAAAGGGCAGGTCACATCATCTGACCAATAGGAGTCCTTTATGCAAAGCAAAGGCAAGCCATTTCATACACCAAGCAAGGCTGAAACACTTCATACCATCACATTCACAAAAACACTTCATTTTGCATATTCCTTCGAATCTGTCCCCACAGCATACAAACACAAAAACCATCTTCACCAATCATCTTGCCATGTTTCATTGAGTAGAAAGCAACAAGGTTCAAGCCTGAAAGCAGCCTGAACTGAGCTTCACCATTCCTCACCTTCAAAACCAGAACTCTTCGAATCAACCTCCATAGCCATCAAACATCAAAGCTCTCTTCACCAACAGATCAAACACATCAAAAGGAGTCAAAACCACCCTTTACTTTGATCTGAAGCAGCCTGTACACAAAGCTCATTTCCTGCTACACCAGAACTGGTTCTCACAAATCAGCCATCCACAAGAGCTTTGAAGCCTTCCATTAGCATCAGGGGATACAAGGGAGTCCATTTGCACGCAAGGAAAGCTCTGGAAGCTCAGTTTTGAAGCTTTCCAGCTCAGGTATGATCATGGAAACTTTTCCCTCAAAGCTTGATTTTTGAGTTACAAATTGATTATTCATGTCTTGCTGGTCATGGGGTTGGTTTCAGAATCAAAAATGAGTGAAAACTGAGCTTGTATGGTCCCTCTGAATTTTTGCCCGTGAATTTCATTTCTTTCGATTCCTTTAATTCATGATGCATAAATGATGTTTGAGCATGGATTCGTATCATAGGATGTTAGAGGATCATTTAGGGTTGCTTAATTTGTGGAATAGATGCCTGAAACGTGTTCTAGGGTTTTTGGGGTGCCGGAGAAGATGACCGGAGCTTCTCTCCGGTCACCTGAGGGTGATTAGCCCTAATCTCAGGTCATTAATGAGATTTGAATTCTGGGCGTTAGATTAGGTTGACCAGTTGACTTCGCGCGTGAGTGGAAGGCCCAGATTCGTTGATTAGCCCTAATCCTTTCCATTTAGTTTAATTAATTCGTAATTAAATTAATTACCTCAGCATCAATCCTGGCCACTGGATCTGGCGCCAGTCAACCATTTCAAACCAGGATGCAATCCCAGCCTTTCCTTGCGTTTACTTCTCCATTTTCTTTATTTTTATTTCATTTCTTTTCCTTTTATTTGTTCAATTAATTTAAAATAGTAAAAAGTCTTAAAAAATTATGAAACTTTTTCTCCAGAGTTTTAATAATTTTTATGACACAAAAATATTTTCATTTTATTTTTTATCATTAAAAAAGTATTTTTAAATATTTAAAAGATTATTTTTAATTGGTTAATGAAAATTAATTTATTAAAAATACTTTTAGGTATTTAAAAATCACCAAAAAATTCATGAAATGTTCTAAGACATTTAGAAACATTGTCCAACCTTCAAACCAAATTTATTTTTTGATCTTGATGCATTTTGAGAATTTCTCATTGAATAAAAATCATTTCTATGCATTAATTTGATCATAAGTTCAAAAAATCATTTCTGCCTATTTAAGAAGAGTTGGACATTGATTCTTTTTGCTTTGTTTTGTGTTTAGCATGTAGTTTCTAGGATTAAATGGCCATGATTTGTTTCCTCATTTTTCAATTTGTTTGGTATTTCTTTTGTTTAGGAACCCTAAAAACCCTAATAGCTTAGAAAAACTATAACTTGAGATTGGTTAAGAGTTGAGACTTCCCCTTTGGACTTTGGTTTAGTATAGGTTTAGGGTTTCTTTGGGTGGCATTTTCCATTTTTTATCTTAGGGTTTGCTTCTGTTTTTGAGTTTTGTTTGATGTTTGATCCATAAACCCTAATTTGGGCTTTCTCTTGCATCCCTCTTACATTCTCTTGCATAACATGACTTGCCATGACATTTCAAGCATCCATGTGATTCATTTGACATCATAAGACATATAGAAAGCATGTGTGATCATTGCATCTTGCATTTGCCATGTTGTTTGCCATGTATGTTTCATAACTTTTCATGTAAGATCATGCTCCTTAACTTGCATCATTTGCATCCATGATCTTGTATGAACATCTCCATGCCTTGTCTCATGCTTGTAGCATCTCATAACATCATTATCATCATCAACATGCTTCTGGTTTTGTTTTTCATCATATCATTTCATCTCATTTAGCATTGCATTGCTTTTCTTTCTAACATTTCAGGTGGTAAGTGAGCTAGAGAAGTGAATTTGCCTTCACTTCTCATAACTTTTCTTTTCATCTCTCTTGCATCCATTGCTGCATTTTTATATGTGTTTGAGTTTGAGCTTGCTCATTCTTCTTCTTCCTACTTTCTTTCTTCAAGTGACTTGGCTTCTTGAATGAAGCAAGTCACTTTGCTTCTCTTGATCTTGTTCATCTGCATCCTGGTGGTTCTCTTTGAAGATTGTCCTTGGAAACCTCACAAACCTTAGGAACAACCATGCATGACAATGATTAGGGTTTTGATTAGTCTCCCCTCTTAGTTTTACCTTTATGTCTCTTTTGAGTCTTCTCTTCTCATCTCATGATCAGGGACTAAACCCTAAAGGCTTTAAGGCTTTGTGATTAAGCTTATGCCTGCATCCTTCTCTTAGGATGGAGTGTATAACTTTAATCCTAAGTGTTAAACCCTTAATGTGTTTAAATCTCTTAATCAATTCACTTAATAATCATCAAGACATCACACTTGTAACTTGGGCCTTGCATCAGGGTTCTAATTCTTCCTTAATTGGTTAAGAAGGACTAACCCTAGTGTTAATGGACAAGTCCCCCTCAAGTTGTCTTACAAATCATAAAATTCACTTCATCATCATATCATTAAATAAAATCCACTTAATCAAAGGCTTGTTTTGTCATGAGTTTAATCCCTAATCATGGATTAAGTTGAGGAGCTTTCCTCAGCTTAAACATCCTCATCTATTATCCTTCTATTAGGATGGTGTAATGAGTCTGTTTAATCCTTGATTATGGCTTAACCTTATTACTCAACACTAAACAAAAACACCAAAAACATTTAAATAATCACAAGTAAGATAATGATCTTAATCCTACACCAAAGGTGGTTAAGTGTGAGAATCTGACTTCACACTTAAGGTATTCTCATTACCCCTAATCAGAGGGAAGATGTGATGAGTTTACTAAATCCATTGGTTTAGACTTAAGCTCATCAACTTATGACAAACTTTCAAAAGCAATAAAAGACTGAAAACTCATAAAAACAAACAATAATCGTCTCCTTCGGGATTCTTTTCTCATCATCCTCACTCATAAACGAGAACTTGCTTCTTCCGTCTAATGCAAGACAGTTTGCACCTGAGCCAGACAGGTCATACACTTGAGCATAGACAAGTAAGCAGTTCACAAGTCAATTCATCTTTCAGTCTCTTTGGGTCGAACTACGGTGTTCTGACTTCCTCATTGCACGAGAGGATACGTAGGCATAACTTAACAGTTATCGAACAAAAGTCTCTGTATATTCCCCCTCTTTTAGCCTCATGATCTTGAGCATTCCATTCACTTCTTACACTGACACTTCACTTACATACTTCACTTCTCTCTTACACTGACACCTGTACATTTTCTTCCAGCTATTTTATACACAGATTGCACTGACACTACCCCTTTAAAACACAAATCTTTTAAGCGTGGATCCCGTCGAGTACGGCGGACAATCTGGGTGCTAATACCTTCCCAGGTTGTAACCAACCCCCTTTCTCAGTCTCTCTGGTTCGCAACCGTCTTATCCATCTTTTTCTAGGTCTATGCAGCATTGCCTTTCCTCCGGGATAAAAATGCCTAGCTGGCGACTCTATTCATCTCCAGTGAGTTCACGGCTGTGTGTTCTCATTGTCCCTCTCGCCGACCGTTCGCGTCTGTACCTTCATCTGATCCTTTTCATTTGTCGGGAGCGACAGCTTGGCGACTCTGCTGGGGATTTTTATACTGCAACCAGGGCTTCTGGTTCTTTTTGTGGGTTCCTCCTAGCGCTTGTTTGATTTGTGTTTATTGGGGGTGTTATGTGCTATCTGTGCTTGTATGTTTATTTTTGTTTATTTGCTTTATGTACAGTTGCTTTACTGCTTTCTTTATTGCTTTTCATATATCATACTGTCATGCTGCTGGCTGGGTCTGTTGTTTGCTTTGGTGGGTGGGTGATTCATTGAGAGTTAAGGTCCTATACCTGGGACCTGAGTGACACCTAGGCTAGAGTGAATCATATTCTTTCCCATTCCATTTCGGTCTGGTGCGGGAATATGAAACACGGTTCAGATATGGGTTTCTTCTTGAGAACTCTGTGTTGCAGATTTCCTGCAATGCTAGGGCTATCTGGGAAGCCTGCTAAGTCTGGATGACCTTTAGTATTGACCTTCAGAAACTGAGGTGAATTAGAGGATGAACTTTTATGGTTATTGTAAACACTGTACCTCCGGGTTAGAAGTGTTTACACTTCTCATAACTGATCCAAGTCTGAGGATCCTTGTTTTAGAACACCACCTGTGAGGGGGTTGGGCTGTTTACAGGTTTGCAGGTACCTTGACCTCAGAATACCTTGTTACTTTGATTGTTTAAGAATACTTCAATTTGGGACAGTTCTTGTGATTCTAAAACCCTGGATATGTGGCTCTTTATTTGAGTCCCCCACCTTGGTTACTGGATTTATAGACCTCATCTGGAATTCTTGAACACACATGGACTTATATCAGGGCATTTTGATCAGATCCAGCTCAGTCACAGACCCTTGCATTTCATTTGCATACATAATCATTGCATCATATTGACATTTTCTTATTTGTGTTTCAGGGTATCCATCTTCATTTGGTTTTGGTTTTGACCCCATCTTCAGTTTTGACTTGTCTTCATCAGCTATCTGCTTCAGTTATCACCTGCACCAGCCAGTCAGTGGCCCACTTCTTCAGTATTATCATCAGCACCTGTCTCTACTCAGTCTCAGCATCATGGCTCCTAAAAAGAGCAACATCACCTATCACTTCTTCCAGCCAGAACTATCAGATATCAGGAGGATTCAGACCCTGATCACTCCAGATCACATACCATTGTTCAGGGAAAGTTATGGAGATATACTTGATATGGTTATGGATCTGGACCCATCACAAAGAAGCTTGATCCACACTTGCATTCAGTTCTATGATCCCCCATTGAGATGTTTCACCTTTCAAGACTTTCAGTTGGGCCCTCTATTAGAAGAGTACTCCTCATTAGTTGGTATACCTATCAGAGGTGGAATCCCTTTCAACCCTGAGATGGTCTTTCCTGCTAATGGAGAAGTAGCAAAGGCTTTGCATCTGGAACCTGTCCTGATTGAGCAGCATATGACCTCTAAAGCTGGAATCCCTGGTTTTCATCTGGATTTCTTGATCTCTCAAGCTACCCTGAAAGCTTCTCTAGGAGAGTGGAAAGCTGTTTGTGCTTTACTGGCCTTGAGTATATATGGAATTGTATTGTTTGCAGACGAGCCTCGATTCATTAGCAAGAATGCAATCCATCTGTTCATCCTAAAGAACCCAGTGCCCTCTTTATTGGGGGACCTCTACTATTCAGTGCATCAGAGGAATGAAAAGCAGAGGGGAAGATTAGTGAGGTGTTGTGCTCCATTGTTCCACACTTGGCTTCTCAGGCATTTGCCCAGGACAGATGCATTTCTGAACCCTCATCAGTAGAACAACTGGGCTAAGAGACTCACTGCTCTAACCTCAGCAGATATCAGATGGTGCACTCAAAGCACCAAGGTCAGGGATATCATCACCAGCTGTGGGCATTTTCCCAATGTGCCCCTAATAGGAGTTAAGGGTAGTATTAATTACAACCCTCTGCTGTTCAGAAGGCAACTGGGCTATGCACTGGTCCATACTCCTAAGGCACAGGACTTGGTGGAGACTCTTTATTGTGAGAACAAGATTAATTTGACTGTTGTTAGGCAGGCTGCCTGGGCCTGGGATAATGTTCAAACCAAGGGAGTAACCATTCTGGGGAAGTGCAATAATGTGGCATCAGCACAATACTATGAGTGGTCCCGTGCCAGGGCCCAATTCTCTGGGATGCCCTTTACCATAGAAGACATGCCTGAGTCATCTTCAGCACCACCCCCTGCCACTATCAGTTTGGAAGAGTTTGAGAGCTTGAAGGAAAGGAATGAGAAGCTAACCCAGGCCTTGCAGAAGACCCTCCGGGAGAGGAGTGAAGGTATGAGGGAGATTGAGAGGTTGGAGAAGTTGAGAGTGGAGCATCTGACTAAGATTGAGAAGTCTGGGGATTATATCAATAAGTCTAAAGCTGGAGAACAAATTCTGAAGAATGCTTGCAAGGAAGTGTAGACACCCTAAATTTGCCCTCTGGCTTCTGTATCTTTTTCTGCTTCTCGTTTGCATATCATACGCATTTTGCATACCATTTGCATAGTCTCCTGAGACATGGGACCACATTTTCTGAAGAATTTGGGTTTCACGTTTTTATCTGTGGATTATCATAGAACTCAAGTTTTCGGTTATGCAGCCATCAAGGGTATCATTTTCTTTTTGCTCCCATCACATAATTAGGGTTTATTTCCCCGATTATTTGGTTCTCGAGAATTTCACGTTTGTAAGGTTCCTTCGCCGATTCATTTGGCACGTCATCATGGATTTCCGCTTCATCAATTTACAAGCTGTTCATTCACGATCCAATTCAGAAGAACGTTTGACCTAATTTGGTCAAGCTATCAAGAGTTTACTTCAGTTACAAGTTATCTGCCTCAGAGGCCCTTTTCTCAGGGAATGTATGTCCGAAGTCAAGTTGTGTAGTGCAAAATCCATCAGATTATCAAGTTGTGTGATTCATAAGAAGTTTTGGGTTAGACAGTCCGTACATTAGACCATGAAGGGCTTCTCTGTGAATTTATTTTCCTCAGTGGCTGGTATATGTTCAGTCGTGTTCAAAATGCGAGTGGATGTTCGGAATAATACTGGTCGGAAAATGGTGTGCTCCATCGTCGAGGTTGCGTCAAAGTTAAGGGTTCATATTTGATAATCATCAGAGGCCATTTCATTTCTGAATCATTTTGCAAGAGCGGTCCACATTCAAATCCACGTCCATAACCCTTTTATTGAACCATTTAGCCCATATTTCTATCTTTAATCCAAATTTATTCACATCTTTTATTTCCATCAACTTATACCTATTTTCCATAACCATTCATATCATTTTTTTTCCATTTTTCATTTTTTTTAATCCATTTTTCTTCTTCATGGCAATACATTTAGTTTCACTTTGATAAACTTTCTTTATTAGATTTCATTTCAAAATTTTAGAAAAAAAAATAGAATGTTGTCCCATTTTATAGCTTGGTTCTAATTTTCATTTTAATTACATATTAATTGATTCAATGTCAATACTATAGTTTTAATTTTATATGTGTTCCATTTAGTTAATTAGGTTTTATTAGTCCGTCTAAATTAATTAGAATGTACTCTAGTTTTTTAGTTAAATTCAATTTATTATTCTAAATTTCTTTTTGAAAAAATTAAGTTTGTTTCTAAATTATTTAAAATGTCAAATTCAGTTTAATATTAGTTTTTATTATTATTTAATCAGTTTATGTAGTTTTTATTTGTGTATTTATTTTTTGTTATTAGAACTATTTTAATTAATCCATTTAGTCTAGTTTCTTTTTTTTAGTTGATGCAAATTAGTTCGGTTGATTTTCAAGTATTTTACTCAAAAAAGCCAACATAAAATTTCAGCCTAGCCTACATAGCCGCCCTGTGCTACACTCCAAATCTTTTCATAATTAGCCTACAAAATCCTGCAACAAAAAGTGTTGTAACAACACAAAGGGACAAGGTTTTCAAAGCAGCAGACACACAAAAAAAAAAGGGGTTGGCGCAGACCTTCACCATAATTGATCCTCTTTCTCACTTTTTTTTATGCACTTGATTCCATGTTCATTTCATTATCACCATAACTTCAGATTTCACAAACAAAAAAACTCCCACACACTTTTTTTTCATACTCTTTTTCATCATACAAACTGCAGCTCGCCACTCTCATTCTCTTAACCTCACACCATCTCCACCATTAACCTTCAACATTCATAAACCAGCTCTCATCAACCTTCTTCATAAACCTCACACCTTTCCATCTTCAAACACCAACCTTGAATCCTTCTCGAAACACTCCCCCGCATAGTTTTTTTTCCCTCTGACAGAACCACCAACAACACTAAAAATCATCCCTTACCGTCACTCTTTTCAACAGCAACAACCTACGGACTATGGCTCCCATTTTTTCCAAAAAAACCTTCTTCTAATATGGAACATCAAACACATCAAACCTCTTCTTCAATCTAAATCTCCAACCAATACTCTCCTTCACTCATAATCAAACAAACTCTCCCTCAATATTTATTCACATTTTTTCAACAACCAAATTCGCAAATCTCCAAACCACCGAATATCACTCTTCAGCAACAACACAGCAACCCCTGTCTTCAACACCTTTCCTCTTCATCTTCATCACCTATCACAAAACCTTCAAACTTTTCTGCAAAACAACCAGAACCTCTGTCCCCAAACCGCACTCATCACCAACCTCCATTCACTTCCGCAGACTGTCGCCGAAACCGCGAGGACCGTTAGCCAACATCTTCGAAAACCCTATTAACACCAACACACAAATCAGAAACAGAACAGAGAGATGGAGATGAAGAGAAAAGGTTGAAGATCCTTGCGAAGTGACAAGCGTGAGAAGCGAATCCATCACCGTTATCACCGCACCGATTCGCGAGACTTCCACACCGATTCGCGAGGTTTCTTTTTCGTGAAATTGAAGCTGAGGCTGAGAGGTTCACGGTGACGAAGCCTGAAGGAGGAGGTGTCGCGAGAATGATTAGAGGCCGGCGACGTCTTTTTTTCGAAAAAAAGGAATGAGAGTGTGAGAGCGTGCTTGTGGCTGTGTGGGACGAAACTTTCCCTTGTCATTTCTTTTTCTTCTTTACGTATCTCCACTGGTTCAAGTTGTTGGGCCAAACCCTAAGCCCGTGGCTTGACCCGCTGGTTTCTCAACCGGGTCTTTGTTTTGGCTGTTTCATGATATTTAGTTTTTGTTAGTGCATGATACTAGTTTCAGTTTTTTTTAAAAAAATAATAATATTTGTTTAGTTTATAGATTAATTGTTGGTTAGAACTTTAGTAGTTCTTTTTACTTTAGAATTTACTTTTTTATTTTAGCTTTGATTTTATATTCATCTTTGTTTAATTAATTTGTATATAAATTTCTATTAGCATGATCTTATTATTACTTTCAATTAATTAATTTAGTTTAATATAATTGTGTTAATTTTGGTTTTAGTGTTGTGTTTAACATTTTGCAGGCTTACTGCTTGATTTCGAGGATGGTGGATTCGGCTTGATAATAGCCTTGTGTTTGATCGTTCGTTCGTGGATTGTTGATTTGTTATTGTTCGTGGAATTCTTGATACGACTTGTGACGCTTAATGGATTATTCTCTGGACACGGTTGTTTATCTTGATGGACCTTTTGGATAATTGGCGTCTGACCAATCTTGTGTGATTTCATTTGCGCATTGAAAGTTTTGTGATGTGGAACACTTGAGTCTTACTGAAATTAATTGTGTGAATCTTCTTGATACTACTTCTTGAATTTTTTCTTGTACATATTGAAGAGGCAACGGACCGTCTCCGTTAGGTAACACTAAGGCCCGATTTTAATTATCGCATGTTGTTGCATCTGGAAGTCCTACTGGTGTAGGCTCTGTTTGTGCATTGTTCATTTATTCCATCCGCATTCTTTTCTCCTTATCTTATTCATCCATTTCTTCTTATTCATATCAATTCTTCTTTCTCATCTTCTTTTATTAATTTAAGGTGTGCTTAGGCCACCATGGAGCTTCTCCTTTCTTTCTCTTCTTCTTCCTCCTCCTTTAGGATAGTAGACCACACTAACCCTTAGGACATCCGAGCATGTGAATATTAGGATTAGACTAGTCCCCCACTTAGTTTTACCTTTGTGTCTCTTTGAGTCTTCTCTTCTCACCTCACAATCAGGGACTAAACCCTAAAGGATTTAAGGCTTTGTGATTAGGGTTATGCCTACATCCTTCTCTTAGGATGGAGTGTATAACTTTAATCCTAAGTCTTGAACCCTTAAGGTGTTTAAATCTCTTAATCAATTCACTTAATAATCATCAAGACATCACACTTGTAACTTGGGCCTTGCATCAGGGTTCTAATTCTTCCTTAATTGGTTAAGAAGGACTAACCCTAGTGTTAATGGACAAGTCCCCCTCAAGTTGTCTTACAAATCATAAAACTCACTTCATCATCATATCATTGAATAAAATCTACTTAATCAAAGGCTTGTTTTGTCATGAGTTTAATCCCTAATCATGGATTAAGTTGAGGAGCTTTCCTCAGCTTAAACATTCTCATCTATTATCCTTCTATTAGGATGGTGTAATGAGCCTGTTTAATCCTTGATTAGGGCTTAACCTCATTACTCAACACTAAACAAAAAACACCAAAACATCTAAATAATCACAAGTAGGTTAATGATCTTAACTCTACATCAAAAGGTGATTAAGTGTGAGAATCTGACTTCACACTTAAGGTATTCTCACTACCCCTAATCAGAGGGAAGATGTGATGAGTTTACTAACCCATTGGTTTAGACTTAAGCTCATTATCTTATGACAAAATCCAAAAGCAATAAAAGACTGAAAACTCAAAAAAACAAACAATAATCGTCTCCTCCGGGATTCTTTTCTCATCACACTCATTCACAAACGAGAACTTGCTTCTTCCGTCTAATGCAAGACAGTTAGCACCTGAGCCAGACAGGTCATACACTTGAGCATAGACAAGTAAGCAGTTCAATAGTCAATTTATCTTTCAGTCTCTTTGGGTCGAACTACGGTGTTCTGACTTCCTCATTGCACGAGAGGATACGTAGGCATAACTTAACGGTTATCGAACAAAAGTCTCTGTACATCCCCCCTCCTTCTAGCTTCATTCTTGAGCCTCATGATCTTGAGCAATTCATTCTCATCCTTACACTGACACATCATTTATACACTTCACTTTCTTTTACACTGACACCTGTACATCTTTTCCAGCTATTGTATACACAAATTGCACTGACACTACCCCTTTAGAACACAAATCTTTTAAGCGTGGATCCCGTCGAGTACGACGGACAATCTGGGTGCTAATACCTTCCAAGGTTGTAACCAACCCCCTTTCTCAGTCTCTCTGGTTCGCAAACCGTCTTATCCATCTTTTTCTAGGCCTATGCAGCATTGCCTTTCCTCCGGGATAAAAATGCCTAGCTGGCGACTCTATTCATTCTCCAGTGAGTTCACGGCTGTGTGTTCTCACTGTTCCCTTCGCCGACCGTTCGCGTCTGTACCCTTATCTGACCCTGGCGTCACTTATCGGGAGCGACAGCTTGGCGACTCTGCTGGGGATGTGCCTTATACTGCAACCAGGGCTTCTGGTTCTTTTTGTGGGTTCCTCCTAGCGCTTGATTGATTTGTGTTTACTGGGGTGTTATGTGCTTGTTTGTGCTTGTATTTATTTTTGTTTATTGCTTTATGTACAGTTACTTTACTGCTTTCTTTACTGCATTTATATATCATACTGTCATTGTTGCTGGCTGGATCTGGTTATTTGCTTTGGTGGGTGGGTATTTCATTGAGAGTTGAGGTCCTATACCTGGGACCTGAGTGACACCTAGGCTAGAGTGAATCATATTCTTTCCCATTCCATTTCGGTCTGGTGCGGGAATATGAAACACGGTTCAGATGTGGGTTTCTTCTTGAGAACTCTGTGTTGCAGATTTCCTGCAGTGCTAGGGCTATCTGGGAAGCCTGCTAAGTCTGGATGACCTTTAGTATTGACCTTCAGAAACTGAGGTGAATTAGAGGAGGAACTTTTATGGTTATTGTAAACACTGTACCTCCGGGTTAGAAGTGTTTACACTTCTCATAACTGATCCAAGTCTGAGGATCTTTGTTTTAGAACACTACCTGTGAGGGGATTGGGCTGTTTACAGGTTTGCAGGAACCCTCGACCTCAACATACCCTCATTACCAGTACAGTTGTTGATCCAGTCACTATGATCCTGAAGTTATTGACCTCTGGTTTTCAGTTGCTATTTTGGGTTACTATACAGAGATCTTGTGGTTACAGACACTCGATTCTTGGTTCAGTATTCCAGATTCCAGGCAGTTTCCAGCTGTGATCCCATGTCTTTGCATCTTTTGCATCATCATATTGCATATTGCATTTGCATCCGCATTGCATTTTCCAGAGAGCTCATCCTTCCTCTTTTGTCCATGACCAGCCAGCTGATTTCCCGGTACTCAGTTTGAACAAGTGGTAACAGTTAGAAGACGACATAGTGTGTGAAGCTAGACTGAGCAGTGCCAAGAGTTAAGAGGGTCAGTTTGAAAGCCGTCAGCATCTATGTCAGAGAACAACCGCCAGAATGTTGAGCTTCCACCTGGTTTCACTTCAATGACCAATCCTTTGTATGGTCTTTCTCCTGATGAAGATCTTCCACAAGTGAACAATCTTGCTCAAGCTCAGCCTGCACAGACCCGGATCTTGAATCAGAATATACCTGAACCATCTGCTGTCCGAGGTGGACCTTCATCTTCGACTGATACTGCGAATTATCAGAGTTTTGCCTTCCCTATGCCAGACTTCCAAGGGGCAATCCCTCTTGTGAAAACCAAGGATCCACCAGCTATTGATCCTGCTGAAAGATTTCGTGTGTTGGACGACCGACTCAAAGCCTTAGCGGATCCTGATGCCTTCGGTTTTGATGCTCTAACTCTGTGTTTGGTGCCTGGTCTTGTCATTCCTCCAGGTTTCAAAACTCCAAAGTTTGAGAAATACACTGGTGTCAGTTGCCCGAAGCGTCATTTGGTGATGTTCTGTAGAAAAATGACTTCTCATGCCCGCAATGATAAGCTGATGATTCACTGTTTTCAGGACAGTTTAAGTGGGGCATCTTTAAGTTGGTACATGGATTTGGAAAACAGTCGAATCCGATCTTGGAATGATTTATCCAGAGCTTTCGTAAAGCAATACCAGTACAACATGGACGTGGCGCCTAATCGCACGCACTTGCAGAGCCTATCCCAGAGGAGTGGTGAATCTTTCAGAGAATATGCACAGCGGTGGAGAGAATTGGCAGCCCAAGTGCAACCACCACTTTCAGACAGAGAATTAATTGACCTGTTCGTGGGCACCTTGCAGGGTCCATACTTGGAAAGAATGAGTAGCATTGGGACGACAAGCTTCTCTGATTTGATGATAGCTGGAGTACGCATTGAGAGCATGCTCAAAAGTGGAAAGATACAAGACTTTTCGAATATCCCAGCTAGTGAAGGTGAGTCTGTTGTTAGCTCCCAAGAGGAAGAGTGGAATGACGTCAGTGCAGTCATGGCAAATATCAAATATTCTAGACCAACATCTTCTCAGAGATCATCTTTTCCTGAATCTGATTACTCTCATGGGCATTCGGCAATGCTCAGAGCACCATATCAGAAGCCTTGGACTCCTCCTCATCCAAATCTGCAAGCTCATGGTCGAAGACCTCAGAATCAACTTCAGAGCCAGCCTAGGCCTCGCAACAATCTGGAAAGAAGGAATGCTCCTCTTCATCCAGTCCCCATGGCATACAGTGAACTCTTGCCACATCTAATTCAGAGCTCTTTGGTGGTTACTAAGCCTCTCAAGCCGTTGCCAGAGCCGTACCCTCCAGAGTACAATCCTCATGAGCAGTGTGGGTATCATGGTGGATCAATGGGGCATTCAACTGAAGATTGCAAAGCTTTTCAAGCCAAAGCACAACAATTGATCGACAAGGGCTACATCTCCTTCCCAGAAGGAAGCTTGGTTGTGCACGTCAACCTCTCGCCTGATTGAGTTCAAAGACTTCAGAAGAAGCGTCTCCTGATTCAGTGGCTCGGACAAGATGTCATCAGAGTTGGTGATCACTGTATCCTTTTATCATTTGCGTTGTAGTTTCTTTCCTGTTAGCAGCTACTTGTCTTTTAAGCAATGTTATTTTTGAATGGTAATGTTAATGTGGTGATCTTGCATTTTTTGAATCAATTATGTCGCATTCGCTCATTTTTTTTCTTTCCTTGCATCAAAAAACGAAAAACAAAAAAAAAAATTGCATCCATATGCCTCCCATTTATTTCGCTGTTGTTTAGCAGGTTTGAGGGAGGATGATGACAACTGAATACCCATAATTGTTCAAGGTATGCTTTCAGGGTAGAACCTGCTGACGATGTACAGGCATTGCTTCAATCCCCAAACACCGGAGATATAAGGGAGATAAACCCTCGTCAACCCCTTCGAGCCTTGAAGTAGGAGTTTCTTTTCTAAACGAAAAAACCCTCACATTCAACCCGGGACAGGGTAGTTATCAGTTAATTTGACCGAGCGTTCGAATTCCCAAAGGAGTGAGCATCCGAGGATCCATTACCTTTTCTTCAGTACACCTCAAGAGGTCAAGAAATGGGAAACCACAATGGTTATCCCTCACTAACAAAGGAATGAGGCAGTCAACCCTTTCAGCAAGTCATGACAAGCCAGTGTCACACGATTTGTTCAACAAAAATCAAAGGAAAAAAAAAGAAATAAGGCCCGCTAAGTCGAAAAAATGTGTGAAAATATATGACTTAGGCAAAAGTTAGGGCATCCCGCTGGACTTCAAAATCAAAAAATTTCAAATAAACCAGTCCAGGCAAAAGTTAGGGAATAAAAAAAAAAAAAAAAAATCTGAAAAAATATATTCCATAAGAACAAAGTCGTGTGACCAGGCACAAAGTCAGAATGGGTGACCGTTACTCCAAGAAACCTCATTGGTGCTTAAACCATCAACGTCATTGGTTCCTCAATCATTACAAAACCCTTGTGAGAAGCGAGCGCTTAAGTCGAATTAGCTGAACATAGGACTGGAGAACATCAAGGAGAATGGGTGGGCACAGATAAACTTTGAGCCATAAATCTTTCCTTCTAAAACCGTGAACCAGACCATGTTACAACCCTTGAAAGTCCTAATTGAATCGGGTTCAATTCTGAAAGCATATTACGACAAGGTTGCGTAAACTGACTCCTAAAGGTTTGCTAATCCAACACTACGTTTGGACTAATCGTCCTTTCGTCCCATACTGTCACAGCATCAAAATAAATAAATTTTCAAAAACTTGCATGTGTACTGCATTAAAATTACCATTTGTAAATGAACAGTTTTAATTGCAAGTCAGCCTGTGTCACCAGGGAAGTTCCTACAAAGGGCAATCAGAGGAAAACTTGATCATTCAACAATGATGACCAGAATCAAGCGCATCGTGCTGGCCTATGAATCAGGGGCATGTTATCCAGTGGTTTTGTCGATCAAGGTATCCGTCAGGGTAAAGCAAGTTCCTAAGCATCAGTTGATCGAGGAACGTCATTCAAAGTCAGTTGATCAGAGCTGAATCTGCCAAACAGGGGCAGGACACCCGGAGTTTCCGTTGACTAAGGGTCAATTCTTCCAATGCTCAGTCAGAATGAGTCAAGTCGCTCCCACGCTCATACCGGGGCAGGACACATCCAGAGTTCACTAGAGGCAACTCTCCTCGAGAGAGCATCCAAGTCTGTTATTCCAAGAATTGGATAATCAGTGATAGTCAGTTCAGAGACTCACCCAACAGGGGCAAACTTTAGCTATGCAGAGCAAGTGTATCAGTAATCTCAAGTTCAAGACGAGTGTCGGGAAATCATGCTACCCACCGTCGCCTTTGTCACCCTTCTCAACCAGAAGCCTTGTCACCTATGACTTTTTTCCCCATCCTTGGGAGTTTTTCTGGCCTTTCATAATCATTGCATAAATCATTGGCATACGTTATTCATGTCGCATATAGAGCATATGCATCATCATTGCATTGAGCATAACCCCCACAACATCAGATCTCATCCAGGGCCTCGTAACCCCAACTTATCAACCTTTCAAAGTCCAGTTCTCGTCTGGCAAGCCTTTTCAAAGTCCAGCTCTCGTCTGGCAAACCCTTTTAAAGTCTAGACCTCGTCCGACAGACAAACCCAAAGTCCAGTTCTCGTCTGGCAAATCAATTTCAAATACCAGTTCTCGTCTGGTAGGCGAACCTTTTACCAGTTCTCGTCTGGTCACCTTTCCATTTAGCCTGTTGAACACCAGTTCCCGTCTGGTAGTCATTCTTTTTCAGAGTCAATTCCCGTTTGACAATGAACCTAAGGAGTCAGTTCTCGTCTGACGACTTATTCTTTGCCCATCAGTTCTCGTCTGTTGGCCTACCTTTAATAAACCAGTTCTCGTCTGGTATTTCACCTTCAAAGTCCAATTGCTTGGCAACCAAAAAAAATACATATATATATACCAAAAATATCTATCAACCTGGCCCTAGCGCCTAACTATCCTTGTTTCATATCTTGGGTTATGAGCATACGTCTGCATTGTACATCATTTGCATTGCATCTTCATACCGCATGGTTTCTGTTTTAGCTCTGATGTGGGGCAAGAATCGTTTCAAGACGTAATCTGGGGCAGTTGTCTCAAGACTTGTTGAATTTCTGCGAGAGTTTGAAGACACTGGGGCAATTCTGGATGCCAAGTCTTCTGTAAAATCCTCTGAAGACGATCTTTTATGGATGATGCAGTATGGTATAATTGAGGAGTTAAGGGAATGATAGTTCACTCAGGATGATCAATAATGCTTTTGTTGAGCTCAGAAGTTTGAAGCACTGTGATAATTCTCAGGGAATGTCTGGTATTTATTTTACCAGCAGGGCATTGGAAGTTTATTTCTTCCCCGAGTATAAAGATCTTCTTTCAGCCGACAAGATTCCCTCATGAGGAGTTGGTTATTCGCATTCAGTCAAAGCCAATTTTCATTGGCATATCTTCCCAGCACAGTTGTCATGCTATACATGGGGCATATTTTGACTTACTTGATTCTCCAGCAAAGTCTCTCCTCAGCAGAGCATTGCAAAATCTTTCCTCAACCATGCCAAAGGGTTGACACATCCCCAGCTGAGTTGGAACAGCGATATCCCCAACAGAATTTCAAGGCTGATTGAATCGTTCTCGTCCCCAAGCGGACTTATCTTTCCACAGTGAAGTTTTCCCAACAGGAAGCTGAAGGCCCTGCTTCCCCACAAAGTTAGAATTATCAGAATTTCCTCCTCAACAGGATTGTGTGATCAAGCATCTTCCCTAGCCAAGTCTAAAGACGATCTTTCCCCATGGAGTCGTCGGGATTCTCATTTCCAAGGGATTTCCTCAGCAGAGCAAGAAGAAATTCTCCCCAGTGGAGTCAGAGCAGGATGATCAGATCCTCAGCAGATGTTCAAGGCAGTTGAACAAAGTATACCTCACGCAGAGTCGTTTTTCCTCCAGTGAAAACCTCTCCAACAAGCATCAGGTTGCCAACACTTCGTTCCCATCAGAGTTAAAAGCTTTCAACCCGTCAGCAGTATACAGAATGCTTCCCAGATTCCCCAGCGGAGAGTTAAAGCTAAAACAGTTGCCTCACACTCCCAAACATCAGTATATACTCTTTGTGGCACCCGTCCGTGTCATATCCCCAGCAGAAAGCCAAAGCGTCCCCTTTGCACTCACAGACACATGTATATACAATTCCTCGACATCCGTCCGTGTCACCTTCCCCAGCACAGTGACCTAAACACTTTGTATATCAGATACTTGTTTATACTATACTTTTCTCCCTTTGACACTCGGCCGTGTCACCCCCCAGCAGATAAACACTCATCTACACAATACAATACTCACTACTCATGGTACACTTATACAGATACTCGTCCGTATCTTGTATACACCATCACTCCTATCCCCACAGACTCGACATTAGTCCTTGTTCTTTGTTAACCAGTTGGTACTCGTCCGTACCATCATCTCAGAACATTGCGTCTAGTGTTTGTTTCTACATGATACTCGTCCGTGTCATAGTCTTAAGGATGCTCGTCCGCATCTTTAATCCATACACCGTGTCAAACACTTATGTCTTCTTGAATATAGACACTCGTCCGTGTCTATTATTCCCAGAAAGATTCTTTCAGATGCAACACTCGTCCGTGTTCTTTGTTAACCAGTTGATACTCGTCCGTATCATCATCTCTGAACACGTGTCGGTATTTGTTTCTACCCGATACTCGTCCGTATCGTAGTCTTAGGGATGCTCGTCCGCATCTTTAATCCATACACAGCGTCTAAACACTTATACCTTTTGTTTCTTGGATATAAACACTCGTCCGTGCTTACATTATCCCCAGTAGATCACCAACAAATTTTCTTTTTATCTAACACTCGTCCTGTGTTATGATACCTTTGAGAGCAGCCGTACCCTGCTGAGTGGTCGTCCTCCACTTCTTGATGGTCGTCCTCCATCATGCTCATCCGATGGCCGTCCCCATCGTTGTTTTTTTTAGCAGCCGTCCCCTGCTAGGTGGTCGTCCTCCACCTTTTGATGATCGTCCTTCATCACTTTATCCAATGGCCGTCCCCATTGTTGATTTTGGTTATCTGACATTCGTCCTATGTCATGACTAACCTTGAGAGCAGCCGTCCCCTGCTAAGTGGTCGTCCTCCACTTCCTGATGGTCGTCCTCCATCATGCTCGTCCGATGGCCGTCCCCATCGTTGACCTTTTCTATCCGGCATTCGTCCTATGTCGTGATATTTTCGGCAGCCGTACCCTGCCAGGTGGTCGTCCTCCACCTTTGATGGCCGTCCCCATCATATTTCTTTTATCCCCAACAGAGCAGCCGTCCCCTGCTAGGTGATCGTCCTTCACCTTTGATGGCCGTACCCCATTACCTGTTTATTTCATTTATTCTTTAACCCGATGGCCGTCCCCGTCGTGGTCCCTTTTCCTTTTAGCCCGATGGCCGTCCCCATCGTTGGTTACTTTACCTTTATGAACTTGATGGTCGTCCCCGTCATGTTTCATTAATCCCCAGAGAATTTTACAGCTTTATCTTGATGGCCGTCCCCGTCATAGTATCTCATGTTTCCCCAGCTAGTCGGCCGTCCCCGTCTTTGCTTTACCTTTTATCCCCAGCGTGTCGGCCGTCCCCGTCATTGCTATTTACCCAGCAGTCGTCCTCTGTTCGACGGTCGTCCTCCGTCGCCCACACTTTACAATATACTTTATTTTACTTTACAATCCATATCTTTTTTTTCTTCTTCATTCTGTGAGTGCAAATTTCGGGGTCTTTTGGGTATTCAATCACTGTTTATCTTGAACGTCTAATAGCCGTTGCTCTCATCCTTTTCAGATTAACAGTTGCTTGAATAGGGGCAGCTGTAGACACCCTAAATTTGCCCTCTGGCTTCTGTATCTTTTTCTGCTTCTCGTTTGCATATCATACGCATTTTGCATACCATTTGCATAGTCTCCTGAGACATGGGACCACATTTTCTGAAGAATTTGGGTTTCACGTTTTTATCTGTGGATTATCATAGAACTCAAGTTTTCGGTTATGCAGCCATCAAGGGTATCATTTTCTTTTTGCTCCCATCACATAATTAGGGTTTATTTCCCCGATTATTTGGTTCTCGAGAATTTCACGTTTGTAAGGTTCCTTCGCCGATTCATTTGGCACGTCATCATGGATTTCCGCTTCATCAATTTACAAGCTGTTCATTCACGATCCAATTCAGAAGAACGTTTGACCTAATTTGGTCAAGCTATCAAGAGTTTACTTCAGTTACAAGTTATCTGCCTCAGAGGCCCTTTTCTCAGGGAATGTATGTCCGAAGTCAAGTTGTGTAGTGCAAAATCCATCAGATTATCAAGTTGTGTGATTCATAAGAAGTTTTGGGTTAGACAGTCCGTACATTAGACCATGAAGGGCTTCTCTGTGAATTTATTTTCCTCAGTGGCTGGTATATGTTCAGTCGTGTTCAAAATGCGAGTGGATGTTCGGAATAATACTGGTCGGAAAATGGTGTGCTCCATCGTCGAGGTTGCGTCAAAGTTAAGGGTTCATATTTGATAATCATCAGAGGCCATTTCATTTCTGAATCATTTTGCAAGAGCGGTCCACATTCAAATCCACGTCCATAACCCTTTTATTGAACCATTTAGCCCATATTTCTATCTTTAATCCAAATTTATTCACATCTTTTATTTCCATCAACTTATACCTATTTTCCATAACCATTCATATCATTTTTTTTCCATTTTTCATTTTTTTTAATCCATTTTTCTTCTTCATGGCAATACATTTAGTTTCACTTTGATAAACTTTCTTTATTAGATTTCATTTCAAAATTTTAGAAAAAAAAATAGAATGTTGTCCCATTTTATAGCTTGGTTCTAATTTTCATTTTAATTACATATTAATTGATTCAATGTCAATACTATAGTTTTAATTTTATATGTGTTCCATTTAGTTAATTAGGTTTTATTAGTCCGTCTAAATTAATTAGAATGTACTCTAGTTTTTTAGTTAAATTCAATTTATTATTCTAAATTTCTTTTTGAAAAAATTAAGTTTGTTTCTAAATTATTTAAAATGTCAAATTCAGTTTAATATTAGTTTTTATTATTATTTAATCAGTTTATGTAGTTTTTATTTGTGTATTTATTTTTTGTTATTAGAACTATTTTAATTAATCCATTTAGTCTAGTTTCTTTTTTTTAGTTGATGCAAATTAGTTCGGTTGATTTTCAAGTATTTTACTCAAAAAAGCCAACATAAAATTTCAGCCTAGCCTACATAGCCGCCCTGTGCTACACTCCAAATCTTTTCATAATTAGCCTACAAAATCCTGCAACAAAAAGTGTTGTAACAACACAAAGGGACAAGGTTTTCAAAGCAGCAGACACACAAAAAAAAAAGGGGTTGGCGCAGACCTTCACCATAATTGATCCTCTTTCTCACTTTTTTTTATGCACTTGATTCCATGTTCATTTCATTATCACCATAACTTCAGATTTCACAAACAAAAAAACTCCCACACACTTTTTTTTCATACTCTTTTTCATCATACAAACTGCAGCTCGCCACTCTCATTCTCTTAACCTCACACCATCTCCACCATTAACCTTCAACATTCATAAACCAGCTCTCATCAACCTTCTTCATAAACCTCACACCTTTCCATCTTCAAACACCAACCTTGAATCCTTCTCGAAACACTCCCCCGCATAGTTTTTTTTCCCTCTGACAGAACCACCAACAACACTAAAAATCATCCCTTACCGTCACTCTTTTCAACAGCAACAACCTACGGACTATGGCTCCCATTTTTTCCAAAAAAACCTTCTTCTAATATGGAACATCAAACACATCAAACCTCTTCTTCAATCTAAATCTCCAACCAATACTCTCCTTCACTCATAATCAAACAAACTCTCCCTCAATATTTATTCACATTTTTTCAACAACCAAATTCGCAAATCTCCAAACCACCGAATATCACTCTTCAGCAACAACACAGCAACCCCTGTCTTCAACACCTTTCCTCTTCATCTTCATCACCTATCACAAAACCTTCAAACTTTTCTGCAAAACAACCAGAACCTCTGTCCCCAAACCGCACTCATCACCAACCTCCATTCACTTCCGCAGACTGTCGCCGAAACCGCGAGGACCGTTAGCCAACATCTTCGAAAACCCTATTAACACCAACACACAAATCAGAAACAGAACAGAGAGATGGAGATGAAGAGAAAAGGTTGAAGATCCTTGCGAAGTGACAAGCGTGAGAAGCGAATCCATCACCGTTATCACCGCACCGATTCGCGAGACTTCCACACCGATTCGCGAGGTTTCTTTTTCGTGAAATTGAAGCTGAGGCTGAGAGGTTCACGGTGACGAAGCCTGAAGGAGGAGGTGTCGCGAGAATGATTAGAGGCCGGCGACGTCTTTTTTTCGAAAAAAAGGAATGAGAGTGTGAGAGCGTGCTTGTGGCTGTGTGGGACGAAACTTTCCCTTGTCATTTCTTTTTCTTCTTTACGTATCTCCACTGGTTCAAGTTGTTGGGCCAAACCCTAAGCCCGTGGCTTGACCCGCTGGTTTCTCAACCGGGTCTTTGTTTTGGCTGTTTCATGATATTTAGTTTTTGTTAGTGCATGATACTAGTTTCAGTTTTTTTTAAAAAAATAATAATATTTGTTTAGTTTATAGATTAATTGTTGGTTAGAACTTTAGTAGTTCTTTTTACTTTAGAATTTACTTTTTTATTTTAGCTTTGATTTTATATTCATCTTTGTTTAATTAATTTGTATATAAATTTCTATTAGCATGATCTTATTATTACTTTCAATTAATTAATTTAGTTTAATATAATTGTGTTAATTTTGGTTTTAGTGTTGTGTTTAACATTTTGCAGGCTTACTGCTTGATTTCGAGGATGGTGGATTCGGCTTGATAATAGCCTTGTGTTTGATCGTTCGTTCGTGGATTGTTGATTTGTTATTGTTCGTGGAATTCTTGATACGACTTGTGACGCTTAATGGATTATTCTCTGGACACGGTTGTTTATCTTGATGGACCTTTTGGATAATTGGCGTCTGACCAATCTTGTGTGATTTCATTTGCGCATTGAAAGTTTTGTGATGTGGAACACTTGAGTCTTACTGAAATTAATTGTGTGAATCTTCTTGATACTACTTCTTGAATTTTTTCTTGTACATATTGAAGAGGCAACGGACCGTCTCCGTTAGGTAACACTAAGGCCCGATTTTAATTATCGCATGTTGTTGCATCTGGAAGTCCTACTGGTGTAGGCTCTGTTTGTGCATTGTTCATTTATTCCATCCGCATTCTTTTCTCCTTATCTTATTCATCCATTTCTTCTTATTCATATCAATTCTTCTTTCTCATCTTCTTTTATTAATTTAAGGTGTGCTTAGGCCACCATGGAGCTTCTCCTTTCTTTCTCTTCTTCTTCCTCCTCCTTTAGGATAGTAGACCACACTAACCCTTAGGACATCCGAGCATGTGAATATTAGGATTAGACTAGTCCCCCACTTAGTTTTACCTTTGTGTCTCTTTGAGTCTTCTCTTCTCACCTCACAATCAGGGACTAAACCCTAAAGGATTTAAGGCTTTGTGATTAGGGTTATGCCTACATCCTTCTCTTAGGATGGAGTGTATAACTTTAATCCTAAGTCTTGAACCCTTAAGGTGTTTAAATCTCTTAATCAATTCACTTAATAATCATCAAGACATCACACTTGTAACTTGGGCCTTGCATCAGGGTTCTAATTCTTCCTTAATTGGTTAAGAAGGACTAACCCTAGTGTTAATGGACAAGTCCCCCTCAAGTTGTCTTACAAATCATAAAACTCACTTCATCATCATATCATTGAATAAAATCTACTTAATCAAAGGCTTGTTTTGTCATGAGTTTAATCCCTAATCATGGATTAAGTTGAGGAGCTTTCCTCAGCTTAAACATTCTCATCTATTATCCTTCTATTAGGATGGTGTAATGAGCCTGTTTAATCCTTGATTAGGGCTTAACCTCATTACTCAACACTAAACAAAAAACACCAAAACATCTAAATAATCACAAGTAGGTTAATGATCTTAACTCTACATCAAAAGGTGATTAAGTGTGAGAATCTGACTTCACACTTAAGGTATTCTCACTACCCCTAATCAGAGGGAAGATGTGATGAGTTTACTAACCCATTGGTTTAGACTTAAGCTCATTATCTTATGACAAAATCCAAAAGCAATAAAAGACTGAAAACTCAAAAAAACAAACAATAATCGTCTCCTCCGGGATTCTTTTCTCATCACACTCATTCACAAACGAGAACTTGCTTCTTCCGTCTAATGCAAGACAGTTAGCACCTGAGCCAGACAGGTCATACACTTGAGCATAGACAAGTAAGCAGTTCAATAGTCAATTTATCTTTCAGTCTCTTTGGGTCGAACTACGGTGTTCTGACTTCCTCATTGCACGAGAGGATACGTAGGCATAACTTAACGGTTATCGAACAAAAGTCTCTGTACATCCCCCCTCCTTCTAGCTTCATTCTTGAGCCTCATGATCTTGAGCAATTCATTCTCATCCTTACACTGACACATCATTTATACACTTCACTTTCTTTTACACTGACACCTGTACATCTTTTCCAGCTATTGTATACACAAATTGCACTGACACTACCCCTTTAGAACACAAATCTTTTAAGCGTGGATCCCGTCGAGTACGACGGACAATCTGGGTGCTAATACCTTCCCAGGTTGTAACCAACCCCCTTTCTCAGTCTCTCTGGTTCGCAAACCGTCTTATCCATCTTTTTCTAGGCCTATGCAGCATTGCCTTTCCTCCGGGATAAAAATGCCTAGCTGGCGACTCTATTCATTCTCCAGTGAGTTCACGGCTGTGTGTTCTCACTGTTCCCTTCGCCGACCGTTCGCGTCTGTACCCTTATCTGACCCTGGCGTCACTTATCGGGAGCGACAGGAAGCCCAGTTCCAGAGAGCAAGGACAGACTTGTATCTGAAGGAGAGTCAAGCCCGGTGGGTCAGGATCACCGAGGCTCGCACTCTGGAGGACAAGAGAGTTCAAGACAAGATGGAACAACTAGAAGCTAGTGCAAAAGAACAGCAAGAAGCCCTGGCAGCAGCCCAGAGGGAGATATCAGAGCCGAAGATCAAAGCAGGGGTGAAGAGGTCCAAGGACCAAACTCAGCACAAGAAGCTAACAGCAGCTATTACAACCCGGAATCTCCTCATCAGGAATCTCACGGAGCGTCCGGCTGATCCTGTGACCGAAGCACTTCTCAAGGAAGTTCGTGAGGATGAGTTTGGTCTTGGTGTTTGACCATTTGTTTGTTGTTGCTTTCTTTCCATATACTTTTATTTTCTTGTAATGTATTTTGACCCCTTAGAGGGCTTGTGTTGTAAAATGAACAAGTTGTATTATTTCACCTTCTGTAATATATTTGTGTTAGTTTGCTTCATCTGAGTTTTCTTCAAGCAACAACAACATCTTCAAGGGTCTGGAAGGGTCAAAACTGAATGCCAAACCGGATACCTTGAGAGCAAATAAGCATAATTGCATTGCATGCTAACACTTTGTTTGTTTTGTAGGTTTTGTTTTTGTTGTTGCTAACTCTGTTGTGATGTTCAGGAACTATTGCTAGGCGCCGAGTTTTTCCCCTCAACCGTCCGCACCGTTATCCAACCCGTAGCAACCTTTCGGGCATTCAAATGGATCAGATGCAGCAGGACCTTACTGAGGTCAGAAATCAAATGGCAAATGAAAGGCTAGAGATGAGGAATCAAATGACTCAGTTTATGGAAGTTATGAACAACATGGCTCAGAGCCAGGAAAGATTGAGGGCCATGGTGGAAAGGCAGAATCAAGAAGATCCACATATAAGGACTGCCGGTACCAGTAACAATGAAAGGGTACAACCTCATG
Organism: Lathyrus aphaca; assembly: GCA_963966055.1. NCBI lineage: Eukaryota > Viridiplantae > Streptophyta > Magnoliopsida > Fabales > Fabaceae > Lathyrus > Lathyrus aphaca. The sequence continues at coordinate 471,824,092 of OZ014523.1, forward strand.
TCAACCCTCCGGTATTTGGACCACATCTCCATCCCGAGGTCAATATTCCAGCAAATGTTCAAGGGACTGCCACCGCAGCTAGGGTACTTCAAGAAGATCCTCAGGAGGACCAATTCACAGTAATGGGTGCTGGGGAAGAAGCTTATGATAGAAGGTTGGATGAGATAGCTGAGAAATTGAGGTCCTTAGAATCTCAAAATTCTTTGGGTTTCGACGTCATGGACATGGGCTTGGTAGACGGGGTCAGGATCCCCCATAAGTTTAAGCCTCCTTGTTTTGAAAAATATAACGGGACTTCATGCCCCCGGACTCATTTACAGTCATTTCTGGGAAGGTTGAAGGCCTATACAATGGATGAGAAGCTCTGGATGTTCTATTTCGAAGACAGTTTAACCGGAGCGTCAAGAGAATGGTACTCTCACTTGACAAGGGCGACTATTAGATGCTGGAAGGACCTGGCAGAGGCCTTCATCAGACAGTATCAGTATAACTTAGACATGGCACCCAACAGGACCCTCCTAATGGGAATGTCACAGTCGTCAAGGGAAAGTTTCCGAGAATATGCACAGAGATGGAGGCAACTGGCTGCCGCTGTTCAACCACCTATGTCTGAACGGGAAATGGCAGATATGTTCATGAACACCCTTCAGGGGACCTATATTGACAGGTTGGCTGCTTTCTCTTCCACTAGCTTTGCAGATGTTGTCATAGCCGGGGAGAGAATTGAAAGCTTGTTAAAAATGGGAAAGATCTCGGACAACGGTGCAAGCTCGTCCAGTAATGCAAGAAAGCCTTTTGCAGGCCCGAGAAGATCTGGCGAGACCAATGCCATCCACACCAACAGGGGCAGGCCCCAATATGTTCACAGATCAATAGCAGCAGTCACCATTCCTGCTCCCGCTCATCCTCAACTAGTCTATCAATCTCCGCAGCAAAACTATCAGCCACAACCTCAGTACCATCAGCAAAATCAGTATCCTCCAAGAAATCACAACAACAGCAACACCAACAACAACAACCAGCAAAGGCCATTCCAGCAGAGGCCATCTCAAGTTAACAGAGTGATCGATCCGATCCCTATGCCATATGCTACCCTGCTGCCACAACTCCTGAAACTCAACCTGGTTGAGTTAAGGACGCTGGCACCTCCGGATCCCAACAGCCTACCCAGGAACTACGACTCCAACGCTAGGTGTGCCTTTCATTCAAACGCACCTGGTCACAGTACAGAAAAGTGCAGAGCTCTGCATATGAAGGTACAAGACCTGGTAGACTCAAAAGCTCTGAATTTCGCACCACCACCCAATGTCAATAAGAACCCCATGCCGAACCACGGTGGTCCTAGAATTAACGCTATTGAAGAAGACAAGCCGTCTTATTTAATAACCAGTGTGGGTCAGATCCGGACACCGTTGGTAGAAATCAAAGCTCAGCTCTTGGAATGTCAAATGTTCCCGGGGTGTGAGTTGGGTTGTGCTTACTGCAATATCTCGGTAAATGGGTGCGATAATTTGAGGAATGGCATAGATGACCTTATTCAGAGTGGCAAACTTCAGATCACCACATCATTTCCAACAAATCCAGCAACCTCATCAGCAACGGTTTCAGAACCTCCTACAACTGCAGCATCCATTGTTCCTGACAATTCTTCCCTTTCATCAACAAGTACTTCATCCGTCATTTCAACTGACCAAATGTCAACAAGTGTTCCTTCTACAACTCCAGCACCACTCCATTATGAATCTCCTACAACAACAACATCCATCCTTCCACCATTGTCTCCTACAACACCAGCAACAAATCATGAAGATTTCTCAACTGTCACCATATTCTACGATCCTGAAAACAACTCTGCCTACCATTCAGAAGGTGCTGCTCCCACCAGAGCACCAGTTACAATCTATTACGATCCACAGACTATCACAGTTCCTTCAACAGCTGCAATCAGTCCAGTCACCATCACGGTGCCTGGACCCGTACCTTATGAAAGCAGTAATGCCATCCCCTGGCATTACGGCTCTGACTTGTACTGTGAAGGACAAAGAATCACTTTTGAATCATCAACCCCTGCACTACAAATTGACAATGTGGGTGGAGGCGGAGGCTTCACTCGAAGCGGACGTCTTTTCGCTCCACAAATTCTGAGACCCGCTGCCGAAGCAGAAGCTGCTGCCAAGGCAAAAGGGAAGAGCCCTGTGCAGGAAGACCAAGCTGTTAAAGAAGCCTTGAAGACACCGTTCGATCAAGAGGTTGATGAGTTCATGCGAATCATCAAAAAGAGTGATTATAAAATAGTGGATCAGCTTCATCAGACGCCTTCCAAGATCTCAATCCTATCACTGCTTATGTGCTCCGAAGCCCATCGGAATGCACTACTCAAAGTCTTGCACGCAGCTTACGTGCCTGAAGAGATCACTGTCAATCAGCTGGAAGCAGTGGTGGGAAATGTTAATGCTAGTCACGGACTAGGGTTCACCAATACTGATTTGACAACGGAAGGCCGCAACCACAACAAAGCCTTGCACATAACCATGGAATGCAAAGGTGCTGTCCTTTCCCATGTGCTGGTAGACACGGGGTCATCCCTTAATGTCCTACCTAAAAAGGCTTTGGTGAAGCTAGAGTATGACGGATTGGCGTTGAGACCCAGCAACCTGGTGGTGAGAGCCTTTGATGGTTCTAAGAGATCGGTTCTGGGAGAGATTGAATTGCCCATAACGATTGGCCCGCAGACCTTTAAAACTATCTTCTATGTGATGGACATTCAGCCTGCCTACAGCTGTTTGTTGGGTAGGCCATGGATTCACGCTACTGGTGCCGTGACTTCTACCCTTCACCAGAAGTTAAAATATGAGTGGGAGGGTCAAATCGTTACAATCTGCGGAGAGGAGGACATTTTTGTCAGCCACCTGGCAACCTATAAGTACATTGAGATGGATGGGGAGATCCATGAAACAATGAGCCAGGGGTTTGAAGCCTTGAATGTGAATGAAACATCTGCTGTATCTGGTACTCCAATGTCATCATACCAACAAGCCCGGAAGGTTGTTGAGGAAGGAACTGCCCAAGGCTGGGGCAAGCTACTACCGGTGGAGAAGAAAGAAGACAGATTTGGGTTGGGTTACAAACCAACTCAACAAGATCAAGCAGCGGCTGCGAAAGAGCCCAATTTTGTGAGTGGGGGGATGCTTACCCATGATGCCATCAACTGTCTGGAAGACGAGCTGGAAGAGGAACGCAACCTGGAAAGCTGGATTCGTCCAAAGATCCCGGGGAGCAGTATCTCAAACTGGTCTTCCCAGGAAATTATAAGAGTTACTCATGCAGAGTAATTATTATTTCCTGTATTTTTATAAGCATGCATCAAAGTCTTGCATCTTGCCCAAGATGACAAGACTCATTTTGTAATCGGGCCATCTGTACTTTTTGTGCAAACAAGATTAATCAATGAAATATCAGACATCTTTTTGCAAATGAGTCTTTTTCTTTTTCCGCTCACTGTTTTTCTACTTTTTCTTTTTGTACAAAAAATAAATGGCAGTGTTTTCAAAATGACAACTTTTATTTCACTTTTCTAAAGCAAGATTAAAATCAGATCACTAAAATGAACAAACTGAACCCTTGCAGAGAGTGCCTTCCTGACAGCACCGACAACAGCACGGCTATGACTTCGTATGACTTTGACAACCCAATCAATCAAGCTGATGAAGGGGTTGATGAAGAATATGAGCTTCCTGAAGAGCTAGCCAGGTTGTTAAGACAAGAGGAAAAGGTTATTACTCCTCACCAGGAGGAGGTTGAAGTGATCAATCTTGGTACGGGTGAAGACGTGAAAGAAGTTAAAATCGGGGCCTGCCTGCAAGACTCAGTGAAGAGACAACTGATAGACCTGCTTCAAGAGTATGTAGATGTGTTCGCTTGGTCTTACCAAGATATGCCAGGGTTGGATACCGATATTGTCGTACACAAGCTTCCTTTGAAGGAAGAATGCCCGCCAGTTAAACAGAAATTGCGCCGTACTCGTCCAGACATGGCTATGAAAATCAAGGAAGAGGTACAAAAGCAATGGGACGCCGGGTTCCTTGCTGTAACTAGCTATCCGCCGTGGGTTGCTAATATTGTACCTGTGCCTAAGAAAGACGGAAAAGTAAGAATGTGTGTTGACTACCGGGATCTGAACAGAGCCAGCCCGAAAGATGATTTCCCATTACCTCACATTGATGTATTGGTGGATAATACGGCTCAGTTCTCGGTATTCTCCTTCATGGATGGATTTTCAGGATACAATCAGATCAAGATGTCACCTGAAGACATGGAGAAGACAACATTCATTACACCTTGGGGCACGTTCTGTTACAAAGTGATGCCATTTGGGCTCAAGAATGCTGGTGCAACGTATCAACGGGCTATGGTAACATTATTCCACGATATGATCCATAAGGAAATAGAATGCTATGTGGATGATATGATTGCCAAGTCCCTCACGGAAGAAGAACATCTGGTGAATCTGCTCAAATTGTTCAAACGTCTGAGGAAGTACCAACTGAAGTTGAACCCCAACAAATGCACATTCGGGGTGCGATCTGGTAAGCTGCTGGGTTTTATTGTAAGCGAGAAAGGGATTGAAGTTGACCCTGATAAAGTCAAAGCTATTCAAGAAATGCCTGCACCGAAAACTGAGAAAGAAGTTCGAGGGTTCCTAGGTCGATTGAACTACATTTCAAGGTTCATATCTCACCTGACAGCAACCTGTGAACCCTTGTTCAAGCTGTTGAGAAAAGAACAAACGGTCAGGTGGAACGAAGATTGCCAGAAGGCTTTTGACAAGATCAAGGAGTATCTGCAAGAACCTCCAATCCTCATGCCGCCAGTTGAAGGAAGACCTCTGATCATGTACTTGACAGTATTAGAAGAGTCAATGGGGTGTGTGTTGGGCCAACATGACGAGTCTGGTCGAAAAGAGTATGCAATATACTACCTAAGCAAAAAGTTTACCTACTGTGAACAACGTTATTCACTGCTCGAGAAAACTTGCTGTGCTTTAGCGTGGGCTGCTCGCCGACTAAGACAGTATATGTTGACCCACACTACTTTGTTGATATCAAAAATGGACCCAGTTAAGTACATTTTCGAGAAGCCAGCTCTTACCGGACGGGTTGCAAGATGGCAAATGATTCTCACAGAATACGACATCCAGTACACATCTCAGAAAGCCATCAAGGGCAGTGTACTATCTGAATATCTCGCTGAGCAACCCATTGATGACTACCAGCCTATGAGATTTGACTTCCCTGATGAAGACATCATGTTCATAAAAGCAAAAGATCATGAAGAGCCTATTCACACTGAAGGGCCCGACCCGAAAGAAGAATGGACTATGATGTTTGATGGGGCTGTTAATATGAATGGTCGTGGCGTTGGTGCAGTACTCATTACACCCAAAGGAGTTCACATGCCTTTCTCGGCAAAACTCACTTTCAACTGCACTAACAACGAAGCTTAATACGAAGCTTGCATCATGGGTCTTGAGGAAGCCATTGACCTCAGGATCAAGACATTGACCGTATTCGGAGATTCAGCTTTGGTAGTCAATCAGACCAACGGCAAATGGTACACGCACCAGGATCATCTGATACCTTACAGGGATTATACAAGGAGGTTATTGACTTTCTTTACAACAGTCAAGCTTGAGTATATCCCTCGGGACGAGAATCAGTTTGCAGATGCTCTGGCTACCATTTCGTCCATGATCAAAGTTCATGCTGCCAACTTTGTACCTCAAATTTCAGTGTCCAGACTTGACAGACCAGCATACGTATTTGCAGCCGACGTTGTCAAAGATGATAGGCCTTGGTTCCATGACATTAAATGCTTCCTGGAGGATCAAACATACCCACCTGGGGCATCTTCCAATGATAAGAAGACTTTGAGGAGGCTTGCTGGTAGTTTCTTTCTGAACACTGATGGATCTTTATACAAAAGGAACTTTGATATGGTACTCCTCAGATGTGTTGACAAGACGGAAGCAGATTTATTGATGCATGAAGTGCACGAAGGCTCCTTTGGTACCCATGCCGGAGGGCATGCCATGGCCAAGAAATTGCTAAGATCAGGTTATTACTGGATCACAATGGATGCAGACTGTTGTGCTTACGCCAGAAAATGCCATAAATGCCAAATCTATGCGGATAAGGTGCATGTGCCTCCCAATCCTTTGAACATCATGTCTTCACCATGGCCCTTTGCCATGTGGGGCATTGATATGATTGGCAAGATTGAGCCAACTGCTTCAAACGGCCACAGATTCATCCTGGTCGCCATCGACTATTTCACCAAGTGGGTTGAAGCAGCCTCATATGCAAACGTCACGAGACAAGTGGTAGCCAGATTTCTGAAGAGAGATATCATCTGTCGATATGGAGTGCCCGAGCGGATCATTACTGATAATGGTTCCAACTTAAACAACAAAATGATGGCAGAGCTGTGCCGGGACTTCAAGATCCAACACCACAATTCTTCTCCTTACAGGCCAAAGATGAATGGCGCTGTTGAGGCAGCTAATAAGAATATCAAGAAGATTGTGCAGAAGATGGTAGTCACCTACAAAGACTGGCATGAAACGCTACCATTTGCCTTGCATGGGTACCGCACGTCAATCAGGACGTCCACTGGGGCAACACCGTATCAGCTTGTGTATGGTATGGAGGCAGTCCTACCTGTTGAAGTTGAATTACCCTCCTTACGAGTATTGATGGATGTCAAACTGAGTGAAGCAGAATGGGTTCGGGCCCGATATGAACAACTGAGTCTGATTGAAGAGAAAAGATTGGCTGCAATCTGTCATGGGCAGTTATATCAGAAAAGAATGAAGAGAGCCTTCGACCAGAAAGTCAGGCACCGAGAGTACCAAGTGGGAGATCTCGTGCTGAAGAGAATCCTCCCTCCTCATACAGACCACAGGGGCAAATGGACTCCGAACTACGAAGGACCATTCGTGGTAAAGAAAGTTTTTTCCGGTGGAGCACTGATGCTCAGCACCATGGATGGTGAAGATTTCCCGTCCCCTGTGAATTCAGATGCAGTTAAAAAATACTTCGCATAAAAAGACCCGCTGGACATAAAAACAGAATGTAAGTCCAGGCAAAAATAGGGCATCCCGGCGAGTCAAAAACAGAATAAAAGACTCGGGCAAAAATAAGGGAAAATAGATTAAAAAAAAATGTACACCCGCTGAGTTGAAAAGCCGCATTGGACAGCTCAGGCAAAAATGGGTATCCCGATGGATTGAAAACCCGAAAGGGCGATCCATGCAAAATAAGGGAATAAGCGAACAACTGCATTCTGAATTCGTCTGTATCATCTACAACTTGGTAAGCTTCAACAGGATCAAGCTTCAATCAGAATCAGCCTTCTTCAGAAAGCAAGACGAGAAGAACGTCATTGTCATACGAGTCATAGCAGAAGAGGAAGCTCCCTAAAGCGTCGTCAACACTGCCAGCATTTTGTTTCTCAATTTGTAACAACCTCCTCATTTCAGGGGATATGTTCCTTTGACTGTATCTCGCCAGTTCAGGGCATATGAATTAATAAAATCATATTTTCAGTCATGTCTCGTTTTATACATTTTATTTGCAAAAAATGTCTGATGTCTTAAAAGAAAAAACTGATTGCATAAGTACAGATGTATTTCTCTAAGAAAATTAAGAAACATGCTTGCAGGGAATATACTTACTCTCGAAAATGTTTAACTCCTATGACGGGATCCAGTAAGGGGTACCTCGGGACCATTTGTGCGTTTCCTCATCTTTGCAGGATTGCAGGTATCCAGAGCACAGCTTAGGGCATGAGAGCTTCCCCCTCAGCAAGCTGGCAGACCATTATCAACTCGGTCTATCTTCCACGTGGCACTGGAAGGTGCCCATTTCCCCAGCGAAGTTGCCAAATCGATATGCACTCAATCTCAGCATCTGAAATGCTCTATCCCCAGCTGAGTTGCCTCTCATTACTCTCCCCAGCTGAGTGGCCAACAACTCTCTCGGCCGTAGTACCAATCATTTTTCCTCAGCAGAGTCGGAGAATCAGGTAATCATATCCCCACAGAATCCTCAGTCTCTATTCAGAAGAGCAACGCATGAAGGAATCACAACAGAGTGAAGAAAGCTTCTACAAACCCCAGCTGGGTCCCATATTACAAGGATATGTCAATCAGTGACCTAGATCCCCAAGCAAATACATCTCACCAGATCTATCAGTGATCTTATCCCCAGCTGGGATCCTCATTTCAAGCAGATCAGCCAGAGATTTTCGCGGCAGCGGGATCCAAGTCCCGGTTTGGTATCTTTGCATAATCATAGCATTCGCATCATATTCACCTACAAAGCGTAGCATTCCGTCCAATACGGAGCATTACGGCAAAAATCAAATACATAGCATAATCATAAGTCATGTTGTGAATCGAACACTTGTGAATAATAATCAATCATCAGAATACAGAATACTTTCCCCAGAATCCCCACCAGAGCCCCGGCAAAAGTAGCTGCCTCACCAATCACAAACACCAGTATATACACCTTTTGACACCCGTCCGTGCCATCTCTCCCCAGTAAAGTCACCTGAACACTCTTTACAACAACATCACCCGTATTACAGATACGTCCTGACACCCGTCCGTGTCATATCCCAGCAGAAATCCAAAGACGCCCTCTTTGCACTCACATATACCTATATACACTTTTTTGACACCCGTCCGTGTCATTTCCCCAGCGCAGTCGCTTATACTTTTGCAACCCACATACATGTTAGTATTATTATACTTTGACACTCGTCCGTGTCACCCTCCCCAGCAGATAAACACTCATCCATATATACTCATACTACTCATACTTATACAGATACTCGTCCGTATCTTAGACATACCAGTTACATCCCCACAGATTCGACTTTGGTTCATGTTCTTTGTTAACCAGTTGGTACTCGTCCGTACCATCATCTCAGAATGTGTGTCAAGCGTTTGTTTCTACCTGATACTCGTCTGTATCATAGTCTTAAGGATGCTCGTCCGCATTTTTAATCCATACACAGTGTCAAATACTTTCGTCTCCTTGAATATAGATACTCGTCTGTATCTATTATTCCCCAGAAGAATTCTTTCAGATTCAACACTCGTCCGTGTTCATTGTTAACCAGTTGATACTCGTCCGTATCATCATCTCTGAACATGTGTCAGTTTGTTTCTACCCGATACTCGTCCGTATCGTAGTCTTAAGGATGCTCGTCCGCATCTTTAATCTATACACAATACCAAACACTTATACCTCTTGTTTCTTGGATGTAAACACTCGTCCATGTTTACTTTTCCCCAGTAGATCGACAACTAACCAAATTTTCCTTCTTATCTGACATTCGTCCTGTGTCATGATAAACCCTGAGAGCAGCCGTACCCTGCTGAGTGGTCTTCCTCCACTTCTTGATGGTCGTCCTCCATCATGCTCATCCGATGGCCGTCCCCGTCGTTGATTTTAGCAGCCGTCCCCTGCTAGGTGGTCGTCCTCCACCTCTTGATGATCTTCCTTCATCATTTTTATCCAATGGCCGTTCCCATTGTTGATTTTGCTTATCTAATACTCGTCCTGTGTTATGATAAACCTCGAGAGCAGCCGTACCCTGCTGAGTGGTCGTCCTCCACTTCTTGATGGTCGTCCTCCATCATGCTCGTCCGATGGCCGTCCCCATCGTTGACCCTTTATCCGATGGCCGTCCCCATCGTTGATATCTTCGGCAGCCGTACCCTGCCAGGTGGTCGTCCTCCACCTTTGATGGCCGTCCCCATCATATTTCCTTTATTACCCAACAGAGCAGCCGTCCCCTGCTAGGTGATCGTCCTTCACCTTTGATGGCCGTACCCCATCATCTGTTTATTTCATTTATTCTTTAACCCGATGGCCGTCCCCGTCGTGGTCCCTTTTCCATTTCTTTTTAGCCCGATGGCCGTCCCCATCGTTGGTTACTTTACTATATGAACTTGATGGCCGTCCCCGTCATGTTTCATCAATCCCCAGAAGATTTTACAGCCTTATCTTGATGGCCGTCCCCATCATAATATTTCATTTCCCCCAGCCGGTCGACCGTCCCCGTCTTGGCTTTACCTTTTATCCCCAGCATGTCGGCCGTCCCCGTCATTGCTTTATTTTCAGCACTTTCCTCATCATGTCGGCCGTCCCCGTCATTGCTCTTTACCCAGCAGTCGTCCTCTGCTCGACGGTCGTCCTCCGTCGCCCACACTTTACAATTTACTTTATTTTCTTTTACAATCTATATCCCTTTTCTTCTTCATTTCTGTGAGTGCAAATTTTGGACTGTCTTTGGTATTCAACCACAAGTTATCTTGTTTGTCTGTTAAGCCGTTGCTTACATCCTGCACAGCTAACTCATGTTTGAATAGGGGCAGCTGTAAACACCCCAAATTTGCCCTCACCCATTTCACCATGGCTTGTGATCATTTCATATGCATAAACACAATCATATCATCTCATATCTCATTTTTTGATTCACTGCATAGGTTCTAAGTCATCTGCACCTAGGGTTTGTGATCTGAGCAATCCCAGAGCTTCTTGAGCCACTCCAAAGGCCACCAATCATTTCAAAGGAATCCATATGTGTTCAAGTATCATATTACATCCTCTCAAAGTCAAAATTCCCAAAGAATCACAAGAACTAGGGTTTGAATGGATGCAGAGCCAAGTTTGACTGCACAGTTGACCTAAAATTAGGGTTTTGGTTTCAGAGGCCATAACTCCAATTTTTTTGGTCATTATTGTTTCCATTGGTCTCTATATGGTATAGGGAGTATGCATATCAATTTTCATGAAGAAATTCCATGGGGAAGTCATCTGATCCAGGGTTGACTTTTCAAGCAAGTCAGTGTAAAATCAGGGCATCTGAGGCCCCCAATGACCCAACCAATGGTTGATCTTCATCATTTTGAGTGTATATGATCTTTATTTGATCATGGAAGAAGGTTGAAGTTCATATAAATCAAGAATTTGGAAGTTTTGCAAATGTTGACTTTTTGGGCATAGTTGACTTTTCAAGAATGCTTCATTTTAGGTCATTTTTCAAGCCTTGATTCTTGATCCAAAAATGCTTCAAATGGAAAAACTTTGGTCATGAAAGTTGTAGATCTCATCTTTCCCTTTTCAAAAAGTACAAGAACATGATCAAATTCTTCTTGGATCAAAAGTTATGGTGTGACAAAGTTGGCAAAAATCATTGATTTTCAAGTTATGCACCAAGTGTGAAAATTGCAAAATCATGTACCAAGGAAAATTGCAACTTCTAATTGGCATCAAACCCTCATATAAACATCATGTAAGTCCTAAAATTCAGAATGGACTAGGCATTGCTCATGTTTCATGGCTTTTGGGACAAGATCTTTCCATGTGAACCATAAGGCAACAACTTGCAAAATCATCATGATCACTTCACCAACTTGCTGCATTGGCCCTTGAACCAAGCTAGCCCTTTCCCTTCATTTTGCTGCGCATCACACAGCCCATGTACTAGCCTAGAAGCTGCCCATACTTTCTCTTACACAAGAGTTGACAAATTGCAAAAGTGGCCATACCAATCAATAAAGGGCAGGTCACATCATCTGACCAATAGGAGTCCTTTATGCAAAGCAAAGGCAAGCCATTTCATACACCAAGCAAGGCTGAAACACTTCATACCATCACATTCACAAAAACACTTCATTTTGCATATTCCTTCGAATTTGTCCCCACAGCATACAAACACAAAAACCATCTTCACCAATCATCTTGCCATGTTTCATTGAGTAGAAAGCAACAAGGTTCAAGCCTGAAAGCAGCCTGAACTGAGCTTCACCATTCCTCACCTTCAAAACCAGAACTCTTCGAATCAACCTCCATAGCCATCAAACATCAAAGCTCTCCTCACCAACAGATCAAACACATCAAAAGGAGTCAAAACCACCCTTTACTTTGATCTGAAGCAGCCTGTACACAAAGCTCATTTCCTGCTACACCAGAACTGGTTCTCACAAATCAGCCATCCACAAGAGCTTTGAAGCCTTCCATTAGCATTAGGGGATACAAGGGAGTCCATTTGCACGCAAGGAAAGCTCTGGAAGCTCAGTTTTGAAGCTTTCCAGCTCAGGTATGATCATGGAAACTTTTCCCTCAAAGCTTGATTTTTGAGTTACAAATTGATTATTCATGTCTTGCTGGTCATGGGGTTGGTTTCAGAATCAAAAATGAGTGAAAACTGAGCTTGTATGGTCCCTCTGAATTTTTGCCCGTGAATTTCATTTCTTTCGATTCCTTTGATTCATGATGCATAAATGATGTTTGAGCATGGATTCGTATCATAAGATGTTAGAGGATCATTTAGGGTTGCTTAATTTGTGGAATAGATGCCTGAAACGTGTTCTAGGGTTTTTGGGGTGCCGGAGAAGATGACCGGAGCTTCTCTCCGGTCACCTGAGGGTGATTAGCCCTAATCTCAGGTCATTAATGAGATTTGAATTCTGGGCGTTAGATTAGGTTGACCAGTTGACTTCGCGCGTGAGTGGAAGGCCCAGATTCGTTGATTAGCCCTAATCCCTTCCATTTAGTTTAATTAATTCGTAATTAAATTAATTACCTCAGCATCAATCCTGGCCACTGGATCTGGCGCCAGTCAACCATTTCAAACCAGGATGCAATCCCAGCCTTTCCTTGCGTTTACTTCTCCATTTTCTTTATTTTTATTTCATTTCTTTTCCTTTTATTTGTTCAATTAATTTAAAATAGTAAAAAGTCTTAAAAAATTATGAAACTTTTTCTCCAGAGTTTTAATAATTTTTATGACACAAAAATATTTTCATTTTATTTTTTATCATTAAAAAAGTATTTTTAAATATTTAAAAGATTATTTTTAATTGATTAATGAAAATTAATTTATTAAAAATACTTTTAGGTATTTAAAAATCACCAAAAAATTCATGAAATGTTCTAAGACATTTAGAAACATTGTCCAACCTTCAAACCAAATTTATTTTTTGATCTTGATGCATTTTGAGAATTTCTCATTGAATAAAAATCATTTCTATGCATTAATTTGATCATAAGTTCAAAAAATCATTTCTGCCTATTTAAGAAGAGTTGGACATTGATTCTTTTTGCTTTGTTTTTTGTTTAGCATGTAGTTTCTAGGATTAAATGGCCATGATTTGTTTCCTCATTTTTCAATTTGTTTGGTATTTCTTTTGTTTAGGAACCCTAAAAACCCTAATAGCTTAGAAAAACCATAACTTGAGATTGGTTAAGAGTTGAGACCTCCCCTTTGGACTTTGGTTTAGTATAGGTTTAGGGTTTCTTTGGGTGGCATTTTCCATTTTTTATCTTAGGGTTTGCTTCTGTTTTTGAGTTTTGTTTGATGTTTGATCCATAAACCCTAATTTGGGCTTTCTCTTGCATCCCTCTTACATTCTCTTGCATAACATGACTTGCCATGACATTTCAAGCATCCATGTGATTCATTTGACATCATAAGACATATAGAAAGCATGTGTGATCATTGCATCTTGCATTTGCCATGTTGTTTGCCATGTATGTTTCATAACTTTTCATGTAAGATCATGCTCCTTAACTTGCATCATTTGCATCCATGATCTTGTATGAACATCTCCATGCCTTGTCTCATGCTTGTAGCATCTCATAACATCATTATCATCATCAACATGCTTCTGGTTTTGTTTTTCATCATATCATTTCATCTCATTTAGCATTGCATTGCTTTTCTTTCTAACATTTCAGGTGGTAAGTGAGCTAGAGAAGTGAATTTGCCTTCACTTCTCATAACTTTTCTTTTCATCTCTCTTGCATCCATTGCTGCATTTTTATATGTGTTTGAGTTTGAGCTTGCTCATTCTTCTTCTTCCTACTTTCTTTCTTCAAGTGACTTGGCTTCTTGAATGAAGCAAGTCACTTTGCTTCTCTTGATCTTGTTCATCTGCATCCTGGTGGTTCTCTTTGAAGATTGTCCATGCAAACCTCACAAACCTTAGGAACAACCATGCATGACAATGATTAGGGTTTTGATTAGTCTCCCCTCTTAGTTTTACCTTTATGTCTCTTTTGAGTCTTCTCTTCTCATCTCATGATCAGGGACTAAACCCTAAAGGCTTTAAGGCTTTGTGATTAAGCTTATGCCTGCATCCTTCTCTTAGGATGGAGTGTATAACTTTAATCCTAAGTGTTAAACCCTTAATGTGTTTAAATCTCTTAATCAATTCACTTAATAATCATCAAGACATCACACTTGTAACTTGGGCCTTGCATCAGGGTTCTAATTCTTCCTTAATTGGTTAAGAAGGACTAACCCTAGTGTTAATGGACAAGTCCCCCTCAAGTTGTCTTACAAATCATAAAATTCACTTCATCATCATATCATTAAATAAAATCCACTTAATCAAAGGCTTGTTTTGTCATGAGTTTAATCCCTAATCATGGATTAAGTTGAGGAGCTTTCCTCAGCTTAAACATCCTCATCTATTATCCTTCTATTAGGATGGTGTAATGAGTCTGTTTAATCCTTGATTATGGCTTAACCTCATTACTCAACACTAAACAAAAACACCAAAAACATTTAAATAATCACAAGTAAGATAATGATCTTAATCCTACACCAAAGGTGGTTAAGTGTGAGAATCTGACTTCACACTTAAGGTATTCTCATTACCCCTAATCAGAGGGAAGATGTGATGAGTTTACTAAATCCATTGGTTTAGACTTAAGTTCATCAACTTATGACAAACTTTCAAAAGCAATAAAAGACTGAAAACTCATAAAAACAAACAATAATCGTCTCCTTCGGGATTCTTTTCTCATCATCCTCACTCATAAACGAGAACTTGCTTCTTCCGTCTAATGCAAGACAGTTTGCACCTGAGCCAGACAGGTCATACACTTGAGCATAGACAAGTAAGCAGTTCACAAGTCAATTCATCTTTCAGTCTCTTTGGGTCGAACTACGGTGTTCTGACTTCCTCATTGCACGAGAGGATACGTAGGCATAACTTAACAGTTATCGAACAAAAGTATCTGTATATTCCCCCTCTTTTAGCCTCATGATCTTGAGCATTCCATTCACTTCTTACACTGAAACTTCACTTACATACTTCACTTCTCTCTTACACTGACACCTGTACATTTTCTTCCAGCTATTTTATACACAGATTGCACTGACACTACCCCTTTAAAACACAAATCTTTTAAGCGTGGATCCCGTCAGTACGGCGGACAATCTGGGTGCTAATACCTTCCCAGGTTGTAACCAACCCCCTTTCTCAGTCTCTCTGGTTCGCAACCGTCTTATCCATCTTTTTCTAGGTCTATGCAGCATTGCCTTTCCTCCGGGATAAAAATGCCTAGCTGGCGACTCTATTCATCTCCAGTGAGTTCACGGCTGTGTGTTCTCATTGTCCCTCTCGCCGACCGTTCGCGTCTGTACCTTCATCTGATCCTTTTCATTTGTCGGGAGCGACACTATCAACGGAAAAATCCTAAGACTAATAACACTTGGCTTTCTGCATGTTTTCCTTTCTTCAAAAGCTTCCACGTGTCCTTCTGCCAAACGAAATAACTGTCTGAATTTGAATTTATCCTTAATGTCGAA
This sequence comes from Lathyrus aphaca, assembly GCA_963966055.1. NCBI lineage: Eukaryota > Viridiplantae > Streptophyta > Magnoliopsida > Fabales > Fabaceae > Lathyrus > Lathyrus aphaca. The sequence continues at coordinate 471,839,767 of OZ014523.1, forward strand.
ACAACGTGTCCCTTCAAGCTTGTCGAATTGCCGAAACATAACATATCAACCAAATCTATAGAAACAATGCATCATCTCTCTTTGTCGAAATGTCAAACGCTTCAATTGTCACCCAATTTCTGTCGAACTGTCAAAAACAACATGTCAACTGAAACTGTCGAAATATCTCTTCAAATATATTTCTTCAGTTCTCTTCCTTTGTAAATACCTTCCTCTGTCAAAAAACATCATTTTATCTTTCAAATCATGGTGTCGAAAATATGTGTCTACATTATCACAACAACAACATCACATAACAACAACCACAAAACCAACAAACATACCAATATATATTCGTTTTCAATTTATACTAATTATCCTTATAATTACATGTATAACTTCTCTCTAACTGCCTTTAACTACACCACTTCAATTCCTAATCATTACTAAAGTAATTAGATAATTTTAAGGAATTTTTCAGACTTAATTTATAACATTTTTCACTCCAGGTTTTGCTTAGCGAGGGGGCTTGCTCGCTAAGCGAGCAAGTCTCTATATTTTCACTCTTCCAAAATTCGACCTGCTCGCTAAATGAGCTATGCGGTTTTCGCAGTTCTCCCTTCTGTAATCTGCACACATCCTGCTACAAAATTTCCACAGAAAAATACCAATTCCAGCCAGAAAATTATAAAATTATCATAATCGACCTCTAGTCCATATAATTATCACACAACAACAACGAATTCCAACGATTCTACAAAATTCCAACTCAATCACCGAAACCCCAAACCTCTAATCATCAACCTACCTAATTCATACTATAAAACCCTTAAGAGACGGAAGAGTCCCATCATTACCTGGGTTTTGACGAGAATTCTCTTCCTCGCTCTCAAAATCTTCTTCATGCTCTAGCCCTTTCTCTTCTCCCTTCTCAGCTTTTCCCGATTGTTCTTCGTTTCCCCTAAACATGAATGTTTTCCTTCTTACAACTTAACCCCTTAGACCCAACCTATGATCTTCCACATTTACCCTTACTATCTCCACCAAATAACCACCTTACCCCTTATCTCTTATTATTCCAATTTATATTATTTTATCCAATAATAATATTATTCAATATAATATAATTCCCTTAATTAATATTATACTCAATAATAACATATTCCTCTACACACCAAAAAAACCACAATCCCATCAAAATAATTAAATAAAATTTGGTGTGTTACAACTCTCCCCCACTAAAAAGGTTTTCGTCTTCGAAAACTTACCTCAAGCAAAGAGATTCGGATACGACTCTCGCAAACCACCTTCACAAGGACAATCTCCTTGCCTCTCAACTGCTTTACCTCACTGTAATACCCCAAAATTTTTCCTCTCATTTTCATTGGCATCTAGCATATTGCATTGCATTAGTATATCCATACATTGCATAATAAAAATGATAAATCATCTTCATTGACATACGCATGAGGCATGTGGTCGGGTGTTACTTGTCGAGTATTGGACCTCAAGAAGGAAAATAATACAAGAAGCATAACCAAGTGCATTCCCAAGATGTCCCACCAAAGGAAAGAAAAATTCACATTTTTCATCCATTAACCGGTTAACGCCAGGAGTTAATCGGTTAACGGCTGCGAAATTTGAATAAAAATTTCAAAAGTTAGTTGGTTTTCCCTCTTCCTACCACTTTTCACTTTGCTTGTGTTTCTACCAAGTTCTAAAACTTTCCACCAAGTTCTAGACCCTTCCACCATATTCCAAGGAATATTCTAGAAACCCTAACCAACTTTAACTAACTCCTAAGCTAGATCCTAACCTCACTCTCCTAACCCAATACCAAACCTAATTCCTAACCCAAGCCTCATGCCAAACCTAGCTTCTATATAAGCTCACTTCACTCCAAACCTTACAACTTCACCCTCATTTCAGAATTTCATCTCATTTTTCAACTTTTTCTCTCACTTTTTCTCTCCATTTTCCAAATTCACCAAAGCTTCATCATCATAAGTTCTTCAAGTTTTGCATTGAAGCTTGAAGAACTTGAAGCTAAACCTTCATTCAAGCATTTATTCCATGGTTTATTGAAGATTAATTGGAGTAATTGCTACTATTTGGGGTTGATTCTTCACCTTGGAAGTGCTTTTGTGGTTGTTCCTCAAGATCTTCAACAATTGCATTTATTTTGCATTCTCGCGGATTGAAGCTAGGAACCTCTGGTATTCTCTTTGTTTGTGAATCGATTAACTCACAACAATCATCAAAGCAAGCCTCCGCTTTGTAGGTTAGTGAATCCGAAACCGTTTCGCGATTTAATTTATTTCTCTTCATCTCACTGTAAGGCATTCTTTGATTCATTGATTTGCTTTTGAAATTATGTTGCTTTGTTCATTTTAACCGTTAGTAGCTAGAATTGTAGCTTGTTCATAGTGCTAATTGGTGTTAGAAGGCCACATTTAGGTAGCAATTTCGTGCTAGCATGTTCATGGATGTATTAGGAGCTTTTAGAAATAAGTTGTTAGCTAAAAAGTGTTTTTCATAACTAATTTTTCAGCTTCTGTTCAGTGTTAACCGGTTAATGCCAGGGGTTAACCGGTTAACACGTGTTTTTCTTTTCTGTTTGGTTGACTTTGTGGTTCGTTAACCGGTTAACCCCTAGCGTTAACCGGTTAACATTGTACATATTTCAATTTTTTGAATTGTTTCATGGCATGTTTGTGCGTCACTCTCCCTCTTACCACCTTAGATTGATAGGTCTTGATTTTAGGGAATTTTTAGGAGCTAGTTTGGCACAAGTTCATGTAGTTGTGGTAGCTTTCGATACGTGTTTCGTTAGTTTCCATTTTTGTGCATGAAGGTTGCATAAATATTCCTAGCTTTGATAGGCTTTTTTGTATGGTTTAGCATCACTCATATCATGTTAATAAATGTGTACATTTCTGTTATTTGCATTGCATTTAAAGTCCATTCATGTTTTAGTTCAATCATGTGCATATTGAAAATTGCATACTGTAAAAAATCACATAAATCATCTAGTTTGCATCATGTAATTGCATGATGATGTTGCATTTCATTGGTAATAATTCATTGCATGTTGCTGCATTAATTTGCATAATTTGCATTCCATTGAGTGCATCAAAATTCATTGTTTTGTGCATTTGAAAAATAATGAAATCTTCCGTGTTGAAATAGATGCATTTTGAAACAGGAGCTGTAAAAACATGTTGCATTCATGCTGTTTTTGATCTTTTACACCTATTTTGCATGCTATTTGATAGCTGTAATAGGCTGTTTTCATTTTGCATGTCATTTAGTAGTTGTTTGTGCTATAGGAGCTGTAGTAGCTGCTGGATTTTAGCTTTGCCTAGTTTTTAGGTCCCTTAGACTTAGGATCGAGTCTAGATTAGGTCCTAGATGCATTATGATTTGTTTGGTACTTGTTTACATTCATTCCTATTATGCTTTATCCTACTAACCTTTGTTTTGTAGGAAGGTGGAGGTAAGTTTATTCACAACTTATTCCTTGTAAATTCTTTACGCTTTCTAAGTGTATTTGTTTTGGCATTTTGTGCTTAGTTTGCATAACTTCATGTTAATCGCCTTTAGAAACGACTTAGCTTCCTTAGGAAGTAAGTTGCTTTCTAAGTCCCTTTCTTCTTTTCCCTTTTTTCATTAGGATTTAGAAAACCACACTAACCTAGGTTCATCCATCCATGATAACAATTAGGATTTTTAGTAACCTTAGACTTTTACCTTTACTCCGCTTTGCTTTCTTTCTCATCTCAAAGAACAATAAAAAGCACCTAATAAAGGTTAATCTTCTCATACGCCACAAGACTTTTCCGTGGGTTAATTATACACGCCCCATTTTGAGGCGAGGTGTAAGGCATCCACCAATAAACAAGTCTTAGTATGATAATGCTCTACAAACAAATAAACATATGACATTTCCTTAAAAGACAGTTCACAAACAACACTCGTCTTTTCCTGCAGGAATTCTTTTCTCATCTCACTCACTCTCAACACGAACCTGCTCCCACTTGCCTCATTTGCAAGTCAGTAACGTACTTATACTAGACGAGCCTGCAACACCTAAGCATAGGCATAAGCAGTTCAAGCCTAAAAAACACAAACAAACAAGTTCTCTCCTTAGTTAGGCGAACTACGTCGACTCTGATCCTGATTTTCCCGATGAGGTACGTAGGCGGCGGGGTAGGGCCCGTTCAAGCACACTCTTGATTTTCCCTACATTTTCCCCATTCTTTCTTTTTATTCCAGTTCCAATTAGTAGTTCTTTTGTTCAGCAGCACCTTATTTCTCACCCTTTGAAACAGACTAACAAGTGTGGATCCCATCGGGTACGGAGGACGGTCTGGGGGTGCTAATACCTTCCCAGGTCGTAACCGACTCCCTGTAACACCCAAAATTTTCCATATTCTTATTATCATCATCATCATATCATAATCATCATAAGCATGTCATATCCTTGGCATCTTTGCATAGAAAAAATAAAGCATAACACTCTCATGTTCTAGCATTGGGCATATGATCAATTATTGGTGTATTTGAGGCCTTACAAGACATAGTAAGAGGCCAAGTGGACTTGTCCAAGTCCCATGAAGAGTCTACATGATATTCATAAGCTCAAGATCCTTTACAAGAGCCCAAAAGGTTGGGAGGTCATCAGAGAATCCAAGCTAGGACAGGCTCCTACACAATGGTTTCCAAATTAGGGTTTCACTTTCAAGCAAGGATTCTTTGTGAATTTGACCATTTCATGTGGGAAAAGTCCTTCATATGATAAGAGGTTCCTATGGATGAAATTTGGTGAGAAAATTCCTTGTGGAAGGCAGTTGTTTCATCAGTTGCTTGCATAAGAAGAAATTGGTCAAACTGATTATTTGAAAAAGTCAATTGTGACAATGCAAGGGTTCCAACCCCATTTTTCAAGCCAATGGATGTCCTTGAGGCCTTAGAAGAGGTTTGGCAAAGTCAAAGATCAAGAATTAAGAGGTTTTGAAGAACTTTCCTTTTTTGGCATATGGCTTGTAATGAAAGTTTCTATTTTTGGCAAGTTTTGCCCTAATCTTCAAACCATTCTTTCATGGCCAAGATGACCTCAAATGAATTTCCATTAAACATGAAAGTTGTAGAGTATGGTCTCCCATTTTTAAAAAGTACAAGTATATTTTCATAGCTTTCATGGATCAAAAGATATGGCCAATCGAAATTCATCTTTTTTAGGGTTTTTCCATATTTTCAAGTTTCCACTCTTTGCAAAAGGGCTTGTAATGCATTCTCAAGGCTTCTAAAACACCAATGCTGGCCACCACATTCAATAAAAATTAACAACAAGCAAGTTTGCCCAAGGAATCTCAAGAATTCGTGCATGGGCTAAGAGATAATCCACAAAATACAAAAATGCAAGATCATTCACAATGCATAATTCAAGTATCCAAGGGTCAAGATTAAGTCACTTATGGATGGAGGGATCAAGCATGATCAGCATGTGATATGAGAGAGGGAAGTGAATGAGCCAAGCATGCTATCACACCACTCTTGCAAATTGGCAATATCATTCCAATCACACTGATCTCACGTGCATTTTTCTTCATTCTCTCAGCATTGAACATTGGTATCATATATAAGCAGCTAGGGTTTTCATTTGTGAAGAGTTCATGACCATTTCACCACTTTCCATTTTTTGCTCATTTTGCATTTGGCTTCGAATCTCTCATCTCTCTCACACATTAGCCAAACAAATCACATATTCTTCATCCTTGAGTGCTCAGGATCAAAGATCCACCATCAATTCAAGCTGAATCTAAGGATTTCACAAGGTGCAGTTCAAGTGTAGTTGTAGTTGAATCTCAAGATCTAAGCAGTTTCAAGCTCTCTCTTGCATTTATTTTGCAAAGAGAGATCAAAAGAGGTTGATCTGCAGCTGGAGGAGGTTTATCTTGAGCTATTGTGAGAGTTGCAACTTTCAGGTAAGCTTCAAATTCATGGATCTAGAAATGGTTTTGTTTGTGTGCATTGTGATCTGTATGTCTCACTGATGATTCTGATCTGTTTAGATTTAGAAATAGACGAATACTGAGCATGTATGGTGGATTTGAAGTTTGTTGCATAAAACTGTTTGCGTTCTATTTGTTTGATTCACTGATCTATTTGAAAATCCAAGTGCATATTTGAGTTTAGTATAAGTGATTTATGTGATCTGAAGATTTTGTTTGATTTATGTACACTTTTGTTCTTCGTATGAATTTTTCGGTGACCGGAGCTAGGGCTCTGTCACCGGATTCTGGAAATGTTGAGATTGCAGGTGATTAAAGAAGATGATGCCATGGTCGTAGGATATTTGATCTGGAGGGTGGATGTTGTGCCAGTGCATTAAAATGAGAGGGTGTCCCACACGTGTTTTCTAATTTCACAATAATGCCACATGTTTGTCACCACACCATAGCTATGGTACACACACACTGATTGGCTGATTTGGTTGACTTGGCTTTAGCACTTGATTTGATCCTGTGCGTTGTTTCAATCCATTAGCTGGTGTTTTTTCCAGATTTATTTGAATTTCCATGTTAAGTGTCATAAACCTGCACATGACTTGTGGGCCTCAGGTGCTATTCGCACCCCTCTCATTTTTTAGCACAATAGAATTAATTGAATTCCCTTGCTTTTCTCACCCCTCTCTTTATTTCTCTTATTTTTATTTCATTTTATTTTCAGTTTGATTTTCAATTTTAAAATATAGTAGAATGTATCCAAAAATTCCAAAATAATTCATGGTTAATTCTTTTAGTTTTCTTTAATTTTTGATATTTTTGTTTTCCATTTATTTTCATTATCCACGTAGGAATTAATTTCTTCTTTTATTAATTGTTTTTAATTCATTTTAAATACATGCTGACTTGTAGATTTTATATCTTAAGCATCACTTAGAATTTTGAGTTGGTTCTTTTTGAATTTGATTCATATTGAGATGTAGTTTGTTGGTGATTTTGCTTCTGATTTTTAGAAGCTTCCTTGATCATTTTTGGTCTTTAACTTGTGTGTGAAGTCTCATAACCCTAATCCATGTTTAGGCATCCCTTTGACCCACCTTGCTTCTGATTTTGAGCTTATCCTTTTGGTATGTTAATATTAGGTGTTTGAGGAGCCTTTGTGCCAATTTGTGGAATTTTTGGATGAACTCTTGATTTAATGTGAATTTTCTTGTTTGCCTCTCTCTTTTTGCATCCTTTTTGGTCATATGCTTAGTCCTTAGGCTAGGAGGGCACTTGTGCCAACTCCCTTAGGTTTTTTAGAGCTCTTTTAGGATGAGGATATCTCCCTAGTCTTTGATTGATGTTTGTTCCTTGAGGAGGTTTGTATTACTTGTCTTTGAAGCTTATACATTTATGTACATGTTCACTTCACCTCTTATGCTTATGTGTTTCTCATGTTTACAATGATTAAGCTTGTGTGCTTCTTTTCTTGATCTCTTGTGTTGCTTAGGCACATTCTTGGCATGTTAGGGTTCTGGTCTTGAAATGTATGATGTTTGTTTACTTTGTATGCTTTGTGCTATCTCATAAATGTTTTGTTTTGTCATGGTGACTTGTAATGCTTTATGTTGAGTTGTTTGATCCACTTCTCATCCTATGTTGTATGCTTGATCTTGGCACTTTAGAATGGAGTTTCAATTCTAGTTGTGATGTCTTGGCTTGATCTTTTGTTCATTGGTATCTCATTTGGTCTTACTTGCTTTTGTCTTGCTACTTGTTTATGCTTATAACCATTTCAGGGGCCTTGGTAAGTGGGAGGTGTGGATGAGATTCCCACATCTCCAACTCTTTTATCTTCATCTTTCATTATGCTTTCTCATTAGTGTTTATGATGTGCCTTATACCATCACTTGCTTATCTTCTTCTCTTCCCCCTTTAGGGAACAACTTACCTTCTCTAAGAGAAGTAAGTTGGTGTTCTGTTTCTCCTTTCTTTTGCTTCTTCTTCTCCTTCTGTTCTCCTTCTTTTTTAGGATAGTTGAAGCCTCACTAAACTAGGTTCATCCATGCATGATAACATTAGGATTTGTTAGTCTCCCTTAGTTGTTTACCTTTTCTATTCCTTTGGTTCTCTTCTCATCTCAAACCAAAAAACCATAAAAAGCATCTAATAAGGATTGAAGTGGTCTCCTGTGCAATAGCCTTATTCCATGGGGCACTTGTAGTCTTCCCATCTTGGGATAATATAAGCTTTTCTAGCATGATGCACAAGTCTGATCATGAGACCACCTTCATAAAGAAAATCATAAAAAAGACACTTCTTCACAAAACTTACAAAAAACACTTAATAAATTCAACGAGTTAGTGAGCTTAGGCCCTAATCTCTGGAACCATGTTTTGGGGATTTTCTCCTTACTTGGGTGTGCTTGTTCTATTATTCCATCTTGGAATGTAGTAGCAAGTACACATTCCATGGAAAAGAGCTTGAGTTCATTCTCTTGTGCCACACTCTAAAAGACTTCTAAAAAACACAAACAAACAATAAGTGTCTCTCCTTCGGGAATTCTCTTCTCACCTCATTCACTCTTTACGTACGAACTTGCTCCTACTTGTCATTTTGCAAGACGGTAACGCACTCATCGTCCGAGCCTGCAACACCTGAGCATTGGCATAGACAGTTCGAGCCTTAAAACACAATCAATCTTTTCCACCCCTAGTTAGGGGAACTACGGCGTCTCTGATCCTCATTGTTCAGATGAGGTACGTAGGCAGCGGGGTAGGGCCCGTTCGAGCACAATCTTTATTTTCCCTACATTGTTTCCTTTTCATTTCTTTTTCAGTTCCCCTTTCCTTTCTTTTCCAGTTCCATTCCTTCTTTTGCAGCAGCTTTCATTTTTTTCACCCTTTGAAACAAATTTCTTTGCAAGCGTGGATCCCGTTGGGTATGGCGGACGATCTGGGGTGCTGATACCTTCCCAGGTTGTAACCGACTCCCGAACTCAGTCTCTTTGGTTCGCAGGACCCGTGTCCTTCCAATTCTTTTCTCCTGGCTTGTGCAACATTACCATTCCCGTTCCTTTGGGATAAAAATGCCTGGCTGGCGACTCTAACCTCTTTCCTCGCCACTTTCGCGTTTGTACCAGGATGGAAATCCAGGGAGCGACACTCCCGAACCCAATATCTTTGGTTCGCAGGACCTTGTCCTTTCATTATTCCTCCCATTTTTTCATCATTAACTTTCCCATCCATTCGGGATAAAAATGCATGGCTGGTGACTCTACCTTTTCTGCACCACTTTCGCGTTTGTAATAGGATGAAAATCCCGGGAGCGACACTCACAATCACCAATCCATTCTGGTAATTCTTCAACCATAAGATTATCTCTTACCTTAACTTCATCCATCGGTATCACATGTGACGAATACGAAACATACTTTCGAAACTGCGAAACATGAAACACATCATGCAAGTTGGACAATCTCGGTGGCAACTCCACTCTATAAGAAATAGGACCAACTCTCGTCGAAATCTAATACGGACCAATAAATTTAGGAGTAAGCTTTCTCGACTTCAAAGCTCGTCAAACATCGGTCACCGGAGTAACCCTCAAAAACACATGGTCTCCTTCTTGAAACTCAAGATCTTTCCTTCTGTCATGATAACTCTTTTTCCTAATCTGTGAAGTCTTCATCTTATCTCGAATCAACTTCACCATTTCAGTAGTCTGTTTCACAATATTAGGTCCAAGTACAACACTCTCACCTGACTCATGCCAACACAAAGGTGTCCGACATCTTTGACCATACAAAGCTTTAAATGACGGCATTTCGATACTGGAATGATAACTATGTTATAAGTGAACTCGATCAATGGAAAGTGACTATCCCAATCACCTCTTTGTTTAAGCACACAAGCCCTCAACAAATCCTCCAAAGATTTTATCGTCCTCTCTGTCTGTCCATCAGTCTAAGGATGATAAGCTGAACTCAATTTCAACTTCGAACCCAATGCCTCTTGCAAAATCTCCAAAAATATCGAAGTGAACCGCATATCTCTATCTGACATAATATTCAACGGTATCCCATGTAACATCACAATCACACTAACATATATCTCAGCCAACCTCTACAAAGAATGATTAATACCAATCGGAATAAAATGCACTGACTTAGTCAACCTATCAACAATCACTCAAATAGCATGATGCCCTCTTGGAGTAGTAGGTAACCCCGTAACAAAGTCCATTGATATACTATCCCATTTCCACCCAGGAATATCCAACAGTTGCATCAAACCAGCAGGTTTCTGATGTTCCACTTTCGACTTCTGACAAGTCAAACATGTATAAACAAACTGAGCCACGTATCGCTTCATACCAGGCCACAAAAATATCTTCTTCAAATCCTGATACATTTTCGTTGCTCCTGGATGAATACTCAAACCACTTCTATGCCCTTCTTCCAAAATCATTCTCTTTGTTCATCAACTCGAAACTCGTTATATCCAACTTGTTCATCATTAACCATCAAGTCTACCAATTTCACATCTGACTCCTGACTCTCCCGAACACGATAAAAAATATCATTATTAACTTTCAGCATTCCCAACATCACACTATGAGGTGTCCGTTCACAAAACAAACTCATATCTCTGAATTGTTCAATCAACTCCAATTCTCTAGCCATCATAACTGACATATGCAATGTCTTCCGACCTAAGGCATCAACTACAACATTAACTTTACTGGGATGATAGTTGAAACTAAATTCATAACCCTTTAGAAATTCTAACCAACATCTTTGCCTCATATTCAGCTCTTTCTAATCAAACAGGTATTTTGAACTCTTATGGTCACTAAATACCTCAAATCTAGGACCATACAAATAATGCCTCCAAATCTTTAAGACAAAAACCACAGTTGCTAGCTCCAAATCGTGAGTAGGATAATTCCTCTCATGAATTCTCAACTAACGCGAAGCATACGCCAAAACTTGACCATCTTGCATCAATATTCCACTTAAACCCATCAAAGAAGCATCACAATAAACTACAAACGGTTCATCTACTTTTGGAAAAGTCAAAACTGGAGGAGTAGTCAAATTCTTCTTCAGCTCAACAAAATTCTTCTCACACTGGGAATCCCATACAAATGATTTATTCTTACAAGTCAATTGGGTCAACGGAAGTGCTAACTTCGAAAATCCTTCAATAAATCTTCGATAGTAACCAACTAATACCAAGAAACTTCTGATTTAAGTCACTGACTTCGGAGTCTCCCATTGTAATACGTCATCTACCTTGGATGGATCCACATCAATCCCTTTTTCTGAAATCACATGACCAAGAAAGCTCACCTCTTTCAAACAGAATTCACACTTCGACAATTTAGCATACAACTTCTTCTCTTTCAACACTTGCAACACAATCCGCAAATATTCAACGTGTTCTTCTTTTGACTTAGAGTAAATCAGAATATCAATGTAACATGGTGGGAGAACTGACTTTCTATAAATGTTGCGGATAGCAAGAGTCGCCACCGACTTTTATTTTATCCATGTGGAAAGGACATAAAAGAACAGGAAAGACCTATTTTTAAAAGACTTGAGTTTGGGGGGTAGGTTATATAAAGGGAAGGTGTTAGCACCCTTTATATCCATGGTTATCCATGGGCTCTTAGTTACTTAGCTCACTTTAATTGTTTTTGAAAAGTGTAGTGTGTGATTAGAAATTTTTCTAAGTACTTTGTAGTGATCCTCGTATGGATGTATACAAAGCCTTATTTGAAAATGTTTGAAAATAGTGAAGTGTGAAAAGTATTTTCTTTTTGAAGAGTGAGCAAGTAACTATGAGGTACCTATCCTAGCCTAAGTCATTCATGTTCTTTTATATTCTTTCAAGGGTAAGACTATCCCTATTATTAAGGAATAGGTAGTCATTACCTTGGATTTGTTAAGGGAAGAGCATAGGGTCATCGTACGGTCAATGAAAGCAACTGTAGGGTGTCTTTAGCAATTGGGAGGGACTATCATCTTTTAAACCGAAGGGACAAGATCATTTATCGTAGGCAACCTCGTAGGGACTTGATCTTTTAGAATCTGGGAGGGACAAGATGATTTATTTTGCTGGAGGGACTTTGCTTAAGACACCCTACTTTCATGGGACTTAACCGTTTAATTTGGCAACCAAGAGGGATACCCTAGGAGGTGCAGACAACGATCTTAGATCGGCTTACGTGTGTGAGTGTTTATATTCAGATATTTTATCTTTTGAATTAGTTTTCTAAGTCCAGATTAATTCATTTATGTTTTGCACTCCCTATTTACTAACCAAGCAGAAATAATAAAATAAAATAAAGAAAAGAGAGAAATAAGATCCTAAGCTATTACACGGCTTCGGGGCAGATACATAATAATCAAGCGAGAAAAATAAATTACAATAATAGTAATGGTTAGAATTTAAAATTAAGTTTTTATTTTATTTTAAGAAAGTTAAAAGAAAATTATTAAGCTAATTACTAAATGTTATTAATCAATTTACATAATATATATAAAAAAAAAACTTGTTTGATAATAATTTAAATTAGAAAAGAAATTTTAAGAAAGAAAAAAACATTTATTTACAATTTAATAGCAATTACTTAATTAAACACAAGAAAACCAATGTTATTATAAAAAAAAAGTTAATAAGGTTATTGAATTAAATAATTAGTTGGTAAAATAGTTAGTTAATAAAATAATTTAGTTAGTGAAATAATTAGTTATAATATAATAATTAAAATACAAAATTAAGAAAAAAGGAAAAAAAACACAAAAAAGGGAAGAACATGGGGATGCCTGGATTTGAACCCAGGACCTCCCCTTTACCAGACTTGTATGCTGACCAGAGGGGTTGCGCGCGTGTTGAACATATGACTGCAAAACAAAAATTATATGTAAAATCCTAAAAAATAAATAAAGCGTAAAAAGAAATGTTTGAGGTTGGGTTCGAACCCATGCCCTCAAGAGAACAAAACCAATCCTTAACCACCAGGCCAACGTGCGCGTTGTGAACATTATATGGAACGAATAATATATAAAAAAACATAGAATTTTGAATATATTTCCGCGCCATACTTCATCTTCCTCCCAGAACCGTCCAGTTAGGCTATAGTTACAGCTTGACCGTCGCTAAAGCTTGTAGTGAAAATTTTTATTCGTCACTACAGATCCTGCAAATTGAAAAATTCACAATACATGAAATAAATACATTCTAATGGTACCAATCAATCAATGACAGTCCTATGGGTCTAATTACTCCATCAATTTCATTCTAAATCGCTTCTATCCATGAGTTCCCAAATTCAACTTCTGAAACCCTAACAATGGCACGATGCGTTTCCTGCAACAAAACTCAAAACCAAGCAACCAGAAACATTCTATGACATATTTCAAACAATCGTAAGGCATAAAAAACAGTTTATAAGGAGTGATCAAAGAAATCAAAAAATTCAAAAAAAAATTGAAAACTCCTATTCGGTTTATGAGTATGATGATGATTTTGATGTAAATATGGATTGATATACGTTCAATGATCATCAAGGAATGGTTTGAGACCTTTAGAATGCTTTTGGAAAGCCTTGAAGTACAAAACCGAAAAATTGAATTTTATTAAAAAAACAAATTTTGAATGTGCCTTTTTTTCTGAAATTTTGCGTCCCTTTGTATTGGTTAATGCTTGTGTATATATAGTGAACATAACTAGGTCAAATAATGGGCTTTTGATCCAAGGATTGTGGTTACTTGTTCATGAAGAAATTCCATCATCTTAAATGTCAAAAAATTGAATGATATGTTTCCAAATTGATTGTGCACGAAATTGGAGAGTCTCAATCAGTCTTAAATGTTTTTAAGAGCTTCGAGAACACGAATCACATCCAAATATTGAATTTTATATTTTATTTTGATTTAAATTGAATTTTAATAAATAAAATCCAAATAAATAATAAATAAATTATAAAAATCAGAAATAATTGGAATTGGGTCGTGCTTGATGTTATTGTGAATATTGGATTGCAATTTCATAAGCCCATTTGGAAAAAATTGGATTTGAGACCCTTTTTGCTCAATGCACCCTTTGAAAATTTCTCAACTTTGACAATGCACAAATCCCTCAATTTTAAGGCCATGAAGATGATCTTGGACATTTTGGAAAGCTTAAAGAGTCCTCTAACAAAAATCTTTGGTCTCATGTCTATATCTTTTACCATTTTCAAATTACGCTCTTTGGACAAAGTTGACTTTTGGTTGACTTTTGAAATGACCTATAATGTTTTAGCTCATACCTTCCAAATGACGCATTTTTAGGCTTGGATTGTGAGACACAAAGTTGTAGAGAATTCAATTTCCTTTAAAATGAACTTTGGATGGGAAATTTTTGATGAAGTATGTGAAAGTTATGGCTGGTCAAATTTCTGTTGACTTTTATTGTGAAATCCTAATTTAGAAACTTCTTGATTCTTGATGATCTGAGACTTCCTTGATGAATCATGACCAAGCCTTGATCAAATAATGAATTTTACTTCATAACCTTGATGTTGGCAAAAAATCTTGAAGTTTAACTTTAATTTGACCACAGTTGACCTCAATTTGACTTTTTAACCACTTAACTGATTTTTGAACATCTGCTCATCTGACTGGTCAATCTTATTAGGAAAGCCCTGAAACTTGAAATGGGGATTCTTGAATACATGTGGGATGTTATGAAGCTCACTTGAGGCCTTGGAAATCCATTTAGCTTAGAGAAACTGAAACCCCTAGTTTTGGATCCATTGTTCAAGAGGATGCTTTGTCTGGGGGAACTCTCAAACTTTCTGACAAATTGTGAACTTCTTAAACCTTGTGAACCTTGAGAGAACTCTAGGGACACATTTCTTTGATTGTGGGAGGGAAAAATTTGGGGTACAACAACCATCAATAAAAAAAACAACAAATTTATCCAAATACTCATGAAAAATTTGATTCATATACTCCATGAATACACCAGGTGCATTAGTAACTCCAAAGGGCATCACTACATATTCATAGTGTCCATACCGAGTCCTAAAAGCGGTCTTTTGAATATCTTCATCCTTCACTCTTATCTGGTGATAACTCGATCGCAAATCGATCTTACTAAACACAAGAGCACCAACTAACTGATCCATCAAATCATCTATCCGTGGAAGCGGATACTTGTTCTTAATTATCACCTTATTCAGTTGTCTATAATCGATACACAACCTTAAGCTACCATCTATCTTCTTCACCAACAATACCGGTTCTCCCCACGATGATACACTCGGTCTCATAAACTTATTTTCTAACAATTCCTCCAACTGTTTCTTCAACTCAGATAACTCGAAATCGACATGCGATATGGTGCAATCGAAATAGGTATTGTTCTTGGAACAAGATCAATACTGAACTCCACCTCTCTTTCTAGAGGGACGTCCAAGACATCATCTGGAAATACTTCCGGGAAATCTCTCACCACTTGTAATTCACTAATTTCCATATCATTCTCCACTGACAATGATGCAAACAACGCCAAAACTTGCGCTTTTTCATTCATAACCTCTTTCAACTCTCGAGCAAACAAATAACTAGCTTCTTCTTCCTCTTCATCGGGAGTAAGAAACCGAACCAACTTACTGAAATAATTAATATGAACATGGTTGTACTCCAACCAATTCATACCCAGAATTACGTCCAAGGCTCCCAAAGGGAAGAAAATAAAATCCACACCAAAGTCCTTACCATAAATCGATAATGGGTTGTTCAGACATACGAGAGAAGTAGTTAACGACCCATCAAATGGAGTCTCGATAACCATATCTCCTTTCATCAGAGAAATAAAAAGTCCTAACCTCCTTACACAATCAATAGAAATAAAATAGTGCATATCACCAGTGTGAATCATAGCAATCAATGGTATACTATTAATATAGCAAATACCTCTGATCAAACGATCCTCACTAGAAGTCTGTGTCCCTGTCAAAGAGAACAACTTTCCTCCAGTTGCAGCTTTCTTCGGCTTCTAGAAATGAGTTTTGATATGACCTTCCTCCCTACAGTTGTAGCAAGTAACCAGATTAGTTTTGCATTCAGTAATCAAGTGTGTAGGCTGACCACACTTGAAACATTTCTTCACATCACTCGTGCACTCACTGGCATGATGACCCAATTCATCACATCTGTAACACTTCAGTGAAGTAGGAGCACCTCCCCCACTTGGCCTTTTTCCCTCATTTTTTTTCTATTTACCCTTATCAGCAAGAGATGCATAAGGTTTCCCATGATGCATCTGTTGTTTTCCTATTCTCTCAGTTAAATCTTTGAAATGCTCAGATCGAGCCTTGTTGTCCTCCTCAAAGATCCTACAACAATCCACCAAATCCGGATATCTTCGGATCCTCTAATAGCCAATCACATGTTTAATCTTAGACCTCAAACCATTCTTGAATTTAATGCATTTCGAGAACTCAGCAGTCGCCTCGCTATAATGCAGATAAAAATTCGCCAGATCAGTAATCTTAGCAGCATACTCGGTCACAAACATACTGCCTTATTTCAGTTCTAAAAACTCGATCTCCTTCTTTCCCTTAACATCTTCAGGAAAATACTTGTCGCTCCCCGGATTTTCATCCTAGTGCAAACACAAACTGTCGGCGATGTTGAAGGTTGAAGTTGAATAGAGTCGCCAGCTAGGCATTTTTATCCCGAAAAAAAGGTAATGTTGCATAAACCTAGAAAGATATGGATAAGACGATTGCGAACCAAAGAGACTGAGTAAGGGGGTAGGTTACGACCTGGGAAGGTATTAGCACCCATATCGTCTGTCGTACTCGACGAGATCCACACATACCTGATTGTGTTTAAAACGGGATAGTGTATGTGCTAAACTGTGTATAAAATAGATGGGTGAATGGATGTACAAAGTGTCAGTGCAAGAAGAAAGTGAGTGTTGAGGCTGAGGAAAGAGAACTGGGAGGAGGAGAGGGGGGGACATGGGGACCTTTGTTCGATAACCGTTAAGTTATGCCTACGTATCCTCTCGTGCAATGAGGAAGTCAGAACACCGTAGTTCGACTCAAAGAGACTCAGTGTTTTTGGTATGAACTACTTACTTGTCTATGCTCAGGTGTGTGACTCGTCTGACTCGAGTGCTAACTGTCTTGCATTAGACGAAAGAAGAGAGTTCTCGTTTTCAGAGTGAATGTGATGAGAAAAGAATCCCGGAGGAGACGTTTATTGTTTGTTATTGTGTTTTCAGCTTTTTATTTATTTTTTGTGTTTTGCATAAGATAATGAGCTTAATCCTTAATCAGGGATCGTAAACTCATTATATCACCCCTGATTTTAGGGATAATGAGTCTACTTAAGTGTGAGATGAAAATGTCAACTTAATTACCCTAATGATGCAGGATTAAGATCATTAACCTACTTGTGATTATTAAGTGCTTTTGGAATTTTTGTGTGTGTTAAGTAATGAGTTTAATCTCTAATAAGGGATTAGTGAACTCATTACACCATCATAAGAGAAGGATAATACATGAGAACACTTAAGATGAAGAAGACTCCTCAACTTAATCCATGGTTAGGGATTAAAATCGTTATATAACAAGCCTTTATTAAAGTGTATTTTAATTAAAGGTGGGATTAAGAAATGGATTTTATGTTTGCAAAACTAAACCTGAGGGGGACTTTTCCATTGAACACTAGGGTTAGTCCCTCTGAACCAACAGGCAGAGATGTTACCCTAATATAAGGCCCACGTTACAAGCTTAAGTCTTAATGATTATTAGGTGTTTTGATTAGGAGGTGTAAACAACTTAAAGGTTTAACACTAAGCATTAAAGTTATACACTCCATCCTAAGATAAGGATACAAGCATAACCCTAATTCAGAGTCTTAAAACTTTAACTATTTAGCCTTGATTATGAGATGAGAAGCAGAGACTCAAGGAGACTCAAAGGTAAAAACTAGGGGAGACTATGTACAATCCTAAATTTATCATGCTTGGATATTCCTATGGTTTGTGAGGCTTAGAGAAATATCTTCAGATGGCCACCAAGGAAGAAGAAGCAGATGAAAAAAGAAGAGAAAGGAGAATAGGTTACTTACTTCCTGAAGAAGTTAAGTAACCTAAGAGAAAGAAAAGGAGCAAGAGAGAGCATAAATGAGTAAAACTCACTTCAAATACAAATAAAGATGCAAATGAAGAGAAGAGGTTGGATGTGAAGGCAAATCCACATCCTAAACAACTTACCTGAAGCCCCTGAAAAGTTAGTATGAATGCATAAGATATGAAACAAAAGGAAATAAGGAAAATGAAGATGAAATGATCAAGACCATAAGTGCAAACACAATGCAAATGTGTTATGAAATGATGCAAAGACATGTACAATGTTTATGCATGATCATACAAGAGATGAGATGCAAAGGAAAGCATGTTAGGAGCTTGAAATCACATGAATACACCTAAGAAATAATGAGTGCAAGACATACCAAATGGATGCAAAAATGATCAACCAATGTTCATACATATCCTAAGGTATCTAAGATGACATACAAATGCATGAGATGTCATGACAAGTTCACATGATGAAGGTATGCAAAGATTAATGCAAATGAACATGGCAAATTAGGGTTTTAAGAAAGTATGAGATGCACATGTCCTCAACAAGAGGATAACACATGATAAAAATTTGAAAATGAAATCAAATGAACCCTAAACACACATAAGATCACTCCCCAAAGATGAAGGTCAGAAGCTATACCAAGGTCAAGTTATGGTTTTTCTAAATTAGGCTAGGGTTTTGGGTACTTCTTCATGAAAAATTCCAAACAAATGGAAAATGCAATGCAAAAATATGAGTTAAATACCCTAGATACTTCATGCAAAGTATGAAAGGATGAAAAAATAACCATGTGCAAACTCATCTTGGTTGATCAGAAATGGATTTTTGAAGTTAGGGTTATAAAAATAGGAAATTTGGAAACCCTAATTCATGGTTAATTGTCAAAACATGATCAAACCTTAAACGAAATTTGTAAGATGAGTTTGTAAATTGTTCTAAATGCTTAAGAATGCATCATGATTTTTTTGGTGATTTTTAAATACCTAAAATATTTTTAATTAATTAAAATTAATTAATTAATTAAATAATACAATTAAATGATTTAAAAATATATTTTTAATGCAAAAATTAAAAATAAAATGTTTTTGGTTTCTGAAAATTATTTAAAGTGGAAATGCAAGAGATTATATTTTTATAAAATGATTTGCTATTTTAAATAAATAAAGGAAAATAAAATGAAAGAAATAAAATAAAAATGCAAAGTAATTACAAGGGATGGCTCAAATTGTGTGGGAACTGGATCAAAGGCTGAGATCTCAAGTCAGCTTGACTGAAGGTAGGATGATCTAAGGGTCCATATTCAAATATTGGCTTCGCGCGTGATCCAAAGGCCAGCATTCACTCTGATTAAATTAATTAGGTTTTTATTTAATTAATTAAGATTAGTGTTTAATGACATATCTGAGTTGTTCGTGCGCTAACCTAATCAGGATCTAATGGTTGTGGTTCAAACTGGAAACACTAACCCTAACTAATCTCAGATAACCGGAACAGTGCTCCGGTCATCTTCTCCGGCCAACCCCAAATCCTATCTTCTTCTACATGCCACTAAAACTCATAAATCTTGCCCAGAAAGGATCCTCTAACATCATGGAACACAAATCAATCATCAAACAACATTTATATAACACGAATCATGAGAATCGAAGCAAACATCAAACTCGGGCAAAATTTCAGAACATCATAACATACTCATTTTTCACTCATTTTCAGTTTTAAACACATCAACATGACCAACATAACATGTAGATTCACATTTTAACAAGAAATCAAGGTTCTGGAAAAATTGTTCTTGAGGGATACCTGAGCTTGAGTTCTTCAAACTGGAGCTTTCAAGGCCTTCCCTTTGTGCAAGCCAACTCCTTTGGACCTCCTGAAGCTATTGAGATGCTTGGATGGATTTTATTTTGGCTAGTTTGTGAGATACAATTCTGATATGGCAGAAATCGTGTTTGTGTTTCAGGCTGTTTCAGGTCATGGTGATGGGTGGGTTTTGTTCCTTGAGTGATAGGGAGTTGAATGGTGAAAGAAAATGTGATGTTTGATGGTTGTGCAATGAGTTTCGAAGAAATGAAGTTTTGAGAGGATTTTTGCAATCTGAGTTTGTGTTCTCTTTCAAGTCTTGTTGTGATATGTTTTATGACGCTTAGGCTTTGTATAGACAACTGGGATTGATCAGAAGAGTGGTTGTGCACTGTGGGAATGGCATGGCTCCATTGGCCAAAAAGTCAAAAGTTTGTGTACTTGAGGTATGGGCCATGGCAGAGCTGATTTTCTGGCTGGATTGTGTTCAGCTGGCTTCAAGGATGACCTTTGGATCAAATGTGGTAAGCTGTGATGCTTGGAACACAAGTTTGAAGTGATTTTGCAAATTTCCAACTTTGTGAAGTTTGTGAAAATTGGCCATGAAATGCCTTGGTTCTTGGCCCAATTCTGGTCTAAACAAGTTGCATTATGTTTCTATGATGTGTAGAAGTGCATTAGAGAAAAGGCTTGGAAAGCAAAATTGCACATTTCCCTCTTTGGCATGAACTTGAAAATTATGTGATTTTTGCCAACTTTAATCCATCATAACTTGAGTTCTAGGATGAATCAAGAGGAGTTATTGTACTTTTTTGAAAATGGGAAGATCCAATCTATAAATTTCATGTTTGAATAAAAATCATTTGAAGCTTTTTTGATCAAGAAAGAGGAGGTTGAAAATCTTTCCCAAAATGGAAAGTTTTCATTACAAGTCATGTCCAAAAATGGAAACTTTTGCAATGGCTCAAAATTCTTCAATATTGTGAACATCCAAGCATTCCTAATATCAAATAAAGATCATAGGACCTCAAATTGATGATGATGACCCTTTGGAACCCTTGTTGGTGGCCTCAGATGCCCTGATTCTGACTTTTCTTGCACAACAAGTTACCATTTGATCAGATGACTTCCACAAGGAATTTTTGCTTCAAATTTAATAAACATGCTCCTTATAACACATATAGACCAATAGAATCAAGAATGACCAAAATTTTGAGTGTAAGGGCCTCAAGCCCAAAACCCTAATTTTTGGTCATCTGTGCAGGAGCCCTGAGCCTGCCTGGGTGGCTCTACAATCTCTTGTGATCTTTTGACTTTCAAGAACCCCTGGGGGTATAATATGATCTTAGAACACTCAAAGACCCCCTTGGCATGCTTCATGGCCTCTGAGATAGCTCAAACACTTCTAAGATTCATTTGATCACAAACCCTAGTTATGCAACTTATGTAGTGAAATAACTATGTAGTGTGAGATGGTATGCTTATGCAATGCAATATGAAGGATCACAAGCCAAGGTGTGAGAAAAGAGAGGGAAATTTGGGGTGTTTACAGTTGCCCCTATTCAAGCATGAGTTAGCTGTGTAGGATGTAAGCGCCTGGCTTAACAGACAAACAAGATAACTTGTGGTTGAATACCAAGACAGTCCAAAATTTGCACTCTTTATTATAAGAAGAAAGGGGATATAAATTGTAATAGACAGTATAGAATGTATATTAAATGACGGCAATGGAGGACGACCATCGTGCAGAGGACGACTGCTGGGGATAAAAAGGGTGAAAAACGTACTGACGGGGACGACCATCATGTTGGGGAATAAAGAATCCGCGACGGGGACGACCATCGGGTAAAGTGATGAAGGACGATCATCAAGATAAAGAAGAAAACCACAAAGGGGACGGCCATCGGGTAAAGGATAAATGAAATAATGATGAGGGACAATCATCGAAAAGGTGAAAGGCGATCATCGAGCAGGGGACGGTTGCTGAAAAGATCATGACATAGGACGAATGTCGGATAAAACGATCAATGATGGGGACGGCCATCGGATAACATGATGAGGGACGATCATCAAAATGAATGATGAGGGATGGTCATCAAGAGGTGAAGTACAATCACCTAGCAGGGGACGACTGCTCTGTTGGGCATTATCTTGACATATGACGAATGTCGGATAAATAGATCGACGATGGGGATGGCCATCAGATGAATGATGAGGTACGGTCATCAAAAGGTGAAGGACGATCACCTAGCAGGGGAATACTGCTTTGTTGGGAATTATCTTGACATAGGATGAATGTCGGATAAAAAGATTGACGATGGGGATGGCCATCGGATGAATGCTGAGGTACGGTCATCAGGAGGCGAAAGACGATCACCTAGCAGGGGACGGCTACTCTGTTTGGGATTATCTCGACATAAGACGAATGTCGGATAGAAAGTTGTTTTGTTGGCGACTTCTGGGGATAGATAAACACGGGAGAGTGTTTAAGCCCTAAAATTAAAATGGTATAAGTGTCTCGACAGTGTGTATAGATTAAAGATACGGACGAGTATCCTTAGGACCACGATACGGACGCGTATCGATAGAAACAAACAACGACGCATGTTTAAGGAGTATCAACTATCTGAACAAGGAACACAGACGAGTGTTGATCTGCTGGGGAGATGCGTAAGATGCAGACGATATCAAAGAATTATGTAAAAGTAGGATACGGACGAGTATCAGAAGGATTGTGTATAAGTATGTACAAGTATTTGTATTGAAAGTGCAAAAGGACATTTTAGATTTTATCTGCAGGGGATAAGTTTTTGCGTATTGTGGGAGGACATTTTGGCCCGTACCTGGTTTATGATCATGCAATATGTTTGATTTTTGCCGTAATGCTCCGTATTAGACGGAATGCTACGCTCTGTTTGGGGAGGAATGATGCGAATGCTATGATTATGAAAATGAGAGAAATGAGACCCGAGATCTGAAATCTACTGGAAGAACGGATCACAGGGCGATCTGTGGGGAGAAAGGATCACTGCACGATATTTCTGGAGAACTCTGGGGAAAAAACACTGTGGGGATCCAATGCTGGGGATGAGAAGATCTGGCAACACGCTGGGGAAAAGTGATTTAGGAATTTCTTAGGAGATCCTGCTTAGGGGGAGAGAACTTCTGGGAAGTAATCTGTCATAGGATCAGCTTTGTGGGGGATACTCTGAGGGGATAAAAAAAGCTCTGTAGGGGAATACTTTCGTCAAGTAGTCCTTCTGATGATGTGATCGCCAGCTTGGTTGGGGATATAGTGTCTGATATGCCCCATGCTGTGAAAGGTTGTCCGCCTTGAGTACGTACAACCTGTCAAACAACGGAAACACACAAGTGCCCTGAGGTATCCTCAACCAGATTCCTTCATAGGAGTTAAGTTCGCTTAAGAACACATATTTCCTACAAGCATTTATTTAAAATGGCTAATATGTTTTCATGAAAATGTTGTATTACGAACTTTGGACATTTTGCAAACAAAACAAAAAAGTATAAAACAAAGTGTGAATGAATATTTGACTTTATTGATTTGTGTTCCCTGAATAGGTGAGTACAGTGAGGAAGCTAATCCCTGAAATGAGGAGATTGCTATAAAATTGAGAAAATAAAAGTTATATTCTCTTTGGCAATGCTGAAGTTGGCGCTCCAATGAGCTTCCTGCGCTATGACCCGTATGACCTGAATGCTCTTCTTATCTTGCTTTCTGAAGAAAGTTGATTCTGACTGACGCTTTGTCCTTTCGAAGCTTTCCATGTTATGTGAGTGATACAGACGAACTCAGAATGTAGTTGTTCGCTTATTCCCTGATTTTGCGTGGATCGCCCTTTCAGGTTTTCAATCCACCGGGATACCCTTTTTTCCTGAGCTGTCCGATGTGGCTTTTCAACTCAGCGGGTGTATGTTTTTTTTCCTTCATTTTTTCCCTTATTTTTTCCTGAGTCTTCTATTCTGTTTTTGACTCGCCGAGATGCCCTATTTTTTAACTGCATCTGAATTCACAGGAGACGGGAAGTCTTCACCATCCATGGTTGCGAGCATCAGTGCTCTGCCCGAGAAGACTTTAATTATCACATAGGGACCTTCATAGTTTGGTGTCCACTTTCCCCTGTTGTCTGTATGAGGAGGAAGGATCCTTTTCAATATAAGCTTTCCCACTTGATATTCCCGAGGTCTGATTTTTTGATCGAAGGCTTTCTTCATCCCTTTTTGATATAAGTGACCATGACAGATAGCTGTTAATCTCTTTTCTTCAATCAGGCTCAGTTGGTTATAACGAGATCGGACCCATTCTGCTTCGTCCAGTTTTACATCCATCATTACCCGCAAGGAGGGTAATTCAACTTCAACAGGTAGAACGGCTTCTATACCATACATAAGCTGATAAGGCGTTGCCCCGATGGTTGTTCTGATGGAAGTTCGGTACCCATGTAAGGAAAATGGTAACATTTCGTGCCAGTCTTTGTATGTGACTACCATCTTTTTCACAATCTTCTTAATTTTCTTGTTAGTTGTCTCAACAACGCCATTCATCTTTGGTCTGTAAGGAGAAGAGTTGCGATGTTGAATCTTGAAATCCCGGCATAGTTCTGTCATCATCTTGTTGTTGAGGTTTGAACCATTATCAGTAATGATTCGCTCGGGAACTCAATATTGACAACTGATATCCCTTTTCAGAAATTGGGCTACCACTTGCTTGGTGACGTTTGCATATGAAGCTGCTTCGACCCATTTGGTGAAGTAATCAATGGCTACCAGGATGAAACTGTGACCATTTGAAGTAGTTGGTTCGATCTTTCCAATCATATCAATGCCCAACATGGCGAAGGGCCAGGGTGAAGACAATATATTCAAAGGATTGGGAGGCACATGCACTTTGTCTGCATAGATCTGGTATTTATGGCACTTTCTGGCATAGGCACAACAGTCTGCATCCATTGTGATCCAGTAGTATCCTGATCTTAACAATTTCTTTGCCATTGCATGTCCTCCGACATGGGTACCGAAATAACCTTCATGCACTTCGTGCATTAGTAGGTCTGCTTCCTTCTTGTCAACACATCTGAGCAAGATCATGTCGAAGTTTCGCTTGTATATGGAGCCATCGGAATTGAGGAAGAAACTGTCGGCTAGCCTTCTCAGTGTCTTCTTATCATTAGGCGATGCCCCAGGTGGGTATGTCTGAGTCTCCAAGAAGCATTTGATGTCGTGGAACCAAGGTTTGTTGTCAATGACAGTGTCCATAGAAAATACATACGTCGGTCGATCTAGTCTGGATACTAAAATCCGAGGCACATAGTTGGCAGTCTGTACTTTGATCATAGATGAAATAGTGGCCAAGGCGTCTGCAAATTGATTTTCATCTCGAGGGATATATTCAAGCTTGACTGTTGTGAAGAGAGTCAACAGTCTCCTCGTATAGTCATGGTAGGGAACCTGATGCTCTTGATGAGTATACCACTTGCCGTTTGTTTGGTTGATCACCAAAGCTTAATCTCCAAATACATTCAAGGTTTTGATCCTGAGGTCAATGGCTTCTTCATGATCCATGATACAAGCTTCGTATTCTGCTTCGTTGTTAGTGCAGGAAAAGGTGAGTTTTGCTGAGAAAGGAAGATGGACTCCTTTGGGTGTAATAAGCACTGCACCAACTCCACGACCGTTACAATTAACTGCCCCATCGAACATCATAGTCCATGCTTCTTTTGGATCAGGCCCTTCAGTGTGAATAGGCTCTTCACAATCTTTTGACTTTAAGAACATGATGTCTTCATCAGGGAAATCAAATCTCATAGGATGGTAGTCATCAATGGGTTGCTCAGCCAGATAGTCAGACAATACACTGCCCTTGATGGCTTTCTGAGAGGTGTACTGAATATCATATTCTGTTAGAATCATTTTCCACCTTGCAACCCTTCCGGTAAGTGTTGGCTTCTCAAATATGTACTTGATTGGGTCCATCTTTGAGATCAATAAGGTAGTATGAGTCACAATATATTGTCTTAGTTGGCGAGTAGCCCACGCTAAAGCACAACAAGTTTTCTCGAGCAGTGAATAATGTTGTTCACAGTCGGTAAACTTTTTGCTTAGGTAGTATATTGCATACTCTTTTCGACCAGACTCATCATGTTGGCCCAACACACACCCCATCGATTCATCTAATACAGTCAGGTACATTATTAGAGGTCTTCCTTCAATTGGTGGCATGAGAATTGGAGGTTCTTGCAGATACTCCTTGATTTTGTCAAAAGCTTTTTGACAATCATCGCTCCACCTGACTGTTTGTTCCTTTCTTAGCAGTTTGAACAAGGGCTCGCAGGTTGCAGTGAGATGAGATATGAACCTGGAAATTTAGTTCAATCTACCTAAGAACCCTCAAACTTCTTTATCAGTCTTAGGTGCAGGCATTTCCTGAATTGCTTTGACTTTGTCGGGATCAACCTCAATTCCTTTTCCGCTTACAATAAAACCCATCAGCTTACCAGAACGTACCCTAAATGTGCATTTGTTGGGGTTTAAACTCAGCTGATACTTTCTCAGAAACTTGAATAATTTCAACAGGTTTACCAAATGGTCTTCTTCTGTGAGGGACTTGGCGATCATGTCATCCATGTAGCACTCGATTTCTTTGTGGATCATGTCGTGGAATAATGTTACCATAGCCCGTTGATATGTTGCACCGGAGTTCTTTAAACCAAACGACATTACTTTGTAGCAGAACGTGCCCCATGGTGTGATGAAGGTTGTTTTCTCCATGTCTTCGGGTGACATCTTGATCTGATTGTATCCAGAAAATCCGTCCATGAAGGAAAATACCGAGAACTGAGATGTGTTGTCCTCTAATACATCAATGTGAGGTAATGGGAAGTCATCTTTCTGGCTTGCTCTGTTCAGATCCCGATAATCGACACACATACGCACCTTGCCATCCTTCTTAGGTACGGGTACAATGTTAGCAACCCACGGCGGGTAACTAGTTACAACAAGAAAACCGGCGTCCCACTGCTTTTGTACTTCTTCTTTGATTTTCATGGCCATGTCTGGGCGAGTACGACACAACTTCTGTTTAACTGGCGGAAAATCCTCTTTCAACGACAGCTTGTGCATGAAAATATCTGTATCCAAACCCAGCATATCTTCATAAGACCAAGCAAACACATCGACATATTCTCGAAGCATACTGATAAGTTGTTCTTTTACTGGAGCTTGCAAACTGGCTCCAATCTTCACCTCTTTCACATCTTCCTCGGTACCAAGATTGATAGTCTCAACCTCCTCATGATGAGGAGAAATCACCTTTTCCTCTTGTCTCAATAACCTGGCTAGCTCTTCAGGTAACTCGTAGTCTTCTTCAACCCCTTCATCTGCTTGATTAATCAGATTGTCGAAGTCACACGAGGTCATAGTAGTGTCATTGTCGGTGCAATCTGGAGGGCTATCTCTGCAAGGGTTGAGATTTGGTTTGTTTTAGTGATTGATTTTATCTTATTTAAAAAAAGTGAATGGAGTTATTATTGAGAAAAACATTGCCATTTATTGTTTTGTGCGAAAATAACAAAAATGAAAAGATAGTGAGCGAAAAAGATTGTTTGCAAAAAGATGTCCATTGTTCATTGATATTCAATTTGCACAAATACATATGGCCCTATTACAAAATGAATCCCGACATCTTGGGCAAGATGCAGGACTTTGATGCATGCTTTAAAACAGGAAATAATAATTACTCTGCAACAATAACCCTTATAATTTCCTAGGAAGACCAGTCGAGGACTTGTTGGCCCGGGACTCTTGGACGAATCCAGCTTTCCAGGTTGTAGTCGCTCTCAGCCTCGTCTTCCAAAGTGTTGACAGCATCTAGGGTCAGCATTCCCCCACTTATGAACTTGGGAGCATCAGTAGCCTCCTATGGAACTTGTCGGGATGGTTTGCAACCCAAACCGTATTTGTCTTCTTTCATCTGAACCTTCAGCAGCTTGCCCCAGCCTTGGGCATTTCCTTCTTCCACAACCTTCCAAGCTTGCTTGTAGGAAGCAATTGAGGTGCCCATCCTTTCCTCTTGGGATGCAGCAAACACCTCTATTGTAGCTTCGTTGACATTCAAAGCTTCAAAACCTTGGCACATGGTTTCATAGATTTCTCCATCCATTTCTATGTACTTGTACGTAGCCAGGTGACTGACAAAGATATCTTCTTCTCCACAGATGGTGATAATTTGGCCTTCCCACTCATATTTTAACTTCTAGTGAAGGGTAGACGTTACCGCGCCGGCGGAGTGGATCCAGGGCTGACCCAACAAACAACTGTAGGCAGGCTGTATGTCCATCACATAGAAGGTAGTTTTAAAAACTTGTGGGCCAATTACCACGGGCAGCTCAATATCTCCGAGAACCGATCTCTTAGAACCATCAAAAGCTCTGACAACTAGGTTGCTCGGATGGAGTGAAAAACCATCATATTCCAGCTTGACTAAAGCTTTCTTTGGAAACACATTGAGTGATGGTCCGGTATCAACAAGGACATGAGGAAGTACATCACCTTTACATTCCAAAGTGATATGCAAAGCCTTGTTGTGGTTACACCCCTTCGTGGTCAAATCAGCATCGGTAAAGCCTAGTCCATGACTAGTATTGATATTTGCGACTACTGATTCCAACTGATTGACTGTGATTTCTTCCAGCATATAAGTTGCATGCAAGACCTTGAGTAGTGCATTCCGGTGAGCCTCGTAACACATGAGCAGAGATAATATGGAGATCTTAGAGGGTGTTTAGTGGAGCTAATCCACAACTTTGTAATCACTTTTCTTGATAATCCTCATGAACTCGTCCACATCCTGATCAAAGGACGTCTTCTGAGTTTCTTTTGCAGTTGTTTCTTCTGGCACTACACTTTTGCCTTTTGCTTTGGCAGCAGTTTCTGCTTCAGCATTAATTCTTGGAAACTGTGAAGCGAAGAGACGTCCGCTCCGAGTGAAGCCTCCGCCTCCCCCGAGATTGTAAATTTGTGGTGTAGAAGTTGAAGAGTCAAGGGTAACTTTCCTTCTGTGGTGGTAAAGATCTGAGTCGTAGTGCCAAGGCACGAAACTGTTGATGTCATTGGGAATTGGCCCAGGCACCGTGATGGTTACCAGACTAATTGCAGCAGAAGAAGGAGTTGTGATAGTTTGTGGATCATAGTAGATGGTGACAGGAGGTCTAATTAAAGATGGTGCAGGTGCAGGAAGTTGTTGATGTTGATGAGGGTGTTGCTGAAAGTTGTTATCGAGAGAATCTGGAACATGGATGGTTGCTGGATCATAATAGATGGTAACTGTTGAAACATCACTGCTGGTGTTTGTTGTTATTGTAGCCGATTCCGTTGAAATGATTTTTAATGTTTTTGTTGAAGTGGTTTCTGTTGCAGTTGTAGAAGCTTGAACTGTTGATGTTATCTGTAGGATGCCTTCCTTAATTAGACTGTTGATACCATTCTTCAGATTTGCACAACCATTGGTAGAAACTTTGCAAGCTTCACAACGGGCCTCACAACCCAGAAACACTTGGCATTTCAATAGCTAAGCTTTTACTTCGGCCAGTGGTGTTTGAATACTTGCAATGTCATCAATCAGAATTGCTGGTTGGTCCTCCTCAATGGCATTGATCTTTGGCTCACCGGGATTTGGTATTAGATTCTTTGTGACATTTGGTGGAGGTGCAAAATTCAAAGCTTTGGAGTCAATCAAATCTTGGACTTTCATGTGCAGGGCTCTACACTTCTCTGTTGAATGACCAGGCGCATTGGAGTGAAAAGCACATTTGGCGTTGACATCATAATTCCTTGGAAGATTCAGAGGATCTGGTGGATCCAAAGTCCTCAGTTCAGTCAAGTTAAGTTTTAATAGTTGCGGGAGTAAGACTGCATAGGGCATCGGGATGGAATCGATCACCCTATTAATCTGAGAAGGCCTTTGTTGGAAAGGACATTGTTGTTGGTTGTTGTTATTATAAGATCTTTGTTGCTGTTGAGGGTACTGTTGTTGCTGAGGTGCTGGAGTAGGGATGGTGACTGCAGCCACTGATCTTTGCAAGTACTGGGGTCAACCTCTACTAACATGCACTGAATTAGTCTCCCCCGTCCTTCTAGGTCCTGAGAAGGGTTTCTTTGCATTGCTGGAGCTAGCAACATTGTCAGAAATCTTACCCATCTTCAATAGGCTTTCGATTCTCTCGCCTGTTATAACCACATCAATAAAACTGGTAGAAGAGAAGGCAGCAAGTCTATCAATGTAGGTCCCTTGCAAGGTATTCATAAACATATCATCCATTTCCCTTTCAGACCTAGGTGGCTGGACAGCAGCAGCGAGTTGTCTCCACCTTTGAGCGTATTCGCGGAAACTTTCTCTCGAGGACTGAGACATGCCCATCAAGAGGATCCTATTGGGTGCCATATCCAGGTTGTACTGATATTGGCGTATAAAGGCCTCATCTAAGTCTTTCCAATTTCTAACAGTGGCCCTTGACAAGTGTGAATACCACTCTCTGGATGCCCCGGTTAAACTGTCTTCAAAGTAAAACATCCACAGTTTCTGATCCATGGTATATGCTTTCAATCTTCCCATAAACGATTGCAAATGGGTACGAGGACAGGAGGTTCCATTATACTTTTCAAAGCATGGAGGTTTGAACTTGTGGGGAATCCTCACCCCTTCCACTAAGCCCATATCCATCACATCGAATCCCAAAGAGTTATGGGATTCCAAGGATCTTAGTTTCTCAGATATCTCGTCCAGACGACGGTCATAAGCTTCATCTGCCCCAACACCTAACACAGTAAACTGCTCATCATGAGGATCTTCCTGTAGAATATGATCTCCAGTGTTCCTTTGGCCATTCCCAATGATATTAGCTTCAGGATTGTTGTCAGGTTCAAACACTACTGGAGTCGTTCGTGGCTGTCCGCGCTCGTCGTTACTAGTACCTCCAGTGCCTGCGTGGTTATCTTCTGGAGTTTGCCGCTCGACCAACTCCCTCAATCTTTCCTAGGTCTGTGCCAGTCCAGTCATCACAGCCATGAATTGATTCATTTGGGTCCTCACCTCTGTCCTCACATCTGTCATTTGAGTCCTCACATCTGTCAGTTCATGATGTAGCTGATCCATTTGTAGACTCGGAAGGTTGTGTCGAGTTGGATATTTGGGGATGCGATTGACGGGAAAGACCCTCTTGAAAGCAATATTTCCTGAAACAATCAGCAGAGTGAGAAAACAACAACAAAACACCTGCAAAACAAAGGATATGAGGTTAGCATGCAATGCAATATGTCTATTTGTCTTCAGAGGGTATCCGGTTTGGTTCTTGGTTTTAACCTTCCAGGCCTCTGGGATATGAAGATGTTGAAGCAAACGAAGTCCATAAGAAAATCCAATATATAACCATAAAAAATACAAGTGGCAATGCCAAGATATAAATAGTTCATGAATTATAACCAAACAAACTCCCATGGTGAATCAAAATACAATCAAATTCAGGAATACAACAAACAAAATCACCATGGTGAGCTAAAGTACAATCAAGTAAAGAAAATTAGACATCCAGTCCAAAAGCATCCTCCCTGACTTCCTTTAGGAGAACATCAGTTACTGGTCCAACTGGGTGCTCTGTAATGGTTCTGATGAGAAGGTTTCTGGTTGCAATGGAATTTGTCATCTTATGATACTTGTCTTGTTCTTTGGATCTTTTTAACCCCGCCCGGAGTTTCAACTCTGAGATCTCCTTCTGAGCTGCTTGAAATGCTTTTTGGCTTCTTTTCTCATTAGACTCTAACTGCTCTATCTTGGCTTGCATCTTCTGATCTTCTTGCAAACGAGCTTCAGTTATTCTGATCCATCTACCCTGACTTCCTTCCAGGTAATGCTCGGCTCTTGCTTTTTGAATCTTTTCTTCCTTACATGCATTTTTCAACACAAGTTCCCCTGCTCGGGCTTTCTTGATGAAGTCTTCAGTCTTCTCAATTTTGGTTACATGCTCGATGCGAAGCTTATCTAACCTCTCAATGTCTAGACGACCATCGTTCCTTTCTCAAAGGGTCTTCTTCAAAGCTTCAGCCAGTTGGGTATTTCTTTCTTTCATCTTTTCAAACTCTTCCAGGCTTACTGTGGCTGTGGACTCAACTGCTGATGGCCCTGGCACATCTTCCAGGGTGAATGGCATGCGAGTAATCTGTCCTCTGATGCGTGACCATTCAGTGTACTGAGCAGAAGCTATGTTATTACACTATCCTAAAATGGCGGTTCCTTTAGTCTGTATATTGTCCCAAGCCCAGTCTGCTTGTCGGACAATGGCATGATTGTTCAGAATAGCACAATAAAGAGACTCTACTAAGTCCTGCTCCCTAGGTGGATGTATCAAGGCATACCCCAACTGTCTTTTGAAAAGTAAAGGATTGTAATTGATGCAACCCTTTACTCCAATAAGTGGCACATTTGGGCATTTCCCACAGCTTATTATTATGTCCCGCCCCTTGGTATTCTGAGTACACCATCTGATATCTTCTGAAGTAAGGGCAATTATCCTCTTAGCCCAATTCTTTGACTGATGTGGGTTCAAGAAAGCTTCCTTCTTTGGCATGTGCTTCATCAACCAATTTTAGAAGAGAGGGGAACAACACCTTACCAGTCTTCCTCTCTGTTTCTCATTCCTCTAATGAACTGAGTAATAAAAGTCTCCCAATAAGGTGGGAACCGGGTTCTTTAGCATGAAGATGTGGATGGAATTTTTGCTTACAAACTTTGGCTCGTCTGCAAACAAAATGATACCATAAATGCTGAGGGCTAGGAGAGCACAGACAATTTCCCAGTTCCCTTTTGCAGCATGCTCTGTAGCCTGAGTAATCAAGAAATCCATATGAAGGCCTGGGATTCCAGCTTTGGAATTCATGTGCTCATCAATGGTAGTTACTTCCAGATGTAATTCTTTGGCTATGACTTCATTCTTTGGAGGAGTCATTTCAGGATTGAAAGAAATTCCTCTTCTGATAGAGACACCCAATAGCATAGAGTATTCTTCCAGCAAAGGACTTATCTGAAAATCTGGGAAATTGAAGCAACGTAGAGGAAGGTCATAAAACTGAAGACAAGTGTGAATCATGCTCCTCTGCAATGTGTGCAAGTCCATGATCATGTCCAGGATTCCACTATAATGCTCTCTGAATAAGGGAACATGATCAGGGGTGATAAGGGCCTATATCTGCCTGATGCCTGCTAGAGGATACTCAAAGAAGTGGTAGGTGATGTTGCTTTTCCTGGTTGAATCCATGTTGAAGATGTGTGCTGAAGGAGATAACTGAAGAGGATAATTGAAGAAGATAGCTTAAGAAGATAGCTGAAGCAGTGTTGAAGCAGATAAGCTGAGCAGAAGAACGGTCAAAACCAAACCAAAGGAAAATGGATACCATGTAAAACAAATAGACAAATGTTAAATGATGCAATATGATGTATGCTTATGATATGGAATGGTTTGTGATCATGTGCTGGATTATCAGTTGCCTTTTGACAGGATCCTTGAGTGTTCAGAGTTTTAGATGGAGGACTGAGAACCAGTAACTAGGTGGAGGACTCAAATAAAGAGTCAATAATCCAGGGTTTCAGAGAACTAGTCCAAAATAGTACAACCTTAAGAACAAATTCCAGTAGCAAGGTATGTTGAGGTCAAGGGTTCCTGCAAACCTGTAAACAACCCAATCCACTCATAGGTATTGTTCTAGAACAAGTATTCTCAAATTCAGATCTATTATGAGAAGTATAAACACTTCTAACCCGGAGGTTCAGTGTTTACCCAAATCATAAAGGATCCTCCTCTAATTCACCTCAGATGCTGAAGGTCATCTAAAAATGGTCATCCAGACTTAGCAGGCTTCCCAGATAGCCCTGGCACTATAGGAAATCTGTAGCACAGAGTTCTCAAAAGGAAACCCATGTCTGAACCGTGTTTTCATATTCCCGCACCAGACCGAAATGGAATGGGAAAGAATACAAAACCACTCTAATCATATGTGTCATTCAGGCCTTTGTGTTGGACCTTTCTGACTAGAATACCCCTCCCACCAAAGCAAACCAGAAATCCAGCACAATGATATGATAATAATAAATGAAATGCAGAAAGCAATAAATGAAAGCGATAAAGTAAATGCAATAAATAAAGTTGTACATGAAGCAATAAATAAAGCAAAAACATAAACACAAATTGCACATAACACACCCAATAAACAAAAACAAACAAGCGCTAGGAGAAACCCATAAGAGAACCAGAAGCCCTGGTTGTAAGATCCCCAACAGAGTCGCCAAGCTATCGCTCCCCGGATTTTCATCCCGGTGCAAACGCGAACTGTCGGCGATGTTGATGGTTGAGGTTGAATAGAGTCGCCAGCTAGGCATTTTTATCCCGAAGGAAAGGTACTGCTGCATAAACCTAGAACGATATGGATAAGACGGTTGTGAACCAAAGAGACTGAGTAAGGGGGTAGGTTACAACCTGGGAAGGTATTAGCACCCAGATCGTCCGTCATACTCGACGGGATCCACGCATACCTGGTTGTGTTTAAAAGGGGATAGTGTATGTTCTAAACTGTGTATAAAAGAGATGGGTGAATGGATGTACAGAGTGTCAGTGCAAGAAGAATGTGAGTGCTGAGGCTGAGGAAAGAGAACTGGGAGGAGGAGAGGGGGAGACATGGGGACCTTTGTTCGATAACCGTTAAGTTATACCTATATATCCTCTCGTGCAATGAGGAAGTCAGAACACCGTAGTTCTACTCAAAGAGACTCAGTGTTTTTTGTATGAACTGCTTACTTGTCTATGCTCAAGTGTGTGACTCGTCTGGCTCGAGTGCTAATTGTCTTGAATTAGACGGAAGAAGCGAGTTCACATTTTCAGAGTGAATGTGATGAGAAAAGAATCCCAGAGGAGACGTTTATTGTTTGTTTTTATGTTTTCAGCTTTTTATTTGTTTTTGGTGTTTTGCATAAGATAATGAGCTTAAGCCTTAATCAGGGAACGTAAACTCATTATATCACCCCTGATTTTAGGGATAATGGGTCTACTTAAGTGTGAGATGAAAATCTCAACTTAATTACCCTAATGATGCAGGATTAAGATCATTAACCTACTTGTGATTATTAATAGTTTTTGGATTTTGTTTTGTGTTAAGTAATGAGTTTAATCTCTAATCAGGGATTAGTGAACTCATTACACCATCCTAAGAGAAGGATAATAGATGAGAACACTTAAGATAAGGAAGACTCCTCAACTTAATCCATGGTTAGGGATTAAAATCATTATATAACAAACCATTATTAAAGTTGATTTTAATTAAAGGTGGGATTAAGAAATGGATTTTATGTTTGCAATACTAAACCTGAGGGGGACTTGTCCATTGAACACTAGGGTTAGTCCCTCTGAACCAACAGGCAGAGATGTTACCCTAATATAAGGCCCAAGTTACAAGGTTAAGTCTTAATGATTATTAAGTGTTTTGATTAGGAGGTGTAAACAACTTAAAGGTTTAACACTGAGCATTAAAGTTA
This sequence comes from Lathyrus aphaca, assembly GCA_963966055.1. Classification (NCBI taxonomy): domain Eukaryota; kingdom Viridiplantae; phylum Streptophyta; class Magnoliopsida; order Fabales; family Fabaceae; genus Lathyrus; species Lathyrus aphaca. The sequence continues at coordinate 471,875,287 of OZ014523.1, forward strand.
TACATTCCATCCTAAGATAAGGATACATGCATAACCCTAATTCAGAGTCTTAAAACATTAACTGTTTAGCCTTGATTATGAGATGAGAAGCAGAGACTCAAGGAGACTCAAAGGTAAAAACTAGGGGAGACTATGTACAATCCTAAAGTTATCATGCTTGGATATTCCTATGGTTTGTGAGGCTTAGAGAAAGATCTTCAGATAGCCACCAAGGAAGAAGAAGCAGATGAAAAGAGAAGAGAAAGGAGAATAGGTTACTTACTTCCTGAAGAAGTTAAGTAACCTAAGAGAAAGAAAAGGAGAAAGTAAGAGCGTAAATGAGTCAAACTCACTTCAAAGACAAATAAATATGCAAATGAAGAGATAAGAAGAGATTGGTTGTGAAGCCAAATCCACATCCTAAACAACTTACCTGAAGCCCCTGAAAAGTTAGTATGAATGCATAAGATATGAAACAAAAGGAAATAAGGCAAATGAAGATTCAATGATCAATACCAGAAGTGAAAACAAAATCCAAATGTGTTATGAAATGATGCAAAGACATGTATAATGTTTATGCATGATCATACAAGAGATGGGATGCAAAGGAAAGCATGTTAGGAGCTTGAAATCACATGAATACACCTAAGAAATAATGAGTGCAAGACATACCAAATGGATGCAACAATGATCAACCAATGTTCATACACGTCCTAAGGTATCTAAGATGACATACAAATGCATGAGATGTCATGACAAGTTCACATGATGAAGGTATGCAAAGATGAATGCAAATGAACATGGGAAATTAGGGTTTTAAGAAAGTATGAGATGCACATGTCCTCAACAGGAGGATAAAACATGATAAAATTTTGAAAATGCAATCAAATGAAGCCTAAACACACATAAGATCACTCCCCAAAGATGAAGGTCAGAAGTTATACCAAGGTCAAATTATGGTTTTTCTAAGTTAGGCTAGGGATTTGAGTACTTCTTCATGAAAAATGCCAAACAAATGGAAAATGCAATGCAAAAATATGAATTAAATACCCTATCTACTACATGCAAAGTATGAAAGGATGCAAAAAGAACCATGTGCAAACTCATCTTGGTTGATCAGAAATGGATTTTTGAAGTTAGGGTTAGAAAAATAGGAAATTTGAAACCCTAATTCACGGTTAATATTCAAATCATGATCAAACCCTAAAATAAATTTGTAATATGAGTTTGTAAATTGTTCTAAATGTTTAAGAATGCTTCATGATTTTTTTGGTGATTTTTAAATACCTAAAAGTATTTTTAATTAATTAAAATTAATTAAATAATTAAATAATACAATTAAATGATTTAAAAATATATTTTTAATGCAAAAATTAAAAATAAAAATGTTTTTGGTTTCTGAAAATTATTTAAAGTGGAAATGCAAAAGATTATATTTTTATAAAATGATTTGCTATTTTAAATAAATAAAGGAAAATAAAATGAAAGAAATAAAATAAAAATGCAAAGTAATTACAAGGGATGGCTCAGATTGCGTGGGAACTGGATCAAAGGCTGAGATCTCAAGTCAGCTTGACTGAAGGTAGGAGGATCTAAGGGTCTAGATTCAAATATTGGCTCCGCGCGTGATCCAAAGGCCAGCATTCACTCTGATTAAATTAATTAGGTTTTGATTTAATTAATTAAGATTAGGGTTTAATGACGTATCTGGCCCATTCGTGTGCTAACCTAATCAGGATCTAATGGTTGTGGTTCAAACTAGAAACACTAACCCTAATTACTCTCAGATGACCAGAACAGTGCTCCGGTCATCTTCTCCGGCCAACCCCAAATCCTATCTTCTTCTACAAACCACTAAAACTCATAAATCTTGCCCATAAATGATCCTCTAACATCATGGAACACGAATCAATCATCATACAACATTTATATCACACGAATCATGAGAATCGAAGCAAACATCAAACATGGGAAAAATTTCAGAACATCATAACATACTCATTTTTCACTCATTTTCAGTTTTAAACACATCAACATGACCAGCATAACATGTAGATTCACATTTTAACAAGAAATCAAGGTTCTGGAAAAATTGTTCTTGAGGGATACCTGAGCTAGAGTTCTTCAAATTGGAGCTTTCAAGGCCTTCCCTTTGTGCAAACCAACTCCTTTGGACCTCCTGAAGCTATTGAGATGCTTGGATGGAGTTTCTTTTGGCTAGTTTGTGAGATACAATTCTGATATGGCAGAAATCGTGTTTGTGCTTCAGGCTGTTTCAGGTCATGGTGATGGGTGGGTTTTGTTACTTGAGTGATAGGGAGTTGAATGGTGAAATAAAATGTGATGTTTGGATGTTGTGCAATGAGTTTCGAAGAAATGAAGTTTTGAGAGGATTTTTGCAATCTGAGTTTGTGTTCTCTTTCAAGGCTAGTTGTGATATGTTTTATGATGTTTAGGGTTTGTATAAACAATTGGGATTGATTAGAAGAGTGGTTGTGCACTGTGGGAATGACATGGCTCCATTGGCCAAAAAGTCAAAAATTTATGTACTTGAGGTATGAGCCATGGCAGAGCTGATTTTCTGGCTGGATTGTGTTCAGCTGGCTTCAAGGACGACCTTTGGATCAAATGTGGTGAGCTGTGATGCTTGGAACACAAGTTTGAAGTGTTTTTGCAAATTTCCAACTTGGTGAAGTGATAACACTAAATTTCACCGTATTTCTGACTCCGATTTCGCATGCATTCTTAGTTTTTATTGTTATTTTGTTATGTTATTACTTTGTTTTTCTTTATTTTTAGGTTTTTTATGTAATCGGGGTCTAAATCAAGAAAAGGAGCGAAAAAGGAGTTGAAACGGGCGAAAACCAAGAAATTCAGCTTTTTACACTTACGACATCCACTGTGTGAGTCAGCATGACAGGAGAACTGAATGAAGACCAAGAAACAACATAAGATCATTGTACAACACTCAAGAAGCAAGACAAGTGCGGGTATGATGTATGGTATGCGTATGCAAATGCAAAGATTTCAAAGGACTATAAGATAAATTGCAATATTTAAAAAGAAACACTTTTTGAAGTACTAAAAACTCATTCTCATTAAAATTAAAGTAAGGATTACAAGTTAAGTACAAGTCTCAACAATCCTAATACATGAGAGAAAAGTAAACTAGGCCTAGGGGATCACATTTGAAGAAGATCCAAACCCCGACTGGTACTTCATGCGAATCCTCTTAATCTCTTTCTTGTACCGATTCTCCATGTCTTCTTTATCCTTCACCAACTGGTCAACAATAGCCTTCCAAGCACCGGATGTAGGAGGAATAGTAGACGGAGTACTAGAGGAAAATAAATCCTCTCTTAGCCTCTTCGTAACACGCCACTCAAGTAAATCAATAAGATCATCCTTCTCCTTCAGTTGCTCTTGCATCATCATCTTCTCACGTAGCCATTCTTCTTTTACTTTCTTCATCTTGTCCAATTCTTCTTGAAGAGAAACCTTCTCATCAACGAGAGGAAGAAAAGCGGACAATGGCAATATAGGAAACAAATGCTCCTCAGGTGGATAAGGCATCTTGAGCTTGGAAGCCCTAGATCGAACCCACTGGATGTAACACTCGGAAGGATCAAGTTGTTGTCTTCCCAATTGACCCTTCTCTTTCCTATGAACCGCATGCCAAGAATGAGCAATCATTTTCTTTATTTCCACATGATCTGCACCATTAAGAAAGAAGAAATCGGATAAGGAAAGGTTGCTTGGTATGTCCTTCAAGCAATATCCCAACCGTCTCCTAGCAAGAATACGATTGTAATTAATTTCCCCACGTGTACCAAGAAGAGGTACATTGGGAAACTCTCCACAACTATCAATAAGCATTCAGTTTCATAATAGGAACAATACCAAGTCATATCCTTATGAGAAAGAGACATAATCCTTTGAGACCATCTTCACTTCTCTCTATTATCCTTGAAGACATTGGACTTTGGTAGGTGCAAAATAAACCACCTATAGAGAAGAGGTGCACAACACACAATCTCTTCGTCACCTTTGGAGGTCCTATAATGAAAGGCATGATACATGTCTCCAAGAAAAGTAGGTACTAGATTTCTCTTCAAGAAAATCTGAACAGCACTCTCGTCCACAATACCATCTAAGTTAGGAAACAAGACAATCCCATAAATGAGCATTAATACCATAAATGAGCATTAATACCTCGAATGCTTCCTTATGACCCAATGTAAGAGAAGTAGAAGCTTTCCCTATTAAGAACTTAGCATTAATACCACAGACACTCCCTTTCGGAAGAAACTTCCCATTAAAATCAGACTCCTTAATAAAAAGGGCTTTGGCGATGACTTTGGTTGTAAGCTCCTTCTCTAAACCACTGAAAAGAAATTCATTGTACAAAATAGGTAAACCCATCCAATGAGAGTACTCCTCTAAGGTCGACATAAGCTGATAATCAGGAAAGGTGAAAAAATGATGCAACAGATCATAAAACTGAGCTAAGGTAGGGAGAATCCCCTCTATCCAAGATAAACAAGAGCTTTCCATAACATTTATGGAACTCCTGGGTGTCAACCACCAATGCTCCTATCTTTCTTAGCTCTACTAGATTAGGATTCTTGAAGTTTTACTTCTTTGTGTTCCTCCTTTCAACATTCATAACCATAGACATCTGAAATTTTACAATAGTATCTTATGAGTCCCTTGAAATCTCAAGAACAATGCTAATGAATGCATGAGTGCATGTATGCAACAACCACAAACAAGACCACACAAAGCACACGAGTATAGGTTCCGAGTCACGAGCATGAAGTCAAGGTAACAGAACACCAACCCACATAGGTAAGTACTAAGGTTTTGTCTTCATTGTACCTTCAGAAAACCAAAAGGGTGCTAACAGAGGTACCCGGAGTTAACAAACATCTTTAGAATATTATCGGTACGTTGGATTACTCCCCAACCGATAACATTCTTAAAATAGACCTTGTCCGAGTGTAGTATCGCGTGACAACCACCTTAGGTTTACACCCAGATGGTTTCCACACTATGTTCCTAAATTGGCTTGGATGGGTTAAGGGTTCTATGGTCCTTAGTATGATCAGCTCAAGGTCGGAAAATAATGCCACATATGATTACTCATCATGACATTGATAATCCAAGAGAGCCTAACCGAGCGGAGATTATCAAATTGATATAGCTTTGGACTACTCCATCGCTTATCACTTAGAATATTGTCGTCCTATCATAAGTTCAACTCAGATCCGGGTTAGAATCTATCTCACTCATAGAGGATCACCAAAACTGAAACAGAACAAACAAAAAACAAACAAATCAAACCAAAGTAGTAAATAAATCAAAGTAGGCCGAGTCCACTTAGAGATTACTCCCCAACAGAGTCGCCACTTTTCTGTAGCGGTAAAATCATGAGTGTAAGCTATTAGTTAACTTAACTCAAAGTAAACAGAGTCGCCACCGCGCTTTTATTTTATTTCAAGAGGAAAAGGAAAAAAGAGTGAATAAACCCTAATGAATCTAAAAGCCAAAAAGCTAAAGAAACACAACAGAGAAACAGGTAAGGGAGCCCTTTGAAATATTTATTGCTTTTGGTTTGAAAAAGGTTTGTTAAATGAGAGTGGAGAGATGAGAAAATAATTATTTTTTTATATTTTTGTGTTTGGAGAGGTTTACCACCTCATGCCTACGTACTCACAAAGTGCAATGCAAAATCAAAACCTCATAGTTCGTGGTACAAATAGTGAAAAAGGTTGGTTGTAATTGATTTTATTAAGTGGAGAGAATTTGTCATCTTCAAGTTGATGGCCCAACAAATCTACCATGAGAATGAAGGCATGGACTCATACATCATTATGGGGATGGCACCAACTCGGATAAAATGAACGAGTATGCAACTAAATCCCCACAAATGACAAGAGACTCAATTACATCAAACTACAATCATGGAGATTGAAAGACTTGCACCCGACTTAAGAATAATGACTCATAATCTGCACTCTTTTAAAGAAAATAAACAAAAGTTCACAAAGGCACAAAACAACTTGAATGAGTTTGATTTTTTTTTATTTTTTTGAATTAAGGTCAATATGGTTAGATTCATTGGTTTTTAAAGAAAAGAGAAAGAGTAAAATCCACTTGACAAAAGTCGAGGTTTTGTTTATTAAAGAGGTGATGATTTAAAAAGAAGGAATCCTTTGAAAAAGAGAGAAGATTTTGAAAATTAAAGAAGGGGAGGAGATGAAGGGACTATCCTAAAAAAGAAAATAAGGAGATAAGGGAAGAAAGATCTAACCAAACTTGATGATACTTCAAATTATGAGCATAAGATTTTCATAATTATAAGCTAGCAAATGGCCAAATAAAGGCAAGTTCCAACTTCATGAAGGTCAAGGCAAAAGAAATGTGTCCTAAGAATCTAAGTCCAAATCTTCATTCCAAAGCCAACGATAGTAACCAATAGCCCACAAATTAAAGTCACAAGTTTTTTAGAAGTTTAATCCTTTATTAATATTTTTGTGTCCAAATGGACAAATGGAAAATCAACAACAAAATAAGAGCAAATAATAAACATGATATGGATGAATAAAGTATAATGAAGCAAAATAAAATAAAGCAAACAATAAAAGTGCAAGAAATTAAATGTTAGTAGAAAAAGTAATTAAAGTGCAAGAATCTAAAATATTAATAATAATAATAATAATAATAATAATAATAGTATAATAATATTTACATAAGAATGATATGGTGAACTTAATCAACCACAACCAAAAGAGTAACCAAAATCGAAAGGCAGCCGGATCCGCTTAGCATTTTACACTATAGCGATTAATCAAGGAAAACCGAACTGAATTTAATGAAATTTGAAAGGCGATTGGGAGATCTAAAGCACCTACGCATCAAACATTCATAAGTATCAATTCTTAATACAATATGATTAACCACTTTGGGATTACGCGATCAACAAGAGATCCAGTCTGCGAAAGTGCAAGTACCCAATTAAATTTTTATTCCGAATTAGGGACAAATTTAGGTCTATGTTAAGCAATCACCAAGTAATTTACGAAGTAATTACCCTATAAATAAGTTCGGCCACCACCAATTAAGGTGCATAATGTTAGTACTAATGCTTGCGAGTTAAACGATATGTAAATCGCTATCCGGACGCAATATTGCACGAAACTAAAGGTGAATACTAAATTGAGCCGCACTCATGGTATTCTTCCATCCTTAAGTTCAATCACTCATCTTGGTGGATTCAAGCATGAAAATGAATCACTGATGCAAAGTACCTTAAATGAATTGAATAATCCACTTAAAGGTAGTTTTGAATTAATGAACATTAACTACTCTAATCTACACCCAAAGTTCATTGAAATTAAGGAGAAATCAATCTCAAAAGTGCTTCCCAAGGTAAAAATAAAAAATGAGTAGGAAGAAGAAGAAAGAGGAGCCAAAAAAGGGCTTAAAACAAGCTAAAAAGTCAGTTCTGACTTGTGTTAACCGGTTAACCAAATGGGTTAACCGGTTAACGCAAGTAAAATCTGTGCAGTTTTAAAGGTGGTTAACCGATTAACCGATTTACACTATAAATGGTTAACCGGTTAACACCTTACCAGAAGCAGAAAAAAATGCATAAAATTCAGCATGATCCATTTTAAAACCTTTTCTCAAACATTTGATGATCATAATCTGAATTTGCACAAATTTTAAAACCAAAATACAGTGGAATCCCTGCAATCAAACAACAAATAAAGATCCAAAGGATCTAGAATCAAAGGCACCAAACATCTATATTTTGAATGTTGATGGTGAATATGGGTTTATGGAGAGAGTGAATTACCAAAAACACTTCTTCAAATTGGACCAAATCAAGCTAGATCTACTGAAATTGATAAACAAGAACGAGTAGGATGAAGGTTTAGCTCAAGTTAGTCAAGAACTCAATGTGAATTCTTGATAACTTCAAAAGAAAGAAAAAGAGTTTTAGTGAGTTTTTGGTTTTGGGAGAATGTTTTGCAAGGGTTTTTTTGGCTCTCCAAAGCTTGGTGAATGAATGAAATTATGGTCCTATTTAAAGACTCTAGGTATGGGAATTTGGTGGAATGGAGCTTGCTTTGGTAGTTAAAATTAGGCTTGGTAATTGCAAATTTGGTGGGAAGTGGAAAATAGTGGTGATTAGTGAGGGTTTATGGTAGGAAATGATCAAAGTGATGTAGAGAAATCAGAAACCAATGGATCTATAATATTCCCATTATATCAATGATTCAATGGTGCTGAATTTGAATAAAATATTCAAATTTCGCACTGGTTAACCGGTTAACTTATTTGGTTAACCGGTTAACCAAGCTGGAATTTGAATATTTTGTTCAAATGTGACTGCTTGGTTATTGTGGCCCGATTCTTTTTGTACGTCGAAGAAGGCATGAAAATAAACACATGAACCTTGGAATTCCTTGAATGGATCAATTAACTTGGAAAATCCTTGATCAGATAAATTTGAATTATTTGCATATCAACTTCGACTTTCGCTCGGTTTGCTTTCACTTAGTGTGCTTCGATTTTTTCACTTCATGAACTCTCTCTCATCTCTCGCTCGATCTTTTGGTTTCAGATCCTCAACTCGTTTTGGTTTGCTTTTTGATCTGGTGCTATTTTTTGGTTCATCTCAGCTCTCGCGATCTCTCTCTCGTCTGGATTTCGTTTCTCTTTTCTCTCAATCTCTTATTTTGTTTTGTTTGGTGTTGAAGTGAAAAATTTGTGGGTTTATGAACACTTTTGGGTTGAAAGAAGATGAAGGGTGAAGGATTATATCGTTGTTAAAGGATTCTGAGTTTTGTTGTTGAAAGTTTGCGATAGGTGTGATTCACAATGGTGATGATGGAAGATATATTTTTATGGTGATTGAAGCTTAAAGAATGTTTATTTGATAAATGGAGAAAGGTTAGTGTTCTATTTTTTTTCCGAGTGAAGTTTGTTTGATTTATTTTTATGAAGCTTGGTGCTTGATTGATTTCGGCAGGGTGAGTTTTTCTTTCCAAGCTTATTGATGAGAGTGTGAGAAGTTTGTTTTTATAGAAGGATTTAGAAAGGATATTGAGGGAATTTTCTGCAGGTTTTAGGATAAGAATGCAAGCTGTGAAATTGAGGACTTATTGTATGAAATATGTGTATACATTATGAAATTGGTTATGCGGATTTTGCGTTGTTGTGCGTTTTCATGTTGAGTTTGGGGATTGTTTGTTGAGTGTGTGGATGTTGAAGTTTGTTGGAATTTTATGGGTCCAAGCACGTGATTAGAGAATTGGTCGAGGTAATAATGTTGGATGTTGAATAAAGAAAGTAGTGAGGTTGCGTGATATTTTCATGATTTGAATTAAAATAAAATAATAAGTAAAATAAATAATAATAATAATAGTGATAATAAAAAAAAATTAATAGAAATAATACTAATAATAATAATTATTATTATTATTATAGAAATAAAAATGGTAATAATAAAAAACTATAGTAATAAAAATGATAGTAAAGATAGAAATTAATAATAATAAAATGAAAAATAAAAATGGGATAGTAAAATGAATTTTTGGATTTTGTATAGAAAAAAATGGTAAATGGGCTTTTGAATTGGTTTTAGAAAATATGGATGAAAAACGATAAAATTGAAAAAATAAAAATAAAATCGAAATTGGATAACAAAAGTATTACCAAACCCTGAATTTTAGCCACATTGCACACCCATGCACTTGACCAGACGATTTCGAATAAACACTGACTAAACAAACTAAAACGTATTTTTTGAATTTTTCTGAATAAAGGTTAGACGAAAATAAAATAGTATACATGTAGGACAAATTTGGGGTATGAAACTAAAGAATATCCACCTAAGTTGATGGTGTCTTGATCTTCATCTTCACCAATTTTCACAAACATGTATGATCTCTTTAGAGAGAGACTTCACAAGCCTCCTTATCAGATGTGCCCAAGAGAAACCTTGAGAGAATCCCAAGAAACTTTGGTCACAACACATGTGTTAAGCACATTCAAAATATACTACACAACTCCACTAGCCATGGAATTCACACCTTAAGATAACAAGAGTTAACTCAAACTCTTCTTCCAAGAAAATGACCACACACTCTTTGGTGACAGATTTGCAAGGGTTGTTGTCCTTCCAAAGAGCAAACAGTACCAAAAGAAATACTCCTTGAAGCTCAACCAAAACTGACAAGGGTGCCAACTCTGATGCCAATTAAAATTCGGGCACTAACATACCAGATGTTGAGACAAATTTCATAACACTAGTAATCACAATAATTAGGGCACAACCTATTTACAAACATGCAACAGTATTGATGTTGATGTTAATACTGATCTAACAGAACATCAGAGCACAAAGTCAATACAAATGTTTTGACATCTTAAGTCTGACAGAACAACATTATCAAACTATAATTAAACAAATACTGTAAATTGCATAATGATAAATGTCCTGGTTAATTGTTAATCTAGTTCGGTGAAACTCACCTACATTTGGAGGCATCCAAACCAGGAAGGAAAATCACTATGATAGTATTAGTTCAAAGCTAAACTCCTCCATTTAAAACTTCTCGCCTAATCCCTACCTTGTGCAAATTCTACCTAGAAGCCCATCTAGATATGAGACCCCCTCTTACTTCCTAACAAGAAGTCATGATCCCAATGACCATTACCTCAAGAAACCAAAAAGAAAGATATACCATATTTCCCTTACAATACTTGGTTTTGCTTCAAAGCTTCCACCAAGAACAATACACTATATGCTTAAAAGCTTTTGAGTGAACAATAAACAACAAACAATATATCTACCACAGTTTATCAAAAGATACAAAAGGTGACTTACAAAGTCACGCACAAGAGACTCTCAAAACCTAAGTTTCTAAATCTTCCTCTAGTTTTTACAAAAGTATTGAAAGTTGTTTTTATATTATGTATAAATGCTCTTTAAATACTTCTTATCAATCCATGGGCTTCGCAATCTTCACCCAAATATGTCTTGATCCACGCGTTAAGGGCTGCACCAATTGTGCAGAAACGATCTCCTTAAATCTTGGAACAAAACACATTTTCCTAAATTGTCTCATCATCCAATTTTGGAAACTTGTGTACAACTGGAGATACAAAAACTTGTTCCAGATAAAATCTTCTTGGTCTGCGAATATATATATATATATATATATATATATATATATATATATATATATATATATATATATAGTTTATTATTTTTAAATATATATATATATATATATATATATTCATAAAATTTAACATCAATCGAAATCATTTGATATGTTAACGATATGCATAAAATTTAACGACTTACAAAACTTTAACAAAACCGTTAATTTTGATCCTTCTCTATCAAATGATTTTCAATTGATATTAAATTTTATAGAGATGATCTTTATGATAATATCTTTCAATCCAACAGTGTATTTTGTTATACGAATATGCGTTAAAGAGTTATCACAATTGATATCAAATTTTGAGGAATGAGTTAAAAGGTTTATCACGTGGGCATTTGCTTAAGAATGTTTTTGAAACGAATGAGGAGTAAGATGTATTTTTCTTAAATTTCAATGTAGACCTATAATTAGTGACCTAGAGAAAGTAGATTGTCATTTGAAGAGAAAGGATTTCATTGAAAACTATTTGGGTTGGACATATAATGAAGAAGAACTGTCGAGTAACGTTTCAGAGACTACTTATATAGATGCTTCAAGTAGTCAATCATATATATATATATATATATATATATATATATATATATATATATTCATAAAATTTAACATCAATCGAAATCATTTGATATGTTAACGATATGCATAAAATTTAACGACTTACAAAACTTTAACAAAACCGTTAATTTTGATCCTTCTCTATCAAATGATTTTCAATTGATATTAAATTTTATAGAGATGATCTTTATGATAATATCTTTCAATCCAACAGTGTATTTTGTTATACGAATATGCGTTAAAGAGTTATCACAATTGATATCAAATTTTGAGGAATGAGTTAAAAGGTTTATCACGTGGGCATTTGCTTAAGAATGTTTTTGAAACGAATGAGGAGTAAGATGTATTTTTCTTAAATTTCAATGTAGACCTATAATTAGTGACCTAGAGAAAGTAGATTTTCATTTGAAGAGAAAGGATTTCATTTAAAACTATTTGGGTTGGACATATAATGAAGAAGAACTGTCGAGTAACGTTTCAGAGACTACTTATATAGATGCTTCAAGTAGTCAATCATAAATGGAATATGATGAAAAATTTAACCTGATTGATGAGATTGTTGGCGATGTTTTTGGGATAAATGTGAGTTATGATGAACATGAAGATTTTGATGGGGAAGAGTTATCGAATAAGGAAGCGCAAAGATTATATTTGTTGTTAAAATAAATGAATATGAAAAATGTTTGAGGGCTTGTCAGACTCAAAATTATCAATGTGTGTGAGATTATTGGCCACTAAGTCAAATTGGAATGTTCCTGATCAATGTTTGGAATTCTTTTCAAAAATGATGCTAGACGCGACTCCTATGAAAGACAACTTGCCTATAAGTTTTTATGATGCAAAGAGGTTGGTGTCGAAGTTGAGTTTAGAAGTAATAAATATTGATTGTTGAATTAGTGGTTTCATATTGTTTTATGACAATGATTTTGGTACTAATGATGGAGCGTTGGAAGAATGTAAGTTCTGTAAGAGTCCAAGATATAAAGTTTGCAGTAAAGCCATTAATCGTAACAAAAAACGTGTAGCAATGAAGTCCATGTTTTATCTTTCGATAATACCAAGGTTAAAACTAATGTTTGCTTTAATGCATAGTGCAAGTCAAATGACATGGCATCATACAAATAAAACAAGTTCAGACACTATGCGGCATTTATCTGATGGCGAGTGTAACACAGTGGGAGAACTGACTTGGGCATTTTTGTTTCCAAAGACTATGTTGCGGATAGCAAGAGTTGCCACCGAATTTTATTTTATCCAATTAGGAAAAGAAATAAAAGAACAAGAAAGACCTTTTAAAAAAAATTGAGTTCGGGGGGTAAGTTATACAAAGGGAAGGTGTTAGCACCCTTTGTATCCATGGTTATCCATGGGCTCTTAACTACTTATCTCAGTTTACTTTGTTTGAAAAATTGTGTAGTGTGTGATTAGAAAATATTTTGATAAGTCTTTAAATTTGCAATGATCCTCGTATGGATGTATACAAAGTGTTTAGTTTTGAAAATGTTTGAAAAGTGGGGTGTAAAGAGTGTTTTGAAAAGAAGTGAGCAAGTACTTATGAAATACTTACCCTAAGTTTGTAAGGTCTTTCTTGTTATTTATTTCCTTTAACGGTAATATTGTCCTTACTATTAGTGAGTAAGTAGTCTTTACCTTGGATGTTTAAAGGGACGGGTGTAGGGTCATCGTATGGTCATAGAAGGCAACCTTGTAGGGGTATCTTAGTAATTTGAAGGGTTTATCATCATTTTTCCATAGGGTCATCGAGGGACGAGATCATTTATTCGAAGGTAACTCGAAGGGATAAAGAGGGACTATAATCTTTATATCGTAGGGACTTGATGATTTTATCCGTAGGCAACTTTGCTAAGATACCCCTATATTCGAGGGACTTGACCATATTTTAAGGCAACGAAGAGGAGAAACCCTAGGGGTGCAGATGGCAATCGTATAACGATCGACTTTCGTGTGTGAGTGTATTTATTTCAGATATTTTGTCTTAGAAGTTAGTGGGCTAGGTCCATTTATTTTTGCATACATGCTTTTCACACCCTAGTTTACTAACCACGCAGTTTAATATTTTTGCGGAATTTAAATGCGGAAAATAAAACCTAAACTATTACATCATAGGGAGGGGGATACATAGTTTAAATCGGGGGAGTGCGGGAAGTAAAAGTGCGGAAAAATAAATATTCCAAAATAATTAATAATCCTATACACTTGTTCTAATAAAAATAAATGACGAAAAAAATAAAATCGGGAAAGAGATAATAATGAAGGAGGAAGAAATATTGGAGGATTCGATTGAAATCGTTTAATTGAATTTCTTTTAAACTATAATCAAATATTGATTTAATTTTATGAAAAGATATTCTTTATGCATTTTTTTATTAAAAGAGAAAAAAAAAGTCATTAATTTTCTAATTTGTTATTGGTTAGGAAAAAAAAGTTTGATTATTAATTAATTTAATTATGAAAAAAATATTTTTTTATGTATTTATTTTTATTTACAAAAGAAAAGAAAAAAAATATATTAATTTTATGAATTTATTTTATTTACAAAAGAAAAAGAAAAGAATTATTACTCTTTTTAAAAATTGTTATTGATTAAAAAAGATTATTAGTTAATTAATTACTTATAATAAAAAGATAGAAGAAAAAAAGAAATAAGTTAAGAAAATAGAAAAAGAAAGGAAAAGGGCTTAAAAAAAGGTGTTGGGTTTATTGCTACGGTTTTGCTTCCATTCAGCTACGATTTAGCTACGATTTTTCGTAACTGACCATGGCACTTCTTCATACTTGCACTTAAACCTGAAAACAATGGATCTAAATGATCATAAACATCAAATTAAATGCATATATGAATGAAACATCAATGAAAATAACATGTAATAAGAGATTTGAAAAAAATAAAAGTGAAAATGGCAGCCATGCATGGAGGTCGTGTTTCACGAATTTTCCCCTTCAACAATAGTGGGGATTGTCTCCTGGAACCTTCTTGAAGATATTGGGACGTGGAGAAGTGAAGAAAACCTGCTACAAAGTACTTTGGTAGTTTGACCTAACTTACCTTTTTTGAAATTTTTTTAGGGTTTTTTTGTGTAAGAATTTCGTCTCCTTGACTTCTGAATATGATAGGTATATATAGGAGTGTATTTTAGGTCAAAAAGTTTGGGCTTGGGTGAAGGAAGCTTGGTTGCTTTCGAGTGAAGAAAGAAACTTTCTATTTTGGTCCCAAAAAAATAGATGAAATCCTACTCTTTTGGTCTTGCATGAATTTGGACACTTATAATCATCATAAACATCAAATATTTGATCCCAAAATAGACCTAAGATCAAATAATTGATTTTTCAATATTTATCTTGATTAAAATTGAATTTAAATGAATTAAATCCAATATAACATAAAATAAATATAATAAATCATATATTATGATCTATGGGTCGTGCATGATCTTATAATTGAGTTTGGGTTAGAAAAATTTGGGCGCATTTGGAAGAAACTTGAGTTTTGGTCATTTTTGCTTCATACACCTCCTCAAAATTGCCCAACTTCAACAATAGATAACTCTCTCAATTTTTATTCCATGAAGGTGTTCTAGGACTTTTTATAAATCTTAGAGTGTCCTATAACTACTCCTTTTGGTCCCATGTCCATTTGATCTTACATTCTTAAGTTATGAGCTTTTGAAAAAGATGACTTTTTATTGACTTTTAAAAGGACCTGTAATGTCTTGGCTCATATCTCTCAAATGAAGCATTTTTGGTCTTGGCTTGTGAGACACAAAGTTGTAGGGAATTGAATTTCCAAGATGAGCTTTGGATGGGAAATTTCTGATGAAGCATGTGAAAGTTATGGCTGGTCAAAGTTATGTTGACTTTTCTTGCACAAAATCTTTATTTAATAACTCTTGATTCTTGATGATTATGAGGTTTCCTTGATGAATCATGATCAACCCTTGATAAAATGATGAATTTCACCTCATAATCTTGATGTTGACCAAAAATCTTGAAATTTGACTTTGTATTGACCACAATTAACTTTTTGACCAAGTTAACTGATTTTTTATTATCCAAGTATTTGACTGACCAAACTTGTAGGGAAAGCCTTGAAACTTGACATGAGGATTATTTGAGTTATATTGGATGTCATGAAGTCCACTTGAGGCTTTGTAAGTCCACTTTGCTTTGTGAAACTCAAAACCCTAGTTTTAGATCCATTGCTTAGGAGGAGGCTTTGTCTAATGAAACCTTGAATCCTTTTGAGCAATTGTGAATCTTGTGACCATTAGGAGACCTATTGAGATACATTATCTTGAATATGGGAGGGAAAATTTTAGGGTACAACAGCTGCCCCTATTCAGTTTTCTTAAACCTGAGGAGTTAGATTGGCATGTACGCCATTCGTGACCTAAAGGTGAAAGAGGATTGAACACTTAAGCCTAAATATTTGCACTTGCTGGTGCGTAAAGTAATATGTTGGTTGATTGTATTGCTTGAATGGGATTAAAGATGTCATTCGGAGTAACTAGAGATGGACTTATAGATGCCATCCAAAGTATCTGTGGATAGGAGTATCAAAATGTGTCTACGTTCGACTTCATCTGAATGTTGTTACTGAACTAAGTAACAGAACTAGATCTTCATCTCGACCATCTCTGAACTATTTCTATAACATATCCTGAACTAAGTATCAGTACTAGATATTTGTTTAGATCGTCTCTGAACTGTCTATGGGGGGAAAAGATACCCTAAATTAAGTATCAGCACTAGATCATCGTCTCGACCGTCTCTGAACTGTCTCTGGGAAAATATCTTGAGCTAAGCATCAGAACTAAATCTGCATTTTAATTATATCTAAATTTCTTCTAGAAAATATCCTGCACTAAGTATCAACACTAGATTTTCATTTATATCGTCTATGAATTATCTCAAGGACAATGCCTTGAATTAAGCATCAGAACTAAATCTTCGTTTCGATTATCTCTGCATTGCTTCTGGAAAATATCATGCACTAAGTATCAACACTAGATCTTCGTTTTAGATCGTCTCTGAACTATCTCAAGGACAATTTCTTGAATTAAGCATCAGAACTAAATCTTCGTTTAGATTATCTCTGAATTGCTTCTGGAAAATATCCATGTACTAAGTATCAGCACTAGATATTTTCTTATATTGTCTCTGAACTATCTCTAGGAAAATATCTTGAATTAGGCATCAGAACTAAATCTTCGTTTTGATTATCTCTGCATTGCTTTTGGAAAATATCTTGCACTAAGTATCAGCACTAAATCTTCGTTTTAGATCGTCTCTGAACTGTCTCAAGGACAATTTCTTGAATTAAGCATCAGAACTAAATCTTCGTTTAGATTATCTATGAATTGTTTCTAGAAAATATCCATGCACTAAGTATCAGCACTAGATCTTTTTTTAAATCGTCTCTGAACTATCTCTAGGAAAATATCTTGAATTAAGCATTATAACTAAATCTTCGTTTAGATTATCTCTGAATTGCTTCTAGAAAATATATTGCACTAAGTATCAGCACTAGACCTTCATTTAGATCGTCCCTGAGTTGTCTCAGGAAAATGTCAGCACTAAGTACCAGGACTAGATCTTCACATAGATCGTCTCCATACTGTCTCAGGAAAGAAAAGCATCTTGAACTAAGTATCAACACTAGATCTCCGTTTAGATCATCTTTGAACTATCTCTAGGAGTTGGTAATGTTTATCTGACTGCAACTATCCTGAAAAGGAAAGGTTAGTTTTATGCAAGATTATTTGATGTATGCATGCATGGCATGATGCATGATGTTCTTAATGTAAATGAGAATGTCGTATGCGTTATGGATATGTATGGCATGATATGATGTAAATGATGTACATATGAATTATGTAGCGAATCACACTAGCATCTTCATGTAATAACTGCTAGCTGGGGAAAATAAATCCCGATTCGTTACTGAGGAATATGAAGACATTGTTCCCGTCTCGTTTCGGAATATTGTACTTAGGATCTTTCGTTTTTTTCGTTCGTCGTACTTATTATTGAAAGATTAAATTCCTAAATACCCTGACTGGGGATAAAAGAGACGGGCATTCCCTTGAGAGACTTATCCAACCAAGTGTTAATTCTTATGAGGATGTCAGGCTTGAGAGAAATCTGCTTGGGGATCTCGTAGAGTTGGAAGTACAAGAGGCTACTTGGAATAAATCTGTAAAGATTACTCTGTGGGGATGAACCTGCCAAGATTCGTTGGATATGAACTTTGTTGGGGATTCCTACCTCCGAGAGTCCTTAGTAAATGCTATTATTGTAATTTTGGTAAACGTCAATCATATTCGAAAGCATATATTCATTCAAAGTAATCAATGGATTCAGGATTTCTGATATTCTCGACTTCCCTAGGTAATTTTTTAGGAATTATCATGAGTGAATCCGAAGATATGATACTGACACCATCTGATACTATTGGCACAGACAATTAATTTCCATAATGGCTTCTGCTGAAAACCAGTATCAAGGAAATGTAACGAGAGGAATGTGTTTTTAGACTGTGGTGGATCGTGTACGTCCCGAGCAATGGTTAAGGAGCTTGTAACTGAATTTGATCTGATTAGATTTGAAAAGAGAGTGTTTCCCCTAACTGAAGATGATTAGTCTTGGAATGGAAGTATTTGAAAATAGCTACCTCAAGAGAAATAAACAAAATTCCCCCACAATAATATGCCCCTGGCATCGTGAACTCGGTAATGTTACCTCTGGTAATTCAGATGAGGAGACATGCCCCTGGCTATTTAAGCATTGTTGAATCTTGATCTGACTGCCCCAAATGAATTGGACAATAACATGGCATGCCCCCTTGAGTGTAAGATAGTGATTATGCCCCTTGTATACATTGGCTTTGATCTAGGAAGCAACTTTGTCTGTCGGGAGGACTTTGGTTTATTGAATGTTCATCATGTAAGCTTCTCTGCTATCAAACACTTATTTATATGCAAACAATGATATTCAAAATGCAACGCTTATGTCTGTCTTGAAGTTTTGAAAAAGAATTATTTTAGCAAAACAATGTTTGTAAAAACTATGATATTCACTCAAGATTTATAATAAACCCTAAAGGAGTCAGGATACCTTTTTGTAGCAGTACGCTTTCGAACTAACCATGCTTCAGTTAGGACTTTTAAAGGGTTCTAACGTGGCCTGGTTCATGGTTTAAGAAACAAAGAATAAAGGCTCAAATTTATTTGTACCCAGCCCATCCTTCATGATGTTCTTCAGTCCTATGTTCGGTTAACTTATGTATTGAGGCTCCAAAGGAGTTTGGAATTGTAACACTGACATTTGCGATGGTTCAAAAACCAGAAGTTTATTTGAAAAGTCAGTCATCTTTTTTTTGTTGAGGATTTGTAGTGAGCTCTTTTTCTTTTGACTTTGTTATCCCTTCCTTTTTCCTGAACTGTTTGTTTCAAGATTATAGTCAGCGGGATGTTTCAATTTTTTACTAAGTCTCCTTCATAGGTTTTAACTTAGTGAGCTTTTCTTTTGATAGATATTGACTGTCAGACTTAATGATTACAGTGAACCATCATTAGTTGTGTACAAAAAGTACAACTGAAATAATTGAGTTAACCAAGGAACTACCCCGCCCCAGGTTATGATTAAGGGTTTTAATTCGCGTGAGAATGAAAACTCCTACTTCATAGGCTCAAAAGGGTTGACTAGTGATTAACTTCCTTATATCTCCATTGTTTAGGAATCGAAACAATGCCTGCACATCGTCAACATAGTCTGTTCAAAAGCATACTATATGTAATTATGGTATCGTCTTCGTCATCCTCCCTCTAAATGCTTACAGCTTTAACAAGAGGTAAATATCACAAAAGAGAAGTAAGAAGCATAGTTTAAATATAGTGAAATGAATGGATTAATTCAAGACAAACATATGCAATGCATTATCGTGAAAACAAAAGTCTGACATAATAGTAAGTGTTTAAGTCGACAAAATAAATTACAAATAAAAATTCAAATGTTCTCAAAGCCTCCTCCTCTAAACTTGTCACTCTGGATGTCTGACAGCTTCGATGTTTGATGGATGATAGGAGAATTCAATCTGGTCTTCTGGCGTAACCTCGAGGACTCCTTAGTCAACCAGGTCTTGAAAGAGGAATTTTTTGATAATGTATTTAACACAATGATGGATGTTCAAGGCAAAATAAAAGATAATGAGAAAGCGAGAAAAGACATGGAAATTTGGTGTAATTGAAAAGAGTTGAAGTTGAAGCATCAACCAAATGGAAAATTATTAAAACTTAAGGTTACATAAAGTCTAACTTTCCAAGAAGCTAAAGTGATTTGTCGTTGGTTGAATGATTGAGAATTCCTAATGGTTATACTTCAAACTTAGCAAGGTGTGCCAATGCCAACACTATGAAGTTGCATGGAATGAAAAGTCATGATTGTCATGTTTTCATGGAACGATTGCATTCAGATCACTACCCAAACATGTGCTTAATCTATTAACTGAAGTTAATAAATTTTTAGAGATATTTGTGCGTCAACTTTAAAAGTGGACGATGTAACACCCTGAAAATCTAAATTAATTATTTAATTAGTTATTTTAATTCATTTAGCGTGATTTTGGGAGTTTATGTGATGATTGTGATTATATGTGATGTTGGGTGATTATGATAAATGATGATATAGTGATGTGTTTTGGGATAGTGTTGGAGTAAGAATAAATTATGAGGATTAATTCTAATTTATTATTTAATTGAGGTTATTTAGATTTAATAAGAATTATTGAGGATTAATCTAAATAATTAGATAAATAATATGTATTAGAGATTTTGAGGGTAAAGTGGTGAATTATGATGGAATAAGTGAGGGTAAAGATGGAATAGCATAATAGGGGTCTAAGGGGTAAGAGTCACAAAACATAAAATTGGAGTTTGGGAAGAATCACTTTTATCAATTGTATTTTGAGAAGAGTCTTTTGAGGAAGAAGGAGAAAAGGCTGGGGCTTAGAGAATTCTTGAATAACTCAAAGAGGAGAATCAAGATTTTTACGTCTAAGGTATGGGGAGTATAGTCTTCATTATAATTGTTATAGAGTTAGGATGTATGTAGAATAATTGGGGTTTTAGGGATTGATGATGAGGTATGTTGAATTAGGATGAAATTGATGAATTTTGAATGTGTGAATTGATGATGAATGATGTATATGTTGTATAATCTGATGTCTTGATGTTGTGCTATGATAATATGATGATCTATTTACGTTTTGGGGTTGTACAATGGTGAACTCGTATGGAGATTTAAAGGGTTTTGGTACATAATTCGTAAAACAACAGAAAACTACTTATGTCGTGTGAGTAACATGTTACTCAATATGAGGTAATCAGTTACCCTTTGAAAAATTGCGTATCTGGGTCTGGAATAGAGGTAGTAACAAGTTATCATGTTTTGAGTAACTGGTTACCACTGAAACAAACAATTTTTGGAAAACTTTGAAAATTCGTAACTTTTGATCCGTAAGTCCGATTTTGGTCCCGTTCGAATTTTCGAAAGCTGGCGTGACAAACTATATTTTGGTAAAATAAAAATAGAATTAGGAAGTATTTTTTCCAGTGTTGAATTTAATAAAACATTGAATTAATTTTTGGGATAATTACGGGGTTGCTTATATGTTGATAATTTGATGTTGTGATGATTGTCCCAGTGCGATTATGTTGTATATATTGTTGTCACAGTTGTATTATGCTATTATGATGTGTTTAATCAATGTATATATATATATATATATATATATATATATATATATATATGTGTGTGTGTGTGTGTGTGTGTGTGTGTGTTATAGGGTGATAAATATGGATTAACATAAGAATGATGATGCAAGCTTAATGACTTATGTTGATAATTATGATTATGTTGATGCATCATATATTCATGGCATATTATGTTGGGACTTCGATCTAATATTGGCTTCAATCCCATCATGTGGATTGATGATTATGTTGTGCTCCCTGGTGGAGGGTTAATGGTCCAGTGTCCATTATGTTGATTGGTACCACATGCATGTTCTGATGTTGTTGCATTTCATACTAAGTGGAATTGCATATGAATACGTGAATTATTGAATGATGTGCGAGTTTTCTTGACGATGTTATGATGGTGTTGATGTTGTCCTTTTTTTTTTCTTTATACCTATTATGATGAATTGTGAATACCCACCATGTCTATTTGAATGTTACCTCCATGTGGGTAACGTGCATATAATCTGGATTAGCTCTTGGTGCGGGAAGATTTAGCTTTGGAGTCAATTATTCCTTTCTGGTTGTTTTAGATGGCGTCTCGCTCTAATTATGTAACATCGGGTCGGGTAGGTTGTGAACCTTCGAGTTCTATTTCTTTTATTGAATTGATATTGTTATGATTTTATTTGAGATGTTTTGGAGATTTTGATTTTTGTTGAATTAAAGCTTTTCCGCTGCGATTGTTTTGAATAAATTTTGAATGAAGGAACCCGTATTACGGAGCAGGATATTTAATATGATGTTTTATGAATAAATTTGACACATTTCTATGTCGTTCTCTGATCTATTTACTATTTGATCGTGTATTTTATGTGGGGTTAGAAGGTTGTTACAGACGACATCATTAAGTTTGATCAAAATATTGCAGTCATTCTCTATAAATTGGAACAAGTATTTCCGCCTGTTTTTTTCGAATCTATGGAACATCTACTAGTGCATCTTGCATATGAAGCTTATCTTGGAGGCCCTATCCAATATAGGTGGATGTATCCATTTGAAATATTCATTGGTGATTCAAAGCAATCGGTGAAAAATAAATCTAAACTCGAAGGATCAAAATATGCACATTACTTGCATCAGAAAACATCACACATTTGCACTCATTATTTAAATCACTTGATGTTAACTCCAAGAATCATAAGGAATGCAGTAAAGTTAACGAAAGAAGTCAATTTACCTTATCACTCTTTGGTCTTCCAGGTCATCCATCTGGAAAGAAGAATGTGCATTGGCTGAAACAAAAAGAAATGCAATATACACATGTTCATGTCTTGATTAATTGTGTTGAAGTTAAACCACATCTTGAGTAAATATACCAAAATACCTATTTATCTTTACATTATGAATATAAAACTTATTACCTTACAACTTATAATGTGTTTCTTTATAGGGCATTTAACACCTCATATTTTCATAGCACCGGTGAACAAGCAATTATCGATCATATTCAGGCTTATTTTCTAGCATGGTTCAAGGAGAAATTATTATGCATCATTGCACTGACTCAAGAAATAATCCATTTAAGAAACTTGTCTGAAGTCCCTGGATTTCCATCCTGGTATAAACGCGAAAGTGGCACGGAGAAGGGTAGAGTCGCCAACCAGGCATTTTTATCCCAAAGGAATGAGAATGGTAATGCTGCACAAACCGGAAGAAGAAAGGAAAGGACAAGGTCCTGCGAATCAAAGAACTGGGTCTGGGAGTCGGTTATGACCTGGGAAGGTATTAGCACCCCAAATCATCTGCCGTACCCGACAGGATCCACGCTTACTAGAACTGTTTCAAAGGGTGTGAAAATGAAAGCTGCTGCAAAATAAACTGAGACTGGAACTGGAAATGAAAAGAAAAGAAATGGGGGAATGTAGGGAGAATAAAAGAGTGCTCGAATGGACCCTAACCCACTGGCTATGTACCTCATCGGGAAATGAGGATCAGAGTCGACGTAGTTTCCCTAACTAGGGAGGAAAGTTGCTTGTGTCTTTTAAAGCTTGAACTGCTTATGTTAATGCTCAGGTGTTGCAGGCTCGTCTCGCACGAGTGCGTTACCGTCTTGCAAAAAAGACAAGTAAGAGTGAGTTCTTACGTTGAGAGAGAATGAGATGAGAAAATAATTCCCGAAGGAGAGATGCTTATTTTTTGTTCAATGTTTTTTAGAAGCTTTTTCTTTGTGTTTGGCATGTGAAAGTGTATTCAAGTCCTTTTCTATGGAATGTGTACTTATTACATCATTCCAATATGGAATGTGGAACAAGCACACCCAAGTAAGGAGAAGATCCCCAAGACATGGTTCCAGATATTAGGGCCTAAGCACACTAAATCATTGAATTTATTAAGTGTTTTTGTGATTTGAAGTGAAGAAATGTCTTTTTTGAGTTTTTATTTGTGAGAGTGATCTCATGATTTGACTTATGCATCATGCTAGACAAGTTTGCACTATCCTAAGATGGGATGAGTACAAATTCCCCATGGGATAAGTACATACACACAAGACTACATCAACCATTATTAAGTATTTTTTAGGTTTTGTTTGAAGATGAGAAAGAGAGAGCACCAAAAGGAATTCAAAGGTAAAAACTAAAGGGGACGAACAATCCTAAGTGTTATCATGCATGGGATTCCTAAGTTAGTGTAGTTTGAGTTCTATCCTAATGAAGAAGAAGGAAAGAAAAGAAGAAGAAGAAGAAGAATAAGAAATGAGAAAAGGATTCAACTTACTTCTTAAGAGAAGATAAGTTGATCCTAAAGGGGGATGAAGAAGAATTGAAAAAAGATGGCATAAGCATGTCACAAAGACAAGTATGAAAGCTTAAAAGAATATGAAGGAAGAAGTTAAGATGTGTAAGCAACAACCACATCTCTCAAGCTTACCAAAGCCCCTGAAATGTTAGAAGTATTCACATAAAGGCAAATGAAGTTCAAACAAGCACAAGCCATGAAAGAAGAAAGGTCTAAGCCCAAAAACCCACACAAGTCAGAACCTATAAGTCACAAATGACCCCTAAGATTAGTCATGCAAACTCAAGCAAAAATAAGAGGGAGAAGTCTCACAAACACCAATCAAGTCATCAAAGAAGAAGTGAGAAGGAAGGAAGTGAACAAGTAAGGAAAACAAGTAAGAATGAAACAAGCAATGCCAAAGTCATAAGTTAAACATCATAAAAATGTTCCTAAACAAAGGATTCAAACATCATTCAAAGAATATAAGCATACATCCAAACAATGGGAGAAGATAAGAGAAGAAGTGAAGTGAAGTGAAGTGAACATGATTCATACATGTGAGGGAAGTGACTTGTCATGCAAGGTAATCTCAAAACAAGTAAAGATGAAGTCCACATATCACAACCAGAGATCAAATATCATGCCAAGAAACCTCAAACAAGTCCTCATATAGTGGCACAAATGCCTTCCTAAACAAGCAAGCAAGATAAGATCAAAACATTCACAAAATGGGCAAGCAAAGGTTCAAGCATCAAAGAAATACCAAACAAGCTTCAAAAATTATGAAAACAAGTCCCAATGGACCTCAACCAGGGGTACTCATCATGTGAAAGTTTCAAGCCAAGAATCAGAACATAATTCATTCAAACAAATAAGCAAAGCAAGCTAGGGCTTCACAAATCTTAGGCTCAAAGCAACACCTCAAAACTCAACCAAACAAGACCTAAAAATTAGCACAAAAAGTTCTAAGGTACCTTAACATGTCCTTGATATAGTTCAAGAAGAATCAGGTTCATAGCTCTTATGGAACACAAGATAGAAAATTATCAAGCCAAGGTGTACATGAAAGAAGAAATTCAAAAGAAAATAAAAGAAAAAATTAATTCATAAGGTCAAAAATTAATAAAAAAGAAAATAAATTTGGAAAAAATTTATAAAATGGTAAATATGATTTATGAATTTTTTGGGATTTTTAGAAACCTAGGACTAACTTTAAAAATCAAAATTGAAACTAAAAGAAATATATAAAATAAAAATGAATAAAAATGCCAAGGGTGAGAATAGTGATCTATTTCAGTTCAAACATGAAACAAGCCCATAGTTGGGGGTACGAATAACAATAAGGTCTAAGGCGCTTCACAAGTCTTAGTCAACAATAGTCAAAGTAATTAAAACATGTGTTCCAGATTCAGTGTGCAAAAAGTATTCAAATCCAAGGGTTATGCACAAGGTCAACTAAGGGGAAGGTCATTAGATCCAATGCACATGCTTAAGTCAGATGAAAAAGTATATCAATCCAAAGGTTTACATGAGTCAGCCAAAAGTAAAAGCTATCAACACATCACAACAATAGTCAGCAAGCAAGGTCAACCAGATGGACGTTCCAGATCTAAGGACTCACACCATTATCATACACTGGCAAACAAAAGTAATTAAACGAAATTAAAAGAACACATGCTAGCAACATGAGTTTTTTATGTGGTGTCACAACAATAACCATCATATCCAAACAAATCAATGATCACCAATTAATCTTAGAAATAAAACAAGTCATCGGCCAGAGAAGACTCTGGTCCTCTTCTCCGGCCACACGCAGGTGGGAGTGCATAAATTTTTTTCCTGAAATTCAAAAATAGCACACCAAAATGAAGCTTATGCAACATAGATCAAGAATCCATCAACCATTTTCACTGAAACACACCATACACAGAGAATCAAACAAACGAAGTTTGAATCTCAAAACTGCAAATCAACATTTAAAGCCTCTAATGGCTTCTATACATTTCATACACTTCAAATCAAGCCAGAATAGATCAAAACAAGTAAAATCAAGGCAAAACTAAAGGAAAACAAGTGTGAGGTTCAAACCTGAAATGAAGCACTCTTGAAGATTTGAGAAAACCAGAGACCTCTTGATCTTCCTTAGCTTGTATCTGGCCAAATAAAGGCTATGTAATCTTGAGTTTGATGCAGAAATGAGAGAAATCCGCAAATGTGTTTGAGCTTCAACTTCACTATGTATTCTTCAACCAAGATCAAAGGTGATGTTGAGATGAGCAAGGCAACTTCAAGAATGATACAGAGAAGTTTGTATAGAATGTGATGAGAAGAGAAATTTCAGATCTCAGTTTTCTTTTGAATGGAGTATTGTGTGTCAAAAAATGAGAAAATTAAGTGAGTAGAATGGTGTATTTCATGGAGGCTCTCCCTTTCCAAATGCTCAATGTGTGATTCCATTTTGTGAGTGCTTTAGTGTGATTCTGTTTTGAAAACTCTCAGAGCATAAAAATCGTGACATCCATATTTCAAATTACATAAAATGTGGTGAGGTCCATGGGAGTTATGGTGGACTTATCATGTTGTTGTTATGGTGTTGGTTGATGGAAATCTATCATGATCAGATGGTAATGATATGGTGTGATTGGATGAGGGGATAAGGTTGTATGGTAGTATGGTTTCACGTGATCCTCTCTTTCTTTGTGTGAGTGTATGGAAGAAAATCATGACTCTTTTGTAAAAATCAAATGAAGAGGGCATGTGGTGGGCACATGTACACTTGCTGACTTCCTTTCCAAATCAATACCATGTGATTTTTTGTACTATTTTCTAAAATAATCCACTAAAAATGCCACCAACCAATATCATGTAATATCATATTTTTGGGAATGTGAAGATACAAAGGCCTTACTAAAAAAAGGTGTAGAAAAATATTACATGAAAGAATGACACACAAAAAAATGAGAAAATAAAAAGTCACCAATGAGAAGTTGACAAAATGCCTTAAAAACCCTAAAAATGACCTCTAACTTCAAAAAAAAATCATATATTGAGTTCTAGGAAGACTATGAAGGTGATCTTGTACTTTTTGGAAATGGAAAATCAAGATCTACGACTTTTATGTTTAAAGAAAAATCATTTGAAGCGTTTTTGGTCATGAAATAATGAGTTGAAGGTTAGGGCATAAATTTCCAAAAATAGAAACTTCTCAACTTGACAAATTCCAATTTTAATAACTTCTTGCAAATCCTTGATTCTTGACATTTGAGATCATTCATGATATTACTTGACCAAATGAAGGTCCATGAAATTTATGAACTTGATTAAAACCCTAAAAATCCACTGGTTGACTTTTCTTATGCACAATTGATTTCTTTCTTCAAATACAAGTAACTGAACCATTGCTTGACTTCCTCAATGAATTTTTTAACCAAATTTCATCCCTAGGCCTTGTATAACATATAGAAGCCTTTGATCTTAAGAATTGGTCAAATCTATGAGGATAGCTTGCCCTGGGCCAAAACCCTAATTAGGGTTTCCCTGTGTAAAGGGAAGTTACACTGATGAATTCCTAATGAATCAAACCCCTTCTAGGGATTTGAGGGGAAGTTTGAGATTATGTGATATATGAAGATCCCTTTTAGACTTATTGCAAGACCACTTGGATCTCATCTTGTCTTTGAAGAACCATAAACTGAGAAATCACTAATCACATACCCTATGCTTCTAACCATGGATGTTATGCCTCATCTTTTTATGCAAAGATGCAATGGTATGTATACTATATGCTATGCTATATGACATGAAAATGAAAAGGAAAATTTTGGGGTGTTACACCAAGTTGATGAAATTTCTCAAATTAATGATGTGATTGAAGTTGAAAAAATTACAAGTTTCTGTGATACAATGGTTTTGGGTCATTAGTTGATGAATATATATTGTTGGAAGAAAAAAATATGGACAAAGAGAATGAAGAGTTTGGATCCGAGGAAAATATTAGATTAGATGATGAGAATGATATGGATGAATAACATGAAGAGTTTGAATAAATCATTTTTGTAGCTTTACTTAATGAACCATGTATAGAGAATGTGTTAATGCATACAAGGTGTTGGTAGAAAATAATGTGTTGATTTAAATGTGTTTTGTTGATTTATTAATTGCATTGATGAATTATTTATATATATTGTGTTAGTTTATTATATGTGTATTCTCTCAAAATAGAAACAATTCCACCCCAAACTGATAAGGATAAGAGTAAGAAGATCCAACATCAGTGCCTGAGGATAACTGTATATGAGGCAGCTCTGTTGGCTATGTGTCCTCCCCCATAGAGTCTGGTAGATCGCATGTACATGGCTAGTTATCAACCTCTTATGGAACTACTCTCCCCTCATGAATATCCTATGTTCCTATATGGGAATCCAACCTTTATTAGCCATATGGGGGATCTAGCTTTCCATACCAACAGACTGGGTGATCTAGCTTTATAGATCCCATATAAGTACCCTTCATACATCTTGGGGGATCTAGTTTTCTAAATCTCACACAGGTACCATCTAGCTTTCCATACACTCATCATCCCACACACATACCCTTACACATACCATTACCGACCATGTATCTTGGGGGATCATGCACCCCACACCCCTTACACATATCCTCACCATCCACGTATCTTATGGGATCATGCATCCCACATCCTTCACACATACCCTTATCATCCATGCATCTTGGGGAATCATGCACTTCACCTACCACACATGTACCCTCACCATCCATGAATCCTGAGGGATGTTGCATCTCACCTATCGCACACATACCTATGCGTGAGGAGGATCATGAGGGTAAAGATAAGGATAATCATAAGGGGAATGATGACCCTATTTTTTGAAGGATCACGCTACACATTCTAGTGAGTATCAGATGATTTACGGAAGATACTATATTTGGCCCAGTGGAAACTCGTAAGTATCTAATTTATAAATTTTTATTTAAGTAAACATGTTGCCATTTTTTAGATTTAATACTTATTTTAATTAGGAGTGGAAAAACGGGTTGGGCCCGCCGGACCCTCCCATTTAACCCACCATTTTTTATGGGCCAAAGCGAGGTTTTCGGATCGATGTCTTAAGTTGGCCCGACCCACCTAATCCACTTTTAAAACAGGCCGAGGGCAGGCCGGGTTTTACCCATTGACTTTTTGTTTTAAAAAATATTTTTTTTACTTGGAATTAAAACAATATTAATGTGGTATAATAGACATAATTTTAAAACAATCCTCATTTCTTAAAATCCTAATATTCATTTTTTACATAACCACAAACACCTTATTTTAAAGGCATTAATAGGTCTCTACTTCGTTCTTTATTTTCACTCATAGTAGGAAAAGTCTTTGTTGCAAAACATAGTGAATACGATCTTTTCTATTTTCTATTATTCGTTGTCATTGGAGTCGGGTTCTAAAGCTATAAGGTAAGTTTTGCACAAAGGAGTTTGTTACTCATTATAATAATAAAGTTTTAATTTTTGGGGTTTTGGTGTGTTTGTTTTAAGCTTTTGGTATTATAGTTACTTTATTTGTTTATGGTAAAGAATATGACATTTACATAAAGACTTTTTACAGCTTTACTGTGCATTGTTGAAATTTTCCGGTCTCTTTGATAATTATTAACAAATTTGTAAATTATATGATGGGGCGAAGACGCGATATGTGTCTAGCGGTATCTGAACTGCAAGCGCACAGCCTATCGAAGTAATATAAAAGATTGTCGAACCCACAGGGACTTTGTAATCACTCTAGTGCTAGAAGGTCTGCTAGTTTAGCTAAGGCGGATATTTGTCACGATTTTGGTTTTAAGGATTAAAAACGGGAATTAAATTTAGCTTTAAGGAAATAATGAGAAGGCGGTCGGTATGTAATTATATTAACCTATGCGGGTCAATCTAACCTAAGCTTATAAGGATGGTTCACTTAAATTATTCTGTAGAGATTATCAGTTTAAAAACCCTCGACTCACACTCTCGTGGTCTTATCTCAGATCTTACTCCTAAAGCCCTATGCCTGCTCTCGCTAGCCCATAAGTGTTTAGAAAATAATTTTTGAAAACTTAATAAGTCTAATTCATTTTAAGCGCTCTCGCTGTATTTAAATCAAATGCCTAACTTTAGCTATCCGGTTAAAATCTCACACTCTCGTGGTCTCGACCTAACCTATTACACTTTTCTTACTCTCGTAACAAAAAGATTAATTTTAATTATAAAAAGCCATAGCCAGAATATAAGTTCTTAATTATTTTAGCTTAGATTCGATTTAACCGTTTTGGTTTAGTTTATTACATACCGCCTAATTAATTTAGCTACTCATTGTTATTATACCAACAGACAGATGCAGAAATAAATAAATATTAATTAAAGCATACATTATAAAATAATAATAATATCTTAACATAAACAAATAAATAAACTTAATATAAATGCAAAAATAAAAACCTGGATAATTAAATTCTTAAATTCCTTCTTCCACAGATTGGCAAGCTCGGAGTTTCGGAATCGGAATCAAAATAAAATTACGAATTCTGAAGCTAGAAAGAAATTAATTTAAATAACAATTTCCTAATGTTGGAAATTGTTATTGAATTTGGGTTGGAAATAGAAACAGAAAAATAAAACAAGAACAATGCTGGAAAAATTAAATGGGTTCAAGAAAAATTACGGCAGAGCTTCCGCGGAAAAAATCAATAAAACACTCTGTCGTTTTTAATTTGAATCTTAGGTATTTATAGGAGATGATTAGGGCAAATAGTCGATTGAAAAATGATCGGACAATTTTCATCAGACGCATACACATAACAAACCATACGAGAAATCATTTAGTTAGATAAATCGGTACTAGAATAGAACACTAACGATACACTAATGACACAAGCAACAAGCTAAGTCGTCGACTTCCCATTAAACGAAACATTCGGTAATTGCGTTATGATTCTACCTAGAGTCTTTCGTTCTTATTTCACCCGGTTTTGTTCTAGCGCAATCACATTAAGCCCTTTGCCTTAGCACGCACGTAGTGGAGTAGCCGGTTAGTGACTTTGATCCTTTATTAGCACGGGGTCTGGTACACGAATGTGGCAACCCTTTACATATTATCCAAATTGGAGGTTGTGGGGGATCGAGCCGTAGCACGCCCTACCAAGTTCAGAACTAGGTACCTCTGAACCAACCCGCAATGGACTCCTTCTTATATTTCTCATCTCTTATATGCGACTGTGTACTTTGGTGCAATTTCTTTTTTATGGCATCGAGATATGAAGGATCGTATATAGATTAGGCATCAAACACTTATGTTCATCGGCTCCCCATGTGGTTTGTGTTCAGACGGTGCTGACTGCTAGTATAAACTATTAGGGGTTACTTTAGAACTAAGAATTAAGGTGTAGCCGTAACAATTATCGGAATGGAATGCTTAAGTAGGAAGTCTAAGGTGTCAAGACTGTATTGATCTTGTTGGATCTTTCTCAGCTTCCTAACTACGATTTCATAGGTAAGTCGAGTAATGCGAAGATAAAGCAAAAAAATTTCGGTATGGCTAAATAAACGGGGAAGAATTGAAACTGAAGAAATAACATAAATATTACTTTGTTTAATTTAAAATACGGAAAGGGAAATACAATGAAATGGAAAATGCGGAAAGGGAAAGGTATCTCTCCCACACTATATTAGACATTGTCCTCAATGTTGTGATATAATAGCGGGGAAAATACAATACAAAAACAGAAATGCAAAAACAAAAAGATAAACTAATGCTGCTGACGACCACGGCCTCGGCTTCTGGTGCGGGAGAGTCTGGTAGGAGTGGCTTCCTCATCAGAACCAGTGGTGGTGAGAGCGGTGACGTCGATACGCAAAGCTTCCAGCTCTCTGAAAATCTCTCCTAGCTTTTCATCTGTTGTCCTCTGGTTACTGACAACAGTTGCAAGGAGTGCATCGTATTGCTCTTTCTGCCTACTGTAAACACCCCAAATTTGCCCTCACCCATTCACACCATGGCTTGTGATCATCTCATATGCATAAATACAATCATATCATCTCACATCTCATTTTTTGATTCACTGCATAGTTTCTAAGGCATCTGCACCTATGGTTTGTGATCTGAGCAATCCCAAGGCATCTTGAGCCATTCCAAAGGCCACCAATCATCTCAAAGGGGTCCATGTGTGTTCATATGTCATATTCCATCTCTTCAAAGTCAAAAATGCAGAGGAATCACAAGGACTAGGGTTTGAGTGGATGCAGAGCCAGGTCAAACTGCACAGTTGACTGAAAATTAGGGTTTTGTTTTCAGAGGCCATAACTCCAATTTTTTTGGTCATTCTTGTTTCCATTGCTCTTTATATGGTATAGGGAGTATGCATACCAATTTTCATGAAGAAATTCCATGGGGAAGTCATCTGATCAAAGGTTGACTTTTCAGACAAGTCAGTGCAAGATCAGGGCATCTGAGGCCCCCAATGACCCAACCAATGGGTGATCTTCATCATTTTGAGTGTATATGATCTTTATTTGATCATGGAAGAAGGTTGAAGTTCATAGAAATCAAGAATTTAGGGTTTTTGCAAATGTTGACTTTTTGGGCATAGTTGACTTTTCAAGAATGCATCATTTTAGGTCATTTTTCAAGCCTTGATTCTTGATCCAAAAAGGCTTCAAATGGAAAAACTTTGGTCATGAAAGTTGTAGATCTCATCTTTCCCTTTTCAAAAAGTACAAGAACATGATCAAACTCTTCTTGGATCAAAAGTTATGGTGTGACAAAGTTGGCTAAAATCATTGATTTTCAAGGCATGTTTCAAATGGAAATTTTGCAAAATCTTGGACCAATGCATATTGCAGCCTCTAATTCATTTCAAAAAATCTTGGACCAATGCATATTGCACATAAACTTTCTCTAAGTCCTAAAAATCAGAAATGAACTAAGAATGCCCATGGTTTTATGTTTGGTTGGACAAAAAAGGTCACATGTGAACAAAAAGTCACAAGTTGCAAAACTCATGATCATTCTTCCTACAACTTGCAGCCTTGGATGCTGAGCTTTGCTAGCCTCTCACCTCACCTTGCTGCACCAGAACCAGCCCATGTACTTGCCTAGATCATGAGCCATACCTCTCTTACACATTATTTGACTTTTTGCAAAAGGTAACTTACCAATCAATAAAGGGCATGTCTTGTCAACTGACCAATGAGAGAGAGTTATGTGGACAATTTGCAAGCTAGACATAACACAAGGCAAGGCTGAAACATCCTCATTCATCACATACACAAAAACCTACCAAGTTGCAAGTTGCTTCGAATCTCTCTGCCCAGCCACAAAACACTCAAGCCAACTTCACCATTCAACTCACCTTGCTCCATAGACCACAAAGCACCAAGAACACAAGCCTGGAACAACCAGAATACTCCATAGCCATTTCTCACCTCAGCCTGCATTTCTCTTCGAAACTCTCACCACAGCTTGCAAACACCTAAACAAACTTTGCAAAGCTTCTCCATTCACCCTCAGGATCACAAACAACCCCTTTCCATGGCCTGAAACTGCTTAATACCCCATAGCCATTTCTGACTGAGTTGAAGCAGGAGCTTTCGAAACTCATTATCCAGCCAACTTAAACTCTCATTGAGCATTCAAACATCATCTGGGGATCAAGTGGAGTAGATTGCACAAGGAGAAGTGGCCAGAAAGTCCTCAAGTTGAAAGCTCCAAATCTCAGGTAGCTCGAAAATTATTTTTCCAGAAATTATTTCTTTTGTTCCAAACTTGTTCTATGTGATTCACTGATTATCCTGATGTTCTTAGTTTTTGAAATGGCTTTGATTTGAGCATTTAATTTGTCTCTGAAGCTTGCGTGCCCTAGTTTTTATTTCTTTCGATTCAGTTTGTTTAGGAAGAAGAAATTTGTTTTGAGAGAGGGGTTTGATTCGTGAGAGGTTGGAGATCATTTCCCAGTTCTTAGTTTTCATTTTTGATACAATTTGAGGGGTTTGGGGATTTCTCAGGTGAGATGCTGGCCGGAGAAGACGACCGGAAGTCTTCTCCGGCCACCTGAAAGTGATTTGTGCCCTAATTGCGTAATTAACTCCAGTTTGAATTTTGGCCGTAGATGGCCTTTGACTTGTTGACTTCCCTCCCTTTTGGATGGCCCAGATCCTTTTCATTAGCCCTAATCTCTCTCATTAGTTTAATTAATCTTTAATTAAGTTAATTAATTTAGGAGCCATCTGGGCCCTTCATTCACGCGCCAGTCAACACATTTAAACTCAGGCTCCATCCTGGCCCTCCATCTAGCTTACTTTCTTTTTTTATTTGATTTTTAATTCATTTTGTTTCATTAAACTTGCATAATTATTTTAAAATAGTTAAAAATTCTTAAAAATTATGAAACTTTTTCCTAAAAGTTTTATTAATTTTTAAGACCCAAAAACATTTTTATTTTATTTTTTATCATTAAAAAAGTATTTTTAAATATTTAAAAGATTATTTTTAATTGATTAATGGGAATTAATTAATTAAAAATACTTTTAGGTATTTAAAAATTACAAAAAAATTCATGAAATGTTCTAAGACATTTAGAAACATTGTCCAACCTTCAAACCAAATTTCTTTTTTGATCTTGATGCATTTTAAGAATTTTTCATTGAATTAAATCATTTTTTATGCATTATTTTGATCATGGGTTCAAAAATTCATTTCTGCCTATTGGAGAAGGTTTGGACATTGATTCTTTTTGCTTTGTTTTGTGTTTAGCATATAGTTTCTAAGATAAAATGGCCATGATTTGATCTTGCATTTTCCAATTGTTTGACATTTCTTTTGTTAAGAACCCTAAAAAACCCTAATAACTTATAAAATTCATATCTTGAGATTGGTTAGGAGTTGAGAATTCCCCTTTGGGCAGTGGTTCATTATAGGTTTAGGGTTTCTTTGGATGGCATTTTCCATTTTTTATCTTAGGGTTTGCTTCTGTTTTGAGTTTTTGTTTGATGTTTGTTCCATAAACCCTAATTTGGGCTTTCACTTGCATCCCTCTTGCATTCTCTTGCCTAACATGACTTGCCTTTGCATTTTGTGCATTCTTGTGATCCATTTGACATCTCAAGACATATAGAAAGCATGTTTGATCATTGCATTGCATATTTGCCATGTCATTTGTCTTGTATGCTTCATAACTTTTCATGTTCATTCATGCTCCTTAACCTGCATCATCTGCATCCATGATCTTGTATGAACATATCCATGTCTTGCCTCATGTTTGCAGCACCCCATAACATCATAATCATCATCAACATGCTTCTGGTTTGGTCTAGCATCATGTCATTTCATTTCATTTAGCATTGCATTGCATTTCTTTCTAACATTTCAGGTGGTAAGTAACTTGAGAAGTGAATTTGCCTTCACTTCTCATAAATTTTCTTCTCATCTCTCTTGCATCCATTGCTGCATTTCTATTTGTGTTTGAGATTGAGCTTGCTCATTCTTCTTCCTCCTACTTTCTTTCTTCAAGTGACTTGACTTCTTGAATGAAGCAAGCCACTTTGCTTCTCTTGATCTTGTTCATCTGCTTCCTGGTGGTTCTTCTGAAGATTGTTCTTGTAAACCTCACAAACCTTAGGAACAACCAAGCATGACAATGAATTAGGGTTTTGATTAGTCCCCCTCCTAGTTTTTACCTTTGTGTCTCTCTTTGAGTCTTCTCTTCTCATCTCATAATCAGGGACCAAACCCTAAAGGCTTTAAGACTTTGTGATTAAGCTTATGCCTGCATCCTTCTTTTAGGATGGAGTGTATAACTTTAATCCTAAGTGTTAAACCCTTAATGTGTTTAAATCTCTTAACCAATTCACTTAATAAATATCAAGACATCACACTTGTAACTTGGGCCTTGCATTAGGGTTCTAATTCTTCCTTAAGTGGTTAAGAAGGACTAACCCTAGTGCTAATGGACAAGTCCCCCTCAAGTTGTCTTACAAATCATAAAAATCACTTCATCACCATATCATTAAATAAAATCCACTTAATCAAAGGCTTGTTTTGTCATGGGTTTAATCCCTAATCATGGATTAAGTTGAGGAGTTTTCCTCAGCTTAAACATTCTCATCTATTATCCTTCTATTAGGATGGTGTAATGAGTCTGTTTAATCCCTGATTATGGCTTAACCTCATTACTCAACACTAGACAAAAACCACAAAAACATCTAAATAATCACAAGTAGGTTAATGATCTTAATCCTACACCAAAGGTGATTAAGTGTGAGAATCTGACTTCACACTTAAGGTATTCTCATTACCCCTAATCAGAGGGAAGATGTGATGAGTTTACTAAATCCATTGGTTTAGGCTTAAGCTCATTAACTTATGACAAACTTTCACAAGCAATAAAAGACTGAAAACTCAAAAACAAACAATAATCGTCTCCTCCGGGATTCTTTTCTCATCACCTTCATTCACAAACGAGAACTCGCTTCTTCCGTCTAATGCAAGACAGTTTGCATCTGTGCCAGACAGGTCATACACTTGAGCATAGGCAAGTAAGCAGTTCACAAGTCAATTCATCTTTCAGTCTCTTTGGGTCGAACTACGGTGTTCTGACTTCCTCATTGCACGAGAGGATACGTAGGCATAACTTAACAGTTATCGAACAAAAGTCTCTGTATATTCCCCCTCCTTCCAGCATTATTCTTTAAGCCTCATGATCTTGAGCATTTCATTCTTGTTCTTACACTGACACTTCATTTATATACTTCACTTTACACTTCTTTTACACTGACACCTGTACATTCTTTTCCAGCTATTTTATACACAAATTGCACTGACACTACCCCTTTAAAACACAAATCTTTTAAGCGCGGATCCCGTCGAGTACGACGGACAATCTGGGTGCTAATACCTTCCCAGGTTGTAACCAACCCCCTTTCTCAGTCTCTCTGGTTCGCAAACCGTCTTATCCATATCTTTCTAGGCCTATGCAGCATTGCCTTTCCTCCGGGATAAAAATGCCTAGCTGGCGACTCTATTCATCTCCAGTGAGTTCACGGCTGTGTGTTCTCACTGTCCCTCTCGCCGACCGTTCGCGCTTGTACCGGGATGCAAATCTTTGGGAGAGACACCTACGCTCAAGTGCGGCATTCATATGATTCTGCTAATGAATGGCACGGAGGATTTCTTCAAGTGTGACATCAGCTGAAGGTGGCTGCCTGGTGGAGGACTCAGGGATGTCCTAAACTGGCTCAGCAACATCCATCGCATCCTGCATCTCGTCCAAAGGTGCATCAGGCTGCTCGTCAATAATCGGAACATGGCCTGCAGCATCCAGCAAATCAAATAGCTAATTGGCTCTGTTTGAGGGATCAATGCGGTTCCTGCAAGGCAAAGTGTATGATGATAGATGGTGCCTTGGATCACAGGGTTGAACCTGCCATCCTCTCGCTGAGAGATCATATGAGCGGACTTGCAGTAGTTCTTGGTAAGTAGCTCCGGTGCTCTATGAGGCAAATGAGTGAGGTGGTCACCAAGCTCCAGCTGTATGGAAAGGGTAGTGACAATCCCGCCAATGTAGAAGGGAGTGGCGCCTCTATGTGCTACAGACTGAATGTGGGCCAAAAGGAACGGAGCGGAATTGATGCGTTCTTCATTCAAGGCACAATGCAAGAATAAGAGCTCTTTGGAATTGAGCTTGTGGTTTCTCTCTCTTGCAAAGATTGTGTTGCACATGATACGATGGAAATACTGAATTGCAGGATTATGGATATGAGTGGCATTCAGACTCTGGTAGGCGGAAGCACGGCTGTTTGTGATGTTGTGCCACAAGGTGAAAGCAGCTTCATTAAAGTTGTCGGGCACGCAGATGTGAGCATCGTCGCCGTGACTGAAGCCTAACAGTTCAGCGATTCTGGTTTGAGTGATTTGGAACTCTCTTCCAAGCATTCGGAATTTTGCAATGCCGGTGAGTTGACTCGTTGATCCGGATGGTGTGATATATTGAACCGAACTTAGAAACTCCAAGGTGAGGTTTTCAAATGTCGGTTGTGGTTGACTGCATAAGTCCCACAAGCCAACATGCTCAAGCAGTAGCTTCACTCCGTCGAGCAATCCTAACTCCCTCAAGTAGTTGAGGTCGACGTACCGAGTAGGTTGGATGCCTCGGTTTTGAAACCGTACAAACTTCTCTCTTTGTGCTTCTCCTTGTTCTCCATCTCTAAACTGAATATTCTCCATTGCATGCAAATGAGGTTAATGAGAGATAGGTGTTTGAGGTTTGGTGAGAAAATGTGAAGAAATTGATCGGATTATAATGGAGTGAAGTGAATGTGAGGAGTTGTGAATAAATGAAAAGGTGGAACGGATTAATGGAATTGATTGGAGGGTAATGGGTGGTTACGGGAGAAGAAGAGGTAATGAGAGGTTAGAGTTTTGTGAAAATAGAAGTGGGGGTTGCGAAGGTGAACGACCTCTGTAACTTCAGAATTCGTGAATTAGGGTTGTCACGGTCGTGAGGGGGGTCTTACGGTCGTGACGCGCTAAATAGCACGTTACGATCGTGAGGGGATGGTGACGACCGTGATGATCACAAAATATGGAATTTTCACAGAATGGATTACCTCAGTTCAGTTCAATTGCAATTCTTATCACTTCCAATATTTAATTCCAACATAAACATAACACAAAATAGTGGATCAATATATATATAAGCAGTGGATTTCATCACACGAAAGTTCACAATATATCCAGCAATTCAAAGGTATCAGCAAATAATGAAAAGCATGTAAATTGATTAAATTGGAAAATTGCATAAATAGAAGTACTTTGCTTTTGACATAATAGAAAGAAATTACAGTGATAAAAATAAGCTATGAAATGTTGCAAAATATCAAAACTAACTAGAAACAAAAATGAAAAGTAAGACAAATCAAATCACTACAGCATTATCAAAGTTGCTTCTTCAAATCTTCAAGTGCGGAGTTTATATGATAGAATTGTTCACATGTTATGTCAGTTAAACCTATAACGTCCAATCACATGCTTTTAACTTCATCCTTAACAGCATTAATATCAGCTTGGTAAACTTCAAGAGTGTTCAAAATTTTCTTTAAGCTGTCAGCATATCCTACTTGATTGATTTCAGGGGGTTCAATAACTTCATCAGTGTGGTCGATGTCATGGTAACCAGGAGGTGTCTCAGGGTCACTTTCTACATCAGTCATTATGTCATCCTTAATTTGGTAGGATTGTGGTGTTTCGGGTGTTGATGGATAGTCAGGAGGGGTAAGCTCATAAAGCCAATTATCTCTATTGTGAACACTGACTTTAGCATGGTTCGGTAATGTGAACAGGGTTACTATTTCATTTCTGATTAGGTACTCGTAAGGTGGTTGTCCTAAGTTTCTTATAATTTGGCGGTTAAAGCAGAAGTTCAGATTCATAGGGCGGACAGTACCTAAACGGTTGCACTTGTGTAATTGGTATCTAAGTCCGAGGGCATCAGCAATCATGGTGACCATGCCTCCTACCAATATTGGTAGATCAGGTTCCTCTTGGATGCGGGTAAAGGTTTGCATCATAAAAGGTACAGCATTAACGGGTTTTCCATCGGTCAAACAGGACATTATGAATATCTCATCTTTAGATACTCCAGTGAGGTTCTCTTCCTTTCCAAAGAAGGTGTGGGCAAGGATTTTATGAAAGTAGCGGATAGCAGGGTTATGTATTTCATCATTGTTCATGTTATCCGGCTCAGGGTGGTAATTTCCGGTTAAGGTTCTCCAAAAGAAGTCTAGCTCAATATCCATTAATTCTACCTGGGTGGTAGTAAAGGCAAAAGGTCCACTAGGGAATCCTAATAGGTCAGCTAGTTCCTTATGGTTAAAGTCATATTCGATCCCGAATAGTCGGAAACTAATAAATCCTTTCCTTAATCCAAATCCGCGCTCGGGTAAGTAAACTAAGGAGCTTAAAAACTCAAGGGTGAGCTCGCGGTAAGTTACAAACCTTTGTTTTATGAGAGCATTCTCCCATCCAAGTTGGTTAAACAGGTATAGGATGCTATCATGTATACCTAAAGTTTCCATAGTCTGTTCATCATAGTACAGAGTCAAATCCATTTGTCTCTGTGATAATTTCTCAAATTTCATTCTTTGGTTTCTACCTCTAAATTTGGTTTCCATAATGTTTCTTGGTTGATTAGCCATAGTTAGTGTAAATGTGGAGGAAACAAATCAGGGGGAAAAGGGAAGGTAGAAAAGACTTTAGAAAATCTGTAGCAAAGTAAATTTAAAAGTGATTTAGAAAATAAAAATTAAAATAAAGAAAATAAGAAAATAAACGCATAAATAAAGTCAATAATAATAATAATGAAATAAAACAATAAAATGATAAAATGGGTTGCCTCCCACTAAGCGCTGTTTTTATCGTCATAAGCCTGACGTAATGCTTAGGGGTAGATTAATCAGGGAAATTAGTGGACAACTCTAAAAGCTTTAAACTATTTGCATAATCTTTATTTTCAATATTATGGTAATGTTTTAATCGTTGTCCGTTTACTGTGAACGGTTCACTGTTCCTACCCTTAATTTCTATTGCTCCGCTCGGGAACACTCTAGTTATTTCAAAGGGTCCTGACCATCTAGATTTTATTTTTCCAGGAAAGAGCCTAAGTCTTGAATTAAAGAGGAGTACAACGTCTCCCACACTAAATTCTTTCCTAGATAGGCGTTTATAGTGCCATCGCTTGGTTCTTTCTTTATATATCTTAGCATTCTCATAAGCATCTAACCTTAATTCTTCTAATTCATTAATGTCGAGGATTCGCTTTTCTCCAGCGGCATTGTAGTTTATATTGAGTGTTTTAATCGCCCAATATGCTTTGTGTTCTAGTTCTACCGGGAGATGACAAGCCTTCCCATACACTAGTTTGAAAGGTGTAGTTCCTATGGGTGTCTTGTAGGCTGTCCTATAAGCCCATAAAGCTTCATTAAGTTTAGATGACCAATCTTTCCTAGATATGGCGACAGTCTTTTCTAGGATTTGTTTAATTTCTCTGTTCGAGACTTCGACCTGTCCACTTGTTTGTGGATGATATGGTGTTGCTACACGATGTCTGACTCCATACTTAGATAGTAATTTGTCAAATATTTTCGAAATGAAATGCGAGCCACCGTCACTAATGACAAGTCTAGGCACACCAAATCTTGGAAAGATTATATTCTTGAAAAGCTTAATTACTACTCGTGTGTCATTTGTAGGAGAAGTCATAGCCTCAATCCATTTTGAAACATAATCGACAGCTA
Source organism: Lathyrus aphaca (assembly GCA_963966055.1). NCBI lineage: Eukaryota > Viridiplantae > Streptophyta > Magnoliopsida > Fabales > Fabaceae > Lathyrus > Lathyrus aphaca. The sequence continues at coordinate 471,916,934 of OZ014523.1, forward strand.
CGAGTATGTACTTATTACCGAAAGATGATGGGAATGGTCGCATGAAATCTATTCCCCAGACGTCAAAGACTTCTACTTCTAATATTCCTCTTTGAGGCATTTCATCTCTTCTTGAAATATTACTGGTGCGTTGACACCGATCGCAATTTATAACAGCGATGTGGACATCTTTCCATAAATTAGGCCAAAATAGGCCGGCTTGTAAGATCTTTGCACAAGTCTTGGAAGTGCTTGCATGTCCACCATAAGGAGATGAATGACAGTGAGCAATGACATCTTCTATTTCTTCTTCGGGAATACACCGACGAATGATTCCGTCAGGTCCTCTTTTAAACAATAATGGTTCGTCCCAATAGTAATGCTTGAGATTGTGGAAAAATTTCTTTTTCTGCTGATAGGTTAAGTCAGGTGGAAGTGCTCCTGCAGCTAAGTAGTTGACAATGTCAGCGTACCATGGCAGTCCTACGGTTGTTTGGATTGTTTCCACATTTTTTAGTTCATCTATGTCTAACTGAACTGGGTCGCTTCCTATTTGTGCTATCAGCTGTTCATACGGAAAATCATCATTAATCGGCACTTGTTCGGGTTTAATACCTTCTATTCTAGATAAATGGTCCACTACGACGTTTTCAGTACCTTTCTTATCTTTGATTTCGAGATCAAATTCTTGTAAGAGTAAAATCCATCTCAAGAGTCTTGGTTTAGCATCTTTCTTGGTTAATAGATATCTGATAGCAGCGTGGTCTGTGTAGATGATTATTTTTGCTCCCACTAGGTAGGAACGGAATTTATCAAGCGCAAAGACAACTGCTAACAATTCTTTTTAGTAGTGGCGTAGTTCATCTGAGCAGAATCTAAAGTTCTACTGGCATAGTAAATTGCGTGAAGTTTCTTGTCCTTCCTTTGTCCTAGAACTGCGCCTACAGCATAATCACTCGCATCGCACATGATTTCGAAAGGTAATCTCCAGTCAGGTGGTTGCATGATTGGTGCGGTGATGAGGGCTGTTTTTAGAGTTTTGAATGCTTTAAGACAATCTTTATTGAATATGAACTCATCGTCTTTCATTAATAAACCGGTAAGAGGTTTAGTGATTTTCGAGAAATCTTTGATGAATCGTCGGTAGAAACCGGTGTGTCCTAAAAAGCTTCGTATTTCTCGAACGGTCTTAGGGGGTTGAAGATCTTTTATGACTTCTATCTTAGCTTTATCAACTTCAATTCCCTTATCAGATATAACGTATCCTAGTCCGATTCCTTCTCTGACCATAAAATGGCATTTCTCCCAGTTAAGTACGAGGTTTACTTTTACACATCTTTCTAACACCATTTCTAAATTTGATAGACATCCTTCAAAACTTTGCCCGCATACAGAGAAGTCGTCCATGAACACTTCCATGATGTTGTCTATGAAGTCTGCGAATATTGACATCATACATCTTTGAAAGGTTGCAGGAGCGTTGCATAATCCAAAGGGCATTCGTCTATAAGCGAACGTTCCATAAGGGCATGTGAATGTAGTCTTCTCTTGATCATTTGGGTGGATCGGGATTTGGAAAAATCCTGAGTAACCATCAAGATAACAGAAATACGAGTGTTTGGCTAATCGTTCTAACATTTGATCTATAAAAGGTAGTGGGAAATGATCTTTTCGAGTGGCTTTGTTTAGTTTACGATAATCGATGCACACTCTATGTCCGGTCACTACTCTTTGTGATATCGATTCGCCTTTAGCGTTTTTCACAACAGTGATACCTCCTTTCTTTGGTACTACATGTACTGGACTAACCCATTGACTATCAGAGATTGGATATATTATTCCAGCGTCTAGTAGTTTCTTAACTTCTTCCTTTACTACAGTGCTAAGGATTGGGTTAATTCTTCTTTGAGATTCTCTGGAGGTTTTACAATCTTCTTCTAGCATAATACGATGCATACAGATTGAAGGACATATTCCTTTGAGATCAGATATGTTATATCCTAATGCAATTGGGTATTTCTTTAAGACATCTAAAAGTTTCTTTGTTTCAATTGTTCCTAAACTGGAATTGATTATAACTGGTCGTGTACATTCAGTGTCTAGGAATTCGTATCTTAGGTTCTTAGGTAAGGTTTTTAAATCTAATGTAGGTTTCTTCTTACTTAGCATGGGATCCGGTGTAAGTGCTAAACTTTCGCTTAAACTATCATCCTGATACGGTTCACGCCAATTGTCATCTTCGAAAATCGGAGGGATTTGAATTTTCATAATTTCAGAATAAGTAGTTTCTTTCATTTCCATTTCTCTTACACATTCGTCAATTACATCCAATAAATAGCATGTGTCCTCTATAGCTGGTGATTGTAATAATTGTGTTAAAATAAATTCAACTTTCTCTTCACCTACTTCAAAGGTTAGCTTTCCTTTCTTTACGTCTATAATAGCTCCGGCGGTAGCTAAGAATGGTCTTCCTTGTATGATAGGTGGAGTGGAGTCTTCAGAGATGTCCATGATTATAAAATCAGTAGGAATGTAGAATTGTCCTATACGTACTGGGACATTTTCTAGTATGCCTACAGTATATTTAATAGAGCGGTCGGCTAGTTGAACAGACATTTTAGTTGGTCTTAGGTCTCCCATGTCTAGCCTTTTGCAAATTGTTAAGGGCATAACACTGATACTGGCTCCTAAATCGCATAGAGCTTTGTCAATGACGAATTTTCCAATTACACAGGGTATAGAGAAACTACTTGGATCTTTTAACTTAGGAGGCATATTGTTTTGAATTATTGCGCTACACTCAGCAGTAAGTGTAACAGTTCCGTTATCCTCTATCTTCTTCTTATTGGATAATATTTCCTTTAGAAATTTAGCATACGAGGGAATTTGAGTGATAGCTTCTGTAAACGGAATAGTAATATTCAACTGTTTTAGAAGTTCAACAAATTTCTTAAATGGCCCATCGTCTTGGAATTGGTTAATCTCTGAGGGTACGGAATTGGTGGTTTATAAGGTGGTGGAGGCACATAAGGCTTTTCTTTCTCCACTGCCTCTTGATTATTATCTTCTTTTTCTTCTGGTTCATTCTCCTTTTCAGTCGGCTTATCTTGCTTTTGGTACATGGCTGGATTGTCAAGTCTTGGATCGGCAGGTCCGTCAAGTTCCTTGCCACTTCTTAGTATCACAGCATTGGCCTGTCCTTTTGGATTAGGTTGGGGTTGTCCAGGAAATACTCCAGTTGGTGCAGCGGTAGGTGCTAGTTGTTGAGCCACTTGTGAAATCTGAGTTTCAAGCATTTTGTTATGTGTAGCTAACACATCTACCTTGCTTACTAATTGCTTAATCTGCTCACTAGTGTGTATGTTTTGGTTTAAGAATTCCTTGTTTGTTTGAGATTGAGTAGCTATGAATTTCTCCATCATCAACTTAAGGTTTGATTTTCTAGGAACGTTAGGAGCAATCTTTTGATATCCTGGTGGTGTAGCTGGTGCTTGACCTGGTGCGTATAAAGCATTGTTGTTCTTATAAGAGAAGTTCGGATGATTCTTCCAACCTGGGCTGTATGTGTTTGAGTACGGGTTTCCTTGAGCATAATTCACTTGATCTGTGGGAATTCCTGCTAATAGTTGACAATCAGGGACAACATGTCCTGGAACTCCACATAACTCACAGTTAGGTGTTACCGCAACCACGGTGGCTGTTGGTGTTATGGCCAAGTTGTCGATCTTTTGGTTTAGTTGGTAAAACTTTGCATTGACTTGGTCCATACTACTCACTTTGTACATACCTCCTTTTGTTGGTTTCTTAGTTGCGACTCTCTCACTTCCCCATTGGTAATGATTTTGAGCCATACTCTCGATAAGTGCATAAGCATCATTATATTCTTTGTCCATTAGTGCGCCGCCTGCGGCAGCGTCAATCGTCATTCTTGTGTTGTACAAGAGTCCATTGTAGAAAGTATGGATGACCATCCATTCTACTAATCCGTGATGTGGACAAAGTCTCAGCATATCTTTGTAGCGTTCCCAAGCTTCGAAAAGTGACTCGTTTTCCTTTTGCTTAAATCCGTTGATTTGAGCTCTTAGCATAGCTGTCTTACTAGGTGGGAAATATCTTGTCAAGAAGACTCTCTTTAGTTCCTCCCACGTAGTTACTGAATTCGAGGGTAGAGATTGAAGCCAGGCTCTCGCTCTGTCTCGAACTGAGAAAGGAAAAAGGAGTAATCTAATAGCTTCTTGGGTAACTCCATTAGCTTTTACAGTATCTGCGTACTGTACAAATATCGAAAGATGAAGGTTCGGATCCTCGGTAGGATTTTCGGCGAATTGGTTTTGTTGCGCGGCTGATATCAACGAAGGTTTCAATTTGAAATCGTTTCGGTTGATAGCCGGCGCAGCAATGCTGGAATGCGGCTCAGCTTGTGAAGGACTAGCGTAATATTTGAGTGGGTGATTTGGTTCTTCAACCATCTCTGCGTCCTTTGATGGTCCAACTGGTTTAGGTGGATCAACTTGAAGATCTGGAATGTTGTATACTCGGGAAATTAGATTAGGAAAAGAATAAGTTGTTACCTTAGTCTAGACAGTGCTACTCTAATAGTGCACTAGTGACTAAATCAAAGTCCCCGGCAACGGCGCCAAAAACTTGATGGGGCGACGACGCGATATATGTCTAGCGGTATCTGAACTGCAAGCGCACAGCCTATCGAAGTAATATAAAAGATTGTCGAACCCACAGGGACTTTGTAATCACTCTAATGCTAGAAGGTCTGCTAGTTTAGCTAAGGCGGATATTTGTCACGATTTTGGTTTTAAGGATTAAAAACGGGAATTAAATTTAGCTTTAAGGAAATAATGAGAAGGCGGTCGGTATTTAATTATATTAACCTATGTGGGTCAATCTAACCTAAGCTTATAAGGATGGTTCACTTAAATTATTCTGTAGAGATTATCAGTTTAAAAACCCTCGACTCACACTCTTGTGGTCTTATCTCAGATCTTACTCCTAAAGCCCTATGCTTGCTCTCGCTAGACCATAAGTGTTTAGAAAATAATTTTTGAAAACTTAATAAGTCTAATTCATTTTAAAGCGCTCTCGCTGTATTTAAATCAAATGCCTAACTTTAGCTATCCGGTTAAAATCTCACACTCTCGTGGTCTCGACCTAACCTATTACACTTTTCTTACTCTCGTAACAAAAAGATTAATTTTAATTATAAAAAGCCACAGCCAGAATATAAGTTCTTAATTATTTTAGCTTAGATTCGATTTAACCGTTTTGGTTTAGTTTATTACATACCGCCTAATTAATTTAGCTACTCATTGTTATTATACCAACAGACAGATGCAGAAATAAATAAATATTAATTAAAGCATACATTATAAAATAATAATAATATCTTAACATAAACAAATAAATAAACTTAATATAAATGCAAAAATAAAAACCTGGATAATTAAATTCTTAAACTCCTTCTTCCACAGATTGGCAAGCTCGGAGTGTCGGAATCAGAATCAAAATAAAATTATGAATTCTGAAGCTAGAAAGAAATTAATTTAAATAACAATTTCCTAATGTTGGAAATTGTTATTGAATTTGGGTTGGAAATAGAAACAGAAAAATAAAACAAGAACAAGGCTGGAAAAATTAAATGGGTTCAAGAAAAATTACGGCAGAGCTTCCGCGGAAAAAATCAATAAAACACTCTGTCGTTTTTAATTTGCATCTTAGGTATTTATAGGAGATGATTAGGGCAGTTGAATTGGTGAGCGTGGGCTTCGTCCGTAGTGAGAAAATGTAGCGTGTTGGGTTTGATTCAGGTGAGGAAAAATAGGAGTCGTCCAAGACTCTCGTTTCACGTCTTCATGAATAATTCAAATAAATTAAACACAATTTCCTTGTCACGAACGTGACAAGGGCGTAACGGTCAGATTCTTCAATTCAAGCGTGTCACGGTCGTGACAATTGAGCAACGGTCGTGAGACCTTAAAATAGAGAGTCACGGTCGTGAGGATGTTGTGACGACCGTGAGTGCAACAAAATATGCAGACTTAGCAGAATTCTTCTCTTCATCTTCTTTTCATGCTAGTTTTGGTTCATTTGATCTTTTTCTCATAGTTTGGCTCTAGACATGTTTTACCTGCAATGTGACATAAAAAACTCAAATAATCGGGAGTTAATAGGATCAATGTGCGATAAAACGGACTTAAAACGTAGTAATAAAGTGATACGATTTCTCGTTATCATTATATAGTACATCAAATTGTAAAAAAAGGCGGGCTGGCCGCCAACTCGTTAGTAAACAGAGAAGACTTGACGTTTTGAGCTCAGACGCCTAAGTTGACACGCCCTGCCCCGCCCCCGCTTTTGGACGGGCTTAAATGGGGTGGGCCTAAACGGGGAAGGCCTCCCACTTTTCCACCCCTAATTTTAATTGTTGTTATTTTTGTTTATTTTAAACTGAGTCAGATTGCTGTCAAATGTATAAATTATTTTATTCAGCAAATGTATAAAAAAGCTTGGAAGATATTTGGAGAACTTTCCTAAGTGAAAAAGATGCTTGGTTTAAAAAATTTAGGGTATAATGAATTCATTTAAGTTATTGTTATTTTAATTACTTTATTTATTATAATTATCTAACAATTTATTTAAATGTTATACAACATTGCAGGAAAAGTGTACGTGGGAAGTAATGAACGAGGCTGGGATTAAAAAACTTGGGGCAGAACATCAGTTTGACTTTCTGACATGCTATGCATGGTTGCGAAGAACAAAATGTTTGTCCTAAATAGATAGGCAAGGATGTATTTAATGAATTTCTAGTCTCTTGGGATTCAATTGGTTTTAAGGCAAAATCTAAAATTTGCGAAGAAAATGAGAGCATTTGAAAATGGGGGTCACCTTAATGCAGTTGAAAGCATTAGTATCACCGAACATGTTCGACGTCTGGTAATTATAACTACTTTTTTTAAGTTATATTTTGATTTACTATATGTTTTTAATTAAATTTAATTTTATTAATTAGGCTAAGGATTTGGGGAATGTACTAGAAGAGCTTTGGTAAGTTGTTTATATTTTATTATTTTATTTAAATGAATTCTTTCATATGAATAAATTATTTAAATTATATTAATATTTAAGGACAAATTTGTGGCGTGATTTTCATGTGACAACTAATTTTAAGTTGTTTGTGGCGTGAAAATCATGTGGTTATATTTCATTATTTAATTTAATTTAATTCTTGTATATAACTAAATTGTTTAAACTTGTTGTGAATCGGATACCTTAGAAATAAAGTATAATAGGATTCTTTATGATCAAGAAACCCACAAGGGTTAGGGTTTAGGGTAACCAAAGATAACAATAAGGGTTGGTTATAAACTGCCATTCTTTCCTTTCTCTTGAAACAAGATTACAACTATACAAGAATAACAAATAACCTCTCTCACTTTTGAATTAGGGTTTTATCATCCTATTTTACCTTATTATAAAAGATGAGAGACTAGTATGTTATTTATAAGAAAACTAACACACTAACCTAATGGACTTTTTAACAAATACCCATTACAAGCTAACTTAGGGTACAAGCTAACTTAATCAATTGGATCCATAACACAAGGCCCAATTTAACAACAGCATGTGAACGGACTTTGACGACATGTTAAACCTATAATTTGTTCCAATATCTCACAAATCTCCACCTTGGAACAAACTCTATAACAACAATAAAAAAACTAGTTTTCTTCATGTAGCTTTATCGACTGCATACAATGGAAAAACTTGCAATTGGGAAAGGTCTTAGTGATCATATCAGCAGCATTATGATCTGTCGAAACCTTCAGCACTTGGACTTCTCCATGCTCGATTACTCCTCTGACGAAATGCAACCTCACATCAATGTGCTTGGTTTTCTCATAATAGGTTGAGTTCTTCGACATGTGTATTGCACTTTGACTATCACATTTAATAGTGATACCTCGACCTTGATGTTTCAGCTCATTTGTAAAACCTTTAAGCCACAATGCTTCCTTTACAGCTTCAGTTAGGGAGATATATTTGTAAACACCCCAAATTTCCCCTCTCTCTTTGGCTTATGATTATCATCATTGCATAGTCTATCATCACACTTCACAATACAATAATCATCCTTAACATTTCATCTGCATAGCTGCATCTAGGGTTTGTGATCTGAGCAATCCAAGAAGTAATGTGAGCTATCTCAGAGGCCATGAAGCATTCCAAGAGGGTCCATGAGTGTTCTATGATCATCTTATGCCCCCATGGGTCCATTGAAGTCAATAAATGTCCAAACACTGCAGAGGTATGGAAGCTAAGCTGAGGTTCCTGCACAGATGACCTAAAATTAGGGTTTTGGTTTCAGAGGCCTTGCACCCAAATTTTTTGGTCATTCTTGTTGCTATTGGTCCATATATGATATAAGGAAAATGTGTATCAAATTTCATGGAATAATTCAATATGGAAGTCATCTGATCAAGTGGTAACTTCCTGAGCAAGAAAAGTCAGATTCTGGGCATCTGAGGCCCTCAACAAGGGTAGCAAAGGGTCATCGTCGTCATTTTGAAGTCATATGGTATTTATTTGATCATTGGAATGCTTGTAAGTTCACAAAGTTGAATAAAAATGAACAAAGCCAAAACTTGCCAAAAATGGAAATGACTTGTAATATAAACTTTATATTTTGGGAAAGATTTTCAACCTCCTCTTTCTTGATCAAAAAGGTTTCAAATGAAATTTCTTCAAACATGAAAGTTGTAGATTGGATCCTCCCATTTTCAAAAAGTACAAGAACTCATTCTAATTCATCCTAGAACTCAAGTTATGGCCTTGCAAAGTTGGCAAAAATCTTGTAAATTTCATGTTCATGTCAAAGAGGGATTTATGCAATTTTGAGTTTCAAGCTTCTAAGTGACCTCTAATGTGCTCAATTATGTCACAACATGTCAATACAACTTCAAAACATCAGAATTGGCCCAAGAATTCAAGGATTCCATGGCTTGATTCACAAGAAATCTCAAAATGGCCAAAATGCATAAACCTTGTAAACTCTTGATCCAAGCAATCCAGCTGCATAACAATGATCCTATGGCTCTCCTTGAAGCTAGCTGAAGCAGTTCAAGCACAGAAACCAGCTCTGCCATGGCCCATACCTCAAGTACACCAATTTTGACTTTTTGGCCAATGGAGCCATACCATTCCCACAGTGCACATCTAATCTTCTGACTCATTCCAATAGTTTAGGGATTGCCTCAAGATCATAAGAGAAGTATGCCATGAGCTCAGAACACACAACATCAGATTTCACAAAATTTTCCAAAAACTTCTCTTCTTCGATTCTCTCAAACAATCCATCAAACCTCAAAAATTCTTTCACCATTCATTCAGAAATCATCCATAGAACACAAAGCAACCATTACCATAGCCTGAAACCTCATAAACCAAAGCCTCAATTTCTGCCATATCATAATCGAGCCACTCAAAATAGCCATTTTCAAAGCATTCTAAGCATCCCAATAGCTTCAGGAGGATCAAAGGAGTTCACTTGCACAAGTGGGAGGTTTTGAATGCTCACATTTGAAAGTTTCCAGCTCAGGTATACTCAAGAACATTTTTTCTCAAAGCTTTGATTTCTTGTTATAAAATGAAACAGCATGCTCTAAGGATCACAATGATGCTTTTAGAATTGAAAATGGTGAAGAAATGAACATTTTTGAACTTCTGAAAATTTGCCCGTGTTCATGTTTTGATTCGATTCAGCTTGTTCATGAATGATAAATGTTGTTTGATGTTTGATTTGAGTTGCTAGAATTATGAGGATCATTTTTTGGCAGGTTAGAGGTTTTGATTTTTCCTAGGGAAGATTTTAGGGTTTTGGTCCACCGGAGAAGATGACCGGAGCAATTTTCCGGTCATCTGAAAGTGTTTAGGGTTAGGGTTCCCAGATTGATTGTAGGCCCTTGGATCATGATTAGGTTAAGCAATGAACGCTTCAGATTGTGTCATTAATTTTAAATCCTGATTAATTAAAATAAATCTTAATTAATTGCCAGATTAAATATGGGCCATTGGATCACGCGCGAATTTCAGGTTTAAACCTAGGCCTTAGGATCCTCATACCTCAAGTCAATCAGACTTCTCATCCTGGCCCTTGATCTCTCTCCTGCACAATCTGGACCACCCATTTGGATTACTTTTCATTTTCTTTTTATTTATTTCATTTTATTTTCTCTTATTTATTTAAAATAGCAAAAATCATTTAAAAATTCTGAATTTTTTTTTATCCTCACTTTAATTAATTTTTAGAACCCAAAAATATTTTTATTTTTATTTTTCCATTAAAAATGCATTTTTAAATAATTTAATTGTATATTTTAATTAATTAAGTCCTTTAATTAATTAAAAATACTTTAAAGTATCTAAAAATCACAAAAAAAATCAGAGAGGTTCTTTAAACATTTACAAACTCATCCCACAAATTTCTTTTTGGTTTTGATCAAACTTTGCCATTTTCCTTTGAATTAGGGTTCCTAAATTTCATATTTTTCAACCATGACTTCAAAAATTCATTTCTCTCAAACCAAGATGAGTTTGAATTTGATTCTTTTTGCAATCTTTCACACTTGACCTCTAGTTTCTAAATATATTTTTGTCACATTTTTATCTTGCATATTCAAATTAATGTGCATTTTCCCTTTGAGAAGTATCTAAAACCCTAGCCAATCTTAGGATAACCATAACTTGAAATTGGTAAACCTTTAGACCTCCCCCTTTGGATGGTAACTTCATGAGTGCTTAGGGTCCCCTTGGATGCATTTTCAATTTTTTATCTCTTGATTTTCTTATGCTTTTGAATTTGTACATATCTTGCTTTCAAACTAACCATTTCAGGTGCATTTGATAAGTTAATCAGGATATGGATGTGCATCTACATCAAACCTCTCTTTCTCTCTTTATTTTTATGCATTTTGTTTATGTTTGAAGTTAATCTCATTCACTTATGTTATCTCTTGTTCCTAGGTTACTTAACTTCTACATGAAGTAAGTAGCCTAATCTCTTTCTCTCTCTCTTTTCATCTACTTCTCCTCCTTTGGTGGTCAACTTGAAGACTTCTCTTGATGCCTCACAAACCTTAGGAATATCCAAGCATGATAACTTTAGGGTTGTGAATAGTCCCCCTTAGTTTTTACCTTTTTAGTCTCCTTGAGTCTCTCTCTCTCTCTCTCATCTCATAATCAAGGCTAACCAGTTAAAGTTTTGGGATTCTGAATTAGGGTTATGCTTGTATCCTTATCTTATGATGGAGTGTATAACTTTGATCCTTAGTGCCAAACCTTTAAGTTATTTTCACCTATTAATCAAAAACACCTAATAATCATTAAAGACTTAAGCTTGTAACTTGGGCCTTATATTAGGGTTACATCTCTGCCTGGTGGTTCAGAGGGACTAACCCTAATGTTCAATGGACATGTCCCCCTCATGCTAAAGTCTTGCAAACATAAAAAAACACTTCTTCATCCAATATTTAATTAAAATCCACTTATAAAGGCTTGTTATATAATGAATTTAATCCCTAACCATGGATTAAGTTGAGGTACCTTCCTCAGCTTAAGTGTTCTCATCTATCATCCTTCTCTTAGGATGGTGTAATGAGTTCACTAATCTTTGATTGGAGATTAAACTCATTACTTAACCTTAAACAAAAACACAAAAACACAAAAATAATCACAAGTAGGTTAATGATCTTAATCCTGTATCATTAGGTTAATTAAGTTGGGATATCCATCTCATCCTTAAGTATACTCATTATCCCTAATCAGGGATGATATAATGAGTTTGCAAACCCTTGATTAAGGCTTAAGCTCATTATCCTATGCAAAACACCCAAAAACAATAAAAAACTGAAAACACAAAAACAAACAATAAACGTCTCCTCCGGGATTCTTTTCTCATCACATTCACTCTAAAAATGAGAACTCGCTTCTTGCATCTAATGCAAGACAGTTAGCACTCGAGCCAGACGAGTCATACACTTCAGCATAGACAAGTAAGCAGTTCACAACAAAATCATCTAAGTCTCTTTGAGTCGAACTACGGTGTTCTGGCTTCCTCATTGCACGAGAGGATACGTAGGCATAACTTAACATTTATTGAACAAAAGTCCCCAGGTCTTCCCCCTCTCCTTCCTCCAGCTTTTCTTTTCAAAATCCTAATCTTGAATTCCATATCCTTTTTGCACTGACACTTTGTACATCCTTGTCTCCCTAGCTTTTTTATGCACAGTTTAGCACATACAATATCCCCTTTTTAACACAATCAAGTAAGCGTGGATCCCGTAGAGTACGACAAATGATCTGGGTGCTAATACCTTCCCAGGTCATAACCAACCCCCTTTCTCAGTTTCTTAGGTTTGCAATTGTCTTATCCATACCCTTCCAGGTTTATGCAGCATTACCTTTCCTTCGGGATAAAAATGCCTAGCTGGCGACTCTATTCAACCTCAACCTCCAACATCGCTGACGGTTCGCGTTTGCACCGGGACGAAAGTCCGGGGAGCGACAGCTTGGCGACTCTGCTGGGGATATCTTTGCAACCAGGGCTTCTTGTTCTCTTGTGGGTTTCTCCTAGCGTTTGTTTGTTTGTGTTTATTGGGGGTGTTATATGCTATTTGTGTTTATGTTTTTTCTTTATTTACTGCTTCTTGTACAACTTTATTGCATTTACTTTATCGCTTTCATTTACTACTTTCTGCATTTCATTTAGTATTGTCATATCATTGTGTTGGATTTGTTGTTACCTTGGTGGGTGGGGTATTCCAGTGAGAAAGGCTCAACACAAAGACCTGAGTGACACATAGGATTAAAGTGGTTTTGTATTCTTTCCCATTCCATTTCGGTCTGGTGCGGGAATATGAAAACACAGTTCAGACATGGGTTTCCTTTTGAGAACTCTGTGCTATAGATTTCCTATAGTGCTAGGGCTATCTGGGAAGCCTGCTAAGTCTGGATGACCTTTTTAGATGACCTTCAGCATCTGAGGTGAATTAGAGGAGGATCCTTTATGATTAGGTTAAACATTGTACCTCCGAGTTAGAAGTGTTTACACTTCTCATGATAGATCTGAATCTGAGGATCCTTGTTCTAGAACAATACATGTGAGTGGGTTGGGTTGTTTACAGGTTTGCGGGAACCCTTGACCTCATCATACCTTGCTACTGGAATTTGTTTTTAAGGTTGTACTATTTTGGACTGATTCTTTGAAACCCTGGACTTTTGACTCTTTATTTGAGTCCCCCACCCGGTTACTGGTTCTCAAACTTTCATCTGAAACTCTGAACACTCATGGATCCTACCAAGAGCAACTTATTATCCAGCACATGATCACAAACCCTTGCATATCATATGCATATATCATATTGCATCATTTAACATTTGTCTATTTGTTTTACAGGGTATCCATCATCACTTGGTTTGGTTTTGACTATTCTTCTACTCAGCTTACCTACTTCAACACCCCTTCAACATTGCTCCATCTATCTTCTTCAATTATCCTCTTTAGTTATCTCCTTCAACACCCATCTTCAGCATGGATTCAACCCAGAAAAGCAACATCACCTACCACTTCTTTGAGTATCCTCTGGAAGGCATCAGACAGATACAAGCTCTTATCACCCCTGATCATGTTCCCTTATTCAGAGAACATTATGGTGGAATCCTGGACATGATCATAGACTTGCACTCATTACAGAGGAGCATGATTCACACATGTCTTCAGTTTTATGACCCTCCTCTCTGTTGCTTCACTTTCCCAGATTTTCAGATTGGTCCTTTGCTGGAAGAATACTCTATGTTATTGGGTGTCCCTATCAGAAGAGGAATTCCTTTCAACCCTGAGATGACCCCTCCAATGAATGAAGACATAGCCAAGGCATTACATCTGGAAGCAACTACCATTGCTGAACACATGACTTCCAAGGCTGGAATCCCAGGCCTCCATTTGGATTTCGTAGTTACTCAGGCTACAAAGCAAGTTGTAGTAGGGAATTAGGAAATTGTGTGTGCTCTCCTAGCCCTCAGCATCTGGAAGAACCCGGTTCCCACCTTGTTAGGAGACTTTTACTACTCAGTTCATCAGAGGAATGAGAAATAGAGAGGAAGACTGGTAAGATGTTGTGCACCTCTTTTCTACAGTTGGTTGATGAAGCATATGCCAAAGACGGAAGCTTTATTGAATCCACATCAGTCAAGGAATTGGGCTAAGAGGATGATTGCCCTTACTTCAGAAGATATCAGATGGTGTACTCAGAACACCAAGGGCTGAGACATAATAACAAGTTGTGGGCAATACCCTAATGTGCCACTTATTGGAGTAAAGGGTTGCATCAATTCCAATCCTTTACTTTTCAAGAGACAGTTAGGGTATGCTTTGATACATCCACCTAGGGAGCAGGACTTAGCAGAATCTATTTATTGTGATTTTCAGAACAATCATGCCATTGTCCGACAAGGAGCCTGGGCTTGGGACAACATACAAACTAAAGGGACTGCCATTTTGGGGAAGTGCAATAACATAGCTTATGCTCAGTACATTGAATGGTCGCATATCATAGGAAATATCAATCGCATGCCATTCACCCTTGAGGATGTGTCAGGGCCATCAACAGTTGAGCCCATAGCCACAGTCAGTCTAGAAGAATTTGAGAAGATGAAAGAAAGAAATACCCAGTTGGCTGAAGCTTTGAAGAAGACCCTTTGGGAAAGGAACGATGGTCGTCTAGACATTGAGAGGTTAGAAAAGCTACGCATCGAGCATGTAACCAAGATTGAGAAGACTGAAGACTACATCAGGAAAGCCTGAGCAGGGGAACTTGTGTTGAAGAATGCATGCAAGGAAGCAAAGATTCAAAAGGCAAGAGCTGAGCATTATCTGGAAGAGAGTCGGGATAGATGGGTCAGGATAACTGAAGCTCGTTTAGTGGAAGACCAGAAGATGTAAGCCAAGATAGAACAGTTGGAAGCCAATGAGAAAAGAAGCCAAGAGGCACTGCTAGCAACTCAGAAGGAGATCTCAGAGTTGAAACTTCGGGCGGGGTTAAAGAGATCCAAAGAACAAGACAGGTATCAGAAGATGACAAATGCCATTGCAACCAGAAACCTTCTCATCAGAACCATCACAAAGCACCCAGTTGGACCAATAACTGGTGCTCTCCTGAAGGAAGTCAAGGAGGATGCTTTTGGAATGGATGTCTGATTTTCTTTGCTTGTGCCTATTTATTTCTATTGTAGCTCAGCATGGTGATTTTGTTTGTTGTATTCTTGAATTTAATTGTATTTTGATTCACCATAGGAGTTTGTTTGGTTGTAATTCATGAACTATTGGGCGATACCACTTGTACTTTTATGATTATGTATTGGATTTTCTCATGGACTTTGCCTGCTTCAACATCTTGATTCTCCAGAGGTCTGGAAGGTCAAAACCATGAACCAAACCGGATACCCTCTGAAGACAAATAGACATATTGAATTACATGCTAACTTCATATTCTTTGTGTTGCAGGAGTTTTGTTATTGTTTTCTCACCCTGCTGATTGTTTCAAGAAATATTGCTCGCGGGATGGTCTTTCCCATCAATCGCATCCACAGATATCCAACTCGCAACAACCTTCAGAGTCTACGAATGGATCAGCTACAGCAAGAAATGGCATATGTGAGGACTTAGATGACTGATGTGAGGACAGAAGTGAGGACTCAGATGAATCAATTCATGGCTGTGATGACTGGGCTGGCACAGACCCAGGAAAGAATAAGGGAGTTAGTCGAGCGTCAAACTCCAGAAGATAACCATGCAGGTACTGGGGGTACAAGTAACAATGTGCGCGATCAGCCGCAAACAAACCCACCAGAGTTTGGGCCCCACATCAACCCTGAAGTCAATATTATTGGAAATACCCAGAGAAACACTGGAGATCGTGTTCTATAGGAAGACCCTCATGATGAGCAGTTTACAGTGTTCGGTTCTATGGAAGATGAAGCTTATGACTGTCGCCTGGATGAGATATCAGAGAAGCTAAGATCCCTGGAATCCCAGAATTCTTTAGGGTTTGATGTGATGGACATGGGCTTAGTAGAAGGGGTGAGGATTCCTCACAAGTTCAAACCTCCATGCTTTGAAAAGTACAATGGTACCTCCTGTCCTCGTACCCATTTGCAATCTTTCCTAGGGAGATTGAAAGCATATACCTTGGATGAGAAACTGTAGATGTTTTACTTTGAAGACATTTTAACCGGGGCATCCAGGGAATGGTACTCACACCTATCAAGGGCTACTGTCAGGAACTAGAAAGACTTAGCTGAAGCCTTTATACGCCAATATCAGTACAACCTGGACATGGCACCCAATAGGACTTTCCTAATGGGTATGTCTCAATCTTCAAGGGAAAGCTTCCGTGAGTACGCTCAAAGGTGGAGATAGCATGTTGCTGTTGTCCATCCACCTATGTCTGAAAGGGAAATGGCTGACATGTTTATGAATACTTTGCAAGAGACCTACATTGATAGACTTGTTGCTTTCTCTTCCACTAGCTTTACTGATGTGGTCATAGCGGGGGAAAGAATTGAAAGTTTATTGAAGATGGGAAATATTTCTGACAATGGTGCTAGCTCCAACAATACAATGAAACCCTTCTCAGGACCTAGAAGAACAGGAGAGACAAATGCAGTACATGTTAACAGAGGTAGGCCCCAGTACTTGCAAAGATCAGTGGCCGCAGTCACCATTCCTGCTCCAGCACCTCAGCAACAACAATATCCTCAACAATAACAGCATCAAAGATCTTACAACAACAATAACCAACAACCACGTCCTTTCCAACAAAGGCCTTCTCAGGTTAACAGGGTGATCGATCCCGTCCCAATGCCCTATGCATCTTTACTCCCGCAACTATTGAAGCTCAACTTGACTGAACTAAGAACTTTGGCTCCACCAGATCCTTTAAATCTTCCAAGGAATTATGATGTCAATGCCATATGTGCTTTTCACTCCAATGCACCTGGCCATTCAACAGAGAAATGCAGGGCCTTGCACATGAAAGTCCAAGATCTGATTGATTCCAAAGCTTTGAATTTTGCACCCCCACCAAATGTCACAAAGAATCCAATACCAAACCACGGTGGATCGAGGATTAATGCTATTGAGGAAGACCAACCAGCAATTCTTATTGATGACATTGCAAACATTCAAACACCACTGGCCGAAGTAAAAGCTCAGCTATTGAAGTGCCAAGTGTTTCCGGGTTGTGAGGCCCATTGTGAAGCTTGCAAAATTTCTGCCAATGGTTGTGCAAGTCTGAAGAATGGTATCAGCAGTCTTATCAAAGAAGGCATTCTACAAATCACATCAACAGTTCCATCTTCTACAACTGCAACAAAAATCTCTTCTACAACACCAGAAAACATTATCCCAATAGAATCGACTACAACAACAGCAAACACCAGTGACGACATCTCAACAGTTACCATTTACTATGATCCAGCAACCATTCATGTTCCAGAATCTCTCAACAACGACTCTCAACAACATTCACATCAACAACTTCCTACACATGCACCATCTTCAATCAGACCTCCTGTCACCATCTACTATGATCCACAGACTATCACAACTCCTTCTTCGGCTGCAATTAGTCTGGTGACCATCACGGTGCCTGGACCAGTTCCATATGATAACAACAGTGATGTGCCTTGGCATTATGGTTTAGATCTTTACTTCCATGGAAAGAAAATCACTCTTGACTCCTCAATACCTGTACCACAAGTTGACAATGTTGGGGGAGGCGGAGGTTTTACTCGAAGCAAACGTCTCTTCGCTTCACAGTTTTCCAGAGTTAATGCTGAAGCGAAAGCTGCTGCCAAAGCAAAAGGAAAAAGTGTGGTGTCGGAAGAACCAGCTGCAAAAGAAACTCAGAAGACACCCTTCGATCAGGATGTAGACGAGTTTATGAGGATTATAAAAAGAAGTGATTACAAAGTTGTGGACCAGCTCCACCAAACACCCTCCAAGATCTCTATATTATCACTGCTTATGTGTTCCGAGGCTCACCGGAATGCACTACTCAAGGTCCTGCACGCAACTTATGTGCCAGAAGATATCACGGTCAATCAGTTAGAAACGGTAGTTGCAAACGTCAATTCTAGTCATGGACTAGGTTTCACCGATGTTGACTTGACTAAGGAAGGGAGTAATCACAACAAGGCTCTGCATATCACTTTGGAATGCAAAGGTGTCGTACTGTCTCATGTCCTTGTTGATACTGGATCATCACTCAATGTGCTACCAAAGAAGGCTTTAGTCAAGCTGGAATATGATGGTCTTGCAATTCGTCCGAGCAACCTAGTTGTCAGAGCTTTCGATGGCTCCAAGAGATCAGTTGCCTGAGAGATTGAGCTGCCTGTGGTAATTGGCCCACAAATTTTCAAAACTACCTTCTATGTGATGGACATACAGCCTGCCTATAGTTGTTCGTTCTCCAATTCTAAACCTTTAATCCTTTCGTTGAGCTCCTCTATATCTTCAGGTAATAATGGTGCTTTCTCAGGAAGAGGTGGGAAAGCTAATGGATCGAGGAAGAAAGGGATCTTAACAACACGAGCTCTTTCTTTCACCCACAAGACATAAGGTTCTTTCACAGCAATATTCTTGCGAACACTAGGGTCACTTGTCACGATCTTCTTCCAAGCCGCCTTGAATTTCTTTAACTCTTCTTTAGATGGGTTATCCACAACAAAAGGTATCAAATGCCTTTCCTCGGGAGGAGCCTCCATAGGAAGCCCAAGTTGTCTTTTTAGCAACACCGGGTTGTAATTTATGCAACCATGATTTCCTATCAGAGGGACATTAAGGAAGTTTCCACATCTAAGCATGACACCCCTAATCTTCCAGTCTCTTAAGTACCATGTGATGTCATTAGCCCTAAGCGAAGCAAATCTGTGAGGCCACGATAAATGCCTAGACACAAAGTAACCCTCCTTAGGCATGTGCATTTTCATCCACATGTGCAACAACGGAGCGCAACAAAGAAACACACCTCCCCGCTTCGTATGTCGGGTATGGAAAGTATGATAAAAATCTGCCAATAAGAATGGAACTGGGTTTCCTGTCATGAAAATCTCTATAGAAGAACAGTCGACAAACTTATCTGACTTCGGGAACAACACGATCCCATACACAAGAAGAGCTAGGATGGCTCCGCAGGAGGACTAGTTTCCTTTTTCGGCACATTGCCTGGCTTGCTTTTCTAAGAACAGTCTCGTGAATCCTTCTTTGTCTGACTTGTTATCCACTAACAAACTTGCAGGAAGTCCCAACACAGTAGCCAACTTAGTCATAGTGACTTCTTCTTCTAGCCTTGGGAAAGGATTGCGGTCCCTAATACGAAGTCCCACAAGCAACTCGAAGTCTTCCAAAGTAGGAGCAATCTGGAAATCCGGGAAAGTGAAGCACCGAAGTTGAATGTCGTAATATTGGGCAAGAGCACTAAGAGCATCAATATTAGTTGTCTCGTCCAGTATACTCAGGATTTTTCCGAAGCGAGCCTGAAAGTTGTTGTGTTTGATAGGCGTTATCTTAGCTCTCAAGGCCAGTAGTGTGTCAATCTTTGGTTCCAAGAACTTGAAACTGTACGTGCTTTTCTTGGAAATTTGATTCATCTTGATTGCTTTGACAAATACTTCAAATCTACAATAAATATAAGAAACTGAGAGCTCTGTATCACTTTTATGAATGAATGTATGCAATAATGAATGGATAAATCCAAAATGCAATGTTCCCGAAGCAAATGGTACGGATGGAAGATACTTTGATTACTCTCCTCACAAGGACCTCGCTGGGTGACCTCTACAGTTTTAGGGACCCCAAAGTTAATAATTCATATGGATGTTCATCACACACGCCATCAACATGACGGTTAATTGACTCCACCATATGAATTTCGTTTGGGTGAGATCTTCGTATCGAGCCACGCGAGAGAGAAATCTCTTGGTGCCCCATACTACGTGATCATCGACACGAGGTTTAAAACAAAGTCCTGGAGTTATGGAACTTTCTCAATTGTTTGATGCACGTGTCAGTTTCTTGACAGTCAATCAACTCCGTTGAGTAAGTCTATTCCAGGTGAGGTTTTTGTATCGAGCCACGCGAGGGCGAACCCTGGTGCCCCATACTACGCAACCATCAACCGATGTTTTAACCAAAAAGGTTCTAAAGGTCCTCAAAGTCGATGACTCTAATGAAAACAACTGAGCACACACGCCAAGAGCTTGACGGTTGTCAGTATTTCCATTAAAATCTACTCCGGGTGAGGTTTTCGTATCGACAACCCACGAGAGAGGTTCCCTCGGGAGCCCATACTACGCAACCTCGCTAACTTATGTTTACACTCATAGACCCGGGTATAGAGCCTTTCCCTCAAGTTGTTTTGATCAAAGTATTATTCCAGTACCAACGATCCACAATAAGGATATAAAATGGAAAGCGATAAACAATTAACACATAAGCAAACATCCAAACAAGCGTGGAAACCTAGACTAGGCTTGACTTGCATAGGGGTGAACCATTCCCCAACAGAGTCGCCAGTTGTCGTACCTCGAAAAATATGATCCCCGTGAACGCGGTCGCGGCTGGGCTGACATGAGAGTCGCCACCTAATTTTATTTATTCCCAAAGAGGGAAATGGTAAATATAGATAAAACCACCAAGAAGGGATAGAACAAGGTCGTCGCAAACTGTTGTCGGGGTTCGGAAGTCGGTTATGTAGGGGGAAGGTATTAGCACCCCCTACATCCATCGTACTCGATGGGAACCATCTAAGTTGTCACGCGCGAAGGGATGTTTTATGCTTAATAATTACTTGCTAAACTAATTGGTTTATTGATCCTAAGGGCTCGGCAAGGATTGAGATCATTGTGCCTACATATTCCCTTGTGCAATGGGAATGTCAGAGCTTCGTGGTTCGGCCAAATATGGGTATTGGTGTTCGTTTTATTACCTTTCTTCGATGAAAGGATTTAGGAGTCGAATTGCACTAAAGACTATGGATAGTTTATTCCGTCCAACAAGACGAGCGTCTTGCGTCGAAATAATCGGAGCGAGTAACGAGAGCTCGTTATCCTCCTTTCTACCGCTTAAGGCTCGTGGCGTGCAATTTTCCTCGTATTATTGAAGTATTTTATTTCCTAAGACCCGCTTGATGTTGGATCAAGGGTTTGGATCTAAAAAGTAACATTTCGGTTTTTGAAGTTTGAGATGAATGCGAATGGAAGTTTATTTGTTGGTTTGTTAGCGAGGCACAATGCGCTCGACTCGCAAAATTGAGGAACTAAGTTAAAGACTAGCTATGGAAAACAAACGTGATGCATTGATTCGTTAAGTTGGAAAATGTTTGAGAAAGGTGCAAGGTGCAAAGTAGTGCAGATGGCGATCAAAGAATGATCGACTTACGTGTGTGTATGAAGTGAAGTGCGTACGGAAATTTACTTGGTGTTGGACCAAAGATTTCGCTTATCTTTTAAAATGATTAATCTTAGTGTGTCTTCGTATTTTACTTAGCAATTTATCGTCAACATGCAAAAAGTAATCACACAAGTAAGCATTATATCAAGTCACAAGCAAAGAAGAATCGAGCATACACAAACATTCATCGCACACATAATCGAGCAAAGGTGAAAAAAATTAATTAATCAATTTAAATAGAAATATTTAATTAGATTAATTATCAAATTAATCTAATTAAATAAAACATTTAATTAAATTAATCTATGAAAATTTTTTTGGTATTTTTATATTGAAAATGAATTAATCAAATGAAAATAAAGAAATTAAGATTTGAAAATATTTTTTGAGTTTTTTCATGTTAAAAAAAAAAGAAGTTAATTAATTAACTAAATTAAATAAAATTATTTAATTAATTTAATTAATTAATTAATTATATTAAATAAGAATATTGAATTAATAAAAAGGTTTTGTTTTCTTTTTATAGATTTTTTTTGTAAAAGAAAAGAAATTGAAACAAAACAAAATATAAAACAACAAATGGGCTGGGTTTGAAGTAAGTAATCAGGAGGGTGTGAACAGTCAAAACGTAGGGCCCAGCATGAGGTAAGCCCAACGAAAATGGGGTCTATGGTATGAATTTCAGTCAAAATTTTGACTACAAGAACCAATCTAAGACGTCTGATGAATTCAGTCAACATTAGTTACTTTGATCAAAGGGCACAAACGTGAGAGTCTATGGTGAGAACTACAAGAAGGTGCACACGATAGGATTGGGTTGAAGACTTTTTTACTGGTGACACTTGTCAATGGCGGTGACAAGTGTCACTGATTCTCTTTCTCATCAGCACAACGGTCAGAAGAAAAGTAAAGCCAAGTTTTATTTTTAAAATCATTTTATAAAGTTTTCAGATTCATGAATATTTCACCCTCTCTCAAATGTTTCAAACCTATCTCTCACAAGAAGAACACAACATCACCGTATCATTTTTCAGAGACGCTCGTTAAAACACCGACCATCACGTTACACCCAAACAAACATCAAACATACATTGAATCAAACATGAAAAAACAATCAACCCATAAACCCTAGTTCTAACACACATCGACGAAATCGAGCAAACAGAGGAACAAATTCAAGCCAAGCTATGCACAAACGTCAAGAATCATAACTAAGGATGAGCATTCATACCTGAATCGGAGAAAAAATCCGATTTTAAACTTCCACGTGAAAGGTGCTTTTTCGCTCTTCTACTTTTCTTTGTGAATCTTTCTGAATTTGCTTCTCCTCCTTCTCTATTGGTTCCCTCTTCTTTGCTCTTCCTTATCTTCTTTTGTTGTTGCTTTCTTTGTTGTTGTGATTGTGTTGCTGCAAGTGAGACGCTTTAGCTCAGAATTATTGAGTGTTCAGTGTGAAAACTCAATAATCTAGGCAGAAATATGGAGCTTTCAGAAGGGATTTTGGAATGTTTTTGCTGATTCCTTTTTAGGGTTTTCGGATGTAGGTAGGTCTGTGTGTTGGTTTGCGGCTAGGGTTATTTTGTGCAGGTGGTGGTAGCGTGTCAATTTCTGTGTGTGTTGTTAATGATTGATTATAATTGGTTTTATAGGAGAATATTTATACGTGTGAAGCAAGATATTTTTCAGAGGAATTTTTGCTCGTACGTGTGATTGTTGTGAATACCGTTAGAGGCTTTTCTGCGTGAGATTTGGGGTATGTGAGAGTGAGGAAAATTTGTGTGAGAGTGAGCTGGAAAAATGAAAATGTTGGGAATTTTTTCATAGGATTTATGTGGGGACCATAATTGGTGAGTCACATGTTTGTTTTTGTCTGTAGTGTGTTGTTGTCCCAAAATTTCCATTGAATATTACTACTAAGTAAACCAATTTTCACTACTACAAAAGTCAAATTTTTACTGCTACGATTTGGTTATTGTACTGTGGTAAATTTAGATTGCTTTCAATGCCTTGAACTTGAATTTTCCCTGCTTGTATTGAAACTGAATTGGTATCTTGAAATTGTGCTCACTGCTTTTACTGTGATAAATGTAACTTATACTGATCTCTGATAATTTGCAGATGAAGTTTCAAAAGATTAGTAGCCAAACTTTGATTTTGAAGTCATGAGGTTTGATGGAATTTCCTAGTGCCATGGTTCTGTACTAACTTTGACTAAAAAAAGTGATATTAGTGACCTACTGATGAAACTTTATTGCTCATGTTGTCCCTGTTTCTCAGCCCTGATTATTGTTATACTTAACTACTAATCAACTTGTTTCGGTATTCCGCATGTTTGAAATGGCTGCATAACCAATGCTTTGGCAGGATGAAGTTGGAATAACATGGAAATTAGATATGCTGTAGCCATGGCTCACGTGCGAGGAGTTGTTTTGAGAAACGATTTATGATCTTCACACATCACAAATTTGTTGAAGAAATCCTTCTCTAACTTTGTAACTTACAATGATCCTTCTCTCTTTTTTACTGATGTAATGGTAACTTGAATCTCAATTTTGTGTTGCACTTTCACATGTGATGCAGGGCTTTGGTATCTTTGGAGGTGCAACTTTTCGTGTTTCATGGCTTGTGGAGTCAGCTGGTACCATTGTAAATTAGGTGCGTCTTGCTGCTACATGAAGAGTGGGGTCCGTTGATTGTGCTGTAGGAATCATGAAGTGGCTGGCAGATGCAGAATTTGTTGAGGAAGATGGAGCCACACCAACATGGTTTTCTCCCAATAGAGCTGGACGTTGATGATGGCCTTGTGATTGGTGTAATACTCCTGGTATGAAATATGCTCGGAAACAAACATTCTTGTCTTTTAAGATTTGTTGAATCTTCAAGTTTCCCTTGTTACTCACCATTATGAACTAATATATTCCTGTGATTGTAGGTGAAAAAGATGGGACGGTTTTGAAGATCTTATGAGAAATAGGACTTAATTTTACCCAAGTTTAAATATGTTATTGTAATAGAGTTAGGCAGGTGTGATGAAAACTTTGAGTCCAAACATGTCTTTGTGTGGCTTCTGTATTATTTGTGATAATCCTTTGGGTTCAAACTTTGTACATTAGATTTTGAGAACAATAATTGTGACACTAACCCAACTCCTCTAAAACAAACTTGAAAGGTCTTTAAGGCACCGATCCAATCCTATAATTGGCTTAAGAATGATCTTGGGGAGTGTCAAAATGAATAATCTAATCACTATCTTGCAAACTTCAACTTGGCTCTTGAAAATAATAATTAAGTTAAATCTTGAAAATCCATGATAATAACTTGAAACAAAGTAAGACAAATCACATTTTTAAGATCACTTAGCCACATCTTGATCACAAATTTGCACTTCTTATCTTGAACATAAATTGAACTTGGAAATAATCAAGCTTTATTGTAAAGTTGGAGTGCTTGCCCTATGAATTCACAAGTTAAACTCAATTTCGATCAACTTTACACCTGTGGCATATTTATCCTTCTTTGTATCTTGAAATTCAAGTAATGGAATTCAAAACTTGAAATGTACCATATGCCTCCTCATTGAAATATTTGAATCTCACACATTGATCATACCTCATTTGAATTCTTGAATATTCATACAGACAATGCTTACTTCTAACCATTGTCATTCATGACCAAGCCTCCACAAATTTTCCCAACCATCAAACTAGCCCTGAGTGTGAAACCACCACTTAATAGCACCAACAAGAGATAGTTATTGAAACAAAGTAAAGCCAAACAAATACTATTACAGTATGGATAGAGCCCAAATGATCACTTAAAAGAGGAATACAAAAGAATAAAATTGAGATAAGGAAATATGAAATGGTAGGACAAATTTGGGGTATGACAATGCCCCTATCTAATTGGCTTGATCCCGAAGGAGTGGACTACTGCATGGAGTTCAATCTTTTTAGGGTAGAAGTAGATTAGATATAAAAAAAAAAAGACCCCGAAATTTGTCCGACAAGAGAGAAAATGCGACACCACTGAAAGGGATATGAGGATAAGATTGGAAAATTGTACAAAATGTATGAGATTCTTCGTACTAACAAAGTAGTATCCCAATTTGATGAATAAACTTCTCCAAGTCGTACAAGGCAGTCCCTTATGAATTAGGGTTTCTTCGGGGACAAGATCTTAACAAAACATATGATTCTTTGGGTCGTGCGAAGCAGTTCCTTAACAATAAAGGCTCTTCAGAAAATGCACAAATTGGTATCTTAATCAATGATGTTCTCTGATCCAACAAAGTAGTTCCTCACACTCAAGGCTCTTCGTTGATACTTAGAGCAACATCTCGAACAAATGACATGATATTTTCTAGATCATGTGAAGCAGTTCCTTCCAATCAAGGATCTTAAATGATATTAGAATAGCATCTTATCCAAAACCTGGGATTCTTTGATTCTTGTGAAGCAGTACCTTTTCGATTTAAGGTTCTTCGGAGAAATCCAAAGCAGTAGCTCGAACAATTAGATTCTCTAATCCAAGCAAAGCAGTACTTTATTATGAAGGCTCTTTGTGGATGTTAGAACAATATCTCGAATAAATAGTGCAAGATTTTCTAGATCATGCGAAGCAGTTCCTTTACATTCAAGGATCTTCAGTGATACTAGAACAGTATCTCGACCATAACATGATATTCTTCGGATCTTGCGAAGCAGTACCTTTTTTATTTAAGGTTCTTCGGAGAATGCCAAAGCAGTATCTCGATCAAATGAGATTTTCTAGTTCATCAAAGCAGTACCTTACCAATGAAGGCTCTTTAGTGATACTAGAACAGTATCTCGACCATAACATGAGATTCTTCGGATCATGCGAAGCAGTACCTTTTTGATTTAAGGTTCTTCGGAGAATGCCAAAGCAGTATCTCAAACAAAATGGTATAAGATTTTCCAGATCATGTGAAGTAGTTTCTTATATTCAAGGATCTTCAGTGATACTAGAATAGTATCTTTACCGAATATGAGATTCTTCGGGTCTTGCGAAGCAGTACCTTTTTTATTTAAGTCTCTTCAGAGGATTTCAAAGCAGTATCTCGAACATACCTTCAGGATACACTCTCTTGAAGAGCAACCAAAAAGGAGATGATGAGCATCATTACTATCCACTATAAAGTTTAAGAATGATTTGTTGGGGAATATAAAAATCCGCAAGCACATGCGGGATATTAGCTCCTTTTATAGGAATACCGCCGACTTTGAGAGAGAAAGGCCCTGGATGCATGTCCTGGATCCTGCTATGCTATATTGATATGACGTTGCACATTGTATGATGTACAATGATTCATATGAGAATGCAATGATTAATGATTCTAATGCAACCTCTTTGTTATATGCTAATGATTAATATGATTGTGTTTGATGACATTCTTGTTTTCGGACAAGAATGTTATGCATGCCATGCTTGTGACAATGCGAATGGTTGTATATGTTGTAGATAAGTTTTTTCGGTAATTGTCAAGGATATTGGACTTTGGAGGGATGAATGTCAACGTGGTGGACTTTTAGCTTTTTGTGGTTGCCAACAAAGTGGACTTTGGAGAGGTGTGTCAATCATGGTTGGACTTTTGGCTTTATACTAGTAGTTGCCACCATAGTGGGCTTTTGGGAAAAATTGGTCTTCCGCTTTTTAGTAGTTGCCAATAAAATTGGACTTTAGGTTTCATGAAGGATGCCAACGCGGTGGACTTCAAGCCTTTTGGTGGTTGCCAATGAATATTGGACTTTGGGAGGTGGTGGAGAGTATTAGATTTTCCAACACTTGGTACACGAGATCCTGATAAAGTTGTAAGCAATAAGAAGAGAGACATGAGGACCCTTGGCAAAATTTCAACTGAGGTTTAACATTCGTCAATGGGATATGTTGTCTGTGCTGTAACAATCATGGTGACTGGAAATGATATTGATGTTAGCCAATGGGAAAACTGTCAAATTCCTCTTGTCAACCAAAAAAGATAATCGTACTACTTTTCAAATATTGTTATTATTTTTACCAAAATTTCAAAACAAAGTTTATCAATGATAAAAACAATTTGCAAACAAACAGGTAAAGTAAAAATGATTGAGCATAATTTTTTATGAGAAATTTCTCTTTTTCATTGCTAAGACCCATGAAGGGTATGAATGTACATACAGATACAATCCCTTAATGAGGTAATTGTTGTGCAAAGAAAGTACAATGGCAACAAAATAAACGAGGTTCCATTGAGTTTCGACACCGCTATGGTCCCTATATCTCTGAAAATCTCATCAGTTAAACTTTGTAAGAAGACGATTGGATTGATCTTTCCCTTTCGTAGCTACCCAGAGTCAAGTGGGTGTACAAAATATAATATTTGCCTTGGAATTAGTCCCTAACTTTTGCCTGGATCGCCCTTTCGGGTTTTCAATCCACCGGGACGCCCTTTTTTTGCCTGAGCCGCCCTTTCGGGTTTTCAACTCAGCGGGCTAATTTTTTATTTTTATCCCTAATTTTTGCCTGGACCGCCCTTTCGGGTTTTCAGTCCACCGGGATAGCCATTTTTCCCTAAGTCGCCCTTTCAGGTTTTCGACTTAGCGGCTTTTTATTCCACTTTTTTAGGCATAATATCTCTTGACTGCATTTGCGTTCACGGGGGTAGATAGTTCTTCGCCGTCCATACTCGCAAGGATCAAGGCACCTCCGGAGAAAGCTCTCACCACCACAAATGGTCCTTCATAATTAGGCGCCCACTTGCCCCTGGGTTCTATGTGCATGGTGGTGATTCGTTTAAGCACCAAATCACCTTCCTGGTAGGTCTGAGGACGCACTTTCTTGTCAAAAGCTTTCTTCATACGCCTCTGGTAAAGTTGTCCATGGCACAGTGCCATCATACGCTTCTCTTCAATAAGATTGAGCTCATCAAACCTTATTCGGACCCATTCTGCTTCGTCTAATTTAGCTTCCATCAGAACTCTCATTGAAGGAATTTCAACTTCTATTGTGAGGACAACTTCCATGCCATATACCAAAGAATAAGGAGTTGCCCCTATCGAAGTACGTACTGAGGTACGGTAACCGTGCAACGCAAAAGGTAGCATCTCATGCCAATCCTTATACGTGACCACCATTTTCTAAATGATCTTCTTGATATTCTTGTTTGCAGCTTCGACAGCTCCGTTCATCTTGGGTCTGTATGGGGTTGAATTATGATGCTTAATTTTGAAACTGGCACATAACTCCTCTATTGTCTTGTTATTGAGATTTGACCCGTTGTCAGTAATGATCTGGTGAGGAACCCTGTATCTACATATGATGTTATTCTTCAAGAAGCGAGCAACCACTTTCTTGGTGACATTAGCGTAAGAGGCGCCTTTGACCCACTTAGTAAAGTAGTTTATGGCAACAAGTATAAACCTATGCCCGTTTGAGGCCTTTGGTTCAATCATCCCAATCATATCTATTCCCCAAATGGAGAAAGGCCATGGCGAAGTCAAGACGTTCAATGGAGTGGGAGGTACGTGCACTTTGTCAGCATAAATTTGGCATTTGTGGCATGTTCGGACATGAGCATAACAATCAGCCTCCATCGTTAGCCAATAGTATCCTGCTCTAAGGATTTTCTTTGCCATGGTATGCCCACTCATATGGGTACCAAACAATCCTTCATGCATCTCCTTTATGATTTTCTCTGCTTCCTGTTCATCTACACATCGGAGTAAGATCATGTCATGATTTCTCTTGTACAAGACCTCCCCATTCAGAAAGAAATTTGAGGCCAATCTTCTTAGTGTTCTTTCATCCATACTCAAAGCACCTTCTGGGTATTCTTTCTTCTCCAAGTAACGCCTGATATCATAGAACCAAGGCTTGACATTTGATTCTTCTTCAGCAGTCAAACAATGAGCAGTTTCTTCAAAACGCTTGAGATCAATGGAAGGCTGATGATTAGGCCAAATCAGTTGGTACATAGATGCCACCGTTGCCAGAGCGTCAGCCATTTGGTTTTCACTACGAGGCACATGGGTGAAAGTAATATCATTAAACCTGGGAAGTAACTTCAACACATAATCCTGATACGGAATCAGATAATCACATCTTACTTCCCAATCTCCTGTAGTTTGATATATCACCAGAGCTGAGTCACCATATACATCGAGTGTTTTAATCCTCAGATTAATGGCTTCCTCTAGTCCCATAATGCATGCTTCATATTCAGCCACATTGTTCGTGCACGGAAAACAAAGCTTAGCTGTAAAAGGTACATGAAAATCCTTAGGGGATGTCAATACTGCCCCAATTCCACAACCTCGATCATTAGCAGCCCCATCGAACATGAGAGTCCATCGCTCCCCTGGTTCAGGTCCTTCGTCAGGACCAGGTTCTTCATAATCTTTAATCAACATGATATCCTCGTCCGAAAAGTCAAACTTCAAAGGTTGGTAATCCTCCACAGGCTGGTGAGCGAGATGATCTGCTAGTACGCTGCCTTTGATAGCCTTTTGAGTGACATATTGAATGTCGTACTCTGACAAAAGCATTTGCCATTGGGCAATCCTACCAGTGAGAGTTGGTTTCTCAAATATATATTTAAGAGGATCCATCTTGGAAATCAAATATGTCGTGTGGGTCAACATATATTGTCTGAGACGTTTAGCAGCCCATGCGAGAGCACAACAAGTCTTCTCAAGTTCTAAATACCTCGTTTCACAATCATTAAACTTCTTGCTTAAGTAGTAGATGGCATGCTCCTTCTTGCCAGTTTCATCTTGTTGCCCTAGCACACAGCCCATGGACTCATCAAGAACTGTCATGTACATTATTAAAGGCCTTCCAGGAACGGGAGGTATCAAGATTGGTGGTTCTTGCAAATATTCGTTAACTCTATTGAAGGCTATTTGACATTCATTATCCCATTCGATTGCTTGGTCCTTTCTTAAGAGCTTGAAGATCGGTTTGCAAGTAGCAGTGAGATGCGAAATAAATCTGGAAATGTAGTTCAATCTTCCAAGGAAACCTCTGACTTCCTTTTCAATTCTTGGTGCAGGCATGCTCTGAATAGCTCTGACTTTGTCAGGATCAACCTCAATCCCCTTCTGACTCACAATGAATCCCAACAACTTTCCGGATCAAACCCCAAATGTGCACTTATTCGGGTTAAGTCTGAGCTTGAACTCTCTTAATCATACAAACAACTTTTGCAGGTTAACAATGTGTGTCCTCCTCTGTTTAGGATTTAGCAATCATATTGTCAACGTAAACTTCAATCTCTTTTTGAATCATATCATGAAAGAGCGTTACCATGGCACATTGATATGTTGCTCCAGCATTTTTGAGTCCGAATGGCATCACCTTGTAGCAAAAAGTTCCCCACGGCGTGATGAACGTAGTCTTCTCCATGTCTTCTGGATCCATTTTGATCTGATTATATCCGGAGAAACCGTCCATAAAAGAGAATACTGAAAATTGATTTGTATTATCCACCAATACATCGATGTGAGGTAGTGGGAAATCGTCTTTAGGACTAGCTCTGTTCAGGTCTCTGTAATCAACACACATGCGGACCTTTCCATCTTTCTTTGGAACTGGTACGATGTTGGCGGTCCACTGTGGGTATTTAGCTACTGCTAGAAATCCAGCGTCAAATTGCTTTCTAACTTCCTCCCGAATCTTGAGGGCCATGTTTGGACGAGTCCTTCTCAACTTCTGCTTGACTGCTTGACATTCTTCTTTGAGCGGCAACTTGTGCACGACAATATCAGTACTTAGCCCAGGCATATCCTGATATGACCATGCGAACACGTCGGTATACTTATGAAGGAGCTTTATCAATTTTGACTTCACTTCAGCCTGCAGAGAAGCACCTATCTTCACTTCTCGTTTATCCTCCTATGATCCCAGCTTGATAACTTCAATGTCCTCTTGGTGCGGATGGATGACCTTATCTTCCTGTTTGAGTAGTCGGGCTAGCTCCTCAGGGAGTTCACAATCTTCCTCGCCTTCTTCCTTCGCCTGGTTGATCGGACAATCGAAGTCATATAGGACCATAGCAGCGTCGTCATCAAGGACCTCGGTGGTGTCTCTACATGTTTATGATTTATGCATTTATTTTAGAAAGTGTGTGCATTAAAACATTGCCATTTTATTATGAAAGAAAAAAACGAAAGAAAGAGAACAAACATTGAATGCAAATTGTCGATTTATTATATTGATAATCAAAGTTTTAAAACATTGGTGGCCCGACAACATTCCAATATGCCTTGGGCAGAGCATATGGTTTTTTGAAAAAGAAGCAGAATTACTTTTTAGGGTAAATAAACTGAGGAATTTCGACAGTCCTCCAATTCCCTAATTCCTCCCCTGGATTGGCTTGACGAATCCAATTACAAGTCGCTTCATGATAGTCTTCGTCCGAGATCATTGCAGCATGATCTTCAAAGATGTATCCGGCACTTGTAAATGTATCACTCACCCGAGGAAATTGACCATGCTCTTCATATGCAGAGACCATTGTTGCGCTGGAAGATGGCTGATAGCCAATGCCATACATGTCTCTTTTATCTTGCACCTCAACAACTTTGCCCCAGCCCTGTGTTTCCAATTTCCAGGACAGCCAAAGCTTCCTTCAGGGATGCAATTGATATTGATGGCTATTGGCGCTCAGACTCTCATTGTACTGCCAGCATACTCACTATTTCAAAAGATTGAAACGGTGTCTCAACGGTTTCGCCTTCAACATCAATATACCGGAATGAGGTCAAATGAATCACCAGTATATCTTCTTCGCCTCTAATCACCACTATTCGGGTCTGCATAGGGAACTTCAGTTTCTGATGGAGAGTAGACGTAACGGCCCCTGCGTTATGAATCCATGGTCTTCCCAAGAGACAGCTATACCCAGGATGGATATCCATTACTTGGAAAGTAATGGTGAAAAATGCAGGTCCTATCTTGATCGGGAGATCTACCTCTCCTATAACCGCACACCTGGAACCATCAAAGGCTTTTACTATCAATGCACTCGGCTTCATCACCACTCCTTGCACGGGCATTCTTTCCAACATCGTCTTTGGCATCACATTTAAGGAGGAACCAGTATCCACCAACACCCTCAACAGCAACGTATCTTCACATCTTATGAAGATGTGCAAGGCCTTATTATGGTTTTTCTTATCAGCAGTGAGCTCTTCATCGTTAAAGCCGAGGAAGTTACCAGTGGTAACACTGGCTATGACGTTATCGAATTGGGCTACCGTAATGTCTTTGGTAATGTGGGCCGCACTTAGCACTTTCAGCAAAGATGATCTATGTGCTTTAGAACTGAGTAATAAAGCTAGCATAGATATTTTGGCGGGAGTCTAATTCAGCTGATCGACTACCTTGTAGTCGCTTTTCTTGATAATCCTTAAGAAATCTTCTGCCTCCTTCTGAGTGAATGCAGCTTTTGGCGATGACGAATCTACTGGTGACCCTTGAGGAATAGGAGTGACAACCGGTGCAGCAGTTGTCTTTTGTTTTTGATTGGATGACGGCTCTACTGGTCTTGGTGCAAACACTCGTCCACTACGAGTCATCCCACTTGGTCCAGCAATGGATGTTACAACGGGAAATTCAATATTGATGGGCTGCCTCCTCTGTCCTTGTCTAGCGTTCACCGGTTCATAACTCCAAGGTACAGCTTGGTTATTCTCCCCAGTGTAGGGAACTGAATATTCCATAACTATAGGAGTAACATTGTTTGGAGTCTGAGGCGCATCATAATACACCTCGATCGCAGCCACCATTCTTTTCTTCTTTCCTCGTCGTTCGATCTGTATCAAACCTTGATTGAGGAGTCCTTGCAGACACTCCCTGATATCTTCCACGGAATGATCAACACTTTCATCTTTCACCAACATCAAACCTGATTTCTCCAATTGTTCCCCAATCTTAGCCATTGGAGTTTGAGCGTCTTCTGCCTTTAGAATTAACTCACACTTGTCTTCCTCCTCCACGACATTAACAGCCGCTCCTCCATGAGGTGGCATGGGGTTGTTTTTGACATTTGGGCCTCTTGGAGTAAAAGTTAGATCCTTTGACTCCACCAAATCCTGCACGTGATTTTGAAATGCATAACATTTGTCTATAGTGTGTCCAGGCGCACCTTTGTGGAATTCGCAGGTGACATTAGCATCGTAATTTGGAGGATAAGGGAAGGTGGCTGGTCTTAAATCCCTCAGAGTCAGTTGTCCGCGTTGGTTCAGCTGATTAAAGATATCCCTGTAAGGCATGGGGACTGGATCAATGTGCCTTCTTGGTCTAGGCTACCTCTGCACTGGACCATTTCGTCTGTATTGTTGATTGGGCTGTCGTGCAGGAGCCTGCTGATATTGTTGGTGTTGTTGAGCCTGTGGTTGATATGGAGCTAGTGCAACATTAGCCACGTGCCCATAAGACATGTTATATGGAAATCTAGCTCTTCCTCTCATAATAGCATTGGCTTCTCCTTCCCTCTTCTTTTGGAAATTAGGATAAGGTTTCTTGCCAACATTTGTAGAAGTGGCTGCTCCTTTGCCCTTTTTCAGCTGGCTCTCAATCTTTTCTCCTACGGACACGATTTCGGAGAAGCTAGGAAAACTAGCTCCCATCATTCGGTCCATATATTTGTCCTCTAGTGTATTTAAAAACATGTCTGTTAACTCTTTAGGAAGCAATGGCGGCTGAACCCGTGCAGCGAGTTCTCTCCACCTTTGTGTGTATTCTTTGAATGACTCGTTGTTACGTTGTGTCATGTCTTGCAGTCGAGTACGATTGGGTGCAAGATCAACATTGTACTGGTAAAGTTCAAGGAATGCACGAGAGAGGTCATTCCACGTTTTGACTCGACCTCTTTCCAACTGGACGTACCACTCCAATGATGCCCCAGAAAGGCTATCCTAGAAATAATGAATTAGGAGCTGGTCGTTCCTAGCTTACAAAGCCATCTTTCTGCAGTAAGCCCGAAGATGAGTGTGAGGACAACTGTTCCCTTTATATTTATCGGGAAAGTCCGGAGCCTTGAACTTATGCGGGATTACCAATCCTGGCACAAGACACATCTCCTCAGCATCTAGACCCAGAATGGTCTTAATATCCATTGCCTTAAGCTTTTCCTCCATTGAGCGTAACCTCTCTGCTACTGGCTCGAGAAGAGCTTCAGTACGGTGAACCGGTGGGTCTTCATAAAAGACATCAGACTGCTCATCCATGTTCTTAAATGACCCATGGTGAGCTGCTAAAGATGGCAAGTTGGATGGATTTGCCCCAGTAATATTGAAGTTCTCTTTGGCAGTCCCCGAAGTGCCGGCTTGCCTGGCGAGTTTCTCAGCTTCTTCTTCTCTCTTAGCCATAATGATGACCTCGAGGATTTGGTCTAGCTTTCCTTTGAGCGAATCAATATCAGACCTCATAGCGTTCTGCTCCTCTTGGATTTGCTCTAAAGTCATTTTGTAGATCTTTCTAGTCTCGTACCTCCGTCGGAAAATCCGGAAAGTCAGTTTTTCTGTGGAAGGAAGACTATGTGAGTTTTTTTTTGTTTTTTTTTTGTTATGAAAATGAGCGTATGAATGCATATGTTTGATTACAAAGCTCTCAGTCGTCTTATCAATTTATTACTAAAGATATTTAACGTATTTATCATTGCAAATAAGACAAGATTTAAAATCAAAAGCACCAATTTTCATTCATTTGATTCAAACAAGTACACTAGAGATTTCACGAGTTTTCATATTACAACGCAAAAGATAACAACAACTTTCTTGAATATAAACTATGGTGCAACCCTGAAAATGACCCCTTGAGCTCTGCGGACTGCTACTAGATTTGTGGTAAGCTCCTTGATGGTTCTTTTGCAGACTTTCACACACCTGTAGACTTCTTCAGGTGTGTTTTCTGGGCACATAACTCGATCTACATCTTCAAGCTTCTTTGGGAGATCTTGACTTGCCAGGTTCAGCATGCTGGCCAGGTTTACAAACTTCTGCTTCCACTCTTCGTACAAAGCTTGGAGATTTGCAATTGCAACATCTCTTCCGCCTATGGCCGCCTCAGCATCCTGACACTTGTTCATCCATTGGATGCAAGTATCCTCCAGGTCTTGGTAAGCTTTCTGAGACCTCAGGTAGTCAATTTGTTCCACAGCTTGCTCATGTTGAAATTTCTCACGGTCGTACTTTCGCTGATAACTCTCCTTTTCCAACTTTTCTGCTGCTAGCTTGTCTTCTTCTTTCTTGAGAGAATCCTCTAAACTCTTGATCTTCACTTCCAAGGTGATTCTATCCTCCTTCTTGTTCTTAAGACACACTTCCATGTCTTTCTGTAAACTGATAATTCGAACTTCAGCCCTTCTCAATTGCTCGTTACGATAATCTAGATCCATGCTAGCTCCATAAAGAGCACCCAGACAATGCTCTCTCTTATCTTCTTCTATTCTGAATCTTTTGTTGCTATTTTCCACTCTTTTTGTCATCTTTTTACTTTTCTCCTCCCAGACTTCTTATTTTCCTTTGGTTCGAAGAAGTTCGATCTGCATGCGTTCGTTCTCCAATTCTAAACCTTTGATCCTTTCGTTGAGCTCCTCTATATATTCAGGTAATAATGGTGATTTCTCAGGAAGAGGTAGGAAAGCTAATGGATCAAGGAAGAAAGGGATCTTAACAACACGAGCTCTTTCTTTCACCCACAAGACATAAGGTTCTTTCACAGCAATATTCTTGAGGACACTAGGGTCACTTGTCACGATCCTCTTCCAAGCCGCCTTGAATTTCTTTAACTCTTCTTTAGATGGGTTATCCACAACAAAAGGTATCAAATGCCTTTCCTCGGGAGGAGCCTTCATAGGGAGCCCAAGTTGTCTTTTGAGCAGCACCGGGTTGTAATTTATGCAACCATGATTTCCTATCAGAGGGACATTAAGGAAGTTTCCACATCTAAGCACGACACCCCCAATCTTCCAGTCTCTTAAGTACCATGTGATGTCATTAGCCCTAAGCGAAGCAAATCTGTGAGGCCACGATAAATGCCTGGACACAAAGTAACCCTCCTTAGGCATGTGCATTTTCATCCACATGTGCAACAACGGAGAGCAACAAAGAAACACACCTCCCAGCTTCGTATGTCGGGTATGGAAAGTATGATAGAAATCTGCCAATAAGAATGGAACTGGGTTTCCTGTCATAAAAATCTCTATAGCAGAACGGTCGACAAACTTATCTGACTTCTGGAACAACACGATCCCATACACAAGAAGAGCTAGGATGGCTCCGCAGGAGGACCAGTTTCCTTTTTCGGCACATTGTCGGGTTTGCTTTTCTAAGAACAGTCTCGTGAATCCTTCTTTGTCTGACTTGTTATCCACTAACAAACTTGCAGGAAGTCCCAACACAGCAGCCAACTTAGTCATAGTGACTTCTTCTTTTAGCCTTGGGAAAGGATTGCGGTCCCTAATACGTAGGCCCACAAGAAACTCGAACTCTTCCAAAGTAGGAGCAATCTGGAAATCCGAGAAAGTGAAGCACCGAAGTTGAACGTCGTAATATTGGGCAAGAACACTAAGAGCATCAAGATTAGTTGTCTCGTCCAGTATACTCAGGATTTTTCCGAAGCGAGCCTGAAAGTTGTTGTGTTTGATAGGTGTGATCTTAGCTCTCAAGGCCAGTAGTGTGTCAATATTTGGTTCCAAGAACTTGAAATTGTACGTGCTTTTCTAGGAAATTTGATTCATCTTGATTGCTTTGACAAATACTTTAAATCTGCAATAAATATAAGAAACTGAGAGCTCTGTATCACTTTTATGAATGAATGTATGCAATAATGAATGGGTAAATCCAAAATGTAATGTTCCGGAAGCAAATGGTATGGATGGAAGATACTTTCATTACTCTCCTCACAAGGACCTCGCTGGGTGACCTCTACAGTTTTAGGGACCCCAAAGTTAATAATTCTTATGGATGTTCATCACACACGCCATCAACATGAAGTTTAATTGACTCCACCATATGAATTTCGTTTGGGTGAGATCTTCGTATCGAGCCACGCGAGAGAGAAATCTCTTGGTGCCCCATACTACGTGATCATCGACACGAGGTTTAAAACAAAGTCCTGGAGTTATGGAACTTTCTCAATTTTTTGATGCACGTGTCAGTTTCTTGACAGTCAATCAACTCCGTTGAGTAAGTCTATTCCAGGTAAGGTCTTCGTATCGAGCCACGCGAGGGCGAACCCTGGTGCCCCATACTACGCAACCATCAACCAATGTTTTAACCAAAAAGGTTCTAAAGGTCCTCATAGTCGATGACTCTAATGAAAACAACTGAGCACACACGCCAAGAGCTTGACGGTTGTCAGTATTTCCATTAAAATCTACTCCGAGTGAGGTTTTCGTATCAACAACCCACAAGAGAGGTTCCCTCAGGAGCCCATACTACGCAACCTCGCTAACTTAAGTTTACACTCATAGACCCGGGTATAGAGCCTTTCCCTCAAGTTGTTTTGATCAAAGTATCATTCAAGTACCAACGATCCACAATAAGGATATAAAATGGAAAGCGATAAAGAAAGCGATAAACAATTAACACATAAGCAAACATCCAAACAAGCGTGGAAACCTAGACTAGGCTTGACTTGCATAGGGGTGAACCATTCCCCAGCAGAGTCGCCAGCTGTCGTACCTCGAAAAATACGATCCCCGCGAACGCGGTCGCGGCTGGGCTGACATGAGAGTCGCCACCTAATTTTATTTATTCCCAAAGAGGGAAATGGTAAATATAGATAAAACCACCAAGAAGGGATAGAACAAGGTCGTCGCAAACCGTTGTCGGGGTTCGGAAGTCGGTTATGTAGGGGGAAGGTATTAGCACCCCCTACATCCATCGTACTCAATGGGAACCATCTAAGTTGTCACGCGCGAAGGGATGTCTTATGCTTAAGAATTACTTGCTAAACTAATTGGTTTATTGATCCTAAGGGCTCGGCAAGGATTGAGATCATCGTGCCTACGTATTCCCTTGTGCAATGGGAAAGTCAGAGCTTCGTAGTTCGGCCAAATATGGGTATTGGTGTTCGTTTTATTACCTTTCTTCGATGAAAGGATTTAGGAGTCGAATTGCACTAAAGACTATGGATAGTTTATTCCGTCCAACAAGACGAGCGTCTTGCATCGAAATAATCGGAGCGAGTAACGAGAGCTCATTATCCTCCTTTCTACCGCTTAAGGCTCGTGGCGTGCAATTTTCCTCGTATTATTGAAGTATTTTATTTCCTAAGACCGCTTGATGTTGGATCAAGGGTTTGGATCTAAAAAGTAACATTTCGGTTTTTGAAGTTTGAGATGAATGCGAATGGAAGTTTATTTGTTGGTTTGTTAGCGAGGCACAATGCGCTCGGCTCGCAAAATTGAGGAACTAAGCTAAAGACTAGCTATGGAAAACAAACGTGATGCATTGATTCGTTAAGTTGGAAAATGTTTGAGAAAGGTGCAAGGTGCAAAGTAGTGCAGA
Organism: Lathyrus aphaca; assembly: GCA_963966055.1. Taxonomy (NCBI): domain Eukaryota; kingdom Viridiplantae; phylum Streptophyta; class Magnoliopsida; order Fabales; family Fabaceae; genus Lathyrus; species Lathyrus aphaca. Next base: position 471,955,946 of record OZ014523.1, read on the forward strand.
TGGCGATCAAAGAATGATCGACTTACGTGTGTGTATGAAGTGAAGTGCGTACGGAAATTTACTTAGCGTTGGACCAAAGATTTCGCTTATCTTTTAAAATGATTAATCTTAGTGTGCGTTCGTATTTTACTTAGAAATTTATCGTCAACATGCAAAAAGTAATCACACAAGTAAGCATTATATCAAGTCACAAGCAAAGAAAAGTCGAGCATACGCAAACATTCATCGCACACATAATCGAGCAAAGGTGAAAAAAATTAATTAATCAAATTAAATATACATATTTAATTAGATTAATTATCAAATTAATCTAATTAAATAAAACATTTAATTAAATTAATCTATGAAAATGTTTTTGGTATTTTTATATTGAAAATGAATTAATCAAATGAAAATAAAGAAATTAAGACTTGAAAATATTTTGAGTTTTTTCATGTTAAAAAAAAAGAAGTTAATTAATTAACTAAATTAAATAAAATTATTTAATTAATTTAATTAATTAATTAATTATATTAAATAAGAATATTGAATTAATAAAAAGGTTTTGTTTTCTTTTTATAGATTTTTTTTTGTAAAAGAAAAGAAATTGAAACAAAACAAAATATAAAACAACAAATGGGTTAGGTTTGAAGTAAGTAATCAGGAGGGTGTGAACAGTCAAAACGCAGGGCCCAGCATGAGGTAAGCCCAAAGAAAATGGGGTCTATGGTATGGATTTCAGTCAAAATTTTGACTACAAGAACCAATCTAAGACGTCTGATGAATTCAGTCAACATTAGTTACTTTGATAAAAGGGCACAAACGTGAGAGTCTATGGTGAGAACTACAAGAAGGTGCACACGATAGGATTGGGTTGAAGACTTTTTTACCGGTGACACTTGTCAATGGCGGTGACAAGTGTCACCGATTCTCTTTCTCATCAGCACAACGGTCAGAAGAAAAGTAAAGCCAAGTTTTATTTTTAAAATCATTTTATAAAGTTTTCAGATTCATGAATATTTCACCCTCTCTCAAATGTTTCAAACCTATCTCTCACAAGAAGAACACAACATCACCGTATCATTTTTTAGAGACACTCGTTAAAACACCGACCATCACGTTACACCCAAAAAAATATCAAACATACATTGAATCAAACATGAAAAAACAATCAACCCATAAACCCTAGTTCTAACACACATCGACGAAATCGAGCAAACAGAGGAACAAATTCAAGCCAAGCTATGCACAAACGTCAAGAAGCATAATTAAGGATGAGCATTCATACCTGAATCGGAGAAAAAATCTGATTTCAAACTTCAACGTGAAAGGTGCATTTTCGCTCTTCTACTTTTCTTTGTGAATCTTTTTGAGTTCGCTTCTCCTCCTTCTCTATTGGTTCCCTCTTCTTTGCTCTTCCTTCTCTTCTTTTGTTGTTGCTTTCTTTGTTATTGTGATTGTGTTGCTGCAAGTGAGACGCTTTAGCTTAGAATTATTGAGTGTTCAATGTGAAAACTCAATAATCTAGGCAGAAATATGGAGCTTTCAGAAGGGATTTTGGAATGTTTTTGCTGATTCCTTTTTAGGGTTTTCGGATGTAGGTAGGTCTGTGTGTTGGTTTGCGGCTAGGGTTTTTTTGTGCAGGTGGTGGTAGCGTGTCAATTTCTGTGTGTGTTGTTAATGATTGATTATAATTGGTTTTATAGGAGAATATTTATATGTGTGAAGAAAGATATTTTTCAGAGGAATTTTTGCTAGTACGTGTGATTATTGTGAATACCATTAGAGGCTTTTCTGCGTGAGATTTGGGGTATGTGAGAGTGAGGAAAATTTGTGTGAGAGTGAGCTGGAAAAATGAAAATGTTAGGAATTTTTTCATAGGATTTATGTGGGGACCAGAATTGGTGAGTCACAGGTTTGTTTTTGTCTGTAGTGTGTTGTTGTCCCAAAATTTCCATTGAATATTACTACTAAGTAAACCAGTTTTCACTACTACAAAAGTCAAATCTTTACTGCTGCGATTTGGTTATTGTACTGTGGTAAATTTAGATTGCTTTCAATGCCTTGAACTTGAATTTTCCCTGCTTGTATTGAAACTGAATTGGTATCTTGAAATTGTGCTCACTGCTTTTACTGTGATAAATGTAACTTATACTGATCTCTGATAATTTGCAGATGAAGTTTCAAAAGATTGGGAGCCAAACTTTTATTTTGAAGTCATGAGGTTTGATGGAATTTCCTAGTGCCATGGTTCTGTACTAACTTTGACTAAAAAAAGTGATATTAGTGACCTACTGATGAAACTTTATTGCTCATGTTGTCCCTGTTTCTCAGCCCTGATTATTGTTATACTAAACTACTAATCAAATTGTTTCGGTATTCCGCATGTTTGAAATGGCTGCATAACTAATGCTTTGGCAGGATGAAGTTGGAATAACATGGAAATTGGATATGTTGTAGCCATGGCTCACGTGCGAGGAGTTGTTTTGATAAACGATTTATGATCTTCACACATCACAAATTTGTTGAAGAACTCCTTCTCTAACTTTGTAACTTACAATGATCCTTCTCTCTTTTTTACTGATGTAATGGTAACTTGAATCTCAATTTTGTGTTGCACTTTCACATGTGATGCAGGGCTTTGGTATCTTTGGAGGTGCAACTTTTCGTGTTTCATGGCTTGTGGAGTCAGCTGGTACCATTGTAAATTAGGTGCGTCTTGCTGCTACATGAAGAGTGGGGTCCGTTGATTGTGTTGCAGGAATCATGAAGTGGCTGGCAGATGCATAATTTGTTGAGGAAGATGGAGCCACACCAACATGGTTTTCTCCCGATAGAGCTGGACGTTGTTGATGGCCTTGTGATTGGTGTAATACTCCTGGTATGAAATATGCTCGGAAACAAACATTCTTGTCTTTTAAGATTTGCTGAATCTTCAAGTTTCCCTTGTTACTCACCATTATGAACTAATATATTCCTGTGATTGTAGGTGAAGAAGATGGGACGGTTTTGAAGATCTTATGAGAAATAGGACTTAATTTTACCCAAGTTTAAATGTGCTATTGTAATAGAGTTAGGCAGGTTTGATGAAAACTTTGAGTCCAAACATGTCTTTGTGTGGCTTTTGTATTATTTGTGATAATCCTTTGGGTTCAAACTTTGTACATTAGATTTTGAGAACTATAATTGTGACACTAACCCAACTCCTCTAAAACAAACTTGAAAGGTCTTTAAGGCACCGATCCAATCTTATAATTGGCTTAAGAATGATCTTGGGGAGTGTCAAAATGAATAATCTAATCACTATCTTGCAAACTTCAACTTGGCTCTTGAAAATAATAATTAAGTTAAATCTTGAAAATCCATGATAATAACTTGAAACAAAGTAAGACAAATCATATTTTTAAGATCACTTAGCCACATCTTGATCACAAATTTGCACTTCTTATCTTGAACATAAATTGAACTTGGAAATAATCAAGCTTTATTGTAAATTTGGAGTGCTTGCCCTATGAATTCACAAGTTAAACTCAATTTCGATCAACTTTACACCTGTGGCATATTTATCCTTCTTTGTATCTTGAAATTCAAGTAATGGAATTCAAAACTTGAAATGTACCATATGCCTCCTCATTGAAATATTTGAATCTCACACATTGATCATACCTCATTTGAATTCTTGAATATTCATACAGACAATGCTTACTTCTAACCATTGTCATTCATGACCAAGCCTCCACAAATTTTCCTAACCATCAAACTAGCCCTGAGTGCGAAACCACCACTTAATAGCACCAACAAGAGATAGTTATTGAAACAAAGTAAAGCCAAACAAGTACTATTACGGTATGGATAGAGCCCAAATGATCACTTAAAAGAGGAATACAAAAGAAGAAAATTGAGATAAGGAAATATGAAATGGTAGGACAAATTTGGGGTATGACATTAGGATTTCGAAGCTTTAAACATCAACGAAGCTACAAGTGAGGTGTTTGATGCATCCCAAGAGGAGAGGATAGGCACCTCAATTTCTTCCTACAAACAGGCTCGGAAGGTTGTGGAAGAAGGGAATGCCCAAGGCTGGGGCAAGCTGCTGAAGGTGGAGATGAAAGAAGACAAATTCGGTTAGGGTTACAGACCATCCCGACAAGTTCCAGAGGAGGCTACTGAAGCTCCCAAGTTCATAAGTGGGGGAATGCTGACCCCGGATGCTGTCAACACTTTGGAAGACGAGGCTGAGAGCGACTACAACCTGAAAGCTGGATCCGTCCAAGATTCCCGGGCCAACAAGTCCTCAACTGGTCTTCCCAGGAAATTATAAGGGTTACTGCTGCAGAGTAATTATTATTTCTTATTTTAAGCATGCATCAAAGTCTTGCATCTTGCCCAAGATGTTTTGGACTCATTTTGTAATATGGCCATATGTATTTTGTGCAAATTGAATATTAATGAACAATGGATATCTTTTTGTGAACGATCTTCTTTTTCGCTCACTATCTTTTCATTTTTGTTATATTCGCACAAAACAATAAATGGCAATGTTTTTTTTCTCAATAAAAACTTCTTTCACTTATTTTTCTAAATAAGATAAAATCAATCACTAAAATGAACCAAATCTCAATCCTTGCAGAGATAGCACTCCAGATTGCACCAACAACGACACTGTTATGACCTCGTATGACTTCGACAATCCGATTAATCAAGTAGATGAAGGGGTTGAAGAAGACTACGATTTACCTGAAGAGTTAGCCAGGTTATTGAGACAAGAGGAAAAGGTGATTGCTCCTCATCAAGAGGAGGTTGAGACTATCAATCTTGGTACCGAGGAAGATGTGAAAGAAGTGAAGATCGGGGCCTGTCTGCAAGCTCCGGTAAAAGAACAACTTATCAGTATGCTGCGAGAATATGTCGATGTCTTCGCTTGGTCCTACCAAGATATGCCGGGTTTGGATACATATATTGTCATGCACAAGTTTCCATTGAAAGAGGATTGTCCGCCAGTTAAACAGAATTTGCGTCGTACTCGCCCAGACATGGCCATGAAAATCAAAGAAGAAGTACAAAAGCAGTGGGACGCCAGTTTTCTCGCTGTAACTAGTTACCCGCCGTGGGTTTCTAACATTGTACCCGTATCTAAGAAGGATGGAAAGGTGCATATGTGTGTCGATTATCGGGATCTGAACAGAGAAAACCCGAAAGATGATTTCCCATTACCTCACATTGATGTATTGGTGGACAACACAACTTAGTTCTCGGTATTTTCCTTCATGGACGGATTTTCTGGATACAATCAGATCAAGATGTCACCTGAAGACATGGAGAAAACAACCTCCATCACACCATGGGGCACGTTCTGCTACAAAGTAATGTCGTTTGGTCTGAAGAACGCCGGTGCAACATATCAATGGGCTATGGTAACATTGTTCCATGACATGATCCATAAAGAAATTGAATGTTATGTGGATGACATGATTTCCAAGTCCCAGACAGAGGAAGAGCATTTGGTAAATCTGTTGAAGCTGTTCAATCGTCTGAGGAAGTATCAGTTAAGGTTGAACCCCAACAAATGCACATTCGAGGTACGTTCTGGTAAGCTACTGGGTTTTATTGTAAGCAGAAAAGGAATTGAGGTTGATCCCGACAAAGTCAAAGCAATTCAGGAAATGCCGGAACCTAAGACTGAGAAGGAAGTTTGAGGGTTCTTGGGTAGATTGAACTACATTTTAAGGTTCATATCTCATCTCACTGCAACCTGCGAACCTTTGTTCAAACTGTTAAGAAAGGAACAAACAGTTAGGTGGAACAATGATTGTCAGAAAGCTTTTGACAAGATCAAGGAGTATCTGCAAGAACCTCCAATTCTCATGCCTCCAGTTAAAGGAAGACCTCTAATAATGTACCTGACAGTATTAGATGAATCAATGGGGTGTGTGTTGGGCTAACATGACGAGTCTGGTCGAAAAGAGTATGCAATATACTACCTAAGCAAAAAGTTTACCGACTGTGAACAACGTTATTCACTGCTCGAGAAAACTTGTTGTGCTTTAGCGTGGGCTGCTCGCTGCCTAAGATAGTATATGTTGACTTATACTACCTTGCTTATCTCAAAGATGGACCCAGTCAAGTACATATTTGAGAAGCCAACACTTACCGGAAGGGTTGCAAGATGGCAAAAAGCCATCAAGGGCAGTGTATTGTCTGACTATCTGGCCGAGCAACCCATTGATGACTACCAGCCTATGAGATTTTATTTCCCTGAGGAAGACATCATGTTCTTAAAGTCAAAAGATTGTGAAGAGCCTATTCACACTGAAGGGCCTGATCCAGAAGAAGCATGGACTATGATGTTTGATAGGGCAGTTAATTGTAACGGTCGTGGAGTTGGTGCAGTACTTATTACACCCAAAGGAATCCATATGCCTTTCTCAGCAAGGCTTACCTTTTCCTGCACTAACAACGAAGCAGAGTACGAAGCTTGCATCATGGGTCTTGAAGAAGCCATTGACCTCAGGATCAAAACCTTGAATGTATTCAGAGATTCGGCTTTGGTAATCAACCAAACTAATGGCAAGTGGTATACTCATCAAGAGCATTTGGTTCCCTACCGTGACTATACGAGGAGATTATTGACTTTCTTTACAACAGTTAAGCTTGAATACATCCCCCAAGATGATAATCAGTTTGCAGACGCCTTGGCCACTATTTCGTCTATGATCAAAGTACAGACTGCTAACTATGTGCCTCGGATTTTAGTATCCATATTGGACCGACCAGCATATGTTTTCTCTGTGGACACTGTTACTGAAAACAAACCTTGGTTCCACGACATCAAATGCTTCTTGGAGACTCATACATACCCACCTGGGGCATCATCTAATGATAAGAAGACATTGAGAAGGCTAGCTGGCAGTTTCTTCCTCAATATTGATGGCTCCTTATACAAGCGAAACTTCGACATGGTATTTCTCAGATGTGTTGACAAGAAGGAAGCAGACTTACTGATGCACGAAGTACATGAAGGTTCTTTCGGTACCCATGTCGGAGGACATGCAATGGCAAAGAAATTGTTAAGATCAGGTTACTATTAGATCACAATGGATGCAGACTGTTGTGCCTATTCCAGAAAATGCCAGATGTACGCAGACAAAGTGCATGTGCTTCCCAATCCTTTTAATATAATGTCTTCACCCTGGCCCTTTGCCATGTGGGGCATTGATATGATTGGAAAGATCGAGTCGACTACTTCAAATGGTCACAGATTCATCCTGGTAGCCATTGATTACTTCACCAAATGGGTTGAAGCAGCTTCGTATGCAAATGTCACCAGACAAGTGGTAGTCCGATTTCTGAAACAGGATATCATATGTCGATATGGAGTTCCCGAGTGAATGATTACTAATAATGGTTCAAACCTTAACAACAAGATGATGGTCGAATTGTGCCGAGACTTCAAAATTCAACATCATAACTCTTCTCCTTACAGGCCAAAGATGAATGACGTTGTTGAGGCAGCTAACAAGAACATTAAGAAGATTGTGAAAAAGATGGTAGTCACATACAAAGACTGGCATGAAATGTTACTATTCACCTTGCATGGGTACCGAACTTTCATCAGAACATCTACCGGGGCAACACCTTATCAGCTTATCTATGGTATGGAAGCAGTCCTAACTGTTGAAGTTGAATTACCCTCCTTACGAGTAATGATGGATGTAAAACCGGATGAAGCATTATGGATCCGATCTTGTTATAACCAACTGAGCCTAATTGAAGAAAAGAGGTTAGCAGCTATTTGTCATGGTCAGTTATATCAGAAAAAAGATGAAGAAGGCCTTCAATCAAAAAGTCAGACCTCAGGTATATCAAGTGGGAGAGCTTGTACTGAAAAGACTCCTTCCTCCTCATACAGACCACAGGGGCAAGTGGACGCCAAACTATGAAGGTCCCTTTGTGATAACTAAAGTCTTCTCAGGAGGAACACTAATGCTCGCAACCATGGATGGCGAAAAATTCCTATCTCCTGTGAATTCAGATGCAGTTAAAAAATACTTTGCATAAATGACCCGCTGGACATAAAAACAAAATGTAAGTCCAGGAAAAAATAGGGCATCCCGGCGAGTCAAAAACAGAATAAAAGAATCGGGAAAAAATTAGGGGAAAATTGAAAAAATATACACCCGCTGAGTTGAAAAGCCACATCGGACATCTCAAGCAAAAAAGGGTATCCCAGTGGATTGAAAACCCGAAAGGGCGATCCACGCAAAATCAGGGAATAAGCAAACGACTGTATTTTGAATTCGTCTGTATCACTCACGTAACATGGCAAGCTTCGAAAGGACATAGCGCCGGTCAAAATCAACTTCCTTTAGAAAGCAAGATAAGAAGAGCGTTCAGGTCATAGCAAAGGAAGCTCGTTGGAGCGTCAACTTCAGCATTGCAAAATAGGACTTTTATTTTCTCAATTTTTGTAGTAATCTCCTCATTTCAGGAATTAGCTTCCTCATTGTACTCGCCTATTCAGGGCACACAAATTAATAAAGTCAAATATTCATTCACACTTTGTCTTGTACTTTTTTGTTTCGTTTGCAAAAATGTCCAAAGTTCATAATACAACGTTTGCATGAAAACATATAAGACATTTTCAATAAATGCTTGTAGGAAATATGTGCTTTTAAGCAAACTTAACTCCTATGACGGAATCCGGTTAAGGATACCTCATGACACTTGTGTGTTTCCTTTGTTTGACAGGTCGCAGGTACTCAAGGTGGGCAACCTTTCACAGCATGGGGCATATCAGGCACTATATCCCCAGCCAAGCCGGCAGTCACATAATATGAAGGACTACTTGACGAAGGTACTCCCCTACGGAGCTTTTTATCCCCTCAGAGTGTTCCCCACAAAGTTGATCCTCTGACGGATTACTTCCCAGAAGTTCTCTCCTCCCCAAGCGGGATTTCCAAAGAAATTCCTAAATCACTTTTCCCCAGCGAGCGGCCAGATCTTCTCATCCCCAGCATTGGATCCCCACAGAGTTCTTCCCCCAGGGTTCTCCAGAAAGATCATGCAGTGATCATTTCTCCCCACAGATCGCCCAGTGATCCGTTCTCCCAGCAGATTCCAGATCTCGAATCTCGTTTCTCTCGTTCGCATAATCATAGCATTCACATCATTCCTCCCCAACAAAGCGTAGAATTCCTTCTAATACGGAGCATTATGGAAAAAATCAAACATTTGCATGATCATAAGCCAGGTTCGAGTCAGTCCCCTGCAAATACCAAAATCACTCCTCCAGCAATACGCAAAAACTTATACCCAAAAGATAAAAACCAATGTATCATTTTGCACTCTCAATACAAATATGTGTACATACCTATACACAATCCTTCTGATACTCGTCCGTATCCTACTTATACATTTCTTTGATACTCGTCCGTATCTTATACATCTCCTCAGCAGATCAACACTTGTCCGTGTTCCTCGTTCAAAACAGTTGATACTCGTCTGTATCATCACTCCTTAAACACGCATCGTCGTTTGTTTCTATTGATACTCGTCCGCATCGTGGTTCTAAGGATACTCGTCTGTATCTTTAATCTATACACACTGTCGAAACACGTACCATTTTTTAGGGCTTAAACACTCATCCGTGTTTATCCTTCCCCAGAAGTCTCCAACAAATCAACTTTCTATCTGACATTCATCCTATGTCGTGATATCTTTTAGGTGATCGTCCTTCATCTTTTGATGATCTTCCCTCATCATGTTATCCAATGGCCGTCCCCATCGTCGAACTTTTTTATCCAGCATTCGTCATATGTCGAGATAATCCCCAACAGAGCAGTCGTCCCCTGCTAGGTGATCGTTCTTCACCTCTTGATGACCGTCCCTCATCATTTATTTTGATGATCGTCCCTCATTATATTATCCGATGGCCGTCCTCATCATTGATCTTTTTATTCGACATTCGTTCTATGTCGCGATAATTCTCAGCAGCTGTCCCCTGCTAGGTGATCGTCCTTCACCTTTTGATGACCGTACCTCATCATTCATCCGATGGTCGTCCCCATTGTCGATCTATTTATCCGACATTCATCCTATTTCGTGATATCTTTTAGCAGTTGTCCCCTGCTAGGTGACCGTCCTTCACCTTTTGATGACTGTCCCTCATCATTTATTTATTATTCACCTGATGGTCGTCCCCGTCGTATTTTCTTTATTCTTCAACCTGACGGTCGTTCCCGTCGCATTTTCTTTATTCTTCAACCTGACGCTCGTCCCCGTTAGTGCTTTTTAATCCCCAGTAAAATTGCCTTTCTTTACCCGATGGTTGTCCCCGTCGCCGTTCTTTATTCCCCATTATGATGATCGTCCCCGTCAATGCATTTCTCACCATTTTTATCCCTAGCAGTTGTCCTCTGCTCGATGGTCGTCCTCCATCACTATTATTTAACATCATTTTGTACAATACAATTTATATCCCTTTTCTTCTTTTTCCCCAGAGAGTGCAAATTTTGGACTGTCTTGGTATTCAACCACAAGTTATCTTGTTTGTCTGTTAAGCCAAGCGCTTACATCCTACACAACTAACTCATGCTTGAATAGGGGCAGCTGTAAACACCCCAAATTTTCCTTCTCTCTTTGGCTTATGATTATCATCATTGCATAGTCTATCATCACACTTCACAATACAATAATCATCCTTAACATTTCATCTGCATAGCTGCATCTAGGGTTTGTGATCTGAGCAATCCAAGAAGTAATGTGTAACACGGTGGGAGAACTGACTTTAGTTAAATGTTGCGGATAGCAAGAGTCGCCACCGACTTTTATTTTATCCAAAAGGAAAGGGCATAAAAGAACAGGAAAGACCTTAAAAGATTTTTGGGTTCGGGGGGTAGGTTATGTAAAGGGAATGTGTTAGCACCCTTTACATCCATGGTTATCCATGGGCTCTTAGTTACATAGCTCACTTTGAATTGTTTTTGAAAAGGTGGAGTGTGTGAATAGAAATTTTCATAAGAGTTAATAATGATCCATGTACGGATGCGTAAAAACTTGTGTTTGAAAATTGTTTGAAATTGGTGAAGTGTTTGAAAAGTTTTGAATGAAGTGAGCAAGCAACTATGAGGTACCTACCCTAAAGTTTTAAGTCTTTTTGTTCTTTATCCTTTAAATGGTAATACTATCCCTATTATTAAGGAATAGGTAGTCATTACCTTGGATGTGAGGGACATATGAAGGGACATCTATTTATGAAGGCAACTGTGGGGTGTATTAAGCATTTAGGAGGGACTGTCATCATTATTCGAAAGGGACTTGATCTTTATGAAAGGCAACCATTAGGGACTTGATGACTTTTTCTTTTAAGGGACTTGCTTTGTACACCCCACTTGACCTTATGATTAGGCAACATTGAGGGATAGCCCTAGAAAGTGAGATGGCGATTAAAAATCGACTTACGTGTGTGAGTGTTTAAGTTTATTTATCTTATAATTAAAGTGATCTAAATTCAATTTTAAAATAGAATACATGTTTACACTCCCTAAATTACTAACCATAGCATAAAAATTAAATAAATTAAATATTTACAAAAATTTACACCAAGGAGCAATTACAATAATAATTAATAAGCAATTAAAAATAAATAGCAAATAAATATATATAAATATAAATAATAAATAAATAAGCAAGAATAATTATAATAGGGGTTAGTAACAATAATAAAAATAAATAAGGTTAGTGAAATAATAATAATAAATATAATTAAAATAAATGGATTAGTAATAATATGATTAATAATAATAACAATAATTAAAATGAATGGAATTATCAAAATATTAAAATAATAAACAAAAGTTAGATTTTAATATAGACAATTATATTTAAAAAATAACAGAAAACATGAACAATTAAATAATTATTGTAACCTCTTAATTTGTGTACAAATTATTAAATTATTTTTAAACATATTATAATTACAAAATTAAAATATTATAGATTCAATTATTTATAAACACATATTGAAAATTATTTATATATATAATTTAGATTACAAACAAATTATAAAAATATTTACATATTATATAAAGAAAATAGGTTATAATTATATTTACAAAATTTAATTATATTAAATATTATATTTACAAAAATTAATTATATTAAATAAATATGTGCATAATAATTATATTTAGAAAATAAAATTAGAAAAGAATAAAATTAGGTTTTTAATAGTTATTTAGAAAAGATAAATTAGGGTTTCTAAAATTAGAGTTTTGTTTAGAAAATATTTTTAGAGTTTATAATTTAATATACAAAAATTAATATACATACATTATAATTACATAATAAAAGAAATAATTTTTGAATTAAGAAAATAAGATTTTAGAATATTAGAAACTACTAAACATGTATTTGTAGAATTATTTAATTACATATATGTTTATTAATAAAATCTAAATCAATTAAACAAATTAAAAATAAAAATACAACAAAACATACCTGGCTGGGATTTGAACCCAGGTCACCAGGTTTACCAACAACAAGACACACCACTAGGCCAGGGTACGCGCAGGCAGCAAGGAAGTGAGTGCTATTAGTTTTGTTCTTTGTCAAAAAAAATCCAGGAAAATAAAAGAAACAAAAGGCCTGGGGGAGGATTGAACCCAGGACCTCTCAGCCAAACGCATGTGCACATTACCAACCAAGCTAGATGAGCGAACCTGTTAGTTATCCCACAACAATTGATAATATAATATAACTGCCAATTATATGGAAAAAATAAGAAAAATAATAGCGCAGCCAAGTATCGAACACAGGCCATCAAGTTACACACAAACGCCACTTTCCACTGGGACACATGCTCCTGTGTGATAAACAATCAAGATGAATACATAATATTTTAAATCAGAATTTCAAATATGAAATTCGCTCCAGAACGCCTTCATCTTCAACCTCAAATTCGTAGGGTTTCCTGCGAATTTTTCTGGGAAAATTCCTACGAATTTTCATGCAACTCAAACCTGCGAATCACATACATCCTCATACGAGTAAAATTTCTTCAAATTGAACCTGCAAACATGATCTATACAACAATTACAGTCCAAATATGAGTCCATTATCAATTTAGATTAGGTATTCCATGAATCCCCAATTTTGAAGCTCTAACCCTAACAATGGCCGATTGCTATTTAGGTCACGAAACTCCAACTTCTTTGTCCAGAAACCTTCACAAGCTCAATACAAACACCATAAACCAAACAAAATTCATTGAGATACATTGAATTAGTGAAACCGAAAAAAATATATTCAAGAACAAATAGAATTCGGATTATGCATTATGGAGTGATTTTGATGCATATGAGTGTTGGTTTTGCTTCAAGAAGGTCCAAGGAACATTGCTATGTTCTTATTTTACCTTAAAACACCTTGTATGAATGAATTCGAATGTGAGGTTTTGGAGGATTTTTTAATTTGTGAAACTTACTTTTGGAGGCAGCAAATTCGTGGCTTTGTGATGGCAATGAGTTAAGCACTTATAGGAGAGTGAATTAGGTCAAAAAGATTGATTGTTTGTGTGGAAAAATTGATATGAAAAGATTCAAAATGATCATGCTTTTAAAATCCAATATTCTTGTATGAAGGCTTGCTATTTTTGGACAAATCTCATGATTTCTTTCCTCCTCAATTCAAATCAACATTTAAGACTTTCTAGAAACTTAATCTCAACCAAATCTTACATTTTCATATTTTATTTTTATTTAAAATGATTTTTAATGAATTAAATCAAAATAAATAAAAATAAAATAATAAAAATTCTGATTTTTAATGGTTTGGGTCGTGCATGAAGTTGGTGTATGGGTTGGGTCATTATTTGGCAAGCCCATTTGGAAGAAATTGGTTTTAGACCTCCATTTTCATCATAAACCAACTCAAAATTTCCCAACTTTGCAAGGGCACACATCCTTCAATTTTAATGCTATGAGGGTGTTCTTGGACATTTTAGAAAGATTGAAGAGTCCTCTAAACAACCCCACTGGTTTCATGTCCATATCATTTACCAATCTCAAGTTATGCCCTTTTGAAGTTGTTGACTTTTTGTTGACTTTTGAAATGACCTATAATGTCTTAGCTCATACCTTCCAAATGAAGCATTTTTGGGATTGGCTTGTGAGACACAAAGTTGTAGATAATTCAATTTCCTTCAAAATGAGCTTTGGATGGAGACTTGGTGATGAAGTATGTGAAAGTTATGGTTGGTCAAAGTTCAGTTGACTTTTACTAAGGAAACCCTAGTTTAGAAACTCCTGATTCTTGATGATCTGGAATCTCCTTGATGAATCATGATCAACCCTTGATCAAATGATGAATTTTACTTCATATACTTGATGTTGGCAAAAAATCATGAAGTTTGACTTTGGTTTGACCTCAGTTTGACTTTTTAACTGCATTGACTGATTTTGACTTATCTGATCATCTGACTGAGCAAACTTCTGAGAAAAGTCTTGAAACTTGTCATGGGGATTTTTACACATATATAAGATGTTATGAAGCTCACTTGAAGTCTTGGAAGTTCATTTAGCCTGATTAAAGTCAAAACCCTAGTTTTGGATGCACTGCTTAGGAGGTGCATTGTCTGAGGGAATTGTCAACTCTTCTGACCAATTGTGAACCTTGTGAACCATCATAAAATGTCTTGTGAACCTCATGGAAGGTATTTTGAATCTTTTGAACCTTGTGAACCTCATAAAGTATCTTGTAGACTTAATGAACTTCAAGAAAGGTCTTATAAACATTGTGAATCTTGTGAACCTTGTGAACCTTCATGAAATGACTTGTAGACTTCATGAACCTCATGAAAGGTATTGAAAGCATTGGGAAACTTGTGAACCTTGTGAACCATCATGAAGTGACTTGTAGACTTCATGAACCTCATGGAAGGTCTTGTAAACATTGTGACACTTGTGAACCTTGTGAACCTTCTTAGAACACAAAGTCTTGTATTGTGAGGGAAAATTTTGGGGTGCAACAGCTGCCCCTGTTCAATTTTCTGAAACCTGAGGGGTTAGATTGGTATATTTGCCAGTCGTGACCTAGAAGGTTGAAGGGGATTGAACACAAAAGCCCAAAAATTTGCACTCACCAGTGCATAGAGTGATACAGATAGCTAGTTGAATATGATTGAGTGGGCTTAAAGATGCCACTTGGAAGAAGTTCTTAGATACCTTTCTTGGAGGATAAAGCAGTCCAAAATATGAAGGTATAATGATAGTTTTCAGGAGAATAAAGCGGTCCTGAAGTAATGATGATAGCTGTCAGGAGGATGGAGCAATCCTGAGGTAATGATGATAATTGTCAGGAGGATAAAGCAGCCCTGAGATAATAATGTGATTTCAGGAGGATAAAGCAATCCTGAGGTATGAGAAGCTGTCAGGAGGATGGAGCAGTCCTGAGGTGATAATAAGTTGTCAGGAGGATAAAGCAATCCTGAGGTAGTAATAAGTTTTCAGGAGGATGAAGCAGTCTTGAGAGATGATAAGTTTTCAGGAGGATAAAGCAGCCCTGATGTATAATGCTTTCAGGAGGATAAAGCAGTCCTGATGAATGATATGCTTTCAGGAGGATAAACCAATCCTGAGGGATGATAACTTTCAGGAGGATAAAGCAATCCTGATAATCATAAGTCTGTTTGCTGGATAATTAACCTGAAAACAAAGTAGCATTCTGTATAATAATAGTAGTTTGTGCATTATGTATGTATGTATGATATGATGCACTTAGGTAATGTACTATTGTATATATGGATATGTATGTTATGGTATGACGTAAATGATGTATGTATGATATGACACTGCCGGAAGCGTCTGGATATCTTCGTATAACAACTGCTGGCCAGGGAAAATAAATCCCGATTCGTTGTTGAAGAATATGAGGAACTTGTTCCCGTCTTGTTTGATAATATATTATACATAACCTTCCGTATGCTGGGGATAGCAAGGTATGTATAACCTCCCGTATGCTGGGGATAACAAGGTATATATAACCTCCCGTCTGCTGGGGATAATAAGGTATATATAACCTCCCGTCTGCTGGGGATAGTAAGGTATATAGAACCTTCGTCTTCGTTTGATAGCAGGGTAGATATAACCTCCGTCTTCGTTCGTCGTACTCTTATTGGAAAGTAAATTCCCGAATATCCGTATGAGGATAAAAGAGATGGATATAAATTCCAGGGGAGATGTGACTTTATGAAGATGGATTTGCCCTACTGAGGATTTGTGATTGTCTTGTAGGGATGAACCGGTGAAGCTTAGTTGACATCCTTCCCTCGTTCGTCCTTAGTAAATACTATTACTGCATTTTCATGCATTTCTGGTAAACATCAATCATATTAAGCATACATGCATTTCTTGTAAACATCAATCATATTCAAAAGCATACATACATTCAAACACAATCAATGGACGTTTCGCTTATGTAAATAGGGTAAAAGTAAATCAGGATTCAAAAATGGATTTTTATTTATATCAAAAAGTGACCCATACACGGGTAAGTTTGTACAAGGAGACATAAACCCTAGTAAGAGGATTTTGCCATGAAGTTTCTACAAAACAAAGAGAATCAGCTATGTGAGAAATAATCCTATTGAGTTTCAATTCTACTATTGCCATTATCTTCAAGTATCTCATCTTCTGCTGTTCAGACGGAAACGATTGGATTGAGCTTTATCTGTTCGAACTTGAGTAAGTAGTACAACTGGTTGCAGTTTCATGGGTGATCCCAACGAGACATAGTCATACGCTTTAATCCCTAATTTTTGCCTGGATTGCCCTTTCAGGTTTTCAACCCACCGGGATACCCTTTTTTGCCCAAGCCGCCTTTTCAGGTTTTCGACTTGCCGGGTGTACATTTTTTATATATATCCCTAATTTTTGCCCGAACCCTTTTGGTTCGCCGGGATGCCCTTATTTTTGCCTAGGCCAGTCAACCTAGCGGGTCTCTTTTTATGCGTAGTATTTTTTAACTATGTCTGCGTTTACAGGCTGCGGAAAGTCTTCACCATCCATTGTAGTGAGTATCATAGCACCTCCTGAGAACACTGTCTTAACTACAAATGGTCCTTCATATGTTGGAGTCCACTTGCCCCTAGGATCACCCTGTGGTAATATGATACGCTTGATTACCAAATCACCAGCCTGATATACCTTTGGCTTAACCTTCTTATTAAAAGCTTTGATCATTCGTTTCTGGTACATCTGGCCATGACAAACTGCTGCTAGCCTCTTCTCGTCAATTAAATTTATCTGGTCAAGTCGAGTCTGAATCCACTCATCTTCATCCAAGCCTGCATCCCTCATAATTCTTAAGGAGGGAATCTGAACTTCAATGGGTAGAACTGCTTCCATACCATAGACCAAGGAGAATGGGGTTGCCCCTGTTGAAGTACGTATTGTGGTACGATAACCATGAAGAGCAAATGGTAACATCTCATGCCAATCCTTGTAAGTAACAGTCATCTTCTGTACAATCTTCTTAATGTTCTTATTAGCAGCTTCAACTGCCCCATTCATCTTTGGACGATACGGAGAAGAGTTGTGATGCTTAATCTTGAACTGCGTGCAGAGATCAGTAATCATAGTGTTGTTCAGATTAGAGCCATTGTCAGTAATAATCCTTTCAGGGATGCCATACCTACATATGAGATTATTCTTAATGAATCGAGCCACAATATTCTTGGTAACAGATGTAAATGAAGCAGCCTCCACCCACTTCGTGAAGTAATCAATAGCAACCAGGATGAAACGATGCCCATTAGAAGCAGTAGGCTTGATCTCACCAATCATATCAATGCCACACATGGCAAAGGGCCAAGGAGCAGTCAACACATTCAATGGTGATGGAGGTACATGGACTTTATCAGCATAGATTTGACACTTATGACAAGTTCTGGAGTGTTGATAGCAATCAACTTCCATGGTAGACCAATAGTAACCTGCTCTCAATATCTTCTTTGCCATAGTATGACCACTAGAATGAGTGCCAAAGATCCCATCATGCATATCTTCCATAATCTCAATTGCTTCCTTCTTATCCACACAACGAAGCAAAGTTGAATCATGATTGCGCTTGTACAAAATGCCATTGCTCAAAAAGAACTTATCAGAGAATCTTCTCAGAAACTTCCTATCTTTGACAGATGCCCCTTCAGGGAACTCCTGAGCTTCAAGATATCTTTTTACTTCATAGAACCAAGGTTTCTCCTCTGCCCCTTCTGTATCAATCTCATTGCAATATGCAGGCTTTTCAAATCTATCAATAGTAATCTTGGGAGCTTCATCATCCCAGCTGATCTCAAACATGGATGCCATGGTGGCCAAAGCATCTGCCAACTGATTCTCTCTTCGTGGAATATGTCCAAAGGTAATTTCTTTGAAATGTGGAATCAGAGACAACACATGCTCTCTGTAAGGAATGAGGTTATCATGCTTAGTGTCCCAATCTCCTTTAATCTGACTTACCACCAGGGCTGAATCTCCATACACGTCAAGGAACTGAATCTTCATATCAATAGCAGCTTTAATACCCAGGATACATGCCTCATACTCAGCCATATTGTTGGTACAATAGAAACAAAGTCTGGCAGTAATCGGGGTATGACAACCTTCAGGGGAACTAATCACAACACCAACACCATTACCAAGTGCATTGGAGGCACCATCAAAAACCATAGTCCATCGGGATCCTTGTTCAGGTCCGTCATATTGTCCAGGTTCTTTGGTAATAATCATAATGTCTTCATCAGGGAACTCAAAACTCATTGACTGGTAATCATCCACTGCTTGATGAGCCAAATGATCAGCAACAACACTTCCCTTAATGGCCTTCTGAGTAGTATACTGTATGTCATATTCTGTCAAGATCATTTGCCATCTTGCAATTCTTCCGGAGAGAGCAGGTTTCTCAAATATGTACTTGATTGGATCCATCTTCGAAATCAATAAGGTAGTATGAGTCAACATATACTTCCTAAGTCGGCGAGCAGCCCATGCCAAAGCGCAGCAAGTTTTCTCGAGCAGTGAGTATCTTGTTTCACAATCGGTAAACTTTTTGCTAAGGTAGTATATTGCCTGCTCTTTTCGACCAGACTCGTCATGTTGCCCCAACACACACCCCATTGAGTTGTCTAACACTGTTAAGTACATAATCAAGGGTCTTCCATCAACTGGTGGCATCAAAATCGGAGGTTCTAGCAGATATCTCTTGATTTCATCAAAAGCGGTTTGGCACTCATCATTCCATTCCATCGCCTGATCTTTCTTCAATAACTTGAAGATTGGCTCACAGATGGCAGTCAATTGGGAAATAAATCTTGCAATGTAATTCAATCGTCCTAAGAAACCTCTAACCTCCTTCTCAGTACGGGGAGCTGGCATCTCTCGTATAGCTTTCACTTTTGCAGGATCCACTTTAATACCTTTTCCACTGACAATGAAACCCAGGAGCTTTCCAGATCTAACTCCGAAAGTACACTTGTTTGGGTTCAATCTCAATTTGTATTTCTTCAACCTCTCAAACAATTTATGCAAATGATCAAGATGTTGTTCTTCATTCTGAGACCTGGCTATCATATCATCTACATACACCTCTATCTCATGATGAATCATATCATGAAACAAAGCCACCATAGCACGCTGATATGTTGCCCCTGCATTCTTCAAACCAAATGGCATCACCTTATAGCAAAAGGTGCCCCACTGTGTAACAAATGTTGTCTTCTTAATGTCTTCAGGTGCCATCTTGATTTGATTGTAACCAGAGAAACCATCCATAAAAGAGAATACCTTATGCTGAGCAGTGTTGTCTACCAGAACATCAATATGAGGAAGTGGGAAATCATCTTTGGGGCTAGCCTTGTTCAAATCCCTGTAGTCTACACACATACGTACCTTACCATCTTTCTTAGGAACTGGTACCACATTTGCAACCCACTGAGGATAAGAAGTTACTGCTAAGAACCCTGCATCAAACTGTTTCATTACCTCTGCTTTGATCTTTTCTGACATCTCAGGACGCATACGACGAACCTTCTGCTTCTTTGGACGACAATCTTCTTTTACTGGTAAACGATGAACCACAATGTTTGTATCTAACCCTGGCATATCTTCATAAGACCAAGCAAAGATCTCCACATAGTCACGTAACATCTGAATCAACCTGTTCTTGACACTGTCCTCTAAACCAGCCCCTATCTTGACCTCTTTCTTGTTTTCTTCAGTTCCCAGATTCACAACTTCGACTGGCTCTTCATGTGGCTGTATGGCTTTCTCTTCTTGTTGTAACAACCTAGCAAGCTCTACAGGTACTTCACAATCGTCCTCATTTCCGTCTTCAGCTTGATAGATCGGATTCTCGAAATTATAATTGGCAATAGTAGAACTGTTATCAACAGGATCCAGAGTGGATGAGGATCTGCATTTTAGTGATGTGGGTGCGTGTAAGAACACATAGCTGATAAAGCAAAAATAAAAGAAAAGAAAGACAGGGAACACAATATTTACGAAAACGAAACATCCACTGATTTTATTGAATGAAGTATGCAAATGAAATGACAGCCCGTAACAAGCACACTGTTGTGCCCCGGGTAAGGCACAAGGCTTGAGAGTTTTAATTGTTCAGTAAATTACAAACTAAAAAAAAGCAACAACACAGTAATAGTATTTACTCCTGACTAAAGGAGATAGGGATAACATCTTCAGCTTTCCAATTATTGAGTCCAGCACCCACAGTAGGAAAAATCCAAGCATCCAAGTTGTAGTCTTCATCTTGATCTCCCACAGCATTGATCTGGTTCTTCATAACCCCTTGATTGGTGATACGAACAGCTCGAGCACGACGAACAGCCTTCTGGGACTCTGCAGTGAAACCCAAACCAAACTTGTCAGACTTGTACGGAATATCAGGAAGCTGACCCCAAATAGTACAACCACCTTCATCCACCACAGCTCTAGCATCATTGAGGGAGGCCATTGCCATTGTTGGAGGTTTCCTGGTGACCACGGGAACTTTCTTCGCAACAGGAGGAGCTACATAATTATTAACAACCCAAGGAACCACTTCAAACGTCTGACACGGAGTCTCAATGTATTCACCTTCCATTTCCAGGTACTTGAAAGTATTCACATGGCTGACAAAGTATTCTTCCTCTCCATAGACAGTAACAACCCTTCCTTCTACTGGATATCTCAACTTCTGATGTAATGTGGAGGTTACAGCACCTGCCCCATGGATCCAGGGACGACCAAGCAGACAAGAGTATGAAGGACGAATATTCATCACATAAAATGTAGCAGTAAAAACCTGGGAGCCAACTTTGATTGGAAGATCAATTTCCCCATGTACTACTCTTCTAGAACCATCAAAAGCCTTCACCACAATGTTGCTGGGCTTCAGCACAGCATCTTCAGGACTCAGCTTATTCAGGACTTCCTTGGGCAACACATTCAAAGAGGAACCATTATCTATCAGTACATGTGATAGGGTAGTGCCCCTGCATTCAATTGAGATATGCAAGGCCCTGTTATGATCCCTCTTGGCAGGGGTCAAATCAGCATCAGAAAATCCTAACCCATTGTCATAGGTCAGGTGGGCAACACAATTCTCAAATTGATCCACAGAAATTGCACTGGGTACATGAGCAGTCTTCAGAAACTTGATCAAAGCCTTGGCATGAGCCTCAGAACATAACAACAAGGACAGTATAGAAATCTTTGAGGGAGTATGCCCCAACTGATCAACAATGTCATAATCACTCTTGCGAATGATTTTCAATACTTCTTCCATCTGCTTAGAGAGATCATCAGCAGCTGGCACCTCAGTAGATACAGGTTCAATAACAGGGCCTTTGCCCCGAGCATCAGTGGTGGAAGTAGCAGCAGGAGTAACTGCATTCTTGGAAGTGACTGGAGGTGAGAAGACTCTTCCACTACGTGTGACCTTACTAGATCCAGCAATATTGTCAACATCAATAGGCACATCAGCTAAGGGCTCTTGCTTAACACCATGGATGTAAACATCAGATCCATAATGCCAAGGCACAGCTTTGTCAGAAGTATATGGAATAGGACCAGGATTAGTAATGACCACAGGAGCAACTCTGGCTTCAGCAACAACTTTCACGGGACCTTCAGCAGTAATTTTGATTGGACCCTGATGAGTGATTTTAATAGGTCCCTTTGAAGTGATCCTTATTCGTACTTTGTCAACCATGTCAACCTCTTCAGTCTTCTTACCTCTAGTAATATGCTCCACCATACTCTCCACAGAAGATGGTCTCCTTTCAAACACTATGGTGTAATTATTCATGAGACGTTGAATTCCGTCCTTCAACCTCCAACACTTTCTGGATTATACTCACAATAAACACAATCTTCACAACAACCTGGAAAGAACCCAGCTTGCACTAACTTCTTTCTGATAACAGACAATGGTGTGGTCAATTCATCAACTGAACGGATATGCAGATCTTCCTCAATGGCATTGACAGTCTTCTCGTGATTTGGCATCGGAGCAGTAATCACATTTGGAGTACCCGGAGGATCAAACTCAATTTCTCCAGCATCAATCATATCTTGAATTTTGTTCTTCAAGACCCAGCAGTTATTAGTATCATGTCCCTGACAGTTTGAATGATATGCACATCGTGCATTGGGATTGTACCTGGGAGAGGTAACATTAGGATTCTGAGGAGCCTCTTTCAAGGTAATGAGTTCAGCCTTCAACAAGTGTTGCAATGCCTGAGCCATTGACATGTTGATCTTCGTGAACTGCCTTCTAGCCCTCTGTTGGTTGCCCTGTGGCTGCTCTGTTGTTGCAGGAGTTGGATTTGAAATATGAACTGCACTAACAGACTGATGCCTTCTGTTACGATCAGGTTGACCATAAATAGCATTGGATTCTTTCTTCCCAGTGGGAGGCTTCTTTGCAGCACCTGATGAAGAAGTGCCCACATGGATCTTACCATTATTTATACCATTTTCTACTCGCTCTCCTATCATTATCAACTCAGTGAAGCCAGATGATGAGCTCCCAATGAGATGACTATAAAACGGACCATTCAGCGTGCACATGAACATATCAACCAGTTCCCTGTCAGTTAAAGGGGGTTGAACTCTTCCAGCTAAATCTCTCCACTTCTGAGCATATTCTTTGAAACTTTCTTTGGCACCCATAGACATGCTCTGAAGCTGCATGCGAGTGGGGGCTAAGTCAGCATTGTATTGATACTGCTTATAGAAAGCTTCAGCAAGATCATTCCAGTCCCTGATGTTGACACTCTCCAACTGATAATACCACTCCAACTGAGCTCCAGATAAGCTCTCTTGAAAGAAATGGATCCACAACTATTTATCAGCAGTGTGAGGTTGAATTCTTCTGACATAAGACCTCAGATGCAGCTTGGGACAAGAGACCCCATCATAAACAACAAATGTAGGAACCTTGAAACCAATGGGTATGACTACCCCAGATATCAGACTCAAATCTTCAAAATCCAGCCCAGATGACTTCTGCAACTCCATGGCATCCATCCTATCCACCAGCATTTTGAATTTGTCTTCATTAGGATCATGGTAGTAATTAGCCTCAGAATCAGAGTCCCCCATAGTGTTGTGGAGACTTCCTCCCTCTTTTTCAGATTCCTCAGATTCATAGTCTTCAGCTGGTTCTTTGGTCTTGGCAAGACCTTTGAACCTTCTTCCCATGTTGATCAAACCAGCTGACCTTCTAGTCTTCTTAGTCTTCTTGGCCAGCAGTGCCTTCAATTCATCCTGCCCCTTGGACAGGTTCAGGATCAGCTCTTGGAATTGTGCATTTTGTGCCTGGAGATCCTTAACTGATTGTTCAAGAGCCATTGCTGAAATAAACAGCGAGAAGATGAGAAACCTGTGCACAATTATAAACCTGTGATGCAATGATATGATATGTGAATGCATATGCAATGTTTTCAAGGACCACAGGATTTAAATTTGCTTAAACAAACACGAAAGTAAACTTTTATTAGTAATAAATTTGTTTTGCCTCTTGGGCTTACAATAAGAATGAAAATGAAATAAATACAAAAGATGGGGTTTTAAGTCTCCCATGGACGTTTCCTCTTTGTGTTGAGGTATGAATTGAGGTTCCGTTCCTCGTGAAGTTGTTTTGTTAGTTCCAGGATTCTTTCTTGGCTTGTTTTGTAATGAGCCTCGAAAGTATCCCTTTGCTCCTTCAGTTGGATCCATGATCTCTGCAAGTCTTCCATATCAGTAGGCATGTCTGGGTGAAGGATGGTATAAGCCGTGTCTCCTTCAGCAACAGGTTCCATGGTAACTGGTAGGACGGCAGGATATGGCATCATGAGAGTCTGTGCACGAGATCGTACCCATCTGAGATAAGCTTCCATAGGAATAGTGTACTTAGGCTCTAGTGTCTTGCTGTCAACCCTGTTTACTTTTCCCCAGGCTCGTATGAATCTCTGACGGTAACCTTGAATCAACATGTCATGTGGACCATCACTCCGGGCGTAACCAAACTGTCGTAAAGCTAGAGAGGGGTTGTAGGTGATGCCTCCTCTTATGCCTAGAAGTGGCACATTAGGAAACTCCCCACAACGGTCAATGATGGTAACATTCTCCATAGATTTGGAGCACCAGTGGATATCTGAGTGAGAAAGTGACATGATCCCCTTGGACCATCTGAACCCTTGCTCATTCTTCATTACTGAGCGAGGAAGGTGAGAAATAAACCACCTAGAAAGTAAAGGTATGCAGCACATCAAAGTTCCTCTTGCCCTTGTAGTACGGGTGTGGAGAGAATGTAGGATGTCTCCAAGCAATGTAGGCACTGGATTGTGACTCAGGAATATGTTGATGGCATGAACGTCTATGAACTGATCCGGATTGGGGAACAATACTAAGCCATAAATCAGCAAGGCTAAGATCTCCTCAAAAGCATCATAGCTCATGGCCCTCAAGAACAACTGAGCCTTTTCTATCAACACCTTAGCTAGAATACCCTTGACTCCGCTTCTCGTTTCTAGAACAATGTCAGACTTCTTCAGATGTAGAGCTGCAGCAATAACCTCTGGTTTAAGCTCCTTCTCCAAGCCCGTGAATGGTCTTTGATCAAGAACAGGTATGCCTAGAAGTTTAGAGAACTCCTCCATGGTTGGAACCAGCTGATAGTCAGGGAATGTAAAGCAGTGGTGTTTAGGGTCAAAGAACTGAAACAGCACACTCATCATGTCTTCATTGAACCCTGAAGTGACTAGATCCAATAGGTGACCATGTCTCTTGATGAACTGGGAATGATCAGACACCTGAGAAACCAACTCTTTAAGCTTAGCAGGTATGCCCACAAAGTTGATCCTGATGGTGTTTCTACGAGCAGAAGCCATGACCTGCAACAAAGAACAAAGATAAATCCTTTGGTCCTTGAAATGGTTAGTGAAAATGCTATGCTTATGATGCATGATGATGTCATGATGTTATGCTCAATCACAAACATGTGGCACACACAAACAAGTCACACCATAGCCCTAGGTTTGAAAGCTTGCATGAGGTTTAAAGGTAAGTACCCTCCCCTGAAGTTTAGATGGTTCATCCTGTCCTATAAAGTAACCAGGTTCTAAGGGATCTCAATATCATTGATCCTTCACAAGGGTGGTTGTTCAGTAGGCAACTTACTTGCTAACCAAAACCCTCCAAGTTTAAGATCTCAATGAGTGTAGTATCGAGTGTCAACCAACTTCAGTCTGCACCAAAGCCGGTTACCTCACTACTTTCTAAAGGCCAAGATTGGATGACTAGGGTTCTAAAAGTTAGTTAGTGCATTGACAACATATGGCAGCCTCATATTATCCTCAACTTGACTTAAGGAACATAAGCACCAACCAAGAAGTCGCACTAACTATGGCCACCAGATCAACCATATCGATATACGTCGTACAGTTTCCTTGGTCTATTGCCATTTACCTAAGGTACACTAGATCCGGGTTAGGATCTTTCACACATAAGAGCACCCAACAAGTAAGTATAAAGCAAACAAGGCAAACAATGTAAAGTGATCTAATTCCTAAGGGTACCCCTCTTTTATTAAATCCCCAGCAGAGTCGCCAGTTCTGTAACACGGTGGGAGAACTGACTTTAGTTAAATGTTGCGGATAGCAAGAGTCGCCACCGACTTTTATTTTATCCAAAAGGAAAGGGCATAAAAGAACAGGAAAGACCTTAAAAGATTTTTGGGTTCGGGGGGTAGGTTATGTAAAGGGAAGGTGTTAGCACCCTTTACATCCATGGTTATCCATGGGCTCTTAGTTACTTAGCTCACTTTGAATTGTTTTTGAAAAGGTGGAGTGTGTGAATAGAAATTTTCATAAGAGTTAATAATGATCCATGTACGGATGCGTAAAAACTTGTGTTTGAAAATTGTTTGAAATTGGTGAAGTGTTTGAAAAGTTTTGAATGAAGTGAGCAAGCAACTATGAGGTACCTACCCTAAAGTTTTAAGTCTTTTTGTTCTTTATCCTTTAAATGGTAAGACTATCCCTATTATTAAGGAATAGGTAGTCATTACCTTGGATGTGATGGACATATGAAGGGACATCTATTTATGAAGGCAACTGTGGGGTGTATTAAGCATTTAGGAGGGACTGTCATCATTATTCGAAAGGGACTTGATCTTTATGAAAGGCAACCATTAGGGACTTGATGACTTTTTCTTTTAAGGGACTTGCTTTGTACACCCCACTTGACCTTATGATTAGGCAACATTGAGGGATAGCCCTAGAAAGTGAGATGGCGATTAAAAATCGACTTACGTGTGTGAGTGTTTAAGTTTATTTATCTTATAATTAAAGTGATCTAAATTCAATTTTAAAATAGAATACATGTTTACACTCCCTAAATTACTAACCATAGCATAAAAATTAAATAAATTAAATATTTACAAAAATTTACACCAAGGAGCAATTACAATAATAATTAATAAGCAATTAAAAATAAATAGCAAATAAATAAATATAAATATAAATAATAAATAAATAAGCAAGAATAATTATAATAGGGGTTAGTAACAATAATAAAAATAAATAAGGTTAGTGAAATAATAATAATAAATATAATTAAAATAAATGGATTAGTAATAATATGATTAATAATAATAACAATAATTAAAATGAATGGAATTATCAAAATATTAAAATAATAAACAAAAGTTAGATTTTAATATAGACAATTATATTTAAAAAATAACAGAAAACATGAACAATTAAATAATTATTGTAACCTCTTAATTTGTGTACAAATTATTAAATTATTTTTAAACATATTATAATTACAAAATTAAAATATTATAGATTCAATTATTTATAAACACATATTGAAAATTATTTATATATATAATTTAGATTACAAACAAATTATAAAAATATTTACATATTATATATAGAAAATAGGTTATAATTATATTTACAAAATTTAATTATATTAAATATTATATTTACAAAAATTAATTATATTAAATAAATATGTACATAATAATTATATTTAGAAAATAAAATTAGAAAAGAATAAAATTAGGTTTTTAATAGTTATTTAGAAAAGATAAATTAGGGTTTCTAAAATTAGAGTTTTGTTTAGAAAATATTTTTAGAGTTTATAATTTAATATACAAAAATTAATATACATACATTATAATTACATAATAAAAGAAATAATTTTTGAATTAAGAAAATAAGATTTTAGAATATTAGAAACTACTAAACATGTATTTGTAGAATTATTTAATTACATATATGTTTATTAATAAAATCTAAATCAATTAAACAAATTAAAAATAAAAATACAACAAAACATACCTGGCTGGGATTTGAACCCAGGTCACCAGGTTTACCATAAACAAGACACACCACTAGGCCAGGGTACGCGCAGGCAGCAAGGAAGTGAGTGCTATTAGTTTTGTTCTTTGTCAAAAAAAATCCAGGAAAATAAAAGAAACAAAAGGCCTGGGGGAGGATTGAACCCAGGACCTCTCAGCCAAACGCATGTGCACATTACCAACCAAGCTAGATGAGCGAACCTGTTAGTTATCCCACAACAATTGATAATATAATATAACTGCCAATTATATGGAAAAAATAAGAAAAATAATAGCGCAGCCAAGTATCGAACACAGGCCATCAAGTTACACACAAACGCCACTTTCCACTGGGACACATGCTCCTGTGTGATAAACAATCAAGATGAATACATAATATTTTAAATCAGAATTTCAAATATGAAATTCGCGCCAGAACGCCTTCATCTTCAACCTCAAATTCGTAGGGTTTCCTGCGAATTTTTCTGGGAAAATTCCTACGAATTTTCATGCAACTCAAACCTGCGAATCACATACATCCTCATACGAGTAAAATTTCTTCAAATTGAACCTGCAAACATGATCTATACAACAATTACAGTCCAAATATGAGTCCATTATCAATTTAGATTAGGTATTCCATGAATCCCCAATTTTGAAGCTCTAACCCTAACAATGGCCGATTGCTATTTAGGTCACGAAACTCCAACTTCTTTGTCCAGAAACCTTCACAAGCTCAATACAAACACCATAAACCAAACAAAATTCATTGAGATACATTGAATTAGTGAAACCGAAAAAAATATATTCAAGAACAAATAGAATTCGGATTATGCATTATGGAGTGATTTTGATGCATATGAGTGTTGGTTTTGCTTCATGAAGGTCCAAGGAACATTGCTATGTTCTTATTTTACCTTAAAACACCTTGTATGAATGAATCCGAATGTGAGGTTTTGGAGGATTTTTCAATTTGTGAAACTTACTTTTGGAGGCAGCAAATTCGTGGCTTTGTGATGGCAATGAGTTAAGCACTTATAGGAGAGTGAATTAGGTCAAAAAGATTGATTGTTTGTGTGGAAAAATTGATATGAAAAGATTCAAAATGATCATGCTTTTAAAATCCAATATTCTTGTATGAAGGCTTGCTATTTTTGGACAAATCTCATGATTTCTTTCCTCCTCAATTCAAATCAACATTTAAGACTTTCTAGAAACTTAATCTCAACCAAATCTTACATTTTCATATTTTATTTTTATTTAAAATGATTTTTAATGAATTAAATCAAAATAAATAAAAATAAAATAATAAAAATTCTGATTTTTAATGGTTTGGGTCGTGCATGAAGTTGGTGTATGGGTTGGGTCATTATTTGGCAAGCCCATTTGGAAGAAATTGGTTTTAGACCTCCATTTTCATCATAAACCAACTCAAAATTTCCCAACTTTGCAAGGGCACACATCCTTCAATTTTAATGCTATGAGGGTGTTATTGGACATTTTGGAAATCTTGAAGAGTCCTCTAAACAAACCCACTGGTTTCATGTCCATATCATTTACCAATCTCAAGTTATGCCCTTTTGAAGTTGTTGACTTTTTGTTGACTTTTGAAATGACCTATAATGTCTTAGCTCATACCTTCCAAATGAAGCATTTTTGGGCTTGGCTTGTGAGACACAAAGTTGTAGAGAATTCAATTTCCTTCAAATTGAGCTTTGGATGGAGACTTGGTGATGAAGTATGTGAAAGTTATGGTTGGTCAAAGTTCAGTTGACTTTTACTGAGGAAACCCTAGTTTAGAAACTCCTGATTCTTGATGATCTGGAATCTCCTTGATGAATCATGATCAACCCTTGATCAAATGATGAATTTTACTTCATATACTTGATGTTGGCAAAAAATCATGAAGTTTGACTTTGGTTTGACCACAGTTGACCTCAGTTTGACTTTTTAACTGCATTGACTGATTTTGACTTATCTGATCATCTGACTGAGCAAACTTCTGAGAAAAGTCTTGAAACTTGTCATGGGGATTCTTACACATATATAAGATGTTATGAAGCTCACTTGAAGTCTTGGAAGTTCATTTAGCCTGATTAAAGTCAAAACCCTAGTTTTGGATGCACTGCTTAGGAGGTGCATTGTCTGAGGGAATTGTCAACTCTTCTGACCAATTGTGAACTTTGTGAACCTTGTGAACCATCATAAAATGTCTTGTGAACCTCATGGAAGGTATTGTGAATCTTGTGAACCTTTTGAACCTCATAAAGTAGCTTGTAGACTTAATGAACTTCAAGAAAGGTCTTATAAACATTGTGAATCTTGTGAACCTTGTGAACCTTCATGAAATGACTTGTAGACTTCATGAACCTCATGAAAGGTATTGAAAGCATTGGGAAACTTGTGAACCTTGTGAACCATCATGAAGTGACTTGTAGACTTCATGAACCTCATGGAAGGTCTTGTAAACATTGTGACACTTGTGAACCTTGTGAACCTTCTTAGAACACAAAGTCTTGTATTGTGAGGGCAAATTTTGGGGTGAAACATAATGTGAGATATCTCAGAGACCATGAAGCATGCTAAGAGAATCCATGAGTGTTCTATGATCATCGTATGCCCCCATGGGTCCATTGAAGTCAAGAAATGTCCAAACATTGCAGAGGTATGGAAGCTAAGTTGAGGCTCCTGCACAGATGACCTAAAATTAGGGTTTTGGTTTCAGAGGCCTTTCACCCAAAATAGTTGGTCATTCTTGATTCTATTGGTCCATATATGATATAAGGAGCATGTGTATCAAATTTTATGGAAGAATTCAATGTGGAAGTCATCTGATCAAGTGGTAACTTCCTGAGCAAGAAAAGTCAGATTCTGGGCATCTGAGGCCCCCAACAAGGGTACCAAAGGGTTATCATCATCATTTTGAAGTCATATGGTCTTTATTTGATCATTGGAATGCTTGGAAGTTCACAAAGTTGAATAAAAATGAACAAGCCAAAACTTGCCAAAAATGGAAATGACTTGTAATATAAACTTTCTATTCTGGAAAAGATCTTCAACCTCCTCTTTCTTGATCAAAAAGGTTTCAAATGAAATTTCTTCAAACATGAAAGTTGTAGATTGGATCCTTCCATTTTCAAAAAGTACAAGAACTCATTCTAATTCATCCTAGAACTCAAGTTATGGCCTTGCAAAGTTGGCAAAAATCTTGTAAATTTCATGTTCATGTCAAAAGAGGGATTTATGCAATTTTGAGTTTCAAGCTTCTAAGTGACCTCTAATGTGCTCAATTATGTCACAACATGTCAATACAACTTCAAAACATCAGAATTGGCCCAAGAATTCAAGGATTTCATGGCTTGACTCACAAGAAATCTCAAAATGGCCAAAATGCATAAACCTTGTAAACTCTTGATCCAAGCCATCCAGCTGCATAACAATGATCTTATGGCTCTCCTTGAAGCTAGCTGAAGCAGTTCAAGCACAGGAATCAGCTATGCCATGGCCCATACCTCAAGTACACCAATCTTGACTTTTTGGCCAATGGAGCCATACCATTCCCACAGTACACATCTAATCTTCTGACTCATCCCAATAGTTTAGGGATTGCCTCAAGATCATAAGAGAAGCATGCCATGAGCTCAGAACACACACAACATCATATTTCACAAAATTTACCAAAAATTTCTCTTCTTCGGTTCTCTCAAACAATTCATCAAACCTCAAAAATTCTTTCACCATTCATTCAAAAATCATCCATAGAACACAAAGCAACCATTACCATAGCCTGAAACCTCATAAACCAAAGCCTCAATTTATGCCATATCAGAATCGAGCCACTCAAAATAGCCACTTTCAAAGCATTCTAAGCATCCCAATAGCTTCAGGAGGATTAAAGGAGTTCACTTGCACAAGTGGGAGGTTCTGAAAGCTCACATTTGAAAGTTTCCAGCTCAGGTATACTCAAGAACATTTTTTTCTCAAAGCTTTGATTTCTTGTTATAAAATGAAGTTGCATGCTCTAAGGATCACAATGATGCTTTTATAATTGAAAATGGTGAAGAAATGAACATTTTATGAACTTCTGAAAATTTGTCGGTGTTCATATTTTGATTCGATTCAACTTGTTCATGAATGATAAATGTTTTTTGATGTTTGATTTGAGTTGCTAGAAGTATGAGGATCATTTCTGGGCAGGTTAGAGGTTTTGATTTTACCTAGGGAAGATTTTAGGGTTTTGGTCCACCGGAGAAGATGACCGGAGCAATTTTCTGGTCATCTGAAAGTGTTTATGGTTAGGGTTCCCAGATTGATTGTAGGCCCTTGGATCATGATTAGGTTAAGGAATGAACGCTTCAGATTGTGTCATTAATTTTAAATCCTGATTAATTAAAATAAATCATAATTAATTGCCAGATTAAATATGGGCCAATGGATCACGCGCGAATTTCAGGTTTAAACATAGGCCTTAGGATCCTCATACCTCAAGTCAATCAGACTTCTCATCTTGGCCCTTGATCTCTCTCCTGCACAATCTGGACCACCCATTTGGATTACTTTTCATTTTCTTTTTATTTATTTCATTTTATTTTCTCTTATTTATTTAAAATAGCAAAAATCATTTAAAAATTCTGATTTTTTTTATCATCACTTTAATTAATTTTCAGAACTCAAAAATATTTTTATTTTTATTTTTCCATTAAAAAATTCATTTTTAAATAATTTAATTGTATATTTTAATTAATTAAGTCCCTTTAATTAATTAAAAATACTTTAAATTATCTAAAAATCACAAAAAAATAATCAGAGAGGTTCTTTAAACATTTAGAAACATTTACGAACTCATCCCACAAATTTCTTTTTGGTTTTGATCAAACTTTGCCATTTTCCTTTGAATTAGGGTTCCTAAATTTCATATTTTTCAACCATAACTTCAAAAATTTATTTCTCTCAAAAAAAGATGAGTTTGCATTTGATTCTTTTGGCAATCTTTCACACTTGACCTCTAGTTTCTAAATATATTTTTGTCACATTTTTATCTTGAATTTTCAAATTAATATGCATTTTCCCTTTGAGAAGTATCCAAAACCCTAGCCAATCTTAGGATAACCATAACATGAAATTGGTAAACCTTTAGACCTCCCTCTTTGGATGGTGACTTCATGAGTGCTTAGGGTCCCCTTGGATGCATTTTCAATTTTTTATCTCTTGATTTGCTTATGCTTTTGAATTTTTACATATCTTGCTTTCAAATTAACCATTTCAGGTGCATTTGGTAAGTTAATCAGGATGTGGATGTGCATCAACATCCAACCTCTTTTTCTCTCTTTATTTTTATGCATTTTGTTTGTGTTTGAAGTGAATCTCATTCACTTATGTTATCTCTTGTTCCTAGGTTAATTAACTTCTACATGAAGTAAGTAACCTAATCTCTCTCTCTCTCTCTTTCTTTTCATCTGCTACTCCTCCTTTGGTGGCCAACTTGAAGACTTATCTTGATGCCTCACAAACCTTAGGAATATCCAAGCATGAATACTTTAGGATTGTGAATAGTCCCCCCTAGTTTTTACCTTTTGAGTCTCCTTGAGTCTCTCTCTCTCTCTCTCTCTCTCTCTCTCATCTCATAATCAAGGCTAAACAGTTAAAGTTTTGGGACTCTGAATTAAGGTTATGCCTGTATCCTTATCTTAGGATGGAGTGTATAACTTTGATCCTTAGTGCCAAACCTTTAAGTTGTTTTCACCTCTTAATCAAAAACACCTAATAATCATTAAAGACTTAAGCTTGTAACTTGAGCCTTATATTAGGGTTACATCTCTGCCTGGTGGTTCAGAGGGACTAACCCTAATGTTCAATGGACAAGTCCCCCTCATGATAAAGTCTTGCAAACATAAAAAAACACTTATTCATCCAATCTTTAATTAAAATCCTCTTAATAAAGGCTAGTTATATAATGAATTTAATCCCTAAACATGGATTAAGTTGAGGTACCTTCCTCAGCTTAAGTGTTCTCATCTATCATCCTTCCTTTAGGATGGTGTAATGAGTTCACTAATCTTTGATTGGAGATTAAACTCATTACTTAACACTAAACAAAAACCCAAAAACACAAAAATAATCACAAGTAGGTTAATGGTCTTAATCCTGTATCATTAGGGTAATTAAGTTGGGATATCCATTTCATCCTTAAGTATACTCATTATCCCTAATCAGGAATGATATAATGAGTTTGCAAACCCTTGATTAAGGCTTAAGCTCATTATCCTATGCAAAACACCCAAAAACAATAAAAAACTGAAAACACAAAAACAAACAATAAACGTCTCTTTCGGGATTCTTTTCTCATCACATTCACTCTAAAAATGAGAACTCGCTTCTTCCGTATAATGCAAGACAGTTAGCACTCGAGCCAGACGAGTCATACACTTGAGCATAGACAAGCAATTAGTTCACAACAAAATCATCTAAGTCTCTTTGAGTCAAACTACGGTGTTCTGACTTCCTCATTGCACTAGAGGATACGTAGGCATAACTTAACAGTTATCGAACAAAAGTCCCCAGGTCTTCCCCCTCTCCTTCCTCCAGCTTTTCTTTTCAAAATCCTAATCTTGAATTCCATATCCTTTTTGCACTGACACTTTGTACATCCTTGTATCCCTAGCTTTTTATGCACAGTTTAGCACATACACTATCACCTTTTAAACACAATCAAGTAAGCGTGGATCCCGTCGAGTACGACGAACGATCTGGGTGCTAATACCTTCCCAGGTCGTAACCAACCCCCTTTCTTAGTTTCTTTGGTTCGCAACCGTCTTATCCATACCCTTCCAGGTTTATGAAGCATTACCTTTCCTTCGAGATAAAAATGCCTAGCTGGCGACTCTATTCAACCTCAACCTCCAACATCACCGAAGGTTCGCGTTTGCACCGGGACGAATGTCCGGGGAGCGACAATATTCCGCTTCAGTGGTTGATAAGGTAACAAGCTTCTGAAGTGTTTCTTTCCAACTAATTGTTATGCAAAACATAGTGAAAACATGCCTATAAATAGATTTCTGGAATCCATACAACCTGCATAATCAGAGTCGACATATCCTTTGATTGCTGCTTTACTATCTTCACCCACGGCTCCACCATAAATTAGGAATCTGCTCAGAGACCCATTTATGTACCTTAGCATCCACTTCAATGCTTCCCAATGATCCTTTCCAGGATTCACCATGTACCAGCTTACAAGACTTACTGCATATGCTATATCAGGTCTAGTATAGACCATAACATACATAAAATAACCTATTATATTAGAATATGGAATGCTATCCATTTAAGTTCTTTCGACGTCAGTAATGGGACACTGATCTATAATTAACTTGAATTAAGGATTTGTCGGAGTTACAACAGGCTTTGAATTCGACATACCAAACTTTTAGAGAATATTTCGTAGGTATGCCTCTTGAGATAAGCATAATTTTGACTGCTTTATATCTCTTAGGATGTCAATCCCAAGAATCCTGGACGCAGTTCCCAGATCCTTCATATCGAAATCCTTATTGAGTTCAGCCTTTACCCTCCTTACATCTTCGACATTGTTACTTGCTATTAGAATATCATCCACATAGAGCAACAAAATAACAAATGAATTACCCGGTCAAAATCTGAAGTAAACACAGTGGTCAGACTGACTTCTAATGAAACTTATGCGTGCCATGAAATTGTCGAATCTCTTATTCCAATGTCGAGGAGATTGTTTTAGCCCATATAAATGTCTCTTTAGTTTGCACACATACTCTTCTTTCCCCTCTTCGACATACCCTTCAGGTTGCCTCATCAGGATTGTTTCATCAAGATCACCATACAAGAATGTAGTCTTCAACTCCATCTGTTCCAGTTCAAGGTCGAATTATGCCACCATGGCAAGCAACATTCGAATGGACCTATACTTCATAATAGGTGAAAGCACATCATTAAAGTCGACACCTTCTTTCTGAGTGAAACCCCTTGCAACCAACTTTGCCTTAAATTTTAAAATCCATGTACAACTGACTGACCTGGCTCCAGCAGGTTTTTTGATCAGTTCCTATATGTTGTTATCATGAAGATATTTCATCTCATCATCCATGGCCTTTATTCATTCAGTATTATTTCGACTCCTCATAACTTCCTTATAGTCTTTAGGTTCTTCTTCCAGAACCTTACTTGTAGAAATTAAGGCATAAGCTATAAGATCTGCATACCTAAGTCTCTAAGGTGTCTTGATGACTCCTCTCGACCTATCTCTTGCCAGCAGGTCGTCATTATCAGTCTCCTCGTCTTTGACAACATTTTTTGCTTCTTCTTCGACTTCATTTGGTTCATGCAAATCAGCATCACTATGCTCCACCTCAACATGAATTTCTCCATGTTTCAGCTCTTCGACAACATCATCATTTTTCTTGAAAGTCATCCTATCTTCATTGAAAACTACATCTCGACTAGTGATACACCTTCTGTGACCTTGCTCTAGGCACCATAACTTATAAGCTTTGACTCCTTCAGGGTATCCCATGAACATGCATTTCAGAGCTCTAGGTTCGACCTTGTCTTTCCTAATGTGAGCATACGCTACACATTCAAATACTCTTAGTTTGTTGAGATGTGGTAGATGTCCCGACCAAACTTCTCCAGGTGTCTTCAAATCTAACGTAGTCGAAGAACATCTATTTATCAGATATGTTGCTTTCGAAACAGCCTCAGTGCAAAACACATTCTTCAATCCAGCACTAACCAACATGCATCTAACCCTTTCGATGATTGTTTGATTCAATCTCTCAGCTAGACTATTTTGTTGAGGAGTACCTGCTACAGTCTTATGCCTTGCAATCCCAAACTCGACACAATAACTGTCGAAATCTTCATTGCAGAAGTCAAGGCCATTATCAGATCTCAGCCTCTTGACCTTTCTGCCAGTTTGAGTTTCAACCAAAACCTTACAACTCTTGAAATTCTCATTAGTTTCATCCTTAGTCTTCTGAATGAATACCCATAACTTTCTGGAACAATCATCAACTATGGATAGAAAATACCTTGCACCTGAATGTGAAGGATTCCTTGCAGGTCCCCAAATATCAACATGGATGTAATCAAGGGATCCATGTGTTCTTTGTTTACCTTTGTTAAACTTCACCCTACAGGATTTACCGAATACATAAGGTTCATAAAACTCCAGCTTCTCGACTTTGTCACCACCTAGAAGATTCTGTTTCCCCGGTTCGACCAAGCTTCTCTCGCTGACATGGTCCAATCTCATGTGCCATAATTTTGTCCTCGACAACAGTTTCGTGGATGCAACATTTGTCGAACCACTTACAACTTCAGCCTCAAGGGTATACAAGCCTTGTTTCTTCACGCCTCTCAAGACTTCCTTCGACCCCTTCATGACTCTTAGGATACATTTATCTCCTTGAAAAATATATCCCTTTTCTTATCGAATTCACCAAGATTAATCAAATTTCTCTTCAAGTCAGGTACATACCTAACTTCAGTCAATAACCTTATTGACTCATCATGGAGCTTGAATCTCACAAATCTGATACCTGTAATTTTGCAAGCTTTGTTGTTTCCCAGCAACACCGATCCACCATCTTGATCACATAGTTCCTTGAACAAATCTTTGTTTAGAGTCATGTGTCAAGTGCAACCTGAATCCATAATCACTCTTTTCTTGAGTCGCCGCTTGAAACCACAAGAACATCAGATGAGTCTAAATCATATTGAACAATGGCAGCATTGCCATTATCCTTACCTCCATGATCTTTCAGGTGTTCAGGGAACACCTTTCGAATATGAACCTCCTTCTTACAATGATAACATCGAGCACCATATGCTTCACAACTATAAGACTTCTACTAACTTTTACCCCTATTCTTGTTAAACTTACCACCATTTTGCAAGAATTTCTCCTTAACGGCCAAACCTTCACCTACAATTGAAGGTTTATGCTCCTTTAGTTCATTCAAGTCCTTAGAGTACAAGGTAGATTGAACATATTCAAAGGTCAGGGGATCTCTTCCAAACAAAAGGGTTTATTTGAAGTGAGCATGTGATCTATGAAAAACGTATAACAACAACAACGTTTGATCTTCATCATCGATCTTCACATCAATATTTTCAAGATCAAGAATCAACTTGTTTAACATATCCAACTGCTCAGCCAACATTTTGTCTTTGCTCGTCTTGAATGAATACAGAGCTTACTTCATGTATAGTCGATTCACCAGCGATTTGGTCATGTACAAACCTTCAAGTTTTAACCATAACCCTGACGTCGTCGTCTCCTTTGATACCTGTCGGAGAACCTTATCACTAAGGCTCAACAATATTGCATTGTGTTTTCTCAATCATGGTCGTCTTTTTAGCTGTCGTTAATGCAACATTCATGGTCGCCTCTCCCTTCAACGCTTCCAAGAAACCCTACTGAACAAGTGCGACTTTCATCTTCAAGCGCCACAGACTGAAATCATTCACTCCGATGAACTTTTCAATCTCATACTTTGTTGAAGGCATCTTCTCCACGCTCACCGCACCAATTTGTTGTGAATCGGATACCTTAGAAACAAAGTATAATAGGTTTCTTTATGATTAAAAAACCCACAAGGGTAGGGTTTAGGGTAACTAAGGATAACAATAAGGATTGTTTATAAACTGTTATTCTTTTCTTTCTCTTGAAACAAGATTACAAGTATACAAGAATAACAAATAACCTCTCTCCCTTTTGA
Source organism: Lathyrus aphaca (assembly GCA_963966055.1). NCBI lineage: Eukaryota > Viridiplantae > Streptophyta > Magnoliopsida > Fabales > Fabaceae > Lathyrus > Lathyrus aphaca. The sequence continues at coordinate 471,994,567 of OZ014523.1, forward strand.
ATTAAGGTTTTATCTTCCTATTTTCCCTTATTATAAAAGATGAGAGACTAGTATGTTATTTATAAGAAAACTAACACACTAACCTAATGGGTTTTTTAACAATTATCCATTACAAGCTAACTTAGGGTACAATCTAACTTAAACAATTGGATTCATAACACAAGACCCAATTTAACAACAGCATGTGAACGGACTTCGACCACATGCTAAACCTAGAATATGTTCCAATATCTCACAAAGCTATATTTATTTTAATTTTTTTCTTGTATATGTAGAATGATTATCAAAATTGCTCACAATTTTTTTTAGTTCAAAATTCTCAGTATACTTCGATTGGTTCAAACCCGATTGATGAACGTGTGTATCTTTATATTTGAAGTTTAGTAAATGGTGGGAGAGACCTAATGGGTGTTTTTGTGTGTTGAATCTTTGGCCAATGACTACAAAATAAGGGATACACTTTATTTGAAAAAGTTACAGATGAGGAAGGAACGTCACATCCACCACAATTGACATACAAAATAATGGAAATAGTGAGACAATTGACGTTAACTGAGGCGAGACGCTAGTCGGCAGAACGTGAAGTGACGACAAATGCCCAAATGAAGGCAATGAAGAATAAACAATTTGAAATGGATTAGCAAATACAACAACTGCTCTCATAAAGGAACTAAACAAATAATTCAATGGGTGGTGATCTAGATGAGGATCATGATGTGGGTGAAGATTATAGATGATGATGTTGATTGATTTTTTTAGTTATTTTACTTTTAAATATTAATTTTTGTAAAATATTTCGAATTAAATTATTTTTAATTGAAATTCATATTTCTAATTATTATTTAAGAATATTCTTATTTTGAATTATTAATTGAAATTAATATTTTTAATTGTAAAAAACTATATTTTTAATTATTATTTGAAAATGTATGTATTATTTATTAATTATCTTATTTTTTATTATTTTTTAAATATTTTTTAATAAAAAAAATATACATGAAATAGAAATCATGTGACAAATATATGTCATGTTTTCAATTTTGTGGCATGACAAACACGACGTAAAATTGACATATTTTCGTTTTTGTATCTGAAACTCACGTGACTAATCTGTCAACCTATCATATGTAAGTCGACGTGAAAATCATGTGGTAAAATTGTGGTGTGATTTTCACATGATAAAAAAGTTGTCATAAATACTCCTAACACGTAATTTTTTATATAGTTAATAAATGGTTGTGACATAATTTTCAATTTTTGTGATGTGAAAATCATGTGATTGTTTTTTTTAGTAGAAATGAGTTGATAAACTATAAATTCAACGAAATTAGCTTTATTCAACCACGTATTCTTTTCCAATGCCAAAAGAATAGGGCTAGTCAATTAAAATTTAAATTAGAATTTGACCTTCCCATCTTCTTCATTCTTTTCACGGGTATATCGGGTTGACATAGTAATATCGGTAACTTTGTTATGAGCAAATTGTTCTATGCTACTCCTTATTTGTAGTTAAATTCAAAAATAGAAAATAAAATTGTTAAATTTGTTCCTTTATTTTCAAAAATATCGCAACCTTTGGAGTACCTCCAATGTCAATTTCTAAACCATTTTTATAGCATTCTAAAAACTACACGTTACTGGAAAATATTTTTTGATCACACCTCCCAAAAGACAAATCACAAATTGTAAATGGGAACTTAGAATTGGACCCCTTGTAAGTGCATGATTCTCATAAATAATAATCATATTCACCAATTTCATCATAAAAATAATCCTATTGACCAAGATATTCATTGGGATTAGACAAGTGCTGTTCTCAATTCTTGATATTGCATAAAACAAAATATTTGAAAACTCCAACCTATGCCCGCAATAATAATCAATCAAAGAGAATATTTTACTTAGCAAATGGATAAATAATAATTCAATTGATAAACTAATAAAAATTGTCACCATGCTCCAAGAACATGAAAAGAAACAAACTTCTCCTACCAAATAATGAATCTAAGAAACCAAAAATGAATACACCAACCAATTACCCATTTGTCTGTACATTGTCAATGCTTTCATCATATGGATAAAAAAGACAACTTTTCTATGATAATTCCTTAATTCAAATAACCTCTGCAAAACAAATGTTCCTAAAACATGAAATTAATCTCCTATGGCTATTCATCATCAGGAGCAGGTAGATTAAGATCAATTAAACAAGGATTAACCGGTTCCGGAGCCGGAGCCGGAACCGGAACCGGAACTGGAGCTTGAGCAGCAGAACCACCTGGCCTAATGACAAAAGTGCTCTCGTCGTACCCTCCAACAAAATGAGATCTTTTGTGACCTCCTAAAGCTTGTCCTGACTTGAAAGTCCTTGGACAAAGTGGACAGTCATGTTGTTTGTTTTTCTTTGACTTCATTTTCTTCTTTCCTTTGTAACTTGACTTCTTGTTACCACTCTTTGTTCCATTCATGTTGTTCTTGTTCGTTTGTGGCTTTGGAGCAGCATAGGAATCACTGTCAGAGCTGTTTTCATCGCTCTCATAAACCGATTCATCCGAAAAACTATCTCTTTCGTAACCATTAATCCTGTTCTTATTGCTTTGCATCTTCTTGCTTGTTTCAAAATCATGCTCTTGAAATCGGTTCCACTCGCTTGAAGCATCATCTGATTCTAGTTTTGTAGGACCATATAGGAAATAACCAGAATCAGAATTATCAGAATCATAACCTTTTTCTTCATAGAATCTCAACTTCCGAACCTCGATCAATTTCTTGTCAGTTCCAACAATGCTCTTTCCATGATTCATAGCATTAGCAGCAGAGTTTTTATCAGAAGACTCTGCCACGAAAGCAAAACGGCCCTTCAAAGTATAATCTCTAGACATCATCATCAAAGTCCTAGCAACTTCTTCGTGATCTTGATCCACCTCGGAGATCGAAGAAGAGCAATTTCCCCACGGAGGCGAAGACGACGGCCTAAGTATCTTGAACTTCATCCGCTTTGATTTCCGCGTATCAGTCGGGACGGAATCCTCGCTATCCGACCGACTATCCATAACCAACTTGTCTTTCTTCCTGACACAGACACCAGACGCGCCTTCAATTCGAGGATGAGAAGCCATGTGACCACATAAAGCTTTCAACGACGTAAAACGTTTTCCACAATTTTTGCAGAATCTTTCAACCTGAACAGTAGCAGCAACAGCAGCAGCATTGGAATGCACAAACCTAGTTGTTTTCTTGGGATTCTCTCTAAGACCATAAATGTAGTTTCCATCATCACCACCATTTCCACCAACACCACTAGACCCTAATTCAGATCTCTTTCTCTTTCTTGCAACATCAAACTTAAACATAGTAGCAGCACCACCATTACTATTAGCATTCATCATTCTTCTCTCTTCATTCTCACTCATCATATGAGTCCTTATGTGACCACCAAGAGACTTACCACAAGGAAACTTCCGGGAACAATACCTACACACAAACCTCTTTTCTTCCATAATAATTCTGAATCTAAATCAATCAACAAACAACAACAAAAACAATATCAACCCACCGAAACTTTACCTCAAAAACTATGATCAAGAAATGGAGAACAAGGTTGTTGGTTTTTAAAGATGATCAAGAGAGAATAAAGAAAGGGTTAAGATGTGACAGTTCATGTGAAGTACAAAAATTAGACCCACAAAAAAAGGCACAAAAGAAGAAGAAGAACCCTTCAAATTATTCAGTTTCCAAAGCAACGAATTTAATGGAGAAAAAAAATTCAAGAATTGGGTTTTTATTTATACTGATATTGCAGTTTTAGGAGAATTCCATGCATGGAAAAAAGGATATATTGTTACAAAAAAAAATTTAATTAAATAAAAAATTGATAAAAAAGTGAGAAGATTAATTTGAACGGCTAGGATTGAAGATTTATTTTGAGGATCTCTATGATTTGTGATACAAAAAACTGAAAGAAGAAAAGAAGCCTTAAATTGTGTTTGTTTTATAAGGTTACACAACACAAAGTGAAAGGTGAGTAGTATCTTGAAGCGTTATTGTTTTTTGAAGATTTAGCTCATTCTGATTCACTTGCAACCTCTATTATTATTGATGAAAAAGACATTTATTTAATTCTATTTATTGCTTTTTATTTATTGTTACCTTATTATCATTTTTATTCAGATTTAATTTAATTCATATGTAAATAGGAATATTGTACATTGTATTGTCTAGTTAGTTAGTAGTATTACCGTTTGATTGATATGTATTTTGACTAAGTTATTTTTATTTTTATTTTTTATTTTTTCTTTATTTTATTTTTTTTGGTCATATTGATATTGATGTAGTTTAAAATCTCCCATGAAATAAATATTTGGTAATTGATGATTAAAAAAATATGTTATGGTTCAATTAGGTATATTTGTTTCAAAGTTATCACAAATATATTTGGAAAAAAATTTCTAAAGTCTTATTTATTTTGTTAATTTTATATTTATAAGTTAAATATTATTTTAGGAAATGTTCTTAGAAATATAAAATATTTATTGTACACGTTTTTGGGAATAACACTTTAAGAATAGAATTTCTATATAAAATTATTGATAAAAATAAAATTTGAAATTATGAAATAAATACTCCCTTAATAATATAATAGTTAATGTGTTAATTTAATATATGATTGTACCTAAAATATCATTTCAATATGTGTTGTAAAAATCCTGATTTTTTATATTTCAATATATTTAACTATATTAATTCAGATTTTATTTTAAGAAATTATTATTTTTTATGTATAAATTTTTTAGTAATTTCAAAATATGTGTATATTTTGAGATACGATATTTTAAAAATATATGTATATTTTGAGATATGATATTTTAATAATCTTAATCAATAATTTACGTATAAATCTTAATTATTTTAGTAATTATGATACTAAAATTTTAGTACTTTTATAAATCATAATCAAATTGTAAATACGATTTTAGAAATAATTAAGATAAGGGTATTAAAAACTATGTTTAGTGCATTGAATAAACATAATATGTTAAGTATATTGAATATATATATTTTTAGAAGAAAAAAAACTTTTTGTTTAATGGGTTTTTCTAATCTATGCAATATTGTATAGGATAAGGGATAATTAATACACTATTTTTATTGAAATATCATGTATTAGTTACCATTTTAGTGATAATTTATTTGTGATAATTTATTAGTGAAACATTGTTATGTAATATTGTATAGGATAAGGTGTAATTAGTTCAATAAAAATAGTGTATTAATTACCCCTTATTCTATGCAATATTGCATAGATTAGACAAATTTTTGTTTAATTTTGCTCAATTTATTTTTGCAATCTCTCAAAGAGTACTCTCTTAAAGGGTATTCCACTAGTTATAAGTAAAAATAATTATTTTCACACTAATTAAGAAAGTTAACTAAGTGTAGTTAATATTCTTGATTTCATACACAATTAGAGTAAAATTTACTATAATATCCTTAGTTATATTTGATGAATCAATTACCAATATTAAATATTATTGAATTAAATTAGGGATATATTAGTAATACAAGTATTAATTTCTTTGAAAGTTAATAACTTTTCTTGATATAAATATCAAATAGTTTATTTAATTTTATGATAATGATTGATTAATAGTTTTTTTTTTACATTGACACTATTATATGTTTGAATTAAAATCATATTAAAACTAATTGATTTGATGAAGTCTAATACAAAATTGTTGAATGTATAAAACATTTCAAAATTTGAGGTTTTTTGTAAATAATTATTTAGGTGATAATCAATATAAATTTTTACATTTAACCAATCATAATTATCATTTTTGTACTACTATATTAAATACAATTTTTTTTCTCTCTTACATTTAAACAATAAAAAAAAATCAAATTTAACAATTAGTATTTATTGCTAGGGTACAAAATTATTTAAATCCTTGCACCACTTGATCTTTATTTAAAAATCAATATTTCTTGACTTGTGATTGGTTGCTTCTCATAGTACGGAATCTAAATCTTTTATTATTTTTTTACTTTAGGTTTTTTGTTTTAATTTATGTTGTTGGTTGATTAGTAGAGATTTGCATTTCGTCAAGAAACATAGTAGAGATTTTGTACCCCATTTATTTTGGTAACTAATAAAATAATTTGGAAGAGACATAGAAATTAGACTATAAAATATTGATATATTGTACAAAATCATACCTTAATGAATTCACATAAAAAAACCATATATTAATAAATCGTGTAGTCTATTTAATGACTTTACTCAATTGAGAATATATACATTTATATTCATGAAATATGCTTACCAAATTAGTTTAGAATTATCCAATATTTCTATACATACAATAATGACAAAATTTTGAAAATCTTAACAGATGAAGTTTGGTCTGGTGTTTATATTAGTGATAAATGATAACCAATGAAAAAGTTAATATAATCCAAATTTGGAAATAATCAACCTGTTTTATGGCCCATGGTATTTTAATTTTAATCACTAATTACTAATTAGCATGCCCATTGTTATTAAATAGTGTGTTGAAGATATTGTTCTTAGAGCAAAGACCAAAGACATTTGGTTATTATAGAAAATGATCAAATAGCATTAATCGTGTACTGAGAATTTTCGAGTGGATGTTTACTGAAAATTATTTATAGAGATTGTGTATCATAATTGTCAACTTAAATTGTAAAATTCAACTTTTATTTACTCTATTTTTCTAAATTAATAAAATATTATTTACTATTTAATTTGATTTCTTTTTAAATATATATTTCTACAACTTAACTTTTTTACAACAACCATTTTACAATTTTATTGAGGGTCATCAATGTTAAAAAGTAGATTAAGTAAATTAAACATATTATATTTCACGGGAATGAAATGTTATAATTATTTATATTTAAACTTTTAAGAGAATAAATAATTGTAGCTCGATTTTATAGTCTTTAAGCATTATCGTATTTTTACTACTTTTTATTTTTTATTTTTTCCTGATGAAGTTGGTTATGGAAGAAAAAGATATCTTAAATTCACCTCGTTTTGCATACTGCTATTTAACAGATGTCTGCATTGTTTTGAGTTCTTCTTTAGCTTATTTTACCTTTGGATTAATGCAAAATTTGTTCTTTTTGATATTGATGGGGTTTCTATGATTTGGGTATGGGTATGATGTGAGTGTGTAGACATATATTTTCGACACCATGATTTGAAAGATAAAATGATGTTCTTTGACAGAGGGAAAAATTCGACAAAGGAAGGAAAACTGAAGAAATATATTTGGAGATATTTCGACAGTTTCAGTTGACATGTTGTTTTCGATAGTTCGACAGAAATTGGGTGACACTTGAAGCGTTTGACGTTTCGACAAGGAGAAATGATGCATTGTTTCTACAGATTTGGTTGATATATTATGTTTTGACAATTCGACAAGCCTGAAGGGACGCATCACTTCGACATTAAGGATAAATTCAAATTCATACAGTTATTTCATTTGGCAGAAGGACATGTGGAAGCTTTTGAAGAAAGGGGAACATGCAGGAAGCCAAATGTCATTAGTCTTAGGATTTTTTCGTTGATAGCAGTTATTTTATTTGTATATAAATAGGATATTGTTTGTTAGATTTAGTGTGTTAAAAAGTAAAAATACTCTAAAGTACCCGTGTGAGAGAAAAAGAGTTTTATTTGGAAAATGTACGTGTGAACAACATCATTCATTTTAAGTTTTTATCAAATTCAAAGTTATTTATTAATTATTTCCTTTACATTTACTAGTCATTTATCCTTCGTTATTTACTTTATGTAAATCTTTACATTTGTCAAATTTACTTTAAAGCTTTTACTTAAAATAATCTAATCAAAATCATTCATATATGAAAGACATAACCAATCAAATCAAGGATCAAAAGACTTTTTACTCTAAGAGTTTAGAATTTCATCAAAATTTGCACATGTGTCCTAGGATTTGTGTGGTTGGTCCTGCAAGTAAACCAATTCAGTGAGATTGGAAAAGTAAAGGTCGTTCGCCAAATTCGACAGCGAACAAATTGACACGCCCAGTGGGACAGTTCAAGATTTTGAAAATTTGATAGGATAAATTGTAGTTAAAAAAGTTTCTACTTCATTGTATGATTCTAAGAAGCGGTAAATTAGCTGTAACCGACGTAGAAAGACCTAAACGAACAAGAGTAAGAAGAATGAAAAATCCGCCACATAGTCAAAATGAAAATACTACAGTGCTTACCCCCACTCCTTCGACTGGAGGAAATACATGGTCAATTTCAGTATCAGAAGTCATACCCTCTTCGTCAGGGTCAACACCTGCATTTGCAGTATCTTAAAATGCGCCTAGTTTTTCTTCAATGGGAACACCTCCCCCGATAGGAAACGTTCATAGGCCTTTTTTGACGAACTTTACAATGCCCTTGTTTGGTAGGGAATAACCTTATGGGATTCCTACTGCCACTATGGCAAGTTTACAAAACGCGTCTTCAGTCTATTCTGATTCCTTATTGAATAGGTAATCGTCATTACAAGGATCAGGATCTGGTGGGAATATGAGATTAAATCAAGCTTCACCAGGCTTTCAAATGCCAGCAATTACGAATAATTTTGCGCAAGTAATACGACAACAAATGGACTAAAGTAATCATGATATGGCCCAAATGTTGACACAATAAATGGGAGTAGTTTTTAATCCTTTGATACAAAACACTACCCAAACAAACCAAATGTTGGCAGCGCAGATGACGCATATTAATGTCTTTCTTCGTGTCCCTCAAGTTCGACAAAGAGAACAGATAATTCAGAACCCAGTAGTGAATGTCGAAGAGGAACCCACAACAAATCAGAGGCCTTTAGACAATCCTCAGCCCAACCCTAGGAATCAAGGAGGAGTGATCGAACAACCTCATGTCAAAATCCCTGTCCAACAAGAGCCTAGGAGGATAATAGTCCAGAGAGGTCAGGATGCTGATGATGTATTGCAACGGCGAATATGGTATAACAACTTACCTATCGAAAACAATTTGGCAGCCATGGTCGAAAGGATAATTGCGCAAAATGGGGTAAATGTGGGATTACAAAGGCCTAGTTACGCTTCCCCATTATCTGAATATGTCTACAACAGGAATTACCCCCAATATGGAAAATCCCCAAATTTACCAAATTTTCATGGGGCACTAGCGAATCCACCATAGAACATATAGCATGTTATTTGATCGAAGCAGGGGAAATAGCCCAAAACGAGAATTTAAGAATGAAATACTTCCCAAGCTCTTTGACAAAAATGCATTTACTTGGTTTACATCCTTGTCTGCAAACTCCATATATACGTGGACCCAGTTAGAAAGATTGTTCCACGAGCAATTTTATATGGGACAGACTAAAATAAGTTTGAAATAATTAGCCAATGTCAAGAGGAAATTTTCAGAACCTCTAGATGATTATCTAAATAGGTTCAGATTGCTAAAAGCAAGATGTTTCACACAAGTGCTAGAACAAGAGTTAGTCGAAATGGTTGTAGGAGGTCTAGATTATTCTATAAGAAAGAAACTAGACACTCAATATTTGAGAGACGTGGCACAACTAGCTGATAGGGTGAGACAAATCGAAAGGTTAAAAGCTGAAAAATTTAGAGCGAATAAAAGTAAAAAAAATAGAGGGTGGCCTATGTAGGAGTATGTCGAGATGATGATTATGACGAAAATGAATCAGTTAATTTCGACGAACAAGAAATTGATTTAGCAGAACTAAAGCAAGGCCCATCGTACTCTTGTAAAGCACTGGTTCCGTCGAACGGAAAGAAACCAGTCGAACCATAAAAGAATGGTAAGTTTCATAAAAGAACTTATATGTTTGACGTCACCAAGTGTGACGAAATTTTCGACGTGTTGGTCAAAGATGGTCAGTTAATAAAACCACCAGGTGTTAAAGAGCCTCCTGTTGACCAACAGAAAAAGAAAGGTTTTTGTAAATACCATAACTTTTTGGGTCATAAAACTTCTCAATGTTTCCTTTTCATGGATCTTGTTCAAAATGCAATCCGTGATGGAAGACTAAAATTTGGAGACAAATCAAAACAACAAATGAGGATTGACTCAAATCCTATGCAGATTGTCGAAGCCAATTATGTTGAGCCTTTCATTGTGAATATGGTCGAAGTAGAAAAGACATCTGAGGACAGTTTTGAAATGATAGGAGTTGTTGAAGGCTTCGATACCCACATAAACATGGTGGGGATGGTTGATGATCTCCCAGATCAGCCTGAAGTGGAAGAAGTATCCAAAGATTGTATGACTCTACCAATAATAATCAACTGAATATCTTGATGTTAAGGAACTGAATGACCATATCAACAAAGTTGAGACTACTGAAGGTTTCGACAATCACAACAAAGTTGAGACTACTGAAGGTTTCGACAATTACAATAAAGTTGAGACTACTGAAGGTTTCGACAATCACAATAAAGTTGAGACTACTGAAGGTTTCGATAATTATAATAAAGTTAAGACTACTGAAGGTTTCGACAGTCGAGACAAAGTTAGGGCTACTGAGGGTTTCGACAGTCATGACAAAATTGAAGCTAATGAAGGCTTTGATAACCAGAAAAGGCTAGAAACTACTGAAGGTTTCAACAAAGGAAATAACAACAACATTGTTGAAGATGGAATAGTATGGGATACTTTGGGGGAGCCAAGTGGAAAATTTGATTATCTAGTGAAATACACTGCTCCCACAAGCTCTCGCGTTGACATAAACAAAATCCAACCAACTGGATGGAAAGATGTTCCTGCAAGCACTAATGAAGTGATGTTATGTCCACGTTGCAGTGCAATCTTCGACAGGAAGGCAACAACAAACTTAGAAGCAGTGTATAAGTCCCAGAAAAAATAAACTAGGGGACAATCCCAGCAATCAAAACTGGAAGATATGACCCAAGAAGAACTGAGCACCACATCCATAGGTTTGGATAAAGACACTACAACACTTACAAACCATCTAGCAAAGTTGCTGATGATAGATGAGTCCAGCCCATTAAGGATGCTCAGGGACCAAAGAAGTGGAGAAACTTTGAAATTCAAATAGGCTCTTCAATAGAAGGAAAGAAGGAGATGGAAAGGCCAAAACCAAGACCATACTCATCAGAGAACTACAAAGGGAAGAATCCTATGTCAAGATCCAAATGGAGAAGATTCCAAAGGCAGAAAAGGGAAGAATAAGAAGCTGCAGAAGGAAGCATGATCGAAAAGGAAAATGTAAACAAAAACAACGCATAATCAAGAAAAACTGCCCAAGCCATAAGCGAAGAAGAGCCTTCCCAAAAGAACAAACCAAGCAGCATGTTAGAGATGTCGAAACTCAACAACAAAGTGCTAGAAGACGATGAAGTAACTGATGATTTCAAGTGTGACTCAGAACGCTTATTCAATGTGGTCTGTAATGTGGTGCATGTCCTTCCCAAGGACTACGACAGGATTATGGAGGTCGAAGATGAAGAAGAGAATATGGAAGACAATACAATGGGCCTAGGCCAGTGTGTTATTATGTAATGAATAACGGTTACGTCGAAGAGCATAATGCATTCTTTGAAAGGCCATATGATTCAATGAAAGGACACCTAAAGCCTTTGTTCATTAAGGGAAAGGTCGAAAGTGTTGGTATAAATAAGATACTGGTGGATGGTGGAGCTGCAGTGAATTTGATGCCCCACTTCATGCTAAGGAAGATTGGGAAGGATGATTCTGACGCAAAGCCTCACAATATGGTGCTGTCAAATTATGAAGGGAAAGTAGGAACTATCATTGGCGTTATCCAAGTGAACTTGACTGTTGGAACCATAACAAGACCAAAAATGCTCATAGTCATTGCTTCAAGGGAAAATTATAACTTACTGCTTGGAAGAGAATGGATTCATGGAATAGGAGCCGTACCTTCTTTAATGCACCAGTGAATAGCTATCTGGCATCCTGATGGAATTGTTGAGAATATTGAAGTAGATCAAAGTTATTTTATGACTGAAATAAACAATGCAAACAGTCGAAGTTTCGACAAGAATTTGGCTCACATACCTCCTTGCAGTCCAGCAGAAAATGACTTGAAGGCAACCGACAACGTATACTGTTCCATGTATCTTCACCCAATGCATGGTTTTCAGTGGGACAAAGAAGTAATAGGCGAACCAAGTCACATATGGGGAACTTCTCCTATTGAGCCAACAGGTTGGGGAAGTGAATTTGATGATGATGTCTGAAGAAACAACTCTTAAAAGAATTACGGCTTATATAGCCGAAAATAAACTCAAAGCGGCTCTTGAAGCCAAAGTGGAGTATACGGTCGTTGAAGCCAACACAGAAAATTTTGAAGAACAATATCCTTAAAAGGACGTTGACAAAGACTATGATGACAACCAGTTGGGCGAATGACAACACCAGAAGCTCGACGCCATCTATGATGATGAACCCCTGGGGTTCGAAAAAGATCCAGTGTCAACTAACATGAAAATGGTGGCGCAGGATCCATTGGAAGAAATAAATTTGGGACTGGGGGCAGAAAGAAGGCCAACTTATATAAGTGCAAAGATGGACCCTCAGTTCAAGGTCGAAATAGTTTGTTTGTTGAAAGATTTCAAAGACTGCTTTGCATGGGACTACGACGAGATGCCTGGTTTAGATAGAAGTTTGGTTGAATTGAAGCTACCAATAATTGAGGGGAAAAAGCCAGTAAAACAGACTCCAAGACGCTTCGCACCAGAAATTCTGTCAAAAATAAAAGAAGAGGTTGAAAGACTTCTAAAATGAAAATTATTCCGCACTACCAGGCTGGTGATTTCTTAGGTTTCGTGGTCCACAAAAAAGGGATCGAAATAAATGATAACAAAGCCAAAGCCATAATGGAAGCGAAAGCGCCATCAACAAAAAAGGGATTGTAGTCTCTGCTAGGAAAAATCAACTTTCTCATAAGGTTTATCTCCAACCTTAGTGGAAAAACGCAAGCCTTCTCTCCTCTACTTCAACTAAAGAAGGAAAACTTTGCATGGGGGCAAGAACAGCAAGATGCCTTCGACAAGATCAAAGAGTATCTATCTAGTCCTCTAGTCTTGATGTCCCCTTGTAGAAGAAGAAGTATGAGTTTATACATCTCAGCATCAGACAAAATGTTGGGAAGCATGTTGTGTCAGGAAGATGAAAATGGCGTCGAAAGGGCCATCTATTATCTCAGCAGAGTCTTAAATGATGCTGAAACTAGATATAGTGTGAAGAGAAATTATTTTTGTGTGTATATTTTTCTTGTACAAAGTTAAAGCACTATATAAAACCAGTTGATGTATATGTTTCCTCTCATTTTGACGTAATAAAATATATGTTATCTAAATCTATATTGCATAGTCGAATTGGGAAATGGGCTTTGGCATTGACAGAGTATTTCTTGAAATATATGCCTTTAAAGGCTGTTAAAAGACAAGTGGTTGTTGAGTTTATAGCTGACCGCTCAATAAAAGAAGATGAGATCGAATATGTCGAATTAGAACCATGGAAATTATATTTCAACGGTTCCAGTCATAAGAATGGAACTGACATTGGGATACTAATTATTTCTCCTGACAAAATTCCAACAAAATTCAAGTATAAGGTCGAAGGCTTATGTTCAAATAACGAAGCAGAATATGAAGCTCTAATTACTGGACTTGAAATATTGTTGGAATTAGGGGCAACTAAATTAGAAATAATGGGTGACTCTGAGTTAGTAATAAAGCAAGTGACAAAAGAATATAAATGTGTCAAAGAGAACCTAATTATGTACTTCATAATAACTAACAGACTCCTTAAAAAATTCGACAACGTAGCAATTAAACATATCCCTAGGTTGAAGAATCAAGAAGCAAATGATTTGGCTCAACTTGCATCAGGCTACAAAGTGTCGAAAGAAAACTTCGAGAAAACTATTGAAGTAAGTGGGAGAGTCGTATCCACCAAATTGTCCCCATCAAATTTGGAGACAATAAAATTAGGTTATGGGGATAAAGAAAATTTTGAAATCTTCAATATAGGTGATTCAGAAATTGAAGACTAGAGAAAACCTATTAAGGATTATCTACAAGACCCAAATCAGAAAGTCGAAAGAAAGGTAAAATACAGAGCCTTAAGCTACGTACTTCTTGGAAATGAATTATATAAAAAGACTGCAGAAGGAGTCTTACTAAAATGTTTGGGCAAAGATGAAGCCTGCATAGCTTTGTTAAACGTACACAGTGGTGCGTGTGGTGCGCACCAAGCAGGCCATAAAATGAAATGGCTATTATTTCGACAAGGTGTGTACTGACCAACAATGTTGAAGGACTGTGTCGAATTTGCGAAAGGGTGTCAGGAATGCCAAGTACATGCAGGTATACCACATGTCCCTGCAAATGAGTTGCATTCAATTATAAATCCTTGGCCATTCTGGGGTTGGGCTTTGGACTTAATTGGAGAAATTCGACCAGCTTCTTCAAAAGGACAAAAGTACATCTTAGTTTGAATAGATTATTTCACTAAATGGATTGAAGCTATACCATTGGTAAATGTGGACCAGGAGGCAGTTATAGAGTTCATCCAAAAACATATAATCTATAGGTTTGGAATACCATAAACAATAACTACTTACCAAGGATTTGTATTTACCGGAAAAAATATGCAAATGTTTGCAAAAGAAACAGGTTTTAGACTCCTAACTTCGACACCTTATTATGCCCAAGAAAATGGACAAGTCGAAGCAGCAAACAAGGTTGTGACAAATTTGATCAAAATACACATAGGTAGAAAACCTAGAAACTGGCATAAGACTTTGGATCAAGTTTTATGGGCTTGTCAAACGTCTCCCAAAGAAGCAATAAACTCTACCCCATTCAAATTGACTTATGGACATGATGCAGTGCTACCAGTAGAAATTTATTTACAGTCGATACGAGTTCAAAGGCAACATGAAATCCCATCAGAAATTTATTGGAGCGTGATGATGGACGAATTAGTTGACTTTGATGAAGAGAGGTTGTGTGCGTTAGAATTGATAAAAAATACAAAAAGAAAGTGTCAAAAATTTTTACAATAAGAAAGTGAAATTAAGACCTTTTCAGTGGGTGATCTTGTTTGGAAAGTAATTCTTCCTATGGATCGAAAAGATAGATTAACGGGAAAATGGTCTCCTAAGTGGGAGGGACCTTTCCAGATTTTAAGAGTTTTTGAAAATGGCGCATATGAGGTCGAAGAGATAGATAGAGATAAAAGAATACTAAAGATAAATGGCAAGTATTTAAAAAAGTATAAGCCAACATTGCAAGAAGTTAAAATAGAAGTGGAATAATTATATAAAACAAAATGATGTGTTTCGCCAAACAAATGGCGTCAATGTCATTACAAAGAAAGGCCTCAAAGGCTGCAAATGAATAAAAGACCTATTTCTATTACAATTTAATCTTTAAGAAAAGACTCTTTCAGCTCTTCAAACTTCCTCTTTTGGATTTGGAGTCGACATTCGCAGAGGCTTTTGTTATGAGAAAGGTTGTCGATCTCCCGATTTAACTGTTGAGCTTTGTCTGCATGATGGAGTCTCACTCTAATCTCTTTGTCAATCTCATCTTGCTTGGGTTGCTGGAGGTTTGATTTACGTTGTTTTTCCTGGGAAATCTTCTGTTGAAGATCAACTATCTGCTTTTCCAAATTTTGGATATTAGTATCGCATTCAGCAGCATCCTTAGAATAAACTTATGAAAGTTTTTGTAGCTCTGAAACTCTATCAGTCGAAGCAGCCACATCATCCCACTCAGTAGTTTGAACCTCATACTTTGAAGAAATTTGTTGGGAGAACTCTTTTTGACGATTTAAATTTGCACTCACCATGTCAATCATGTAGGTTAGATCCATCACTGGGCGACTTTCTTCAGCAGAGGCCTCTAAAACATTTACTTGTTTGAGGAGTTTCTTCAAGTTTAACTGGGCAGTGGGATTTTCGCCCAAAACCTTGAATAAGTCCACACCAAGTATTTTGGTTTTGATTTCAGTCATGGTGGCATCAAGTGACCTAACCTCAGAAGTGGCACCAGAAGTGTTCGAACTACTGCAGGAAGAGTCTTGAAAGTTATAGCAAGCACTGAGCATAGCTTTTGGATATTATAAGGTTTTTTCACCTTCAAGATCTCAAGCTCCTCACGAGAGAGACTGGTCGAACCAGTTGATGGAGAAGTTCCTTGAGTCTGGGCAGGAATTGGTCGAGTACTTTTCCCAAAAGTCAGTTCAGTATCTCTTTGTTTCGATTGATTCTCCTCTTCCTCAATAGTCTTCTCTTCATTACTTTCTCCAGCTCCAGCAGCTTGGTCCTTTTTCTGATTACCCTCATCCTCAATAGTTTTTCCTTCATTAACATCTTCGACCGTATCATCCAGGGGAGCATCAGCATCCTTTTCGGTATTTAATCCTGGATGAAGGGGAGAGTTGTCATCAGATTGGTCACTCATATTGTTATCGAAATCTGTTGTGGTTTGTGGTTCAGGTTCGTCATCTTTGGGGTCAGCCTCCTCTTGGACTTTCTCTGAAAAAATTGTCTCAGCTGGAGGATTGGTTTTTATTTGATCTACTTCTGCCCCTGACTCTTTAGTCGAACCCCTAGGAGAATTGGGAGTAGAACCAATAGCCTTAAAAGCAGAAGTGCTTTGGAATGGTGGTGCTTTTTTTGCTGCAGGTTGTTCTTCGACCATAACCTGGACATGAGAACAAGCAAAGTCAGAACAAAAAGAAAATACAAGAAAAAGTGAACCCCGTTTTTCAAAATTACCTGAGGGATCTCAGTATGGAAACTAGAATTCCCACTCTCTGCATTATTTGTATGAGTTTTGGTAAGTGGAATGGTGGGAGGAGTTCTCCTGGATTTGACAAGAGACCTCTGGGAGGCGACCTTCGTGATCTTCAGGGTTTTCTTCCTTTTAAGAGGTTGTTGTTCTGGAGATTCGTCCCCAGATTCTTCAGTAATCACCTTTGCCTCCTCTTGTTTTCTTTTTTGGGAAGTTGGTGGTTTTCGATTCACCTAATACACCAAAGAGAAATTTATTTAGTATGAGAAAATAAATCTACTACATAAAAAGAGAAAGGTTGATGTTTTGTTGGAACCTTTTTTGCAGTAGAGGTTGGTTTTTCGACCACCTTCCCAGGGCTACGTTCGACAGGGGCTTTCTTGGCAGTAATCTTGACAGCTAAAAACAGAGAAATAAAGAAATAACTAAACACAAAAGGAAAACGCATGAGAATAAAGTTAGAACAAAATAAAAAATTGTGTTTTCTTTAACACCTTCAAGTATGGGAGCTTCCACGTGAACGTGTTCTATGCCAATATGAAGGTGCCTTGGGAAATTGTCCAAATGATACTTGTCGGAACCACTCGCTCAACAGGTTTTTTTGCAAGATTCATTAAGCAGCTTCAGATCAGATCCACAAACGAACCAATCTGGGAATGGAGGGCTCAATGCCATACCAAATTCTGCAGAAGGTAGAGGGGGAACCTTTGGTGGATAATAGCTATAAGCCAAATCATAACTTATTTATGGTCGAACATACGAAGGCAACGTCAGTTTCCCCAGTTTTTCTGTGAATTTTTGTTTCAAAGTCACTGCTGCTTCGCCTATGGTTCGACTAAGATCATTTGGACTATAAATGGTTTCAAAATACTTTTGAAATCTTTGGATTTCTTTAATATGTTGTTGAGTACCTTTCTTTGTTCGATCCTTCACAAAAGCAAAAGCGTTCGTCAGAAGAGTTGTAAAGGCTGTCACGTCGAAAAATATGGCGAGGTAATAATCTTTCCACCAAACATCAAATTCTTAAGTATAGAGGAAAGAAGGTCAAAAGATCACTGGTCGAATCTCTAGGGTTTCATCAGTAAACTTCTCCGACAACGCCATGCTTTTTTCTGCGTTGTGGAAAGAATTGTGAAAAATGATAGAGCCTTTCTTTGGGTAGATGGATTTTGGTTTTATTTGAATTAACCAAAACTGTCAAGCAACAAGGTTAGGCTGATAAACAATGAGATCAATCTTGGTGTTGTTCGTGTTGTGGTGAGAGAGAAAAGGAGTCTTGGTGCCAAAATTGATTCCCATATAACCAAAAAGGTATCTTCATCTTTTTGCATCTCAAAGGGGAGTTGTTTGGTGAACCATTTAGGTCCAACAGTCCTGTTGGCGAAGGGTTCCATGGTTGAGGTAAAGTTGTATCTTTTGGCAAACATCATTATGTAATTTGTGAAAGAGCGTCGAAGGCTAGTTCCCTCATCGGATGGGGTTAGTTGTACTAACCTAGGCCATTCGACGGTCCTATTCTTCACTCCCTCTTCATCCACCTTGTTCTTGACAAGAAGAGCAGCCTCAAAAGTAGCATTAAGTCATAGTTGTAGGAGCCAAAAGGGTCCTGCCAAGCTTAATTTTCCCTTTTCGTTGATAGTTTTCAGAAATTCCACACCCTCACTAAGTGATTCGTAAAGGTTTGCTAGAACCATTTCACTTAAACAAAGGTTGTTCCCATCATGGAGTTGGTTAGCAATAGTGAGGTATTTCTTGGCAACTTGAAGGGAACGGGAGCAAAAAAAAAACTTCGACAACCAGAGGGTCAAAAAGGCTATGTGCTATATATCAGAAACTTTAGTGGTATCTTGATCATGATAGTGAGCTATGAATAGAGAATAAGAGGAAAAACTAGTGTCAAAGGCTATGGTATTGTCATCCAAAACTGTGGGGTCGAAGTTTATTCCTACAGGGCTAAGGCCAACTATGGCAACTATATCGAAGAAGGTTGGGGGGGACCATACCACAAGGAAGAGGGAATTTGTTATAAGTGTTATCCCAAAATTAAAGGGAAGCTAAGATCATGTTTGGGCAATAATTAGGGCCTACCTTCGATAGTTGAATCAATTCGAAAATACCAATGTGTTTCCAAAATTTTCCTTTAACTTTTTCGACTTTAGTTAACCAAGCTAGGTAATCAGAAGTGTCTTTTGTTAAGGGACAGCTTCTAAAAATTCTAGTTTGGTTCAAGTAAGTTAAATCTATTTCTGCAAAAGCAGATGCATTTTCAAGATTCTCAGTGGACGTTCCACTAAGTTTGGATCTTACTCCAACACCTATGGGTCTTGAGTGGGAATATGTGGGAAATAACTCTTCTAAACAAGTTTGATCGATATTTGGGTTAGGAAGTGGACCTAATATTGCATGGCAAGTACTAGAAATAAAAACTAGGATTAATACATGGGATTGGTAAATGCTTGTTTTCTCTCTTTCATTTGGAGGCTCAGGAACATACTGATTGTTGCCCACAGTCACCGGTCCAGATAATTTGTTCGCTGGAAGAAGATAAGTTGTATCTTGAATCTTCTTATTGCTTGAAGACGCCATTGTTGAGAGCAAGAAAAATTTGTTTTCAGAGAAGATGATTGAGATTTGGAAGTAGATTGTGAGGAAAAATAAGTCCAGAAGTGAAAAGGTTTCATAAAAGAAGAAACTGGGTATTTATAGGAAGGTGATGAAAACGTTTGATTAATAATGGGACACGTGGCGAGTCGATTTCATAAAGAAAGTGGGTTAATAGAAGTTGAAAAAACTCATGATGGCCTAACTTTAGAAGGTAGTGGAATAGTTGTCAGGAACGTGGGCTGAGTTGACATTTTGAGAAAACGTATGATGATGAAGATTTCTGGGGATTTGGAATATCTAACCTTGGAAATGATGAAAATAAAAGTTGACATGGAATCAAAGCAATTCTCGACAACAAATGACTTTTCTCCAAAATAGTCGAAAAGACCTTTGCTGGGGGGAAATTTGTAGATACATATTTTCGACACCATGATTGGGAAGATACAATAATGTTTTTGGACAAAGGAAGGTATTTACAAAGGAAGGGAATTGAAGAAATATATTTGAAGAGTTATTTCGACAGTTTCAGTTGATATGTTGTTTTCGACAGTTCGATAGAAATTGGGTGACACCTGAGGCGTTCGACGTTTCGACAAGGAGAACTGATGCATTGTTTCTACATATTTGGTTGATATATTATGTTTTGACAATTCGACAAGCCTGAAGGGACGCATCGCTTCGACATTAAGGATAAAATTCAAATTCAGACAGTTATTTCATTTGGCAGAAGGACGCGTGGAAGTTTTTTGAAGAAAGAAAACATGCAGAATGCCAAGTGTCGTCAGTCTTAGAATTTTTCCGTTAGTAGCAGTTATTTTATTTGTATATAAATAGGATATTGTTTGTTAGATTTAGTGTGTGCAAAAACTGGTACAGAATTCCTGCAAAAATACTCTAAAGTACCCGTGTGAGAGAAAAAGAGTTTTATCTGGAAAATGTACGTGTGAACAACACCATTCATTTAAGTTTTATTAAATTCAAAGTTCCTTATTAATCCTTTCCTTTACATTTATTATCCAATTTATCCTTAGTTATTTACTTTATGCAAATCTTTACTTTTGTCAAATTTACTTTAAAACTTTTACTTAAAATAATCAAAATCATTCATATATGAAAGACATAACCAATCAAATCAAAGATCAAAAGACTTCTTACTCTAAGAGTTTAGAATTTCATCAAAATTTGCACATGTGTCCTAGGATTTGTGTGGTTGGTCCTGCAAGTCAACCAATTCAGTGAGATTGGAAAACTAGAGGTTGTTCGCCAAATTCGACAACGAACAGCTGCCAGTTTCGACGAAGGTTTAGGAACCTGATCCATCATCATAAGGGTCCATGTTTGCTAAGTGCTAATCGAATGACCTCTTTGATCCTTTTGTGTCATCTACCTTGTAATAGCTTTGGTCGGCTTCAATATTCTCGACGATACCATCTTTTCTCCAGATACTAAGTCTTTGGTGTAGGGCGGAAGGCAATATCCCTATACCATGAATCCATTATCTACCTAATAATAGGTTGAAGTTGGCTTTAGAGTTGATCACCATAAATAATGTCGACCTTGTGGTCTTTCCCATAGCCAGGTCAACTTGGATTACTCCTAAAATGTTGTTGGTCATGCCTTCATACAAAACCATGATGTTTTGTCGAAGGGCTTCATCGGTATTTCCGATTTTCTCGAATAAAACGTAGGGCATTAAGTTCACAAGTGCCCCACCATCTACAAACACTTTGTTGACTGCCATTCTGTCGACCTTTTCTTTTATGAAGAGAGGCTTCATGTCAGAACTATGTTTCTCAAACACCACTCTCTTTTCCTTAATTATCCCATCGTTCATGACATAGTAGCATAAGGGCTTATATTCAGGGATCTCATTTGCCACAAACTCTCCCTCAGCTTCTGATACTTCAGAGACAATGTCATACTCGGCTGGCAACACAAATACGATGCTACAATTCACGAAGAAGTCTTCCCCATAGGTATCGTCATTGGTATCATCATGCATATCTTCGTCGAAGTCGTCCTCTGGTGACAGATTATACTCCTCGTCAAACTGAGGTGAAAATGTAGGCTCTTATTCGTCAGATTAGGGGGTGTGTTCAGGTTCCTTCCCCATTCCAACAGCAGGAGTGTGTTATGCACTTTGTTTGGATATTATCTCTTTCCCTTCAGAGGTTCCAACGGTCAGAGTCTGGTTCGTCACAATCATCCTTTTTTCGACCTACCTTGCTTTTGGGTGTTACTCCTTTGGTCTAGGGGATTCCCCCTTCCTTGGTCAAGATGTCGAGGCCACTTTTCTAGCTTTCTTATTTCTTTGGTAGCGCCTCCACTGGGTCCTGGTCATAGGGTTTTACCCTTTGTAATTAGGAGAAACCACGTAACCCCTAGGTTCGTCTTTCTTCCAAGTCTCTTTCTCTAAGTCCAACACCCTCCATTTTGGCATCTTAATGCCTTTCTGATTAATTGGTTCGACCCACTTCTCACATATGGTGGCACAAAAGTTCTAGGTCTGGCTGACTTGACCTGTCTTTGGAATTCTTCATTTTGACTAGGCCTACCGCACTGGTCGAACACAAACCTTAGGGTATGAGACCCCTCAATGGTTAAAGCTTTCTTTTTGCCAACTTCATATTTTTCAGTTGCCTTCCGTCGAACACAACATGGCATCTTGGGCATATAATTTCCTTTGACCCGCCCACTTGGCATTTCTCTTGGAATTCATTCAAACCTTCTCTAGCCCTAGGGTAGATTGGCTCCAGTCCTTGCTCAGTGTTCTTATCATTAACTTTAGTAGTGTCGGCCATCATGCATCCAATGTTTTCTACATGGGGTGTGTTGGGAAAACCCTCAGTAGCTTCCACTATCATACAATTATTCAGCTCAGAGTATAACGCTTCTTCGACTTTTAGAGGGTCGGTGTCGACCTGCATCTTCGGCTTCTCGCCAAATCGAAGTCTACCATCCTTCAAAGCTTTTTGCACCAAATCCATGAAAAGAACGCATTGATACGTTTTATGACCAAGAAAATTATGAAATTCGCAAAATCCCTTTTTTTTCTTTTGATCCAAAGGGGATCTTTTAAACCAGGTGGAACAACAATTTGACCATATTTTACTAGCAAATCAAATTTTTTATCACACTTCGATATATCGAAGGTGTATGTCTTAGTGACGTATTTGTAGGATTTCCCTTCTTCAACAGGGTTTTTTCCGCTTGATGGTTTCAGTACCTTACACCTGTAAGGAGGTCATGGTTGAAGTTCAACCACTTGAACGTCACTTTCGTCGATGAGTTCCTCGTCGTCGGATGAGAAATCGTATGTTGCTAAATGTCATACCCTAAATTTTGACCAGAATTTTTAAAGTTTTGCTCATTTTTGACGTGTTTCCATCGATTTATCGAAATCGATCATTTTGCATTTTTAAGTTAAAACATATCATCAATCATTGTTTATTATATTTAATATCGGAAGATTAAATTAATTTTAGAAATTAGTTAGATTTCTTGCTTGTCCCATTTTAAATAATTTTTGTTATTTATTTGCTATAATTTAAAGTTTACCCTTTTAATTTAATTTTTTTAGATTTAATTATTATTTTCTAAAAAAAAATCAATTTTGAGTCAGTTTAGATTTTTATTAGTCTTACTAGTTTTACTTATTATTTTAATTTAGACTATCTAGAATTAATTTCACTTAAATTTAGTTTTAATCTCATTTAATTTTCATTTAGTTTATATCTTATTTAATTATTTTTTCTCATTTTTAGCAGTTTCATTTTATTAGTTTATTACTATTATTTTTTAATTATTTTATTCAGTCTGGTCTTATTCGGTTGGGATAGAATTGTTTGGTTAGTTTTAAAAGCTTTGTTATGTATATACTCTTGGTCCAATTTCAAATTCACAGTCCGCATCCCCAAATATACACTACACCCCAAGCTGCCTATACAGCCTGTACTCACAGTCTTTCACCAAAGTCACTTCAAGCCAGAACTTGTTAAACCGTAGGAAAAAACCTGCAAACCTTTTCTCTCTTCCTGACATCTCCATGAAAACTCACCCTTTTGACCCTTCACAAAAGAGGACAAACCGGTTAATAACCTGCAACCAACAGCAGCAAAAGAGGGGGGGATTCACCTTAAATCAGAGGGCATCGAAAAACACAGGGGGGGATCGGATCCAAAAACACTTTTATTGCAAAAACAAAGCAGAGGGAAAATCTTCAGAAAAGATTGGGAACAACTTTCAAAGGGGAAGAAATGAAACCACTTTTTTTTCAACCTTTACCACTGAAAAATTCGCGAACCTCACATAAAAAAAAACCAAAAAATCCGAACTCATTCACTCCACCATACCTTGAGCAACCTGCAAAAACTCACAAGATTCCAACTCACCGAGGGGAATCATTTCCGTCTCCTTCAACCAACTCTGAACCTACACCTCCAACAGTTTCTTAACAAACCCATCAACGACACAACAAAAAGCCCCCATCCTTCATGTCCTAAAATGACCCTTTTGCTTCTTCAAACAGCCTGAAAAACCAAAAAAAGACACTAACCTTCACACAATCCTTAACCTCCATGAAACAACTCGAGAAACCTTAACAGCAACACGTTCTTAACAACCATCATCCCTTCCTTGCTCCTTCAAAATCTGAGAAGAACTAAACCAAAACCGAACGAGAAATGTTGAAACCATAAACTCTTCAGACAATCACACTATCACATTCCCATAAACCAACAAACTCAAACACACAAATGCCGAAACTCTTCTTCAACAAGCCGTAACAGAGCTGACACGCCGTGAAATAAACAAACAAACCAACAACTGTAGAACAGCACCAGGCAACCACTTCAACACCAGCCATCACAACTCCCTTTACGAAAACCGACGAAAACCTATGAAAGCTAACAATACCGTTTCGAAAACCACTTCAATCCGCAAGCCATCAACCCCAAAGGAGCCTGCGGTTTCCGCGAAACGTACACCCTTCATCTTCCAAAAAACGCCATTTAACTCAACAACTTCAACCTCATAGTTTCCGTCTCCACCATCTTCAACCCCCTGATATCACAACCATTCATCACTCAACCATTTCATCACACACCAACAAATAAACCCAGAGGCTCTATACGAGAAAGAAAAACACAGTGCAGCCGCTGCTGCCTCTTTTCCATTTGAGTCTCGCCGAACCCTAGATTCAGTATTCACCTCCAGAACACAGCGTCGATCACCCCCCCTCTCCATCGAAAGCTGTGTGAGCCCATCACTAGCCCAAAACCACCATTCACAGCCGTCGTGAATCACCTCACCTTCGTTCTCCCTCCAACCACCAACGAAGCCACCACTGTAAACAGCAAACCGAAGAAGAAGATCGAAACCGGGACCGCAAATCCTTTTGATTCAAACCAGCCGAAAACGCGATCGGAGAAAGAGAGACGACGCGAGAGGTGAGAGATTGTTTTTTTCCTCTGAACTTTCGTTCTGTTGTTTGATGAGAAATAGGGCTTTCCTTTCGTTTTAGTTTTACTGATACATTTTTTAATTTATCTTTCATGGTCATTTTTTTAATCTTTATTTTCATATAGGCAGTAATTTAGTTGTCATCCTTGTTTGCAAATCCTTACTGATTTGGGCCTATGGTCCATTAGTACTTGTTATCAGCACTCTCCAACGTTGTACCACCCTTTTTTTTTATTTCTTCTTATTCATTTATTTCTCTTTAATTACTTATTAAGTTCTATTATGTTTGTTATTGTTTTTTTATTATTCCATTCTTCTTATCTTCCGTTTTGCTAGAAAGTGTTCTAAAAAGGGTTTAGTGAATTAGTTTGTATTACTTTCATTAATAATCATTTTATTCTAACCTTTTTTTGGGCCGATGATATGATAATGTCACGATAAATCGTTTCCGATTAATCATGACTAATATGAGGCCAGTTGTTTATTTTATTATCATTTAATTTAATCTATTTTATTTTCACAATTTATTTTATTTCACAAGTTGTTTTACAATTTATTTCTCTGTGTAGGTTCATTTATTTATTTTATTTGCGTCTCACACTTTTGTTCAAAATCAAATTCTAACGGTTCGATTAAATCATACACTGCACACACGCTTTCTCTTGGGCAAATTACAACGAGACCCTTTATTTAATCGCAATCCCTTGTAAATTATCATGTATCCCTCTCCAATTTATTTTGTATGCTATTTATCTTTCCGCCCTTATTTTACCAGTTTCATTGCTTGGAAAACCCATAGGAACTAGAAACCGATTCACTTAAATCAATTAAAACACTCGCGCCTACACTGCACACACGTAAGTCGGTCACTATGTGATCGCCGTCTGCACGTTTTCATTTATCAAAATAATTTATGGAAAAAAGGAACTCCGGAGTCTGGCATTCCGCACGTTCTGGATTGAACCGCAAATGGGCTAGCCCCACGCGTTGGTTCAATCACCATTCGTATAAAAATAATTCAATTCATTTAAATTAATTTACGGAAAAAAGGAACCCCGGAGTCTAGCATTCCGCACGTTCTGGATTGAACCGCAAGTGGGCTAGCCTCACGCGATGGTTCAATCACCATTCGTATTCAAAACAATTCAACAATCTTAAAGGATCAGGCATGATTCATCTCCATAGGAAAGTTGTTCCTCTTATCCCCACAAACACAAACAAAAATCTTACAAACGATTACTTTCAAAGGAAGAACGTGGCATTGCTTGTCGATCTTATATCCAAGTTTAAAGCTTCTTCCGTTTTTATTTATTTTCAAAGGAAGAACGTGGCATTGCTTGTCGATCTTATATCCAAGTTTAAAGCTTCTTCCGATTTTATTTATTTTCAAAGAAAGAATGTGGCATTGCTTGTCGATCTTATATCCAAGTTTAAAGCTTCTTTCGACTTCTCATTTCTCAAACGTTTGTGGTGGAATAGGTGAGATACTTCTCTTAAAGATGAAGACTTGTCTCTTTCTTTCAAAATACGAATTAAAACTTACCAACCAATCCAAATCATTTTCATAATTAATTAGTGAGTAACTGAACTCCGGAGTCTCGCACTCCGCACGTTCTTGAATGCAACCGCAACATGGGCTAGCCCCACGCGTGGTTCATTCGCCCTCTCGTTTTAAAACACCCTTAACAAAGATCAAACATCTTTTCTCAAAACGAATATTGTTTAAATCTTTCTATCTCGCAAACAAGCTAGCGCTTCAGCCTCCTATCGTGAGCAGATAAGCCAACGCTTAGCAGTAGAATGCATTTCAAACAATCGTTCAATAAAAAAACACAAATCGTAGTAGCGCGAACTACGAAGCTCTGACTTTCCCATTGCACAGGGGAATACGTAAGCACGGGGATTTTAATCCTTCGCGAGCATAATAATAAAAAACTTATTCATTTCTCCGCCATAAAACACAATAATAAAAAAAAACTTAACCTTTCCCTATTGCAAATAATAAACAAATATCGATGCTTAATCAGTAAAAGAAGACAATAATAACAAGTTAACATTTTTAAGCGCAAACTAGACTAAGAGGTTCCCGTTGAGTACAACGGACGTGAGGGGTGCCTAATACCTTCCCCTTGCGTAACTGACTCCCGAACTTAGATTAGTGGTTTTGTTGACCATTCTTATCCTTAATTTAGGTTGTGTCTATATCTCCCTTTTCTCTCGTAGAATAAATAGAATTAGGTGGCGACTCTGTTGTTTGTTTTAGGATCGTATTTTTCGAGGTGCGACACTAAATATGCAACTTTCTTATGAAATCGACCAGCCTTATGTCGCTCCCAACAGATGAGACTGGCTCAAATGAGGCACATACGCGAACGGTCGGCGAAAGGATGAAATGAAAAGAGTCGCCAGCTAGGTATTTTTATCCTGGAGGAAAGGTAATGCTGCATAAACCTAAAAAAGATATGGATAAGACGGTTGCGAACCAGAGAGACTGAGAAAGGGGGTTGGTTACAACCTGGGAAGGTATTAGCACCCAAATTGTCTGTCGTACTCGACGGGATCCACGCTTAAAAGATTTGTGTTTTAAAGGGGTAGTGTCAGTGCATTTGTGTATAAAAGCTGGAAAGAATGCAAGTGTCAGTGTAAAAGAGGTGTAAAGTGTATAAAAGAAGTGTCAGTGTAAGAACAAGAATGAAATGCTCAAGATACTGGGGCTAAAAGAATAAAGCTGGAAAGAGGGGGAATGTACAGAGACTTTTGTTCGATAACTGTTAAGTTATGCCTACGTATCCTCTCGTGCAATGAGGAAGTCAGAACACCGTAGTTCGACCCAAAGAGACTGAAAGATGAATTGACTTGTGAAATGCTTACTTGTCTATGCTCAAGTGTATGACCTGTCTGGCTCAGGTGCAAACTGTCTTGCATTAGACGGAAGAAGCAAGTTCTCGTTTATGAATGGAGGTGATGAGAAAAGAATCCCGAAGGAGACGATTATTGTTTGTTTTTTGTGTTTTCAATCTTTTATTGCTTTTGAAAGTTTGGTATAAGTTAATGAGCTTAAGCCTAAACCAATGGGTTAGCAGACTCATCACATCTTCCCTATGATTAGGGGTAATGAGAATACCTTAAGTGTGAAGTCAGCATCTCACACTTAATCACCTTTGATGTAGGATTAGGATCATTAACCTACTTGTGATTATTTAGATGTTTTTTTTGTTTTTTTTTAGTGCTAAGTAATGAGGTTAAGCCATAATCAAGGATTAAACAGACTCATTACACCATCCTAATAGAAGGATAATAGATGAGAATGTTTAAGCTGAGGAAAACTCCTCAACTTGATCCATGATTAAGGATTAAACTCATGACAAAACAAAGCCTTTATTAAGTGGATTTTAGTTAATGATATGATGAAGAAGTGAGTTTTATGGTTTGTAAGACAACTTGAGGGGGACTTGTCCATTAACACTAGGGTTAGTCCTTCTTAACCAATTAAGGAAGAATTAGAACCCTAATGCAAGGCCCAAGTTACAAGCTTGATGTCTTGATGATTATTAGATGAATTGATTAAAGGATTTAAACACATTAAGGGTTTAACACTTAGGATTAAAGTTATACACTCCATCCTAATAGAAGGATGCAGACATAAGCTTAATCACAAAGCCTTAAAGCCTTTAGGGTTTAGTCCCTGATTATGAGGTGAGAAGAGAAGACTCAATGAGACACAAAGGTAAAATCTAAATGGGGGGACTAATCAACCCTAATTGTTATCATGCTTGGTCATTCCTAGGGTTTGTGAGGTTTGCAAGAAAGATCTTCAAAGAAACCACCAGGAAGCAACTGAAAGGAGCAAAGAGAAGCAAAGTAACTTGCTTCATTTAAGAAGACAAGTCACTTGAAGAAAGAAAGTAAGATGAAGAAGAAAGAGCAAGCTCAATCTCAAACACAAGACAAAATGCAGCAATGATTCATAAGAGAGATGAAAAGAGATTGTGAGAAGTGAAGGCAAATTCACTTCTCAAAGTAACTTACCACCTGAAAAGTTAGTGAAAGAAATGCAATGCAATGCAATTGAGATGCAATGGATTGATGCAAACCAAAACCAGAAGCATGAGTGTGATGATAATGATGCTATGAGATGATACAAACATGAAACAAGGCATGAGGATGATCATACAAACATGTGGATGCAAGAGAAGCATGCTTAGAATCATGAACATACATGAAAGGTTATCAAATGCAAATGACATACAACATGGCAAATGAAAGATGCAATGATCAAACATGATTCTAACATGTCCTAAGATGTATCATGAATCAAATGGATGCACAAAATGTCATGGCAAGTCATGGTATGCAAACAAATGGAAGATGGATGCAAATGAAAGCCCAAATTAGGGTTTATGATCAATGCACAAAACAAAAATCAAAACCAGAAGCAAACATCAAGATAAAAAATTTGAAAATTCATCCAAGGGAAACCCTAAACCTACACAAACTCACTGCCCAAAGGAGAGGATCCAATTCTTAACCTAGTGTAAGTTATGAATTTCTTAAGATTTCTAGGGTTTTAAGGCACCTTGTCAAGAAAAATGTTAAACAAATAGGAAATGCAAGATCAATTCATGCCAATTTAATTCCATAAACTACATGCTATACAAGATGCAATGCAAAAAGAATCAAAGTCCAACTCTCAAAGGCTAGGCAGAAATGAATTTTTGAAGATTGGATCAAAATAATGCCTTGAAATGAAATTAATTCCATGGAAAATTGTCAAAAGACATCAAGATCAAAAAAGAAATTTGGTTTGAAAGTTGGACAATGTTTCTAAATGATTTTAAAGGTTTCATGAATTTTTTTGTGATTTTTAAATACCTAAAAGTATTTTTAATTAATTAATTCTCATTAATTAATTAAAAATAAACTTTTAAATGATTTAAAAATATTTTTTAATGCAAAAAATAAAAATAAAAATGTTTTTGGTTTCTGAAAATTAATAAAAGCTTGAATAAAAATTTTCAGAATTTTTCAAAGTGTTTTGCTATTTTAAATTAAATGTAGAAAACAAATGGAATTAAATGAAAATAAAATGAAATTAAACTGAAAAAAGAAAAAGTCAGCATAATCAATGGCTGAGGTTCAAACTCACACGCGCGGGAGTGGACTTGGCGCGCATCTGGACGGCCAGCATTCAAAATTCCCTAATTATGATTAAACCCTAATTAAATGCCCTAATGACTTTCAGATGACCGGAACAGTGTTCCGGTCATCTTCTCCGGCAAGCCAAAACCACTATCTCTCTGAATACGCATCAAATCCTCACCAAACTCTCCAGAATCAATCTATGAACATCCCTAAGCATAAACCCTAACTCAAACAACATTTATTTTCACTGAATCAAGAGAAACAAGCAAGAACATTTTTTCGGGCAAACTTTCAGATCAAGCATACAACCTCAAAACTCAATCATTTTCAAAAATAAAATGTTCAGTGAACTCAGGGAAGCATGTAGATCAACTTAGAGACAAGAGAAAGGAGTTCTGGAAAAATGAATTTCCATGGCTACCTGAATCGAAGCTTTGATTTCTGGCACTTTCTGGCTGGTTTCTTGCTTCCAATCAACTCCAATGGACCTCCTGAGAAGCTTTCAATGCTTGTTTGAAGTTTATAATGGTTGGCTTGAGAGATTGCTGAAGTTCTGCACAAAGAGGGGCAGAAATCGTATCTTGGTTTCTGAGGGTTTCAGGCTATGGTGATGGGTGGTTTCTGATCAGTGAAGCATGCTGAGTTTGTTTGTGAAGTTTGTTTGTGTGTTTGCAGCTTGTGGAGAGTGTTTCGAAGGGTTTTGCAAATGGGGTGGAAAATGAGAGTGATGTGTTCTTGGTGCTTTCAGGCTTGTATCTTCTATGAAATGGCTTGCTTTTGGTTTGTATAAACAAGTGTGATAGGTCAGATGAGTTGATGTGTACTGCTGTGATTGGTATGGCTCAAGTTGCCAAAATGTCAAATTTATGTAAGAAAGGTATAGGCTCCTAGCTAGCCAAGGACAAATGGGGTGTCCTGCACAGCAAGAAGTGTGGAGAACCCTAGGATTGATTATGAAGTCAGCAAGCAAGTGGATTAGAACTTGAGTGAGTTTTTGCAACTTGCTTCACTTTTGCTTCTTTTGAAATTTCTTGCTCCATAAGTCATGAAAATGAGTGATCCCTTGGCCCATTCTGAATTTTAGAGGTCATGTGATCATGTTGTGAAGGAATGGTACACATTTGAGGCCTTTAGAACACTTGATCATAGCATTTTGCAAAATGCCTCTTTGGTAGAAAACTTCAAATTTTGTGATTTTAGCCAACTTTGACAAGCCATAACTTTTGATCCAAAATGAATTAGGTCAAGTTCTTGTACTTTTTGAAAAGGGAATGATCCATTCTACAACTTTCATGACCAAAGTTTTTTCATTTGAAGCATTTTTGAATCAAAAAGCAAGGGTTGAAAAAGTTTCCCAAAATGGCAATTTTCAATATAAGTCAACTTTCCAAAAAGTCAACTTTGCAAATGACTTGATATTCTTCAATTTTGTGAACTTCCAACATCTTCCATGATCAAATAAATATCACACATAATCAAAATGATGATGAACACCCTTTGGTTGGGTCACTGGGGGCCTCAGATGCCCTGATTTTACACTGACTTGTTCAAAAAGTCAACTCTTGATCAGATGACTTCCCCATTGAATTTCTTCATGAAAATTGATATGCATGATCCCTATACCATATGGAGACCAATAGAAACAAGAATGACCAAAAAAATTGGAGTTATGGCCTTTGAAACCAAAACCCTAATTCTAGGTCATCTGTGCAGTTAATCCTGGCTCTGCTTCCATGCCATTCTCAGTTCTTGTGATTTTTTTGACATTCTTGACTTTGAGAGGACATAATATGATGCTTGAACATACATGGACCCCTTTGAATTGTTTGATGACCTTTGGAGTGGCTCAAGTGGCTCTTGGATTGCTCAGATCACAAACCCTAGATGCAGATGACTTTGAACCAATGCAATGAATCAAAAATGTGTTATGAGATGCTGTGATTGAGTTTATGCATATGAGGAGATCACAAGCCATGGTGTGAATGGGTGAGGGCAAATTTGGGGTGTTTACAGCTGCCCCTATTCAAACATGAGTTAGCTGTGCAGGATGTAAGCAACGGCTTAACCGGCAAACAAGATAACTTGTGGTTGAATACCAAAGACAGTCCAAAATTTGCACTCACAAAATGAAGAAGAAAAGGGATATAGATTGTAAAAGGAAAATAAAGTATATTATAAAATGCGGGCGACGGAGGACGACCGTCGAGCAGAGGACGACTGTTGGGGAAAGAGCAATGACGGGGACGACCGACACGCTGGGGATAAAAGGGATTATGATGGGGACGGCCATCAAGTAAAGCTATACGACTCTCTGGGGATTAATGAAAAATGATGGGGACGGCCATCAGGTTCATAAAGTAATGTAAACAACGATGGGGACGGCCATCGGGCTAAACTGATGAAGGACGATCATCAGGAAAAGGAAAAGGGACCACGACGGGGACGGCCATCGGGTTAAAGAATAAATGAAATAATTATGAGGGACGGTCATCAAAGGTGAATGACGATCACCTAGCAGGGGACGGCTGCTCTGAAAGGGGTAAGATGAGGGACGGTCATCTAAGGTGAAGGACGATCACCTGGCAGGGTACGGCTGCCGAAAATATCGCGACATAGGACGAATGCCGGATAAAAGGTCAACGATGGGGACGGCCATCGGATGAGCATGATGAAGGACGATCATCAAGAGGTGAAGGACGATCACCTAGCAGGGGACGGCTGCTCTCAAGGTTTATCATGACATAGGACGAATGTCAGATAACAATATCAACGATGGGGACGACCATCGGATAAAATGATGAAGGACGATCATCAAGAGGTGAAGGACGATCACCTAGCAGGGTACGGCTGCTAAAAATATCACGACATAGGACGAATGTTGGATAGAAAAGATCAACGATGGGGATGGCCATCGGATGAGAATGATGAAGGACGATCATCAAGAGGTGAAGGACGATCACCTAGCAGGGTACAGCTGCTCTCAAGGTTTATCTTGACATAGGACGAATGTCAGATAGAAAAGAAATTTTTGCTTTGCTAGCGATCTACTGGGAATAGTAAACACAGACGAGTGTTCACATCCAAGAAATAAAAGGTATAAGTGTTTTGACGTTGTATATAGATTAAAGATGCGGACGAGCATCCCTAAGACTACGATATGGACGAGTATCGGGTAGAAACAAATACTGACACGTGTTCAGAGATGATGATACGGACGAGTATCAACTGGTTAACAAGGAACACGGACGAGTGTTGAATCTGAGGGGAACTATTCTGAGGAATAGTAGACACAGACGAGTGTCTATATTCAAGAAGACAAGAGTGTTTTTTTTGACACAGTGTATGGATTAAAGATGCGGACGAGCATCCCTAAGACTATGACACGGACGAGTATCAGGTAGAAACAAACGCTTGACGCATGTCCTGAGATGATGGTACGGACGAGTACCAACTGGTTAACAAAGAACATGGACTAGTGTCGAATCTGAGGTGATATAAGTGGTGTATAGACGGGTATTTTACCTGTTGGGGAGAGTGACACGGACGAGTGTCAAAAGGAGAAAAGTATAGTATAAACAAATATCTGATGTACAAAGTGTTTAGGTTACTGTGCTGGGGAAGGTGACACGGACGAGTGTCAAGGAATTGTATATATATGTATCTGTGAGTGCAAAGAGGATGCTTAGGCTTTCTGCCGGGGATATGACACGGACGGGTGCCACAAGGAGGTATTTGTTTTGTGAGAGGAATGTTTGGGCTCTCTGCCGGGGAATCTGGGGGAGTTTTTATGTATATTGTTGATGGATTGTCATTATTCACAAGTGTTTGATTCAGAACATGGCTTATGATTATGCAATATGTGGGATTTTTGCCGTAATGCTCCGTATTAGACGGAATGCTACGCTTTGTGGGGTGAATATGATGCGAATGCTATGATTATGCAAAGATACCGATCCAGGATTCGGATCCCGTTACTGCGGGGATCTCTGGTCGATCTGTTTGAAGTGGACATCCTAGATGGGGATGAGATCATTGGTAGATCTGATGAGATGTATCTGCTTGGGGAAATAGGTCACTGATAGACCCATCCTTGGTAATGAGGGACCCAGCTGGGGTTTGTAGAAGCTTTCGCCACTCTATTGTGATTCCTTCATGCGTTGCTCTTTTGGATAGAGGCTGAAACTCTGTAGGGAGATGATTCCCTGGCTTTTATACTTGGCTGAGGGGGAAGAATGATTGGCACCTCGGCTGGGAGAAGTAACAAGTGGCAACTCAGCTGGAGAGAAAACACTTTGGGTGCTAAGACTGAGTGAGTGTTGATTTGCCAGCTTGCTGGGATGAAGCTTACATGCCCCATGTTGCGCTTTGAATACCTGCAATCCTGCAAAGACAGAGGGACGCACAAGTAATCCCGAGGTATCCCTCACTGGATCCCATCATGAGAGTTCAGACACTCCCGGGAATAAGTACATTTCCTACAAGCACGTAGTTTCAGAAAGACGCATCTGTATTTATGCAATCGATATATTAATGACATCGAACATTTTGCAAATAAAAATAAAATGTACGAGACGAGACATGACTGAAAATCTGATTTTATTAATTCATGTGCCCTGAATTGGCAAGATACAGTCAAAGAAACATATCTACTAAAATGAGGAGATTGTTACAAATTGAGAAACAAAATGCTGGCAATGCTGGTGACGCTTCGAGGAGCTTCCCTTTTGCTATGACTCGTATGACTTTTGACGTTATTCTCATCTTGCTTTCTGAAGAAGGTCGATTCTGAAAGAAGCTTGATCCTTTCGAGGTTTAACAAGTTGTAGGTGATACAGACGAATTTAGAATGCAGTTGTTCGCTTATTCCCTTATTTTGCATGGATCGCCCTTTCGGGTTTTCAATCCATCGGGATACCCATTTTTGCCTGAGTTGTCCAATGCGGCTTTTCAACTCAGCGGGTGTACACATTTTTTTGTTTATTTTCCCTTATTTTTTCCCGAGTCTTTTATTCTGTTTTTGACTCGCCGGGATGCCCTATTTTTGCCTGGACTTACATTCTGTTTTTATGTCCAGCGGTTCATTTTTTTATGCGAAGTATTTTTTAACTGCATCTGAATTCACAAGGGACGGGAAGTCTTCACCATCCATAGTACTGAGCATCAGTGCTCCACCGGAAAAAACTTTCTTTACTACGAATGGCCCTTCATAGTTCGGAGTCCACTTGCCCCTGTGGTCTGTATGAGGAGGGAGGATTCTTTTCAGCACAAGATCTCCTACTTGGTATTCTCGGTGCCTGACTTTCTGATCGAAGGCTTTCTTCATTCTTTTCTGATACAACTGCCCATGACAGATTGCAGCCAATCTTTTCTCTTCAATCAGACTCAGTTGTTCGTATCGGGATCGGACCCACTCTGCCTCGTTCAGCTTAACGTCCATCAGTAATCGCAGGGAGGGTAATTCAACTTCAACAGGTAGGACTTCTTCCATACCATACACAAGCTGATACGGTGTTGCCCCAGTGGATGTCCTGATTGACGTACGGTAACCATGCAAGGCAAATGGTAGCATTTCATGCCAGTCTTTGTAGGTAACTACCATCTTCTGCACAATCTTCTTGATATTCTTATTAGCTGCCTCAACAGCGCCGTTCATCTTTGGCCTGTAAGGAGAAGAATTGTGGTGTTGGATCCTGAAGTCCCGGCACAGCTCTGCCATCATTTTGTTGTTTAAGTTGGAACCACTGTCAGTAATGATTCGCTCGGGGACTCCGTATTGACAGATGATATCTCTCTTCAGAAATCGGGCTACCACTTGTCTTGTAACATTTGCATAGGAAGCTGCTTCAACCCACTTGGTGAAATAGTCAATGGCAACCAAGATGAACCTGTGGCCATTCGAAGCAGTTGGCTCAATCTTGCCAATCATGTCAATACCCCACATGGCAAAAGGCCAGGGTGAAGACATCACATTCAAAGGATTGGGAGGCACATGCACCTTATCCGCATAAATCTGGCATTTATGGCACTTTCTGGCGTAGGCACAACAGTCGACATCCATTGTGATCCAGTAATAACCTGATCTTAGCAACTTTTTAGCCATGGCATGCCCTCCTGCATGGGTACCAAAGGATCCTTCGTGCACCTCGTGCATCAACAAGTCTGCTTCTGTTCTATCAACGCATTTGAGGAGTACCATATCAAAGTTTCTCTTATACAGGGAACCATCAGTATTCAGGAAGAAACTACCAGCAAGCCTTCTTAATGTCTTTTTATCATTGGAAGATGCCCCAGGTGGGTATGTTTGATCCTCCAAGAAGCATTTAATGTCGTGGAACCAAGGCTTACCATCTTTAACAACATCTGCTGATAACACATATGCTGGTCTGTCAAGTCTGGACACTGAAATCCGAGGCACAAAGTTGGCAGCTTGAACTTTGATCATGGATGAAATGGTGGCAAGAGCATCAGCAAATTGATTCTCGTCCCGAGGGATATACTCAAGCTTGACTGTTGTGAAGAAAGTCAATAAACTCCTTGTATAATCCCTGTAAGGTATCAGATGATCCTGGTGTGTGTACCATTTGCCATTGGTTTGATCGATTACCAAAGCTGAATCCCCGAATACAGTCAAAGTCTTGATCCTGAGGTCAATGGCTTCCTCAAGACCCATAATGCAAGCTTCGTATTCAGCTTCGTTGTTAGTGCAGTTGAAGGTGAGCTTTGCCGAGAAAGGCATGTGAACTCCCTTAGGTGTAATGAGTACTGCACCAACACCACGACCATTCATATTAACAGCCCCATCAAACATCATAGTCCATTCTTTTTCCGGGTCAGGCCCTTCAGTGTGAACAGACTCTTCATGATCTTTTGCTTTTATGAACATGATGTCTTCATCAGGGAAGTCAAATATCATAGGCTGGTAATCATCAATGGGTTGCTCAGCAAGATATTCAAACAATACACTGCCCTTGATGGCTTTCTGAGATGTGTACTGGATGTCATATTCTGTGAGGATCATTTGCCATCTTGCAACCCGTCCGGTAAGCGCTGGCTTCTCAAAGATATACTTGACTGGGTCCATCTTGGAGATCAATAGAGTAGTGTCGGTCAACATATACTGTCTCAGTTGGCGAGCAGCCCACGCTAAAGCACAGCAAGTTTTCTCGAGCAGTGAATAACGTTGTTCACAGTCGGTAAACTTTTTGCTTAGGTAGTATATTGCATACTCTTTTCGACCAGACTCGTCATGCTGGCCCAGCACACACCCCATTGACTCTTCTAATACTGTCAAGTACATGATTAGAGGTCTTCCTTCAACTGGGGGCATAAGGATTGGAGGCTCTTGTAAGTATTCCTTGATCTTGTCAAAAGCCTTCTGGCAGTCTTCGCTCCACCTGACCGTTTGTTCTTTTCTTAGCAGTTTGAACAAGGGTTCACAAGTTGCTGTAAGGTGAGATATGAACCGTGAAATGTAGTTCAATCGACCTAAGAACCCTCGAACTTCTTTTTCTGTCTTCGGTGCAGGCATTTCTTGAATGGCTTTAACTTTGTCAGGGTCAACTTCAATCCCTTTCTCACTTACAATAAATCCCAGCAGCTTACCAGATCGCACCCCGAATGTGCACTTGTTGGGGTTCAACTTTAGTTGGTATTTCCTCAGGCGCTTGAATAGCTTCAACAGATTTACCAGGTGGTCTTCTTCAGTGAGGGACTTGGCAATCATGTCATCCACATAACATTCGATTTCTTTATGGATCATATCGTGGAATAATGTCACCATAGCCCGTTGATATGTTGCACTAGCATTCTTCAGTCCGAATGGCATCACCTTATAACAGAACGTGCCCCAGGGTGTGATGAAGGTTGTCTTCTCCATGTCTTCAGGTGACATCTTGATCTGATTGTATCCTGAAAATCCGTCCATGAAGGAGAACACCGAGAACTGAGCCGTATTATCCACCAATACATCGATGTGAGGTAATGGGAAATCATCTTTCGGATGGCTCTGTTCAGATCCCGGTAGTCAACACACATTCTTACTTTGCCGTCTTTCTTAGGCACAGGTACTATATTATCAACCCACGGTGGATAGCTAGTTACAGCAAGGAACCCGGCGTCCCACTGCTTTTGTACCTCTTCTTTGATCTTCATTGCCATGTCTGGGCGAGTACGGCGCAGTTTCTGTTTAACCGGCGGGCAATCTTCTCTTAAAGGCAGCTTGTGCATAACAATATCGGTGTCCAACCCTGGCATATCCTGATAAGACCAAGCAAACACATCCACATATTCCCGAAGCAGGTCAATCAATTGTCTCTTCACTGAGTCTTGTAAGCAGCCCCCGATTTTAACTTCTTTCACATCTTCATCTGTACCAAGATTAATCGTTTCGACCTCCTCCTGATGAGGAGTGATAACCTTCTCTTCTTGTCTCAACAACCTGGCTAGATCTTCAGGAAGCTCATAATCTTCTTCAACCCCTTCATCAGCTTGATTGATTGGATTGTCAAAGTCATACGAAGTCATAGTCGTGTTGTTGTCGGTGCGGTCTGAAAGGCACTCTCTGCAAGGGTTTAGATTGTTCATTTTAGTGATTGATTTTAATCTTGTTTAGAAAGGGTGAAATGAAGTTATCATTTTGAAAACATTGCCATTTTATTTTTGTACAAAAAGAAAAATGGAAAAACAGTGAGCGGAAAAGAAAAAAAAAGACTCATTTGCAAAAGATGTCTGATATTCATTGATTGATCTATTTGCACAAAATTACAGATGGCCCGATTACAAAATGAGTCTTGTCATCTTGGGCAAGATGCAAGATTTGATGCATGCTTAAAAATACAGGAAATAATAATTACTCTGCAGGAGTAACCCTTATAATTTCCTGGGAAGACCAGTTAAGGACTTGGCTCCCCGGGATCCTTGGACGTATCCAGCTCTCCAGGTTGCGGTCGCTTTCATCCTCGTCTTCCAAGTTGTTCACTGCATCTGGGGTGAGCATCCCCCCACTGACAAAATTGGGCTTCTTAGCAGCCTCTGCTTGATCTTGTTGAGTTGGTTTGTAACCCAACCCAAATCTGTCCTCCTTCTTCTCTACAGGCAGCAACTTGCCCCAGCCTTGGGTAGTCCCCTCTTCAACAACCTTCCTGGCTTGCTGATAAGATGTCATTGAGGTTCCAGGTACAGCGGATGCTTCATTTATGTTCAAGGCCTCAAACCCTTGACTCATAGTTTCATGGATCTCCCCATCCATCTCAATGTATTTGTATGTAGCCAGATGGCTAACGAAGATATCTTCCTCTCCACAAATAGTAACGACTTAGCCCTCCCACTCGAATTTTAACTTCTGGTGAAGGGTTGACGTCACGGCGCCAGCGGCGTGTATCCATGGTCTACCCAATAGACAGTTGTAGGCAGGCTGTATATCCATCACAAAGAAGGTCGTTTTGAAAACCTGCGGGCCAATCATTATAGGCAACTCTATCTCTCCCAGAACTGATCTTTTAGAACCGTCAAAGGCTCTCACTACCAAGTTGCTTGGGCGTAATGCCAATCCATCATGCTCCAGCTTCACAAGGGCTTTCTTGGGTAAGACATTGAGCGATGATCCTGTGTCTACCAATACGTGAGAAAGAACTTCACCCTTACACTCCAACGTAATATGCAAAGCCTTGTTGTGATTGCGACCTTCCGTTGTCAAATCAGTGTTGGTAAATCCTAGTCCATGACTAGCGTTGACATTTCCAACCACAGCCTCTAACTGATTGACGGTAATCTCCTCTGGCACATAAGCTGCGTGCAAGACTTTTAATAGTGCGTTCCGATGAGCCTCGGAGCACATTAGCAATGATAAAATGGAGATTTTGGAAGGTGTCTGGTGAAGCTGGTCCACTATCTTGTAATCACTTTTCTTGATGATTCTCATGAATTCATCAACCTCTTGATCAAAAGGAGTCTTCAAAGCTTCTTTAGCAACTTGTTCTTCTTGCACCATGCTTTTCCCTTTTGCTTTGGCAGCAGCTTCTGCTTCAGCAATGGGTTTTGGAATTTGCGAAGCAAAGAGACGTCCGCTTCGAGTGAAGCCTCCGCCTCCCCCCACATTGTCTATCTGTGGTGAAGAAGTTGATGATTCTAAAGTGATTTTCTGCCCCTCGCAGTATAGATCTGAGCCGTAATGCCAAGGGATGGCATTATTGCTTTCGTAAGGAACCGGCCCAGGCACTATGATAGTGACTGGACTGATAGCAGCTGCAGAAGGGACCGCGATAGTGTGTGGATCATAGTATATTGTAACTGGTGCTCTGATAGGAGTAGCATTTTGTGAGTTGTTGGCAGGAACATTTGCAGGATCATAGTATATTGTAACCGTTGAGACACTTTCATTAATTGTTGTTGATGTTGTAGGAGGCACTGTCGACTGGATGGGTGTTGAAGTTGTAGAAGAGATGGTGGTTGATATTTTGTCCGTTGAAGTGACAGATGAAGCATTTGTTGATGAGATTGAAGAGTTGTTTGGAATAATTGTTGTTGCAGTTGGAGAAGACTCAGGAATTGTTATTAAGGAGATTGCTGGATTTGTAGGTGTTGATGTTGTGATTTGAAGTAAACCACTCTGGATAAGACCATTTATGCCGCTTCTCAGGTTATCACACCCGTTTACCGAAATGTTGCAATAAGCACAACCGAGCTCACACCCGGGGAACATCTGGCATTCTAGGAGATGAGCTTTGATTTCTACCAGAGGTGTCCGAATTTGCCCAACACTGGTTATTAAGAAAGACGGCTTATCTTCCTCAATAGCATTAATTCTTGGTCCTCCGTGGTTGGGCATGGGGTTCTTATTGACATTCGGAGGGGGTGCAAAGTTTAGAGCTTTGGAATCCACTAGATCCTGCACTTTCATGTGCAAAGCTCTGCATTTCTCTGTACTGTGGCCAGGTGCGTTGGAGTGAAAAGCACATCTGGCGCTGGCGTCATAATTTCTGGGCAGACTGGCAGGATCTGGAGGTGCCAATGTCCTTAGCTCGACCAGGTTGAGTTTCAGGAGTTGTGGCAATAAAGCGGCATAAGGCATGGGGATTGGATCAATCACCCTATTAGCCTGAGATGGTCTCTGTTGAAAAGGTCTTTGCTGATTGTTGTTGCTGGTGTTGTTGTTGTTATAATTTCTTTGAGGTGGATACTGAGCTTGTTGCTGGTAGTGGGGTTGTTGTTGCGGTTGGTATGCTGGTTGTTGATGAATTAGAGCGGGAATAGTGACAGCTGCCACTGACCTATGAACATACTGGGGTCTGCCCCTGCTGGCATGGATAGCATTAGTCTCACTGGTTCTTCTAGGCCCCACAAAAGGCTTTCTTGGGTTGCTGGACGAGCTCGCTCCATTGTCGGAAATCTTACCCATCTTTAGAAGGCTCTCAATTCTTTCTCCAGCTATGACTACATCAGCGAAGCTGGTGGAAGAAAAGGCAGCTAGCCTATCAATGTATGTCCCTTGAAGGGTGTTCATGAACATGTTGGCCATTTCCCTTTCCGACATGGGTGGCTGGACAGCAGCAGCAAGCTGTCTCCACCTCTGGGCGTATTCCCGGAAGCTTTCTCTGGATGACTGGGACATTCCCATTAGGAGGGTCCTGTTAGGAGCCATGTCCAGGTTATATTGGTATTGTCTGATGAAGGCCTCAGCTAAGTCCTTCCAGCATCTGATGGTCGCTCTGGTTAAATGAGAGTACCATTCCCTTGAAGCTCCTGTTAAACTGTCTTCGAAATAAAACATCCACAGTTTTTCATCCATGGTGTATGCTTTCAGCCTCCCCAGAAAGGATTGCAAGTGGGTTCGTGGACAGGAGGTTCCGTTGTACTTCTCAAAGCATGGAGGTTTAAACTTGTGGGGAATCCTTACCCCGTCCACTAATCCCATGTCCATGA
The DNA here is from genome assembly GCA_963966055.1 of Lathyrus aphaca. NCBI lineage: Eukaryota > Viridiplantae > Streptophyta > Magnoliopsida > Fabales > Fabaceae > Lathyrus > Lathyrus aphaca. The sequence goes on from OZ014523.1 coordinate 472,036,527, forward strand.
CATCAAAGCCCAAGGAGTTTTGAGACTCCAGAGATCTCAATTTTTCAGCAATTTCATCTAGCCTTCTGTCATAGGCTTCATCCCCAACTCCCATTACAGTGAATTGATCCTCTTGGGGGTCTTCTTGTAATACTCTGCCTGCAGTGGCATTCCCTTGTACATTAGCAGGGATGTTGATCTCTGGGTGAAGATGAGGCCCATACACAGGTGGGTTGACATGAGGCTGAACCCTCTCATTGTTGCTCGTTCCTCCAGTCCCCAGATGGGGGTCTTCTTGGGTCTGCCTCTCTACCAATGCTCTTAATCTTTCTTGGCTCTGAGCCAATCCATTCATCACTTCCATGAACTGAGTCATCTGGTTTCTCATTTCTAGCCTCTCATTGGCCATTTGAGTCCTGACTTCTGTAAGATCCTGTTGTACCTGGTCCATCTGTATACCCGGAAGGTTGTTGCGAGTGGGATATCTGTGCGGACGGTTGAGTGGGAACACCCGGCGGCGAGCAATAGTTCCTGAACCACAACAGAGTTAGCAACAAACAAAACAAAAACCTACAAAATAAAACAAAAGTTTAGTATGCAATGCAGTATGCTTATTTGTTTCCAAGGTATCCGGCTTGGCACTTGGTTTTGACCTTTCCAGACCCTGAGGAAGATGCTTTGATGTTGCTTGAGAGAGAGAGACTTAAATGAAACAAACTGACAAATATATTACAAACAGGGAAAAATACACAGTTTGTTTCTTACAATACATGCCCCTGAGGGGTCAAAATACAACATAAAAAAAGAAAAGTACATGACATGAAAGCAACAACAAGAAAAAGTCAGACACCAAGACCAAACTCATCCTCCTTAACTTCCTTCAGAAGTGCTTCAGTTACTGGATCAGCTGGACGCTCTGTGAGATTCCTAATAAGGAGATTCCTGGTGGTGATAGCAGTGGTCAACCTCTTGTGCCTGCTTTGGTCCTTTGACCTCTTCACACCAGCCTCAATCTTCAACTCTGAGATCTCCTTCTGGGCTGCTAGCAGGGCTTCCTGTTGCTCTTTTGCATTAGCCTCCAACTGTTCAATCTTGTCCTGGGTTCTCTTATCCTCTTGAGTGTGAGCTTCAGTGATTCTGACCCACCTAGCTTGACTTTCTTTCAGATAGAGATCAGTCCTAGCCTTCTGGAACTGGGCCTCTTTACAGGCATTCTTCAGAATCTGCTCTCCTGCTCTTGACTTCTTGATGTAGTCCTCTGACTTCTCAATCCTGGCTAGATGCTCCACCTTAAGTTTCTCCAACCTCTCAATGTCCAGACGACCATCACTCCTCTCCCAGAGGGTCTTTTGCAGAGCTTGAGTCAGGTTCTCATTCCTCTCTTTCAGTTTCTCAAACTCTTCCAGGCTGACAGTGGCTGGAGGAGGTGCTGTGGATGGTCCAGGTGCATCCTCAATGGTGAAGGGAATCCCAGAAATTTGAGCCCTGGTATGAGACCATTCATGATACTGTGCTGAGGCCACATTGTTACATCTCCCAAGAATGGCCATCCCCTTGGTCTGGACATTGTCCCAAGCCCAGGATGCTTTTCATTCCTTTGGTGAACAGAGTAGTAGAAATCTCCCAGTAAGGTGGGTACTGGGTTCTTCAGAATGAAAAGATGAATGGCATTTTTGCTAATAAACTTGGGCTCATCTGCAAAAAGTATGACCCCATATATGCTGAGGGCTAACAATGCACAGACTGCCTTCCATTCTCCCAAGGAGGCCTTCTGGATAGCCTGAGAAGTAAGAAAATCCAAATGTAGGCCAGGAATTCCAGCCTTTGTAGTCATGTTTTGTTCAATCAGAACAAGTTCCAGATACAGTGCTTTTGCCACTTCTTCATTACTGGGAAAAGCCATCTCAGGGTTGAAGGGGACACCACCCCTGACAGGTACACCAATCAGTGATGAATACTCTTCCAACAAGGGTCCTAACTGAAAATTCTGGAAGGTGAAACACCTCAGAGGTGGATCATAGAACTGTAGACAAGTGTGAATCAAGCTCTTCTGAGAAGGGTCCAAATCCATAACCACATCAAGGATGCCTCCATAATGTTCTCTAAATAGTGGTATATGGTCTGGAGTGATGAGTGCCTGGACCTGTCTGATGCCAGTCAGCACAGGCTCAAAGAAGTGATATGAAATGTTGCTCTTTTTGGGTGCCATTCCTGCTGATGAAGAGCTGAGACAGATGATGATGGTGATGACTGATACTAGAAGATGGGCCACCGATAGGCTGATGCTGGTGATGCAGGTGACTGAAGCAGGTAGCTGATGAATGTAGCTGAAGAAGGTAGCTGAAGCAGATAGCTGGTGAACAAGGGCCTATGCAGATGAAGGGGTCAAAACCAAGCCAAATGTAATGTGGATACCCTGAAAAACAAATAAGCAAATGTTAAATGATGTAATGATGATGTATGCAAATGATATGCAAGGGTTTGTGATCAAGCTGGATCTGATTAACTGTCTTGATATAAGTCCATGTATGTTCAAGAAATCCAGATGGAGGTTCATAAGTCCAGTAACCAAGGTGGGGGACTCAAATAAAGAGTCACATATCCATGGTTAAATCACAAGAACTGTCCAAAGTGGAGTATTCTTATTCAAAACAAGGTAACAGGGTATGCTGGGGTCAAGGGTACCTGCAAACCTGTAAACAGCCCAACCCCCCTCACAGGTGATGTTCTAAAACAAGGATCCTCAGACTTGGATCAGTTATGAGAAGTGTAAACACTTCTAACCCGGAGGTACAGTGTTTACAATAACCATAAAAGATCCTCCTCTAATTCACCTCAGTTTCTGAAGGTCATAATAAAGGTCATCCAGACTTAGCAGGCTTCCCAGATAGCCCTAGCACTACAGGAGATCTGTAGCACAGAGTTCTCAAGAAGAAACCCATATCTGAACCGTGTTTCATATTCCCGCACCAGACCGAAATGGAATGGGAAAGAACATGAACCACTCTAGCCTAGGTGTCACTCAGGTCCCAGGTATAGGACCTTAACTCTCAATAGAACCCCACCCACCAAGACAAAAACCAGATCCAGCCAAACACAGTATGACAGTATGATGTATATAAAGCTATAAAGAAAGCAATAAAACAACTGCACATAAAGCAATAAATAAAATAAATATACAAACACAAATAGCACATAACACCCCAGTAAACACAAATCAAACAAGCGCTAGGAGGAACCCAGAAAAAGAACCAGAAGCCCTGGTTGCAGTATAAGGGTCCCCAGCAGAGTCGCCAAGTTGTTGCTCCCAACAGATGAGACTGGCTCAAATGAGGTACAGACGCGAACGGTCGGCGAAAGGATGAAATGAAAAGAGTCGCCAGCTAGGCATTTTTATCCCGGAGGAAAGGTAATGCTGCATAAACCTAAAAAAGATATGGATAAGACGGTTGCGAACCAGAGAGACTGAGAAAGGGGGTTGGTTACAACCTGGGAAGGTATTAGCACCCAGATTGTCCGTCGTACTCGACGGGATCCACGCTTAAAAGATTTGTGTTTTAAAGGGGTAGTGTCAGTGCATTTGTGTATAAAAGCTGGAAAGAATGCAAGTGTCAGTGTAAAAGAGGTGTAAAGTGTATAAAATAAGTGTCAGTGTAAGAACAAGAATGAAATGCTCAAGATACTGGGGCTAAAAGAATAAAGCTGGAAAGAGGGGGAATGTACAGAGACTTTTGTCCGATAACTGTTAAGTTATGCCTACGTATCCTCTCGTGCAATGAGGAAGTCAGAACACCGTAGTTCGACCCAAAGAGACTGAAAGATGAATTGAATTGTGAACTGCTTACTTGTCTATGCTCAAGTGTATGACCTGTCTGGCTCAGGTGCAAACTGTCTTGCATTAGACGGAAGAAGCAAGTTCTCGTTTATGAATGGAGGTGATGAGAAAAGAATCCCGAAGGAGACGATTATTGTTTGTTTTTTGTGTTTTCAATATTTTATTGCTTTTGAAAGTTTGGTATAAGTTAATGAGCTTAAGCCTAAACCAATGGGTTAGCAGACTCATCACATCTTCCCTCTGATTAGGGGTAATGAGAATACCTTAAGTGTGAAGTCAGCATCTCACACTTAATCACCTTTGATGTAGGATTAGGATCATTAAACTACTTGTGATTATTTAGATGTTTTTGTTGTTTTTGTTTAGTGCTAAGTAATGAGGTTAAGCCATAATTAAGGATTAAACAGACTCATTACACCATCCTAATAGAAGGATAATAGATGAGAATGTTTAAGCTGAGGAAAACTCCTCAACTGGATCCATGATTAAGGATTAAACTCATGACAAAACAAAGCCTTTATTAAGTGGATTTTAGTTAATGATATGATGAAGAAGTGAGTTTTATGGTTTGTAAGACAACTTGAGGGGGACTTGTCCATTAACACTAGGGTTAGTCCTTCTTAACCAATTAAGGAAGAATTAGAACCCTAATGCAAGGCCCAAGTTACAAGCTTGATGTCTTGATGATTATTAGATGAATTGATTAAAGGATTTAAACACATTAAGGGTTTAACACTTAGGATTAAAGTTATACACTCCATCCTAATAGAAGGATGCAGGCATAAGCTTAATCACAAAGCCTTAAAGCCTTTAGGGTTTAGTCCCTGATTATGAGGTGAGAAGAGAAGACTCAATGAGACACAAAGGTAAAATATAAATGGGGGGACTAATCAACCCTAATTTTTATCATGCTTGGTCATTCCTAGGGTTTGTGAGGTTTGCAAGAAAGATCTTCAAAGAAACCACCAGGAAGCAGATGAAAGGAGCAAAGAGAAGCAAAGTAACTTGCTTCATTTAAGAAGACAAGTCACTTGAAGAAAGAAAGTAAGATGAAGAAGAAAGAGCAAGCTCAATCTCAAACACAAGACAAAATGCAGCAATGATTCATAAGAGAGATGAAAAGAGATTGTGAGAAGTGAAGGCAAATTCACTTCTCAAAGTAACTTACCACCTGAAAAGTTAGTGAAAGAAATGCAATGCAATGCAATTGAGATGCAATGGGTTGATGCAAACCAAAACCAGAAGCATGAGTGTGATGATAATGATTCTATGAGATGATACAAACATGAAACAAGGCATGAGGATGATCATACAAACATGTGGATGCAAGAGAAGCATGCTTAGAATCATGAACATACATGAAAGGTTATCAAATGCAAATGACATACAACATGGCAAATGAAAGATGCAATGATAAAACATGATTCTAACATGTCCTAAGATGTATCATGAATCAAATGGATGCACAAAATGTCATGGCAAGTCATGGTATGCAAACAAATGGAAGATGGATGCAAATGAAAGCCCAAATTAGGGTTTATGATCAATGCACAAAACAAAAATCAAAACCAGAAGCAAACATCAAGATAAAAAATTTGAAAATTCATCCAAGGGAAACCCTAAACCTACACAAACTCACTGCCCAAAGGAGAGGATCCAATTTTTAAGGCACCTTGTCAAGAAAAATGTTAAACAAATAGGAAATGCAAGATCAATTCATGCCAATTTAATTCCATAAACTACATGCTATACAAGATGCAATGCAAAAAGAATCAAAGTCCAACTCTCAAAGGCTAGGCAGAAATGAATTTTTGAAGATTGGATCAAAATAATGCCTTGAAATGAAATTAATTCCATGGAAAATTGTCAAAAGACATCAAGATCAAAAAAGAAATTTGGTTTGAAGGTTGGACAATGTTTCTAAATGATTTTAAAGGTTTCATGAATTTTTTTGTGATTTTTAAATACCTAAAAGTATTTTTAATTAATTAATTCTCATTAATTAATTAAAAATAAACTTTTAAATGATTTAAAAATATTTTTTAATGCAAAAAATAAAAATAAAAATGTTTTTGGTTTCTGAAAATTAATAAAAGCTTGAATAAAAATTTTCAGAATTTTTCAAAGTGTTTTGCTATTTTAAATTAAATGTAGAAAACAAATGGAATTAAATGAAAATAAAATGAAATTAAACTGAAAAAAGAAAAAGTCAGCATAATCAATGGCTGAGGTTCAAACTCACACGCGCGGGAGTGGACTTGGCGCGCATCTGGACGGCCAGCATTCAAAATTCCCTAATTATGATTAAACCCTAATTAAATGCCCTAATGACTTTCAGATGACCGGAACAGTGTTCCGGTCATCTTCTCCGGCAAGCCAAAACCACTATCTCTCTGAATACGCATCAAATCCTCACCAAACTCTCCAGAATCAATCTATGAACATCCCTAAGCATAAACCCTAACTCAAACAACATTTATTTTCACTGAATCAAGAGAAACAAGCAAGAACATTTTTTCGGGCAAACTTTCAGATCAAGCATACAACCTCAAAACTCAATCATTTTCAAAAATAAAATGTTCAGTGAACTCAGGGAAGCGCATAGATCATTTTAGAAACAAGAAAAGAGAGTTCTGGAAAAATGAATTTCCATGGCTACCTTAATCGAAGCTTTCAAATCAGGGACTTTCTGGCCAGTTTCTTGCTTCCAATCAACTCCAATGGACCCCCTGAGAAGCTTTCAATGCTTGTTTGAAGTTTACAATGGTTGGTTTGAAAGATAGATGAAGTTCTGCTCAAAGAGGGGCAGAAATCATATTTTGGTTTCAGTGAGTTTCAGGCTATGGTGATGAGTGGTTTTTGATCAGTGAAGCATGCTGAGTTTGTTTGTGAAGTTTGTTTGTGTGTTTGCAGCTTGTGGAGAGTGTTTCGAATGAAAATGCAAGTTGGAGAGATTTTGATAACTATGGCTTGTGGTGTGTTTTAGCTTGTAATGTGTGGTGTGTTATGCTGGCTTTGGTCCATGTATCAAAAGGTGATAGGTCAGAGAGTTGGTGGTGGCCTATGGTGATTGGTATGGGTCTTTGGCCAAAATGTCAACTTGATTTGTACTTGAGGTATGGGCTATGGTACAACTTGATTTTTGGCTTGCTTTGGCTCAGCTTGAATCAAGGAATGCTATGAAAAAGGTCTAGAGGCAATGCAGCAAGTGGTTTGTAATTTGTGATAGGTTTTGAAAGTTGGTTCATGTTTGTCCCCTTTGACATTTCTTGAGTTTCAAGGCATCAAAGTGCAAAGTTCTTTGGCCCATTCTGAATTTTAGAGGTCATATGATCAAGTTGTGAAGAAATGGTACACATTTGAGGCCTTTAGAACACTTGATCATAGAATTTTGCAAAATGCCTCTTTGGTAGAAAACTTCAAATTTTGTGATTTTAGCCAACTTTGACAAGCCATAACTTTTGATCCAAAATGAATTAGGTCATGTTCTTGTACTTTTTGAAAAGGGAATGATCCATTCTACAACTTTCATGACCAAAGTTTTTCCATTTGAAGCATTTCTGAATCAAAAAGTGAAGGTTGAAAAAGTTTCCCAAAATGACAATTTTCATTATAAGTCAACTTTCCCCAAAAAGTCAACTTTGCAAATGACTTGAAATTCTTCAATTTTATGAACTTACAACATCTTCCATGATCAAATAAAGATCATACACAATCAAAATGATGAAGAACACCCTTTAGTTGGGTCATTGGGGGCCTCAGATGCCCTGATTTTACACTGGCTTGCTCAAAAAGTCAACTCTTGATCAGATGACTTCCCCATGGAATTTCTTCATGAAAATTGATATGCATGATCCCTATACCATATAGAGACCAATAGAAACAAGAATGACCAAAAAATTTGGAGTTATGGCCTTTGAAACCAAAACCCTAATTCTAGGCCATCTGTGTAGTCAAACCTGGCTCTGCCTCCATGCCATCCTCAGTTCTTGTGATTTTTTGACTTTTTTGACTTTGAGAGGATATCATATGATGCTTGAACATACATGGACCCATTTGAAGTGATTGATGACCTTTGGAGTGGCTCAATAAGCTCTTGGATTGCTCAGATCACAAACCCTAGATGCAGATGACTTTGAACCAATGCAATGAATCAAAAATGTGTTATGAGATGATGTGATTGAGTTTATGCATATGAGGAGATCACAAGCCATGGTGTGAATGGGTGAGGGAAAATTTGGGGTGTTTACACCTTAGACTTCTCAACTTTTAGGCTTTCGACCTGTCGAACCCTATCAACTAATTGTGCCATATCCCTAAGATATTGGGTATCCAACTTCTTTCTGATTGAATAGTCGAATCTGCCCATAGCTATTTCGACTAACTCATCCTCAGGGACATGAGTGAAGCATCTAGATTTCAGAAGTCTGAACATGTTTAGATATTTTTCGACTGACTCACTGGTCTTTTGTTTCACACTAGCCATCTCTTTTAGGCTAATCTTGGAATGTCCCATATAAAAATGTTCGTGGAACAATCTTTCGAGTTGAGTCCATGTGTGAATGGACTGTGGGGGAAGCGTTGTAAACCATGTAAACGCATTTTTGCTGAGGGAACTAGGGAAATATTTCATTTTCAAATCCTCATTATTCACTATGTCCCTAGCCTCAGTTTGATAACGTGCCACATGTTCGACTGTGGACTCTTCGGTCTCACTAGAAAATTCGGTGAACTTTGGGACTTTCCATCCTCTGGGAAGTTCAGTTTGTAGCATGTAATTAGGTAATGGGGATATGTAGGTTGGTCGTCGAAGGTCTGAGTTGGCTCCATTTCGAACCATAATCCTTTATATTTTAGTTTCAAGGTTCGGCTCTCCGGCCATGGCATCCTGACGGACCTATTGTAGGATCAAGCGCTTACCACTGCACTAAAAGAAATTGCTGTTAGTGAAGGCACAACTTTATTTCCTTATAGTATAGAGTCTTTCAAGGGGCTGCGCCTATTAAGCGCCATGGGTTGGGATGTTAAGCCCATCGAATCCCTAAGGGTGACGCCGAATTAATAAATCCAACAATCTCCCCCCCAGTGTCAGCCGAGGGGATTCGAACCCATGACCGGGCTCTGATACCACTTGTAGGATCAAGCGCTTACCACTGCACTAAAAGCAATTGCTGTTAGTGAAGGCGCAACTTTATTTCCTTATAGTATAGAGTCTTTCAAGGGGTTGCGCCTATTAAGCGCCATGGGTTGGGATGTTAAGCCCATCAAATCCCTAAGGGTGACACTGAATTAATAAATCCAACACCTATCCCATCACATCTCCCAGGTCTTGATGTCAATGTAACATCACATCGTATTTGTTCAACCTCTTCATAAGGATGTTCTAGAATCTCTTTGTACTCCGCTTCCTTCCGGACCGGTGTTTTAGGACGAGGAGGTGGGGTTCGACATCGTGGGGCAGTTGGTACCCCCAAAATATCCCATAATCGAGTCATTTGAGTTGCCAATTGTTGGTAACTCTATGTCGTATCCTGTATCAAGGGTCTCAAAATGGTTCCCATTTGTTGAGTTAACATATGGACCATTTTATGATTACTCTCATCCATCTGTTGTCTTACGACGGCTATAGAGTTTGGAGTAAAAGTTGGCATCGACTAAGATAAAAAATTATATCCGGTCGTTCGACCGTATTGGTTCATCAAAGGCCCTAGCCTTTGGTGTGGAGAGAAAGTTCCTGACGAACTGTCTATGAATGTCGAGCCAGAGTTGTGGAAACTTAGCATGAATTCGGGAGGCGTGCCCAAGGTTCTAGAAAAAAGCATGGTGAAATTGGGTCCTTGTGGCCCCAAAGTTCTACTTACATTCGGCCTGATCGGTTCAGGTCGAATCAGAGTAGTGGTCGGTCCATTGGTAGTAGTCGGCACTGCTGTCACAATGAGTTCAGTTGTGTTCATAATAACTAGACTTCTTGACGAAGATGGTTCTTTGTTCGGAAATGGCGTTACCATCCTGCCACTGCACAAGTGCATATAAATAACCCAACGGGTCCCACTGGATGTGACAATGTTTTCGCACGTGGATTTCGCGCGAACAATTCGCTGGCGTCCGCGAGAGGTTTACTTGCGGGACCGGCCAAATGAGTCCCAGGACTGCTATGTCCGATTAGTTATCTTGTGTACTCTTGTAATGTAGAATGGTAAGGGTTTTTTTGAGTGTATATTTTTAGTGTTTTGTGTTTTAGCAAATTCTCGCAGAATGCTTGAATGAAAAAGGAAAAAGATAAAACAAAAGCGGAATAAAAGAAGATAAAGGCAAAAGCAAGTATTTAAATTGATTTGGAATTAAAATAACTTGAAAAACATAAGTGTTTGGACGCTATCATACATTTTACATAAGGGGTTAACTCGTTTCTCTGACGCTCGGTACTTTGAGTGTGTCCCTTTTCTAATGTAAAGAAATGCGACATTGAATAATTAAAATGAAATATACTTATATAGGCATGAAAAATAAATGGTCAGACACTCTCCAACAAATCTGGCTTTGACACCTGTAATCTTATTCTCTTGGTAACTGCCCACTACTTTATCCCATATGCTGAAGCAGTTTTCTTCACAACTTTCTGAATGGCTTTGTCGAAATACCTTCGACCTACTGGTTTCTCTAGGGTGTGTCGAAGTGCTTCGACTTCTTCCTGGACTTCTTCATCTACCTTTCGAATCATAGATGAATTTCCCCCCTTCTTTGGTTAGGTATAACAACTCTCCTTTGGCTTTTTCATGGTTTTGCTTCAAAACACAATTTCTTAACTTGGTCAAAATCTCCAGCCAACACATACCGACTTATAAAGCTTAGAATCCAATGAAAATCACCCAAAATGTGCTCTTATAAGTCATGAATGTTGTGTAAATATTTCAAGACGACCCGACCGTTGGATTTTACGCAATCTCCGATTTAGTTGAACTGCACTGTGATGAAATAGGGTTACGGGATTTCAGTTTTCTCTCTACTTTTCTTGTTGTTTTTCACACACATTGGATAAAATTAACCTAATTATCTTGGTTAGGTAATAACAAAGGAATATAAACAAATGGGCGACTAACCCACATTAATTTGGGCATTTCCAAATAGGAGGGTGTAATATGGTGGGAGAACTTACTTCTTTTTGTTTTGTTTTTGCAAAACATGTTTCGGATAGCAAGAGTCACCACCGACTTTTATTTTATCCAATTTTAGGAAAGGCTAAAAGAACAGGAAAATATCTTGAAAAGATTTTTGGGTCCGGGGGGTAAGTTATGAAAAGCGAAGGTGTTAACACCTCTTTTCATCCATAGTTATCTAGGGGCTCTTAATTGCTTGCTCACTTTAATATTGTTTTTATTTGTTTATGAATATGAGTGAATGTTTGCAAATATTTTGTAAAAGTTTGAATTTGTAATAATTCGTGTAAGAATGTATACAAAGTATTTGTTTTTTTTTTTTTGAAAATATTTTTGAAAGTGTGAGATATGAAAATTATTTGTTTTTTTTTAATCGTGAGCAAGCCTTTCAAAGTTACTTACCCTAAATTTGTAAGGTCTTTCTTGTACTTATCATTTTCCTTGAGAAATAGTAGTATCCATACCATTAGTGGGTAGGTAGTCCTATTTATTGGGTGTGGAGGGACAATGAAGGATCATTGAATGGTCATAGAAGGCAACATGTAAGGATACCTTAGCAATTCGAAGGGACTATCATCATTTTTCCGTAGGGTCATCGAGGGACACGATCATCTTTTTGTAGGCAACTCAAATGGTCATCGAGAGACTATGATTTTTATATCGAAGAGACTATAATGATATTATTTGTAAGTGTCTTTTTCTAAAGTATCCCTACGTTCGGGGACATAACCATTATTATGTAAGGAAAACGAAGAGAGGTTACCCCAGAGGTACGTGTGTGTAAAAGTGTGTTGATTGCATTTATATTATCTTGGATTAGAGTTATCTATCATTTGTTTTTATTTCTTATCGTGCAATGATATTAGCATACATCTAACAGTTAGAGATAAGCATAAAGCATAAAGTGCGAGAAAAGTAAATCATACGCTATTACATGGCCTTGGGGCAATTACAATATTTGATAAAATTTGCAAGTTAAATCTACGGCTATTACAATATTTGTACATCCTATACAATTTGTTTAATATAATAAATGACAAAAATAAATACAAATATTAGAAAAAAAACTTTAAAGCCTTAAGATTCAAAAGTGTCAAAAGTTGATTCTTTTCTTTTCTTTTTTGTAATTTCGGGATTAATTTGGTGTTAGGAAAAAAATTGACCATCTAATTTTAAAATAATTACAAAATTAATTAATTAAAAAAAACCTAAGTCTAATGAGATTAAATTAGAAGTGATTAAAAAAAAGTTAAGTAAAAAATCTAAATCTAATCTTTTTTTTATTACTATAGGAATATTAAAAATTGTTAATTAAAATTAATTACATAGTTAAATAAATTAATTCTAAATCTAATTAGTTAAAAAAACAAAATTGAATCACTTAAAAAAAACTAAATCTATTTTCTTTATTCTTTTTATAATTTTTATATGGATTTCTCTTTTAGTAAATTAAATTTTAAAAAAAAAACAGATGCAAGTGTGTTTGTAAAACGAGTTTCGAAGAAAATAAATTATCACGGTTCATCAATGGAAGATCATGAACCTAATACTACAAGCTCCATGGAATACATTCAACTTGTTTTAAATAGGCACATATGCAGATCTGGATGGTTAGTAATCAATAATATTGCATGAGTTAAAAAATATAAATATTAGAACAAATGCAAACCAGAGAGAGTAATTATAATTTATTCAAGTAATGATAGGCATCGTGAATGACCTAGGCTTACCCTTTGAATCTTCAGGAAGGAAGCGGAAGACTTGATTTTTTTCGAATATAACTGGAAGTATTGATATGACCTTACACCTAATTCTTAAGAAATTTGAAGAATTTAGGATTGCCTCTAGATGCAGTTTTTTTTTATTTTCCCTCTTTTTTGTGTAGGAATTTGTTGTTATTTATAGCATGAGAAAATCAGGTTAAATGGCAAAAAGGGGAATGAAATTGACAAATAAGATCTTCCTTAGTTAGCAAGCTGACCAATCAGAAGTTGAATATGACACAGACTGACACAGATTAATCAATAGGAAACAAGTACTCAAGAAAGGAAATATTTTTTGGTATTTATTATGATTTTTTACACTCCTTTTTGGTAAAAAGTGCATAAAATCAAATAATATTTTTAAATAAAATACAATTTACAATAAAAATAGAGTTAGAAACTAAATAAGTGGAAAAAACGCAAAAATTTGGAAAGGTGGGATTTGAACTCAGGACCTTATACATACAAGTTATCCTTTCTTACCAATTGTGTTAAACTATTTGATCTTACCTGATCAGGAGGACCTCCCAGCGATTTGGTGTAATGGCCGAAGAATGGGAGAAAAGGGGGGTGTACATGTAAGGCACTCCGATGCTTAAGTGAGTATAGGTATGATGAAATAGGTAAGTTATAGAGTGAATTAGAATACCTGACCCTTTAGTGAAAAAGGGTATTTATAGTGAGCCCCCAGCGCTGGGCCAAGGTCCTTCCTTGGGCTGGATCAGCTAGGCCCAAGGAAGAACTGCCAAGGAACGCGTGAGAAGCGTGAAGACCTAGCTAAGAGGCCTGGTCCTTGGTCCAATTGCCCCTATCTTTCAGGAGATAATAAGGGTCAGTTGGGTGACGTGGAAAGTGACCTGGTAGACTTGCTCTTCGCCCATCCTGAATGTATGCCCGTAGTATGAGAAACCTGCCCGACCGTTAGATGTCTTTGCCCGTTTGCTGGGTGTCCCTGCTCGAGTATATGGGCCTCTGCTCGACATGTTGGGTCATAGCCCAATTCAGTCTTGAGGCCCAATCCAGAACAGGAGCCCCCCAAGTCGAGTCTCCGAGTCGGAGTGACGAATTATAATATAATAGGGCGTAAGCGCGTTGGATAAAGCAGCGGACACATAGCTGAGTCGAGCATGGTGTTAACAGAATCAACCGTTACGCTCTTTTTCGTCGGGCATGTGATGTCTAACAGTTTTTTGTCGGACATGTGACGTTTAACAGAGTCGAGGACATTCCATAGAGTCGGGCAGATGTACAGTCGCCCGACGTTGTTCAGGATTCCTATGGATTGACGTGTCTCAGCATTAATGGTGCGTCGCTTTGTTTTCTGTGCAAATGGTGGCGTAGGCACTAGGCAATGATGACTTGGCGCGTCCATCCACGCGCTTATGACTATATAAAGGGGATAAACCACTTCATTTGGACTTTTTCGCTCTGACATTCACCGGAAGCTTTGAAGAAAAAACCTTTCTCCGCCCGTCTCCGCCATCTGAACCACCGTCTCTGCTCACGCGCCACCGTTCCTTCCTCTACTTCAAATATGTCAGGTACCACTTCTGATTCCCTGTTTTTTGTGTTTTTGCGTCTGGTAGCTAGGAATTTGCATGATTTATTTGCGTAAAGTAGGTAGGATTAGTCTGGGAATAGTTCGTTAGATTATAGGTATGAAATTTTCCGGTAGGGTTAGAATGTCCCGGGCAAAAAATTCATACGTGTTTGAATAAACCGGGCGTGTTGAGCATGTCACGGGAGAAAAATTCATGCATGTATGAATGTCCCTGGCGTAAAATTCATACGCACATGAATGTCACAGGCAGGTTTAGCATGCTTCGAGCGTGAAGTTCATGTGTGTATGAATATTCCTAAGTAAGGCCTAGTGGGCCGCGGGCGTGGAGTCTACGTCAGCGTGACTTCGTGGGTCGGGACTTCACATGCTCCTACGCTCGCGAAGGTCACCCCTTCGTCGGTCTAGACCGGTAGTTAGGTTTTGGGGCGTGCGATTTTAGTTTTACACCCTTTCACTTGACTTGTGGTGGAAGGGTGGATTTGATGCGATGTCGAATTCACTTTTTCTGTCTGCGTTTCAGGTACGACCGGGCGTCTTCAAGCCAGGGGAGAAGATGCCGAACCGCGGCCCATATATGAAGAGGAGGTCGTGCGCTTAAATGTTAAGGATGGAAACGCCGGGGAGGACACCGAGCACGTCTCCTTGTCTGGACAAAACGACCTATCCTGGGTTGCGGACGAACCCTTGGAAGAAGAATCTTATTTTTACGATGAGATGACCCACGCCTACGCTGTGGTGGAAGACCTTGGTCCCGAGGAGTCTGGGAATTGGCAGTGTCATGCTCCTCAAGAGGCGGACCGAATATGTCACCGCTTCCCGGGGAAACAGTTTTCCATGTATGAGTTCGCCTTTCGAGAGGTGAGGGTCAGGTTTCCCTTCAACTCGTTTCAGTTGTCGGTCTTTAAGTGGCTTCGGCTGGCGCCGTCACAATTGCACCCCAACGCCATTGCTTTCATGCGGGCGTTCGAATTAGTTTGTCGTTTCCTCGGCGTTGGGTGCACTCTGCCCCTCTTTTTCCATATCTTTCACCTACAATGGTCCAGTGTCCAAGGGCGTCACAGCTGGGTGTCCTTTAAGCAGCCGGTGAGGTTATTCAAGACGTATGTGGATTCCGTCCGACACTTCAAAGGGCGATGGTACACGGTGAAACCGATCACCTATTTTTCCCTGCACTCTCTTTATTATTACAAGCGGAATGCGGCCGGGGAGGAGAAGCTTATGTCGAGGATACCCTTGAGGTGGCAGCCCGACCATTTTAAGCTTTCAACCAGTCATTACCGGGTGAAGTTCTCGAGTCTGGATGTCGAGGAAAGACTGGCTTACAAGAAGCTGGTGGAATATGTGCAGAGTTTCAACCTAGCGATTTGGGTCGACCGAAAAGGTGCTCCTTATGTCGATGAGGCTGGGATGCCGATCTGCGAACCCCGTCTTGTCAACACAAGGACTCTTCTCGAGTGTGATACATACGAGAAGGCTATGGAATTGTTGCGTAGGTGTTCTTTTATTCTTATTTTCCTTGGTCGTGTTTTGCCTACTGACGTTTGTGTTTTTTGTTTTGCAGGTGCTATGCCCTTTGTTCGTGATCGTGTTCTCAAGCTGGCCAACCAAGCAGGAGCCCCGGACAGGGTTCCCAAGAAAAAGAAAAAGGTGGCACCCCACGTTCAGGAGGTGGCTGGTGATTCTGGGGTAGGTACCTTGAACACTGCTAGCCCTGTGCCTACTTCCCCACCGCCCATTCAACGCTCCTCTCAAATCCACATACAAGACAACCCACCTCCTTCTACCTCCCCTCTCCTCAAACGGAAGCGCTTGGATGGGGCTCTTGCCAGGTCTGCCTTAGCGGGGGGCAGCAGTCCGGGTGGCCCTGGGAGCTATCTACTGCCCCCTTGCTACATAGAGCAGGAATTTTTCAAAGCTAAAGGTGTTGTTGCAGTGTCGGCGCTCGAGGCGAAGGCCATCTTGAGCCAGGATGCTGATGTCCGGCGAAGGGAGTTGGCGAGGGATCTGGCTGCGGTCATCAGGGTGATGGAGACCGCCATGGTTCTGACCGACACCTCTATTTCCACGACTTCCTTGGAGGATGCCCTTTTGAAGGCTCGTTTTGAGAAGGATAGGTTGTCAAAGGACCTGTCTGATTACAAGGAGGAGCATCAGCTGCAAGAGGGGCTGAAGAAGGAGTTGGAGGAGATGAAGCTGGAGCGGGACACACTGAAGGCGGAGAAGGTGAGCCTGGAGGAGCAAGCTGTTGAGCATAAAAAGGTAGCCGAGGAAAATGCTCAGCTCCGTGCCCGTTTGGCTTTGCTCGAGGGTACCATTCGTCCCCTGGCGGATGAGAATGAAGAGGAGCTTGCTCTCCGTACCCGGGGTGAATTGGTGGGACACATCTGTGCTCTCAACAAGGATCTGGTGGCCATGTTCAAAGAAGGGTTCGACAATGCTGTCGATCAGCTGAGAATATTGAACCCTGGGTTGGTGACAGAGGGGTCGGCTCACAATTACTGTGTCGCTGACGGGGAGATTGTGTGTCCCTTCGAAGCGGACGAGGAGCTGGAAGAAGAAGAAGAGTAACTCCGGGCGGAGTCTTTGGATTTTTTTTGTTTTGTTAATTTGTATGGCCTGCGTGCCCATGTATGACGACCTCCGTGCCTGTATAAATATTGGCCTTCGGGCTCACTTTGTATTTTCTTTGGCTATGGCCGTGTTTGAATGAATGTTTAAATTTTAGCTATTAACTTGCTTGATTCTGTACATTTTTGTATTTGCTATATTTTTGAACTGTTTGTGCTCGACTATGTTGGTCCCGCCCGTTTAGGGAACCGATGAGGTAGCGGGTGTTGCGCTCGCCTAAAATCAAGGTCGAGTTCGCGATTGGAGAACTCCGACCTCGGGGCTTGGGCCTTCCCATCGCGAGCTGGGTGCCCTACCAATCGTGGTACTGCGACGCTGGGGCTCATTTGAGGTGCCCAGTGTCGGGGAAGGTTGTGTCCGCTGGAAGGGTCGTGTTCGTCCCTGGGTAGCGTGGATCCTCCCTGTTGTTTTGGTGGTGGAGAGCATGGTTGTACCTCCCATGTCTCCCCGTGACATATTTAGCTGTAATATTGTCTAAGTTTCTCTGTGTTCCATAGTCGAGCGAGTTCTTCACCTTGTAGGTTTTCTAGATAGTAGGCCCCGTTGCTCGTCTTGTCGCGGACGCGGTAAGGACCTTCCCAGTTGGCGGCCAGTTTACCCTCTCTTGGGTTTTTTTGGTTTCTTCTGAGGACCAAGCTGCCCACCTGGAACTCTCTTTTTATGACCTTTGCGTCGTGGCGTAAGGCTATTTTTTGTTTGAGGGATATTTCTCTAAGGGCTGCTTCGGAGCGGATCTCGTCGACGAGATCCAGCTTGGCTCTAAGTGCCTCGTCGTTCATCTCCTCGTCGAGGGGCTCCTCTATGCGTCTCGTCGGCTCTCGTATTTCTACTGGGATGACTGATTCGGTGCCATATGTTAGTCTGAATGGGGTTTCCCCGATCGTGGAATGTGGTGTCGTGCGGTACGCCCACAGGACGCTGTGTAACTCCTCAACCCATACTCTTTTTGCCTCGCCGAGTCTGCGCTTCAGTCCGTACAGGATTACCCTATTGGCTGCCTCCGCTTGTCCGTTGGTTTGAGGGTGCTCGATGTAACATCCCAGGCCCCTCGCAAGGCAATCCCGGCACTGCCACCTCACGATCTTCTCTACCCCCCTCTCTAGTAGAGTTTTTGCCTTCCGTGGGAATCGAACCATGTACCCTGGGGTTCAAGTACATGTTCAATCCATTCCCACTACCACTTGAGCTAGCTCAATTGGTAGTTGGAATGGATTGAACATGTACTTGAACCCCAGGGTACATGGTTCGATTCCCACGGAAGGCAAAAACTCTACTAGAGAGGGGGGCAGAGAAGATCGTGAGGTGGCAGTGCCGGGATTGCCTTGGGAGGGGCCCGGGCTGTTACAAAAAAAAAGGTGCCTTTTTTTGTAACAGCCCGGGCCCCTCGCAAGGCAATCCCGACACTATTACCTCATGATCTTCTCTACCCCCCTCACTAGTAGAGTTTTTGCCTTCCGTGGGAATCGAACCCTGTACCCTGGGGTTCAAGTACTTGTTCAATCCATTCCCACTACCACTTGAGCTAGTAGCTCAATTGGTAGTGGGAATGGATTGAACAAGTACTTGAACCCCAGGGTACATGGTTCGATTTCCACGGAAGGCAAAAACTCTACTAGTGAGGGGGGTAGAGAAGATCATGAGGTAATAGTGTTGGGATTGCCTTGCGAGGGGCCCGGGCTGTTACACTCGACGGATGTGAAATGTTGTTTAGTGCCTAAGCTGGCCACGAAGTCCTGAAATCCTCCATCCGTGAATTGCGTCCCATTGTCCGTGATGAAGACCTGAGGTATGCCGAATCGAGCGAGAATATTTCGTTTGAAAAATCGAAGAATGTTCTGCGCCGTTATTTTGGCCAGTGCTTCTGCTTCGATCCATTTGGTGAAATAGTCTACCCCTACAATTAGGTATTTATTTTGGTATGACCCAGTTACGAATGACCCGAGGATGTCCATTCCCCACCATATGAAGGGCCAAGGAGAGGAGAGTGTTTTTAGCTCGTTTGGGGGTACGAGGTGCATGTCGGCGTGTCGTTGACATTTGTCGCATTTTTTGACGTGTTCCTTGGAGTCGTGTTGCACTGTCGGCCAATAGTAGCCCGCTCGGAGAGCCTTGCGTGCGAGCGATCGTCCGCCGAGATGTTGGGCGTTGATTCCTCGGTGCATTTCCCCTAATATGCCGGGGACTTTCTCTTCTTCGACGCATTTGAGTAACGGGATGGAGAGTCCTCTACGGTAGAGTTTCCTTTCGAGGAGGACATATGA
This sequence comes from Lathyrus aphaca, assembly GCA_963966055.1. NCBI lineage: Eukaryota > Viridiplantae > Streptophyta > Magnoliopsida > Fabales > Fabaceae > Lathyrus > Lathyrus aphaca. The sequence goes on from OZ014523.1 coordinate 472,055,711, forward strand.
GCACGCCCTACGTTTGGTAGCGGCCGCCTCTTTAGGGTATATGGGGAGTTCGCCCTTTGTGAGGTAATCATAGATGGGTGTCATCCAGCAATGAGTGTCCCCGATCATGTTAACCTCGAGTGGAGGAGGTGGCTTCTCGGTACTAGGTCGAGGAAGGATTTCTTGGATTACTGATTTTTTTCCGCCCTTCCTTCTCGTGCTAGCCAGTTTCGATAGGATGTCTGCTCGCGTGTAATGCTCGCGAGGTACGTGTTGGACTTCCCACTTCTCGAATTTTTCGAGTCTTTCTTTGACCAAAGCTAAGTACTCGATGAGGTTGTCGTTCTTGGTTTGGTACTCTCCCCGTACTTGTGATGCCACGAGTTGGGAGTCTGTTGATATTTTTACTTCCTTTGCTCCTAGGTCTTCGGCCAATCTCAGACCGGCGATGAAAGCCTCATATTCGGCTTGGTTGTTGGAGGTTGGGAAGGCTAATGCTAGTGAGATCTCAATCAGGATTCCGTCCTCGTTTTCGAGGATGATGCTGGCCCCGCTGCCTGTCGAGCTGGAGGCGCCGTTGACGAAGATCGTCCATTTATGGGCGCCGTCTGTTGGCATTGGGTTATGAGTCATTTCCGCGACAAAGTCGGCCAGGGCTTGAGCTTTCAAAGCTTTCCTGTTCCCGTACTGTATGTCGAATTCGGAAAGTTCCAGCGACCATTTTAACATTCTGCCGGCCATGTCCAGTCGACCAAGGAGTTGTTTTATTGGTTGGTCGGTTCTTACCTTGATCGTGTGAGCGAGGAAGTAATGACGTAATTTTCTCGCGGAGTTTATGAGAGCTAATGCAACTTTTTCAATTTGTTGGTATCTGAGCTCGGGGCCTTGGAGTGCTTTGCTTGTGAAGTAGATGGGTTTTTGTCCCTCGTCGGTTTCTCTGATAAGAGCGACACTGACGGCCTCGGTTGCCACGGACAGATACAGGTATAAGATCTCCCTTTCCAATGGTCGTGACAGGACCGGGGGTTCGGAGAGGACCTTCTTCAGATGGAGTAGTGCTCGTTCGCATTCGTCGGTCCATTCGAAGGTGGCTTCCTTACGGAGGAGTCTAAAGAAAGGTAGCGCGTGCTGGGCGGATTTGGCGATGAAACGGGAGAGCGAGGCGAGCACCCCGTTGAGGGATTGAATGGATTTTTTAGATTTCGGGGTCGGAAACTCCGAGAATGCTCGACATTTGTCGGGATTGGCCTCTATTCCCCTCTCGGTGAGGTAGAAACCTAGGAATTTTCCTGCCCGGACGCCGAATGTGCATTTCTCGGGGTTAAACCTCATTTTGCATTGTCTCGCCTGCTCGAAGACTTTGTAGAGGTGTCGAGCGTTGTCGGTCTCCTCGTGTGATTTGATGATCGTGTCGTCCATGTATACCTCGAGCATATCCCCGATTTCTCCTCGGAAGACCTTGTTCATCATGCGCTGATATGTGGCCCCGATGTTCTTGAGTCCGAAAGGCATTACGTTGTAATAGTAATTACCGGTCGGGGTCATGAATGTCGTGTGTCTCTTGTCCATGTCCGACATAGGGATTTGATTATATCCGCTGTATGCGTCCATGAAGGACAAGAGTTTGAAACCTGCAGAATTGTCGACGAGTTTATCTATGTTAGGGAGAGGAAAAACATCTTTGGGGCAGACCCTATTAAGATCAGTATAATCAACACACATACGCCATTTTCCATTATTTTTCTTAACGAGGACTACATTAGAGAGCCAGGTTGTGTACTGGGCTTCAGAAATAAAATTTGCCTCTAGGAGGTCTTTTACAGCTCGCTCGGCAGCCTCCGCTTTCTCGGGGGACTGCTTGCGCCTACGCTGTACTACAGGCCTGATTTCCCGGTCTAAAGCTAATTAGTGACATGCGACCTCAGGATCTAGGTCGGGCATTTCCGCGGCGTTCCATGTGAAGAGATTTGAGTTCTCCCTGAGGCATATCGTGAGCTGCTTCCTTGTTTTGTCGGGTAGCCCCTTGCTTATCTTTACTGTCCTGTTGAGGTCATCGCCCAGAGGGACGAGCTCGAACTCTCCATCCGGGACTGGGCGGAATGGGTGAGTGGGAGCCTGTCCCTCGGTGGGTTTCCGCTCTTCAGTTTCGTCCTGGCCAATGCGGAAATCGAGGTTGATGGCGTTGATTCCCTAGGGGGGAGGCTCCTCGACCCTGAGCTTTTTGTTACTCTTTGTGTTGACTGTGGCCTGTCCTTTTACTGCGGCATCGTAACACCTTCGGGCGGCTTCGATGTCGCTGTGGATGGTGACTACGCGGCCCAGTTTGGTGTAATATTTCATTTTCAGATGGACAGTAGACGGGACCGCCGTCAGCTCAGCTAGAGTCGGGCGGCCGAGGATGCAGTTGTAAAGAGAGGGACATTCTATGACCAAGAACTGGATCTTGATTTCTCTGGCCGTCTCTTGCTCTCCGAAGGTGACGAGAGTTCGACGTAGCCCCACGGCTTTGTCGTGGCCCCGTTGAATCCTTGGAGGTCGGATCCGACGTAGAGGGATAGGTTGGTTTTGTCCAATTTTAGGGTCTTGAAAAGGTGGACGTACATGATGTCCACCGAACTGCCTTGGTCGACCAAAATGCGTCGGATGTCGAAGTGATCCATCTTGGCTCTGATCAACAGCGGGATGCCCGAGTTGGGGGAACCGCCCGGAAGCTCCTCTAGAAAGAAGGATATTGGGTTGGACATGCCTCGGTATTTTTTCAGCGTTACCTTTTGCTCGGGTGCGGTCAGAAGGAGTTCGTCGAACTTGCGCTTTACCGAAAGGGCGGCGGCTTCGCCGTTCATCTCTCCGCCTGATATGACAAGGGCGGTTGGAAAGTCTTCCCTGGGGTTGAGAGCAGTGATCCGCCCTTCTGGTGGTGTATCAGGGAAGCTGAAGTCTTCTAGTCGTGATATGCAAAGGGCCACCTGATAGGAAGAGTCGTCGGGGGGAGTGTCCTCCCGGGGTCTCTTCTTTTCTTGCTCTTCGTGTTTGGAGGCTTCGTTCCTCCTAGTGTATTTCTTGAGATGTCCCTCTTGGATCAAAATCTCTATTGCATATTTCAAGTGAACGCAATCTTCAGTCACATGCCCATGGCTTTTGTGGAACCTGCAGTACTTGGACTTGTCGGTGTGAGGCTTGGGTGCAGAAGGTTTTGGGAACCTCACCCTGCCCTGTTTGAACTCGGAGTTGATGCATTCGGCGAGGATGCGCTCGCGGGGAGCCGTCAGCAATGTATATTCGCTGTATCGGCCCGCGGGGCCTCTTCCTTCACGGGGTTCGCGGGGTTTTTCTTCCCTTCGCATGTCCCCGTTGCGACGGGGAACGTTCAGATCCTCACGCATGGGATGGTCGGTTTCCCCGGTGTTACGGCTGTTGCGAGCGTTGTGGGCAACCTGCTTTTCCTCGTATCTGATGTAAGCTTGGGCTTTATGCAGGAGGTCATTCAAAGTGCGGGGAGGTTCTATCCCAACTGCTCGGCTAAGTTCGCTTTCGGGCAAGAGTCCCCTCTCGAGGAGATATTTCTTCATGTGTTCCATGGTGTCCACCTCGACAGCCTCTTGGTTAAATCGCTCGATATACGAGCGCAATGTCTCATTTTTCCTTTGCACTATGTGTTGCGGTGAGAATCGGATACCAAGCTATTGATTAAGCTTGAATCACAATTATTAAATGTTCACCACCGACTTTAATTTAATCCAAAGGGAAACGGGAAAAAAGATCGTAAAAACCCTAAATGAGGAGAAACTAGGTTCGGGGGTTGATTATACCTAGGGAAGGTGTTAGCATCCTAAGCATCCGCAGTATCCTACGGGAACCTCTTGTTAATATTTGTGTTATTGTTATTTATTGCTTGCTAAAATTATGGGAACCTAAGGTTTTTATTTCTAATGGTGCTCGCACAACATCGCATCGATGCCTACGTATCGGGTATAGAATCAGAGCACTCGTAGTTCTCCTAAGGATTAACGAACACTTGGTTACGCTCAAGGTTCGCGGGGGAAGGTAAGTGTTATGGCAAACACTCACGTGACTTTAGGAAAGTCACAAAATGTTCTAAAATAAAAAGTCCTAATGGCTAAGGTCAAAAAGGTAACTAGGGATGGCTAAACTTCCTATGACATTGAGTCAACTGCAGGAGTTCTTTCCCTTTTGGATTTAAATGCAAAGAAAGTAAATAAATGAGGGTGCAAGCTCCTAAGTCTAAGGCATAGGTTGCTACTTGCAAAAATGAACTGAATAAAGTAAATAGAAATGCAAGATAAAAGGCTTAGTAACCGGGCTATGGCTCGATATATGGATCGAGAATGCGGGGGTGGAAAACAAGCGTGGTGCGTCAATTTGCTTAAGTTGGAAAGCTGTGAAGTGTAAAGAATGTGCAGATGGCGATCGTAAAACGACCGACTTACGTGTGTGAGTGAAGTGTGTAAAGTTCACTTGGCGTTGGACCAAGGATTTATTATCTTGAAAATTAATGTGCGCTTTCAATTTTATTTTAACAGGTATATGGTCATGATGCGAAATGAAATAAATATAAACATAGCGTGCATACAACCAAAACACCGAAAGATTAAATTAAAACCTCACACTAAGAGATAAACCTAAATCTAAACCTCTCACACTAATGGGATCTAAAACTAAGCTAAACAAACTCTATCTTAAACGAATAAGAACTATACAAATATTTTTTGGATTTTTATATAAAAATAAATAAATGATTAATGAAATATGTACTAAAAATAAGATAGAAAAGAAGAAATCGAATTCGAAATATTTTTTTTTGTTGTATATTTTTGTGTGTATATAAATATCTAACTAAATATAAAAATAAATAGAAAAGAAAATTTTGAAAATAAAAGTTTTATATTGTTTATTTTATATGTATATGTATATAGATTTCTAACTAAATATAATAATAAAAATAAAATAGAAAAGAAAATTTTGAAATTAAAAAGATTTTTTTTATTTTATATGTATATAGATTTTTTAACTAAATATAATAATAATAATAGAAAAGAAAATATTAAAATTAAAATGCTTATTTACTTATTTGTATATACATTTAAATGAGAAAATAATAAATTATCTAAACATTTAATAAAAATTAGTTTAATTAGTTAAAATTAAATAAAAAGAATTAATTGAATTGTAAAATATTTTTAGATTTTTTTTTGAAAAAAGAAAAGAGAAAAGAAAGGTTGATTTTAGCAAACAGGGGGTGCATGAGAAAAGATGGCCCAGTTGGCCCATAAAGCCGAAACCGGCCGGGTTGGGTTTGACCCGGACCCGGTTCGGTTACTCTAGCAGGGTTTAGGGTTCGCAGCCTCCCCCCCAATTTGTTTTTCCAGAAAAAGAACGAAGAAGAACAAAAAAGCAACGAACACGCTCCTGAATTCCATGTCCGTCTCATTCTCTCAAATCTCCTCCTAACTTCACAACTCTCAAATTTCCAATTGGTTCGAATCTCTCTCTCTCGCAAATTTCAATTCCGATTTGCTTCGATCTCCGCCGCGATGAACGTCTCTCTTCTCCGATTCGGCTTGCGCGTTTTGGTCTTCTTGGTGAGTTTCAGATCTATTTTTGTGGTTCAGACTCTTCTCTCGGCTTGTCTTCGACTCCGGTTAGTCTTGTCTCAACTCATCTCATATCTTAGGTTCATCTCTTCTTCTGTGTTCTGATCACAAATTTGTTGTTGCTCGGTGGTTTGTGTGATGTGCTAGTGGAGGTTTTGTTGGAGGTAGATTCGAAAAGTTTTGGGAGAGCACGGTTTGTGTTGGTTTGTTTTGTTTCAGTATTTTGAGGAAGGCGTGAAGGAAGGTCAATTGATTAAAGAGTTGTTGAGGTGATGGTTGTTCGGTTCATATTTGTTATGCTGAGGGTGAATGGAGAATGCGGTTGAATGGTATGAAGGTGATTGATAATGGTTGTAGAGGTGATGAAGGTTGCAGTGTTGTTTTCAGGTTTGATGAAGGCTGTGATGGTTCTTTGGTTCTGTTTGGTGGTGATGGTGATATACTGAGTTGAAGGAGGATCCTTCGGTGATTTCGCGGTTAAAGTGGCGGTGGTCGAAAATTATTTCTTGTGAGGGACTCGCGGCCGGTGTTTTTGTTGTGCTGTTAAGTCAAAAGTATGAGTTTGAAGGTGTGAGGTCCGGCTGAGTTTGGAGGTGGTGATCGTGATGAAGTGAGGGCGGAAGAAAAGGTTCTGTGTTGACGGTGATGAGTTGAAACAGGTGGATGGCTTCGGTTGTGGACGGTTGTGATTTTCAGAGGTTTATGGTGAGAAGAGATTTTGTGGTTTAGAAATTGCAAGGTGTTTTGGTGATGTAAGGCTGCTGGTTGTGTCTGAAGAGGATTGTTGCAGGTGGCGTTGTTGTCACAGTGATGTTGAAGAGAGCTGAAGGCGTGGTTCAGGTTGGAGTTGAGTGTTAAGGTTAAAGGTTGTTGTTCTGTGATGTAGGTTTATGTATCTGTACGTATGGCTGCCATGACTGGTTCTTTTATGTTGTATATGGGCTGCTGTTTTTTGTGTATGACTCTTGCTGTTTTTTGTGAGTTATTCTTTCTTTTTTTGGTTTGTCCTTATTTTTGTTTGCTGAATTTTTGGTGATTTTGTTTGAAGGTATGTATGTTTGAAGTTCTATATGGCTGTGAATGCAGTATGCTATGCAACATGGGGAAGAATGAAGTGAGATTGAAAAAAAAAAGAAGGAAACTAGCTAGTCGAAATCAAAAATCAACCGTAAACGCAAACATGGCCATAAGAGGAATCAAACAAGTCCGAAAAGAGGTGAAGGAATAGGAAAATATTACCGACCCGAAAGTTATCGGGGTGAAGAATCCGCAATGGTAAGCTTCACGTGTACGCTTCTTTTCTCTTTTGTGTAGCTTCTTCCCCCACTCCTTGCTACTGCTTTGTTCTTCTGCAATATGAATGCTGGTTGGTATTAGTTATTGATTTCTTGTGATGGTGCTGAATTTTCTGTGCTTTTGTGTCAATCTCCTCTTTTCTTGTGGTTTTTTGTGGTGAGAAAGTGGCTGTTTTTTGTAATTGTGATGCTGTCCTCTTTTTGCAATGTAACAGTCCCATATATGTAGGATGAAATTAGGGTTTTTGGTTTGAATTTCTGTCCTTGTTGCTTGTTGATGAAGGGTTGGGACAAGGGGGACAGATTCTGAATTTTTGGTTGTAGTGGGAGGCTGTAGCAGGCTGTTTTGTGTGCTGAGTGCTGTTGTCCTGCTTTTTTTGTTGTTGTTTTTTCTGTTGTTTGTTGCTGTTTGTTGTTGTTTTTTTTGTACTAATTTTGACACTTTGTTATGAGAGAAAAAAAAGAAGCTTATAATATGTAAAAAAGAATTAACATGAATGCTGAATTTTTAATGGTATGCTTGAATGAAATAGAAATTGAAATGCTCATGTAACATATATGGGGCTGTTTTGAATTAAACATGAAGTTGGAAAAAAATACTTGAAAATAAATATGTTTGGATTATAAACTTGAATGATGTGAAATATGATGAATGGTTCTAAATGATGCAATGTGTTGAATGAATTTGATTGAATAAATATGATGATTATGATTATGTATGAGTTTGATGAAATGTTAATGCTAACTTGTTTTTTTTAATTTTCATGTGTATGATGAATGGAAAAGGCATGAAGTTGGAGATGTGGCATAGCATGAAGAATCAAGAAAACAAAACATGGAGTTGGATGCATTCTTATGATGAGAAAATTGAACCATCTTTATTTAAGAAACACTTTTATTTTGAATTTGTAATTGCTAATTTGTAACTTGTAACTTGTATGTAACTTGACAAAAGCTTGTAATTGAATTTGGTTATGGAAAAGAAATTGTAACTTTGGCATTTAAACTTTGAGAATTTTTGTTTGACATGAGTTGATATTTGTAATTTTTTGGAAAAAGAATTGGAACTTTGTGGTTTGAAACAACCACTTTTTATGAATTTGGAATCAATTTTGGAATGGAAATTGGACTTGGAATGAATTGGAATGGAATTTGAACTTGGAATGAATTGGAATGGAAATGATATGGATTAAGAATTATAAAAAAAGATCTTGAAATTGAGACTTTGGAATTGATTTTTAAAAATAGAAATTGGAAAGGAAACCTTGAAATATAAATTGCAATAGGAATTTTAATAGAAAATGAAATTGAATTGGATTTAAACCTATGATAAAATTGAATTAAAAATTAGAAATGAAAATTAAAAATTAGATTTAGAAACAAAACTTGAAAATGAATTAAAAATTAGGAATAGAAATTAGAAATTAATTTAGAGAAAAAACTTTGAAAATGAAATGGAAATAAAATTTAAGTTTAAAATTTAAGCATGAATTAAGAACTAGAAGTAGAAATTGAAACAAGAATTAGAAGTAGAAATTGAAAAAAAATAGAAACTTGAAAAATAGAATAAGAAAAGGAAATTAAAATTAAAATTAAAACATGTGAAATAGAAATTAAATTAAAAATCTTGGAAGTGAAAAGAAATAAAAATTAAATTTATAAATAACTTGAAAAGGAGTTAGAAGCAACAAAGAAATAAAAAAAACTTGGAATTCTCTGCTAAATGCGATGAACGTATGATGCAAGCAGTTAGGGGTAAAATTTGGGGTGTGACAGTTGCCCCTATTTAAATAACTTTACCAGATGGCATGAATGACGATAGACACTCAGGCGATCAGGGTGAAAGGTATTTAAATATATAAATAATCGGAAATTTTGCCCCTAAATGCAATGTTATGCTGGACTAACAAACTATCTAACTCTGTAACAACTATGCAAAGAATGATGATTATGATATGAATGATTAGAATGAGATAAATCGACGACCACAAGCCAAGACTCACTGGGGATGTCATACACTGGGGATAAAGAAACGAAAACGGGAAGTATTCAAAGTGATAAATCAATAGGTTCAAGTGTAATTGTTGACACTAAGAATAACAAAAGACGGGAACAAAAGGAAATCCAACGCGTTGGATCAACGAACACAGACAAAACAAAATAAAATTCAAAGTGACTGCACAGTGGCTCGATGCGACCAATTGGCACCAAGAAAACAAATAAGACAAGGAAATAAATCGAAGTGGTAGATCAATGGCTCTATGCGACCAATTGACTTTGAGAAGTAAAAGCAGCAACATATTCAAAGTGAATGCGCAGCGGCTCGATGCGACCAACTGACACCAAGAATACAACAAAATAAACATTCAAAGTGAATGTGCAGCGGCTCTATGCGACCAACTGTCACTGGAAATGATAATCATAATATTCAAAGTGAATGCGCAGCGGCTCGATGCGACCAACTGACACTAAGAATACAACAAAATAAACATTCAAAGGGAAAGTGCAGCGGCTCAATGCGACCAACTGACACTGAGAATGACAATAACAAACTTATTCAAGGTGAATGCGCTGCGGCTCGATCCGACCAACTGACACCAAGAATAAGACAAGGAAAATATTCAAAATGAATGCGCAGTGGCTCCATGCGACCAACTGTCACTGGAAATGATACAATATTCAAAGTGAATGCGCAGCGGCTCGATGCGACCAACTGACACTAAGAATAGAAATGACACAAAATTCAAAGTGAATGCGCAGCGGCTCTATGCGACCAACTGACACCATGAATAACAACAAAATATTCGAAGTGGAAGCGCAATAGGTTCGAGACCTATTGACACTAAGAATAGAAGCCAAGATACACTCAAAGTGAATGCGCAACAGGTTAGAAAAACCGGTTGATACTAAGAATGATAAAGACCAAGTAGTCAAAGTATTCAAAAATGGTAAATTAGCAGGTTCAAATGTAACTGCCGACACCGAGAATAAGGAAGGAAATCACAGTGATTTAGTAGTGGCTCTATGCGACCAACTAACATTGGGAATAGGATGAAAATCACCCAAAGATAGATCAACGGCTCTAAGCGACCGGCTAACGCAAAGAAGTAACAACAAAATATGTTGGAGCTTTCAAATAAGATAAAATATCCAACCTCTGGAAATTCCTTCAGGAACCATCAAGAGAAAGGTACAAGTGTGTGCCAAAATCAAATGGACTTGGATTTTAAGAAAAAGGTTTTAGGACCTGCTTAAAAGATTTGTGCCGATGACAATTGGACTTCAAGGAGACCTGGTGGTCGTAAAGACAAATACCAACCACAATTAGAATTCCACAGGGAACACCAGCAATTAATGGGGACAAAAACATTGGTAAACCAAACTTCGGGCACCAACAACAATGAATTTTCAAATTGAACACTAATGATATCTGGACTTGGAGTTAGACAGACGACAACTGGGGACAGATAAATGCTAATGTCAAATGCACATGATTGAGCATGATGCGAATGATCATGATATGCAAATGTTGACTCTAAAGAGACAAAGAGTTGACAAGACTCAATGAGGAGTAGGCTCTCAACACCAATACTTAGATGAACAATATAAAAAACACTGGGGAGATGTCTTCGAACTTGGAAATCATGCTTGGTCCAAGGATCCATCCAAGAGTGTTATAAGTTTTGAACTTCTATGGAGATTTCTGTAACAATAGTATAAAAGTGTTGTTGCAAACCAGGGCTTCTTGGGGAAACAGAAGGTTTTTTTTTCAATTTTTCTAAAGTCAAAGAAACCTGAAAGTTTTTTATTATGTTTTCAAAAAAAACATTTCCTTAAGAAAAAAACTTGTCATTTTCAGAGTTAAATTGTAATCAAGTGATGGCATTTTGCATAACAAAAGAAAATAAGAAGCTGAACCACAAAATTCATAGGCAAAGTTTATATTTTATTCAAGAATGGTAGCTTGCTAATGGCAAAAACTCCATGGGAAATTACAGTTTGAAAATGGCAATGGGGAAAGGTCTATATTGAATCCAACGACCACTACAATCCCTAATAACTAAGACTGCCCGACACCTTGCTTCCGACAAGAGCAAATGGATTGGTCCTCCATCATGATTCTTCAGTAATGGTAAACACCATCTGACACAGTCAAATGCCTTTGTCCCTAACTTTTGCCTGGACCGCCCTTTCGGGTTTTCAATCCACCGGGACGCTCTTTTTTGCCTAAGCCGCCCTTTCGGGTTTTCAACTTAGCGAGCTCTTATTTTTTCATTTTTATCCCTAACTTTTGCCTGGATCTCCTTCATAGGTTTTGATCCACCGGGATACCCATTTTTGCCTAGGTCGCCATTTCTGGTTTTCGACCTATCGGGTTTTATTTAGGCATAATATTTTTTGACTGCATCAGAATTCACCGGGTGCTTCAGCTGTTCACCATCCATAGTTGTAAGGATTAAGGAACCTCCGGAGAATGCCACCTTCACAACATATGGGCCTTCATAGTTAGGACTCCATTTTCCACGCATGTCTTTGTGGACTGGCAAGATTTTCTTGAGTACAAGATCTCCCTCTTTGAATTCTCGGAGACGGACTTTCTTGTCAAATGCTCTCTTGATGCGCTTCTGGTACAACTGGCCATGACACATGGCGGTCATTCTCTTCTCATCAATGAGGTTCAGTTGGTCAAACCTGTTTTGGACCCACTCAGCTTCCTCCAGTTTGGTTTCCATCAAGATTCTCAAAGATGGTATCTCTACTTCAATAGGGAGAACTGCATCCATCCCATATACCAGAGAGAAAGGGGTTGCCCCTGTTGAAGTGCGAACTGATGTTCTGTATCCGTGTAAAGCATATGGTAACATCTCATGCCAATCTTTGTAAGTTTTTACCATCTTCTGCAGAATCTTTTTGATGTTCTTGTTTGCAGCTTCAACAGCTCCATTCATCTTCGGACGATACGGAGAAAAGTTATGATGTTCAATCTTGAATGTCTCACACAGCTCTTTCATTGTTTTGTTGTTCAAATTGGTCTCATTATCTGTGATGATTCGGCTTGGGATTCCATAACGGCAGATAATTTGGTTTTTGATGAAACGGGCAACCACTTGCTTTGTCACATTGGCGTAGGAAGCTGCTTCTACCCATTTGGTGAAGTAATCGATTGCGACCAAGATAAACCGATGACCATTGGAAGCTTTAGGCTCAATTGCCCCTATCATGTCAATGCCCCACATTGAGAAGGGCCAAGGTGATGACAGCACATTCAAAAGTGTTGGAGGTACGTGCACCTTGTCGACATAAATCTGGCATTTATGACACTTCCTGGCATACTTGAAACAATCTGATTCCATGGTCAACCAGAAGTATCCAGCTCTCAAAATCTTCCTGGACATGGCATGTCCATTGGCATGTGTTCCAAATGATCCCTCATGGATTTCCCTGATCAATAAGTCTGCTTCGCGTTTGTCCACACATCTGAGCAGAACCATATCATGATTTCTCTTGTAAAGCACATTGTTGCTGAGGAAAAACTTAGACGCCAATCTTCTTAAAGTCTTCTTGTCTAGAGTTGTTGCATCCGCTGGGTACTCCTGATTTTGCAAGTAGTTCTTAATGTCATAGAACCACGGTTTCTCATCAGTTTCTTCTTCGACTAGTATATAGTAGGCTGGTGCAGTTCTTCGCTCGATTGTAATGAGTGGAGCTTCATTAAGAAATCTGACTTGAAACATAGAGGCCAACATAGCCAAGGCATCGGCTATTTGATTCTCTGCCCTTGGAACATGATGGAAAGTGACTTCATCAAAGTATTTGATCAATTCCACAATATGGGCACGGTATGGGATCAACTTCTCGTCACGGGTCTCCCATTCACCTTTAACTTGGTATATTACCAAAGCTGAGTCTCCATATACATCAAGGATCTTGATTCTGGTATCAATTGCAGCTTCGATACCCAAAACACATGCTTCATACTCTGCGATGTTGTTTGTACATTCGAAACATAATCTGGCTGTGAAAGGAGTATAACCACCATCAGGATTCATCAAGACAGCCCTCACACCATGTCCCATGTAGTTAGAGGAACCATCAAACATCATCTTCCAACGAGACCCTGGCTCGGGACCTTCATCTGGACCGGGAACTTCACAATCCTTTATCAACATGATGTCCTCGTCCGGAAACTCGAATTTCAAAGGTTCATAATCTTCGACAGGATGATCAACAAGGTATTCAGATAAAACACTGCCTTTAATAGACTTCTGGGTTACATACTGGATATCATATTCGGATAACAACATGTGCCAACGGGCGAGTCTTCCAGTCAAGGAAGGCTTCTCAAAAATGTACTTTATTGGATCCATTTTCGAGATCAACAAAGTAGTGTGACAAATCATATACTGCCTGAGGCGTCTAGCAGCCCATGCCAAAGCACAACAAGTCTTCTCTAAGAGTGAATATCTGCTTTCACAGTCTGTGAAATTCTTGCTTAAGTAATAAATGGCGTGCTCCTTACGACCAGTTTCGTCTTGTTGGCCTAATACACAACCCATAGATCCCTCGAGCATAGTCAGATACATGAAAAGAGGCTTCCCTGGGGTAGGTGGGATCAAGATAGGGGGTTCCTGTAGATAAACCTTAATCTTCTCAAAAGCCAGTTGACAATCAGGACTCCACCCAATTGCTTGATTCTTCCGGAGTAACTCGAATAAAGGCTCACAAGTAGCAGTCATGTTGGAGATAAATCTGGAGATGTAGTTCAATCTTCCAAGGAAGCCTCTGACTTTCTTTTCTGTTTTTGGAGCTGGCATCTCTTGAATTGCTCTGACCTTATCTGGATCTACTTCAATTCCTTGCTGACTAACAATAAAACCAAGTAACTTTCCTGATCGGACACCAAAAGTACACTTAGCTGGATTCAGGCGCAGTTGGAACTTTCTGAGACGCTCAAATAACTTCAAGAGATGATTCAAATGATCCTCCTCACTCTGTGATTTGGCAATCATATCATCCACATAGACTTCTATCTCTTTATGCATCATATCATGGAAAAGGGTGACCATCGCCCTTTGATAAGTGGCTCCTGCATTTCTAAGACCGAATGGCATAACTTTGTAACAATAAGTGCCCCATGGTGTGATGAATGTAGTCTTTTCCATATCGTCAGGATCCATCTTGATCTGGTTGTATCCTGAAAACCCATCCATGAAGGAGAAAACAGTAAATTTAGCAGTGTTGTCAACCAAAGTATCAATATGCGGAAGAGGGAAATCGTCCTTCGGACTGGCTTTGTTCAAATCCCTATAGTCCACACACATTCTGACTTTGCCATCCTTTTTAGGGACTGGCACAATATTAGCTACCCACTCAGGGTACTTTGCAACTGCGAGGAATCCAGCATCAAACTGCCTTTTGACCTCTTCTCGAATCTTCAGAGCCATGTCTGGTCTTGTTCTTCGAACCTTTTGCTTTACAGGAGGACAATCTGGTCGAAGAGGTAACTTATGGACCACTATGTCTGTGTCTAACCCGGGCATATCTTGATACGACCATGCAAACACATCTGCATATTCTTTGAGAAGCTTGACCAATCTTTCTCTAACGTCTGCTCCAAGTGTTGTACCAATCTTGACTTCCTTCTTGTCTTAATCAGTGCCAAGATTTATGGTCTCTACCTGCTCCTTATGTGGCTGAAGATCTGTGTGCTCATTCTCAACCAATCTTGCCAGTTCTTCGGGAATGTCACAATCTTCCTCACTTTCATCTTCCGCTTGGTAGATGGGCGAATCAAAGTTAGGAGAGAATGTAGAGTCATTGGATTCAACAGGGTTTTCGCTTATTCTGCATATGAGAATGATTTGTTTTTATTAAAAGTGGAAAATAGAGAAATGCAAGAGGAAAAGCTTTTTTATTGGTTTTGAAAAATTGCCATTTTCTTTTAAAAGTGAAAAGAGAGAAAAACAGTAAATGATCAAAATAAGAGTTTAACAAAATGCCTTCATTGATAATAACTTTGAAAATGAGAAGGGGCTCTACAAAATACTCCCATAGCCTTGGGCAGAGCTAGGGAACTTTGAAAACATTTAAAAAACAATAAATTACTTTGACAATGGAAAAAACTCTGGGATCTCGACTGCCTCCCAATTGCCCAAGGCTTCTTCACACTGATACACCAAATGATTCACATCTTCATCTTCAGAAACTCCATCAATTGCATTGACCTGATAACCAGCACTGGAAAACACCTCTTGAATGGTCTTCAGACGTCCTTTAACGGAGGTTGATGCTCCTTCCTTCACATGAGTCGGTTTGTAACCCAACCCGCAACGATCTAACTTCTGTTTGACTTCAATGACATCACCCCTGCCTTCATAGCTTCTTTCTTCCATGGTGGAAATGGTACTCTTCAGCGAAGCAAAAGATGGGATACCCTTCCCTTTTGGTTCCTCTACTTCCAAAAGGACAGCATTGGCTATCTCAAGAGCTTGGAAAGAAGTTTCCAAAGCATCTTCATCGGCCTCAATATAGCTAAAGGATGAAAAGTTGCTAACCATGAGATCTTCTTCCCCAGACACGGTTACCAGCTTATTATCGACTACAAACTTCATCTTCTGGTGTAAGGTAGAAGTGACTGCCCCAGCGGCATGGATCCAAGGTCTTCCGAGCAAGCAACTGTAATTGGGGTTAATGTCCATAACCTGGAAAGTGATTTTGAACACCTGTGGCCCAATCAGGATCGGTAAGTCTACTTCTCCAATAACATTCCTCCTTGACCCATCAAAAGCTTTCACAATCAGTGCACTGGGCATCATCTCTGCCCCTTGATAAGATAACTTAGCAAGCGTTCTTTTCGGCAAAACATTCAATGAAGATCCTGTATCCACAAGAACTCTTGCTAAAGTATCCTCTTGACATTTTACAGATATGTGGAGAGCACGGTTATGGTCCAAGCCCTCCTTTGGAAGATCCTCCATACTGAAGCTGAGATTGTTACATGCAGTGATATTGGCAATGACTCCATCAAACTGATTCACTGTTATATCATGTGTAACATGGGCTTGGGCTAGTAATTTCTGGAGAGCACTCCGATGGGCTGGTGAATGCATAAGAAGTGATAGGATAGATATTTTGGAAGGCGTTTGATGTAGCTGATCAATAACCTTATAATCACTCTTCTTAATGATTCTGAGAAATTCTGCATCCTCTTCTCCCAAGACTACCCCTTTATCCTAGTTGACAACAGCTAGAATGACTTCTTTAGGCGGAACCGTATTGGCTTGCTGAGTATAAACACGACCACTGCGAGTTAAACGACCTGCACCCGCTATGTCAGCACTTGCCACTTTTGAACCTTCCTTCTGACTAGCTTTATCAATCTTCTGATGAACTTTCCCTATATCATACTTCCATGGAACTGCTTTAGTGTCTTCATAAAGGAAAGGGTTACTCCTTTGTTCAAACCTTGGCTCAGGTATATTGAAAATGGGCATCACAGGCTCTGGCATATTAAAGATGGGTTGAACTCTTGAGGACTCAGGCAGGTTGAACACTGGCACCAAGGTAGAATCAGATTCAGGCAAGTTGAAAATGGGTTCAATCATTGCCACTTCATTCTTCTTCACACGACCGCTTACTTGTAAAACACCCATATTAATCAAATCTTGAACATCTTTTAAGATCAATTCACATCCCTTTGGGTTATTTGCACAAGCTTCACAATTCTTATGACAGTTCTTCAACATACCCACTTCTACTAACTTCGCATGGAAGTCTCTAAGCGGGGTCTTGATCTCTATGGCGTTGAAAATCAAATCTTCGTCAGACTCGTCAACAATAGCATTTATGGACCCATGCTTGGGTAAAGTATTATCTTTGACATTCGGACCAGTATTCCCAAATGACAGAATGTTTTTCTCCATCAAATCTTTCACGATGTACTTCAAAGCATAACAACCCTCCAAATCGTGCCCTGGGGCACCTTCATGGAATAAACAATGGGCATTTGAGTTGTAATTTGGTGGGAGCGGATTTGGTGGAGGACCCAAAGGCCTTGGAGTAATCAAACCTTTCTTCAGTAGTGAAGGATATAGTTCAGTATAGGTCATAGGGATTCGAGGATTAGGAGGCCTCCCTCCTGGTCTTCTATTCTGGAAGTTGGGATTCAGATGAGGAGCTGGAGTCCTCTGCTGGTAGGCTGAAGCACTGGGCGCTTGTTGATAGTCTGGATTGTTGAGCATTGGTTGATAAGGTGGAATCACTGGAGCCGCTTGTTGATACATCGGTACTGCTTGAGTTGGCCGATACATCGGGACTTGTGGATTATATGACGGTTGAACCGCCGCTACATAAGGATGTTGGGCATACTGTGGTGGATGAGCATACTGTTGTTGAGCCATAGGTGGAGGTCTCTGCCAAAGCGGATTTCTTCTTTGACTTGCCATTATGGCATTCGTCTCACCCTCTTTCTTCTTGTGGAAATTACTGGTAAATTTCTTGACATTATTTCCACTGCCAGTGTTGGAACTGCCAGATGCACCACTCATCTTTCCACTTTTTAGTCCAAGTTCAACTTTGATTCCCACGGCTACAAGGTCAGAGAAGCTAGCAGTTATGCTCCCCACCATTCTCTCATAGAATTCTGGTCGCACAGTGTCAACAAACCAGTCAGCTAATTCTCTTTCAGTTAATGGGGGCTCTACCTGAGAAGCGGTCCCTCTCCACCTCTGAGCATATTCTTTAAATGATTCAGAATCTTTTTGTGACATACTCAACAGTTGCCTCCTATCGGGAGCAAGGTCCATATTGTATTTGTACTGTTGGATGAAAGCATCTGCCAAGTCTTGGAAACTGCGAATCTTTGACTGGTCTAGCGTTAGATACCATTTGGAGGAGATTCCCTTCAGACTGTCCTGAAAGTAGTGGATCATTAATTTATCATTGTCCACCTGCGCAGCCATTCTTCGATAGTACATCAAGAGATGGTTCTTAGGACAAGTTGCACCCTCATACATATCAAAAGTGGGTATCTTGAACTTTGGAGGTATTACCAATCCAGACACCAGACACATCTCTCTAGCAGCGGCCCCAAAGATCTGGTCACCTTCAATCGCTCTTAACCTTTTTTCAAGGGTATCAAAATTCTCCTGCATCTTCTCATGTTTCTCGTCTCCGTTTTCAGACATATCGGGCGCGTCATACACCTGATGGTCATTAAAGTATGGTTGAGCACGGGTGTGCACAATGTCTGGTGTAAAATTAGCAACTGCATGGTTCTCTTCATTAGTCACAGGAATAGTCTGTTGAGCAGCAAATCCTTGAGGAGGAGGCACAAAACCTTGGGAAAGAAATGCCATACCCTGAGAAGGAGGTGCGAAACTTTGAGAAGCTAAACCTTGGGAAGGAGGGAAGAAACCTTGAGCAGCCAATCCTTGGGAATAAGGAATAAAACTTTGAGAAGCAAAATCTTGAGAAGGAGGGACGAATCCATGAGGAAGCCCAAAAGGAGGCCAGGTCACAGCGGTAGTGACTGATGACGTAGGCTCAGTCGTTGCAGTGACAATTTCTGACACCACAGTCTGTTGGGTATCCATCTTCGCTCGAATAACCTGCAACATTTCCATCATCTAACCCATATTTCCACGAATATCAGTAAGCTCCTCGTTAACTCTGTCCATCTCTAGGTCTCTTTCAACCATCCTCTTTTTGGCTTGAGCTCGAGTGTAGTATTTGCGTGAGAGCCTCAGTGTGAAAGCCGAATTGAGAGCAGATGAAGGGAATGAGTTTTATATGAAAAAATGCAAATGAAATGCCAAATGTATGAGTGCAATGCGAAAATTAAATTTTATTCAAGGAACATAAGAAACAATTTGCAAATACCAAGGAACGCATAATAATCAAAGGACATGATTTCATTAAATTCAAAAAGTGATACAAAGTCTTGAGTACATCTTCAAAAATCCCAAACAAAGCTTAATAAAGACAAAGACAAAGTCCTAAGGAGATTCTCCTAAAAGCCTCAGGTTGAGCTTCTCGATTTGTGCCTTCATCTGAGCCCTTTCAAGCATAAGTTGATCCACGATCGACTTCCAAGAAGTGTCCCCTTGAGTGCTGGAGGAAAATAAATCCTCTTGCGCTTTCCTTTTCTTGTTGGAGAGATCTTCTTCTTCCTTCATCTTCAACTGTCTTCTAAGTTCTTCATTCTCACTACTGATGATTTGATGTCGATTCTTCCATGCATTCTTCTCTCGAAGCTCTTTCTCCAAATCAATCTTCAGCTTCTCTGCATCATCCATAAAGATTAGAATGGGTTTCTTGAAGGTCATAGGATCCTGGCGAGGGTAAGGCCTCTTCAGACTGATTGCCCTATCTCGTACCCATTGGAGATAGGGTTCCATAGAAACACAATTCGGCTTTCCCAAGCTACTCCTCCCTTTCCTATGGATGTACTTCCAAGCTTGCATAATCTGTTTCTTGAGCTCTGGTTCTTCGTCATCCTTAAAGAAAATTCCTTCCACTTCAACACTCTTAGGTTTGTCCTTCAACGGATACCCAAGTTGGCGGCGAGCCAAAACTGGATTATAGCTGATTCCTCCCTTAGTGCCAAGAAGAGGCACATTAGCAAAATCACCACAGCTATCAATAATCAATGCTCCATCATAAACACGATTGTACTAACTAATGTCAGAGTGGGTAAGAGACATGATCCTTTGCGACCACCACAAACCATCCTTAAGATTCCAAAATGAAGCTGACTTAGGCAAGTGCAAAATAAACCACACGTACAACAATGATGCACAAGGTCATTCAAAGTGCGGGGAGGTTCTATCCCAACTGCTCGGCTAAGTTCGCTTTCGGGCAAGAGTCCCCTCTCGAGGAGATATTTCTTCATGTGTTCCATGGTGTCCACCTCGACAGACTCTTGGTTGAATCGCTCGATATACGAGCGCAATGTCTCATTTTTCCTTTGCACTATGTGTTGCGGTGAGAATCGGATACCAAGCTATTGATTAAGCTTGAATCACAATTATTAAATGTTCACCACCGACTTTAATTTAATCCAAAGGGAAAAGGGAAAAAAGATCGTAAAAACCCTAAATGAGGAGAAACTAGGTTCGGGGGTTGATTATACCTAGGGAAGGTGTTAGCATCCTAAGCATCCGCAGTATCCTACGGGAACCTCTTGTTAATATTTGTGTTATTGTTATTTATTGCTTGCTAAAATTATGGGAACCTAAGGTTTTTATTTCTAATGGTGCTCGCACAACATCGCATCGATGCCTACGTATCGGGTATAGAATCAGAGCACTCGTAGTTCTCCTAAGGATTAACGAACACTTGGTTACGCTCAAGGTTCGCGGGGGAAGGTAAGTGTTATGGCAAACACTCACGTGACTTTAGGAAAGTCACAAAATGTTCTAAAATAAAAAGTCCTAATGGCTAAGGTCAAAAAGGTAACTAGGGATGGCTAAACTTCCTATGACATTGAGTCAACTGCAGGAGTTCTTTCCCTTTTGGATTTAAATGCAAAGAAAGTAAATAAATGAGGGTGCAAGCTCCTAAGTCTAAGGCATAGGTTGCTACTTGCAAAAATGAACTGAATAAAGTAAATAGAAATGCAAGATAAAAGGCTTAGTAACCGGGCTATGGCTCGATATATGGATCGAGAATGCGGGGGTGGAAAACAAGCGTGGTGCGTCAATTTGCTTAAGTTGGAAAGCTGTGAAGTGTAAAGAATATGCAGATGGCGATCGTAAAACGACCGACTTACGTGTGTGAGTGAAGTGTGTAAAGTTCACTTGGCGTTGGACCAAGGATTTATTATCTTGAAAATTAATGTGCGCTTTCAATTTTATTTTAACAGGTATATGGTCATGATGCGAAATGAAATAAATATAAACATAGCGTGCATACAACCAAAACACCGAAAGATTAAATTAAAACCTCACACTAAGAGATAAACCTAAATCTAAACCTCTCACACTAATGGGATCTAAAACTAAGCTAAACAAACTCTATCTTAAACGAAGAAGAACTATACAAATATTTTTTGGATTTTTATATAAAAATAAATAAATGATTAATGAAATATGTACTAAAAATAAGATAGAAAAGAAGAAATCGAATTCGAAATATTTTTTTTTTGTTGTATATTTTTGTGTGTATATAAATATCTAACTAAATATAAAAATAAATAGAAAAGAAAATTTTGAAAATAAAAGTTTTATATTGTTTATTTTATATGTATATGTATATAGATTTCTAACTAAATATAATAATAAAAATAAAATAGAAAAGAAAATTTTGAAATTAAAAAGATTTTTTTTATTTTATATGTATATAGATTTTTTAACTAAATATAATAATAATAATAGAAAAGAAAATATTAAAATTAAACTGCTTATTTACTTATTTGTATATACATTTAAATGAGAAAATAATAAATTATCTAAACATTTAATAAAAATTAGTTTAATTAGTTAAAATTAAATAAAAAGAATTAATTGAATTGTAAAATATTTTTAGATTTTTTTTGAAAAAAGAAAAGAGAAAAGAAAGGCTGATTTTAGCAAACAGGGGGTGCATGAGAAAAGATGGCCCAGTTGGCCCATAAAGCCGAAACCGGCCGGGTTGGGTTTGACCCGGACCCGGTTCGGTTACTCTAGCAGGGTTTAGGGTTCGCAGCCTCCCCCCCAATTTGTTTTTCCAGAAAAAGAACGAAGAAGAACAAAAAAGCAACGAACATGCTCCTGAATTCCATGTCCGTCTCATTCTCTCAAATCTCCTCCTAACTTCACAACTCTCAAATTTCCAATTGGTTCGAATCTCTCTCTCGCAAATTTCAATTCCGATTTGCTTCGATCTCCGCCGCGATGAACGTCTGTCTTCTCCGATTCGGCTTGCGCGTTTTGGTCTTCTTGGTGAGTTTCAGATCTATTTTTGTGGTTCAGACTCTTCTCTCGGCTTGTCTTCGACTCCGGTTAGTCTTGTCTCAACTCATCTCATATCTCAGGTTCATCTCTTCTTCTGTGTTCTGATCACAAATTTGTTGTTGCTCGGTGGTTTGTGTGATGTGCTAGTGGAGGTTTTGTTGGAGGTAGATTTGAAAAGTTTTGGGAGAGCACGGTTTGTGTTGGTTTGTTTTGTTTCAGTATTTTGAGGAAGGCGTGAAGGAAGGTCAATTGATTAAAGAGTTGTTGAGGTGATGGTTGTTCGGTTCATATTTGTTATGCTGAGGGTGAATGGAGAATGCGGTTGAATGGTATGAAGGTGATTGATAATGGTTGTAGAGGTGATGAAGGTTGCAGTGTTGTTTTCAGGTTTGATGAAGGCTGTGATGGTTCTTTGGTTCTGTTTGGTGGTGATGGTGATATACTGAGTTGAAGGAGGATCCTTCGGCGATTTCGTGGTTAAAGTGGCAGTGGTCGAAAATTGTTTCTTGTGAGGGACTCGCGGCCGGTGTTTTTGTTGTGCTGTTAAGTCAAAAGTATGAGTTTGAAGGTGTGAGGTCCGGCTGAGTTTGGAGGTGGTGATTGTGATGAAGTGAGGGCGGAAGAAAAGGTTCTGTGTTGACGGTGATGAGTTGAAACAGGTGGATGGCTTCGGTTGTGGACGGTTGTGATTTTCAGAGGTTTATGGTGAGAAGAGATTTTGTGGTTTAGAAATTGCAAGGTGTTTTGGGGATGTAAGGCTGCTGGTTGTGTCTGAAGAGGATTGTTGCAGGTGGCGTTGTTGTCACAGTGATGTTGAAGAGAGCTGAAGGCGTGGTTCAGGTTGGAGTTGAGTGTTAAGGTTAAAGGTTGTTGTTCTGTGATGTAGGTTTATGTATCTGTACGTATGGCTGCCATGACTGGTTCTTTTATGTTGTATATGGGCTGCTGTTTTTTGTGTATGACTCTTGCTGTTTTTTGTGAGTTATTCTTTCTTTTTTTGGTTTGTCCTTATTTTTGTTTGCTGAATTTTTGGTGATTTTGTTTGAAGGTATGTATGTTTGAAGTTCTATATGGCTGTGAATGCAGTATGCTATGCAACATGGGGAAGAATGAAGTGAGATTGGAAAAAAAAGAAGGAAACTAGCTAGTTGAAATCAAAAATCAACCGTAAACGCAAACATGGCCATAAGAGGAATCAAACAAGTCTGAAAAGAGGTGAAGGAAGAGGAAAATATTACCGACCCGAAAGTTATCGGGGTGAAGAATCCGCAATGGTAAGCTTCACTTGTACGCTTCTTTTCTCTTTTGTGTAGCTTCTTCCCCCACTCCTTGCTACTGCTTTGTTCTTCTGCAATATGAATGCTGGTTGGTATTGGTTATTGATTTCTTGTGATGGTGCTGAATTTTCTGTGCTTTTGTGTCAATCTCCTCTTTTCTTGTGGTTTTTTGTGGTGAGAAAGTGGCTGTTTTTTGTAATTGTGATGCTGTCCTCTTTTTGCAATGTAACAGTCCCATATATGTAGGATGAAATTAGGGTTTTTGGTTTGAATTTCTGTCCTTGTTGCTTATTGATGAAGGGTTGGGACAAGGGGGACAGATTCTGAATTTTTGGTTGTAGTGGGAGGCTGTAGCAGGCTGTTTTGTGTGCTGAGTGCTGCTGTCCTGCTTTTTTTGTTGCTGTTTTTTCTGCTGTTTGTTGCTGTTTGTTGTTGTTTTTTTTGTACTAATTTTGACACTTTGTTATGAGAAAAAAAAAAGAAGCTTATAATATGTAAAAAAGAATTAACATGAATGCTGAATTTTTAATGGTATGCTTGAATGAAATAGAAATTGAAATGCTCATGTAACATATATGGGGCTGTTTTGAATTAAACATGAAGTTGGAAAAAAAATACTTGAAAAAAAATATGTTTGGATTATAAACTTGAATGATGTGAAATATGATGAATGGTGCTAAATGATGCAATGTGTTGAATGAATTTGATTGAATAAATATGATGATTATGATTATGTATGAGTTTGATGAAATGTTAATGCTAACTTGTTTTTTTTAATTTTCATGTGTATGATGAATGGAAAAGGCATGAAGTTGGAGATGTGGCATAGCATGAAGAATCAAGAAAACAAAACATGGAGTTGGATGCATTCTTATGATGAGAAAATTGAACCATCTTTATTTAAGAAACACTTTTATTTTGAATTTGTAATTGCTAATTTGTAACTTGTAACTTGTATGTAACTTGACAAAAGCTTGTAATTGAATTTGGTTATGGAAAAGAAATTGTAACTTTGGCATTTAAACTTTGAGAATTTTTGTTTGACATGAGTTGATATTTGTAATTTTTTGGAAAAAGAATTGGAACTTTGTGGTTTGAAACAACCACTTTTTATGAATTTGGAATCAATTTTGGAATGGAAATTGGACTTGGAATGAATTGGAATGGAATTTGAACTTGGAATGAATTGGAATGGAAATGATATGGATTAAGAATTATAAAAAAAGATCTTGAAATTGAGACTTTGGAATTGATTTTTAAAAATAGAAATTGGAAAGGAAACCTTGAAATATAAATTGCAATAGGAATTTTAATAGAAAATGAAATTGAATTGGATTTAAACCTATGATAAAATTGAATTAAAAATTAGAAATGAAAATTAAAAATTAGATTTAGAAACAAAACTTGAAAATGAATTAAAAATTAGGAATAGAAATTAGAAATTAATTTAGAGAAAAAACTTTGAAAATGAAATGGAAATAAAATTTAAGTTTAAAATTTAAGCATGAATTAAGAACTAGAAGTAGAAATTGAAACAAGAATTAGAAGTAGAAATTGAAAAAAAATAGAAACTTGAAAAATAGAATAAGAAAAGGAAATTAAAATTAAAATTAAAACATGTGAAATAGAAATTAAATTAAAAATCTTGGAAGTGAAAAGAAATAAAAAATAAATTTATAAATAACTTGAAAAGGAGTTAGAAGCAACAAAGAAATAAAAAAAAACTTGGAATTCTCTGCTAAATGCGATGAACGTATGATGCAAGCAGTTAGGGGTAAAATTTGGGGTGTGACACTATGGCTTCGAGGGTCGCTTCTGTCTTGGGGTGGCGTCGGGAGGCTGTAAAATGCCTCATGAACATGAATCTCATAACTCTCCAGGACATGATGGACTCTGGGGCTAAGCTTTTGTACCAGGCCATGGCTCCTTTCCTGAGGGTTGTCGAGAACAACCTGCATTTAAGGTGCCCGGTGATGTCGTTACGGTAGTCGAGCATTGCGTTGACATTGTCGACGTGATCGTCGGGGTCGGTGATCCCGTCGTAGATGGCCAAGTTTGGGGGTTTATCCATGCCTTTGGGGAGTGGAGCCTCCATTATTGCCCGCAACAGGGGGCAATGCAGGTCTTCCTCGTCGCTCCTTGGTGGGGAGAGCTCGTTGTTATCGGGGCTTCGGTCGCGCCTTGGCGAGGTCCCTGATCGGCCGAAATCACGGCAGGCACGCGCCCTACTCTTGTTGGGTTCTGGGGAGCATCATCCTTGTTTCTTTGTTGCTTCTAGACGTTGTTGCGTCCTTCTTTCTTGCTGAGGTCGGTCCTCCTGTCGATCAGCCTCTAGGGCCATGATCCTCTCGTGCTGCTGGTAGAGCATGGAGCTGGCCTGGTTGAGGGTGTTCACCATAGCAATCCGGAACACTATTTATTCAAAAAAAATGCATTTGAAAACATATGAATGTACAACCAATATTTAATATTTCAAAGAATAATTTAAAGTAAACTTTTTTTTAACTAAGAAAAACTACCTACTGCTAAAATATCAGTAATAAACAAAGAAAAAAAATTATGAAACCCAAGTTTAGAAATAATCTGACTGTTAGAAATAGGGCGGACAAATTTTGGGATACAGTAGAGGGATAGCCCAACATTTCACGTTGCACAACAATATAAAAAATCATATTTAAAATTATGACCACAAGACTGGTAAAAGTCCTTAAGAGTATAATTCATCAAAGTCGAGTTGCGTTTGTTCCAGGTCAACATATTCAAGATCATGTCTTATTAGCTTATGAGTTTATCAAAGGCTATAACACTGAAGGAAAATCTCCTAGATGTATGCTTCAAATGGACCTGCAAAAGGCTTATGATATAGTGGAATGGAGAACACTGAAAGCCATCTTGAATGAACTTAATTTCTCTCACAAATTCATTAAGTGGATAATGCTCATTGTTATAATTGTGTCCTACAGGTGCAGAATTAATGGAGAGCATACCAACATTTTGAAGGAAAAAGAGGTTTGAGGTAAGGGGATCATTTATCCCCCTTGCTTTTTGTTATAATTATGGAATACCTCTATAGAAGTCTGCAAAAAATTGAAGATAAATCCTAATTTCAATTTTCACTCAAAGTAGGAGAAGTTGGCTATTATCAATTTTAGCTTTGTAGATGATTTATTGATGTTTTCTAGAGGAGATACCAAGTATGTTGAGCTGTTGATGATGGCTTTTAGTGAGTTCTCTAAATCTAAAAGTTTGATTGTGAACCCTGCAAAATTTTAGGCATATTATATGGAAATGTGGATGAGTAAACTAAAAAGGAGATCCATAATCTGAGATCCTTTGTTGAGAGGTCTCTCCCTTTCAGATATCTTGGAGTGCCTTTAACTAGTAAAAAAATATCTATGAACCATTGTTTGATCCTTATAGAGAAATTGTATCTATAATCAAACATTGGAGCGTCAAACTCCTTAATTTTACAGGGAGAGTGCAACCAATCAAAAGTTTTATCTTTGATATTACCAATTATTGGATGCAATGCATTCCTCTCCCAAAATAGGTTACCAAGAAAGTTGAGGCGATCCGCAGAACCTTATGGTCTGATAGTGAGATAATAACCAAAAGGTGTCCAGTCGTGTGGCAGAAAGTGTGTTCTCTCAAGATTAGCAGAAAGGTCTTAATATTATTTGTCTTGAGGATTGGAACAATGATCAAACTGTTGTGGAACCTCAACGGTAAAATAAATAGTTTGTGGATCAAATGAATTTACTGCTACTACATAAAAAAATATGGATGTTATGACCCCTATTTGGGAATATGTTTTGGATTGGATGCAAATAACTCACAAACCGGAAGATTGTAATGAAATAGTCAAATGGATCAGTGAAAGGTGCAATAGGAAAGGTGGAAACTGTAATTTTGAAATGTGTTGTGGCAGAGACTATCTATGAAGTTTCGAAGTTTAGAAATCTCAGTTGATTTGATACATAATCGATAGTGCAACTATAAGACCTCAAATTATTGATAACATTGTGTATTGTTTATAAGAGTCGACAAAATCCTAAGTTTAGACGTATTGGAAGATTTATGATGCCTTAAGTTTTAGTTTGCTTTAGTTCTTTTGCTAGATGGATCCTTTAGGATCATTTTGATTGTAGTGTTTTTGGATTTATCAATAAATTATATTTGATTAAGAACTAAAGGGGGATCTTTTAAACCAAGTGGAACAACAATTTGACCATATAGTGGAATGGAGAACACTGAAAGCCATCTTGAACGAACTTAATTTCTCTCACAAATCCATTAAGTGGATAATGCTCATTGTTACAATTGTGTCTTACAGGTGCATAATTAATGGAGAGCATACCAATATCTTGAAGGCAAAAGAGGTTTGAGGCAAGGGGATCATTTATCCCCCTTGCTTTTTGTTATAATTATGGAATACCTCTATAGAAGTCTGCAAAAATTGAAGATAAATCCTAATTTCAATTTTCACTCAAAGTATGAGAAGTTGAGTATTATCAATTTGAGCTTTGTAGATCATTTATTGATTTTTTCTAGAGGAGATACCAAGTATGTTTAGCTGTTGATGATGGCTTTTAGTGAGTTCTCTAAATCTACAAGTTTGACTGTGAACCCTGCAAAATGTTAGGCATATTATATGGAAATGTGGATGAGTAAACTAAAAAGGAGATCCATAATCTGAGATCCTTTGTTGAGGGGTCGCTCCCTTTCAGATATCTTGGAGTGCCTTTAAATAGTAAAAAAATATCTATGAACCATTGTTTGATCCTTATAGAGAAATTATATCTATAATCAAACATTGGAGCGCCAAACTCCTTAATTTTACAGGGAGAGTGCAACCGATCAAAAGTGTTATCTTTGATATTACCAATTATTGGATGCAATGCATTCCTCTCCCAAAACAGGTTACTAAGAAAGTTGAGGCGATCCGCAGAACCTTATGTTCTGATAGTGAGATAATAACCAAAAAGTCTCCAGTCGCGTGGCAGAAAGTGTGTTCTCTCAAGATTAGCAGAAATGTCTTAATATTATTTCTCTTGAGGATTGGAACAATGATCAAACTGTTGTGGAACCTCAACGGTAAAATAAATAGTTTGTGGATCAAATGAATTTACTGCTACTACATAAAAAAATGCGGATGTTATGACCCCTATTTGGGAGTATGTTTTGGATTGGATGCAAATGACTCACAAACCGGAAGATTGTAATGAAATACTCAAATGGATCAGTGAAAGGTGCAATAGGAAAGGTGGAAAACTGTAATTTTGAAATGTGTTGTGGCAAAGACTATCTATGAAGTTTCGAAGTTTAGAAATCTCAGTTGATTTGGTACATAATCGATAGTGCAACTATAAGACCTCAAATTATTGATAACATTGTGTATTATTTATAAGAGTCAACAAAATCCTAAGTTTAGACGTATAGGAAGATTTAAATTGCCTTAAGTTTTAGTTTGCTTTAGTTCTTTTGCTAGCTGGATCCTTTAGGATCATTTTGATTGTAGTGTTTTTGGATTTATCAATAAATTATATTTGATTAAGAACTAAAGGGGGATCTTTTAAACCAGGTGGAACAACAATTTGACCATATAGTGGAATGGAGAACACTGAAAGCCATCTTGAACGAACTTAATTTCTCTCACAAATCCATTAAGTGGATAATGCTCATTGTTACAATTGTGTCTTACAGGTGCATAATTAATGGAGAGCATACCAATATCTTGAAGGCAAAAGAGGTTTGAGGCAAGGGGATCATTTATCCCCCTTGCTTTTTGTTATAATTATGGAATACCTCTATAGAAGTCTGCAAAAATTGAAGATAAATCCTAATTTCAATTTTCACTCAAAGTATGAGAAGTTGAGTATTATCAATTTGAGCTTTGTAGATCATTTATTGATTTTTTCTAGAGGAGATACCAAGTATGTTTAGCTGTTGATGATGGCTTTTAGTGAGTTCTCTAAATCTACAAGTTTGACTGTGAACCCTGCAAAATGTTAGGTATATTATATGAAAATATGGATGAGTAAACTAAAAAGGAGATCCATAATCTGAGATCCTTTGTTGAGGGGTCTCTCCCTTTCAGATATCTTGGAGTGCCTTTAACTAGTAAAAAAATATCTATAAACCATTGTTTGATCCTTGTAGAGAAAATTGTATCTATAATCAAACATTGGAGCGCCAAACTCCTTAATTTTATAGGGAGAGTGCAACCGATCAAAAGTGTTATCTTTGATATTACCAATTATTGGATGCAATGCAATCCTCTCCCAAAATAGGTTACCAAGAAAGTTAAGGCGATCTACAGAACCTTCTAAGGGTCTGGTAGAGAGATAATAACCAAAAAGTCTCTAGTCGCGTGGCAGAAAGTGTGTTCTCTCAAGAAGCATAAAGGTCTTAATATTATTTCTCTTGAGGATCGAAACAATGATCAAACTGTCGTGGAACCTCAACGGTAAAACAAATAGTTTGTGGATCAAATGGATTTACTGCTAACATAAAAAATGCGGATGTTATGACCCCTATTTGGGAGTATGTTTTGGACTGGATGTAGATAACTCACAAACCGGAAGATTGTAATGAAGTGCTCAAGTGGATCAGTGAAAAGTGCAATAGGAAAGGTGGAAAACTGTGATTTTGAAATGTGTTGTGGCAGAGACTATCTATGAAGTTTGGAAGTTTAAAAATCTCTATTGTTTTGGTACATTATCGAAAGTGCAACTATAAGACCTCAAATTATTGATAACATTGTGTATTGTGTATAAGAGTCGACAAAATCCTAAGTTTAAACATATAGAAAGATTTATGATGCCTTAAGTTTTAGTTTGCTAGCTGGATCCTTTAGGGTCACTTTGATTGTGGTGATTTTGGATTTATCAATAAATTATATTTGATTAAGAAAATAATATTAAAAATAAGCTATAAATTCAAAAAAAAAAAAAAAGTTACATTTAAGTATTTATTAAAGAAATGTCGGGTAAAAGTTAGAGTTGGGTATCCAATCTAACCCGCTTCTATATAAAAAGTTGTGTTTATTAAAGAAACGTTGGGTTAAACGATTTGCATTGCCCCACCCACATTTATTAATAGATTTTGATATGCTCACTCAAGTTTGGTCTAGTCCATGGATAAACGGTAGACTTTAATAAAAAAATATTTTCATATCATATTTTAAAATAGTAATAAAAAATTCATTTTTTAGAATAAAAAAATTATCATTGATTATTTATATTAAAATTTATAAACATAAAGTAATAGCACAAATTTTTTGAGAGATATTTAAAGATAATTTTTTATATATACTTTAAATTAACCTTTCGTAGTATTTATGTATTCGTAGTATTTATGTATGCATAATTATATTCTTTTATCAATAATCTATCATAATTTACACATATCAAAATTTAAATGTGATATCAATAGTTAGTTGGTCTAACGACGATTAACGCATAACATAATAAGGAGAATTACGATTTGATTTCCGTAATTATAATCGAAAGAAAATTATAATCAATTGAAAATAAAACTACTTCTCAAACTAGATTAGACAGTTCGATGAATCAAATATTAACTATAAAAAAAATATTTAAATGCGGTTGCCGGATCCCGAAAGTTTACCGACTATTTAGAGAATATGCCAAATGTTCTATAAACCCTAGGCATGTACCCCGAAAGTTTATAACTTCCATTAGATGAAGTCAACCTCTGTTGGATATAAGTGTTTTGCTAGTCACAAATGTACAACTTTATTCTTTTTTTCTTTCTATTTTGGCATTCAGACTAAAATTATTTGGTGTTAGATTCTAAATCTAAACAGACATACCTAAGAAAGTTGTGTTTGTTTTGTGAATCAGATTTATGCCTTAAACTTAACCCACATATATGACAAATGCATAATAATGTAGTCCTAAGTTGTACATTTTTATATAACCCCACCATTACTCAGCAATCAATGAGAATTAACATATTTGCATTAATAACAAAGTTTGTTACTAAAAAAAATTAACAGATTTGTCATTTATACTAAATGATGGAATAGTGTATTTAACACGTCGTATATTTACACATTAAACTTTATAGCTAGTTTATATGTCTTAAAATTCCTTTTACATTGAATAAGACACTAAACACCGATTTATTTATTTATTTTAAAATTTTAATAATAAACTTAGACTTGACACACTTTTTTTTAGGTAGATCAATCAAAGAGCTGATGGCATACATAAAGATGTTCAGCAAAATAGGATAAAAACTTAAATGTAATTTTAGTCTTTTTTTTTTTTTTTAAATTGTAATCCTCTTTATTTTAAAGTTAGATATTAGGTCTCTTGTTTTGATTTTTTTCGAAATTTTTTCATCCCTTTTTTAGTTTTGTCTATATGATAATCTTACTTATGACACGTGACAATATAAATGTTGATCAATTTTGAAAATGTTGTTGTCAAGTCATTAAGTAATATTTACAATTAAAAAATAATTTTATTTATTAGAATTTAAATAACCAAAAAATTAAAAAATTATAATTTCCTAGAAAATCAATTTTTATTAAAAAATTTATACAATTAAATATTTTTTACGCTTGGAAATATCATACGACATTATTTTTGCAATTAAATATTATATATTTTAACAGTGTTGGTGAGATTGTTCTTGTTCTTTTTAATAGTGTTTGGCTACAAATTGTGTTCCACTTTTTTTCCATTCAATTTACAACAGCTACTTCTAAACTTCACAAAAGCTAAAAGAATACAATTTAGAAAGAAAAAAATTGCGATTCATTAACCAATACATACCATAAATCTAAGGATATATGATGTGATTTCAATTCTGCATTCAAGAAATAAAAGATTATTCGATCTAACAATGAAAATCAGCAGTGGTAACAAAAAGGGTTAATTAAGGCACCTAAAATTCTCAAAAATCAATATCAACAACAAACCTTAAAATTGTGAATGATGGAATAAGGAAAACGAATTTTAAGGCACTTAAAATTCTCAAAAAATCATTATCAACAACGAACCTTAAAATTGTGAATGATAGAATGAGGAAGAGGACACCCAAAATTCTAAAAAAAATCATTATCAACAACGAACCTTAAAATTGTGAATGATGGAATGAGGAAGACGAATTTTAGGGCACTCAAAATTCTCAAAAAATCATTATCAACAACAAACCTTAAAATTGTGAATCATAGAATGAGGAAGACGGATTTTAGGGCACCCAAAATTCTCAAAAAATCATTATAAAAAAAGTGAGGAAGACGAATTGAATACCAGGTTAGAAGATGAAATTGATGATGATGAAGAAGATGAAGAAAGGATTGAGAAGATGAAGAAGGGGATAAAGTTTTATGTTGATATTGTTTAATTAAATTTTTATTTTATTTTAAATGTTTAATATAATATGTTTTTTAAGGACGTGGCAAATTTATTCCAGCATGGGTCAATTATTATTTTGCCATATCAGCGTTGACCATGCCACATAGACCAAACTGAAGAGGGTACCAAAAAATCCAAGGATAATTCAAACTAAAAGGGACTAAAAAATTGGTTTTTTTTAAGGGTTAAATATGTATAAAGAGATGTCAAGATTAACTCATTGAGGCATACTCCTATGTTGTTATGAAGTTGGTTAGCCAAAGGCAAATATTTCTTGGCCACCTGCAGTGATTTGGAGCAAAATACATATCTACAGAGCCACATAGTTAAAAATGCAATGTGCTTTTCTTCATAAACGGTATCAGTTGAAGTATCAAAGTGGTACTTCATGAAGCTGTTGTAAGTAGGTTTGCATGAAGCAAAGCCTACCGTGCCTTCATTTTGAATTTCTAGATCATAGGTATGACCAATGGCTTTAAGTATTATGATAGCAGCTATGTCGAAGAGTGTAGCAGTCACAATCCTACAAGGTAAATGGAAGGTGTAGTGGGTGTTATACCAGAAATTTAGAGAAGTTGTCAACATGTTCGAGCAATAAGGAAGACCAGTCTTCGACAACATCAGAAGGTCATAGATTCTTATGTCTTTCCAGGTGTCAGCCCTGACCTTCTCCATCTTGGCCAACCAAAGATCAAAACCTTGAAAAGAATGGACTGCTCTCACCAATAGAAAGATTCCCTTCATATATGACAAATCTAGGGCAACCTGGTCAGCAGAGGCTTTGCCTATGTTATTTTTGTTCCTTTTCCCTAATGTCTTAGTACTATGGTAGGATGGGAAGAACTCACTCAACTTGGAGTCATCAGCAAGGACATTGGACAAGGGTCCAGAAATAGCAGTTTGTTTATCAGAAATGATAAGAGGAATTATTACATGTGACTCATAGATATATCTCTTTTTAACTTGAAGAGGTTCAGGCGCGAACTACTGGTTCTTCACTAACTTAGGCCTAAAAATCTGGGTAAATGGAGGAAGTGGAGCGTTGCTTGGGGAATCCTTGTTCTTATGACTCTTTTTTCTTTGGTAAAATTCTTGAGTGGAAGCCATTGAAGAAATTTTGGAAGATATAGAAAGTTCTGGGTTTTTGAGGTTTGAGAAGAGAGAAATAAGGTTACAAGAGTTCAGGAGGTGTAATAAGAGTTAAAGTGTGGAAAATGGGATATTTATAGATTTTCGGAAGACTAATGGGTTCTCAAATCACCCTTAAGATAAATCTTGTTAGTGGGACGTGTGTCCTTCGGAAACGTTACTTTGGACAGTGGCAGTTATGATGTGACTGCAATAACGGGGTTTCAAGAAAAGGGCAATGATGTCTAGTGATAGAGTGGCTGCTGAAGAGACGTTTTGTAAAAGCCATTATGATATGAAGTTATAAGCATGGGTGTTAGAAACTAAATAGTTTCTTGATCGTGAGTTGGTCAGTCATGGTCATACTTTTGTGCCATCGAAAGATAGGTGTCGAAAGCTACGATAAAAAAATGACCTTTATGTCAGCTAGGTCGAAAGGACATTTTTGGGGGGTAATTTGTTAGCTCCTAATTTCGACACCTAGTTGACTTAAGGAACGTTGACTTCAATATCATGTATTTTGGGAGAAATAAAAGGCTTCAACCAAATCATGTTGAAGGAGTCTGAGTCGAAGACACCGGGAATACAATGATTTGGACTTATAATATTTACTAAGTATAAGAAATACACTTCGACCGAGCACTCATAAGAAGTGGTCCATATGAAATGGTTGAGATTCAATGTTGGAGGGAAACTTATGGTTCTTTCAATTTTAAAAAAGGGACAAGTGGCGCACATTAAAGGTTCAAGACATGCAAAGTTCCAAGTGGCGTATTTTTAGGAGTAAACTGTCAATAGCAGTTATTTTCGACTAGTATAAATAATGTAGTTATAGTGTTAGAATTGTGTGTGAATCATATTGTACAAGTTACTCCATAAACACTCAAAGTTCACGTGTGTAGAGAAATGGGAGAAGGCGAGAATGTATGTGATGAGATCACCACCCCTTTTCATATCAATGGAATTTACATTCAAGTTGTTACTTTGAAGTCATTTATCTTGCATTTCTTTATTTTCAAGCAAGTTTATTCTTCAACAATTTATTGTTTCTTTACTTTTTTCTTTTATATTCCTTGCAATTTACATTTATTGCACTTTACTTTCGACTTTAAACTGTTTTGAGTCTTGTTTGTTTTATTTTCTCTTTTCACCAAAACACTTCATAAAATCTGTCAAAGAGTTTATGACATTATTCCTGAAAAACCAATTAAAACCTAGTATATAACATGTCCTAGGATCAATTTGGTCGATCTTGTGAGTAATTGAGAACATATTGTTGTTTTTAGAGGACCAACAATTGTTTATAAATTTTCAGGGTAAACAGTCGTATGCAAGCTTTGTATCATCGAAGTTGGCATACCATAAATTGGATTCCTAGGTAACGGCTATGAGAACCCATGGGGAGGAAAAGACTTATACATATATGTATTTGGTGGTGGGGTTTGAGAATTTGCTCCAATGTACTCCAACACTTGTTGAGTGTAAGGCCTTATATATGTCACTCTTAGTTCTGCCATCGAAGATGCTGGTTCCGACACCATGGTTGGCGTTGTTGACCCTCATGTCGAAGGGTTCGGGGATGGCACCGCATCATTCCTTAGTACATCTCGAGGATTGGTGTTGCTATTTTGAGCATTTGAATTGCTCGGTTGATGATTCGACCCAGCCGTATGGGGATTTGAATCACATGGATTTCCTTGGCTAGATGCCATTTTCCTCGTATTTCTTTTCCTTGGTCTATATTTGTTTGTAGTGGCTACTTTTCCACTCCTCAAACGCATACAATAAAACTGCACAACACTCTTGACAAAAAAAATGGTTTAAGTAAGTTATAAAACTTTCACTTACGGTTATAACACTGTCCCACCGGGTGTGCCGATTTGTTTATCTTGAAAAATGGTAAACAACCGCTGATCTTCCAAAAACACTAAAGTTCTCAGTTACTCACAGGATCAATTAGATTGATCTTAGGACATGTGCTATAAATTGTTGTATTTAGTATATGATAAAATATCATAAATGCTTTGACAGAATTTATGACAAGATTTGGTAAAAAGATAAAATAAAGTAAAAGAAGATTCAAAATGCTTAAAATTGAAAATAAAGTGCAAGAAGATAAATGTGCAAAGAAAGTGTAAATGAAAGCAATTAAAGAAAATAACAAATTGCTGAAAGATGTAAATTGCTTGAAAATAAAGACTTCAAAAGGAAAGACTTTAATGAATATTTGCATTGAAATAAAGATGGTGGTGTTTACATCACGTACATTCTCACTTTCACTCATTTTTGTACACTTATTTCTCTACACATGGGTACTTTGAGTGGATACAGAGTAACTTGTACAATGTGATTTTTTCACATATATATTCTAAAACTAGAACTAACCTATTTATAATAGTCAAAGATAACCGCTACCAGCGATTTGCTTCTAAAAACATGCCACCTGTCACTTTGCATGTCTCCATACTCCAAATATGTGCCACCTGTCTCTTTTCAAATTAAAAGAGATATAAATTTCCCTCTAATAATTGGTTTCAACTACAGCGCGTCGAACGCCCTTAATGACACTTGGTCGAACTATACTTCCTTACACTTAGAAATACTCTAAGTCCATAAATCCTGACTTCCACACAAGTTTTCGACTCAGACCTCCCACATGAATATTGTCGAAGCCTTTTAGTTCTTCTAAGGAACATAATAACCCTTAGACCAACATTAATTGAAATTAAGTGAGCGTCGAAATTAGGAGCCAACATAAGGGTCACATGTGTCTCCATCGGTTGCAGAAGTCTTCAACACCCTGACTTTATTCCCAGAGGAAAGCTAGGGGTAGCGGTTGTGGTGTAAGTAAGAAAAGGGATGGTCCATGTCTGTTAAGGCATGTTGAGTATAACTACACAGGAGGCTCTGCAAGAGACAAAGTTGTAAGGGTATTGATGAAGTTCCGACCACCACAAATTCCAATCAGAATCTCCACGGAACCCAATCAGATAGTTTTCCATCCGAGACATCTCAAAGGAGATCCTAGTCCAAAGATGTCGGTCAAACCCGACCCCGGAAAGCAGAGCCAGATGCATCCATTAGGGAAATTTTACCCCATACCCCTACACTTATCTCTATACCCCAACAGTTTTACAAATATTCCAAAAACATCCTTAATAAAAAAAATTATTTTATTTTATTATTACACAGTAAAAAATCAAAATTTACTATTGGATTTACACGATATTAACCGGATTAAATAAAGAATTCCAGAGTATCTTTCTGTTAATCGGAAAACAACACATAAAGACATCCAATTGTTTTTGTATTAAACCGGATAACTTATATACAAGTTATCTGGTTGTGACGATCAATTGAAAGAATAGTGAAATATTAGTGGTAACAGATTTTGATTAAAAAAATGTTTTTTTGAATTTTTCACTAAACAGAGTAAAAAAATTCTGACAACTACTAATAGTATTGCTTATGATAAAGTGTGAAATGTAAACTGATATGTACATAAATTGAAAATTACAAACCGGAAGTGATGCTATAAAGTAATCTCGGAGAAAAAATGTGAACCAGATAACTTGTATATAAGTTATTCGGTTTAATACAAAAACCACTAGATTTCTTTCTGTGTTGTTTTCTGGTTTGAAAAAAGATACTCCAAAAATCTTCATTTAAAGTTATCCGGTTAATATCGTGTAAATCTGATAGTAATTTTTTTTTCCTGCGTAATAAAAAACAAATAAATAAAATTATTAAGGGTATTTTTGGAATATTTGTAAAAATGTAGAAGTATAGGAATAAATGTAGGGGTAGGGGGTAAAATTTTCATCCATTAGAGACTGACATCTCCCAAACTAATGACTCAGTCCACTAGATCAGTCAACCATCAAGTCACCTAGACAACACATATAAGGACTAGCGATGGATATACAAAACGCGAATGCACGTCACATAAAATCAAGATACAACCAATATAGATGACTACAAAACGCGAATGCACGTCACATAAAATCAGGATACAACCAATATAGATGACACTCTATTCCGGATTTTAGGAGTATTACCAGAGTCACTTTGCACGTCCGACTAAAATAATTAAATCACCTCAATGTCCTACACGTCCGACTAAAATAATTAAATCACCTCAATGTCCTACGCACCTAAAAAAGTTTGGAGATGTTTTACACGTCCGACTAAAACGATCGAATTCCCTTAACGCCCGGAGTGCGCTTTCAAAATCCAGCAGTGCTGTCGAAGATACTTTGCCCGCTACATTGATTATGCTAGAATGCTATAGTGGCAGGAGAGAAGTAATAGTAATCAGGAGAAGTTTCACTAAAATATATTATTTTCTCTATCATCTTTAGATGATTCAAAAGCAACATCGAATGTTTTTAATAAATTACTCGTATCAACTGATAATTGATTAATTTATACTACTCTTTCAAAGCAAGAGTACCTGAATAATGGTGGGAAGGTAGTGTTAAGAGAATAAAAAAAGATTGCATCCTTCATAAAAGTAACAAAACAAACACAACTAAAAGAAATGATATTCCTTCTATAAAATTTCCTTCACCATCAATTTATTACATTAAACCAAGTCGAAAAATAAGGATATATAGCTAAAGAGACGATGGTAATATGTAGGCTTTAGCTCTAACTTGCCACCAAAATCTCATCAAAATCAAAGTAACATGAAAAAGAAAGGAAATAACAGCAACAGAAATATATCTAAACTATAAGAATAATAGCAATGCATCTTCCTTTCTGAAAAATACCAACAAATTCATCCCTAAATGCAAATCCATCTTGTGATTTTTCTCTTGTTTAAGCCACTGCAGGCATGTCCTTGAGCCAAGCATCTAGTGGTTTTCCAATGGAATAAACAATGAAACCAATTTCCCTCAGCTTTTTAACATCCACAACATTCCTTCCATCAAAGATAAATGCAGGCTTCTGCATGTTGTTGAAAACTTTTTGGTAATCGAGGTTCTTGAACTCGTCCCACTCAGTCATAATGCAAATACCATGTGCATCCTTTAATGCCTCGTACGCGTCCCAGACAACAGAAACTTGTTTGTTGGAAGTTGTTGGGCTTGTTGGTTGAAGATGAGCAGGGTGATCCCAATCAAATTTCTTCATTGCCAAATCCTTCAAGATTTGCTCTTCAGAAACTTGAGGATCATATATACTCACTTTAGCCTTGTCACCCAATAAACCCTTGCACACATCGATCGCAGGAGTTTCCCTAGTGTCACCGGTGTCCTTCTTGAAAGCAAATCCCAGAACAGCAATCTTTTTTCCTGACACAGTGTTGAACATGGAAGAAACAACCCGGTTCACGAATCGAGATTTCTGGTAGTCATTCACCTTAATGACCTGTTTCCAGTAGTTAGCAACCTCTGGAAGACCGTTGCACTCGCAGATATAGACCAAGTTCAGAATATCCTTCTGAAAGCATGATCCACCAAAACCAACACTAGCATTCAAGAACTTTGGTCCAATTCTCGAATCAGTTCCGATCGAGTGAGAAACCTGAGTAACATCAGCACCGGTTGCCTCGCATAGTGCAGACATGGCATTCACAGAGGAAATTCTCTGCGCCAAGAAAGCATTGGCGGCGAGCTTCGAGAGTTCAGCAGACCATAAATTGGTGCAAAGGATTCGATCCAAAGGGACCCAATGAGCATAAACATCTCTCAAAGTATGGATAGCCTTTTGACCATCAGGAGTTTCTCTACCTCCGATAAGAACACGATCCGGATTAAACAAATCTTTGATAGCTGTACCCTCTGCAAGAAACTCAGGGTTAGACAAAATTGTGAAATTAATACCCTTCCTATTGTGAGTCAAAATCCTCTCAATTGCCTCGGCTGTTTTAACCGGAACAGTCGATTTCTCAACAACAATTTTAGCAGATTTCGAAACATCAGCAATCATCCTAGCAGCACTCTCCCAGTAAGTGAGATCAGCTGCTTTGCCAGCACCAAGACCTTGAGTCTTTGTAGGAGTGTTCACCGAAACAAAGACAATATCGGCCTCAGCAACATGCTTCTCAACATCAGTGCTGAAGAAAAGGTTCCTTCCTCTGCACTCCTTCACCACATCATCAAGACCAGGCTCATATATTGGCAGGTGTTCACTATTCCAAGCATTGATTCTCGGCGCCGCAATGTCCACCACAGCTACCTCAATTTCAGGACACTTCAAAGCAATCACAGCCATTGTTGGACCACCAACATAGCCAGCTCCAATACAGCAAATCTTCACCATTTTTTCTTAGCAACCTGTTATAACCAAAACAATCAAAACTCAATCACCGCACAACTTTTTCTAAACCAAATTATAAAAACTAAATCATAAGCTCTATAACAGACATCCCTAAAACAGAGTCTCTTTTGGACACCGACACTTGTAATTATATTCAATTTATTTATTTTTTCAAATTATTACCGGTGTCCACCGGTGTATGTCAGTGCCGTGTCCGTGCTTCATAAATCGTATATATTCATTTTTTTCAATTTATTACTGGTGTCCACATGTCAATGTCGGTGCCGTGTACATGCTTCATCGTATATAGATCATTACAATCACATTGAGAACCACATTCTGAACGAGATCTATAATTTTCATGAAAAAAATCGCATAGATCCAGAGGATACTACTTGAATAAATTACAAAACGTATCAAAATGTTCAACTGAATCACATGCAGACACAAAAACACAAAGAAAATGAGAAATTACGAAAAATTCCAAATCACGTAATTATATAATCAAATATCAGATCTAACGATAAATCATTCAATAAAGCCAAAATACCAGATCCACCATTAACAATTCAACCGAATCACACACAAAAACAAAAACAAAAATCAGAATATATAATGTGATCACTGAATCAAACTTGAGAACGAAACAGAAACCAGAATGCAATATAAACTCACTCGCAAAATAGAGAAGCAAATCAAAGAAGAACGAAAAACTGAAATTATACGAAGAAACGTTGAGTTACCTTGGTAAAGGAGAGGATGAGAACGAAAGAAGGAAGAGAGATCTGAGGGGAAGGAGTAGAAAAAATCAGAGGATGAGAAATGAAAGAAGACGCGTCGCAATTTATATAGGAGTTAAGAGAGTGTGAGAGATTGCGTCACCATCATTAGTCGTTCGAAAATTAAAATAACGAAGTAAGTGAGTAATCCATTCTATAGAACATAGTTTTCTTTTCTTCGCAAAAACATTACTTCTAGATCAACGCTTGGGTGAATAACACGTTTTTTTCTTTTCTTTTTATGTGTATTTTTTTTTTCCTTTTCCTATCTTTTAAGTTAACCATTCTCAACCAATTATTTTAGTTTAAATAACAACCAATATAATTTACTTTTTTTTTGTATTAAATAGAAATGATAACACAAAATGTATTTTTATTAAAATTTAGTTCAAATACATTTAAATAAAAATAGTATATTTCAATTTAGATGGAAAAAATATGATACGGTCAAATATATATTACTTTTATTGATATTATATTTAAGGTCTAAACAAAGGTTTCAACCATTTTTAACTGACTAATTAATTATTTTAATTTAATTATTTATATTAATATGAATTACATTTTTTTAATAAATATAAATAAAAATTTAAATATATTTTATTTAAATTTGGATTAAATATAGTAAAGTATTACTTTTAGTCAAAGAATAGAGAAAAAAACAGTATTTTTTTAATTAAAATGGAAAAATAGGATCTGACCAAATATATTTTGCTTCTATTAATATTATATTTTAAGATCTAAACAAAGGTTATATTGTCATTTTCAACCAAATTTGTTTTGAAATTTTTACCTATATATCCCACTTTTTCAAAAAAAAATCTCAAATAATCTACTTTTTTTAAAAAAATTCAATCTACCTCACTTTTTTGAAAATTAGAGAGGAGTCTCCACATGGATTGACGACCATGTATATCCCTTATGAAGGATCACCAATTGGTTTTGAGACATTATATGGAGTCTTCATTCCAATTGGTGACTATGTGTTACCCTTAGGAAGGGTCGCCAATTGATTTGTTGACCATGTGTTTTTACAAAATTGTCTTTAAAAAATATATAATTTAAAATAAAATGATATAAATAATAGATGAGATTAATAATACATAATTTTCATTAAATAATAATAGATGAAAAATAAAAATATATTAATAATTAATTATAATTAAAAGTTCATAATTTAATGACCACGGTCAGGTTGGGCATACCGCCCGCCGGTTCCACATCCCCTAGGTACCCTCACTCGCTGCACTCGCTGCCCTTGTTGTTGATTCACTTCAGGTGTTTGTGGAGTTGAGGTCTCCGGAACATCATTAGACTCCCTCAGATATTCTGTCATTTCTACAAAGTCTTGCGTATTGAAGGACAACATGCCGTAACTGAGGTCATGACCCATGCCAGAGTAGTTTGGATGTGATTATGGTGTCATCGGTGTGCGACCTGGACGATTGAAAGGGGACATTGGTGTGAAAGCTTCGTTGGTGAAAAGTTGAAATGGTAGTGGTGTTTGAAAGCCGTATGGTGGTTGTGATGATTATGTTTGTCGGTTGTGGTGTGATGTTTGTGTGTGTCGGTTGTGGTGTGATGTTTGAGCGTCTTGATAAAAGTCATTTTGTTGGACACGGTAAGGGGGCGCTCTTGGTATTGTGTGTCTGGCATGTTTGGAAAATGGGTTTGTGTTTGTGTAGGAAGTTGTGAGTAACAAGGTTGTTGATAGTTTCTTCGTTGGTTAGACGTTGAAGCTTCTTGTGTGTAAGTGGTCTGGCGTGGGTCGTATAGATACCTATCTTCGGATAGAAAACCAGTTGCAACTAATTTATACCAAACCATATAAGTATTAGTTGGTATATACGGGGTTACCATTACCGGTTCACGTAAGACAAATTGGTGATGGATTCTCCATTTACGACACTCAGATTTTGCAAAGTCTTTCCAATCCCTAAGGTTCCATTGGTCGTTGACTTTTTTTTAGATGCCATTGACCAAGATATGTTGGGGGATCTGGGATATTTTGATGCATTCCGAACTGGAGTTTGACACGGTCACTGTTGTGCATCTCCACAATAGTGAATCTGATAATCGGCACACATGCAGTCCAAACTGCTGCGTTTTCATCTCTGATTTGGTGATCATGGTCAATTCCTAGATATAGACGCCAAATGAAATGTAAAAGAGAAAGTATTAGATTATAGAAATGTTATGTTAAGAAAATAAATTGATTATTTTAGTGACATTACATCTGCAGGAGTAAGGTGATCTAAGAGATTGCGGTACTGAAAGATACAATATCTTGGACTTCTATTATAAGTCATACCGCGTGTCGACCATCTAACATAGAAAATAGTGTAAAAATAACAATTAGAAACAATAATCAATAAAATAGAATAATAAAGTGAACTAATTAATATGATACAATTAACTTACTTTTGAGCATACGGGAATGAGAATGCGTTTTCGTTGACCGGGCAATGGATGGCAATCGAGACCAACCTCATGCTTTGAGCAAAACGGCACATCCAGAAAATGTAGATGTGTCTTTCTTTGCATTTTTACATAAGGAGCTATATAAATAGGACAAACATGCGGAACCCCAACTATACTCCCTAGTCCTTTCTAGGTTTGTTAGTAGTGGTAAATACATAACGTGCATAGAAGAACCAGTGCCTTCGGGAAATAAAAATGTACCAAATAAAATCATAAGATAACACCTAATTTTATTATTTTTTGTTCTTCTGTAGAGTCTTCATTTAAGAGTAGAGAATGATAATATGCCTTGAGACGTGAAAGTAAGATACCTTGGCCTCTGTGATTTTCTTCCAACAATTCGGCACCCAAAAGTTCCATGCAAATTGAATTTGCATGGTTTGTTGGTCCATTAAGTGCCTTACCATCAATAGGCAACCCAAGTAACATGTACACATCTTCTAAAGTGACAGTACATTCACCCGTTGGAAAAAAGAAAATGTGTGTCTCTGGACGCCACTGCTCTTTGTTGCACCCCAAAATTTGCCCTCTATTTTTAACTCTAACCGACTTTTTGTTTCACATTCATTTGCATCATCTTCATAGCATAACATTTTTTTCCGTCTTAATATTAGCCGGAATAATTTCTCGGAATTTACAAACAGACTGGTCAAATTAACTTTTTTTTTTTACTGTGCCTAAAATTAGTCAACGAAAAAATGTCAAGTTTAAGTTTGCAAATGTTAGTAACATTAATCTGCGGTTCACTTGGTTTAATTTGACATGCTAAAAATATTTTTACGACTATTTTTGGTCATATGTTGATCAGTCTGAGCAGTTTAAACGGTCATAATTTTTATTTCAAAATCCGACCAAACGCTGTATTTTTCCGAGTCATTTATTTCGCGCTGATTATTTTGATGTGTTCATTTTATTTTTTCGAGCACTTTGGCGCCCGACTTTTATTTTTTGAGTCTATTTATTTTCATATAGGGTCCAGAATAAATAAATAGTATTATTAGTTATTATTTTTATTTTAACTATTTTAAATATTAAACTTTATTTAGTTTTAAATTAACATTTTATTGGGTCTAGAATAAATAAATAAAATAGTTAGTTTTTATTTTAATTTTAACTATTTTAATTATTAAACTTTATTTAGTTTTAAATTAATATTTTATTGGGTCTCAAAATAAATAATTAAGCCCATTATTATTAACCCTAAATTAGTCCTATATATACTTACTAGTAGAGAGACCAAGGAGAAGAGACCAGAAAAAAGAGTGAAACAAAATTAAAAAAAAAGTTATCCCCATCATCATCATTATCAAGTTCATACAAAAATGCATGAACTGAATTGAAATTTTGAAGCTTTCTTTAGTTTTTTTTAATTCCATTTATTCTTGATATTTTAATCAATTTTGTTTATCTAACGTTGTTTGTCTCATGTTATAGAAGCTTTCTGGGTTGATTATTCGAAGCTTCATGACCAAAACCGAATCCTACCATAGTTAGGGTTTCAAGCTCAAATTTGGGTTTTATACAAATTTCGCAGGAAATTTCAGAGGTCAAGAGGTTTATTCATGAGGACTGCGCATAACCTAGTGGCTAAGGTTGGAAACTGGAAGGTCAACGGCGTGAGTTCAATTCCCACTCACAACATTTTGGACAAAAACCTGCTTTTCTTTCATATTTTCCTTTAGTTTCTCTAATTAACACATTTTCTAATTGATTTATCCTTTTAAC
Source organism: Lathyrus aphaca (assembly GCA_963966055.1). Taxonomy (NCBI): domain Eukaryota; kingdom Viridiplantae; phylum Streptophyta; class Magnoliopsida; order Fabales; family Fabaceae; genus Lathyrus; species Lathyrus aphaca. The sequence goes on from OZ014523.1 coordinate 472,100,573, forward strand.
CATGATTAACCTCAAAAAATTTCTCTAAAGTAAATATTTTCCTATCTTCACTCGTTTTTATGTTATTCTTTATCCGCCCTATCATATAATATATGTTTTCCATGTTTAGTAACACAGGCACGCATGACCCAATGGTAAAGGTTCTCCAGAGGTTGGAATTAAAAGGGCTCGGGTTCAAACCCTGGACACAACATTTTGGCAAAGAAAAATCTTTTTTTATTAAATTTAGGTTAGCATTTTTTATTAGTATTATTACTTTTATATTTAGGTGTATTAAAACCTCAAACTTTCTTTTTTATAAAAACCTTAATCAATCTTTAAATGTTTTTTTAATTTAATTAATTCTCATAATTCATTTTTCTTAGATTTATTTAATTATTAGGCTATTTTAATATAAACTGATTATATATTTTCTTTTGTAAAACTCAACCTTGGGACATTTTGTTTTACTAACATGTTTTGTTTTTCATTTTTATTATATAATATGTATTTGTTACACTTATTCATATGCAGGCCCACAACCTAGTGGCAAGGAACTGAGGTTTGGAGCATTTTGATGAAGAAACATGGGTGTAACTCAATGAAGCAAAAAGGGCAAACCCCCAATATTTTGGGTATCTCTAACTTTATTTTTCCCTTTTTCATCAAATTATGTATTTTCTTTGAATTTCCTTATTATTATTATTAAACTAATTTCTAAAAGATAAAACATAATCTTTTTTTTATTTTATTTTTAAAACTTATATTTTTTTCATAAACCTTAATTTTTTTCATAAACCTTAATTTTTTCCCTAAACCTTAATTTTAAACCTAAGTCTTAATTTTTTTCATAAACTTTAAACCCTAAAAATTTAGCCCTAATCTTTATCTTAAAACCCAAATTTCGCCCTAATTTTTACCCTAAAATTTTTCCTAAACCTTAATTTTTTTTTAAAACCTTAACATTTTTTCTCAAACCCTAACCCTAATTGTTTTCTTAACCTAGTTTGCAAACTTTTTTTCTTCTAATTTATTCACTCATTTTTATGTTATTCATTCACTGTTTGCCTGATTATGTAACTGCTTCGCCTTTGTAATAATTGATTTTTATTATTTTCCGCCATTATTATTATTATGTAACTGCCCCTAAGCCATGTAATAGTGTAGGAATTTTATTTTCTGCCTTTTAATTTTTGCAATTTATTTTTCATATTAACTGCGTGGTTAGTAAATAGGGTGTGGAAACTATTTGTAATTAAAATTAATTTAGATAATTAACTTTAAAAGATAAATATTTGAAAATAAACACTCACACACGTAAGTCGATCTTTGATTGCCATCTTGCACTTCCTAGGGTATTCCTCTTGGTTGCCTTAAAATAAAATGGTCAAGTCCCTCGAATATAGGGGTATCTTAAGCAAAGTCCCTTCACTTATAAAATCATCAAGTCCCTATAAATTTAAAAGATCTAGTCCCTTCGAGGTTGCCTACGAAATAATGATCTTGTCCCTTCGAATAAATGATGATAGTCCCTACGAATTGCTAAAGGCATCCCTTAAGTTGTCTTCATTGACCATACGATGACCCTACGTTTGTCCCTTAACACATCCAAGGTAATGACTACCTATTCCTTAATAATAGGGATAGTCTTACCATTGAAAGAACATATGAGAACATGAAAGACTTAATTTAGGGTAGGTACATCTTAGTTACTTGCTCACATTTCAAAATACTTTTCACACCTCACAATATTTTCAAAACATTTTCAAAACAAGGCTTTGTATACATCCATACGAGGATCATTACAAAGTACTTAGAAAATTTCTAATCACACACTACACTCTTCAAAAATAATTCAAGTGAGCTAAGTAACTAAGAGCCCATGGATAACCATGGATATAAAGGGTGCTAACACCTTCCCTTTATATAACCTACCCCCCGAACTCAAAATCTTTTTAAGGTCTTTCTTGTTCTTTTATGTCCTTTCCTTTTGGATAAAATAAAAGTCGGTGGCGACTCTTGCTATCCGCAACATTTATAGAAAGTCAGTTCTCCCACCGTGTTACAGAACTGGCAACTCTGCTGGGGATTTAATAAAAGAGGGGTACCCTTAGGAATTAGATCACTTTAAATTGTTTGCTTTGTTTGCTTTATATTACTTGTTGGGATTTATGTGTGAAAGATCCTAACCCGGATCTAGTGTACCCTAGGTAAATGGTAATAGACCAAGGAAATTGTATGGCGTATACCGATATGGTTGATCTGGTGGCCATAGTTAGTGTGATTTCTTGGTTGGTGCTTATGTTCCTTAAGTAAGTTAATGATAATATGAGGCTGTCATATGTTGTCAATACACTAACTAACTTTTAGAACCCTAGTTATCCCATCTTGGCCTTTAGAAAGTAGTGAGATAACCGGCTTTGGTGAAGACTGAAGTTGGTTGATACTCGATGCTACACTCATTTAGATCCTAAACTTGGAGGGTTTTGGTTGACAAGTAAGTTGCCTACTGAACAACCACCCTTGGGAAAGATCAGTGATATTGAGATCCCTTAGCACCCGATTACTTTTGTAGGACATGATGAACCAACTAACTTCAGGGGAAGGTACTTACCTTTAAACCTCATGCAAGCCTTCAAACTTAGGGCTATTGTGTGACTTGTTTGTGTGTGCCACATGTTTGTGATTGAGCATAACATCATGACATCATGCATCATAAGCATAACATTTTCACTAACCATTTCAAGGACCAAAGGATTTATCTTTGTTCTTTGTTGCAGGTCATGGCTTCTGCTCGTAGGAATACTATCTGGATCAACTTTGTAGGAATACCTTATAAGCTTAAGGAATTGGTCTCTCAAGTTTCTGAAAGATCCCAGTTCATCAAGAAGCATGGTCACCTACTTGACTTGGTTACTTCAGGATTTGATGAAGACATGATGAGTGTCCTGTTTCAGTTCTTTGACCCTAAACATCACTGTTTCACATTCCCCGACTATCAGCTGGTTCCTACAATGGAAGATTTCTCCAAGATTCTGGGTATACCTATCCTTGATCAGAAACCCTTCACAAGCTTGGAAAAAGAGCCTAAACCTGAAGTCATTGCTGCAGCCCTACATTTGAAGAAATCAGACATTGTTCTAGAAACAAGAAATGGAGTTAAGGGTATTCTTGCTAAGGTATTGATGGAGAAAGCTCAAGTGTTCTTGAAGGCTATGAGTTATGATGCTTTTGAGGAGATTCTAGCCCTATTGATCTATGGCCTAGTATTGTTCCCTGATCCAGACCAGCTCATAGACGCACATGCCATCAACATATTTCTGACTCAAAATCCAGTGCCTACATTACTTGGAGACATCTTACACTCTCTTCATACCCGTACTACGAAGGCACGAGGAACTCTGATGTGTTATATACCTCTATTGTCTAGGTGGTTTATTTCTCACCTTCCTCGATCAGTGATGAAGAATGAACAAGGGTTAAGGTGGTTTAAAAGGATCATGTCACTTTCTCATTCAGACATTCATTGGTGTTCTAGATCTATGGAGAATGTTACTATCATTGACCGTTGTGGGGAATTCCCCAATGTGCCACTCCTTGGCATAAGAGGGGGCATTACCTACAATCCTTCTTTAGCTCTACGTCAATTTGGTTATGCTCGGAGAAATGGTCCTCATGACATGCTTATTCAGGGTATTGTGTTCGACTACGACAACGATCTGCAAGGTTACCGTCAAAGGTTCATACGAGCTTGGGGTAAAGTGAACAAAGTTGACAGCAAGACTCTGGAACCAAAGTACTCCATTCCTATGGAACCTTATCTCAGATGGGTACGAGCACGTGCTCAGACTCTTATGATACCATATCCTGCTATTCTACCAGTTACTATGGAACCTGTTCCGGAAGGAGATACTCCTTATACCATCCTGCATCCAGACATGCCCACTAACTTGGAAGAATTGCAGAAATCCTGGATCCAACTGAAGGAACAAAGAAATACCTTTGAAGCTCAATTCAGGATTATCCAAGAAAAAATGTTGGAGTTGACCAAGCAACTTCACGAGGAGCGGAACCTCAACACATACCTCCATACAAAGAGGAAACGTCCATGGAAGACTTAAAACCCCATTTTTGTACTTATTTTCCTTCATTGTAAGCCCAAGGGGCAAAATAATTTTAACATTTACTAATAAAAGTTTTTATTTCCGTTTGTTTAACAAATGTAAATTCTGCGGTCCTTGAAAACATTGCATATGCATCTACATACCATATCATTGCATGACAGGTTGTCACAACAGGTTTCTCATCTTCTCGCTGTTTATTTCAGCAGAAATGGCTCTCGAACAACCTATAAAAGATCTTCAAGCTCAGAATGCTCAGTTTCAAGAAGTGATCCTGAATTTGTCCAAGGGGCAAGAAGATTTAAATGCACTCCTCTCTAAGGACATGAAGAAGAAGAATCCTGAAGACAACAAGGATGATCAGCTGAAACAACTACAAGATGAGATGGCAGAGATGAGGATCCAGATGAATGGCCAAATGGCTCTTATCTAGAGTTTGGCCCAGGGGCAAGAAGAGCTGAGAAGTTTTGTCAATAAGCTTTGACATAACGAAGTTGGGAATCTAATCATCAGTCAGCCTCCGTTGAAACAAGCCGACTTGGCTGAAAGGAAAGTAAGGATAAGAGAAGGAAAGAGACAGGCTACCACTGATTGTTCTTCAATGGAAGAAGGAAGACCCTGTAAGATTAATCCACTTCGACACAAGGAATATAAAAGACAAATCATCAAATTCAACACGCCAATGCCACAAATGCTGCAATGCTTGTTGGAAATGAAGCTAATTTCCTTGGAAATTTCTCCTAAAAATCCTAATACCTCTTCTCCTCGCTATAATCCCAAAGCAAGGTGTATGTACCACACCGACTGTCCCAGACACGACACTAATAACTGTTGGGCATTGAAGAATAAGATTCAAGACCTAATTAATGAAGGAATACTCGAGGGTACGCCAGAAGGCCAGGTTGAGTTCTTCTATCGTTCATCAAGCATCAAAGTTTCCAGATAACTGTTGTGACGAGTTTATAGGAAGAGGCTTTGAGAACATTTGAATTTTCGTTTGTAATTTATTTTGTTTGCCTAAACACTTACTATTATGTTAAACTTTTATTTTCATTAATGCATTGCATATGTTTGTCTTGAATTAATCCATTTGTTTCACTATATTTTGAACTATGCTTCATATTTCTATTTTGTGATATTTAACTCCTGATAAAGCTATAAGCCTGTAGAGGGAGGATGACGAAAACAATACCATAATATTAGGCAGTATGCTTTTGAACAGACTATGCTGACGATGTACAGGCATTGTTTCAATTCCTAAACAGTGGAGATATAAGGAAGTTAATCCCAAGTCAACCCTTTTGAGCCTATGAAGTAGGAGTTTTTATTCTCGCACAAATTAAAACCCTTATTCATAACCCGGGGCAGGGTAGTTACTCGGTTAACTCAAATATGCATATTATATGTGTTGTACACAACTAATGATGGTTCTCTGTAATCATTAAACCTGACAGTCAATATCCAGCAAAAGAAAAACCCACTAAGTCAAAACCTATGAAGGAGACTTAGTGGAAAAAAAATTGAGAAATTCCGCTGACTGTAATTTTGAAACAAACAGTTCAGGCAAAAAGAAGGGATAACAAAGTCAAAAGAAAAAAAAGGTCACTATGAATCCTCAACAAAGAAAGATGAATGAATGTTCAAATAAATTTTTAGTTTCTGAACCATCACAAATGTCAGTGTTACAATTCCAAACTCCTTTGAGCCTCAATGCATAAGTTAACTGAGCATAGGACTGAAGAACATCATGGAGATTGGGTTGGGTACAAATAAAATTTGAGCATTTATCCTTTGTTTCTTAAACCGTGAACCAAGCCATGTTACAACCTTTTAAAAGTCCTAACTGAAGCATGGTTAGTTCGAAAGCGTACTGCTACAAGAAGGTATCCTGACTCCTTTAGGGCTTATTATAAAACTTGAGTTAATATCACAGTTTTCATAAAAATTATTTTTCTAAAATAACTTTTTTTCAAAACTTCAAGACAAACATAAGCATTGCATTTTTGAATATATTTGTTTGCATATACCTGAGTGTTTGATAAACAGAGAAACTTATAGGATGAATGCTCAATAAACCAAAGTCCTTCCGATAAACAAAGTTGCTTCCTGGATCAAAGTCCATGTTTACAAAGGGGAATAGTCATTATCTCCCAATCAAGGGGGCAGGCCATGATACTGCCTAACTCATTTGGGGAAATCAGGACAGGATTCAACTATGTTTAAGTAGCCAGAGGCAGATCTCCTCATCTATCTGAAGTACCAAGGGTAACATTACAGAGTTCATAATGCCAGGGGCATAGTCACTGTTTCCCAATCAAGGGGCATACCAAGTTACCGTTCAATTCATTCGGGGAAATCAGGTCCAGATTCAATAGTGCTTAATAGCCAGGGGCAGCTCTCCTCATATATTTGAATTACCAAGGGTAACATTACAAAGTTCATGATGTCAAGGGCATATTATTGTGGGGCATTCTGCTTATTTCTCTTGAGATAACTACATTCAGATAGTTCCATTATGGGACAATTCATCCTCAACCAAGGGGCAATGCTCTCTTTTCAAATCTAATACCCGGAGCGTATATGGTCCATCACAATTTGAAGACACGTTCCTCTCATTGTATTACCTTGATATTGGATTCTCAGCAGAAGTCATTGTGGAAGTTAATTGTCTACGTCGGTAGTATCAGATGGTGTCAGTATCATGTCTTCAGATCCAGCTATGAGGATTTCTGGGAAGGTATTCAGGAAAGTTAAGAATCTCAGGAGCTCTAAATCCAATTGGTTATACACTCTCAAAGTTGAAACGATTCTGTTTTCGAGTTCAACTTTACTTTTCCCTCTTTATTCAGGAGTACTTTTTCCCTTTTGCTAAAGCGAAAAATGTTTGTTGGTTATGTTTGAATGTATATATGCTTTTGGATATGATTGATGTTTACCAGAAATGCATAAAATACAATAAATACAATTACTAAGAACGAACGAAGGTAGGAATTCAACGAAGCTTCGCCGGTTTATCCCCACAAGACAACTACAAATCCCCAGCAGGGCAAATCTATCTTTATAGATACTTAGAGTTATATCTCCCCTTGAATTTATGTCCATCTCTTTTATCCTCAGCCAGGATACTCGGGAACTTATTCCTTCAATAGAAGTACGACGAACGAAGACGGGAGGTTATAAATACTATACTATCAAACGAGACGGGAACGAGGTCCTCATATTCTTCAGCAACGAATCGGGATTTATTTTCCATATCCAGTAGTTGTTATACAAAGATATCCAGATGCTTCAGGCTGCATGATTCATACATACATCATTTACATCATACTATAGCATATCCATAATACATATAACATTTACTTAGATGCACCATGCCATACATGCATACATATTGCATAAACTAACCTTTTCTTTGCAGGATAGTTACATGCAGGTAAAACACTATCAACAATTCACAACAGTTCAGAGATGATCTATACGAAGATCTAGTGTTGATACTTAATTCAGGGATGATCAATACAAAGATTCATTTCTGATAATCATTACTCAAGTTGTCCTTGGATAGTAGGCAAACAGTCTATACAAAGATCTATTCCCTAATCCAGGATATTTCCAGAAGAGATAATCGTCACGAAGATTTATTTCTACTGGTCTATTCAACAATTCAAAACAGGTCAGAGACGATCTATACGAAGGTCTAGTGCTGATACTTAATTCAGGGATGATCGCCACGAAGATTCATTGCTGATAATCATTACTCAAGTTGTCCTTGGATAGTAGGCAAACGGTCTATACGAAGATCTATTCCCTAATCCAGGATATTTCCAAAAGAGATAATCGTCACGAAGATTTATTTCTACTGGTTTATTCAACAATTCAAAACAAGTCAGAGACGATCTATACGAAGGTCTAGTGCTGATACTTAATTCAGGGATGATCACCACGAAGATTCATTGCTGATAATCATTACTCAAGTTGTCCTTGGATAGTAGGCAAACGGTCTATACGAAGATCTATTCCCTAATCCAGGATATTTCTAGAAGAGATAATCGTCACGAAGATTTATTTCTACTGGTCTATTCAACAATTCAAAACAGTTCAGAGACGATTTATACGAAGATCTAGTGATGATACTTAATTCAGAAAGAAATTGCCACGAAGATTTGGTTCTGACACTTAAATTAAAGTATGTTCTTGGATATGGTTCAGAGATGATCTATACGAAGATCTAAGCCCTGACACTTAATGAAGGATATTCTTTTTCTCCAGAGATAATGCAGAGACGATCTATACGAAGATCTATTACTGATATCCAGTGACAACCTATTGATACTATCACCTCCTGATATTATGGAAGGAATCTATAAGCCCATCTCTGGTTCCTCCGAGTGGCATCTTTAAGCCCATTCAAGCATATTCAACTAATCAGCAGTGTTACTCTACGCACTGGAGAGTGCAAATTTTTGGGCTTTTATGTTCAATCCCCTTCAACCTTCCAAGTCACGAATGGCACACAGGCCAATCTAACTCCTCAGGTTTCAGAAAATTGAACAGGGGCAGCTGTTGTACCCCCAAATTTGCCCTCTATTTTAACTCTAACCGAGTTTTTGTTTTGCATTCATTTGCATCATCTTCATGGGATAACATGTATTTCGTCTTAATATTAGCCGGAATAATTTCTCGAAATTTATAGACGGACTGGTCAAATTAATTTTAAATTCTGCCTAAAACCAGTAAACGGAAAATGTCGCATTTAAATTTGCAAACGTCAGTAATATTAATCTACGATTCATGTAGATTAACCTGACATGCTAAAAATATTTTTACGACTATTTTTGGTCATATGTTGATCAGTCTGAGCAGTTTAAACGGTCATAATTTTTATCCGGCCAAACGGTGTATTTTTTCGAGTCATTTATTTCGTGCTGATTATTTTGACGTGTTCTTTTTATTTTTTCGAGCACTTTGGCGCCCGACTTTTATTTTTTGAGTCTATTTATTTTTATATAGGGTCTAGAATAAATAAATAGTATTATTAGTTATTATTTTTATTTTAACTATTTTAATTATTAAACTTTATTTAGTTTTAAATTAACATTTCATTGGGTTTAGAGTAAATAAATAGGTTAATTAGTTTTTATTTTAATTTTAACTATTTTTATTAAACTTTATTTAATTATTTATATTAATATTTTATTGGGTTCCAAAATAAATAATTAAGCCCATTATTATTAACCGTAAATTAGTCCTATATATACTTACTAGTAGAGAGACCAAGAGGAGGAGACCGGAAAAAGGGAGAAACAAAATTCAAAGAAAAGTTATCCCCATCATCATCATTATCAAGTTCATACAAAAATGCATCAACTGAATTGAAATTTTGAAGCTTTCTTTAGTTTTTTTTAATTCCATTTATTCTTGATATTTTAATCAATTTTGTTTATCTAACGTTGTTTGTCTCATGTTATAGAAGCTTTCTGGGTTGATTATTCGAAGCTTCATGACCAAAACCGAATCCTACCATAGTTAGGGTTTCAAGCTCAAATTTGGGGTTTTTACAAATTTCGCAGGAAATTTCAGAGGTCAAGAGGTTTATTCATGAGGACTGCGCATAGCCTAGTGGCTAAGGTTGGAAACTGGAAGGTCAAGGGCGTGAGTTCAATTCCCACTCACAACATTTTGAGCAAAAACCTGCTTTTCTTTCATATTTTCCCTTAGTTTCTCTAATTAACACATTTTCTAATTGATTTATCCTTTTAACCATGATTAACCTCAAAAAAATTTCTCTAAAGTAAATATTTTCCTATTCTCACTCGTTTTTATGTTATTCTTTATCCGCCCTATCATATAATATATGCTTTCCATGTTTAGTAACACAGACACGCATGACCCAATGGTAAAGGTTCTCTAGAGGTTGGAATTAAAAGGGCTTGGGTTCAAACCCTGGACACAACATTTTGGCAAAGAAACATGGGTTCTTCATCATTTTCTTTTGTAAAACTCAACCTTGGGACATTTTGTTTTACTAACATGTTTTTTTTTTCATTTTTATTATATAATAGGTATTTGTTACACTTAATGAAGCAAAAAGGGCAAACCCCCAATATTTTATGTATTTTCTTTGAATTTCCTTATTATTATTATTAAACTAATTTCTAAAAGATAAAACATAATCCTTTTTTTATTTTATTTTTTAAACTTATATTTTTATTATAAACCTTAATTTTTTTCATAAACCTTAATTTTTTCCCTAACCCTAATTTTTATTAACCTTAATATTTAATTTAATTTTGTTATAAACTATAATTAAATAATTAATCATTTTTTTATATAATTAGTATTTGTTTATTAGTATTATAATTATTCTATTTTCTTCTAAATTTTTTTTCAAAATGTTTATTTAACTTCAAAAATAATATTCTCTTAAATTTTTATCTTCTTTATATTTTTACTAACCCTTTTATTATTATTATTTCATTATTACTAACCATTTAAATTATTGCTTATTTATTTTCTATTTTATCGTTATTATTATTTTTGCCGATTATATTGTAATTATCCCAAAGCTTTGTAATAGTTTAGGTTTATATTTTTGCTTTATTTTTATTGTAAATATATTAACTATGTGGTTAGTAACTATAGGGTGTGCATAACATGTTTGTTATTAAAATTGAATTAGAATAACTAATTTAAAAAGATAAGTATTTGAACATGAACATTCACACACGTAAGTCGATCTTTGATCGCCATCTTGCACTTTCTAGGGTTACCTCTCATGTTGCCTATTTCTAAGGTCAAGTAAGGTGCCTTAAGCAAAGTCCCTCCATCAATATCATCAAGTTCCTTCAGTTTATAAGATCAAGTCCCTTTGAGGTTGCCTACGATAAATGATCTTGTCCCTTCGAATAAAAGATGATAAGTCCCTACGTATTGCTAAAGACACCTTACAGTTGCCTAAATTCAGATGTCCCTTCATATGTCCCTTATCACATCCAAGGTAATGACTACCTATTCCTTAATAATAGGGATAGTCTTACCATTGAAAGAACATATAAGAACAACAAATACTTAATATAGGGTAGGTTCCTCTTAAGTACTTGCTCACCTTTTCAAAATACTTCATTACACTTCACATTTCAAATAAATTTTCAAAACAAAGTCTTTATATACATCCATACGAGGATCATTATAAAGTACTTAGAAAATTTCTAATCACACACTACACTTCTCAAAACAGTTTAAAGTGAGCTAAGTAACTAAGAGCCCATGGATAACCATGGATATAAAGGGTGCTAATACCTTCCCTTAATATAACCTACCCCCCGAACTCAAAATCTTTTTAAGGTCTTTCCTGTTCTTTTATGTCCTTTCCTTTTGGATAAAATAAAAGTCGGTGGCGACTCTTGCTATTCGCAACATTTAACTAAAGTCAGTTTTCCCACCGTGTTACAGTTCATGTGTATTGTGATATGGTATGCGTTGTTGTGTCTGCATGCGCATACATTTGATGGAATAATCATGTCGTGGATGTGATTATTCGGGATTCGTTGAGAATCGTGGTTGCCGGGATGATCATGTCTTGTTGGAGACGTTAACAATGCATTCAGGATTCTATTTAATGAACCGTTATTGTGAGTCGGTACCGCATTTGCATTGTGCATTTGAGTCGCATTGCATTATGATTGATTGATTAATATGATTGATACTTTTGTATGATTAGAGGTGAATTACTTCTTCATATATGTCGTATGTGCCGTTATATTATGAATCTATTTCTCACCCCTTTGTTTGTTTTGTTGCGTCTGTGCTTCTTCGGAAGTGCATACAATTCAGGTACTTGAGAAGTACGTTGGTGTGATGTCCGTGTCCTAGGAGCTCTGATATGTAACGGGAACGGGGATCTTTGTCCACATTTACTTTTAATGTTTAGAAAAACTTATTTTTATAATTAAACTTGAATTGACGAACTTTATTATGTGTGATTTACTAAGCCTTTGAGCTATTGATGTTAAATACTTGGATTTCGCTGTTTTCATCTATTAACGATTTTAATGAATGATGATGATATAACATTTCACTTTGGATAAGTAACTCTGATTTTAGTAAAGATTTATATAAATATTTCTGTGGGAAAAGTGGGTGTTACAATTGGTATCAGAGCAGGTCGGTCCAACCGGCCAGATTGAGTCAGTCCTTAGAATAAGAGTCGTGTGTTTCCTAACCTGGGTTGTTTGTTGTATCAGTATGGCAGGAAGGAATGATGCTTCTCTTGCTGCGGCTATGCAAGCCATGGCGCAGACGGTCGAGAATGTTGTTCAGGTCGTTCAGGGTGGAGGAAATGCTCAGCCTCGTGCATTGGAGCAGTTCCGGAATAACAAGTCGCCGACGTATGAAGGTGGAATTCTGGATCCAGAGGCTGCGCAGAAGTGGTTGAAAGCTGTTGAGAAGATCTTCATAACCATGGGATGCTCTAATGATCAAAAAGTGAGGTTTTGTACTCACATGCTGGAGTGCGAAGCTGAAGTCTGGTGGGAAAACAGTCGCCAAAGGTTGGAAGACGCGGGTACGGCTATCACTTGGGCGGTATTTCACAGAGAATTCTTGGAAAAGTATTTCCCGGAAGACATCCGCAGTGCTAAGGAGGTTGAGTTCTTGGAACTCAAGCAAGGTAATATGACAGTGGCGGAGTATGCTGCCAAGTTTGAAGAACTAGTGCAATATTGTACGCAATACAATACTGAGGAGGCAATGACTTCCAAATGTCTGAAGTATGAGAATAGACTGCGTCCTGAGATTAAGTTGGGTATTGCTTGCCAGAAGATCAGGAATTATCCAGAGATGGTAAGTAGAAGCAGGATTTATGATAATGACAACAGGGCGCAGATTGCACATTACAAAGCTGTGAATGATAAGAAAGGGAAGCAGAGATTTGGTGGTACTCCTTACAGTGCTCCAGCTGACAAAGGAAAGCAAAAAGCTGATAATGAGAAGAAACTAAGTGGGGAGGAAGTACTCCCGGTGTGCTCAAATGCTACATATGTCATGGCATGGGACATCGTGCCAATAATTGTCCTACTGAAGAAAATAAGTGTTTTAAGTGTGGAAAGGCGGATCATGTGATGGCCAATTGCATAGGGAATGTGCCTATTTCCTATAATTATGGAGAACATGGCCACATTAGCACTAATTGCCAGAAACCAAAGAAGCAAAAATCTGATGGGAAAGTATTTGCATTAGTGGGAGCTCAGCCTACTAGTGAAGATCGATTGGTCAAAGGTACTTGCTTTATCAATAATATTCCTTTATTTGTGATTATTGATATGGGTGCAACACACTCGTTTATTTCTTTGGAATGTGTGAAAAAGTTAGGATTGGAATCTTCTCAGTTAAGTCGAGGAATGGTTATTGATACACCATCTATAGGTTCTGTGACTACTACCTTGATATGTCGTGATTGTGTTTTGGCTATTTCTGATAAAGAGTTTAGAGTGGATCTTATATGTCTACCACTCAGTAATCTTGATATAATCTTGGATATGAACTGGTTGGAATCCCACCGAGTTTATACTGACTACTTTAGGAAGAGATTGTTATTCCTAACTCCAGAAGAGGAAATTTTGGCCAGTTCAGTTTCTACTAAAGAGATGAGGACCTTATTGGAAGACGAAGCGAAAATGTTTGTTGTGTTTGCTTCATTATCTATGGAAGAAAAGGTCGCTGTTGAAGAGTTACCAGTGGTGAATGAATTTCTTGAAGTATTTCCCAATGATATTACAGAGTTACCTCCGATGCGTGAAGTGGAGTTTACTATTGACTTGATTCCTGGTACCAGGCCTATTTCTATGGCACCGTACAAGATGTCTGCTACTGAGTTAGCTGAATTGAAATCGCAGATTGGTGACTTACTTGATAAGAAGTTCATTCGACCCAGTGTATCGCCATGGGGTGCTCCAGTGTTATTGGTCAAGAAGAAGGATGGTAGTATGCGCTTGTGCATTGACTACCAACAGCTGAATAAGGTTACTATTAAGAACAAGTATCCACTTCCAAGGATCGATGACTTGATGGACCAACTTGTGGGAGCTTGTGTTTTTAGCAAGATTGATTTGAGGTCAAGATATCATCAAATCAGAGTGAAAGAGGAGGATATCCAGAAGACGACATTTAGAACTCGATATGGTCATTATGAATATGCAGTGATTCCATTCGGAGTGTCTAATGCGCCGAGTGTGTTTATGAAATATATGAACCGAATATTCCATTCTTACTTGGATCAATTTGTCGTAGTATTTATTGATGATATATTAATATACTCGAAGTCTGAAGAAGAGCATGAGAAACATTTGAGAATTGCGCTGCAAGTGTTAAAAGATAACAAATTGTTTGCTAAATTTTCCAAGTGTGAATTCTGGTTGAAGAAAGTGAGCTTCTTGGGACATGTAATATCTGGTAAAGGTATAGCAGTAGACCCTTCGAAGGTCAGTGCTGTGCTTGATTGGGAACCTCCGAAGACGGTAATAGAAATTAGAAGTTTTCTTGGTTTAGCTGGTTATTATCGAAGATTTATAGAAGGATTTTCTAATTTGGCGTTGCCATTGACTCAATTGACCCGGAAGAGTCAAGCTTTTATTTGGGATGTAACTTGTGAGAGAAGCTTTGAAGAATTGAAAAAGAAATTGACTTCGGCATCGGTGTTGATTTTACCGAACCCGAATGAAGCTTTTGTTGTGTATTGTGATGCATCTAAAATGAGTTTAGGTGGTGTGTTAATGCAGGTTGGTAAAGTAGTAGCTTATGCTTCAAGACAGTTGAGGATACACGAGAGGAATTATCCTACTCATGATTTAGAATTGGCTGCAGTGGTATTTGTGTTGAAAATATGGAGGCATTATCTCTATGGGTCGCGATTTGAAGTCTTTAGTGACCATAAGAGTCTGAAATATTTATTTGATCAGAAGGAGCTTAATATGAGGCAGAGGAGATGGTTAGAATTTTTGAAAGATTGTGATTTTAATTTAAGTTACCATCCGGGAAAGGCAAATGTAGTAGCGGACGCATTAAGCCGGAAAACAGTTCATATGTCGGCTATGATGATGAAAGAGATGGATTTAATTGAGCAATTTAGAGACTTAAGTATGGTGTGTGAGATAACACCTGGAAGTGTCAAGTTGGGCATGTTACGAATAAATAATGAATTTCTTGATGCAATTAAGGAAGGCCAACGACAAGATGTGAAATTGGTGGACTTAATGCCTACCGAAAGAAATGATCAAGGAAATGATTTTAGTTTGGATAATAATGGTATTTTGAGATGTCGGGAGAGAATTTGTATACCCGATAATGTTGAACTAAAGAAAGCAATTATAGAAGAGAGCCATCGGAGTAGCTTAAGTATTCACCCGGGAGCTACGAAGATGTACCATGACTTGAAGAAATTATTTTGGTGGCACGGTATGAAACGAGATATTGCACACTTTGTTTATGCTTGTTTAGTATGTTAGAAATCAAAAGTAGAACATCAGAAGCCTTCGGAGCTGATGCATCCTTTAGAGATCCCAAAGTGGAAGTGGGATAGTATTGTTATGGATTTTGTGACAGGTTTGCCGAATACTGCGAGAGGACTGGATACTATTTGGGTAGTTGTGGACCGGTTGACTAAGTCCACACATTTTATTCCGATTAACATCAGTTACCCGTTAACTAAGTTGGCGGAGATTTATATCCGAGTTGTTGTGAAATTGCACGGTGTACCGTCAAGTATAGTATCAGATAGAGATTCGCGATTTACTTCTGAGTTTTGGAAAAGTTTACACGAGGCTTTGGGTTCTAAGTTGAAATTGAGTTCGGCTTACCACCCACAGACAGATGGACAATCCGACTATTCAGTCATTAGAAGATTTGTTGAGAACTTGTGTGCTAGAAAAAGGTGGTGCGTGGGATACACATTTGGCACTGATTGAATTTACTTATAATAATAGTTATCATTCAAGTATTAGAATGGCTCCGTTCGAAGCTCTTTATGGTAGAAGATGTAGAACACATTTGTGTTGGTATGAGACAAGTGAAAATGTTATGCTTGGGCCTGAGATTATTCAGCAGACTACTGAAACTATTCAGATGATCAAAGAGAAAATGAAAGCGTCTCAGAGTCGGCAGAAAAGTTACCATGATAATAGAAGGAAAGACTTAGAGTTCAGTGAGGGTGACCATGTATTTTTGAGAGTCAACCCAATGACCGGTGTTGGACGTGCGTTGAAGTCTAAGAAGTTGGATCCTAAGTTCATTGGACCGTATCAGATTATGCAGAGAGTAGGCAAGGTTGCTTACAGAGTGGCATTACCGCCAGAACTTTCGAATTTGCACGAAGTGTTTCATGTATCGCAACTCAGGAAATATGTGTCTGATCCGTCACATGTAATTCAGAGAGATGAAGTGCAAATCTGTGACAATCTTATGGTGGATATTTTACTATTGAGGATTGAAGATCGTAAGATGAAGCAACTTCGAGGCAAAGAGATACCTCTGGTGAGAGTAGCTTGGGGAGGAGCTGCTGGTGGAAGTGTTACCTGGGAACTGGAGAGCAAGATGCGGGAATCATATCCAGAGTTATTCCATTCAGGTACATTTTCGAGGACGAAAATAATTAAGTGGGGGAGAGTTGTAACGCCTTAATTTTTATATTTATTTTTGTGAAATAAATATTAATATTTTAATGGCATAATTGAATTAATTGGTAAAGAGAGTATTTTATGAGAATAATAATAATAATATAAGGTGTAATATTATAATGTTGTTATTATTTAAATAAAATAAAAATAAAGGGTTAGTTAGAGGTTTAAGGGGTAAAGGTGGAATTGTTGTTTTATGAAAAGAGGAATTAGGGAAACAAACCTCATTCATCGTATTTTGACGAAGAACAGAGATATCTGGAGAAAGAGGAGAAGAAAGGCAAGGTCAAGGATCGTAGATCACCAAGACCAAAAGTTGTGAAGGAAAGCTTCGATTTTAAGGTAAGGGGGGAGAAAAGGGTTTATGATTGATGATAGGACATAGAAGGGTAATTGGGAGTTCCTTCCTCCCTTAGGTATATTAAGAGATTATGATAATAATGATTGAATTGATGCAATATTGTGAAATTATTGATGATATGATTATACAATGTATTTTGAAAATATATTTGGTGTTGTGTGTTTGGTATTGGGAAGAATGGCATATGAAGGTTATTGAGGATATGATGAACAGAGGAGAGGATTAAACCTCATTGATTCCTTAATTTGATCTAGGAAAGTTTATTAATAAAACTAGTTGATGTTATATGTACAAATGGATAATAAACATGTGAATTGGTTGGTTTTGAGTGCTAAATTCGACTTAGAATGATTGAGGTTCGTTTAGGTGAGAAAGGAGGAAGATAATGGGAAAAACACAAACAGAAGTTGGGACTCAGGTGCCCTGACACGGGCCGTGTCCCATGACACGGGTGGCCGTGTCAGGCTTTGGGAAAAGGGTTTTTTGTGATTTGGAGGGGCGTGTCCCAGGCCACCTGACACGGGCCGTGTCAGGGGACACGGGAGGCCGTGTCAGGCCCCTGTAAATGTCATTTTTTTCCGTTTTAATGTGGATTTGACTCATTCTTCCAAGGTAGGATTATATTAGTGAAATATGACTTTGAGGATGTTCTAATAGTGAATATAGGACTTGATGATTAGTTGCATAAGAAATCCTAAATGTTTAATTGAATTATATGAATATGTAGATTGTTATAATTGTGAATAATATGAGATACATGTATGGTTTGTGTGTGAATAAGATGCACTGATGATTGGTTGATGAGATCATGAGGATCGTAAAGCATGATGTGTTCATGTGTATTGTGATATGGTATGCGTTGTTGTGTCTGCATGCGCATACATTTGATGGAATAATCATGTTATGGATGTGATTATTCGGGATTCGTTGAGAATCGTGGTTGCAGGTATGATCGTGTCTTATTGGAGACGTTAACAATGCATTCGGGGTTCTATTTAATGAACCGTTATTGTGAGTCGGTACCGCATTTGCATTGTGCATTTGAGTCGCATTGCATTATGATTGATTGATTAATATGATTGATACGTTTGTATGATTAGAGGTGAATTACTTCTTCGTATATGTCGTATGTGTCATTATATTATGAATCTATTTCTCACCCCTCTGTTTGTTTTGTTGCGTCTGTGCTTCTTCGGAAGTGCAGACAATTCAGGTACTTGAGAAGTACGTTGGTGTGATGTCCGTGTCCTAGGAGCTCTGATATGTAACGGTGTTGCACCCTAAGATTTGCCCTCCCCTAGTCAAGGCATTGTGTACCAAGGTGTCCCAAGAGGTTCACAAGGTATCCCAAGAGGTTCACAAGGTTCACAATTAGTCAGAAAGTTTGACAATTCCCTCAGACAAAGCATCCTCCTAAGCAATGCATCCTAAATTAGGGTTTTGAGTTTCATCAGGCTAAATGGATTTCCAAGGATTCAAGTGAGCTTCATACCATCCTATATGTCTTCAAGAATCCCTATGTCAAGTTTCAAGGCTTTCCCAAAAGGTTTGCTCAGTCAGATGATCAGATTGGCTAAAATCAGTCAAAGTAGTTAAAAAGTCAAACTGAGGTCAACTGTGGTCAAACCAAAGTCAAACTTCATGATTTTTTGCCAACATCAATTATATGAAGTAAAATTAATCATTTGATCAAGGGTTGATCATGATTCATTAAGGAGATTTCAGATCCTCAAGAATCAGGAGTTTCTAAATTAGGGTTTTCATAGGAAAAGTCAACTGAACTTTGACCAGCCATAACTTTCACATGCTTCATCAAAAAAATTTCCATCCAAATCTTATTTTGAATGATATTGAATTCCCTACAACTTTGTGTCTCACAAGCCAAGCCTAAAAATGCTTCATTTGGAAGGTATGAGCTAAAACATTACAGGTCATTATAAAAGTCAACAAAATGTCAACATCTTCCAAAGGGCATCATTTGAAAATGGTAAAGGATATGACATGAGACCAAAGAGGTTGGTTAGAGGACTCTCTAAGATTTCCAAAATGTCCAAGAACACCTTCATAGCCTTAAAATTGAGGGATTTGTGCCTTTGCAAAGTTGGGAAATTTTTGGGAGGTTTATGAAGCAAATGGGACCTTAGAACCAAATTTCTCCAAATGGGCTTGCAATTTTGTGATCCAATCTTTACCATGAACTCATGCAAGACCCAAGTCTCATTTATTCAGATTTTTATAATTTATTTTATATTTATTTTGATTTTATTCATTAAAAATCAATTTAAATCAAAATAAAATATGAAAACTCAATATTTAGATTTGATTCTTGTTTTAGAAACTTATAAACACCATTTAAACTGATTGAATACATTACAAATTGGTGAAAAACAAAGTTAGCAAGAGTATATTTGATTTTTGGGTATTTATGGTGATATGATTTCTTCAACTCCAAGTAACCAAAATCCATGAACTAAAAGCCCATAACTTGACCTAATTTTGTTCCTTATATATACACAAACAAGCTGCAAGCATAAGGGGACGCTTTTTGGAGGCCAAGAACACCAAAACAACTTCAAAAAAATCTCAAGAAAACTCACTTTCAGAACCCCAAGACGTTTCGAAGGTTTAAACATGTTCCTTGAACATCCTTGATGCAATTCTGATCATCCATTACATTCAGAACCCCATGAATCATACAAACCGAATCAATATGTTCTTGAGTTTTCAAATTTTCGATTCCATCAATTCATGAGATATAAACTGTTTTTATTCATTGAGATTTGTTTATTAATGTGTATGGAATGTTTTTATGTGTTTGGATTGAAGTTTCCTTGCAGATTCCAGAAGATGCCATAACTAGGGTTCGTCCCTTTGATTTGGGGTTTTTCAATTTAATACATATAAATACCTTATAAGACTATAAATTGATTAATTGAACTGTAGGGATCATTTTTATGAGATCAATTGGATGAAATTATACGCGATTGCCATAGTTCTTGTTTTCGCAGGTTTTTACGCGCAGGAAAAATCGCAGCTAAGATCGCATCAAAATTCGCAGGTAAACCTGCGAATACCAAGGTTGAAGACGACCCCTTTTTGGCGCGGTTTGGGAGAATTCAAATATTTTGTTATTTTTATAATATCATTGTTTCAGATAAATGTTGTACGCGCGTGCCTGGCTTAGCTGGCAAAGGTTTTGGTGATAGGAAGCGTATGGCCTGGGTTCAATCCTTGGCTTCCTCACTTTCTTTTATTATTTAGTTTTCTTTTGCAGATGTAATATATAATTATTCGGTGCCATTAGTCATCAGACGCGCCCCATGTGGCTTGATGGTAAAGACTTGGATTTGAAGCAAAGAGAACGTGGGTTCGAACCTGGCTGAGGCCAATCTTTTTATTTTCAGTGATTTTCATAGGTTTTAATATATAATGTTTTATGGCCAATCCATATCACCAAACGCAGCGCAGCTCAGTTTGTCAAGTGATATACTTGGGAGGTAAGGGACCTGGGTTCAAATCTCAGGTCCTAACTTTTTAGTACTTTTCTTCATTTGTTTTCTTCTATTTCTTAATTATTTTCTCTATTTTAATTTAATATAATTGAAATAAATTTCTAAATAATAATCCTTAATATTTTCTTATAAAAGCTTCATATTTTCAAAATCATAATTTATTTTCTCCAATTAAAATTGTTTCTATAATATGTTTATATTTATTATTATTATCATGTATATTTTTTTAAATAAATTAAATAATTAGGTTTAGATTAATTTAATTAACCCTAATTTTCTTAACCCTTAATATTTAACCTAATTTTTTATAAACCATAATTAAATCATTAATCATTATTTTAATATGTAAATAGTTTATTATTATTAAAACTTATTTCATTAATTAATTCTTAAAAACTTTTTTCTAATATTAATTTGTCTTGCTAATTTATTATTTCTTTTATTTTATTATTCTAACCTTTATTTTTATTTTTTTTATTATTACTAATACTTAATTATTGCTTATTCATTATTTATTATTATATTTATCATTATTATTTCACGATTATATTGTAATTGTCCCAAAGCCTTGTAATTTTCATAGGTTTATATTTTTGCTTTATTTTTATTATAAATATATTTATTGTATGATTAGTAATTTAGGGAGTGTATAACATGTTTGTAATTAAAAATTAACTTAGAAAATTAAAATAAGATAAATATGTGAATATGAACACGCACACACGTAAGTCGATCTTTGATCGCCATCTTGCACTTCCTAGGGTTGCCTCTCAGTTGCCTATTTCAAAAGGTCAAGTAGGGTGTCTTAAACAAGTCCCTTCATAAATATCATCAAGTCCCTTCAGTTTATAAGATCAAGTCCCTTCGAGTTTACCTACGATAAATGATCTTGTCCCTTCGAATAAAAGATTATAAGTCCCTACGAATTGCTAAAGACACCCTACAGTTGCCTATATTCAGATGACCCTACACATGTCCCTTAATACATCCAAGGTAATGACTACCTATTCCTTAATAATAGGGATAGTCTTACCATTGAAAGAACATAAGAACAGTAAAGACTTAATATAGGGTAGGTTTCTCTTAATTACTTGCTCACCTTTCAAAATACTCTTCACACCACACTTTTCAAACAAATTTTCAAAAACAAGGCTTTGTATACATCCATACGAGGATCATTACAAAGTACTTAGAAAGTTTTTTTATCACACACTACACTCTTGCAAACAAACAAAGAGAGCTAAGTAACTAAGAGCCCATGGATAATCATGGATATAAAGGGTGCTAACACCTTCCCTTTATATAACCTACCCCCCGAACTCAAAATCTTTGTAAGGTCTTTCCTGTTCTTTTATGTCCTTTCCTTTTGGATAAAATAAAAGTCGGTGACGACTCTTGCTATCCGCAACATTTATAGAAAGTCAGTTCTCCCACCGTGTTACAGAACTGGCGACTCTGCTGGGGATAATATTAAAGAGGGTTACCCTTAGGAATTAGATCACTTTAAATTGTTTGTTTTGTTTGCTTTATATTTACTTGTTGGGGCTCTTATGTATGAAAGATCCTAACCCAGATCTAGTGTACCTTAGGTAAATGGCAATAGACCAAGGAACTGTACGACGTATACCGATATGGTTGATCTGGTGGCCATAGTTAGTGTGACTTCTTGGTTGGTGCTTATGTTCCTTAAGCAAGTTGAGGATAATATGAGGCTGCCATATGTTGTCAATACACTAACTGACTTTTAGAACCCTAGTTATCCCATCTTGGCCTTTAGAAAGTAGTGAGATAGCCGGCTTTGGTGAAGACTGAAGTTGGTTGATACTCGATGCTACGCTCATTGAGATCCTAAACTTGGAGGGTTTTGGTTGGCAGGTAAGTTGCCTACTGAACAACCACCCTTGGGAAGGATCAATGATATTGAGATCCCTTAGAATCCGGTTACTTTTGTAGGACAGGATGAACCAACTAAACTTCAGGGGAGGGTATTTACCTTTAAACCTCATGCAAGCCTCTAAACCCAGGGCTATGGTTTGACTTGTTTGTGTATGCCACATGTTTGTGATTGAGCATAACATCATGACATCATAATCATAGCATTTTCACTAACCATTTCAAGGACCAAAGGATTTATCTTTGTTCTTTGTTGCAGGTCATGGTTTCTGCTCGTAGGAATACTATCCGGGTCAACTTTGTAGGGATACCTCCTAAGCTTAAGGAATTGGTCTCTCAAGTCTCTGAAAGATCCCAATTCATCAAGAAGCATGGTCACCTACTTGACTTGGTTACTTTAGGGTATGATGAGGATATGATGAGTGTCCTATTTCAATTCTTCGATCCTAAACATCACTGCTTCACTTTCCCCGACTATCAGTTGGTTCCTACAATGGAGGAGTTCTCTAAACTACTGGGTATACCTATCCTTGATCAGAGACCCTTCACAGGCTTGGAAAAAGAGCCTAAACCTGAAGTCATTGCTGCAGCCCTACATTTGAAGAAATCAGACATTGTCCTAGAAACAAGAAGTGGAGTTAAGGGTATCCTTGACAAGGTATTGATGGAGAAAGCTCAAGTGTTCCTGAAGGCCATGAGTTATGATGCTTTTGAGGAGATCTTAGCCCTATTGATCTATGGTTTAGTATTGTTCCCTAATCCAGACCAGTTCATAGACGTACACGTCATCAACATATTTCAGACTCGCAATCCAGTGCCTACATTACTTGGAGACATCTTACACTCTCTTCATACCCGTACTACAAAGGCACGAGGAACTCTGATGTGCTGCATACCTCTATTGTCTAGGTGGTTTATTTCTCACCTTCCTCGATCAGTAATGAAGAATGAACAAGGGTTAAGGTGGTCCAAGAGGATTATGTCACTTTCTCATTCAGATATTCATTGGTGCTCTCGATCTATGGAGAATGTTACTATCATTGACCGTTGTGGGGAGTTCCCTAATGTGCCACTCCTTGGCATAAGTGGGGGCATTACCTACAACCCTTCTTTAGCACTACGTCAGTTTGGTTATGCTCAGAGTAATGGTCCTCATGACATGTTGATTCAGGGTATTGTGTTCGACTATGACAACGATCTGCAAGGTTACCGTCAACGGTACATACGAGCTTGGGGCAAGGTGAACAAGGTTGACAACAAGACTCTGGAACCAAAGTACTCCATTCCTATGGAACCTTATCTCAGATGGGTACGAGCACGTGCTCAGACTCTTATGATGCCATATCCTGCTATCCTGCCAGTTACCATGGAGCCTGTTGCTGAAGGAGATACTCCTTATATCATTCTTCACCCAGACATGCCCACTGACATGGAAGAATTGCAGAGGTCCTGGATCCAGTTGAAGGAGCAAAGGGATACTTTTGAGACTCATTTCAAAGCTAGTCAAGAGAGAATCCTGGAGCTGACAAAACAACTCCATGAGGAGCGGAATCTCAACTCATACCTCAATACAAAGAGGAAACGTCCATGGGAGACTTAAAACCCCATCTTTGTATTCATTTCATTTTTTATTGTAAGCCCAAGGGGCAAACAAGTTTATTAATTACTAATAAAGTTTACTTTCTGGTTGTTTAAACAAATTTAAATCCTGCGGTCCTTGAAAACATTGCATATGCATTTACATACCATGTCATTGCATCACAAGTTTCTTATGAACATGTATCTTATCTTCTCACTATTTATTTCAACAGAAATGGCTCTCGAACAATCTGTCAAAGATCTTCAAGCTCAAAATGCTCAGTTTCAAGAAGTGATCATGAATTTTTCCAAGGGGCAAGAAGAGTTGAAAGCACTCCTCTCTGAAAATCCTGAAGATAACAAGAATGGTTAGTTGGAACAATTGCAAGCTGAGATGGCAGAAATGAGGATCCAGATGAATGACCAGGTGGCTTTTATTCAAAGATTAGCTCAGGGGCAAGAAGAGTTAAGAACCTTTGTCCACAAATTTCAAAGTAATCTAATTGTCAGTCAACCTTTGTTAAAACAAGCTGACTTGGTTGAAAGGAAGATGAGGATAAAAGAAGGTAAGAGACAGGTTACCACTGATTTATCTTCAGTTGAAGAAAAAATACATGGTAAGGTTAATCCACCTCAACACAAGGAATGTAGAAGACAGTTTATCAAATTTAGCACTCCAATGTCACAAGTTCTGCAATGCTTGTTGGAGATGAAGTTAATTTCCTTGAAATATCCTCCTCAAAATCCTAATACTTCCTCTCCTCGCTATAATCCCAAGGCAAGGTGTGGGTATCACTCCAACTGTCCCGGACATGATACTAATAGTTGTTGGACATTGAAGAAAAAGATTCAAGACCCGATTGACGAAGGAATCCTCGAGGTTACGCCAAAAGGCCAAATTGAATTCTACTATCGTCCATCAAACATCGAAGCTGCAAGACAAGTTGCCCAAGGTAGCAAGAAAGAAAGCCTACCTATTCCTGTTGAGCTATGGGGCACCTTGGGACATCCAAATGGCAAATTTGATTTCATGGTGAAATATATTGCTCCTGAAAGTTCACAGATTGCAATTGAAGAGATTTAGCCATCTGGATGGGATAACATTTGAACTTTGATTTGTAATTTCTTTTATTTTGTTTAAACACTTACTATTATGTTAAACTTTTGTTTTCATTAATGCATTGCATATGTTTGTCTTGAATTAATCCATTCGTTTCACTATATTTTGAACTATGCTTCATATTTCTATTTTGTGATATTTAACTCCTGATAAAGCTATAAGCCTGTAGAGGGAGGATGACAAAAACAATACCATAATATAAGGCAGTATGCTTTTGAACAGACTATGTTGACGATATACAGGCATTGTTTCAATTCCTAAACAGTGGAGATATAAGGAAGTTAATCCCTAGTCAACCCTTTTGAGCCTATGAAGTAGGAGTTTTCATTCTCACACAAATTAAAACCCTTATTCATAACCTGGGGCAGGGTAGTTACTCAGTTAACTCAAATATGCCAATTATCTGTGTTGTACACAACTAATGATGGTTCTCTGTAATCATTAAACCCGACAGTCGATATCCAGCAAAATAAAAACCCACTAAGTCAAAACCTATGAAGGAGACTTAGTAAAAAAATTGAGAAATTCCGCTGACTGTAATTTTGAAACAAACAGTTCAGGCAAAAAGAAGGGATAACAAAGTCAAAAGAAAAAAGTGGTCACTATGAATCCTCAACAAAGAAAGATGACTGAATGTTCAAATAAATTTTTGGTTTCTGAACCATCACAAATGTCAGTGTTACAATTCCAAACTCCTTTGAGCCTCAATGCATAAGTTAACTGAGCATAGGACTGAAGAACATCATGGAGATTGGGTTGGGTACAAATAAAATTTGAGCCTTTATCCTTTGTTTCTTAAACCGTGAACCAGGACACGTTATAACCCTTTAAAAGACCTAACTGAAGCATGGTTAGTCTAAAAAGCATACTACTACAAAAGGTATCCTGACCCCTTTAGGGCTTATTATAAAACTTGAGTTAATATCACAGTTTTCACAAAAATTGTTTTTCTAAATTAATTCTTTTTCAAAACTTCAAGACAGACATAAGCATTGCCTTTTGAATATCATTGTTTGCATATAACTAGGCGTTTGATGGCAAAGAAGTTTACATGATGAATATTAAATAAGCCAGAGTCCTTCCGATAAACAAAGTTGCTTCCTGGATCAAAGTCCATGTAAACAAAGGGGCATAGTCATTATCTCCCAATCAAGGGGGCAGGCCATGATACTGCCTAACTCATTTGGGGCAATCAGGACAGGATTCAACTATGTTTAAGTAGCCAGGGGCAGATCTCCTCATCTATCTAAATTACCAAGGGTAACATTACAGAGTTCATAATGCCAGGGGCATAGTCACTATTTCCCAATCGAGGGGGCATACCAAGTTACTGTTCAATTCATTCGGGGCAATCAGGTCTAGATTCAACAGTGCTTAATAGCCAGGGGCAGCTCTCCTCATATATTTGAATTACCAAGGGTAACATTACAAAGTTCATGATGTCAAGGGCATATTATTGTGGGGCATTTTGCTTATTTCTCTTGAGGTAACTACATTCAGATACTTCCATTATGGGACAATTCATCCTCAACCAAGGGGCAATGTTCTCTTTTCAAATCTAATACCCGGAGCGTATATGGTCCATCACAATTTGAAGACATGTTCCTTTCATTGTATTACCTTGATATTGGATTCTCAGCAGAAGCCATTTAATTGTCTACGCCAGTAGTATCAGATGGTGTCAGTATCATGTCTTCAGATCCAGCTATGAGGATTTCTGGGAAGGTATTCATGAAAGTTAAGAATCTCAGGAGCTCTAAATCCAATTGGTTATACACTCTCAAAGTTGAAACGATTCTGTTTTCGAGTTCAGCTTTACTTTTCCCTCTTTATTCAGGATTACTTTTCCCCTTTTACTAAAGCGAAAAACGTTTGTTGGTTATGTTTGAATGTATATATGCTTTTGGATATGATTGATGTTTACCAGAAATGCATAAAATACAATAAAAGCATTTACTAAGGGCGAACGGAGGTAGGAATTCAACGAAGCTTCGCCAGTTCATCCCCACGGAGTAATCTTTACGGATATCCGTACAGAACTCTTCAAGTAATATCTTATACTTCCCACCCGACGAAGTCTTCAAGCAGTTTCATATCCTCTGAAGAAGTAACATCTCCCCTCGGATTTATGTCCATCTCTTTTATCCTCAGTCAAGGTATTCCGGAACTTATTCCTTCATTAAAAGTACGATGAACGA
This sequence comes from Lathyrus aphaca, assembly GCA_963966055.1. Classification (NCBI taxonomy): domain Eukaryota; kingdom Viridiplantae; phylum Streptophyta; class Magnoliopsida; order Fabales; family Fabaceae; genus Lathyrus; species Lathyrus aphaca. The sequence continues at coordinate 472,128,003 of OZ014523.1, forward strand.
AGACGGGAGGTTATAAATACCATACTATCAAACAAGACGGGAATGAAGTCCTCATATTCTTCAGCAACGAACCGGGATTTATTTTCCCTAGCCAACAGTTGTTATACAGAGATACCCAGACACTTCAGGCTACATGGTTCATACATACATCATTTGCATCATATCACAGCATACGCATCCATAATCCATATGACATTCTTACTTAAGAGCATCATGTTATACATGCATACATCAAATAATCTTGCATAAGCTAACCTTTCCTTTTCAGGATAGTTGCAGGCAGATAAACACTATCAAATAATTCAGAGATGATCTATATGAAGATCAGATACTGATATCCAATTCAGAGATAATCGCTACGAAGATTCATTTCTGATGATCAATACAAGTTGTCTTTGAGATGGCACCTAAATGGTTTATACGAAGACCTAGTGTTCAGTCCAGGATATTACCAGGAGCAATACAGGAGTAATCGCCACGAAGATTTAATCCTGATGCTCAAGTTGTCCTTGGAAGGGTATGTAAATGATCTATATGAAGATCTAATGCTTAATCCATGATATTTCTAGAGGAGATAATCATTAACGAAGATTTATTTCTGATGATTAACTATCTTTGGGATAGTGTGTAAATGATTTATACGAAGATCTAGCACTTAATCCAAGAGATTATTTTATAAGAAATTCAGGGATAATCGCCACGAAGATTTAATCCTGATATTCTTTTATCCTTGGGAAGGTATGTAAATGGTCTATACGAAGATCTATTACCTAATCCGGGATATTTCTAGAAGAGATAATCGCCACGAAGATTTATTTCTAATGGTCTATGCAGCAGTTTATCTGTGGAAGGGTACGTAAATGATCTATACGAAGATCTAGTGCTTAATCCAGGATATTTCCAGAGGATATAATCGATAACGAAGATTTATTTCTGATGGTTAACTATCTTTGGGATAGTGTGTAAATGATCTATACGAAGATCTAGCACTTAATCCAAGAGATTCTTTTATAAGAAATTCAGGGATAATCGCCACGAAGATTTAATCCTGATATTCTTTTATCCTTGGGAAGGTATGTAAATGGTCTATACGAAGATCTATTACCTAATCTGGGATATTTCCAGAAGAGATAATCGCCACGAAGATTTATTTCTAATGGTCTATGCAGCTGTTTATCTGTGGAAGGGTACGTAAATGATCTATACGAAGATCTAGTGCTTAATCCAGTATATTTCTAGAGGAGATAATCGTTAACGAAGATTTATTTCTGATGGTTAACTATCTTTGGGATAATGTGTAAATGATCTATACGAAGATCTAGCACTTAATCCAAGAGATTCTTTTATAAGAAATTCAGGGATAATCGCCACGAAGATTTAATCCTGATATTCTTTTATCCTTGGGAAGGTATGTAAATGGTCTATACGAAGATCTATTACCTAATCCGAGATATTTCCAGAAGAGATAATCGCCACGAGGATTTATTTCTAATGGTCTATGCAGCAGTTTATCTGTGGAAGGGTACGTAAATGATCTATACGAAGATCTAGTGCCTAATCCGGGATACTTCCAGAAGAGATAATCGATAACGAATATTTATTTCTAATGGTCAATTCAACAAATGGTCTTTGGGATGGTACATAAATGATCGATACGAAGATCTTGTACTTAGCCCAAGATATTACCAAAAGCAATTCAGATAAGATCACCACGAAGATTTGATTCTGATGCTTAAATTAAAGTATGTTCCTAAAGATGGTTCAGAGCCGATCTATATGAAGATCTAAAGTACTGACACCTAATGAAGAATATTCTTTTCCCCAGAGATAATACAGAGACGATCTATACGAATATCTAGTGTTGGCATTCAACTCAAACCATGTTACAAGAATGATGAGACGGCCTATACAAAGACTTAGTACTAATATCCAGTGACAACATAAAGATACTATGGATGGAATCTATAAGCCAATCTCCAGTTCCTCTGAGTGGCATCTTTAAGCCCACTCCAGAATATACAACCAATCAGCAGTGTTACTTTATGCACCGGCAAGTGCAAATTTTTGGGCTTTTGTGTTCAATCCCCTTCAACCTTCCAAGTCACGAATGGCACACAGGTCAATCTAACCCCTCAGGTTTCAGAAAATTGAACAGGGGCAGCTGTTACACCCCAAAATTTTCCCCTCTCACAAGGTTCACAATTAGTCAGAAAGTTTGACAATTCCCTCAAACAAAGCATCCTCCTAAGCAATGCATCCTAAACTAGGGTTTTGAGTTTCATCAGGCTAAATGGATTTCCAAGGCTTCAAGTGAGCTTCATACCATCCTATATGTCTTCAAGAATCCCTATGTCAAGTTTCAAAGCAGTTAAAAAGTCAAACTGAGGTCAACTGTGGTCAAACCAAAGTCAAACTTCATGATTTTTTGCCAACATCAATTATATGAAGTAAAATTAATCATTTGATCAAGGTTTGATCATGATTCATCAAGGATATTTCAGATCCTCAAGAATTAGGAGTTTTTAAATTAGGGTTTTCACAGGAAAAGTCAACTGAACTTTGACCAGCCATAACTTTCACATGCTTCATCAAAAAAATTTCCATCCAAAGCTCATTTTGAAGGAAATTGAATTCCCTACAACTTTGTGTCTCACAAGCCAAGCCTAAAAATGCTTCATTTGGAAGGTATGAGCTAAAACATTACAGGTCATTATAAAAGTCAACATCTTCCAAAGGGCATCATTTGAAAATGGTAAAGGATATGGACATGAGACCAAAGAGGTTGGTTAGAGGACTCTCTAAGCTTTCCAAAATGTCCAATAACACCTTCATAGCCTTAAAATTGAGGGATTTGTGCCTTTACAAAGTTGGGAAATTTTGGGGAGGTTTACGAAGCAAATGGGACCTTATAACCAAATTTCTCCAAATGGGCTTGCAATTTTGTGATCCAATCTTTACCATGACCTCATGCACGACCCAAGTCTCATTTATTCAGATTTTTATCATTTATTTTATATTTATTTTTATTTTATTCATTAAAAATCAATTTAAATCAAAATAAAATCTGAAAACTCAATATTTAGATTTGATTCTTGTTTTAGAAACTTATAAACACCATTTAAACTGATTGGATACATTACAAATTAGTGCAAAACAAAGTTAGCAAGAGTATATTTGATTTTTGGGCATTTATGGTGATATGATTTCTTCAACTCCAAGTAACCAAAATCCATGAACTAAAAGCCCATAACTTGACCTAATTTTGTTCCTTACATATACACAAACAAGCTGCAAGCATAAGGGGACGTTTTTTGGAGGCCAAGAACACCAAAACAACTTCAAAAAAATCTCAAGAAAACTCACTTTCGGATTTTTGGTTAGAGGCTATCCCAAGACGTTTCGAAGGTTTAAACATGTTCCTTGAACATCCTTGATGCAATTCTGATCATCCATTACATTCAGAACCCCATGAATCATACAAACCGAATCAATATGTTCTTGAGTTTTCAAATTTTTGATTCCATCAATTCATGAGATATAAATTGTTTTTATTCATTGAGATTTGTTTATTAATGTGTATGGAATATTTTTATGTGTTTGGATTGAAGTTTCGTTGCAGATTCCAGAAGATGCCATAGCTAGGGTTCGTCCCTTTGATTTGGGGTTTTTCAATTTAATACATATAAATACCTTATAAGACTATAAATTGATTAACTGAACTGTAGGGATCATTTTTATGAGATCAATTGGATGAAATTATACGCGATTGCCATAGTTCTCGTTTTCGCAGGTTTTTACGCGCGGGAAAAATCGCAGCTAAGATCGCATCAAAATTCGCAGGTAAACCTGCGAATACCAAGGTTGAAGACAACCCCTTTTTGGCGCGGTTTGGGCGAATTCAAATATTTTGTTATTTTTATAATATCATTGTTTCAGATAAATGTTGTACGCGCGTGCCTGGCTCAGCTGGCAAGGGTTTTGGTGATAGGAAGCGTATGGCCTGGGTTCAATCCTTGGCTTCCTCACTTTCTTTTATTATTTCGTTTTCTTTTGCAGATGTAATATATAATTATTTGGTGCCATTAGTCATCAGACGTGCCCCATGTGGCTTGATGGTAAAGACTTGGATTTGAAGCAAAGAGAACGTGGGTTCGAACCTGGCTGAGGCCAATCTTTTTATTTTCAGTGATTTTCATAGGTTTTAATATATAATGTTTTGTGGCCAATCCATATCACCAAACGCAGCGCAACTCAGTTGGTTAAGTGATATACTTGGGAGGTAAGGGACCTGGGTTCAAATCCCAGGTCCTAACTTTTTAGTACTTTTCTTCATTTTTTTTCTATTTCTTAATTATTTTCTCTATTTTAATTTAATATAATTGAAATAAATTTCTAAATAATAATCCTTAATATTTTCTTATAAAAACTTCATATTTTCAAAATCATAATTTATTTTCTCCAATTAAAATTGTTTCTATAATATGTTTATATTTATTATTATTATCATGTATATTTTTGTAAATAAATTAAATAATTAGGTTTAGATTAATTTAATTAACCATAATTTTCTTAACCCTAATTTTCTTAACCCTTAATATATTAACCTAATTTTTTATAAACCATAATTAAATCATTAATCATTATTTTAATATGTAAATAGTTTATTATTATTAAAACTTATTTCATTAATTAATTCTTAAAAACTTTTTTCTAATATTAATTTGTCTTGCTAATTTATTATTTCTTTTATTTTATTATTCTAACCTTTATTTTTATTTTTTTTATTATTACTAATACTTAATTATTGCTTATTCATTATTTATTATTATATTTATCATTATTATTATTTCTCGATTATATTGTAATTGTCTCTCAGTTTCCTATTTCAAAAGGTCAAGTAGGGTGTCTTAAGCAAGTCCCTTCATAAATATCATCAAGTCCCTTCAGTTTATAAGATCAAGTCCCTTCGAGTTTGCCTACGATAAATGATCTTGTCCCTTCGAATAAAAGATGATAAGTCCCTACGAATTGCTAAAGACACCCTACAGTTGCCTATATTCAGATGACCCTACACATGTCCCTTAATACATCCAAGGTAATGACTACCTATTCCTTAATAATAGGGATAGTCTTACCATTGCAAGAACATAAGAACAGTAAAGACTTAATATAGGGTAGGTTTCTCTTAATTACTTGCTCACCTTTCAAAATACTCTTCACACCACACTTTTCAAACAAATTTTCAAAAACAAGGCTTTGTATATACATCCATACGAGGATCATTACAAAGTACTTAGAAAGTTTTTTTATCACACACTACACTCTTGCAAAATAACAAAGTGAGCTAAGTAACTAAGAGCCCATGGATAACCATGGATATAAAGGGTGCTAACACCTTCCCTTTATATAACCTACCCCCCGAACTCAAAATCTTTTTAAGGTCTTTCCTGTTCTTTTATGTCCTTTCCTTTTGGATAAAATAAAAGTCGGTGCCGACTCTTGCTATCCGCAACATTTATAGAAAGTCAGTTCTCCTACCGTGTTACAAACGGGAACGGGGATCTTTGTCCACATTTACTTTTAAACTTTAGAAAAACTAATTTTTATAATTAAACTTGAATTGACGAACTTTATTATGTGTGATTTGCTAAGCCTTTGAGCTATTGATGTTAAATATTTGGATTCCGCTGTTTTCTTCTATTAACAATTTTAATGAATGATGATGATGTAACATTTCACTTTGGATGAGTAACTCTGATTTTAGTAAAGATTTATATAAATATTTCTGTGGGAAAAGTGGGTGTTACAGATCCCGTCGCGTACGGCGGACGATCTGGGGTACTAATACCTTCCTAGGTCGTAACTGACTCCCGAATCCAGATCTTTGGTTCGCAGGACCTTGTTCTTTCCTTCTTCCTCAGGTTTGTGCAGCATTACCTTTCCCATTCCATCGGGATAAAAATGCATGGCTGACGACTCTACCTTTTCCGCGTCACTTTCGCGTTTGTACTAGGATGAAAATCCCGGGAGCGACACCAGTCCTAAGAGGGTTTCTACACCAATTTTACACTCTCAATCATATTATTCTTTCATCTACTGTTACTAATCAATTCTGGGTCTAGATTCGTCACTCTCATTTATCAACAACACAAATCTGCTCATACAATAGAATATACATAATCAACGACAATAATATTTCAGATACATAATCAACGACAATTCTAGGTCTACAAAGATTACCCTAGCAGTGATTTTCCTCTTCCTATCTCTCCCTTTTTCTCCCAAAATTGTTATGCCTAATCTTCTCTTAATTTTTCTGATTAATCTTAATCTCCCTAATACTCCCACCATAATATTTTACCAAATCACCCTTATAATTTAATTAACTAAAATAATAATAATAATAATAATAATAATAATTCTAATAATTCTAATTACTAATATTATTCATATAATAGTAATAATAATAACAATAATAATAATAATGATTAATTGGACATATTATTATTCCCACACTCAACTATTTCTAACCACACCATAATTCTACTCGTCCCATTAGGACACTACACCAAAACATCCAGGCACACACCTTAAACAAGGCCAACAATACACCAAAAATGCACGACGAATAAATTATTTAAAATGGGGCGTTACACATTTAACATATAAACAATAGAATAATTAACATACATGGTGTTCATAATAATACTAATATTAGTAATACCATTAAGGCAAAATAAAACATGAATAGAAAATGAAAAATAACTTGAATTGAAGTTCTCCAATGTAGTCGTTGAGTACAACAACACAGTACTTTGACAAAATTCCAAAATGCAGAGAAAAATAAAAATACAATATAACTGAATTCTAAGGTAAAAAACGTGTATGTTTCTATCCAACTTCTTGCCTTTTATAAGCCATAGGACTTGATTACAAACATAATGTTGTGTAATAACAATCAAGATACTTTTTCTCGATCATCATATCAGTTATGAAGTGAAAATGGCAGAAAATCGTTTCAGAATAAAAAAGTCCGCAAGATGCCTTTAGGACTACCACAACCATGTTTGGCACTACGGTGGAGGGAGGGGTGCACCTTCTACGGCCTATGTAATGCATTAAAGGGCACCTGTAGCAGCCCCTGATATTCAATATGAGGAACTTTTTAGGGCCACTACATACCTTAGCACATGTTACGGGTCAATCGTAGTTATTGAAATTTGTTGCGTAAAACTTCCCATTTACGCTTTTTTGTGACTTTATTGGTAAGTATTATCACAAATACTCATACATGAATCCTAGTTCCAATTTGCTAATGGTCAATTCTCCTTGTACTCATTTGACACCAAGGGTATTGTAAGAACACAAGGTAAAGCCTACCACTTAAATACTAATTCCACTATGGATTTGACTATAAGTCTCCTCACCTGTTTTTATTTTCTTTCCAAATACACCAAGTGATCATATTAAGGAATTTTAAACACATATACCATGACACACCAACAAGCTTGGACTAAAGAATTGTATTCATAATGATTTTGGACAAACTAACATTTGGGGAGGGCGACCTTTTTAGGTCGAACCCAGCTTATTCCAATTAGCCTTTTATTTTTCACACACATATGCATATTTTCATAATCATTTTCTTGGTATTGAGGATCAACCACCATTGGACTGAATGATCGGGCGAGTGTAACCCAACTTAGTAGGTGTAGTTTCCTTTTACTACCCATATTTCAATTTTTTTCTTTTCATTTTATTTTCCTTAGCTAACCAAAACACAATTCCCATTAAAAATTAATGCCATAGCTATTTATGCATATTACTCATAAATTACTCACAAGTAATAGGGAATGTACTAAAAAAGTTCTCATCAGCTATTCCTCGCACCTCAGCTTGCAACCTCTCCCAGTGTTCCGGATCATGACTTGAATTTCCAATTTCATGATAGGTAGGTGGTGTAGATTTTGCAACAAAGTTCTCATCCATATTTCCCCTACATTATTATTATCAGAATTGGATAAGCTCTCTTCCTCCAACACATCATCACAAACTTGTTTGTCCGGATCATACAACCAATTATTTTAACATCAACTTTTACCTTCCCAGGGTTTGGCAAACAGATTATTGGTCTCTCAAGGACCATTACTGTGAAGGTGTCCCCTTGTAGTCTATAATACTTGTCCTCATCAGGGACTCTATATCTACCCTAATTTTTCCCATAAGAGGGAGTGAGTTTTCCTCATTAAATACATGTCCCAATTGTTCAATGATGGGGGTAATCAATTCCCATATCATTATGTCCCTAGTTTTTCTTACACCTTTTTAAAATGTTTGTCTAAAAAGGCATCAATAATATAGGTATATCATTTACAATAACATAGAGAAAGTATAACTCTCTCTGGGTTACTACCCTAGTTTTGTCCATTCTTCCAAATATGGTATGGGCCAAGACTTTCTGAATGTACTTAAAACATGGGTTTTGGATATTTGAGGATTTTACTTTAGCCGAGTCATAGGTCCACTCTCTAGAAATTGTTGTCCATATTTTTCCAGTACCAAAGTCATTGGGGACCTTTTTTCTCTCTTTAGTAGGCATGCAAAGTATTTCTTTTATGGTTTATATAGACATTTCATATCCCTCATTAAGAAGATGAAAATTTAGAGTACCATTTATACCCCTTGAACCTATTTTCCATGTTCTCTAAGACTTAACCTCTAGATTTCTTAAGAAATCTAGGGTTATCCCCTTATACGTAGGATAGTCTCCTCTCACACATCCATTTAGCCTTATTATTGTGATCAACCTATCGATTTCATGATTCAGCCCCAATGTAATTATTGTTTCATCATCAAGTACCTAGTTGAAGTGATTTTATGACGAGAAATTATCTCGTACCTTTTAGCTTGATATATTTTGAAGAAATCGATATCGTGATGGTTAAAGTTTGATGAACTTCCTTTTATCTTCTTAGTTCTTGAAGTCTTCAGTTTTTTTCCTTTGCCGCTTTTCTTTGTTATCATTGCTCAAATTTTTAAGATAAATGAGAAAAATGGAATCCAAATTTCTTGGGTTTTATGGAGTTTTGATGGTGGATTTTGGTTTTGGTTGATGGAGTTTGTTTTTGGGGTGTGGGTGATGGTAAAAATGAAGGTTTTCGGTTTCCAACAATGGTTTTTATTAGGTTTTGTTGAGAGAATGGTTGGAGAAGATGGTAGTTTTTGAGTTAAGAGAGAGAAAGATAATTTGGAAATAGTGAAACAAAAAACTGATGAGTGGGATATAAATATGGGGTAAAATCGTGTGAATAGTTGAATTTATGGTTTATGAGTACCATTTTTACCTATGAAATGATGTTTTGACTCCTCATCTAAGAACTCATACTTTTTTATTAAAGAGATTACTCTTTAGGAGAATATTCTGCATATTCTATGGATCAGATTGTTGCTATTTTGAAGCTCAAATAATGTCATATTTAGGGTTATAAATAGGGTGGATTTAACCTAATTTATGTATCGAACAAATATTGATTTTTGTGAGATTTTAAGGGTTTATGCCTTGTGAGCCTCTTTAGTATTGCGATTGAATACTGGATGAGGACTGTGATTTGAGTTGTAATTATGTTTTGTCACTGTTGTGATAGACAGGGAATTGAGAAAGGTCTCATACTTAGGAAGTGTCTTAGGTGGAAGACTAGGATTGGGTAGTTTTAGGTAAAATTACAAACGGTGGAGTTTGACATAATCTGATACTACATAGTAGTGAAAGTCCTGAATTGGGATCCCCCATAGTAGGTTTGTGAAACCGAACTGGGTAAACACTTCAGCTTGTTCTTTAATTTCTATAATTCACTATTTTTTATGTTCGTACTTTTGTCCTACTGGGAAGACATCAAGTGTTCTAACATCCTGTTAGGACATCTTCGAGTATCTACTATACCAGAATTTCACCTGGTATCAGAGCAAGCATCCTGCTCTGCATTTGGGTGATATTCAGGGACGAGACTTTCTGGTGCTATGGACAAGGTAGATAACTCATTGAACAAACCTCTTATTCTAGATAGAACCAACTATGAATTGTGGAAAGTTTGCATGATTACCTTTCTAAAGACCGATGCTAAGCTATGGAAAGTTGTATCCAGAGGATAGGATCATCCTATGGTGAAAGATGCTCAACAAAAGCTCATTGATGTCGTAAAACTAGGGGAAGTCTGGGATGATGAAGATGACAAATCATCCATTGGAAATTTTAAAGCACTGAATTCCATTTTCAGTGGTGTTGACAATAACATATTCAAACTGATTAGAATTACACAATTGCAAAAGATGCTGGGGAAATCTTAAAGAAAGCCTATGAAGGGAACTCCAAAGTAAAATCCTCAAGACTTCAACTTCTTACAACAAAGTTTGAAAACTTGGAGATGGGGGAGGATGAAAGTACTCATGAATTTCACATGAATATTATTGATATAGCCAATACCTCGAGTTACTTGGGATAGAAGATTCCAGAAGCCAAGTTGGTCAGAAAAATTCTCAAATATCTTCCAAAGAGATTTGACATGAAGGTGATTCCCATTGAAGAAGCCCAAAACATAAACAAGATGAAAGTTGATGAACTTATGAGATTTCTTCAGATATTTGAATTAGGGATATGTGAAAAGTCTGAAAAGAAGAGAAATATAGCCCTTTGTCTAACGATACTAAAGAAAAGACCAACCAAGGCAAAAGAATTCAATGTTGAAGTGAAGGCTTTTGACATAAAAGATCTGAGTGTCCTACTTATCTCAAGAAGCAAGAGAAAGGTCTATTTGTAGAAGATGATTCTGAAAATGATCCTGAAGGAGAATCTACAAAACAGATTACTACCTTGACCGAGACATGTGATTCTGATGAAGAATCAAATGATGTAGAACTTACTTTTGATGAACCTGTTGCTTCTTACAAAGAGTTATGCCTCAGAAGTAAAGAAGTGTGTCAACTAGAAGAGGATTAAGAGAAAGTCATTTCTCAACTTTGGGCTGAAGAAGTGGAGAATCTGGCTACCATCTCTAGTCTGAATGATGATGTTTTTGTGCTCAATTCAAAACTTGACAATATGACTAAATCTATAAGAATGCTTAATAGCAGTTCTGATGTGCTGGATGAAATCATTCAAATTGGGAAGAATGTTTGAGATGTTACAGGTCTTGGTTATGATAATCAAGTTTTTATGAAGAAAGGAAAAGTGCCTACAATGAAGTTTGTTCAACCTAAAGGAAAACAAGAACAAAAGATGTCAAGTCAAATGTTTCAACATCAGAAAAGATATCAGAATGTTTGCTCTGGAAGCAAGACCCAACAATGTAGATGTCATTATTGTGGAAGGTTAGGTCACATTAAACCCTATTGTTACAAACTGTATGGTTATCCAAAACAAACTACACAATCTAAGAAGAATCATGGTATGATTAAAACTAGAAAGGTGTGGAAACCTAAGGTTGATAAAAGTGAGAAATATCTATATGAAGACAAAGAAGAAAGTGATAGGGAGAAGAACCATCAGGATACAAGATGGTCGATGTTAATAACTTGAATACTGATAAGCATCCTAAATGATTGGACTTGGCTCCTAGTAGTTCAAAAAGATTAAAGAATAGGAAAGGGAAGACTATTGATTCATTAAACAAGTCTTTTAAGGAACTCAAGAAAAATATTGGTGTTGGACCTGCAAAAGGATGGAACAGAGTTGTGGCTTCTATTATTAAGAAAATTAAGGAAGTACTCTTAAGTGAGTCAGAGTATGATGTCAAACAAAATGTTCAGTAAATCATGTTTCTAGCTAAGAAGCAAGTTACTGCAGGGAAACAAACTTCTGCTGCTTTTAGTGTCTTCTCTGCTCTTTGTGATTGGATGTGTTCTACTGTCAATTTTCTTTTGGCTAATTTCCCTTAATGCATAGTTGTTTGGTTAGTAAAACTACCTTTGTCATATTATAGCTAAAATGGGGGAGAAGTATACTAACCATTGCATATGAGCATGTGTTGAGGGGGAGTTGTTCCCACCTCTTGTTGATTTAGAGGCTGAGTTATTTTATTATTCTGTTGCATATATTCTAATTGAATAATTCCAGTAGTATGGGATACTGGAGTAATGATTGAAGAAAGCTTTTAGATGTCGTTACCTATCTTTCTATCTAATATGGTTAACCTATGTGTTTGTTTTAACTAAAATCTGCCTAAGGGGAGACTGAATGCTCCTATGAGTTGACATTGATTTTGGTAAAACAAATTGATTTAAGATGTTGGACAAGATGTCCTATCTTGTTGAAGTTCTTGAAGATCAAGATGTCAGACAAGATATCATATCAGAAGGATTCAAAATCTTTGTTTGTTACTATTATAATTATGTTTTAAATATTTGTATTTAAATTAGTTTTCAAGTTGTTGTGTGATTATCCTAGGTGGCGCTCAGATAAGGAATCAAAAGGATTCCTATAGGAGCCGAAGCTGCGCAAGAAGTTTCTAAAGATGTGGGGACATCTTAGGAAACTTTGGATTAAAGAAACTACTATTTATGAGAATATTCTGCATATTCTATGGATTAGAATTGTTGCTATTTTGAATCCCAAATATTGTCTTGTTTAGGGTTATAAATAGTGTGGATTTAACATAATTTATGTATCGAACAAATATTGAGTTTTGTGAGATTTTAGGGTTTATGCCTTGTGAGCCTCTCTAGTATTACGATTGAATACTATTTGAGGACTGTGATTTGAGTTGTAATTATGTTTTGTTACTATTGTGATAGACAGGGAATTGAGAAGGGTCTCATACCTAGGAAGTGACTTAGGTAGAAGACTAGGATTGGGTAGTTTTAGGTAAAGTTACAAACGGTGGAGTTTGACTTAATCTGATACTACATAATAGTGAAGGTCCTGGATTGGTATCCTCCAGAGTAGGTTTGTGAAACCGAACTGGGTAAACACTTCTGCATATTATTTAATTTCTGTAATTTATTATTTTTGTTTTTTGTACTCATGTCCTACTAAGCAGAGATCAAGTGTTCTAACATCCTGTTAGGACATCTTCGAGTATCTGCTATATTAGAATTTCATATTTAAATATCCATTTATTTTATCCATGGATATTCATTAAGTTATCTGCCCCATATGATTTTATTCACGAATATCCGCGGGTACATATTTTTTGTCATCCCTTGATGGAATATGCTATAGTGTTGTTTCTCATTGGTAGGAACAACATAGTCCTTGAGTGGTTTTTTATTACCAAATATGTCGTTGATGTCTTATTAATCATCGTCTCTTGTGTAAGAACACTCGATTTAGTTTATCGATTCTACAATATTTCCTGCACTATCAGAGCTTCACATACATTCGAAACAAAAAGATAGCAGAAAAATTAAATTAAAAAAAGGAAAATGATTTAGTCTATACAATGATAAAAACAATATTTCAATATCAGAAGGAAAATAATTGGTTCCTGTCAGCAGCGCCAGAAACTTGATACTATGTAAGCGTACGAGAATATTAAATTAGTAAAAGAGTTTTTGTGCCATTGAGATCAAAATAGAGTTTTTGATTGATTTTTATGTTTGCGAATATAACGATTAAAACAAGCAAAGCTTTGGACCTTTGATTAATGTATCTAAACCTTTTCAGATTCTAGCTTATTATGGTAATGATGTTAACTTTGTAGAAAAAATGGAAATGGTTGACAACACCCACTTTCGTCAGTGTTGTCCTACTATGATCAAATATGCTGTCCATTTTGGTCGGTGTAGTATATTTGTTCAGAGTCAAAAATTTAAATGGCCATTCAAAAAGAAATACTTTTTGTGTCGAGTTTTGAGAAACTTTCGTCGTCTCAACTTGACAATTTGGTGTTTCTAGTTCCAATGTCATACTACATACATCATTTCAACGTATAAATGACATCTAAAACGCCACTTCTTTGCAAAGGCTTTCTCTATGAGAAAAAAATGCCAACACAATTTTTCACTACATTCAGGAATCTACATGAAGTGTGTCATGGGAAAGTCCTTATAATTCTAAAGTCCTAATAGACTACTTAGACATGGCAATTGACAAAGCAACAATGGAATAATTAGAATACATGGTGTTAGTAATAATAATAATAGTAGTAACACAAGTAGGGTTAAATAGAAAATTAATAGAAAGTCAAAATAACTTGAATTGAAGTGCTCCAATATAGTATTTGATTAAAACAACACAATACTTTGGCAAAATTCCATAATGTTAAGAAAAATAAAAATACAATATGACTGAATTCTAAGGTAAAAAAAAAACGTGCATGTTTCTCTTCAACTTCTTGCCTTTTATAAGCCCTAGGACTTAATTACAAACTTAATATCGTGTAAATAAAAATCAAGAGACATTTTCTCAATCATTAGATCAGTTAGGAAGTGAAAAATACAAAAAAAAAACATTTCAGAATAAAAAAGTTTGCAAGTTGCCTCTAGGACTGCTACACTGTGTCTGGCAGTACATGAGGGTAGAGTTGCTATGGCTCATACTATGCAATACATGGCACCTTGAGTATCCCCTGGTCTTCAAAATATGGAAATTTTAAGGGCCAATATGGGTCGTAGGACAAGCTACAGGTCAACTATAGTGGCTACATAATTTTCTAGGGCAAGACTGTCTATTTTTTGCTTTGGCGTGCTGTTGCACCCCAAAATTTGCCCTCCACAAGACAAAACATTGTGTACTAAGAGGTTCACAAGGTTCACAAGGTTCACAAGACATCTCATGAGGTTCACAAGGTTCACAAAGTTCACAATTAGTCAGAAAGTTTGACAATTCCCTCAGACAATGCATCCTCATAAGCAAGGCATCCTAAACTAGGGTTTTGACTTTCATCAGGCTAAATGGACTTCCAAGACTTCAATTGAGCTTTATAGCATCCTATATGTGTTCAAGAATCCCCATGTCAAGTTTCAATACTTTCCCAAAAGATTTACTCAGTCAGATGATCAGATAGGTTAAAATCAGTCGAAATAGTTAAAAAGTCAAACTGAGGTCAACTGTGGTCAAACCAAAAGTCAAACTTCATGATTTTTTGCCAAAATTAACTATATGAAGTAAAAATCATCATTTTATCAAGGGTTGATCATGATTCATCAAGGAGATTTCAGATCATCAAGAATCAGGAGTTTCTAAATTAGGGTTTTCATAGGAAAAGTCAACTGAACTTTGACCAACCATAAATTTCACATGCTTCATCAAAATTTTTCCATCCAAAGCTCATTTTGAAGGAAATTGAATTCTCTACAACTTTTTGTCTCACAAGCCAAGCCCAAAAATGCTTCATTTGGAAGGTATGAGCTAAGACATTATAGGTCCTTTTAAAAGTCAACAAAAAGTCAACAACTTCCAAAGAGCATAACTTGAGAATGGTAAAAGATATGGACATGAGACCAAAGAGGTTGGTTAGAGTACTCTTTAAGATTTCCAAAATGTCCAAGAACACCTTTATAGCATTAAAATTGAAGGATTTGTTCCCTTGCAAAGTTGGGAAATTTTTGGGAAGTTTATGAAGCAAATAAGGCCTTAAAACCAATTTTTGCTAAATGAGCCCACCAAATTGCCATCCAATCTTCATGATATCCTAAAGCACGACCCAATCCAAGTATTTTATGATTTTTATAATTTATTTATAATTTATTTGGATTTTATTCATTAAAATTCATTTTAAATCAAAATAAAATATGAAAATATGAATATTTGATTGGATTCTTCTTCTAGAAGCTTTTAAATAACATTTAAGTTAATTCAAAACCATCCAAATTTGTGATAAGGCCTTATGACATGAAAATATTTGATTTTTTGACTAATTTGGCAAGAAATTCTTCACATTCAAGACATCCAAAAGCCCACAAAGTCACATGTTTTTTTTGACCTAATTTGGTTCACTATATGAAGAGGAACATAACACAAACACAGGGGACGAAAAAAATCTGGAAAAAAGAGGCACTTGAAGAACACAAAAAATCTTCCAAAAACTAGAATTCGGTTTCATAGTTGCAGCTTATTTCAAACAATTTGGAAGGTTGAGATTGCTTCCTTGATGAATTTCGAACATGCTCAGATCATTACATTCATCAAATGCTTCATGAATTGACTAACCCGAATGCATCTTCATGCTTGAATATTTTTTTCGTTTTCACTATTTCGTGCACTTTCAATTAATTATGACCATCTAATGATGTTTGTTTTGTGGTATAGAGTATTTCTGGATGCATCAATTGAACTTTAGGTGCTTATATGAGGAGAAGCCATTGTTAGGGTTCTTGACTTCAATTTAGGGCTTCACGTTTTAATCAATATAAATTGCGTAAATGAATTGGTCTAGTTGTGTTGAGTAAAATGGTACTTTTAATTTGAAGAAATTTTACAAGTATGGTGATCATTGAAGAAAACGTAGGAAATCCTACAAAACTAATTTCGCAGGTAATGTTGAAGCTAAAACCGCAGGAAACTTCGCAGGTCCTGAGGAAGAAGATGAAGATCTGGCGCTAATTTTAAAAAATTCAAATTTTGTTTTGTTTTTTTATTATTTTTGTTTTATAAGTATTTCAAACCTGTGCAGGTGATCCAGTGGTAATGATACGCGTGTGTGATGTCTAAGACCTGGCGCAAGTGGCCTGGTGGCAAGAAGGCTGGACCAACATGGGAAAAGCCTAGGGCCTGGGTTCAAATCCCACCCCAGGTATTTTGGCTATTTCTTTTCCTTTTACACATTTTATATGTTATCTATCATTTTAATTCAATTAAAATTTTTTTTCTAACAAATAAAATAAATAAAATATAGTTTTCTATATATATTTTTTTAAAATAAAATAAATAAATATTTTACAAAAAAAAATAATAACTTCTTTCTTTTTCCTTTAAAAAATCATTTTATTTCTCTCATAACACTTAATGTAGGTTTTAGATTAAATTGCTAATTTTAACCCTAATATTTTTAATTCTCTAAACCTTTTTTTTTAAACCTTAATTTTTTTCAAAACCTAATTTTTTAGATAAACCCTAAAAATTTTCATAAACCAAAACCCTAATTTTTTTTATTAACCTAAAACCTTAAACTTTTGTAAACCTTCAACCTAGTTTATGAATCTTTGTCGCTCATTTTTATGTTATTCATGTGTATTATATTTTTACTGTGTAATTGTTCCTCTCTTGTAATAGTGTAGTTTAATTTTTCGCCATATAATTATGTAACTGCCTCAGCCATGTAATAGTGTAGGAATTTTTATTTTATGCCTTTAAATTCCTGCCTTTATTTATTTTTATTATTCCCTGCGTGGTTAGTAATTTAGGGCGTGCCAAGAACTGAATGAAAATCAATATGGAATTAAATCATTAATTAAAAAAAAAGACTAATTAATCAATAAGCTTTTTCTTATAATAATAATAGTATTTTGTATATAATTTTTATCATAATTATATTTTGTAAGTAAATAATCAAATAATCAAATTTTCTAATTAAAATTTTCTAATTCTTCTTTTAACTTCTAAAATTTTTGTCGTTCTCTTATACAGTTGTAAATAAAATCTAATTGACTTTTTTTTTATAATTAAATAATTATGATTCTAAAATATTGTATATAATTTATAAATAACCTCCTAACTTAATAATTTAATAGTTTTCTATAATTTTATTTAATTTGTAAATATTAATTTAATTTTAATAATTCTCTTACTTTATATTTTGTATATTAATAATATTATTTTCTTAATTGTACTATAATAGTAATAATCATATAATGTAAATAATTAAAAGTTTTCTTAATAATCTTTAATTGTTTTTCTCTAAACTTAATTTCCTCTTTTTTTACTAATTCTAATAACTTCTAAAAAATCTAACTTGTCTAACTTAAACTTTTTCTTTTTAATTAAATGTTTTAATTTATTTTAACTTTATTATTTTTGCTTTATTATTATTATTATCATTACTTTATTATTATTGCTTTATTATTATTTATTATTTATTATTTTATTATATCTATTATTCTTGCTTTATAAATTATTTTTATTCGATTATTATGTATTTGTCCATAAGCCTTGTAATAATTTATAGGTTTATTTTACATCTTTATTTTATTTTGTAAATATTTTATTGTGTGGTTAGTAACTTTAGGGTGTGTATAACTTAAATGTAATTAAAATTAACTTAGAAAATTAATTTAAATAAGATAAATATATGAACTTATACACGCACACATGTAAGTCGATCTTTGATCGCCATCTCACTTCTTAAGGGCTATCCCTCATGTTGCCTAAACCAAAAGGTCAAGTAAGGTGTCTAAAAGCAAGGTCCCTTCTCCTAAAATATCATCAAGTCCCTTTACGATTATAAGATCAAGTCCCTTCGAATGTTGCCTTCGTAAATGATCTTGTCCCTTTCGAATAAAAGATGATAAGTCCCTTCGAATTGCTAAGACACCTTACAGTTGCCTAATCACAGATGACCCTTCACATGTCCCTTATAACATCCAAGGTAATGACTACCTATTCCTTAATAATAGGGATAGTCTTACCATTGAAAGAACATTTAATAACATAAAAGATTCAATTTAGGGTAGGTTCCTCTTAAGTACTTGCTCACTCTTTCAAAAACATTTCATAATACTTCACATTTTCAAACAATTTTCAAAACAAAGTCTTTATATATATCCGTACAAGGATCATTATAAAGTACTTAAGAAAATTTTTAATCACACACTACACTTCTCAAAACAGTTTAAAGTGGGTTAAGTAACTAAGAGCCCATGGATAACCATGGATGTAAAGGGTGCTAACAACTTCCCTTTACATAACCTACCCCCCGAACCCAAAAATCTTTTAAGGTCTTTCCTGTTCTTTTATGCCCTTTCCTTTGGATAAAATAAAAGTCGGTGGCGACTCTTGCTATCCGCAACATTTAACTAAAGTCAGTTCTCCCACCGTGTTACAGAACTGGCAACTCTGCTGGGGATTTAATAAAAGAGGGGTACCCTTAGGAATTAGATCACTTTAAACTTGTTTGCTTTGTTTGCTTTACTTTAATTGTTGGGTGCTCTTATGTGTGAAAGATCCTAACCCGGATCTAGTGTACCTTAGGTAAATGGCAATAGACCAAGGAAACTGTACGGCGTATACCGATATGGTTGATCTAGTGGCCATAGTTAGTGTGACTTCTTGGTTGGTGCTTATGTTCCTTTAGTAAAGTTGAGGATAATATGAGGCTGCCATATGTTGTCAATACACTAACTGACTTTTAGAACCTTAGTCATCCCATCTTGGCCTTTAGAAAGTAGTGAGATAACCGGCTTTGGTGAAGACTGAAGTTGGTTGATACTCGATACTACACTCATTGAGATCTTAAACTTGGAGGGTTTTGGTTGGCAAGTAAGTTGCCTACTAAACAATCACCCTTGTGAAGGATCAATGATATTGAGATCCCTTAGAACCTGGTTACTTTTGTAGGACAGGATGAACCAACTAAACTTTAGAGGAGGGTACTTACCTTTAAACCTCGTGCAAGCCTTCAAACCTAGGGCTATTGTGTGATTTGTTTGTGTGTGCCACATGTTTGTGATTGAACATAACATCATAACATCATCATGCATCATAAGCATAGCATTTTCACTAACCATTTCTTGGACCAAAGGATTTATCTTTGTTCTTTGTTGCAGGTCATGGCTTCTGCTCGTAGGAATACTACCCGGATCAACTTTGAAGGAATACCTCATAAGCTTAAGGAATTGGTCTCTCAAGTTTCTGAAAACTCCCAATTCATCAAGAGGCATGGTTACCTACTGGATTTAGTCACTTCAGGGTTCAATGAAGACTTGATGAGTGTTCTGTTTCAGTTCTTTGATCCTAAACATCACTGTTGCATATTCCCCGACTATCAGCTGGTTCCTACAATGAAGGAGTTCTCCAAGCTTCTGGGCATACCTATACTTGATCAGAAACCCTTCACAGGCTTAGAAAAAGAGCCTAAACCTGAAGTCATTGTTGCAGCTCTACATCTGAAGAAATCAGACATTGTCCCAGAAACAAGGAGTGGAGTTAAGGGTATTCTTTCTAAGGTATTGATGTAGAAAGCTCAAGTGTTCCTGAAGGCTATGAGTTATGATACTTTTGAGGAAATCTTAGCCTTATTGATTTATGGCTTAGTGTTGTTCCCCAATCCAGACCAGTTCATAGACGTACATGCCATCAACATATTTCTGACTCATAATCTATTGCCTACATTACTTGGAGACATCTTACACTCTCTTCATACCCGTACTACGAAGGCACGAGGAACTCTGATGTGTTTAATACCTCTATTGTCTAGGTGGTTTATTTCTCACCTTCCTCGATCAGTGATGAAGAATGAACAAGGGTTAAGGTGGTCTAAAAGGATCATGTCACTTTCTCATTCAGACATTCATTGGTGTTCTAGATCTATGGAGAATGTTACTATCATTGACCGTTGTGGGGAATTCCCCAATGTGCCACTCCTTGGCATAAAAAGGGGCATTACCTACAATCCTTCTTTAGCTCTACGTCAGTTTGGTTATGCTCAGAGTGATGGTCCTCATGACATGTTGATTCAGGGTATTGTGTTCGACTACGACAACGATCTTCAAGGTTACCGTCAAAGGTTTATACAAGCATGGGGTAAAGTGAACAAGGTTGACAGCAAGACTCTGGAACCAAAGTACTCCATTCATATGGAACCTTACCTCCGATGGGTGCGATCTCGTGCTCAGACTCTTATGATGCCATATCCTGCCATCCTACCAGTTACTATGGAGCCCGTTGCTGAAGGAGATACTTCCTATATCATTCTTCATCCAGACATGCCCACTGACATGGAGGAGTTACAGAGGTCCTGGATCCAGTTGAAGGAGCAAAGGGATACTTTTGAGACTCATTACAAAGCAAGTCAAGAAAGAATCCTGGAGTTAACAAAACAACTTCACGAGGAGCGGAATCTCAACTCATACCTCAACACAAAGAGGAAACGTTCATGGGAGACTTAAAACCCCATTTTTTAAATTCATTTCATTTTTATTGTAAGCCCAAGGGGCAAACAAGTTTATTGATTGCTAATAAAAGTTTACTTTTTGGTTGTTTAAACAAATTTAAATCCTGCGGTCCTTGAAAACATTGCATATGCATACCATATCATTGCATCACAGGTTTCTTATGAACAGGTATCTTATCTTCTCGCTGTTTATTTCAGCAGAAATGGCTCTCGAACAATCTGTCAAAGATCTTCAAGCTCGGAATGCTCAGTTTCAAGAAGTGATTCTGAATTTGTCCAAGGGGCAAGAAGAGTTGAAAGCACTCCTCTCTAAGGACATGAAGAAGAAGAATCCTGAGGACAACAAAGATGATCAGCTGAAACAACTACAAGCTGAGATAGAAGAGATGAGGATTCAGATGAATGGCCAAATGGCTCTTATCCAGAGTTTGGCCCAGGGGCAAGAAGAGTTGAGAAGCTTTGTCAATAAGCTTCGGCATTACAAAGTTGGGAATCTAATCATCAGTCAACCTCCGTTGAAACAAGCTGACTTGGCTGAAAGGAAAGTAAGGATAAGAGAAGGAAATAGACAGGCTACTACTGACCATCCTTCAATGGAAGAAAGAAGGCCTTGTAAGGTTAATCCACTTCTAAACAAGGAATGTAGAAGACAGTTCATCCGGTTCAGCACACCAATGTCACAAGTTTTGCAATGCCTGTTGGAGATGAAGTTGATTTCCTTGGAAAATTCTCCTAAAAATCCTAACACCTCTTCTCCTCGCTATAATCCCAAAGCAAGGTGTATGTACTACTCTGACAGTCCCGGACACGACACAAATAACTGTTGGGCATTGAAGAATAAGATTCAAGACCTAATTGACAAAGGAATACTCGAGGTTACTCCAGAAGGCCAGGTTGAGTTCTTCTATCGTCCATCAAGCATCAAAGTTTCCAGATAATTGGAGTGACGGGTTTAGAGGAAGAGGCTTTGAGAACATTTGAATTTTCATTTGTAATTTCTTTTGTTTGTTTAAACACTTACTGTTATGTTAAACTTTTGTTTTCATTAATGCATTGCATATGTTTGTCTTGAATTAATCCATTCGTTTCACTATATTTAAAACTATGCTTCTTATTTCTATCTTGTGATATTTAACTCTTGATAAAGCTATAAGCCTGTAGAGGGAGGATGACGAAAACAATACCATAATATTAGGCAGTATGCTTTTGAACAGACTATGCTGACGATGTACAGGCATTGTTTCAATTCCTAAACAGTGGAGATATAAGGAAGTTAATCCCTAGTCAACCCTTTTGAGCCTATGAAGTAGGAGTTTTCATTCTCGCACAAATTAAAACCCTTATTCATAACCTGGGGCAGGGTAGTTACTCGGTTAACTCAACTATGCCAATTGTTTGTGTTGTACACAACTAATGATGTTTCCCTATAATCACTAAAGTCTGCAAGTCAATATCTAGCAAAAGAAAATCTCACTAAGTCAAAACCTATGAAGGAGACTTAGTAAAAAATCAAGACATCCTGCTGACTGTAACCTTGAAATAAACAGTTCAGGCAAAAAGAAGGGATAACAAAGTCAAAAGAAAAAAGAAGGTCACTATAGATCCTAAATAAAGAAAGATGACTGAATTTTCAAATAATTTTTTTGATTCCTGAATCATCACAAATGTCAGTGTTACAATTCCAAACTACTTTGGAACCTCAATGCATAAGTTAACCGAACATAGGACTGAAGAACATCATGGAGATTGGGTTGGGTACAAATAAAATTTGAGCCTTTATCCTTTGTTTCTTAAACCGTGAACCAGGCCACGTTACAACCCTTTAAAAGTCCTAACTGAAGCATGGTTAGTTCGAAAGCGTACTGCTACAAAAAGGTATCCTGACTCCTTTAGGGCTTATTATAAAACTTGATTTAATATCATAGTTTTCACAATTTTTTTTTTCTAAAATAACTCTTTTTCAAAACTTCAAGACAGACATAAGCATTGCATTTTTTAATATATTTTTTTGCATATACCTGAATGTTTGATAAACAGAGAAACTTACAGGATGAATGTTCAATAAACCAAAGTCCTTCCGATAAACAAAGTTGTTTCCTGGATCAAAGTCCATGTATACAAAGGTGCATAGTCATTATCTC
The DNA here is from genome assembly GCA_963966055.1 of Lathyrus aphaca. NCBI lineage: Eukaryota > Viridiplantae > Streptophyta > Magnoliopsida > Fabales > Fabaceae > Lathyrus > Lathyrus aphaca. Next base: position 472,151,185 of record OZ014523.1, read on the forward strand.
CCAATCAAGGGGGCAGGCCATGATACTGCCTAACTCATTTGGGGCAATCAGGACAGGATTCAACTATGTTTAAGTAGCCAGGGGAAGATCTCCTCATCTATCTAAATTACCAAGGGTAACATTACAGAGTTCATAATGCTAGGGGCATAGTCACTGTTTCCCAATCAATGGGGCATACCAAGTTACTGTTCAATTCATTCGGGGCAATCAGGTCCAGATTCAACAGTGCTTAATAGCTAGGGGCAGCTTTCCTCATGTATTTGAATTACCAAGGGTAACATTACGAAGTTCATGATGTTAGGGGCATATTATTGTGGGGCGTTCTGCTTATTTCTCTTGAGGTAACTACCTTCAGATACTTCCATTATGGGACAATTCATCCTCAACCAAAGAGCAATGCTTTCTCTTCAAATCTAATATCCGGAGCGTATATGGTCCATCACAATTTGAAGACACGTTCCTCTCATTGTATTACCTTGATATTGGATTCTCAGCAGAAGCCATTGTGGAAATTAATTGTCTACGCCAGTAGTATCAGATGGTGTCAGTATCATGTCTTCAGATCCAGCTATGAGGATTTCTGGGAAGGTATTCAGGAAAGTTAAGAATCTCAGGAGCTCTAAATCCAATTGGTTATACACTCTCAAAGTTGAAACGATTCTGTTTTCGAGTTCAGCTTTACTTTTCCCTCTTTATTCAGGATTACTTTTCCTCTTTTACTAAAGCGAAAAACGTCTATTGGTTGTGTTTGAATGTATGTATGCTTTTGAATATGATTGATGTTTACCAGAAATGCATAAAATACTTGAATATGATTGATGTTTACCAGAAATGCATGAAAATGCAGTAATAGTATTTACTAAGGACGAACGAGGGTAGTAGTTCAACGAAGCTTCGCCGGTTCATCCCCACAAAATAACTACAAATCCCCAGCAAGTGAAAATCTATCTTGATAGATACTCCGGGTTACATCTCCCCTTGAATTTATGTCCAGGAACTTATTCCTTCAATAGAAGTACGACGAATGAAGACGAGAAGTTATAAATACTATACTATCAAACAAGACGGGAACGAGTTTCTCATATTCTTCAGCAACGGATCAGATTTATTTTCCCTAGCCAGCAGTTGTTATACAAAGATATCCAGACGCTTCAGGCTGCATGATTCATACATACATTATTTACATCATACCATAACATATCCATAAATGCATAATACATTTACTTAGGTGTATCATACTATGCATGCATACATATTGCATAAACTAACATTCTCCTTGCAGGATAGTTATATACAGATAAAACAGCATCAACAATTTACAACAGGTCAGAAATGATCCATATATTACTCAAGATGTCCTCAGAGAGTAGGAAAATGGTCTGTAAGAAGATCCATTCCCTAATCCAGGATATTTCCAGAAGATTTCATCTATTTGGTCTTGAATAGCAGGCAAACGGTCTGTACAAAGATCCATTCCCTAGTTCAAGACATTTTCAGAAGATTTAATCTGTTGGCCCTTGAATAACAGGCAAACGGTCTGTAAGAAGATCCATTCCCTGGTTCAAGATATTTATCAGAAGAACTAATCCTGACGTTCTTTTGACCTTGAATAGCAGGCAAACGGTCTGTAAGAAGATCCATTCCCTGGTTCAAGATATTTATCAGAAGAACTAATCCTGGCGTTCTTTTGACCTTGAATAGCAGGCAAACGGTCTGTACAAAGATCCATTCCCTAGTTCAAGATATTTTTCAGAAGAACTAATCCTGGCGTTCTTTTGGCCCTTGAATAGCAGGAAAACGGTCTGTACAAAGATCCATTCCCTGGTTCAAGATATTTTTCAGAAGAACTAATCTTGACGTTCTTTTGACCTTGAATAGTAGGAAAACGGTCTGTACAAAGATCCTTTCCCTGGTTCAAGATATTTTTCAGAAGAACTAATCCTGACGTTCTTTTGACCTTGAATAGCAGGCAAACGGTGTATACAAAGATCCATTCCCTGGTTCAAGATATTTTTCAGAAGAACTAATCCTGACGTTCTTTTGACCTTGAATAGCAGGCAAACGATCTATACAAAGATCCATTCCCTGGTTCGAGATATTTTTCAGAAGAACTAATCCTGACGTTCTTTTGACCTTGAATAGCAGGCAAACGGTCTGTACAAAGATCCATTCCCTGGTTCAAGATATTTTTTAGAAGAACTAATCCTGAAGTTCTTTTGACCTTGAATACCAGGCAAACAGTCTGTACAAAGATCCATTCCCTGGTTCAAGATATTTTTCAAAAGAATTAATCCTGACATTCTTTTGACCTTGGAGAGTAGGCAAACGGTCTATACAAAGATCCATTCCCTAATCCAAGATACTTCCAGAAGAGATAATCATCACGAAGATTTATTTCTACTAGTCTATTCAACAATTCAAATTATGTTGCATAAACGATTCAGAGACGGCCTATATGAAGACCTAGTACTGATATCCAGTATCAACATAAGGCTATCATCACATCCTATATTTTAGATGGCATCTCTAATCCCATCTCTAGTTCTTCCAAGTGGCATCTTCAAGCCCACTCAAGCACATACAATTAGTCATCAAATTTACTATACGCACCGGCGAGTGCAAATTTTTGGGCTTTTGTGTTCAATCCCCTTCAACCTTCCAGGTCACGAATGGCACATATGTCAATCTAACCCCCCAGGTTTCAGAAAATTGAACAGGGGCAGCTGTTGCACCCCAAAATTTGCCCTCCAAAAGACAAAACATTGTGTACTAAGAGGTTCACAAGGTTCACAAGACATCTCATGAGGTTCACAAGGTTCACAAAGTTCACAATTAGTCAGAAAGTTTGACAATTCCCTCAGACAATGCATCCTCCTAAGCAAGGCATCCTAAACTAGGGTTTTGACTTTCATCAGGCTAAATGGACTTCCAAGACTTTAATTGAGATTTATAGCATCCTATATGTGTTCAAGAATCCCCATGTCAAGTTTCAAGACTTTCCCAAAAGATTTACTCAGTCAGATGATCAGATAGGTTAAAATCAGTCAAAACAGTTAAAAAGTCAAACTGAGGTCAACTGTGGTCAAACCAAAAGTCAAACTTCATGATTTTTTGCCAACATTAAGTATATGAATTAAAATTCATCATTTTATCAAGGGTTGATCATGATTCATCAAGGAGATTTCAGATCATCAAGAATCAGGAGTTTCTAAATTAGGGTTTTCATAGGAAAAGTCAATTGAACTTTGACCAGCCATAACTTTCACATGCTTCATCAAAAATTTTCCATCCAAATCTCATTTTGAAGAAAATTGAATTCTCTACAACTTTGTGTCTCACAAGCCAAGCCCAAAAATGCTTCATTTGGAAGGTATGAGCTAAGACATTATATGTCCTTTTAAAAGTCAACAAAAAGTCAACAACTTCCAAAGAGCATAACTTGAGAATGGTAAAAGATATGGACATGAGACCAAAGAGGTTGGTTAGAGGACTATTTAAGCTTTCCAAAATGTCCAAGAACACATTCATAGCATTAAAATTGAAGGATTTGTGCCCTTGCAAAGTTGGGAAATTTTAGGGAAGTTTATGAAGCAAATAAGGCCTTAAAACCAATTTTTGCTAAATGAGCCCACCAAATTGCCATCCAATCTTCATGATATCCTCAAGCACGACCCAATCCAAGTATTTTATGAGTTTTATAATTTATTTATAATTTATTTGGATTTTATTCATTAAAATTCATTTTAAATCAAAATAAAATATGAAAATATGAATATTTGATTGGATTCTTCTTCTAGAAGCTTTTAAATAACATTTAAGTTGATTCAAAACCATCCAAATTCGTGCTAAGGCCTTATGGCATGAAAATATTTGATTTTTTGACTAATTTGGCAAGAAGATTTCTTCACATTCAAGACATCCAAAAGTCCACAAAGTCACATGTTTTTTTGACCTAATTTGGTTCACTATATGAAGAGGAACATAACACAAACACAGGGGACGGAAAAAATCTGGAAAAAAGAGGCACTTGAAGAACACAAAAAATCTTCCAAAAATTTGAATTCGGTTTCATAGTTGCAGCTTATTTCAAACAATTTGGAAGGTTGGGATAGCTTCCTTGATGAATTTCGAACATGCTCAGATCATTACATTCATCAAATGCTTCATGAATTGACTAACCCGAATGCATCTTCATGCTTGAATATTTTTTTCGTTTTCACTATTTCGTGCACTTTCAATTAATTATGACCATCTAATGATGTTTGTTTTGTGGTATAGAGTATTTCTGGATGCATCAATTGAACTTTAGGTGCTTATATGAGGAGAAGCCATTGTTAGGGTTCTTGACTTCAATTTAGGGCTTCACGTTTTACTCAATATAAATTGCGTAAATGAATTGGTCTGGTTGTGTTGAGTATAATGGTACTTTTAATTTGAAGAAATTTTACAGGTATGGTGATCATTGAAGAAAACGTAGGAAATCCTACGAAACTAATTTCGCAGGTAATGTTGAAGCTAAAACCGCAGGAAACTTCGCAGGTCCTGAGGAAGAAGATGAAGATCTGGCGCTAATTTTAAAAAATTCAAATTTTTTTTTTTTATTTTCGTTTTATAAGTATTTCAAACCTGTGTAGGTGATCCAGTGGTACTTATACGCGTGTGTGATGTCTAAGACCTGGCGCAAGTGGCCTGGTGGCAAGAAGGCTGGACCAACATGGGAAAAGCCTAGGGCCTGGGTTCAAATCTCACCCCAGGTATTTTGGCTATTTCTTTTCCTTTTACACATTTTATATGTTATCTATCATTTTAATTCAATTAAATTTTTTTTTCTAAGAAATAAAATAAATAAAATATAGTTTTCTATATATATTTTTTTAAAATAAAATAAATAAATATTTTAAAAAAAAAATAATAACTTCTTTCTTTTTCCTTTAAAAAATCATTTTATTTCTCTCATAACACTTAATGTAGGTTTTAGATTAAATTGCTAATTTTAACCCTAATATTTTTAATTCTCTAAGCCTTTTTTTTTAAACCTTAATTTTTTTCAAAACCTAATTTTTTAGATAAACCCTAAAAAATTTCATAAACCAAAACCCTAATTTTTTTTATAAACCTAAAACCTTAAACTTTTGTAAACCTTCAACCTAGTTTATGAACCTTTGTCGCTCATTTTTATGTTATTCATGTGTATTATATTTTTACTGTGTAATTGTTCCTCTCTTGTAATAGTGTAGTTTAATTTTTCGCCATATAATTATGTAACTGCCTCAGCCATGTAATAGTGTAGGAATTTTTATTTTCTGCCTTTAAATTCCTGCCTTTATTTATTTTTATTATTCCCTGCGTGGTTAGTAATTTAGGGCGTGCCAAGAACTGAATGAAAATCAATATGGAATTAAATCATTAATTAAAAAAAAGACTAATTAATCAATAAGCTTTTTCTTATAATAATAATAGTATTTTGTATATAATTTTTATCATAATTATATTTTGTAAGTAAATAATCAAATAATCAAATTTTCTAATTAAAATTTTCTAATTCTTCTTTTAACTTCTAAAATTTTTGTCGTTCTCTTATAAAGTTGTAAATAAAATCTAATTGACTTTTTTTTTATAATTAAATAATTATGATTCTAAAATATTGTATATAATTTATAAATAACCTCCTAACTTAATAATTTAATAGTTTTCTATAATATTTATTTAATTTGTAAATATTAATTTAATTTTAATAATTCTTTTACTTTATATTTTGTATATTAATAATATTATTTTCTTAATTGTACTATAATAGTAATAATCATATAATGTAAATAATTAAAAGTTTTCTTAATAATCTTTAATTGTTTTTCTCTAAACTTAATTTCCTCTTTTTTTACTAATTCTAATAACTTCTAAAAAATCTAACTTGTCTAACTTAAACTTTTTCTTTTTAATTAAATGTTTTAATTTATTTTAACTTTATTATTTTTGCTTTATTATTATTATTATCATTGCTTTATTATTATTGCTTTATTATTATTTCTTATTTATTATTTTATTATATCTATTATTCTTGCTTTATAAATTATTTTTATTCGATTATTATGTATTTGTCCATAAGCCTTGTAATAATTTATAGGTTTATTTTACATCTTTATTTTATTTTGTAAATATTTTATTGTGTGGTTAGTAACTTTAGGGTGTGTATAACTTAAATGTAATTAAAATTAACTTAGAAAATTAATTTAAATAAGATAAATATATGAACTTATACACGCACACACGTAAGTCGATCTTTGATCGCCATCTCACTTCTTAAGGGCTATCCCTCATGTTGCCTAAACCAAAAGGTCAAGTAAGGTGTCTAAAAGCAAGGTCCCTTCTCCTAAAATATCATCAAGTCCCTTTACGATTATAAGATCAAGTCCCTTCGAATGTTGCCTTTGTAAATGATCTTGTCCCTTTCGAATAAAAGATGATAAGTCCCTTCGAATTGCTAAGACACCTTACAGTTGCCTAATCACAGATGACCCTTCACATGTCCCTTATAACATCCAAGGTAATGACTACCTATTCCTTAATAATAGGGATAGTCTTACCATTGAAAGAACATTTAAGAACAGAAAAGATTCAATTTAGGGTAGGTTCCTCTTAAGTACTTGCTCACTCTTTCAAAAACATTTCATAATACTTCACATTTTCAAACAATTTTCAAAACAAAGTCTTTATATATATCCGTACAAGGATCATTATAAAGTACTTAAGAAATTTTTTAATCACACACTACACTTCTCAAAACAGTTTAAAGTGAGCTAAGTAACTAAGAGCCCATGGATAACCATGGATGTAAAGGGTGCTAACACCTTCCCTTTACATAACCTACCCCCCGAACCCAAAAATCTTTTCAGGTCTTTCCTGTTCTTTTATGCCCTTTCCTTTGGATAAAATAAAAGTCGGTGGCGACTCTTGCTATCCGCAACATTTAACTAAAGTCAGTTCTCCCACCGTGTTACACGTGCCTTTATCCTTCTTAGACTTTTTTGTTGTTCTTGAAGATCCTTTCATCCTCAAACAAGGAGAAAACATACAAAATACACACAAAAGTATAAATAACAATGATTAAAGAAAATGAAAACCTACTTAAAAACATACTACACAACCACTTATAAGAGGTCACCATGCGAGAAGGCATTATTTACATTCAATTGATGTAGATGCCAGTGATTGATTGATGCCAAAGTTATGATAGTTCTAACAGTAGTGAGCTTAGCAACTAGTTAGTCGGTACCAAAGAATTAATACCTTAAATTTGGTTATAACCTTTAAATATTAGTCTAGCTTTGAGCATTTCAACTGAACCATCTGCCAAGTATTTGATTTTAGGGATAAATATACAAACCCCCCTGTCATTAGGGCGGTATTTGGTTTTCCCCCCCTTTAAAAAAAATTAATTGAAACCCCTTCATAAAACCCAAAATCAGAAAGTACTACCCCCTTTTACTGCAATGCTGATGTGGACAAGGCTGACTGGGCAATTGAAGATGATTATGTAATATCTAGGGTTCCATAAAAGGATCCCAATTTCTAGGGTTTATCCTCCATTCTCAGCATCACATTCTTCTTCCCCCCTTTGTCTCCACCATTTTCTTTCTCCGTCTCACCTAAGTTCTAGGGTTTTCAACGCATCGTTCTATCATCCATTGATTATGTCTACTGAGAGTAGTGCTTCTATTTCGATTCCTGGGTTACCAATTTATAGTTGTGGTAGATCAATGAAGATGTGGGTTTCAAGTACAAGCAAAAATTGCAATCGGAAGTTCTAGAAATGTCGCAATAACACGAATGGCTATGAGTTATTTTTATGGGATGATGAAATGGAAGACTGAATCAAAGGGATATGTGTTATTTAATCTGTTTGTAAGAAGTGTTTAATGGAAGAAGTGCATTTTGAAGCATTGACAATCAAATTAGAGAAGGTGAAGATGATGCTTGAAGTTCAGAGAAGTGTTAATAGGAAGCTTAAGATAGGAATTATGTTGCTTTGTATTTTCATTTCCTTATTGTTTAACCATTTGTAATTTATTTTAGATAATATTATGTATTCTTGAAGTGTGTTATATTAGAGTTATCAGTTGTAATGTATTTATGATAAAGTTCAATGAATTGAGATAATGTTGTCTTATTCTGTTTCTGGTTTTATTGATTAACACATAGCATATTGGTTCACATATTGGTTGTATATTAGTGTGTAATACTTTCTGGTTTATAGCAGAAGTTAAGAAAATACTATCAGAAAATACCAAAATGGTTGTAATATAGTGTTGTAATATTGGTTATAATATATTGTTGTAATATAGGTTTACATATTGATTGTATATTAGTGTGTAATACTTTCTGGTTTATAGTAGAAGCTAAGAAAATACTATCAAAAAATACCAAAATGGTTGTAATATAGTGTTGTAATATTGGTTATAATATAATGTTATAATATAGTATGTAATATAGTGTGTAATACTTTCTGGTTTATACCAAAATGGCATAATGACTATAAATAACAGAAGTTCCATAATATAACCAAAATAGCATCAAGTCTACAACTTAGCATAAGTGTATGTTAATCATTGCCAAAATACATAATTAACCATAAAATACCAAAATAGCACCTAAAGTTGTGGTGAAATTACAAATATGCAGAATTCAAACATAATATGTAGTTAAATATCATTGATGCATTTCTCCTTTGGAGCCTTCTTAGTAGACTTGGTAGAAGCATTTGAGGCATGTCCATCTCCTTCTTCAGGGAAAGTCAAAGGTTGTTGTGGGTCTGAACCTGGTCCTTTGTAGGGTTTTGGTTTTGTAAACCAATTCTCCTTAATTCTCTCACTTTGTCTCTTTCCCAATGGCTTGAACTCTTCTTTAATCTTTGATTTGCCTTTGACCTTAGCTCTTTTTGACGCTTGCACAGTTGGTGTTATGTATGGCATGCTTGCAATTCCAACATCTTCCATTATTTCCTTTAGCAAATTTATGAACCACCTCCATGATTCCTTAGTTTCAGTTTCAACAACACCAAATGCAAGTGGAAAATACTGGTCATTGGGGTCTCTTCTAATATCAATCAAAAGCTGACCTCCATAGCTAGTTTTTAAGTGACACCCATCAACACCAATGAAGGGTCTACAACCATTCATGAAACCCTTCTTACATCCATCAAAACAAAAATAAAAGGATCCAAATCTAGGTTGAATGGAGGATGATGGTCTATCTATGTTTATCTTTATAGTATTTCCAAGATTTTCCCTATTCAACTCAGCTGCATATCTCCATAGGCTAGCATATTATTTATCTGCATCAACTTCTATGATTTTCTTGGCAAGCATCTTAGATTTCCAAGCCTTAGCAACAATAATACCAATTGCAAAATTTTGCCTAATATGCTGGATGATATCAATGATTCTTACCTTTTTTGAAGTTTGAAGCATCTTAACCACAACCTTTGCAACCCACTTTGAACTATTTGTTTTGTTATCTAAAACCCTAGCACATGTGTGGGTGTCCTTTATAGTCTTTATTGCATAAGTGTGCTTGTGGCCCACTTTGGAACAAAGCATTAAAAAACCACATTTTACCTTACATTCCACTTTCACTCTATACCCCTCATTTTTCACAAATCTTATTTCCCTCCCATTCAAAATAGTCCACTCACGAATTTCTCCTCTAAAGTCATATAGGGAATTGAACTTCATACCCCATTTTAACTTGAAATTCTTATTCAGCTCTTCTTTTTTAAACTTCTCAAATTTTGGTTTTTTCTCATCATCTGATTATCAACATCAGAACTCAACAACTCTTCACTCACATAATACTCATCATCCACATCTTTGTTACTGCAACCAATTAAGAAACCACTTATTATTGGACCTTGACTAACTGGTATAGTGACATCTACACCTTCAAAACCATCTGCAAGAGCAGTGGTCCTCTCATCCTCACTATCGTCCAAACTTTCTACAATATCTTCATCAATATCCTCTTAATCAGACAAATGATTACACACCTAGGGTTTATTGCACTACCACTAGCATCATGTTCAACAAAAAGTTCATCATCCACTTCATTTGCAGAATGGTAACATGTGAAATCATATGCATCCTCGTCATTCTTAATCTGAAAATGCTTAGGAGCAATTTCAGGGATCCTAGCCCACAATTGGTACGATCCTACACGGCAACCCACCCACTGACTATGTTGTTAATGTGACTCATGATAAACCTATCTAAGTGTTCCCCATAAACTACAATAGAAACACCACCCCTATATATCGTTTCTCCATCATTGTGCTTCAGAAACTCCCCTCCATGTCTAAACACTGCATTAAACATTGCTTTTTTCTGAAAATAGAAACAAAAAAAATCAACATTTTGGAAAAAAATAACTACGTAACATCATCAACATTATTAAACAAGCTATTCAACAAACCTGTAATTCACAATTCGCATCCATTGCTTCGCCTTCAACCTTGCGTTCTCCCATGGATTCGTCTTCAAGCTCGCGTACTGCAACCAAACTTAGCAATTTGGGAACCCTAATTCACAGGGGGGGAATCGAATTGTATAAAAAGGGTAACACATTACACAGACACCTACAATTTCCCAGTCAGCCTTGTCCACATCAGCAGTGCAGTAAAAGGGGGTGGTACTTTCTGATTTTGGGTTTTATGAGGGGGCGTCAATTAAAAAAAACTTAAAGGGGGGAAAACCAAATCCCGCCCTAATGACAGGGGGGTTTGTATATTTATCCCTTGATTTTATAAATTCACCAACAAACCGATTGGTTTTAGAATAAGTGGTAATTCCACAAGTTTCCCTATACCTTTTTTTCCAAGAGCACTAAGTTTAAGCTGCATAACTTACGTCTAACATTCATAGTAGGAGGCATCACTATAGGTTTTAGGTTTAGTGTGAGACATTAAAGACAAAGAGTTATATGAATATGTAAGAGACAAGTTATTGTATGAGCTGAAATGAAACATAGGAAGTGAATTTTGAAGCTAATTCCATTTGATTTAATCGATTTGACCAAAATCTTAATCCATTGGGAAGTGAATTAGTTTTCCTAATTGATTAGAAACACTTCTTAATCAATTACAACTTGTATGAATTGATTTTAAGAAGTTTAATAAAATAGAAGAGGGTTGAAAAGTATTGTGTGTGTGTGCACACATGTTTGTGATTTTCTTAAAACCTCAAGACCTACTTTTGTCCTTTTTACCATATATTGATTTGTCTTAAGCACTAAGCGCGGGACTAGACAAACTTTCACACTTTATCACTTTCAATAATTTAAGATTTAAATTTACTCTACTTGATTCAATATTCGATTATTACTTCGATTGTAACTTGAATCATATGACTAATGAAGATTGAGATATATTATTCTTAATTATATGGCATCATTAGGAGTTATTAAACATTTGCAACCAACTCCCCCTTTGACGATTATCATAAAGACCCCTTGAAGAGAACTATAAACATGCAAAATTTGTTTGACTTATAGAGTTATCAACTTTTAATCTACTTGACAGCTTTCATCAGTTGTCATCATCAAAACCAATTGATGATTATATCTACATAACACATAGATCCACATTCGTCATGGGTTACTTCTCTAATTTTAAAGTTTAAACAATATGGAATTAGTGCTCATAATATGTGAAAGTTGCAACTTGGACTTGATTTGGGAAATTTGTCACTTCTTGATAAAGGAAGGAATTGTGCTTGGAATTCATGTTTCCAAAAAAACGGTGGAAGTAGATCAAACCAAAATTGAAGTCATTGATAAACTACCACCTCTAACAAATGTCATGAGAATTAGAATTTTCCTAGGTCGTGTTGGAATTTATAGAAGGTTTATAAAGGATTTTTCCAAAATCACAAAAAAAATTATGTTAACTACTGCATCATGACATGACATATCACTTTAGTGATTACTGTCTAAAGGATTTTCTTTCCCTAAAAAAGGCCATGGTTTCAGATAAAGTCAATATTGCACTAGATTTATCCAATATTATTTTATGTTGGGGCGATTCAGGGGGTCAACGAGGGAGCATTTATACTTGGGACACACCTTTGTGGGAGAAATACCACATATCCACCTAAAACCTTAAGGTGATAGGTGTGTGTGTGTGTGTTCTCTCACTTATATAGTGTTCAATCTTCCCTTTTCTAATCAATGTGAGACTTCTTCCTCACATTTGATTCTCAACATTTTATTTGATTTCTTATGCTAGTGATTTTCCTATATAAGTTGTTATGGCCTAGAGACATAACAAAGTGTTCCACTATATATACTATGCAAGCAAGACCTTGATTGAGACCCAAGTTAATTATACCACCATTGAAAATAAGATGTTAGCTATTTTGTTTACATTTGACAAATTCAAATCCTATTTAGAGGGCGCCAAAATGGTGGTACATATTAATCATTCTCTAATAAAGCACCTAATAGCCAATAGAGGTTAATAAGATGAATTTTGTTGTTACAAGAGATTGATTCGGATATAAGAGAAAATAAAGGTGTGGATAATCAAGTGGCAGACCATATGTCACATCTTCTAGATGAAGTCTAGAGTCGTGAAAGTTTGGGCATCATATTATGAATTACCTTATTATTGGATATCTAAGTCTAAATTGACTTTATGGTATGCATATATTATGAATTACTTTATCAATGGTTATGTGCCCTTGGAATTTAACTCTCAATCAAGAAAAGGGTTCTTCCTTATTTCGAAGAGTTGCTTCTTGGATGTGACAGTGTTGTACACGAAATATGTTGACATATTACTGAGAAAGTGTGTTGTTGAGCAAGAGATCAAATCTTATCATTTTACCATACATCACCATACGTAGAAAAATTTTGAGGAACCCCAACATAATCAAAGGTCTTTCAATCTAGTTACTATTTACCCTGGTTATTTAAAGATGCTCCTGTATTTGTTAAAATGTATGATAAATGGAATATATTAGGGAATATCTCCATGAAACATAAGATGTTACTCACACATATTTCATGTGGGGGGTATTGATTTCATGGGACTATTCCCCCAATGTTTTGGAAATATTTAATGTGGTTGTTTATTATATGTCTAAGTGGATAAAGGTTGTGGCATCACCAATAAATGATGCCAAAGTGGTAACATAGTTTTTAAACAAAAACATTTTCAAAAGGTTTATCATGTAACACCCTTTTCTACCCTATCAAGAATTTAATATAATTATTCAGAGTAAACTCATAAAATGGTATCACATATTCATTAAAATACTTCATAAACATCATATTATTCATGTCCCGTAACACATGTTATAACTTGTGAACGACAAATCAAATAATTCAATAATTATGCAGCGGAACAACGAAACAATTCAAATACTTCTTTTATAATCAAAAGGTTTTCACAAATCATCTCAAACATGTTCAATTTAGATAATCTTTTAGAATAACATTCCAATTAAATCAACAATTAAACTCAGAATTCTCAAAAGTTCACATCCCGATGATATTGGACACAGAACATGACTCCACCTCTAACTAAACAAACGAAGGCATACTAACTCCAAGCTAAATCGTGCACCGAGCTAACCTTGAGTATCTGCAGGATGGCATAATAGATCATCACAAAAGGCAGGCAGTGTGAGTAAATTCACATTCAATAAAGTAATATAAAAATGAGAATCATAAACATAGACTACAAAAAAAATGAAATCATTCATCACAAAACTCATTTATACACAACATAAGCTACATCACATCACAACACAAACTCAATGCAAATCATGCTATGTCATTTAGAATGAATATGCAATCCTCTTATTATACATGTGGTACTGAAACATCCTCATGGATGGACATTGGGCCATCAACCCTCCACAAGGGAGCACATCATAAAATTATATCACTTCAATCCGTACGATGGGATTGAAGCTACCCATGGACCAAAGTCCCCTCATAATTATGCCATGAATGCAAGATGCAATATAAACACATCTCATCAAAACATATTAAGTATTGCATCCACATTCATCTCCAATCATCATGTCAATCATTCATCTATCATCTTCCTCTAATTCATATCATCTTACTTCGTAAACTCATAAACTACTTACTTCGTCATACATCATTTTTATCACAAGTTCCTACACATATAGCCTCTAAACACATCATAAAATTTGATAAAACATCATAATCATCTTATAACAACAAAGTACATCAATTAAATAATTTTTCAGAATTAAATATTTTTTTCGGAAAATGTCAGGTCTCGCTAAGCGAGCTACCCCCCTCCCTTTCTCGCTAAGCGACTAACTCTCTGTTTTGAGAGTTTCAAAATATTCACTCGCTCGCTAAACGAGCATCGTGATTCCTCAAGAAAATCTTGTGATCTCAGATCTCTCCTCTGCGATATAATCCCTCTAAAACCATTTTTCAGCAACAATAAACCAGAAAATCATCAACACAATCGACATTCATCATGGTATCATCAAATATATCATATAACATCATTAATCATCAAATTTATCATAAATCATCATCATATAACAAGTTCATCAACAAAACCCCATAACCCTATGACTTTCCCTCAAAACCCCAAATCTTATCTCTACATTACAATACTGAACGGAATTACTCCTCATACCTTAGATTCCGTGAATTCTTTCGATAACTTATAAGATTCCTCTCCAACCTTCAAGTCTTAGATTTTCTTCAGAGCTCTCCTTCTCTTCTCCCAAAGTATGCGTACTATCCAAACTTTACCCTCTTAGTCAATCTTACCCTTAGGACCTCATTAGACTTTTCCCATCTTACCCTCATTAATCTTCTACCAAAAGACTATATTATCTTTATCCTCTAACTCTTCTTATTTTCCTTATATTATTTAATTAATCTCAATTAATTAAATAATGTTACACTACTTCCAAATTAATATTATTAAAATATTAATCTAAACCATCACAACATCATAGCATCAAAGAAAATTCTCAAAATTCATAACAAATACATCAAATAAAACAAAATTAACTTTGGGGTGTTACATATCACACCAAGAGAAATTAGTAGTGATGAGAGGTCTCATTTCCATAAAATAAAATAATAAAAAAAAGAGAGAATTTAATACCCAAATGTGGTGTAAAACACAAGGTTATCATATCCTTCCATGCATAATGTAGTAGTCTAGACGAATTTCCCAATAGAAAGATAATGAAAGTTTTTGAAAAGTGGTGAACCCTTCTAGGAAGGATTGGTCAAAGCATATTGATGTTGTTTTGTGGGCTTATATGACTGTCGATAAAACATCACTTCGAATGTTTGCTTTTAGGCTAGATTTTGGAAAAAAAATAACTTATTTAATGAGTTGCAACACAGAGTCTTTTAGGCTACTAAGAAATCAAGTTTTAAATTGCATGATGTTGGGAATTGATGTTTTTGCAACTTAATGAGTTGGAGAAACATAAAATGTTTTCTTACGAGAGTGTTGAAGTTTACAAAGCCAAGACCAAGAAGCAGCATGACAGAAATATTAGAACAATTATGGTTCTAAACCTCTAAGAGTCTTGATGATAACAATTATTATTATGCAAGAATAGAAGTTCTAATAACTTTCTTTGTTATATGTGTAGAAGAGGAAGTTATTTAAAGGAAGACGTGCCTTATTAGAAGATACATTAATTGAAGAATCCATCATTAAAGAATTGGTTTATTGGCTTCCTATCAAGATTTAATTCTCTCTGATTTATGTCTAGAAGATGATGATTCTCATATTAAAAGTATTAATTAAAGAATATATCAATTAATGGTGAAGACAAGTATCTCTTGTTATGGAAGGATTTTATGGTATTAACTAATATCCAAAATTATCTCAAGATGTCTCCAACGACTACAACATTCAAGCAGTATATAAAGGAATCAAATTGAAGATTTGATGCACAGCTTCCACGAGATAAAAACTTATTCATTCGTGTTATATTTTCTTGTAACAAATCACATTGTGATTATAGCTTTATTAGAAGCAAAATAGTTATTATTTTATTATTATTGTAAAAGATAAGTTAAAACCCTTGAGTGACTAGCTTCAGTCAGAAGACTCAAGAGGACATTGACTGTAGGTCAGTGTGTGTATTCAATTATTGAATAGTGGATTAAGACCTCAAGTGATAGAGGCAAAATCACCTTGGCGGGTGGACTGGATGTAGTTTGAGTTCAAACGAACCAGGATAAATCAACTTGTCATAGAAGTTAATTTTAAGTTGTTAAGAAAACCCAATTCCAACCCCCCTTCCTTGTGTTTTACGCCCCTTCAATTGGCATCAGAGCGCTAGGTTCTGAGAAATACACTTAACCGTGTCAGTAAAAGATCCAGAAGTTAAACACATGGCAAACGCTGGCAACAACAACAATGACTACCAAAATTACAAGATCAATGCAAAACCTCCAGTGTTCAATGGTGACAACTTTGACTACTGGAAGGATGTTCTGGAAAGTTTCTTTCTAGCTCTGGATGGAGATCTTTGGGACATGGTGACAGATGGATACACTCATCCTGTTGGAGCAGATGGTCAGAAGATTGAAAGAAAAAATATGACAGCTCAACAGAAGAAGGAGTTCAGAAATCATCACAAAGCTAGAACCATACTTCTGAGTGCTATCTCATATATAGAATATGAGAAAATTACAAACAGAGACTCAGCCAAACACATGTTTGATTCCCTGAGGATGACACATGAAGGCAACACTCAAGTCAAGGAGACAAAATCTCTGGCCCTCATCCAGAAGTATGAAGCATTCAAAATGGAAGAATATGAGACAATTGAAAAAATGTTCTCAAGGTTCCAAATTCTGGTAGCTGGACTGAAAGTTCTGGACAAAGGCTACTCAACAGCAGATCATGTAAAGAAGATCATCAGAAGCTTGCCAAAAGCTTAGAGGCCCATGGTCACTGATCTAAAGCTATCAAAAAATTTGAACGATATATCTTTAGAAGAACTGATCAGCTCCTTGAGAAGTCATGAGATAGAACTAGAAGAAGATGAACCCCAGAAGAAAGGTAAGTTTGTAGCTCTTAAATCTAACAAATTTGGTTCTAAATCTTTATAGGCAAAAGAAGAAGAAAGTTCTGGATGATCATCAGAAGAAGATGAATTATCTCTTCTATCCAGAAGAGTCCAACAACTCTGGAAGCATCGTCCGAAGAAGTTCAGAAATACCAGAAGAACAAGCAATCACTCTGAAGCAACATCTGGTCACAAGAAACCCAGAAGCAAAGAAGTAGTGTGCTACGAGTGAAAAGAACCAGGACATTACAAGAGTAAATGTCCAAAACTCCAGAAAGAGAAACCCAGAAACAAATTCAACAGAGAAAAGAAAAAGAGTCTCATGGCAACATGGGATGATTCTGAATCATCTAAAGCAGAGTCAGATTCAGAAGATGAACATGCTAACATTGCACTAATGGCAAAAATACCAGAAGATGATCACTCATCAGAATCAGAATCAGACTCAGATACAGAAGAGGTATTCTCTAAACTTTATGGATCTCAATTAGAAGCTAGCCTCTCAGAAATTCTTGAAAAATATCAGAAGCTTTAATTCAAATACAAAGACATGAAACAAAGTCTGATATCTGAATTAGAAGAAGTTAGAAAACTAAAAACAGAAAACTCTGAGCTGAAAGAAAATATTTTTGAATGCAAAAACTCTCTTGAAAAACTTAAAGCTCAAAAGGAATCTGAATTAGAAGATCTACTCAATTCTGATAGTATCATAAAGCAATATGACTATAGTTTTCAAAAATTTCTAATTAAAAGCATAGATAGAAGCAAAATTGCATCTATGATCTATGGAGTTAGCAGAAATGATAGAAGAGGCATAGGCTATGTGAAAACTAAAGAAAAGGAAACTCTGAAGTTTAAAAAGATTGATGACGTTGTCATAAAAATTAATACTCCTCTAAGTTCTCATTTTACCTATGGTCATAATCATGACTTAATATATACTAGTGAGTCATCTTGTTCCACAAGTTCTGATTTGAAACCTAAAATAAATCGGAAGATTGTGAAAACTAACAAATTGGGACCCAGATAAAATATGGGTACCCAAAGATAAAATTGTGTATGTTGCAGATGTCTTTAACAGCAAAACTGAAACACCAATCATGGTACCTGGACTCTGGATGCTCACGACACATGACGAGAAGAAAACATATGTTCCAAAGTCTTGAATTAAAAGATGGAGGCCACGTAGGTTTTGGAGGCAACCAAAAAGGAAAAATAATTGGCTCTGGAAATATTGGTAATGGAAATCTTCCCTCTATCTCTAATGTTCTATTGGTAGAAGGATTAATGCATAATCTATTATCCATAAGTCAATTAAGTGATAATGGCTATGACATAATCTTCAATCAAAAGTTCTGTAAAGTGGTTAGTCAGAAAGATGGAACAATCCTCTTCAGTGGAAAGAGAAAGAACAACATATATAAAATAAAACTTTCTGAATTAAAAAATCAGAATGTAAAATGTCTAATGTCTGTGGAAACTGAGCAATGGGTCTGGCACAGAAGATTGGGACATGCTAATATGAGAAGATTATCTCAACTTAACAAACTCAATCTGGTCAGAGGACTTCCAAACTTGAAGTTCAACTCAGAAGCTCTGTATGAAGCATGTCAGAAAGGCAAATTTTCAAAACTTGCCTTTAAAGCTAAAAATGTTGTATCTTCCTCTAGACCACTAGAACATCTGCACATTGATTTGTTTGGACCAGTGAAAACTGCTTCAGTCAAAGGCAAGAAGTATGGATTGGTGATCGTAGATGACTTCAGCAGATGGACATGGGTAAAGTTCCTTAGACACAAGGATGAGTCAATTGTTGTATTCTCTAACTTCTGCAAACAAGTTCAAAATGAAAAAGAATCTAAAATTATTAAAGTCAGAAGTGATCATTGTGGAGAATTTGAAAACAAAAAATTAGAATCATTCTTTAATGAAAATGGCATCTCTCATGATTTTTCTTGTCCTAGAACTCCACAACAAAATGGGGTTGTAGAACGTAAGAATAGAACATTGCAAGAGATGGCCAGAACCATGATCAATGAGACTAACATGGCTAAACATTTTTGGGCAGAAGCAGTAAATACAGCATGCTATATTCAGAATAGAATCTCTATAAGGCCTATTCTTGAAAAGACTCCTTATGAATTGTGGAAGAACATAAAGCCCAACATTTCATATTTTCATCCTTTTGGGTGCAAGTGTTTTATTCTGAATACTAATGATACTCTGAATAAATTTGACTCTAAGGCACAAAAGTGTTATATGTTAGGATACTCTAAACGTTCAACGGGATACAGAGTATACAACACAGAAACACGTATAGTCATAAAGTCTATTTATGTCAGATTTGATGATAAGCTTGGTTCTGAAAAACCAAAGCATAATGAATCTTTTGCAGATATAGAAGTTGAAATCTCTACAAACAAAACATCTAAAGAACAATCACCTACAAAACAAAACAAGACAATCACTCCAACAAGCTCTGAAGAACCCACTCAGAAGAAACTATCCAGAAGCAAGCTGAATCACCCAGAAGACAAAATCTTGGGAAAGAAGGATGAACCAATCAGAACAAGATCATCATTCAGAAACTCTGAAGAATCTCTAATGGGACTAGTCTCCCTTATTGAACCAACTTCTGTAGAAGAAGCTCTCTTAGAAAATGATTGGATTCTGGCTATGCAAGATGAACTTAATCAATTCACCAGAAATGATGTATGGGATCTAGTTCCTAGGCCCAGAGGATTCAACATCATTGGCACCAAGTGGGTATTCAGAAACAAGCTAAATGATCAAGGAGAAGTTGTCAGAAATAAAGCACGACTGGTTGCACAAGGTTATAGTCAACAGGAAGGAATTGACTACACAGAAACATATGCCCCAGTCTCCAGGTTAGAATCTATTAGACTTTTAATTTCATTTGCTGTAAACCATAATATCATTCTATATCAAATGGATGTCAAGAATGCATTTTTAAATGGTTATATTGATGAAGAAGTGTATGTACACCAACCCCCTGGTTTTGAAAATACAAAATTTCCAGAACATGTCTTCAAACTCAAAAAATCTTTATATGGTCTGAAGCAAGCTCCCAGAGCTTGGTATGAAAGACTAAGCAATTTTCTTCTGGAAAATAATTTCATCAGAGGGAAAGAGGATACAACACTCTTTAGTAAAAACATTAAAAATGACATTCCGATATGCCAAATTTATGTAGATGATATAATTTTTGGTTCTACTAAAAGTGCTATGGGAAAGGAGTTTGCTAAGTCTATGCATGCAGAATTTGAAATGAGCATGATGGGAGAATTAAAGTTCTTTCTGGGAATCCAAATCAATCAAACATCAGAAGGAACATATATTCATCAAAGCAAATATGTCAAAGAACTTCTAAAGAAATTTGATTTATCAGAAAGCACCATCTCTAAAACTCCTATGCATCCTACATGTATTTTGGAGAAATAAGAGGTAAGTAAGAAAGTAGATCAGAAAATCTACAGAGGTATGATTGGCTCTCTCCTCTATCTAACTGCTTCTAGACCATATATTCTATACAGTGTTTGTTTATGTGCTAGATTCCAATCAGATCCTAGAGAAACTCACTTAACAGCAGTTAAGAGAATTTTTAGGTATCTGAAAGGTACTACTAATCTTGGTCTATACTACAGAAGATCCAAAGATTACAAACTTGTAGGATACTGTGATGCTGATTTTGCTGGAGACAGAACAAAAAGAAAAAGTACTTCTGGAAGTTGTCAATTTCTGGGAGATAATCTAATTTCTTGGTCTAGCAAAAGGCAGTCAACCATAGCATTATCAACTGCAGAAGTTGAATACATTGCAGCAGCTGGATGCAGTACTCAAATGCTCTGGATGAAAAATCAGCTTGAGGACTTCAATATTTATGAGAGTAACATTCCCATCCTCTGTGATAATACTTCTGCTATATGTCTCTCTAAAAATCCAATTTTACACTCTAGAGCTAAACACATAGAAGTTAAACATCATTTCATTAGGGACTATACTCAGAAGGGAATCTTAATGTTAAAATTCATAGACACAAATCACCAATGGGCTGATATTTTTACAAAACCCCTTCCTGAAGATAGATTTAATTTCATTCTAACCAACCTTAGTATGAAATTATGTCCAGAATGAAAATGCTTTAATTGTATGTTTTTATCTCTCAGAAGTTCTGAACTTAATCCTCTGTTTTATTCTTTCAGAAGTTATAATTTCTTTTATTCTAACTGTTTAATTCTGAGAACTTCTGTTCAAAAGAATAACATGAAGATTTTCACATCAACATGTGTCAACAAAGCTCTAAGGAATCCTATCAGAATCAGAATATGTGTCAAACTCTGGAAAGTGACAGAACATGCAATTGAACAACTGTCCTCTACAGAAAGACACTTGTTCAAATTCTGGGAAACTGAAAAGGCTGACTTGACACAATAGAGGCAAAAATCTTTTTGGTAATTGTTCCAAAATCTTTACGCCTTCCCTTTTTGTCAGCTGCATTTATTACTTTCCATCATTATGTTTTTTAAATTAATATTTCCCACTAATTTCTCGTAGTATTCAATGAAATTTTTTCTATATAAACACCTTTTTACCCTCACTTTTCTCTTTTACCCTCATTGCTATTTTAATGTCAAATTTTTTCACCTTCTTCTTTTCATCTTCTCTGAAACTTTCGAAACCCTAAACCCTCATCTTAGTAACTATGTCTTCCACCTCTCAACCACAAAAAGATTCATCAACAGATGTACTATATGTTTCTCCTGTGAAAACTCTTCTCACACCCACTGACAAGCTTGAAGTCTTGTGTGAGTTGTTCGTGGATTTTGATAGTTTGAAAGACAATGGTTTTGATTTGCTTCCCGCCGTCAAAGCTCAAGGCTGGGAAAAATACTTTAACCGTCTTATGGGACCAGTCTTCCCCAAGCTGGTTAAAGAATTCTGGGTTTTTGCAAGCGCTTCAAACTCTCATGTCACTTCATATGTTCTGGGGAAGAGAATCATTATCTCAGAAGACCATATTGCTAGGCTCATTGAATCTGATGGAAACGGCATCAAGTGCAGTGAGATGGATAAACTATTAGACACAAAACTGATAGCAAAAGAAATTTTCACTAATGGGTAACCTTCTAACAAAATCAAGGATTTGAAAGATCATCTTAAAATATGGGATAAGATCATCCTTGGTAGCATCTGTCATAGAAAAGCAACCAACTCCCCTGATTACATCAACATGGATCAGCAGTTCTTGCTTTACTTCATTGCTAAGAAGAAGAAGGTTAACCTAGCCCACTCTTTATTTAATCATCTGAAAAACAGTGTCAAAGAAACAAGAGAAGGAGAAAATACCAAGAGGGACTGGATACCTCTAGGACGCTTAATTTCTGATATCCTCAATGAAAACAAATTGGTGGATTATCTGATTGAAGCTAAGCAGATAGAACTTCTAGAACCTGATGTTGTAAAGCCCCTCAACGCTAAGAATCTCAAGAAGATGAAATTCATAACCTCTATCAAGAAGGACCCAATCCTGTACTCCAGGGAGGTTATCACAACAAGGAAGATTCCTCTACAGAACTTCCCATTATTTTCTACTAACACACCTCTAGAGGTTGTGGTCAGATATTTGGATTCTTGCAAGCAAGATGGTGTGGATCCCATGTTCAAAGCATCAGAACTCAATTAACTAGCTCCAGATGCTGCATCAGCAAGGAGCAAGAAAAGGAAAGTTGGAGAAGGAACTTCTCAGAAGGCTCCTAAAACTATCAAAAAGACAGGTAACACTTCTTCCTCTACTCCTGATTTCATTTCTGTGGTAGAAGCAGTAACTGTGGTCATGTCTGAAGCACCTTCTGACCCAATTTCTTCTGACCCAATTCCTTCTGACCCAACTCCCTCTGAACCAACCCCATCTTCAGAACCCATTCCACCTTCTGACCCTATTCCCTCTGTGATACCTACAACTTCTGTTGTCTCCTCTATATTATCTTCATTATATCCACCTGAAAATGAAACTCATCAACCACAAACTCTATCTGACTTTAATATACCCATTGACACAACACCTCTATCTGATATAGACCGTTCCCCATCCGCTGAAACACATATTGCCCTCCAACATGTTCTTTCTGATATTGATGCATTCCAACCCTCTGAATCCCAACAAATTCCATCTTCTCAAACTTTTGAAACAAACCCACCTAGCAGTTTCCATCATCTAAATGTTGATGGCCTAGCTTTTAACCTCTCACCCATTAGACAAAACCCCCTTTCTTCCTATGAATCAACCCCACCAAACTCACCAACTTTCATAACTATACCAGACACACCTCCAGGAGAATCTGAACCAGAAAATCCTCTTAGAACATCCATCAACATAGAAGCTCTCTATAAACTATCCTATGTCTCAAATAAAACTGCCATCCCAGCACCAAAACCAAAACCAACCAAAACAAACATTGATGCACTGCTGCTTGCTTTTGAAGCAGAAATGAAAATCAAGTTAGAGGATCTGAAAGTTGCTTGCTCAGAGCTTCCTGATCCAGCAACTTCTGATTTTCTTTGGGCTACATTCAGAAAATGGTTCAATGTTGAGACCAAAAGGCTGAAGGATATCTGCTATGATATCGCTCATCAGAACTTCTGCAAATATCTCAAAGCAGTAGTTTCAAACATTGAAAAGAATAAGCCATTTCTTCTGGATAACAAACCCTGGACTGAATCAGAACCTCTGGAATCATACTCTGGACTTCAGATGGTTTTAGTTCCTTCTGAAGAAGCTCAGGAAGCTGACTCTGCTCCACCACCATCAATTGAAGCATTTTCTGAAAATCAAGCTGCTACAGAAGCTGAAGAACCTCTACCAACCTCTCTTGTGCTGAAGACCTTAGAAGAATTGAAAAAGGAAAATGAGATGGTCAAGCAAAGGTTGGATAAACAGGATGAAACTAATGTTGAACCGAAGACTATGATTGGCAAGCAAGTGGAATCTTCTTCTGAAATCAAGTCTCTTCTGGAAGCATTAGTTACTAAGATGAATCCCCTTCCCTGATTTTCTGTTTTATCTTCTGTTTATCATATTTGTTTAATTTCTACTGGTTGTTTTCTTTTTGGCTTTGCCTCAGTTTAATGAAAACTTATTTAACTTTGCTTCTTCAATTTTTTGTTTTTCCTTCTGCATCTTTACTTTTTGATTATGACAAAAAGGGGGAGAAACATAGAAGATTTTGATCTATAACAGTTATTAAGATTTACCTCTAACATATATATTCTAATAAAACTGTTTGAGTTGTGATTCTAAAATAGAAACAGGTCAAGTAACCAACTCAGGGGGAGCTAAGGCTGATAAAACTTCTGAAGGAACCTCTAATAGAAATCTCTGAATTAAATTAATCAAAGGGAGTTCCTCTAATCACATTAAACTTTATTCTTAAAATCTAAATAAATGTTTTATCATCATCAAAAAGGGGGAGATTGTTAGAACAATTATGGTTCTAAACCTCTAAGAGTTTTGATGATAACAATTATTATTATGCAAGAATAGAAGTTCTAATAACTTTCTTTGTTATATGTGTAGAAGAGGAAGTTATTTAAAGGAAGGCGTGCCTTATTAGAAGATACATTAATTGAAGAATCCATCATTAAAGAATTGATTTATTGGCTGCGTATCAAGATTTAATTCTCTCTGATTTATGTCTAGAAGATGATGATTCTCATATTAAAAGCATTAATTAAAGAATATATCAATTAATGGTGAAGACAAGTATCTCTTGTTATGGAAGGATTTTATAGTATTAACTAATATCCAAAATTAGCTCAAGATGTCTCCAACGACTACAACATTCAAGCAGTATATAAAGGAATCAAATTGAAGATTTGATGCACAGCTTCCACGAGACAAAAACTTATTCATTCGTGCTATACTTTCTTGTAACAAATCACATTGTGATTATAGCTTTATTAGAAGCAAAATAGTTATTATTTTATTATTATTGTAAAAGATAAGTTAAAACCCTTGAGTGACTAGCTTCAGTCAGAAGACTCAAGAGGACATTGACTGTAGGTCAGTGTGTGTATTCAATTATTGAATAGTGGATTAAGATCTCAAGTGATAGAGGAAAAATCACCTTGGCGGGTGGACTGGATGTAGTTTGAGTTCAAATGAACCAGGATAAATCAACTTGTCATAGAAGTTAATTTTAAGTTGTTAAGAAAACCCAATTCCAACCCCCTTTCCTTGTGTTTTACGCCCCTTCAAGAAAATGTTTGAAAAGATAATTAGTGGAGGAACAATATATCCTCCTCTTTAACTCAAGGCTAAACTTTTTTCTAGAATATTGAAGTCAAGATGGCCAGACTCATTTAAGATTATAAACTTTTATTCTAATGGGGAAGTGAAACTCCTTAATGAGAAAATAAGGAATGATTTTAAAGTCATTGGCCAAAGAGTGAACACTTACCTTAGTGGTCCTTTATCTAGGATGAAGATCAACAAAGATCTTGTTGAACCTTAGTCAGGGTGAAATACTAAAATTCAAGAACTACATGGAGGAAGCCCTGAGACTTAATGATTATTTTAAATTTGATTTATGGTTGCAGATTGTGTGTTAATATACCAAAGTGATGAGTGTTTTTTCTTGACACCTATCTAGGTAGCGTGAGACCACTCATAAGTTACGAGTTACATGATTTAAAGGAAGCATGGAGGATTTTAACAAGGAAAATGTGCAATGAGATTTGAGAATGGACAAATATTCTTTTGGATTTAATTTTTGAAAGGAATAAAGAAAAATTAGAAGAGAAAAAATCAAGATATTTTTGCATGTTATGAAAAGGAAAGAGCTTTGGGGGGGGGGGGGGGGGGGGAATTGGCATGTGGTTGTATGGGCCTTAAAAACCAAAAAAAAAATCCAATAACCTTTTCCCCCTCAATTTGAATTTCCAAATTTTAACCTACAAAATTTCCAACTTTTTGATAACCCTTACAATTGTTGAACAATTGACTTTAAGCATAAGAGGAGGGGGTGAAATTGTGGTATTTAGAACTCATGATTACTTTTATTTTTTGCACGATTAAGACAACATTAGTAGTTTATTAGGAGTGAATAGAAGAAAAAATGAAACAATAAAAGTAAACAGGTAAAATTGAAAGGATATGGTTAGAGAGACTGCATCAAACATTTATATAGGTTTGGACTAACGTTGGCCTAGTCCTTTTCCCAAGAGGTATTCTTGAGAGTTTGACTATAAACATTGAGTTTTTAAAGGTTATATCCAAGAACCTTTATACAAGTTGATCTTGATATTTTTACAGGCTTATCCCTAACCAAAGATAACTTTTACCATAGGCTATGCTAACAAACATTCTTAGAGATTTGCACGCTGATCTCGATAAGTGATAATAGAAATTTTTCTGACAAAGTTCAATACACCAAAAACAAAGATTTTATGTTGATTTATCTCATCAACCAAAATCAATATTCTAAAGAGAAACATACTCTCAATAAATAAATAAAAATAACATGGCCACTTACAAAATCTTCCTCACAAGAAATGTTTCACTTAAAAGCATTATGGCAACTTTGAAATAAAAATATTTCTCTAGAGAGAAAGAGAAAAAATAGAGATAAATTCAAAAGAAAATGGAAAGCTTTGGAAAGTGCTATTTTTTATTGATATTTTTAGTAAACAATCACGAGTTTGGTTCACTTAAGAGATTAAACTAAAAAAAAAACTCAAAGACAATATGTCGAGAAAAGTGAAAAGAAAAGTGTTTGTGGTTGATACTTAAATGCTTGAAAATTAACAAATTGAATGTAAATGTATAATTGATTTGAAGAAATAAAGTATAGAAAAGCATAATAATGTCATAAAATAAATGTTTTAATTGAAAAGACTTAAAGAAATTTAAAAGATGGATATAGACTCATACATTTTCCATAAATTATCTCTCTCTGTGACTTGGATACTTTAGTTCTATAAAGAATGAGCGAAAACTTACGACCTTGATCCCATACATTGAGCCCAACTTATATACTTATACAAAAGTAACCATCGACAACTGATAGATTCCCAAGATCTAACATGTATCCCACTACATAGGCTTCATCGCTCTAACATGCTTCCACATGTCTTCAAAGATAACACTACTAAAACCAACCATCATGTCGATAACTATGTTGATAACTACTTTGAACATCTTAATTGCATCTGTCGAGAGTATTTGATTGAATCCTATAGTGTCGTTGAGACATCTCCATATCACATATTCTTTGGACTTAAGAATATCCCAAGTCCCTAACATCTGGTGGACATGTCGATCTCAACCTTTGTCGAATAGATGATTTGTGTAAATCCCTTCAACATTTTGGACATTTTTCAAACAGAGAGTGATCATAATCTTGTGGATCTGCTCCTGAGACTCCTCCAAACCAGTCTTTGCTTTGAATCATTTGACTGGTTTTTTGAACCATCTTAGCCGTCATAGTTAGCATGTCAAAGCCTTTGATTGAAGCTTTTGACACTTAGCATTTTCGAATGGAGTTACTAAGGTGCACTGTTAAATATCATTTTTAGCATAATGAGTTAATGTTGTGAAATAAAGAGGAGGTAAGCCTCCTTTATATAGGAGTTGAAAAATCAGAAAAAGAAATAACCCATGGGTAGAACTGATGAGACAACCGATTGACATAATGCTCCTATCGATTGCGAAACCATTTTTAATTGATTACCACACCCAAAAAATAAATATTAGATATAGAGTCATTGTAAGTCATTAAAATATTATCCTAATAGTTTGGTTCTCTCTTAATGCTTCAGTCAATTGTCAACTTTCTAAATTCATCTATTTAATATTGAAACTTTATTTAAAAGAAATGGGAAATGTCAACTTTCTAAAGAAATGTCAACTTTCTAAAGAAATGAGAACCATTTCTTTAAAATTGAAACTTCATATTCATAATTCAACTATTTAAAATTGTTACAATTAGAACCATGACGAAACCGCCATCTAACCGGTCAAATGTACGTGGGATCATATGCATGCCTACGTGTTCTTGAAGTAAAGCTGACATCCACCAAGTGACCAACTCATTCGTGGAGAAGATACATAACATGTGGAATGGCCTTTACTTCCTTCATACTACTTCTTACTAAACTGCATTCTTAAGCTATTCATCATAGATCATCATTTAATTATTGTTATTATTTTTATAAATCATCATGTCATTTGTTGTTTATAGAAATTTTGTAGACTAATACATCTTGTAAGCTTTAGAAAACTATTTTGGTTGATGCAACATCTCACTCTCTCTCAAATATTATATTGGGTAGTTTATTATTTCAGTAATGACAACTATTTTGCATTATATTTATATACAGATCAAATATCTAATCATCATTTATGTAGTAAGTTTTGTATATGTTCTTTTACATTTATTTAAAGCCTATATATTACTCATTTTCTTTATTTTATTTTATTTTTTTATGAGAAAATTAAAAAAAATGCAATTTTAATCCTTTATTTTTTTTTAAATAAAATTTTAATCTTTTCATTTTAAACACTTTATTTTTTAAAAGTGTTTTGACTTCTCTCTATTTTGAAGACAATTTTTGTGATGTGAATGTGTCAAATATTATTGAGAATCAAGTGTGAGGAAGAAATCTTACATTGATTAGAAAAGGAAAGATTGAACACTATATAAGTGAGAGAACTCACACACCTATCACCTTAATATTTTATGTGGATATGTGGGGTGTCTCTCATAAAGGTGTGTCTTAAGTAATAAATACTCTCAGTGGTATCAGAGTTTTTGGTTTCGAGTAAAGGGACCGACTAACTTGTATCGAAACACTTCCTGCAGGTGTGGATGTGTTCCCGCAGGTGTGAGTGATACAGGTGTATGTGGAAGAGAGAACTTCCATTTGAGGGGAAACATTGTGTATAGACTCACACTTGAGGGGGAGTGTTGAGAATCAAATGTGAGAAAGAAGTCTCACATTGATTAGAAAAGGAAAGATTGAACATTATATAAGTGAGAGAACTCACACACATATTACTTTAAGGTTTTAGGTGGATATGTGGTGTGTCTCTCACAAAGGTGTGTTCCAAGTAGTAATGTTCCCTCGTTGATCCCCCATATTGCGTCAACAGTGGTATCAGAGTCTGGTTTCGAGTGAAGGGACCAACTTACTTGTATCGAAACACTTCCCGCAGGTGTGGGTAGAAGGTGTTCTGTTGAGTTCAACGGTGATACAAGTATATGTGGAAGAGATAACTTCCATTTGAGGGGGAGCATTGTGTATATACTCACACTTGAGGGGGTGTGTTGAGAATCAAGTGTGAGGAAGAAGTCTCACATTGATTAGAAAAAGAAAGATTGAACATTATATAAGCGAGAGAACCCACACACCTATCACCTTAAGGTTTTAGGTGGATATGTGATATGTCTCTCATAAAGGTGTGTCCCAAGTAAAAATGCTCTCTCGTTAACACCCCCCTCCCAAACTACCCCCAACAAATATAACAACCTATTATCTTCAAAATATGATATGAATATTAAATTGATCAACTTGGACACAACCCCTTAACAAAATTGAGAGGGGAGGAGCAAAAATGTGAGAAATATTGAAAATAAAAGACAAAAAATTAATTTTTAAATGAAAAATTACATTTGTTTTTAATAGAGAATCATTATAATCTTCAAATGCTCTCCAAATATACCCTACGGTGTTATAAACCATTTCTTAACATGTAAAATTTAAGATCCCTTGAAAAAGTATCAAACTTCCCTTTTAAAGCAGTCAAAACGTGTCAGAAAAACCTAGAAAACAAACACATCGCGCACGTGATTTATCCATCGGGCACATGATTTTGCATATGCTTCATCGCGCGTGATACTTTTCATTGTGTGCATTATTATTCCATAAGCTATATAATCCATATATAATGCATTTTACAAAAAAAATCGTCTCAAAACGAGTTACGAAACTCCTGATATGATCAATTTACTAGACAGACGTTAAGATGTAAGTTATGCTGAAAAAAAGCTCGTTTCTTCACAATTTCTTCATGATTTCTTGTCCTTGCTTTATTTCTTTGACTTCTTCGTTTTATTCATACTTCTTCATATTTATCTCATCTTTAACATGAAATTTCATCAAATTCATCGCAAATACTCATAAAAATCATGTAATAACAAACTATCATCACAACCCCAAACTTTATGTTGCTTGTCCTCAAGTAACTCGCCTGCAACTGCACATTTCAAACAGAAAAACAAATTGCAATAATAACGAATGAACATCACAAATTATGTTACCTGATCACCATTCCAGTTCTTGACTTCAATCGAGAAAATTTGAAAAACTTCTTCCAACACAACAAGTACTCAACCTATCTCTCAGCTCACAATTTTTTCACTCGGATTGACAGGGTAATCACACAATCAACGTATAAAAGTATTTTACCATAAGTTTGTAAAATTTCTAATAAAATGAATCAAAGTTATCTAAACATAAACGTTTAGAGGTCTTTCAAGGTTGTAATAGGGTTTATGTCAAGGTAGGATAATTTGGGATAGTAGACTTAAACCTTTGGATGTAGGTACCTAGTTTTTCTTATTATATCATATTCATTTTCATATCAACTCTTTATTAATTACTTTGGTACTAGAGATTAACATTTTATGGTCCTAAACATTGATTTTCTCATATTTGTTTGAAGAGGTTGCTTTGACTTCTTGATTTTTATCATTTTTAATTTTGAATTTTTGACCAAAATATCTAGTACACCAACCCAAACTTAAACTTTGTTCACTTCCAAGAGCAACCCCAAATTTTTTTAACAAAGAACTAAATTTTTATCTAACTCCAAAGAGATGGTGGAAAGATTTAATCTTTCAAGTTAATTGGCTAATTATTGTGGCTTTATCACTGAAAGAAATGACTTAGACTCAAAGTGGTTACCAAAGAATGTAAACACGATATACATGTTAGTTTGAAAAGGCTTAGAGTTTACCACAAACAAGTGTCTCTGTGTGTATTTATCAAACCAATAGATTAAATCATAAATAATACAAATTCTAGAAAATAGCAATTGTACGGGTACTCTCATAAGAAGGAAAAGTAAAAAAAAAAAAATATTTGGCTCAAACCTTACTAGTTGAGGTATCTTGAGATTGAGTACAAGGTAGTTGGGAATAAGGAATTTGATTGTTGCATGATCTATGTATACTACCACCTTGGTGCCCATCAAAAACAAACACAATAGCTAATAGTTCCTTTTCTATGGAAGTGTAGTTGATTTGAGCCTCTGTTAATTTCTTACTAGCATAATAAATTGTGCGAAACACCTTATCATGCATTTGGACCAGAATAACTCTAATAGAAATGTCACTCGCATCACAAATTGGATCAAGGTTTTGTCTAGTAAAGTTCCTCAATTGGAGTAGAAATCAACACCTTTCAAGGTTTTGAAAGCATGCTAGCATTCTTAATTTTAGGGTATTAGGAGGAGCATCAATATTGAACCAAGAGCAACACAAGTGAGAGAGACACCGCATATTCACTCAAAATCTTAAGGCGATAGGTGTGTGGGTTCTCCCACTTATAAATGCTCAACTATCCACACTTATAACCAATGTGGGACTCCAACTCACACTTGACATATTATTATTCTCAACACTCTCTCTTCAAGTGTGAGTTCACAATGCCCCTTCTCATGTGAAAACTCTTTTTTCCACATACATTTTTTGTACCGCTGTTGACAACTCTTTCAAGGACATTTCGATACAAGTCAGTCCTATTACGAACCAGGCTCTGATACAATTTGTTAGGGTATTAGGAAGAGCACCAATATTAGGTCAAGAGCAACACAAGTGAGAGAGACACCATATATTTACTTAAAACCTTAAGGTGATTGGTGTATAGGTTCTCCTACTTATAAATACTCAATTATCCACACTTATAACCAATGTGGGACTCCAACTCACACTTGACATATTATTATTCTCAATACTTTAAAAATTCAAGAAACACAAGAAATGAGAATTTGAATAGGTATCACTGTTTTTTTTTTAAATCTTGATAGATTAGATATCTTTAACATGCAAGTAGGTTGATTTCTAAAATGTAGAAAAAAAATCACAATATATGATGAAAACACTTTCCAAAAATATTCAACCCCTTTGCTTTTTTCTCTATGTGTAAATTAAAATGAATAGTTATAATAACTTGTATTCAACAAATAAATAAAATGTAAATAAGATGGAGACTAAATTGTCTTGATTTTATGATTAATAGATAAGCAAAATGGTGGAAAATTCCCCCACTAGTTTGATTTTTTTAGTAGTTAATAAATAAGTATATTTCATCTTTTCTACCATTAAGGTGTTGCCACCATCAAATTAATGATTTATAAATTGTGAAAACAAAAGATATATTTTTTGTAAGCTAAAATTTAATGAGATGTCTTGTTAAGTTATGCAGAGATATCGAATGCATGAGTTTGGATTTAAATCCACGGTATTTTATTTGTTAATATTTAAAAGGTGAATTTTAGTCACTAGATTATTGATAAAAAAAAGTTTATATAAATTTGACTTCGGGACTCATCATTGTCAAGATTGGCCTCAAGGCTAAAAAACACTTATCGAGATACTTAAAGATTATCGACCAAAAAGTTCTTCACATCAAAGATGAGAGTTGAACTTACAATCTCTTGGTATACAATACAACTCCTTACCAACTAAGTCATTACCAATTGAGATAATCTAACTTTGAAAAATATTATATTTTGAACACACAAAAATAAATATATTGTATCTAGGGGTGACAAAATCGGTTGGGCATGACGAATCCATCTGTTTAATCCACTATTATTTGCGGTCTAAGACGAGGTTTTCGGCTTTGTGTCTTAAGTTGACCCGTCCCACCTAACCCACTTTTAAACTGGGCCAAGGGTGGGACGGGTTTTGTCCGTGGACTTTTTATTTAAAAATCTATTTTTTTACTTGGAATTAAAAAAATATTAATGTGGTTGTAATAGACATAATTTTACAACAACCCTCGTTTCTTTAAACCCTAGTATTTATTTTTCACATAACCACGAACACCTCATTTTGAAGACATTAATTGGTCTATGTTTCGTTCTTTATTTTCACTCATAGTAGGAAAAGTCTTTATTGCAAAACATAGAGAATACATTATTTTCTATTTTCCATTACTCGTTGTCATTGGAGCCATGTTCTAAAGCTATAAGGTAAGTTTTGCACAAAGAGGTTTGTTTCTCATTATAATAATAAAGTTTTAATTTTTGTGGTTTTAGTGTGTTTGTTTTAAGTTTTTACTATTATAGTTATGTTGTTTGTTTATGTTGAAGAATATGACATTTACATTAAGACTTTGTTAAAGTTTTATTATACATTGTTAAAATTTGTCAACCTCTTTGATAAATAACAATTTTGTAAATTATATAGTAAATTAAATTATAAAAAAAAATATTTACGGGTCGATCCGTTAACTCGTTAGTAAATGGAACAGACTTGATTTTTGAACTCGGACGCCAAAGTGAATGCGCCCCATTTGTTCGAGTTTAAATGTGGGGATTGCTTGCTTTGCCACCCCCTAATTGTATCTACATTGATATATTATTTTTAAGATTATTCAAAATACCTAAAATAGTCGATAGAAAAATCTATATACTGTTAACTAAAATGATGTCATTATTTTATATATATATATATATATATATATATATATATATATATATATATATATATATATATATATATATATATATATATATATATATATATATTGTCTTATTTTCATAGACAAGTATTTAAAATAGTATACAATTTTGTTTTCAATGATCAAAATTTGCAAAATCGTCTCATGACAATAATAATAATAATAATAATAATAATAATAATAATCTCTCAAATATATTATAATTTTTCAGATAAGAATTTTAAATGTAGTTTTACCTTCCTAAAAAATAAACTTAACTTAGCTTAGTTACCACTATCATATATAGACGATCTAAAAAAAAGACACTCTATTAAATGACAATAACTATTTTTTAAGACATTAATGCATGGGGGAGAGATTATAGCTAGAGTGGTCGGACTCATCAGTCATCACTTACTATTTTTGTCCCAAAATAAGTGTTATAATAAACACTTTTACATAAATTTAAAAAATATGATAAATGAATGAGAGGAGAATAATTTTATTAAAGTATTTTTATTATTATGGATATGTTTTCGTTATCATTAATGTAAGGTGAGACAAATAATAAATTAAAAGTATTAATTAAAATATAATTGAAAGATAAAAATAAAAAATTATTTGAAAATTAAAAATGATGTTTATTTTGAGACGTAAAAAATTTGTTATAATCTAACCAAATCTATCCAAAAAAAACGTGGAAGGGAAAAAAATAGAAGGTGAATGGCATTGATGTTATGCAAGTGCATGAGAGCCAAGTCATGAAGGAAACTCTGGTGATTTTGATTATCCATACCAACCTAATTTATTTGGAGAATGTTTTAGAGACACGTCTTCCTTAACAAAAAAATAAAAAATATTATTTAATTAAATTGTAAATAACATTATAAATAAATAAAAGAAAATATTTATAAATACTAATGAAGAAATTTAACTATGTAAATATGACTTTTATATCTTTACACACATGAAATTCTTCTATCTATCAATTTTTTGGTTTAATGTATTTCTTTTTCTCTTAACTTATTTTAATTTAAGGTTTCATTTTAGTCATTTATTTAATGTTTGTTACATATGTGTCTCTTAGCAACATTTTTATCAGTCAACTGACTCCTTACGTTCCTTATGTTCAGGGTTAGTTTAATTAACTCAGAGGTTCCGTTTTAATTTGAAATTTTGATTCAATTTTTTTTTAAAATATATAATTAAAATAATTTTAAATGATATATAAAAATATAAAAATATATTTAATTTAAAATAAATTAATTATAATTATTTGATGGATCTATTTTGTCTTGTTGCAGACTTGCTGAGGATTTGTTGAGGTCGAGATGAAGAAGAACATATTCATCTTAACAAGTGTTGCAAAGTCTCTCTCTCACAACAAATATTGTTTCAAGTTTGATTTTGAAACTACAATTTAGGATTTTTGTTGTACAATTAACTTTTAGAATCAACACAATTTAGTCATAAACAAGTTTGTTGAACCTAGCCCTTTGGAGTCTTGTTATCAATGTGTGATTGTTATATTCACTTTAGTGGGGTTGACTAGAGGGTGCTTGTATAATTTTATGAATCTTTATAATGTCGTTGTTATTGAAATTTTTAATAATGTTGTGAAAAATGAGATGTGACCCAGACAGAAAAACTATGGTTAATTATATGATACCCCCTACCATTATGGCGAGATTTGATTTTTTCCCCTGAAGAATTTTTTTTTGAATGTCCCCTCATAAAACCGAAAACCAACTTTTACCACACCCTCTTGCTGGTTTTGGTGATTGGACTTGTTGATTGTGTAATTAGAAATAATCCAATTGCTAACTGGGCAAATATTCAATATAATGTTATACTCATTATGTTAAATTAATTAAAAATAAAAAAAAATAAAAAAAAACTAGAAATGTATCACTCCCGGGATTTTCATTCTAGTACAAACAAGAAAGTGGCGCGAAAAAGAAACAGAGTCACCAGTCATACATTTGTATCCCGAAGGAAAGGTAGTGTTGCACAAACCGAAGAAAAGGAAAGAACAAGGTCTTACGAACCAAAGAGACTAGGTTCGGGAGTCAGTTACGAACTAGAAAGGTATTAGCGCCCCAGATCGTTTGTCGTACCCGACGGGATCCACACTTGTTTGAATTGTTTCAAAGAGTAAGAATGAACTGGTGCGGAACTGAAACTCTTACTGGAACTAGAAAAGAGAACGAAAAGGTACGGCAAAAATATAGAGAAAATAAAGAGAGTGCTCGAATTGGCCCTACCCCACTACCTACGTATCTCACGTGATATGACATTCAAAGTCAACGTAGTTCCCTTAACTAGGGAGGAGATTTGTTTGTGTTTTTTAAGCTTGAACTGCTTATGCATATGCTCAGGTGTTGCAGATGCGTTAACCAGTTAACACACCTAAAATCTGTTAACCGGTTAACACACCTAAAATCTGCAGATTTGTGCAAAATACATTGTGTTAACCGGTTAACAGACGTGTTAACCTATTAACACTGAACCAGAATAAAAAAATCATGCAGAAAAAAGCACTTCCAGCAACCAGTTTATTTCCAAACGTTCCTAATACAATCCCTATCAAGTGAGCACGAAATTAACACCTAAATGCATTGATACAATACTAATCGGAACCACAAACACATCAATAAATTAAAACCTAATGATTCGATTAATCAACGAATTAAACATCAACAAAACGCGAAGAACGCACATGTCAAGAAAATGCGAAATAAATTAAAAACATAAGCGATAATGAAGTTCACCAACCTACAAAGCGGAGGGTTGCTTTGGTAATCGTTGCTATGGAGAATCAACATGCTATAGAAG
This sequence comes from Lathyrus aphaca, assembly GCA_963966055.1. NCBI lineage: Eukaryota > Viridiplantae > Streptophyta > Magnoliopsida > Fabales > Fabaceae > Lathyrus > Lathyrus aphaca. The sequence continues at coordinate 472,187,856 of OZ014523.1, forward strand.
AGAAAACCGTAGATTCGAAGCTCTTCCGCAAGAATATACAAAATAAATGCGATTTGATGAAAACCTTGATGAACTTCTTCAAGAATCACTTCCAAGATGAGAACTTAACACCAAAACACTAGCAAATCCTTCAACAATCCATGAAATCAATGCAATGATGGAGGTTTAGCTTCAAATTCTTCAAGTTTCAATGCAAAATATGAAGAATTTTGGAAGATGAAGCTTTGAGTATGGTTTTGGAAAATGGGAGAGAAAATGAGAGTGATGAGAGAAAAATGTGAAAAATGAATTGTTGTTCTTTGGTTTGGAGGGAAAATGTTTATATACATGTTAGGCTTGGACACTAGCTTAGGAGTTAGGTTTGGAGCTAGCTTAGGAGTCAGTTAGGAGTTAGTTAGGAAGCTTCTAGAACCTTCCCTTGGAATATGGTAGAATATTCTAGAATATTCCCTTGGAAAATAATAGAATGAATTGGAAAAGAAATGGAAAAGTGAGAAAAATCCTTTCAAGCTAAATTTGAAAATTTTGCCCAAAATTACACACGTTAACCGGTTAGCCAATGTGTTTACCGGTTAACACAAGCCAAATTTGAGTTTTCCCTCCTTTTTGTGGGAAACCCTGAAAATGCATTTGCGTCGTCTGTTCTGATCATGTTTTGACCTTGAGTCTTGATAATTGATTTTGCCACTAAAAAACTCTTGATCACGTGTCCTATGCGTCCACCGATGATGTATGATTTATTTTTATTTATTATTTTTATTTTTATTTTATTTTATTATGATTTAAATGCAATGTATGAAGGGATATGCTAAATGACATGGAAATGAAGCATAAGCTGCTTGAAATCGATAATAAATAAGAGGGAAAATTTTGGGGTGTTACAGTTGCCCCTATTCAATCAATTGTTAATCTGAAAAGGATGAGAGCATCGGCTATCAGACGTTCAACTTGTCAAGTGTGACGAGGCTAGGTGACTGCTGGCTTGAGTAAGGTAGACGATTCACTGAGCCAGAATCTTGCGTCTAAGGAACGTTGAAACGAAATATGATTCACTAAGACTGAATCCTGTGTCTGAGGAATGCTGAAAAGAAAATATGATTCACTGAGATTAAATCTTGCGTCTGAGACACGCTGAAAAGAAAATATGATTCACTGAGCCTGAATCCCGAGTCTGAGGAATGCTGAAAAGAAAATATAATTCTCTGAGATTGAATCTTGCGTCTGAGGCATGCTAAAAAGAAAATATAATTCACTGAGACTGAATCTTGCGTCTGAGAAACGCTGAAAAGAAAATATGATTCATTGAGATTGAATCTTACGTCTGAGACACACTGAAAAAGTGCACTTTAGTCTATGGGATAGACATGCATAGGACCCTGCATCAAAGACATGAGTTGTGAGATCCTCTTCAAATATCATGTGCGTAGGATAATTGGTAAAAATACACATTCAGAACCCTGTGTTTAAGGAACGCGCTGTAAGATTCTCTTCACACCTCTTATGCATCGTACATGTGATAAACTGTACGTCTGAACCATGCATATAAGACATGCGCTGTAAGATTCTTTGTACCACTTCGACGATAAATCCCATCGTCAGGACCCTACGTCTGAGGAACACGCTGTAAGATTCTTTTCAAACGATGCATTTCCTAGAACCCTGCGTCTGAGGAACTCGTTGTAAGATTCTCTTCACACCTCCTATGCATCGGATGTATGGTAAAAAGGAAGTCTTGATTAGAACCTTGCATCTGAGGAACACGCTATAGGATTCTTTCCAAGGAAAAGACGTGATATCTACCAAATAGATAAGTAATCTAAGATTGGTCCACTGAGACTGGACATTAAAATCAATCCACTGAGGCTGGATTCTGAAGTAAATCCACTGAGACTGGATTCTAAAGTTAATCCACTGAGGTTGGATTCTAAAGTTAATCCACTGAGAGTGGATTTTAAAAGAGTAATGACTCTTCAGGGGAGAATTCTATTTATGAAACTCTGTTGGGAATGAGAACGTCCTAACTAACATTCTGCTGAGGAATGAGACAAAGATATTATGAAAATATCTGACTCTTGTTGAGGAATGAAAAACCGTTGAATCGATCTCGGAAGAACAAATGATCGCTGAACCGATCTTGGAAATTTTGTGTGGATAACACCTTTGTTGGTGATAAAAGTATGAACAAATATTGTTTGCTCTGACTTATCACACTTTCCAAAAATAAATTGGCGACTTTATTGGGGAATACTTCCATCATGGTAATGAATACCCATACTCGAACTCTGAGGGGAAATGACAAACTTCCAACTTGGCTGGGGAAATGCTTTTTCAACATATAGCTAAGGAAAGAATTCTGATAATTCTGGCTATGTGGGGATTGAGAGACATTCAGCTGGTTGCTGGGAAGATTTGACTACGCGATGATAACTCCGCCCAGGGACTATCACTTGTTCAATCATCTCTAGAATTCTGTTAGGAAACCACCTGCTCTGACTCAGCTAGGGAAGATTTCAAACTTAAACTTCACTGGGGATGATGTATGGGAACCACCCTTATGTTGGGTATAGTAGTTGTAAGACACCTCTTACTGGGGAGAAAATATGCTTGGAGAATACCACCATTTAACATCTTGCTCTAAGAAGCATCTGAAACCTACACAAATTCTGATTTGGGAAAAAACTATCACCATGATGTGTGCTGAAAAATGTTGTTGTCTTTCAAGCTTTTGGACTATATTGTTCATGAGGAAATCGTCTCAAGAGGATTTTACAGGAGACCTGACATCCACCTCAGTGTCTTCAAACTCTTGTAGAGATTCGTCGAATCTCGAAATAACTGCCCCAGACTGCATGGTCTATGAGAGTATTTGTTTCAAGAAGATTCATGAAAGATTTTATATCATCATGAGATATTCTGCCCCAGTATTATGAACCCTGGATAGGTACTTCTGACTGTCTGTCTTTGGGAAATAGTGAATTCTCGTGCCATTGGGGTGGCCTGCCCCAATACGCGTCTTTGAGTAGCTTTTCCCTTGACTGACCGATCTTTGAGAGAATACCCACACTAATTGTGCTTGGAGAGATTTGAATCTCGAAGTGATTGCCACAGATTGGATGCGCTTAACTCAATTGGTTGGAAAAAAACCTAATCAAAAGAGCTTCTTGGAAAAGTGCACCTCGACATGATTGTCCTTCAAAAGTTTCAGACTTCTCAACTTGGCAAGATTAAGCTTCTGGACTAAGGTTCCATATGTGAACTTTTACGATACCAAACAAATGTATGGAAGTAGAAAATGTTTTATTCTGAGAATGATTATTCTAATGCAACACACATGTTAATCTTGAAGTTCATATTGAAAAAATGTCGTGAACCTTTGTGAATGAAACACTGGTTAATATACGACATTTATTTTTGATAAAATAAAGCATGCACATGCAACACCAACAAATAATTTTTTGCACAACTCATAGGAGTCAGGAACGTGGTCTCGTGGTAGTACTTTTTGGTTCAATTAGGACTTTTGAGGGTTGTATCGTGGTCTGGTTCACGGTTATAGAAACAAAGGATATAGGCTCGAAGTTTCTTTGTGCCCACCCCTCTTCGTGATTTCCTACACTCCTATGTTCATCTAACTTTCACAATCGCTCACCTTTCACAAGGGTTTTGTGTTAGTTGAGGAACCACTGCTGCTAACGATTTAAGCACCACTGAGGTTGTTGTTGAGATTCAGTCACTGTAACACGGTGGGAGAACTGACTTTAGTTATGTTGCGGATAGCAAGAGTCGCCACCGACTTTTATTTTATCCAAAGGAAAGGCATAAAAGAACAGGAAAGACCTTTTAAAAGATTTTTGGGTTCGGGGGGTAGGTTATGTAAAGGGAAGGTGTTAGCACCCTTTACATCCATGGTTATCCATGGGCTCTTAGTTACTTAGCTCACTTTAAAATGTTTTTGAAATGTGAAGTGTGTGTTTAGAAATTTTCTTAAGTGTTTTATAATGATCCATGTACGGATATATATAAAACCTTTGTTTTGAAAATTACTTGAAAAATGTGAAGTGTTTGAAATGTTTTTGAAAAGTGAGCAAGTACATAAGAGGAACCTACCCTAAGTTAAGTCTTTTCTGTTCTTAAATATCCTTTAAATGGTAAGACTATCCCTATTATTAAGGAATAGGTAGTCATTACCTTGGATGTGTGAGGGACAAGTGAAGGGACATCTGTTTATTTAGGCAACTGTGAGGTGTATAAGCAATTCGAAGGGACTTATCATCTTTATTCGAAAGGGACTAGATCATTACGAAGGCAACCATTAAGGGACTTGATCTTTTTATTTGTTAAGGGACTAGATGATATAGATGAAGGGACTTTGCTTTACACCTTACTTGACCTTTTGTTTAGGCAACATGAGAGGTAACCCTTAAGAAGTGAGATGGCGATTCAGGATCGACTTACGTATGTGAGTGTACGAGTTCAAATATTTATCTTTAAGTTAATGATCTAAGTCAATTTTAAGTACAAGTATGTTTCACACTCCCTATTTTACTAACCATAGCATTTAAAATATTAAAAATTACTACAACTATTACATATGAGATACAATTACATAATAATAATAAAAAATAATAAGCAAATAAATAATAATAAATAATTGGGTTAGTAACAATAATAATAATAAAAATCATATAATATATAAATAAATGGGGTTAGTAATAATAAAATAAATAAGAATAAAATAAAGAAATTAGCATAATAATGAATAATAAAATAAAAGTTCAATTTTTAATAAATAATTATTTTTTAAGATTTTAAAAATAAACAATTCATACTATATACTAATTATTATAAAAATTTAAATTTATGTACATGTTATAAAAATAATGGTTAATTATAATTAAATAAAGATATTATAAAAATAAATTATATTTATGAGATTAAATTAGGAGTTTTAATTGTTTTAAACATAATCTAAAATTATTTACATGATTTATATAAAACTATGGATAATGATAATATAAACAAATAATAAAAATAAAGAAACATAATTAACATTTGTATAAAATAATTAGGGTTTTTAGAAAAAATATTATTAGGGTTAATCATATTAAACTAGGGTTTTATTTATTTATTCACAAATTAAATCAAATTAAATCAATTCATGCACAAATTATATATACATATACATATTATAAATACAAATATTTTTTATAAAAGAAAATATGAAGTTTTTAAGAATTTTGAATAAAAGTATTTTTATAGTATTTATAAATTATATTTTGCTAATTTAAATAAAATGAAATAATTAAAATAAGAAAATAATGAAAAAAATTGCTCAAAAAGAAAGGACCTGGGATTTGAACCCAGGTCCCTTACCTCCAAACGCAACACCAAAACCACTCTGGCCAGCACACGCAGGTGACATAGAAGGAACTCCATATTGTTTTATTTCAAATCCTGTAAAAAATCATAACAAAAGCAAAATAACACAAAAAAGGGCCTGGGGGGATTCGAACCCAGGACCCTTTACCAAACAAACACACACTCCAACCATCCAGCCAGAAGGGCGCACCTGTGTATATAACCACTACAACTAATAATATATTAAGTCATGTAATAAATGAGAAAATGAAGCAAAAAGAATGCTGCCCTCCAGGATCGAACCCAAGCCATGAACCAATATACGCGCATCCATCACCACTGGGCCAAGCAAGCTTCTGTGAAACAAATTAACCACAATACAATAAAATATTAAGACAAATATTTGAATCCAGCCAGCGCGCCAAGGTCTTCGTCTTCTTCCTGGATACCTTCGAATTTTGTTGCGAAATCACCTATGCATTTTCCTGCGAGTTCTTGATATTCATAACCTGCGAATTTCAAACAGCAAGCAAACGGTACAATTTCTTCCAATTGATTAGGGCATTGTGATTCCCAGAGCTCACACAATCATCCTATGTTTTTCAAATTCATTTATATTAGATTTAGTGTGAAGCCCTAAAAGCTTGGCCGAAACCCTAACAATGGCAATTCCTTAAACCTGTATCAAAACTTCAATTAACCAGCCCATAAACGATCAACAACTCATTATAAACATGAAACAATGATCAAATTTAATTTATAACACACAAATATAAGAAAACAAAAAATTCATCAAAGTATGAAAAGTTGGATTCGGGTTATGCAATATGTCATGTTTTTGATGCTTTTAATGATTGGAATGGGTTCAGTGATGTCCATAGAACATGTATCAACCTTCAAATTGCCTTGAAAGAGCTTGAAGAGTGAAATCCGAATTGAGTTTTTAGTGAGTTTTGAAAAATTGGAAACTTACTCTTGAGGCAGAAATTTTGTCCCTTATGCATTGTGATGTGTTTAGGTACTTATAGTAAATGAAATTAGGTCAAAAATTTGAATGGTTGTTTGGACTTTTTGGATTCAAAAGATTGAAAAAGATCATGGCTTGAATTTCATATATTCTTGAATGTATCCTTTCTATCTTAAGACAATCACCATCAATTGCATATCAATCTGATCCAATTCATGTTTATGACTTTCTAGAATCAAAATATATTTTAAATCTTCATATTTTATATTTTGTTTGAATTTAAAATGATTTTTAATATAAAAAATCATAATAAATAAAATAAAATTATGAAAATATTAAATAAATTTCGTGCATGATGTCATGGAACACCTTGGGTCACAAAAAGTTCAGCCCATTTGAAGAATTATGGTTTTAAGACCCTATTTTCTTCATAAACCACCCAAAAATTTCCCAACTTTTCAAGGGCACAAATCCTTCAATTTTAATGCTATGAGGGTGTTCTTGGACATTTTGGAAAGCTTAAAGAGTCCTCTAATCAACCCCACTGTTTTCATGTCCATACCTTTTACCATTCTCAAGTTATTCCCTTTTGAAGTTGTTGACTCTTTGTTGACTTTCAAAAGGATCTATAATGTCATAGCTCATACCTTCCAAATGAAGCATTTTTGGGCTTGGCTTGTGAGACACAAAGTTGTAGAGAATTCAATTTCATTCAAAATGAGATTTGGATGGGAAAAATTTGATGAAGCATGTGAAAGTTATGGCTGGTCAAAGTTCAATTGACTTTTCCTGAGGAAACCCTAATTTAGAAACTCCTAATTCTTGATGATCTGAAATCTCCTTGATGAATCATGATCAACCCTTGATCAAATGATGAATTTTACTTCATATACTTGATGTTGGCAAAAAATCATGAAGTTTGACTTTGGTTTGACCACAGTTGACCTCAGTTTGACTTTTTAACTACTTTGACTGATTTTGACTTATCTGATCATCTGACTGAGCAAACCTTTGAGAAAAGTTCTGAAACTTGTCATGGGGGTTCTTAAACACATATAAGATATTATGAAGCTCACTTGAAGTCTGGGAAATTCCTTTAGCCTGATTAAAATCAAAACCCTAGTTTTGGATGCCCTGCTTAGGAGGAGGCATTGTCTGAGAGAATTGTCAAATCTTCTGACTAATTATGAACTTTGTGAATCTTGTAAACCTCATAATATGTCTTGTGAACCTTGTGAACCTCATGAGATGTCTTGTGAACCTTGTGAACCTCATGAGAGGTCTTGTGAACCTTGTGAATCTCTTAGCACACAAAGTCTTGTTTTGTGAGGGCAAATTTTGGGGTGCAACAGTCACCCATCTTGCCTTTTGTGTCTGTGTCACACAACTTTGTTATTGCTTAAGGATATTTCCTGTGTAATCCTTTTCGTCTTTCGCTTTTGTGTTCTTTTGTTTATCCTTAACTTTTGCCTGGATTTATTTTTGTGAATATTTTGAAATTTGAATCCAGCGGGATGCCCTAACTTTTGCCTAAGTCGCTCATTTTTGAGTTCGACCTAGCGGGCTTTTTTATTTCTTTTTTCATTCTTTTTATTTTTTGAACAAATCATATGACACTATTTGTCTTGATTTCTTTGTGAGGGTTGTAACTGCCTCATTCTTTGGTCGATGAAGGATAACCATTGTGGCTTCCAGTCTTTGGACCTCTTGATTAGTATAACCATTTTGGTTTCTGGTCTTTGGACCTCTTGATTTGGTACACTGAAATGTAATAGATCCTCAGATAGACTCCTTTGTGAAAGTCTGAATGCTTGATCCAATTAGCTGACACCTACTCTTCCCCTGGGTTAAATGCAATGGTTTTTTCATGCGAAAAGAAACTCCTACTTCAAGGATCAAAGGGTTTAGAGAGGGGCTATCTTCCTTATACCACCAGCTACTGGGATTTGAAATAATGTTTGTACATCGTCAATAGGGTCTTATTTAAGAGCACACAATTAGAGGCTTTTTCATTTTTGACTCCGTCTGGACTTATCAGTCTTGGATATTTTTATTGACCATTAGCTTTTTCATGGACTTTGCAATCTTCAACTGAATGGCCACATGCCCAGCATGGTAATCATACCTCCTTTTCCAATTATTTTGACTTTAAGGCTCTGACGTTGAACACTGACACGAGACATTTGAAGGAAATAGTAGAGCTGAGAAATAAAGTTTCCCCATAAGGTTGCTTGCAAAGACCTGACGATCTTCTGCCTACGTATCTCCATTGACCCAAGACCAATGAAGAATCAGAGCGACGTAGTTCTCCTCACTAGGGATGCATTAAAGAAAAACACACAATTGCCATTACTAAGAGTATTGGAATACTTCGGGTTTTATTGCTTATGTGGATACCCTAGCAATCCGGGTGATTAATTCGAAGGTTTCAACTAAAAAATAGACCATTTGGTGTAATAACCTTTGCATCAATCAAACCTTGCATCTTCATCCACATCATTTACTCCGAATCCAAAGTGATTAGGTGTTGGATTTTGGAGTACATTTGGGGGAGGAGAAAAATTGATGGCCTTCGAATCTATAAAATCTTGCACCTTTAACTGTAAAGCCCTACACTTCTCAGTCGTGTGCCTAGGAGCACCAGAATGGAAAGCACATTGAGCGTTAGTATCATATCCTTGAGGTAGATGTCCCACAGGAGGTGCCAAAGTCCTTAATTGCACCATGTTCGGTTCCAACAATCTTTGAAACAAGGCTATATACGTCATGGGAATAGGCTCAATAACCCTATTAGCATGTCTAGCTTGGCGATGATATCGTATTTGCTGTTGATTATTCTGTTGTGGTCACTGCTCTTTCTGTCGCAGAGTAGGTTGATTAATTACAGCTGAAATAGTGACGGTTGCAGCTTGGTAGTAAGGATTCTGACTCCATCTCTTTCTTTGGGCGTATACTGCCCATAATTCCCATCCTTTCTCTTTTGTCTGTTTGCAAACGGATTCTTGGTTGCGGATGTAGAAGCCCCATTATTTTGGATTTTACCTTACTTCATCTAGTTCTCAATCCTTTCTCCTTTCAGAATGATGTCAGAGAAACCACTTGATGAACATCCCAAAAGGCGCTCCATGAAATGCCCTGGGAGGGTATCCATGAACAAGTCGACCATCTCTCTCTCAAGCAGAGGTGGTTGAACTCTTGCAGCTAGCTCACACCATCTTTGCACATACACCTTAAAGCTCTCAGAATTCTTCTGTGATAAACTTTGCAATTGAGTCCTTCTAGGGCCCATATCAATATTGTACTGGTATTGTTTGAGGAACGCCTCTCCAATTTCCTTCTAATTACGGACAACAGTTCGTTCCAGCTTCATATACCATTTAAGGGATCCTCCAGACAAGCTATCCTAGAAGAAGTACATCCAGAGCTTCTCGTCCTTAGTGTAAGTGGAAATCTTACAGTAGTAAGCTTGAAGGTGGGTCTTGGGACATGAATTCCCGTTGTACTTGTCAAACCCAGGAGCTTTGAACTTAGGTGGGATTATCAACTCCTGAATAAACCCCGTGTCTAAGACGTCATTTCCCAAAGTATCCTTGCATTCGAGAGCCCGAACCTTTTCATCCAACATCTAGAAATCATGATATTTTCCCCCAGCACCAAATCCCAAGTTCTCATTCAGCATAGAAAATTGGTTAGCTTGATTGTCTTCCACGTGATGAACTAGAATAGGAATACCCACGGGGGTAGGAGGCCTTTCAACTTCTGCGGGCACACCAGTGGTGTTCACAGGATTACCTTGTGCGTCTACGTTGACTCTGGCACCTGGAATCTCCACTTGTGGTACATCAAGTCTTTGAACAACAACCTGAAGCTCTTGTTACCCCAGGGTAACCCCTTACATCATGTTCATGAACTCGTTCATACGTTGACGGAACTCTGCCAATTTAGTATGCATAACATCCATGATGTATCGTTGGTTTTGTCGAGTGGTGTACATGTGAAAGTGATGGTTTGCAATCCTTCCTAAAATAACCAAATAAGTTAGGAAACCCAAATAGCCTGTTAGAATGCAAGAAATGATATGGATGAATGCATGAAAATGTCATTTTGCTCATTTAGGATATTTTATCCCCTGATCACAGCTTCATTCAGATGGAGGGACAGATATACCTGCAGAATGCCAAACTAAAAGATAAAGCATTGAGTGAGTGTGTGCGGAGAAAGTGATGAGCATTAAGAGTACATTATCGAAATAATATTGCCAGAATGGAAAAGTTGAGACAATGACACCCGAAAATAAACCATCATAGAGCAATAATGTGCAAACGCGTGAAAAATCATACAACCCATGTCAATAATACCGAAGTACAAGAAAAGGCCACAACCAAAGATGCAAAACAATATATTCCATCAACAACCCTGAAGGTAATCTCAAAACATAGAAAAGTAGTTCATGTACATCAAAGAATTCTACACCCCATGTTTCATCAATTATTTGCATAATCAGCACTCGACTTGGGCCTCTGAAGATGCATGTGCAATCTGCATGGCCAATCTGGCAAGGAGGATTCAACTCCTGAGGACACCTTCTGGTGTAATGACCCCTGAATCAATTAGATCTTGGATATTGTGTTTGAACTCTTTGCACTCATCAATTGTATGTCTAAATGTTCATGAGTGAAATTCACACATAACATCCATATTGTAATCTGGAGGGACAGGGTACAGCATTGGCAAGGCATTCCTTGGCTGAATCAAATAGTTCTTGAGAAAACAAGTAAGTCATTGATTGTGAGGGATAAATATTGGAGTAAATACTCTCTCGGGCTTCTTGAGTCCGAGTTTCCCCTGTTGTTGATAGCTCTGTTGTTGAGATGAATTCAAGCATTCCAATTCCTTCTGCACTTTCTTTTCCATGTTTGATCGGTGAATAGGCAAAGGTTGCTGGCATGATGACTTTATTACCCAAGGAGGAGGGATATGCCCCTGATTTGAAGTGGCCCTTGTGGAAAGGAAATGAGGACTCACTTCTTTTGTAGCCACATATATGAGATCTCTTGACACATTCCCGCCGATTGGTGCGAACTCGATTTCTTTTGAGTCATTGAGCTCTTGGACCCGATATTTGAACCTCTTATAGCTTTCCACATTGTGGCCAGGTGCACCATAATGGAAATTGCACCTAGCACTAGTGTCAAAATCTGGAGGAAGCTTTGTAGGCAGGGTTACCACAGTGACAAGTTCAAATCAAACTTAACCTCGGGATTCTTAAGCCTTTGTTAAAAAAAATTGCCTTTAAACTTCCTTTTGGGAATGGGAATCAACTGCGTGTCGAGAGGCTTTGGAGCCCAAAGTTGTGGAGAAAGTCCACGAAGCATTCCTTGGTCTCGAGAATATCCCACAAAACGGGAAGAAGTAACAACTTCGTCAGTAGCAGCGGGGACATAGTAACCTTCTTCCGTTAATACTGCCTCTAGAACCTTCATGGTCTGGTTCTCCTGATTCTTCAATTGGTAAACTTTTTCTCTCAGTGGATTATGGTCATGAGACAAGGCCTGCATGTCCACCATGAATTATCCCATATGGATCTTCATTTCAGCCACTTCCACACGGAGTTGCTCCATGTCCGTACCTTGATGATTGTGGTTCAAGTTCGTCATTCTTATGAGAAACCAAATCAGGATAAGAATTTGTCCTTGAACACCTTTCATGAATGCAAGGATGTATGCAAATGCCATGTTCGGTTATTTCCAAGGAATATATCTGCATAAATTCAAGTTTTAATACAGAAAAAATCCAACGACCTGATTCAGATATGCAATCCTCGGAAATAATTGAACATGTGTGAAAAAATGTTATGATGTCATGTATGCAGCAGGCATATGATCAATGTTCGGATGTTGATGTTGATCAGTGAGCAAATTTTTTGTGGAGAGTCATAATAATATTATCTCTGTGTAGAACCCCAGAATTAAGAACCAAAGAACCACATAGAACCAGATCAAATCATATGATCACTGATGTAGTAGCTATGTAGAAGATCGGGTTCCTACAAACCTGTAAACAATCCCCTCATCTTACAGGTGTGCTACTATGGGTCAACATCACAGACTCTCAGGTCGAGTAGCGATAATACATTCACTATTTTCGAGAAACAGTTTGGCATTATACATTAAAAGAGGAGGTCTCAATTGAGTCCTGAAAAACAAGCATCCCTCATAAGTTCCTAGTTTCAAGCATTGAGATTGAGAAACAATAGCACATTCATCCTGAAGGGTACAATACTATCGTCATACAAAAAGTGCTTTAACTGAGTTCTTAGGAGAGAACAAGGCCATCCTATGCGAGTTCCCAGTGGGCCATCGGGTGCGAATGGGTTTGCCACATAATGTGGTTTGCCACTATCACCACTGGAGAGAGATGTTTCCACAAAGGTTCTCAATGATTGGTCCCCATATGCACATAACTATCAAGGTCGTGTAATGAAGTGGGGAAGACCCCTATATCAAAACATTTCCTAGTCGGTCGCAGTCTGGGTGTGGAACTCATCACTACCCGCATGACAAGTTATCATGAAGCCAAAGTGAGTGTCCATGCTAAAAAACAAGGGTACACTCGAACCTTGGTATTGGGATTATCTCACAGTAACTCCCATCTGTAACACGGTGGGAGAACTGACTTTAGTTATGTTGCGGATAGCAAGAGTCGCCACCGACTTTTATTTTATCCAAAGGAAAGGCATAAAAGAACAGGAAATACCTTTTAAAAGATTTTTGGGTCCCGGGGGTAGGTTATGTAAAGGGAAGGTGTTAGCACCCTTTACATCCATGGTTATCCATGGGCTCTTAGTTACTTAGCTCACTTTGAATTGTTTTTGAAAATGTGAAGTGTGTGAATTTTCATAAGAGTTTGATAATGATCCATGTACGGATGCGTAAGAAACTTGTGTTTGAAAATTGTTTGAAATTGTGAGGTGTTTGAGAAATTTTTGAGTAATGAGCAAGTAACTATGAGGAACCTACCCTAAAGTTTAAGTCTTTCTATTCTTTATCCTTTAAATGGTAAGACTATCCCTATTATTAAGGAATAGGTAGTCATTACCTTGGATGTAAGGGACAAGTGAGGGTCATCTGTTAATACAGGCAACTGTGGGGTGTATTAAGCATTTTTGGAGGGACTGTCATCATTATTCGAAAGGGACAAGATCATTACGAAGGCAACTGTTTAAGGGACTTGATCTTTTATTATTAAGGGACTAAATGACTTTTCTTTTAAGGGACTTTTGCTTTATACACCCCACTTGACCTTTTGATTAGGCAACAATGAGAGGTAACCCTAGAAAGTGAGATGGCGATCAAAGATCGACTTACGTGTGTGAGTGTTTAATTTAATATATTTATTTTTGAATTAAGTGATCTAAATTCGATTTTAAATACACATACATGTTACACTCCCTATTTTTTACTAACCATGACATAAAAATAAATAATTTAAATATTACAGAAAATTACATCCAGGAGCAATTACAATAATAGTGATATAAGCAATTTAAATAAATAGCAAAATAAAGTAATAAGCAAAAATAAATAAACAATTATAATTGGGGTTAGTAGAAATAATAATAACGATTAAAAATAAATAGGGTTAGTAATAATCATATAATAATAATAATAATAAAAATAAACAAAAGTATTATAATAAACAAAATTTGTAAATGTTAATAAGAAAATATGAACAATTATTATAGAATTTTAAAGTATATGCATATTATAAAATTATATTAATCATGAACATATTATAATTATAAAATTAAATTAACAACTTTTAACTATAAAATTAAACCAAAAATAAACAATTTATGTCATATTTACATATTTAAGAATTTTAATTTTTATGTACAAAACATTTAAATTATAAGCAATTTACATATTTAATTAGAAATTGGATTAGAAATTTTGATTACACCATAAATATAATATATATACAAATAATAATATTAAAGAATTAGGGTTGTGAAAATAATTAGGATTTAATTTATATACAAATATATTAGGGTTTTGGAAATTAACATGATTAATTAGGGTTTTAAAAAATATATTTTTAGGGTTTATAAAATAAATTAGGTTTTATGTACAAAAATTATAAATATTAATTCAAATAAATTATATATATAATAACAATATACACATATAAAAAAAAAGAAACTAGTTTTTTTTTAGAAAAATATTTTAAGATTAATATTAGGATTTTAGAATTATAATTTTAATTAAATTAATACTAATAACAATCAAAACAAATAGAAAGAAAAAGTAAAAAAAAAAACTTACCTGGCTGGGGTTTGAACCCAGGACATTCTGATTGCAAGTACCCAGGCCAACAACACACACCACCAGGCCAGCATGCGCAGGCAGTACAAGGATGGATTGATTTGGTTTTATGCACTAAACCTGAAAAAATCACAAAAAAGAAGAAAAACCAAAAGGCCTGGGGGGAATCGAACCCAGGACCTTGCAAGCAATACATAAACACATTACCATCCCAGCTAGGTGAGCGCATATGATAATATAGTGACTATGATGCATAATATATGAAGATTCATAATTGTCCTGAAAAAATAAGAAAAATTGTACAAAGCCAGGATTCGAACCCAGGCTTGCAGGCAGTGTACATGCGCATCTTACCATCAGGCCAAACAACCAACGCTGATAACATATCCACAATATAAAATAAAATATTATAACAAATTATAAACAGAGAAATTGGCGCCACTGGTCTTCATCTTCAACCTTGGTTCCTGCGAATTTTGTTACAAATTTTTCTACCATATTTCCTGCGAAATTACAATGGCAGCAAAACCTACGAAATCCAATGATCAACAAAACCATAAAATTTCATAAAATTAAACCTATAAATATGATCCAGATATTCATTCGAATCATTCTATGGTTTTAGAATCCATTTATATTCCACAAATCAGGAAACCCTAAACCTTGGCCAAAACCCTAAGAATGGTGTTTCACGATTCAGTCACTAAACCATCAATTCGATTGCCCAGAGCTCATCCTTGCACTTGTCTAAACACAAACCAACAGTCAAACTTGATTAATATTACAAGAAAATGCAAGAACAAGAAAAAATCGAAAGTGAACAAAAACAGTTCGGATTTCTCAATATATCATGCTATGATGCAATGTAATGGTTGGTTTTGATTCAAGGAGGTCCAAGGATCATTGCTATGTCTTTAGATTACCTTCAAATGTCCTGAATAATGGAAACCGAATTTAAGTTTTTGGAGAGATTTTGGACAATGCAAACTTACTCTTGGGGAGGCTGGAATTCGTGCTTGTCATTAGGGTTGCATTATGTACTTATAGAACAATGTATTAGGTCAGAAAAATTGATCATTTGTGTGGAAGATTTGATCTAAAAAGATTCAAAAATATTAGGCCTTAAAAATCAAATATCCTTGTATGAACACTTGCTATTTTAGGCCAATCCTCATGATTTTCTTTCCACTTCAATTCCAATCACATTTATGATTTTCTAGAAGCTCAATCATTTTTTAATCTTTGATTTTTATATTTTATTTTAATTTAAAATGATTTTTAATGAATTAAATCAAAATAAATAAAAATAAAATGATAAAAAATCTGATTTTTGTTGACTTGGGTCGTGCATGAAGTTATAGTATGGATTGGGTCATCATTTGGCAAGCCCATTTGGAAGAAATTGGTTTTAGACCTCCATTTTCTTCATAAACCAACCAAAAATTTCCCAACTTTGCAAGGGCACATATCCTTCAATTTTAATGCTATGAGGGTGTTCTTGGACATTTTGAAAAGCTTGAAGAGTCCTCTAACCAACCCCACTGGTTTCATGTCCATATCATTTACCAATCTCAAGTTATGCCCTTTTGAAGTTGTTGACTTTTTGTTGACCTTCAAAAGGACCTATAATGTCTTAGCTCATACCTTCCAAATGAAGAATTTTTGGGCTTGGCTTGTGAGACACAAAGTTGTAGAGAATTCAATTTCCTTCAAAATGAGCTTTGAGTGGAGACTTGGTAATGAAGTAT